>CP139502.1:253664164-255139164 GCA_021014915.2 Artemisia tridentata subsp. tridentata | reverse complement strand
CTGGTTACCAAAATTATCATGATCGCTCTACAAAGACAACTGAAAACAGGTAGTGGCTTCAAAATAAGTCCGGTTGCTTAGTTATTGTTTATACTATGACTTCCGGTAGTTGCCACGCCGCTACCTAATTATAAAAAAAACAGCTACATCTAAAAAAGCAGCTATCATAACCGATCCGTAACTAAACAATATCGGCAGTCAAGTAGGGTTTCGCCAGAAGATGCAAGAATAAGTGAGGCAGGTACCGCATCAAGTGCATTCTATTATTAGTTAGGTATTAAAAACGGGCTAAAAAAAGGGCAAAAAAAACGGAAGGGAAAAAGCGGGAGGCCACAACCCAATACTGAGTCCAACACTGTAGTTTTTTGGTTGACGCTTTCCGACACTTATAGTTTATCTGTCTTGAATGTATAACCATAACAGTCACGGATCATAGTAAACCATTTTGAATCAATGAATGTGGAATTCAGAAAACATGAAACTATTATCTATTATCTATTATATAATGCAGCATCAACTAAAAACTACACTGCTAAAGCATCATAAACTGATTAAATGTTGTCGTTCTGTTAATAAAGTATCTTATCTAGCTCAGATCTATGGAGAAGCTCAGAATTTTATATCATTGGAATGATATTAATAAGTGATCGCAAGAAATAAATACACCTGGGACGGCTGCAAAGCTAAAAGCTTGCCCTGCCAAGAGCCAGGAATTCACCTCTTTAATCAGAATGATAGATTCATCACAGCCTATCATAACCAATAAACGACAAACTCAAACATTTTTGCTCAGATCTGTGAAGAAGTTCTGAATTTTATATCATTGGATTGATATTAATAAGTGATCGCAAGAAGTAAATACACCTGGCACGGTTGCAAGATACCGAGAAAAGCACACGGAAGACACACGTAAAGTAGGTATCATAGACAGGTTCAGATACAGAAAAAAAAAATCAACACTAAACACACGCCATGGCTGCAACCACAATCCTGGTTACCTCGCCAAGTAACATGCGTTCAGAAAATGTAAGTTGACAAAATTATCATGATCGCTGTACAGAGACAACTGAAAACAGGTAGTGGCTGCAAAATAAGTCCGGTTGCTTAGTTATTGTTTATACTATGCCGTCCGGTAGTTGCCACGCCACTACCTAATTATATAATAGCCACTCTAAGTTGAGGGCAGTTGCAAAACGGATCCAGTTACATAGTTAGTATTTATACTATGACATTCAATAATTGCGTCGCCAATACCTTTGCAAGGCAACCGTGCAACCAACACAGAAGCAAAAGGCCAATAAGTAAATTGAATCACCCAAAAAAATATGAAAGTTGGTTACACCACTTGATATGGCACTCATATCTGCTATTTCCACTAATAACAGGTATAGGTGACATATCAAGTGACTCAACAAACGCATCACAATATCAGAGAGTAACTGCATAAACATACACAAACAAATTATAATCCAAATAAACGAGTACTCGCAGAAAACCATATAAAATCAAGTAGAAGAAAACACAAACCAATATCAACATAACTTTTTTACCCACACAAAACATCTAAAGATCTAAACCATAAACCATAAAACAACCCAACATGACATCAAAAAACAGATGCATAAAAAAAGAAAATACGCAAAGCCAACATCCACATATAAATCATAGACCATCCAAAAAATCAAGAAAGATTACAATTTTTTTACCCACAAAGTTAAAAGCTACAGTAAAAACATCTATAGATCTAAAATCCCAATATCAGACCAAAAAACGGATACATAATATAGATCTAAATCATAAACCATAAACAAACAAAATATCGGCAGATTACCACAAAAAACAGCTACATAAGCAAAAGATGAACAAATAAAAAAACATGTACACCTAAAAAAACAGCTACCACAAAAAACAGCTACATAAGCAAAAGATGAACAAATAAAAAAACAGGTACATCTAACAAAGCAACTACCATAACCGATCCGTAACTAAACAATATCGGCAGTCAAGTAGGGTTTCACCAGAAGACACCAGAAGATGCAAGAATAAATGAGGTTGGTATCGCATTCTATTATTAGTTATTAGCTATTAAAAACGGGCTAAAAAAACTGGCAAATCAAACGGAAAGGAAAAAGCGGGAGCCCACAACCCAATACTGAGTCCAACACTGTAGTTTTTAGGATATATACTAGATAATGCCTATGTTCAAATAAATTTTGCAAAGAAATTCTCACAAAATCACGTGGCTATTATTAACGATGCTATGAATCGCCAACATTATCCTTTCCAAAAATAAACACGTGCAAGTGTTTTGGCCCTAACTCTTAAACTATTAGGAGTTAACTAACATTATCAACGCTATTTGCTTCATAATAAAATTCAAAAGAAAAAGGTATCGAAATCGTCGATATAGCCTTTAGGACGCGACGTAACAAACAACCAGCCTTGTAAAAACAATAAGGTAACTGTTTTGCTTATAACAATCAAAATGCTTAGAGTTAGCTAGCGCCAACGAACGTAGATTCATAACTAAATTACCAAAAAAATGATATCGGGATCGCGCTTCCATCAGTCGAACGCACCGTCACGCGTCATTTTATGACAATCTCTGTAAAGAAAGTTCACTTCTTTTCAAATTACGTTTATTCGCTTGCGATTGACTACTATCAAAGTATTTAACAAAATAACTTTCTTTAGCTTTAGATCTATTTTTAAAAATTATAGATTTTTTTTCAATTCGAGCTTTTGCGATTTTATCACTCGAACTGCGAAAAAATATTAGACGATATTATGACAGGCCTAGGGTTCTAGGTTTTCTATTGTAGTTACCTACAAGAAATTTAATGTTCAACTGTTGTGTGTCATTAATATTCTAACTCTCATTTTCTCTTTTTTCTATTTAGTTAATCGTGTTAGATATACTCATCTTGGTTTTGTAAAAGTTTCTTTTTATAAAATTTGTGTGAACAGATGATATGAATATCTCATTTTTTTATATAATAAGATATAGAATAAATATCTTCTTTTATTTTAAATATAGAGTAAATTGCAAAAAATGTCCCTAAACTTTTTGAAAAATGTGAAAAATGTCCTCGAAAAAAACTGCAAATATTGTCTCTAACGTTTCAATTTTCTGCAAGTTATGTCATTGAAGCGTTATTGTAGCTGCAAATTCAGTTTTTGGGCTAACGCTCGTTAGGAAATCTTGTTAGTTAGTCCTCAGGTGCGTTGCACGTGATGGTATTTTCGTTATTTTACTTTTTCCGCAATTAAATCCACCTGACGGCCCCACTAGCACACCTACCTTTGTTTCAAGTTTTTGCAACAATGTTTTACTTCTCTCAATCTTACCACTTAACACACCTACACACCTATAACATCGAACCCTTGCTTCCAACTTCTATATTGTCGAAATCACCTCAATTAACAGTTGATCCAACATGGGCGACTGGCAAATTAGAGTTCGGAGTTCACCGATTCCCCATCTTGCTACACTATACGGTACGGATTTTTTTTGTGTACTTTTGTTTCGAATGCCCATGCAATGTATATCAGGAAAGTAAAGCATGTTACCTTGATTAATGATAATGTTGTAGATATTTTTTTATTTTGGGTTTTTTGTTTCGTTGATTTATATTCCCAGAATCCTACCCAATGCTCTTCACTATTAAAATCCGCTATACTAGTGAGTTTTCTGATCTACCTCGTAGAGTGTACAAGTTTGCTATGGTTGATCATGTAGACCTAATTGATTGTGACAAGTTCTCTATGCGCGAGATGGTCATAATCTTAGCTGAACTGGGTTTGGGTGATAATGAACAATTGTTGTTTACCCATTTTAGGGTCCCAGGCCTGACTTTAGATAATGGATTATATAAAAACCGCGAATTTTCCAGCTCTTTACTCAACCTTAAGCTTGATATGATATGTTTATTTAGTTTATGTGTTCAAAACTAGGTGTGTTTGTGAGATAAACCTCACAACGCGAGTCGGCACAAATAAACCTATTGTAACATATTCAAAACATATAAACACACGTATGGATGATCCTTGGCCGATTACTTTAGAGAGAGAAAGAGAGAACGAGGGAAAACTTATAGTGAGAGAAAGATGAACTTGTATTAGGTTGAAAGTGTGAGAAGTTCCAACCCTTCCCATGTGTGGGAAGGGGTATAGATACTACTACCTTAACTGCCCCGTGTGGGCTGTGGAGTGAGCTGACAGTGGGTAAAGACCCGACCCACTCCACGAATACAATAATAACTAAACTATTACTAATAATCATACGAGCTACTTAATGCTAATGAGTACTCGGGGTGACCGAGTCTTCATAAGAAAATTTATATTCCTAACAATCTCCCCCTAAGGGAGGTCACCCCAGAAATTACACTTTGAATTCTAGCATTCTATTATATGAATTTGACTTCCTAGCTCGTAGTCTTTGATTCTTTAAAGTCATTAATCTTTGTACATTAAGCAGTGAACTTTTGATGACTGATCTTTTATCTTGGATGATCTTTGAGGCTTCTTTGAGGTCATCATCCATCATACGTCTTCAAGTCATCCTTTTGCAGTATCGTCTCCATGTGATATTGATCTTTGGACCGACATGCTCACACTTTTCTGGATCATGATTTCTATCATCAGAGTTGCGAAAGCAGTGTTGAAGGCCTTTCATTTATCATGATTTCTTGGATTATGATGATGAAGTGTGAGCACGGGGTGATGAATCGGCATCTTTTCAGCAATCATCTGCAACCGCCAGGGATTCCTGCATACGACAGTTAGCAATAAAACGTCCGGTACTTACAGGTTCGGACTTCGAGATTGTTAACAGCATAGTGTGAAAACTTTCTCTAATCCTTACCAAGGCCGTTCCTAAATCGGATACCCCCGAGAGGGCTTACAAGATCTACCGAAGTACATCAACGATTAGGTGAGTCACTGGAGTTTACTCCACGACTGTAGACCGTTTGAAACCGCCGTGACCACTAAGCGTAATCCACAAGGAATTACCGAAGTGACCTGCTTTCAGGGCTGTTTGATGTTGACCCTGGCAGGAATTTCCATTCAATCACTGAGAATTACATTTGTAAGTTCCCTCTTAAATGTTTTGGCAGATTTCTAAGATCTGCGTAGGACTTATAAGTTTACAACTGGTGTCCTTAATGTTGAACACCCAATGTAGATGTATCAAGTGTTCCTATGAGATCTTACGATGTATCTCACGGCTCTAGACTCGATAAGTGCATTTTGGTAGTCGGAGACTGGAGCGGTGTCTCCTGTTTCAATATCAACATAACTCGTAATGAGCAGTCGATAGATTATGCAGGGTTCCCCGTGAGAATGAAGCAAGTCCTTTTAAGAGAACTTGAGTGGCTTAGAAGGTTTAGTGCAGTGCGTCACTAGGTCCATGACGTCTTGTCTTCAATACCGGCGTCACCTTAGTAATAACCAGTAGCATATGAATTGAACCCGGTTTCTGCCCTAAGGTTAAATAATTGGAGGGCTATTTCTTTTCACCCTTTCTCATTACATTTCTTTTTAATTCTTCAACCCCTTCTTTCTCCTTTCTCATCTTACTCCTTTTTTCATAATCATACCTAAGGACTTTTTAATACTAACTATTTGGTTTTGTCCTTGGGTAGATCCCTCCGGCTCTGGTGGATCATAGGACGGTTTTCCTAAGCTTAGCCACCTTATAATACAATGACTATCATGTGTTGCCGTAAACCATTTATTTGAAAAATCTCTCAAAGTGCTTATAATTAAGAAACACATTTTGCTAACAATTTGTGAGTTTTGAATTTTTCAAATGCTCCCCCTTAACATGTGCTAAGATGTTTTTAATATAAATTTGCACATGTTGGGTAGAGCTTGCACTTTTTAAATTGATCCACTTTCAGTGAACTTGATCGATTCGAGACACGCTTACATCACTAGTTAGACTAGCTTGAAATTATTACCCGGCCTGATCAAGTCCACAGAAATTTTCTCGAAACAGTACACTCTACTTAGACAAGTCCTCTTCGAGACACACTTATATTACTGGTTAGAACAGCTTGAAATTATTACCTGGCCAAGACAAGCCCTTTTGATTAATGATAGTTTTTTGTTTCGTCAATTCATTGGTGAAGTCTGAGTCTCACTCACATGAGATACCACCAAAGATGCCACATTCTTTTTGTCACCACAAAACATTTGCTCCCCCTCAATATGTGCATTGATATACAAAAGAGTTTAGCACAAATGGGAGAGCTTACATTTAAGTCCAAAACATCACATTTTTATCAGATTGCATATTTAAATCACATTCTGTCTCGAATCGGTACACTCTACTCAGACAAATCCTCTTCGAGACACGTTTACATCACTGGTTAGACCAGCTTGAAATTATTACCCGGCCAGGACAAGCCCTTTCGATTAATGACAGTTTTTTGTTTCGTTAATTCATTGGTGAAGTCTGAGTCGCACTCACATGAGATACCACCAAAGATGCCACATTCTTTTTGTCACCACAAAACATTTGCTCCCCCTCAATATGTGCATTGATATACAAAAAGTTTAGCACATATGGGAGAGCTTACATTTAAGTCCAAAACATTACATTTTTATCAGATTGCATATTTAAATCACATTCTCTCCCCCAATCAAAAAATTTCAAACCTTTTGAGATTTTGTGATCCCAATTGATTTAAATAAGTTTAGAAAATATGGGAGAAAATGTGGCCAGGTTTAATATGTGCTAATAATGGAACATTACAATGCTCCCCCTCAATCTTTGAGGGAGAATGTTAGTGTCAGGCAATGCTGCAAAAATCGTGAATCGGTAGCGTGGCGGTCAAGCACCCTGCAGCGATTAATTGGCCAAGGCGGGATTAATCGGTGATTAATCAGATTGGCATTTTTTGCATGTTTTGGGTATTTCTGGAGACCAAACTAAAGATCGTAACTGATTCCAAGCCTACTATGTTTTCAAACCTCAATAAAAGGCTCCAATTCTTATTATGAGGCTCATTGTGTGTTATAAGTGAAATAAACGATCCCCAAATTAAGTAGAATGCCTAAATTTTTATTTTTTTTAAACCTGGCCGATACGGCCGATTTTTGGCTGTTTTTTTTCCCTAAACCGATTTTTTGTCCGATTTTCATAATTCGACAAGGTCGGCGGCCGATTACCGATATATCGGCGATTAATTGGCCGCCACGGCCAATTTTTGCAACATTCAGGTATGATAGATTTGGAAGATTTGAATTTAACAAAAATCATACACTGACACATAACAACTCCATTTTATTCACTGCTTATTATGTACAAGGTGACATGTTTTGATGATATGAAATTTTGAAATCATCACTCTCCCCCTCAATCAATGACCCGTCTTCTATTTAAATAGCTGTAGTCATTGATTGAGTGATAGATTTTTTATGAAAAGTTCAATTCTGATTGATATTCAAAAATCATGGTACCACCAAGTTTAGCACAAATACTTTCCTGAAGAATCGTAGATGGAAAAGTATCTGTGTTGTAAAGAAGACTTCTCTTCTTATACAAGAAATGATGCACTGAAACGTACCTCAAATCGAAGAAACATGGATATAAAGTAATCCATGCCCGGGTGAACTTCACCCAGTGGGAGGAACAACCATCTTTTTGGCGACATGCTTTCCCCATAAATAGGAACGGGTCACAGTCTGAAGTAACTGTAAGCCGATAAGACATGTTTTAACAGTTCATTTGAACTTCTGCCCGAGCTTCATTTAAAGTCCCGTGTCATTATTGAATGACATTTCTAGGGCTGTAAATGTTATCGATAAACAGAAGACATGCCTAGAGCAACTATTTTTGGTATTTTTGTGTTTTTTGTTTTTGTTTTTGTTTTGTTTTGTTTCGTCTTTTTTTTTTTTTTTTTTTTTTTTTTTTTTTTTTGTTGTTGTTGTTGTTTGTTGTTGTTGTTGTTGTTGTTGTTGTTGTTGATATTTTAGGTTTTTTATAGGTTTTATATTTTTCTCTTTTCTTTTTGGTTTAAAATATATACAAGTATATACAAGGATATGTGAAGCAAATCCATTACTCCTCATTCTCTTCCTGAAGACAATGGAGGGTTTCTGGCATCAAACTCTTCATGCCAAGTCGCGGGAGAATAAATTGGAACCGTTCTCTCGAAAGTGCCTTAGTGAAGATATCAGCCAACTGAAACTCAATCCTCACGAATTAGAGTTCAACAATCCCTTTCTCAACCTGTTCCCTTATAAAGTGATGCCGGATGTCGATGTGCTTTGATCGGAAGTGTTGGACATTGTTGCAGCAAAGAGCTATAGCACTTTTGTTATCACAATACAGAGGAATCTTGTTGTATGCAAAGCCATAGTCCGATAGTTAAGATCTCATCCATAGGATTTGAGCACAGCACGCAGACATGGCAATGTATTCAGCCTCTGTGGAAGATATAGATGTACTCATTTGCCTATTAGATGACCAGCTTACTAACTTTTCTCACAGAAACTGAGCACCTCCCGACGTACTTTGACGAGTATCTTAACATCCCGCATGGTCTGCATCTGCATAGGCCGTGAGTTCCATGGCGGTGTCCTTAGGATACCAGAGACCCATGTGAACAGTTCCTTGAAGGTATCTAAAGACCCGCTTTACTGCTTCCAGATGCTTTTTGGTGGGCTTGGACTGGTACCGAGCACACATGCATACTGCGAACAAGAGATCTGGCCTACTAGCGGTGAGATACATTAGGGATCCAATCATACTTCGAAACTTGGTTTGATCAACAGGGATCCTAGAGAGGTCTTCGTCCAACTTCGACCTCTCAACTATAGGAGTGTCGATAGGATCACTTGAATCAAATCCAAATTTCTTCAATATTTTATTTGCATATTTGGATTGATTAATGAAGATGCCTCCGAGACTTTGAGAGATTTGTAAACCTAAGAAGAACGACATTTATCCCATCATAGACATTTGGAACTTAGAACTCATCTCCTTAGAAAATCGGTCACATTCCATAGGATCAGAAGAGGCAAAAATAATGTCATTTACGTAGATCTGGACGTGAAGTAGATGTTTGCCCGATTTCCTAGTAAATAGTGTAGGATCAACAACACCTTTGGAGAATCTGTTTGCCAGAAGAAACTTAGACAAAGTGTCATACCATGCCCTAGGTGCCTGTTTTAAACCATAGAGGGCCTTCTTCAAGCGATAGACGTGAGTAGGACGATCAGGGTCCATAAATCCTTTAGGTTGACTCACATAGACTTCCTCTTTCAAATCACCATTTAAGAATGCTGTCTTAACATCCATTTGGTAGACTATCATATTTTGATTGGCGGCATTGGCGAGAAAGATTCTTATGGCTTCAATTTGAGCAACAGGTGCGAACGATTCTTCAAAGTCTATGCCCTCTTCTTGATGATATCTTTTTGCAACAAGTCGTGCCTTATTTTTCAGAACGTCGCCATTCTCATCAAGTTTCACTTTGAAGATCCACTTAAGAGCGATAATCATTACACTGTCTGGAGGAGGCACTAATTCCCATACTTCAAGTCGATCAAACTCGTGAATTTCTTCTTGCATTTTAGTAAACTAGCAGTCTTTAGATAAAGCATCTTTGAAATCCTTGGGTTCAACTTTGGATAGTACTGAATTAAAGAAGCACCACAATGCATCGGTGGCAAGTTGCTTTTGTGTGGATACCAGACGAGAGGGATTTCCAATGATGTTGTCAATTGGATGATCATTGGTCCATTTTCTGAGATGTTCATGTGGTTGAGGGTAAGGAACTAATGTTGCTGTGTTAGGATCCCCTGAAGCAGATGTCTCAGTAGAAGATTCAGGAGCAAAAATATTCTCGAATGGAGCATCATCAGCAGGAGCAAAAGGATTCACTTGAAAAGAATTGTAAACTGCAGAGCCTTGCTGTACCGAAGGAGGTTGAATATTTGATGATGATGGTGAGTGACTTGCAGATGGTGCATCTTGACCGATTGAGACAGATATAGATGGACCCTCTGAATTTTGTGGAATTGGAGCATCAACAACTGGAGGTACCGGTGAAGCTTCAGTTGTAGTATCAACCGTTGGTGGCTCAAAGTATTCGTCAAACATCGGATCAAACAAAGTCTTCAACTCTTCACTGGTAGGGGGTACATAAGGAACTGCAGGAGTGTGATGCTGTACAAGACCTGAACTAATTGGTCCAGGTGTCAATAGGTTAGGTGCGGGTCCAGAACTTGTTTGTCCAGGAGCCGTTTGCTCAATCAGCTCATCGAATGTCACGTGAATAGTTTCCATGATTTGTCGCGTTCGTTTGTTGTAGATTCTGTATCCCTTGTGATCTGGTGCATACCCAACAAAGAAACCTACGTCTGCCTTAGCCTTTAGTTTCCCCAAATCTTGACTGTCATTTGTTGGATAACACAGAGCACCGAACACTCGAAGAAAGGAATGATCTGGTTTCTTGCCTTGTATCAGATCATAAGGAGTTTTGTTGTGAAGAGTATGTATCAAGGATCGGTTTTGGGTGTAACATGCTGTGGCAATTGCTTCTGCCCAAAGAAACATCGATGCCTTAGAAAATATTAGCATGGTTCGTGTAGCTTCCACAAGAGTACGGTTTCTTCTTTCAACAACGCTGTTTTGCTGAGGAGTGCGTGGAACACTTTTCTTGTGAGTTATGCCAATACTTTCATAGAATTGAATGAGTTGTTTGTTATCAAAATCAGTTCCATTGTCTGTACGGATGATTCTGATATTTGTTGAGTCTCACTTGTAGTTGTTTGATAAGTTTGATGATAACCTCTGAAGTTTCGTCCTTGGTTCTCAAAAACTTCACCCATGTAAACCGAGAGTAATCGTCGACCACCACAAGAACATATTTCTTCCCATTTATACTCTGCATTCTCATTGGTCCGCATAGATCCATGTGAATGGTGTGAAGAACTTCCATGATGGTGTTGATAGTTTTGGGTTTGTGAGTATGCTTCTTGCTTTTTCCCAGTTGACAAGCAAAACAAAGATGGTATTTTTCAAACTTTAATCTGGGCATGCCTCGTACAAGATCCTTGCGAGTAAGTTCATTTATGGTTTCGAAGTTTAAGTGATTTAAACGACGGTGCCAAAGCCAAGATTTGGTCTTTGAGGCCTTTGAAAGCAAACAAATGGGAGAGGAGCGCATCATTTCTTCAATAGAGATGGTGTATAGATTAGTGCCACGACTGCCTTTAAGAAGATAAATACCATCCAACTCTCTGACGAAACATGTGTGTTTTTTGAAAGCAAATTCAAGGTCAGAGTCACAAAATTGACCAACAGAAAACAAATTATGCCCTAGTCCTTCTACGTAGTATATCCGAGAAATTACACTGTCGCCAAACACATAATCTCCATAACCCATAATTGCCCCAAAATGGTCGTTCCCGAATCTAACTGTCCCGATAAACTTTTTCATGAAATTCTTGAGCCGTGAGCGATCCCCGGTCATATGTTTTGAGCAGCTTGAGTCCAAATACCAAAGGACGATTTGTACGACCTGCATTTGAAAACAGACAACGATGGATAACTGAAAAATGTGGATCCCCACGTGCAACTGGGGTCCGTTTGGTTAGCACAAACAAACTCAGGAACAACAGGATTCATAGATGCCATTGTATTCATAGTGGAAACTACACTAGTAGCAGCAATTGACCTAGTTACAGGGCATTGTGCCTCTAAAGGGAAAATTCGACCAGTTGGTTTCCATTTCTTAACAGTTACTACTTTATGATTAGTCATTCTAGTTAATGGGCACTGATCTCCTAAGGTGAATTTCCTTCCAGTGGGTCTCCATTGATAACCAACATTAGCAAACACTTTTCCCGTAGTTTCCTAACATTCTTAACTGGGGATCGTTGAGAAGACATCAAGAATGACACAACACATTTATCATGATTACCAGAAATTAAGCATTCATTACATGTCTTACAAATAGCATTAGAATTCGAATTAATTACAGTACGCTTATAGCTAATACTAGAATCAACACGATTCTTTATGACCAAATCAAACTTATTGTTCCTAGGGTGGGCTTTTACTTTGTTCACAGTCCTATCTTTCTTTGTATTGCGACTAGGCTTTGACCCGCTAGCTTTAGTGCCACTGTTTACTCCTGTAGATGCAATGATGGGAACATTAGTTTGTTTCACTGCCATTTGTTTTTCCAGTTTTGATGTGCTGGGTTCTGATGTTTTCAGTGGTACATCAAAGGTAACATGCTTATTCTTAGTCATTGAGGAAGATCCAAGAAACCTATCTCGCTTATTCTCTATCTTCGGACATGTGCCAATGATGTATTCTAAGAGTTTCTGAGATCGTTTAGTGAGGAAGCAGGCATCTATAACTGCACTATCTAGTGGTTTCTCTATCCTATCCTCTTCTACGATCTCACGAAGAATATCAAGACTATCCTTAAGATGAGTGAGATAAACTTGATGAGCTAACCTATTGTTTCTAAGAGGAAGCGGGATAGACATAGCATCAATTTCATATTTTCTACAAGCAGAAACCTTTGGAACAACATTTTCACTAGAGATGATTGGCATTTTTCCTTTCACTTGAGTCTTTAGATTCTCAATCTCATTTAGCAAAGAAGTTATCTTTTCATTGTGATTGTTACGAGTGACTTTAATCGAGTCATATAACTCTTTGTAATGCTGTTTGATTTTTGAATTTTCAGCTTGAAAACACTCATTTTCATATTGTAATTTATTGATGGTGTCTTGATAGTGAAAATTCTGAGAATCAGAAGACGATGGTTTATGGGTGTCAATCACATCACTCTTGTTTGATTTTAATTGGGCCCTCAATTTTCAAATCGTGTTAGTGTGAGCTTGAATTTTTTCATCTCGTTTGCTTAATTCAAAATATGCATCAAATTTAGGAGCATCAAAAGATGTCTTGGCATTTGAGATTTTAACTCTTTCTTCTAAATGTTGACATTTTAATTGCAAATTATGATTATCAACCTCTAGTTTTGAAAAATGCCTGACCATGTTATCATGGTCATCGTTTTGGATTTTCTCATGCAATTTTAAATTCTCCCCCTCAAGCTCAACAACACGATTCTGGGAAACACTCAATGCAATAGACAACTCATGAAATTGACAAGCAGTTAATGCAATATCAGTAGCAGTATAAAACACATCCTGTGCAATATATCTAACAATCAAATTCTCATTGGTGATGAGAATGTTCTTTCTCTCAATCTCACAACTCTTAAGTTCTATCGCATTTTGTGACACTTCGTTTTCCATATCTTTAAATACCTCTTTCATCTCTTTTACTTCAGTTTGAAGGGTTTTTTGCATGCCCTCAAAATGTTCCTTAAGGAGTTTAAAGAATGGAATGACCTCAGTTAAGTAACACTCTTTTGTTAATTCAAAACCCCTTTCCCCTTCAGTAATTCCTGTTGGTGTAATCCTCTTCTTACATGTTTTATAAAAATCAGCAAATAGTTGACTAAGAACATATATGCTAATTAGAGTTTTACATTCGGTGGGAAGAGTGATGCGGTCGTGCGTTGGAGTAAAGTTTTGGCAGTTTTAATGCCTAATCAAGTTTTAAATTTATATTTAGCCGACTTATCAATAACACACACACCTAACGAGCAGTGTACCCGGTCAGTATGAATATAATGGTAAGTAGAGTGTCGATCACTAAGAGTGGAACGTATTATCTCGTTATTCTAATCAGTATTTTAATATTCTAACGCAAGGGGGTTTCAGCCTGAGAGACTGGCACGATTTGTTTGCAATTAAATAATAAAATAAACCAATAGGCACGAATCAGCAAGTAGCACACACGTACACAGATAGATACTCGAGACAATAAGAGGGTTGTCCTTATGATTAAGTAGATTGTCACTTGTTTTATTGATAGCTTTATATGAAGTGTATGTAGTTAACCCTTTCTCGTTGGTCCTAATCTTATCGGCGAGTAAACCCTTAATGATTACTTATGTCTAAAAGTTATTCCTAAGTGATCAATTTAGTAATAACCGTGGGAGCCACATTATTTTCCGCAGTCAAATGCCCGCAAGCCACTAATAAACACAGAGGTTATCAATGCACTAATAAGTAGTAACCAAAGACATCAACATATAAACTTTAATTGATGGGAAAGCAAGTATTAAAGGGAGTGCAATCTTTCGTTGTCACATTACACAAGCCACCAATCCTGATGAATTAAAGTTTGCTAACACAATAAAACAAAACTACTTAATGAATTAAACACATGCAGCACCTTCTTACAGCTCTTGTATCTTTGATTTGGGTGTGTCTTGTGCTGCCTCCTTGACTGAATTCGTCCTTGGTTTCTCCTGTTCGGTCTTCGGTATTATATGGTATCCAAAAGCTCTTTGAATTCGTCTGGTCTTGGGGTATTTATAGTTTCTGTCTGAGGGAAGATGCGGCGCATCTAGTAAGTAGATGCGGCGCATTGACTTAACTTCGCGTGGGGTCCAAGATTATAATATTCAGGAATATTCGTACACCGCCAGAAGATGCGGCGCAACTCCACGATTAGATGCGGCGCATGTCCTCTTGTATCTTGGATCGTATCTGGTGATATCTTGATAGAGATGCGGCGCATGTCATGAGTGAGATGCGGCGCATCTGGAGCAGATTAGTCTTGATCTTCTTCATTTCAGTAGACTCTTAACTTTATGCATGTTTTGCTCCATAATTAGTCCAAAATCGCTAAGTTTCACCAAATGCTTGTTTTTACCTGAGAATTACAAAAGTAAACGATTAAGTATCAATCCTCATACATAATATAGTAAAACAAGTCAAATAAATAGGATAAATGATAGTAATAAAATGTACTTATTTGAGTTCATCAAATATCCCCCCACTTGAACTTTACTTGTCCCCAAGTAAACCTTAGAATTTCTCTTATGAAAATGTATCCTAAAAGATGTTAGGATTTATTTTTATATTTAAGCATGTATTCGTTTATTTCATAATCACACAACTAAACACTTAACGAATTAGAAGTAAAATAAAATAAGTCGATAAAAGCAAATCTAATCGTTTAACTGTCCAGTCGTGACGAATATTCTATCATAAGCTTGGCAAGTATACACATCTCCTCCACTAAAGCTAAGGAATAACAAGTCTAAAGCGGTAAAAAGGGTTTTTAGGCTTAAGGGTTAATTATTCTTGATCACTATCGATCTCAAATTCCAGAAAAGGCGACAAAATCACAAATACATGATCGAATCCACGAACACGATACTTGCAATTGCTCAAATCCTTAACTCGAATAGGCTAAAGATAGGTCCAAACTTCACCAATAATAATATATCAAAAAGGGCGACAAAATCATAAATACATAGCCGAATCCACGACTACGATACTTAAGATTGCTCAAATCCCTAATCTCAATAAATCAAAGGTTCGGTTAGGAAAAGAATAATAAAGGGTATGGATAACATTTGGGATATAAATTGGTGTAAAATGAAAAATGAACAAAACAAATAAATTAAAATCCTAAGTGTGGTTAATCACTATCCCAACCATCCCATGAATAAGACTCATATCATTGAATAACTCACGCTTTAACACTTGAAACACATGCTTTAGGTAGACACGAATTATACTCAACAAGATCTTAATCAAAGAATAAACCTTAATTGGCGTTCCCATAACTGCCAATTCCCATTCAATCCATAGATATAGTACAACAAATAGTGGTGATATCGACCACTTACGTAACTTTACATAAGTTGGTTAAAACTATCTTCCAACTTTTCTTTCTTTTTTTTTTTTTTTTTTTTTTTTTTTTTTTTTTTTTTTTTTTTCAAACATAAACATAGATGTGTAAAATTTCACCACATCACTATAATGATAATTCTGGATAATTTTTCCATACTTTTCATACTTCAGAAATAACGGTAATAGTGAAAGTAGTAAACACACGAAAAATAAACTCAAAGATATACAATATTTACTTTCACTCCAATTGCATTGTGCAATTTCCCGACCTAACCATAGATAATGAATTACGCACGCGAACACTGGTAATGTAAGGAAATACACTTTGCCTATAGCAATTAACCAACCACGGATTCTAATCTACAGGGTAGGCTAAGGTGTAAGGGTGTAACGAAACATTTTAAACATAGGTGTAAGAAACGAAAGGAATGGCTCTGAGTGTTTTTCTAGGGGTATCTTACTCTAAAAATGAGAGTAACAAAAGGTTTATACGGGGGTTAACTAACCAGTGTAGTTAGTTAATAACACATAACATATAAAGGCTATTTGGGTGTAATCCTAGAATTTTACCAATTTAGACAAGTCATTCCAATTATATAAATAATACTTATTATGGTGGTCTCGAATAGTATACAAGCCAAGTTCTAAAGTTTACAAGTCACCGGCACACTCATAGATTTGTGAATTTTGAAAAATCACAATTTTTGAAAATAACGTCATGTGTGCAGCTATGCAACTTAGATCTTAAACAAAAACATGCTAAAAAATTTTTAAGTTTGATATATTAAGCACATTTTAAGCATAATTTTTGAAAAAGTTTAGGACAAGTAAATGTTAAGTGTTCTAATTCTCCAATCCCCCCACTTAAGTTAAACAACGTCCTCGTTGTTTGTATAAAAGGTTAAAAATTGGAAAATAAAAGAATTAGAACAGAAAAACTCCCCTGAGATTTGCTCGGTATGATCCTCCATTAGTATAAGAGCAAAAATCATCTTTCTTGTGGATTAGAGCGTTAAAGCTTAATACTTGATGTATCCACAGGAAATCCAGGAAACTATAATACCACCAACACTTTAAAACACACCTAAGATAAGAAAGGTTCAAACTTGCATAATACATTAGTAGTTAGGAAAAATAAAACTTAAAAATTAAAACTGAAAATCATCAGGTCAGTCGATGCGCCGTATCTTATTGAAGAAGATACGCCGTATCGAGCCTGGAATAAATACGGATCAGAATAAAGATGCGCCGCATCCTTAACCAGGGATGCGCCGCATTAAAATAAACTGATAAATAGTTTTAAAGTCGAAAATAAAAATGCAGAAAAATAAAATAAGATATGACCATTGCAGGAGATGCGTCGCATCTCAGGATGGAGATGCGCCGTATCTTCATGCGGGCCTGACTGTAAAATAAAACTAAATAAAGGATAGGATGCGTCGCATCTGTTTACCAGATGCGGCGCATGTAGTTACCAAACAGACTGTTAACAGTCTGTTGTAAAATGACTCGTTCCACGGTTCATCTCACACGTTCTCTCGTACTCTCATGCTGAACTTAATGCCAGTCTTCATCAAATATAACAAGAAACATAAACTGAAACATTAAATATATACACGAGAATGGTGATTAGTACAATCCAAAATAATAATAATATGTGGAACAATGTCTGTAAAATCAAGAGAGTAAGATCATGGGTGAGTGTGGTCGTCTGGATGGGTCCCGGAAGTGATGGCTCCATCAGTCCTCTGGCGGACTCTGCGCTCGTATGCACGTGTCACTCCCGCAACCTCAGTACCATCTGGACGGGTGTGGGTAATACCCTGATGCTCCAAAAGTCTGCTCACACTCCTAACCACCCACTGAGAGTCCCTCCTCAGGGCTCTCAACTCTCCCTCGACTGCCTCAAGTCTCTGACCCATGGTGCGTGGGGGTACTGGTGCCTGTGGCACCTCCCCGTCGGCAGGAGCAACAGCCGGAGGTCCCTGAGGTCCTCCCTGCTCCGCCTCTGGCCCTGCAGCTCTGGCGGGCCCTAATGCTGCCCAAAAGTGGCCTCCCGCAGCCACCTGGCAGATCCCGAGTCTAACCAAATAGTCCCTATCGATAACCGGGAGACGGGCCACCACAACCTCCAGCCCCGCTGGAATCTCTGCTCCAATCACTCCGAAATGGCGGGCCAACCGAGAAACAAAATGCCCGCCAGTCATATGGCTCCTCCGATCTCTCCCAGCAGCTGATCGGTGGAGGTAGTGTGCCAAGAAGTGGGGGATGTTCACACACAACCCCTCATCCATGCTCCTAAGGAGGAAGAGGTCCAGAGTGGTCACCTTCTCAGGTGACTGACCCCTCCCAGCAATGGTAAGCGCAATCAGCCTGTGGCATAGCCGCCTCATCGGCTCCCTGATTAATGTGTAGGATGGGGTGGAAGTAACAATGTCACCCATCGAAGAAATCCTAACCCAGTAATCACTGAATACCCCTCTGTCAGGGACAACCCGTAAACTCTCAGCCCAATACCTGGCAAACCCAGCAGATCCAAGCTCCTCCTCAGTGTGTAGCCCCATGGCCAAAATAAACTGCCTCATCGACATCTGCCTATGCACACCTCCTAACCTGAATACCAGAGTGTCAGCTGTATCAATCTCCAAATCCGTCTCCCTGTAATTAATCGTGCTAAAGAACTCCAGCATGAGCTCCCTAATCAGAGGCTCGTCAATCCTAAATAGTCTCTCCCAAGCACTAGACCTAAACACCGCCTCCTCATCATCTCCAACAACTACCATCTCCATCCGATGCTGTAAACTCGCAGCTGCATGTCCACCACCGATCAATCCCACATCGTCAAAATTCAAAACCTGGACTCTGAATATTTTCTTGAAGTAAATCGAGTCAAGCCTATGCAAGTAATCCTCTAGAGTGGCAGGAGTTAGTCCCATGTTCTCAAATTGCAGCCACTGATGCCTAAGTGTGACCTCTGGTAATGCCATCTGAAATAGATATTCACAGTCAGTAATCAGTCTGCAAATAAGGTAGATACGGCGCATCTGATTTAATCAGTGCGGCGTATCTATATAAAGTATAAGAGATGCGGTGCAAGACAATAGATACGGCGTATGGAGATGCGTCGTATCTAGATTAATCAATACGGCGTATCTAGAATTTTATCAATTTTGAAAATAGGTCGTTACGCCGCATTAATCAACCTAGATGCGCCGCATCTAAAAGCATATCAGTATAAAATAAAGGGTCAGGCACGTTTATCAAGAATCCGTATCCGTGACGTAAACTACCACTAAATATCATAGTATCATATACTCCTTATATCAGTTCTAATATCTCATTCTACCACTACTAATCCACCTTCCCGCTAAATATTCAAAATCGAACCTAAAACCTTAATTTTCGGCAAAATCAAATTAGGTTATAAGTTCAATTATTTATGCAAATTAAATACGGGGGAAATCATCTAGAGCAAGTCCTAATCATATCTCTATATCATTTAAGCACGAATCGATTCAATCATATAAACCCTAATTTTCGTATTAATCAAGATTAAATCGAACTAGAACAATTACCTTAATTTTTATGATTAGGAGAAGGATTATAGCTCGGATTAGAGTGCGGATTCGAGAAAAGATGTTCGGATTGAGAGTATAATTTCACTGTGTGTACGTTCTTAACTGTGTGTGTTTATGCGGTAAGAAGTTTAGATCCGGCGCATTCCCGTCGTATTTATAGGGCGAAACGATGCGCCGTATTGGAAAATTGGGATGCGCCGTATCTATTTAATTTCGTTGACTAGTCAATAAGTCCTAGTTGGTCAGGGATACGGCGCTTTGGATATTTAGATCCGCCGTATCGATATGTTAGTGAACGAAATTTAAATAAAGAACATACCTTGGCTTCCGCAACACGATTCTTTATTCATCCAATTGGGTTAAACGGTATACCATATAAATGAATTCGAGATAAGAGCAATAGGCATAAACGTTTTGTTAATAATTGTAATCTTATTGTTTAGAGGATAAGTTTTTATTCCGATGTTAGGAACAACTATCGTTTTTAAGCATACAAAATTAAGATTACGATTTGAATCAGATGTATAACATGGATAATAAAACTGAGATTATAATGTAGAGAACTTTCCTTTGGGCAGTTGAATTATCGTAGAGTTTACCTGGGATTCTATTTCAAGAATTTAAGAAGTTCAATGTTACCAGTACTGAGTTTTCCTCCACTCTTGTCGTCTTATGTTTGGTCACTTCAGCTAGCGTCTCTTGGTTTGGTTCAGAATGTAATCTTTCTTGGTGATGCTCGAGTCATCATTTATCCTGAAAATAAGCAACTTGCAAACGAGAGTAGCTGACCGATCAAGGTAAATATCAAAAATCAACTATATTTATCAAATTATATTCGTCGTATTAACAAAAGTTAATGCGCCGTATTTTCGTTACGTTTAAAAATAAATATCGATTTTTGATTCAGAAAGATGCGCCGTATCGATATAGATCGATGCGTCGTATCTGTTTAATAATTCGCAAACTGTTTTTAATTAAAATAATAGATACGCCGTATCTACGAAAGCAGATGCGTCGTATGGCGTTAACGTTTAGATTTTTTTTTTTTTTTTTTTTTTTTTTTTTTTTTTTTTTTTTTTATCAAAAACAGATACGCCGTATCTGCAAAAGCAGATGCGTCGTATTACTTTATCGCTTAGAAAAATTTTCTTATTAAAAACAGATACGCCGTATCTTGGGGAAAAGATGCGTCGTATCGAATTAATTAAACGCGTTGTATTTAAAAAATTTAAACGCAATACGCCGTATCTGATAAATCAGATGCGCCGTATCGTTTGATTTAGCACAGTACAACGATAGCAGAACAGAAAAAATACGAAAAATAAAAACAAAAATTAAACACACAAACAAAAATAAACACACAAAAATAAAAGAAAACAATTAACACACAATACAACAAATATGCAAAATAATACAATGATGCAATTAATCTAATAAAAAGAAAAACCTAATTAAAATACTAATCAAATTAACAGATAATAACAATTCACTCCCCGGCAACGGCACCAAAAACTTGATGCGGTCGTGCGTTGGAGTAAAGTTTTGGCAGTTTTAATGCCTAATCAAGTTTTAAATTTATATTTAGCCGACTTATCAATAACACACACACCTAACGAGCAGTGTACCCGGTCAGTATGAATATAATGGTAAGTAGAGTGTCGATCACTAAGAGTGGAACGTATTATCTCGTTATTCTAATCAGTATTTTAATATTCTAACGCAAGGGGGTTTCAGCCTGAGAGACTGGCACGATTTGTTTGCAATTAAATAATAAAATAAACCAATAGGCACGAATCAGCAAGTAGCACACACGTACACAGATAGATACTCGAGACAATAAGAGGGCTGTCCTTATGATTAAGTAGATTGTCACTTGTTTTATTGATAGCTTTATATGAAGTGTATGTAGTTAACCCTTTCTCGTTGGTCCTAATCTTATCGGCGAGTAAACCCTTAATGATTACTTATGTCTAAAAGTTATTCCTAAGTGATCAATTTAGTAATAACCGTGGGAGCCACATTATTTTCCGCAGTCAAATGCCCGCAAGCCACTAATAAACACAGAGGTTATCAATGCACTAATAAGTAGTAACCAAAGACATCAACATATAAACTTTAATTGATGGGAAAGCAAGTATTAAAGGGAGTGCAATCTTTCGTTGTCACATTACACAAGCCACCAATCCTGATGAATTAAAGTTTGCTAACACAATAAAACAAAACTACTTAATGAATTAAACACATGCAACACCTTCTTACAGCTCTTGTATCTTTGATTTGGGTGTGTCTTGTGCTGCCTCCTTGACTGAATTCGTCCTTGGTTTCTCCTGTTCGGTCTTCGGTATTATATGGTATCCAAAAGCTCTTTGAATTCGTCTGGTCTTGGGGTATTTATAGTTTCTGTCTGAGGGAAGATGCGGCGCATCTAGTAAGTAGATGCGGCGCATTGACTTAACTTCGCGTGGGGTCCAAGATTATAATATTCAGGAATATTCGTACACCACCAGAAGATGCGGCGTAACTCCACGATTAGATGCGGCGCATGTCCTCTTGTATCTTGGATCGTATCTGGTGATATCTTGATAGAGATGCGGCGCATGTCATGAGTGAGATGCGGCGCATCTGGAGCAGATTAGTCTTGATCTTCTTCATTTCAGTAGACTCTTAACTTTATGCATGTTTTGCTCCATAATTAGTCCAAAATCGCTAAGTTTCACCAAATGCTTGTTTTTACCTGAGAATTACAAAAGTAAACGATTAAGTATCAATCCTCATACATAATATAGTAAAACAAGTCAAATAAATAGGATAAATGATAGTAATAAAATGTACTTATTTGAGTTCATCAAAGAGTTAAAGGAACTAAGTGCATGGGTGTATTGGGTGGGTACACCGTTGCAGCAGCTATTTTTCTAAGGGGTGGAGTTTTGGCTTTAAGTTCATCGGCCTTTCTCTTTTCTACGTCTAAAGACCAAAATATCTGTTCTGGTGTCAGCTTAGTTTGAGGTGCAAAAATAGTCAATCGGTTCTCCTCATAATAGTTATGGGGTTTGATTATGACTCGATTGGCTATACATTTGGGATCCTTCATTTTTTCAGCCATTCTTTCCCTACTTATTACTTTTATCTCATTGCTCTCTTCAAATGATGACACATTGGGAGGGGCATGACCAGGTTTAATCATTACATTTGCATCATATAAGGCAGGTTGAGCAACTTTAACACTCTTAAGTAAAGCTGATCTAGGTTCACCTACATCCTTTTCACTATGTTTGTTACACAACCTTTTATGCTTTTAAATCATTTGAGCAGTTTGTCTGGTCTGGTCTTGTGTGAACAACTTGTTTTCAATCTTGTTTTTTAACGTTTTAAGTCTGTAAAAATCATTTAAGAGTTTTGTTTCTTTTTCTTTGAAATCATGTTTTAGTGTAATTACACTTTCTTGGATCTCCTATTTTTGTTTAACAATTTGATCAAGTTGTTTTCATAAAGAATATAACTCCTTTTTCAATGTTTCTTCCCTTAAATTACGTTCAGTTATGAATGTACGCATTTGACCATCCATTTTCTGCTCACGTTCAGTTAGCTCAAATTTTGCACGTTGTTCATATATGGCCACCTGGTCTTTATAGATGTTAAGTCTAGTGGTCAAGGTGTCATCGGGGATAAACACGGTGTTCTCATGCAACTCACATGCATTATCTACAACACAAGCATTATCTACAACAGAAAATGCACTACTTGGTACAACAGACACGTCGTTGTGATTCACATATTGTTCATATTGAATAACATTACTATTTCCCATATTAACAGTATCTGATTCAACAACATCTATCTGTTGTACTTTGTTAGGAATCTTCTGTTCATCTACCATGTTATATGTGTCATAAAGCTTTAGTACCTCAGATATGACAGATGCATTGGAAGGGCCAGCTTGTTGGGGTGATGAGACTACAGAAGACAGATTAGCCATGAAGATGGTTTGAGCAGTGGGTTCATCATCAACATTTGAGTCAAAGGCATCACAGTCATCAGCTTGGAAGATGTTGGGATCATTTAGAGCCAAGTCCTGAACTAGTTGATCATCTACATCAGCATCAAAAGTATTTCCCCTATCACCAGCAAGAAACAATAACTCTTCTTCGTCCAAAACTGCTCCATTCTCTTGAGCTTGCATCAACAGCATCTTATCTTTGACATAGTCAGAGTTCTGTCGAAGCTTTGGTTGAGTGCAGTTCCTTCCTATGTGTCTTAGTCCACCACAATTGTAACACTTGGGTTGCCTTCGCTGTCCCTGATTAACATTCCCAACTCTGTTCTGTACATTATCCTGACCAATGTTCCTTTGATTCACATTCTGCCTTCCCTGAACATTCTGAACCACAACCCTTCCATCTTCCACAGTTGCTTGATTACGTAGGTTTGATGATATTCGAAGTTGATTGTTGGTTTGAGGGAGTGTTGCCCTGAACTGTTGGACAAGTAACGACACTTAGTTGGAAAGATTATCAATCATCTTGTCGGTGTGAGAGTATCCTGAATCCAGTTGGTTGTTCAAAGCAGATGGTGGGTGCAACGATGATTGGGCAAATGATGTCTGATTCTGTGGTGAGAAGGGCTGGTGGTAAACTTGATCACTTGAGGATTGATTGAACGGTTGAACATTTGAGACAAATGAAAGAGAATCATTAGATGTTGGTGGATTGAGTTTTTCCCTCAGTTGACGGTCATAGACGGCATGCTTCTCATGTTGTTGTAAGTAAGCATACAGCTTTTCATAATTAGTCTGTCTCAATCCTTTGTTGAGCTTTACGGCTGTGACAAATCTATCCCACTCGGGAGACATGTTGTTTACAAACTTGGAATTGAGTTGGATATTTGGCATTGTCATCTTGATGATCCTCGTGTCATTCACAAGCTTGTGAAATCTCACATAATAGTCAGTAATGTTTTCCCCTGGATTCATCTTGAAGTGCTCAAACTCGTCATACAACTGAGATTCACGATCTTCTTTGGTTAGTTCAGATCCAGCCAGAAGCATTTTAACATTGTCCCAAACAGCTTTGACTTCAGTGTTGAAGTTGATAACTTTGTAAACATCTTTGGGTAGTCCTTGAATCACAATGTTAGAAGCTCTAATGTCAGCATCATAACGCTTCTTCTCTTCCTCATTAAGATCATTGTACTCACGTGGCCTGTCGATTCCAAAAGTGACGTTTCCATTCTCATCGGTAGTGACACCATCTCTAGTGGTGCCCATTTGAAAGGGTCCTTCATCAATGGATTTAAGAATGTTGACACCATTCTCTTTTCCCAAGCAGTACAATCGTATTCTTTGTGCTCATGATTCATAATCCGTCCTATCAAGCATAGGAGGGAGGGTATCGGACCCGGCAACTTGTATGTCATCAGAAGAAGTGCTTGCCATGATGTTAATGTGCACGGGATTTTACAATTCTATGATTTAAACCGAGAAATAGTTTCTTTCGCGGGATTTTACAAAAATCAAGAATGAACCGTGATTTGATTACTTGAATAGTTCAAGACCCAAACTCAATGGAACAAAGTTAGGTCAAAACGTAGCCAAATCTTGAATCAAACCACAATCATGAAATGACAAAACTCAGTAAACCAAAACGAAAAAATCCCAAAACCCAGAACACCAAAATGCAGTACATAAAATGCAGACTTCCAAACCACAGTGGCTCAAAATGCAGAACCTCAAAACGCAAGACCCTAAACACAGTTACACGTCAAAACGTAGAATCTCAGTACCAATCCGCAGTCACACGAGGCAAACCGCAGAAACCACAAAACGCAGATACTTCAAAACGCAGAAGATCAAACCGCAGTAGCTCAAAACGCAGAACCTCAAACCTCCGGAGTTCAAAACGCAAGAAGTCAAAACGCCAAACTTCAAAATGCAATAGGTCAAAACGCAGGCACTCAAACCGCAAAGGACAAAAGGTCGCTTTCACTGCGTTTTGTCTTTTTCCCTTTTTAGTTCAAATCCAAACCGCAATCCCAAAACAGGTCCAACCGTAACAAGGTCTTACCCAAACAAACACAAACCGCAATCAAGAACGTACTATCGAGAGACAAACCGAAATGAAGAAAAATTCTTCAATCTTCCAAGAAATTAACCTCCAAAGCCGTAGCAAAGCAAGAACCGATCCTAGTGCAATTTGTGAACTAGAAAGTACAAAGCTTTAGCAAATCTAAACACCAACTATGGTCGAACTTGATGTTTTCTTGCGTTTTAGGTCGAACTAAACAAAACACAAAGGAAACCTAAAAGATGAACCACAAATCCGAACACATGAACCTAACCTTGGCTCTTGATGCCAATTGTAACATATTCAAAACATATAAATACACGTATGGATGATCCTTGGCTAATTACTTTAGAGAGAGAAAGAGAGAATGAGGGAAAACTTCTAGTGAGAGAAAGATGAACTTGTATTAGGTTGAAAGTGTGAGAAGTTCCAAACCTTCCCATGTGTGGGAAGGGGTAAATATACTACTACCTTAACTGCCCCGTGTGGGTTGTGAAGTGAGCTGACAGTGGGTAAAGACCCGACCTACTCCATGAATACAATAATAACTAAACTATTACTAATAATCCTACGAGCTACTAAATGCTAATGAGTACTCGGGGTGACCGATTCTTCATATGAATATTTATATTCCTAACACCTATTAACACGTAAAATATTGGTTTTAACAAGATTACACGAACATGGACGTATTTATAGTCAATCTTAATGGAAAAATTGTTTTAAGATCAGTGGAAAACATTCGAAATACTCGGAAAAAAGTTTCGGCACTCAAATTTGTCTCGGATACGTTTTATAAGAAGAATAGCCGAATGCCACTTCCTACCCTTACCTAATTTACAGTTTCAGTCCCTGAGAGACAATATGAATTCACACGAGGTCCTAGGCCTTTATAAGCCAATCTTATACTCACCCTAGGGTTATTTCACCCATTTCCCCTCACATAGCCGTCTCTTCTCTCTCTATCTTCTCCGGCCATCCCTTCCGGCCACCACCGTGCAACGCCACCACCTCTCCTCTTATCACACCGCCACCACCAATCTTCACCTCGTGAACCCCTCACCCTATTTTGCTACAACACGTGCCTGAGAACCCTCCTCCACCACCACTACGCGCCACCCATTATTTTTTCGGCCAAGATTTATATAGATCCGAGAGCTTGAAAGGTAGGTTACACCGTTTCACCTGTGGTTGTGACTTGGTATGAGTCAATTCGTGTGTAATGAGTTGATTTTTAAAGATTTGATTCGGTTTGGATGGTAACACAAAAAGGGTTCTATGTTTTTAATAAACTAAAAATGTATAGACACTTTTGGTATCATTTTCTTGTGTTTGTGGTGTCGACTGTGGTCGTGTCGTGGTTGTGCCTATAGCTCACAGCCGAGGTCTAATAAGCACATTTGAGGTCGAGTCGAGTCCTTGGTCGCGTATGTTGTTATTGTTATTGTGTCGTGATTGTTGGTTTCGGATTTAGGGTTGGTGAAACCCTCGAATGCAACTGAGTTATAGATTGGGATTTGGAGTTGGATGCTGGAATTGGTTTACTATATTATAACTTGATTTATGTTTTGGTTGTTATGGTTGGATGCCAAGAAAGACCATAAGGTCTGTGTGGTTTTGTTGGTGCCGAGAGTTGGAGCCGAGACCAATAGGGTCTCGGCCTAGAATTATACTTGTGGTTGTTGTTGTTGCTTTGGATATGGGAGGAGAAAATTAGATAACGAGCCATAGGTTTTGGCCGTTATATGTTGCTGGCGATTGTTGGACTTGTGGCATTGTTATTTTGATCATATATTAAAACTGTGTTGATTATGAGCCAAGTTGGGTGTCACCGAGACTTTTTAGTCTCGGCCTGGCCTCGACAAGCCGAAACATTGATATTAGACTCTATTTGGACTATTGGATTTTATGGTTGATTATTTGATCCGAGAATTAATTAGACTCGGACTCGTGACTCGAAACGGATAATAACTCATGAAATAATTGTTTGGAAATATATATATATCTAGAAATGGAAAAAAATAAATAATAACGGCTAAAAACGGGAAATAATAATTAGCAAAAACTTATTTGTTACTTAATATTTAACGTAAGTTTTATTTATAGACGAGATGTTATAAATGGAAGGCTTAAATAAATGTGGGTTATTAAATGTTTCGAGGGCACACAAACCGAGAAAATATCATTTAGGAAAGCATTAATGACTATGTGGATTTAATGTCGAGTTACGGAAGTAGAGGTTGTTTGGGATATTGCAACAACTTGGCATATTTGTTATTGGGATATTGTTTCATGAGTCATGTTCATTCTGGTCATTTGTGTTGGCGTGTGTACACTTGAGTCAACGTTATGTCACCACTTCACCCACGATGATACCAAACACTAGTAAATGGATTTAACGAAGATATTTTGGAATCTAAAGTGGAATATACTTGGGAACAGTAACTTTTGGAAACCGTTATACTTTTGGATATACGTTAGGATAAGTTTATTATTATTAGGTTGTGCTGAGTCCGCCGCGTTGTGATACTAGTTGCTGTTGTGCCATACTACTCGTGTTTGTGCGGTATTGTGCTTAACTTCTGAGGTGAGTTCTCGTAGCCCCACTTTTAACGTGTTTTACCTTAGGGTAGAAATGGTACTCAATGCTTTACAAATGTTTTCATGATGTGAACTACTGTTTTACATGATTTTGGGACATATACGTGTGATGATGCGATTATATGCTGTGACATGTTTGTTTTGTGAGTACATGACTGCGCCACTGTTAACTCTTTGCTGAGAGCCTACAAGTTATAGGTTCAGTTGATGCAACTATTAACTCTCCTTGAGAGCCCACATGTTGATAGATCTATCGGGGTAGCTCCCCATGTGATATTGGTTATGCGTATGAGGAACACTATAGGTTCAGTTGGCGTGACACTATTGCTATTTGATAACGTGCTTGTAATTGGTATTCATTTCACTATGTCCTACGCTATTATTTACAGCTTCATGGTTTAACGCCTAAACCTACGAGCTCACCAACTTTATGTTGACATTTTTGAGTATCCATTTTCAGGTGTGAGGGGATCTAAACACACTCCTTGTGTTGAAGATAATTTGAGTTAATATTAACTAGCACACGGAATTTACTAGCTAATACTTAGAAGATATTATTTGTGTGATGAATGAATGTAACAGTGAATGAACAATGTATGAACAAAAGTGTTTAATCAACCAAATAGCTTCAATATTATTATTATAATACGAGTGATCTTCGACTATCACTAGGGTTTAACAACCTTGAAGATTTTACAATAATACGTATATGAGAGATACTGTAAACCTAACCTAGAATCTCCTTTTATAGAACAAGGAGTCCTTTACAAGTAAACTAACATTCGTATCATTCTATAATTATAAGATATACACAATATATATTCTATATATATCTTTACGCGTCTTCAACTCTGTCTTCATCTCATAATCAGTACTAACCATCTGTACTAGTAGTACTAACTGACTTAGTACTGTTAGTGTTAATCTTCAGCAGTTGTAACATTATACTTGGCAGTACTAACTGTTGGTTTAATTCCCAACAATCCTCCCCTAAACTTATGATTTCTCTGCAATTCATAAGTTTCTTGAATTAAACTCCAACATAGATGATGGGGGGGGGATTCTTTCAAACACTTATCTTCGATTTTGAATCACTTCAGTATTTTCTTCACATCTAAGCCTTGAAGAAATCATAACAGCAAGTACTTATAGAGCAAGATATTCCTCCCCTGAGTTTCATACTTATCTTAAAGCAACAAATCTTGAGCTAAGCGATTTTCACAATCACAATCACAATCACTTCATAAAGGTCTTCAAGAAATCAATCCATCCTCCCCTGTTTGGAAGAATTCTCACCATGACTTGAACTATAACTCTCAACTTGAACTCTGGGAAGAACTAGAACTCAGCTTCCAATGTGATCAGACAATTTGTACAAGTTTCCATCAATTCTTTTTAGTTTCAAGCTGCTCTCATCACTTCCAGATGTGTTACCTTCTGAGAGAGGTGAATCATGAAGCATAAACGTAGTTTCAAAGCTAGTTTGAACTTATAGTACAAACTGTTTAGCAAAAATTTTCAAGAGCAGTATAAACTCAATGTGGACTTGAAAACATTTGTGCCCTCATATAGTTTTTAGCAAACTATCAGCTATCAACGGATTTGATGTGTCTTTACCAATAGCCGTTTGCTTTGGACTAGCCAACTCTTCACTGTGAGATATGGTGAGTTGATAACCATATAGTTTTTGGTAAACTATCAACCATAAACGGATTTGAGAAGTCTTTACCAGAAACCGTTTGCTCTGGACTAGTTGGTTCTTGATGTGGGTTAGACATGGTGAACCAATTACCATTTGTTGTGTGCTAAGATCACACACTTTAAGTTCCAAAGCACCATACTTTCCAAAGCATAACACACTTAATTCACAATTATTACTCCAAAACCAAAGAAAACACAAGACAAAGTATTTTCTTTTTGACAGTTATCAAAAGTGACTAACATATTTATATAAGCAGTACCAAAATTGAACAAACATTGCAAACTATACATAGCAGTTTTAACTGACACAACTAGCAGTACAAAATCCCTTTTATCACAAAAACACTTAGACATTGAATTTTCAAGGGTTAAGCATTCCAATACCTGTAACCAAGTACTGAAACCTTCCCACATCAAAACCTTTAGTTAGTAAGTCAGCAAAGTTGTCATCAGTATGAATTTTGACAACTTGAACTAACTTCTTTTCATGACAATCTCTTATAAAGTGATGTCTAATTTCAATGTGTTTAGTTTTTGAAAGTTGAACTGGATTTTTAACTATACACATTGTACTGCTATTGTCTATGTAAATAATTGTGTTCAAGAAATTATACCCATAATCAAGTAACTGATTCTGAATCCAAAGAACTTGAGCACAACAACTAGCAGCAGCCACATATTCAGCTTCTGTTGTAGAAGTGGCCACCATAGTTTGGTTTTTGCACTGCCATGAGATAAGTCTGCATCCTAAAAAATGACAACCACCAGTTGTAGACTTCCTATCCATACTAGCACTAGCATAATCACTGTTTGAATATGCTACCAAATCAAATGGAGAGTCTTTAGGATACCACAGACCTAAGTTTGGTTGACCTTTAAGATACCTAAATATCCTATTCACTGCAGTCAAATGAGACACCTTGGGATTCACTTGAAATTTTGCACAAGCACATACTGCAAACATAATATCAGGCCTGGATGATGTGAGATACATCAAAGACCCAATCATAGATCTGTATGTGTGCACATCCACAGCGTCACCACTTTGATCTTTCAAAAGCAAATGTGTCTCCTTATCAGCAGGTGTGCTAGCAACTTTAGCATCTGTGAATTGAAACTTCCTCAATATTTCAGCTACATATTTATCTTGAGAGATAAATATTCCTTCTGGTTTCTGCTGTACTTGAAGTCCTAGAAAGAAAGTAAGCTCACCCATAGAGCTCATCTGAAACTGATCCTTCATTAGCTTTTCAAACTCTTTGCACATCTCCTTCTTGGTAGAACCAAAGATGATATCATCCACATATACTTGAACCAGTAAGATATCACCCTTGTTCTTTTTGATAAAAAAAGTCTGATCAATCTTTCCCCTATGGAACCCATTCTTCAATAGATAAGTAGCCAGAGTTCCATACCAAGCTCTTGGAGCTTGATGTAAGCCATAGAGGGCTTTCACCACCTTTTAAACTTTGTCAGGATGATCTGGGTCAATAAAACCTGGAGGTTGAGAAACATAGACCTCCTCATCAATTGTACCATATTGAAAGGCACTCTTCACATCCATCTGGTAGACCATGAATCCCATAAATGAAGCATAAGCTAGAAAAAGCCTTATTGCTTCAATCCTGGCAACAGGAGCAAAAACCTCCTCATAATCAATTCCCTCTTCCTGAGTATAGCCTTGAGCCACAAGTCTTGCTTTATTCTTTATCACTATACCTCTTTCATCTTTCTTATTTTTGAATACCCACTTAGTACCAATAACCCTCGTACCCTTTGGAAAATCAACCAGAACCCAAACTTTCTGAATCTTGAATTGAAGCAGTTCTTCTTGCATTGCTTCAACCCAACTTGAGTCCTCCAATTCCATGAGCACATTCTTTGGTTCTATTTGTGATAGGAAACATACAAACAGACATTCATTCTTATCTTCATGATCTTTTTCTTCATATACTACACTGAGAAAACCATGATGATCTGGATCTTGTGTTTGTCTTTTAGTTTTCACACCAGATTGTACATCTCCAATACCATTGGTAAGTGGATGATTCTTGTGAACTGTAGTTTGGGGAGTAGAAGGAATTTCATAGTTGATTGGCATGTTGTGCAAACCAACTCCAAATATATCAAAAGAATCCATTTGTGGAGCAGTAGTATAACTTGAACCAGCAGTATGATTATGTTGCCCAGCAGTAGAATCTTCTGGTTCAGCAGTACTAACTCCATTAGGCTTAGCAGTACTAACTCCATTTGTACTGCTTTCAGGAATTTCTATTTCTTTACCATCTTGTCCATTGTTTTCACCAGCATTCTTCTCTTTATCAGTACCACTTGATGATGCATTCTTTGAAGAAGAACCATACACTGGACTGATGAGTGTGTAAATACTCATCATTTTATACCCATAAAAGACACAAAAATGACCAAAAACACCCTAATAGATCAAATATTGTTGCAAATATTCGTGGTTTGTGTTTTTATGTGTTTCAGGTACAAAAAGATTGAAAACAAGGCAAAACGGACAAAAACCGAGCACAATATTGGAAAGTTGTGAAAAGCCGAGGACGGGGAAGAAATTTACGAGTTAGGACCCGGATAATGCTCAAATTGTCAAACGTCAACTGCTATGAAAGTCAAAATGTCAAAAATGGTCCTTGATAATAATTTTTAGAAGTAACAAGTTAGGTCCCTGGATTTTCAGAAATGGCAACAAAGGTCCTCAAAGTTTAAACCACTTTCAAAATTTACCCTAAACTAACCCCTTTTTAACCCTCAACAAAACCAACTCATCAACCCATCACTACATACCCCAGCCCACAAAATAATATACCCAAAAATTACATAAGCCCAAACCCCAAATACCCGGTCCTTTTTGTTTTGCTAAAACACCCAACCCACAAACAAATTAGGTCAAAGTAAAAACACTCAGACCTTTCTTTCTTCTTTCCCTGAGACCCGCCAAAACACCACCATTCCCCATACCTGTCCTTCTCCAACAATTTTGTCCCCCCTACCTCTGCTCTAGCATCACGCTTCCCCCCCTCATAGTACAATTTCACGTGATACCCATCTCCAGCCTGGCAATCCCAGGGTACAAGTTTGGGCGCCAAAATTCCAATAGAGGGCTGAGATTGTACCAAAGTGATCCAAGGGTCCAAGAATGAAGTCCGAATTGTAACCCTAGTTTAGTTTTATTTTAGTATAAATAGTTTATTATGTAAGCCATTTTTTTGGAGGTTTTAATTTAGCTTTAACATAGGTATTTCTTTTTCATTGTTATGTATCTCATATTTTATTCCAGCTATGTAATTTCAATTTCAGTTAATTAAAATTTAAGTGTTCTTGCTTTTATCTTCTTGGTCAACTATAGTCAACATTACTGTAGATTGGCTTAATTTACTGCTTATTGCTTTCTTCCAGCTCTCTTGTGTTATTTAAGGTCAATAGAAGCTAGTGTGATCATTAGTTTAAGTCTCTATATAATTTCCACTTAAGTACTTCCAAACAGTCAAAAAGTCAAAGTTTAGTCAATAGCTTATTTTAAATTGTAAGTTACTTTTCTCAGCTTAACTAAGTTATTTTACCAATAATAAGTCAGTAGCTTAAGTTAGTTTAGTATTTTCTAGTTTAATTCTCATAACAGTCGATACAAAGGGGTGTTTGGTTAAGCTTCAATATGGGTCAAAATATGATGGTCACTGTTGATTTGCCATTAGGGTAGTTTTAGTTGAGCTTAGTGGATTGGATATCAGCAGTTTGCAGTAGGTTTTTTGCTATTTTGAAGCTTATGTAGGTTTTGCATTGGTAAAAAAAAAAAGTAGAACCTTAGGCTGCCCTTATAAGCTTCAAATAAGCTAAGCTTATTTGGACAGCTTTTGGCAATTTTTATTAGTCCCATATAGTTGTTTTTGAGCTTTGGTAAAGTTTCAAGGTGTTTTGCATGATCTGAGGTCAAAACACCTATGCCTGCACAGAACTTGCCCATAGCTGCCTGCACATTGTTCTTATTTTCTCAATTTTTAGCATATTTAATCTCTCACTTTTAAGCTAGTTATAGTAGTTCTTAAGTTCCAATTTTTGTTTTTTCTAAAAGCTTGACAGTTAGTCTTATTCTATTTCAGCTGATTTTAGACTTTAGAGCTCAATTGAGTGCTTATTTTTTGTCTGCAAACTGCCTCAGCAGCCTCTTTTCAGCCCTGCACCAAACCTGCTCAGTTTTTTGGATCTTAATCTATCTGATCTAGGCCCAAATTAAGGTAGCAATTGGTGTTAGATTTTGGGCCTTTTTGGAATTTTAGTAGCTTGTAGTATGAGCTTTTAGCTTCAGCTTTTGTTTTCCTCAATTTAGCTTATTCCTAGGTTTTAATTCAGCTGAAAATTGGCTGTTAAGCCATTTTGAATTTGTCTTGCACTTATCTGATCAGCAAGCTTATGAGCTTATTTCATGAGTTTATTTGAGCTTTTCAAGTTGAATTAAGCTTCAATAAGTCCTCTGAACTGGTTCTGAGCCTGTGGTGATTTTTAGAGATGTTTAGCTTATTTGAAAACTGCTTATTAGCCCAATCTGCTTATTTGGGTTAAATAAGTTTCTGATTTTATTTTTCATGGATTAAGAATTTAATTTTAACTTTACTCTAAATTTTCCAGATTTTTCTGTTTTCATTTTCTATTTTTAAATCAATTAAATAGTTTAATTTAGTTTTAAATTCATTTTAAATAATTAAAAAGTCAAAAAAATATTTTTCTTTTTCCAAAAATTTTCTTTTGTCATTTGGTACGTAAGAAAATTATTTTGGCACCCGTAGAGTTTATTTTTATTAGATTTGACGTTTTTACTCGTTCGTAGTTTCCCGTTTACGTTATTTGCATTTTCGTTTTAGTAGATATTAAAAACCAATCAACCCTCGTTCTTTCAAGCATTTTAATAACAAACCTCAAACGATGTCCTCGATTCACGCCTCGTTGGGACTACGACCCGGGTATTCACTTATCCGGTATATTACAATCGAGTATCGCGTCGAGCCGTCGCGAGTTGACTTTTCTTCGTGAGAGGTTTCGCTTGTGACGCGTTTCGACAGATATCAAAATGGCGCCGCTGCCGGGGAGGTGTGTTGCGACAATATCGTTTCGGTTTGACGATTAGTGACTTGGAGATCCTTCCTCGTGAAGTTATCGTTTTCCTCGTAAATATTTTTCTTATAAAAACCCAAAAAGATTTTCTTTTCAAAATTTATTTTTCCTTTTTCTTTTGTGTTTTTCAAAATGTTTCTAAAAATCCAAAAATAATCTTCTTATTCCTCTTATTCGTTTAATTCTTTATCTCTCACCCTCTGTCCGTTTGATTCTATTTTCTTCTTATCCCTCCTTAATGTTTAATTCTTATGTCGTCACCCGACTATCACTGTTTTCATTGTAAAAGTATATTGGGTGATGATCATCGTTGTTACAAGTGTTTGTGTGAGCGGTGTAGAGGTTATTGTGGTAATTGGTTTGAATTACCTATTAAATCAAATCCTAATTCCTTCAATAATTCTCAAAGTCTTTCCGACTACCCTCCACAACCCCAGCCATCTTCACTCAAACAGAAAAATTGCTGTGTATGTGGAGATTCGTTGGGAGACAATTCACTTTGTGAACGATGTTTTTGCAAAGGATGTGAGTTTACTCACGGACTTTGCATGTGTTCCACTTCTGAAATCGAAAATACATTCACTTATTCAAATTTTCAAAACGATTTCAGCTACCTTCCTCAGAATTCATTTGAGCAAGAACCGTGTTATCAAAACTTCATTGATACATCGTTCCAAAATGCTCTGAATATTCCTTGTGCGAAGTGTGGGGGTCCTCATGACGATTATCAATGTCAACCGTGGGATCAAGAACCTAATCCTTGGTACAATACTCCCGGTTTTGACAATGTCCAACCCCCACAGTATTCCATCATTCATCCTCATGAAAAATCTATGGCAGAATTGCTAGCCGAAGAACGAGCAGCGGAAACGCGTGCCAAATTTCTTAGGGCTGCCATTCTCGATGAAGATGATGAGGATACTATTCAAATAAAGGAATATTATGAGAATTCTTCACCTGCAATCACACCTGTCCAAAAAAGGCAGGAAGACAAAAGTATTGCAGAATTGCTAGCAGAAGAGCAAATGGAACGTATAAAAGCCATTTATGCTAGCAATATTGATGAGGAGGACGACGAGGAGAGTGTGATTCCTTTTAGTGAAATTATTTCTCAACTCCCTCAGTATATTGCAATCACATCCATCTTACAGTCTATGGACTCCGAGGACTCTCTCATTATGGGGGATGAGCATTTCAGCACTATTCCTGAAAAGGAATCGGACGAATTCATAAAGTCTAGTGTTGAGAACCTTTTCCCAATCCCAAGTGAGTCCGAGGATATATCATACAGTGAATGTGATTGGTCTTATTGTGATGATGATCCTCTTGACATTTGTGAGGATACTTCCGGGATCTTCTCTAACCCGCTTTTCAGTTTCAAAGATGATTTTTCCTCTAGTGATGACGAATCACTTTCTGATGAGGAAGTTCAAAATGAAAGTCTCGAAGTCTATTCAAATTCTCTGTTTGAATTTGATGACGAGTACTTTTCTTGCAATAATCCTCTCTTTGATGAAGAGTTAGAGAACGATGAGGTCAAGGACTCTGTTAGTCCTAAACTTGATAATATGACCTCGATTCTTGATCCCGAGATTCATGAGGACATTCTTTCTCCGACATATGTGACGTTGCCCTTTGAGGATCGCCATTATATTGATTTCACATATGTCGTTCGAGTTTTTCTACCTTTCTTCTCCTATAAGGTAGATTGTCCTCTCATTCTCTCGTTTGGGAATGAGGACAAAGTTTTTGATCCCGGCATCTTAATTTATCATTCTTTTGAGCCGGATGTATCTCATCGGAGTGGAACTTTCATGTACTTCAATGTTTATCCAAACATTTCGAATGAAAGTCCGATGGAGATTTTCTTTTCCACATGTTTCCCCAAGAACAAATGAATTCGGGGTCGAGTCAAGCTAGTGACTCGGTTAACAAAAACATTAGCATCACATGGGTGACAACCCATGTTTCTGGTTTCTTTCTATTTTCTGACACTAAGTGTGGGGGGATGCCTCTACTGTGCTTTGTTGTGTGTTGTTTGCCCTTGTTTGCAGGTTTCCCTTGGATTGTGATGATTGACGCGCCTGTTTTCAATCCAGCCGCCCAATATCCTATCCTTTTGCTAATGATTATCTAGGGATATCTTTTTAATCCTTTTTTGTGAAAAATGGAGATTTCTTTTCCACACTTGGCTATTAGTATTACCTTTTTACGTTCTAAGTGTCAGCATAATAGCCGGTACTTTGAATATTGAGGGCAATATTCAATTCTAAGTGTGGGGGGGAATTCTCCCGAATTTTGTCACATGTATACCTTCTAGTGCCCTAGTACCCCCGTTTTGACCCAAATTTTAAAAAATTTTGTCGTTTTTAGATAAGAAATTGCAATAAAAAAGTAGTGTTTAGTCTTGATTAGGTTAGAACAAAGGGAATCCCGACTCTGCCAGAGTATTGATCTGGCTGCTTCCTTAACGATTAGACTAAGGTTTTACGATTTGTGCAAATGAAAATGCTAAGCGTAGAGTAGTTGGTTCTCTTTAGAGCTTATACAAGTAATCTATGGCTTTTCCTCCCAGAAGCTACTAATCGGATTAAATACGTGCTGTTTTCAAACGTTTGAACGTCAAAATCATGTTGTTATGCAAAACAAATTTTTATACAATTTTGATATAGAGCCCGAGTTCAACTTTTTATTTTAATTTTTGAGAAAGCATATATGTAAATATATATATATATATATATATATAAGTTTAAAAAAAAAATGAAAAAAATGAAAAAGAAAAATAAAAAAATGGAATGATATTGCAAAATGCAAAAATGGAATGATATTGCAAAATGCAATAAATTTTGATGTTGTGAAAATAAAGATGTGTATGTTAATAAATATGGTAAATTTGCTTTCTCTTAAATTTAAATCGGAAGTTGAACTTGGATTCGTCAATTTTGTATAAAAGTTAAACGGTAATTTAGTAGATTGTTGATTTCAAAGGCCTTGAAAGCTCCGGTATTATTCTCTGTGGGGTGTCAAAAGCCTGGTCACCTAAAACCAACTGGTTTGGGATGTGCCGAGAAGAAAGCCGTTACATGGAATGATCTAGCCTTTGAGTCTCTAATCTCTAAATGATCGTTTGTTGTTATCTATTTAAGTATTTAATACTAGCGTAGTGGGAATATCAAAAATCTTTGAAATCGAAATTCCGCTGATTCCGGTACTATTCTCTGTGGGGTGTCAAAAGCCTGGTCACCTAAAACCAACTGGTTTGGGATGTGCCGAGAAGAAAGCCGCTACATGGAAAAGGCCCTTTTGATCCTTAGATTTCCGAGGTTCCCGGTAAATTAGTATTTGACTTAAACAAATAACAACCATAATAAATGTCGATTTTTGCGGTCAAAATTTTGAAAATAGCACAGTCACCTAAATTGAATAAATTGTGGGAGTGAAAAGTTAAGTTTCGGCTTACATAGATTATTAGTATAAGTAGCGTTAGCATTTTACAAAAACATTTGCACATTGAGTTTAAGCTTAGTTGGGAGTATAAAAAGAGGATGACGATTTCAATTCCCTGGAGACACCCATTTTGTGTGAATCCCGTTCCATGATACCATTTTTGAAAATCAAGCATGTTATTTATTTTTGTTATAGTTTAAATTTCTCGCATTTAATAAAAAGTCGAAACGGGGTATTCTTGGTTCCTTTCATTACTTCATATGATCGGATTGCTAGGGACTAGCAATAGCTTAGTGTGGGGGATTGATGAGTGTGTAAATACTCATCATTTTATACCCATAAAAGACACAAAAATGACCAAAAACACCCTAATAGATCAAATATTGTTGCAAATATTCGTGGTTTGTGTTTTTATGTGTTTCAGGTACACAAGGATTGAAAACAAGGCAAAACGAACAAAAACCGAGCACAATATTGGAAAGTTGTGAAAAGCCGAGGACGGGGAAGAAATTTACGAGTTAGGACCCGGATAATGCTCAAATTGTCAAACGTCAACTGCCATGAAAGTCAAAATGTCAAAAATGGTCCTTGATAATAATTTTCAGAAGTTACAAGTTAGGTCCCTGGATTTTCAGAAATGGCAACAAAGGTCCTCAAAGTTTAAACCACTTTCAAAATTTACCCTAAACTAACCCCTTTTTAACCCTCAACAAAACCAACTCATCAACCCATCACTACATACCCCAGCCCACAAAATAATATACCCAAAAATTACATAAGCCCAAACCCCAAATACCCGGTCCTTTTTGTTTTGCTAAAACACCCAACCCACAAACAAATTAGGTCAAAGTAAAAACACTCAGACCTTTCTTTCTTCTTTCCCTGAGACCCGACAAAACACCACCATTCCCCATACCTGTCCTTCTCCAACAATTTTGTCCCCCTACCTCTGCTCTAGCATCACGCTTCCCCCCCTCATAGTACAATTTCACGTGATACCCATCTCCAGCCTGGCAATCCCAGGGTACAAGTTTGGGCGCCAAAATTCCAATAGAGGGCTGAGATTGTACCAAAGTGATCCAAGGGTCCAAGAATGAAGTCCGAATTGTAACCCTAGTTTAGTTTTATTTTAGTATAAATAGTTTATTATGTAAGCCATTTTTTCGGAGGTTTTAATTTAGCTTTAACATAGGTATTTCTTTTTCATTGTTATGTATCTCATATTTTATTCCAGCTATGTAATTTCAATTTCAGTTAATTAAAGTTTAAGTGTTCTTGCTTTTATCTTATTGGTCAACTATAGTCAACATTACTGTAGATTGGCTTAATTTACTGCTTATTGCTTTCTTCCAGCTCTCTTGTGTTATTTAAGGTCAATAGAAGCTAGTGTGATCATTAGTTTAAGTCTCTATATAATTTCCACTTAAGTACTTCCAAACAGTCAAATAGTCAAAGTTTAGTCAATAGCTTATTTTAAATTGTAAGTTACTTTTCTCAGCTTAACTAAGTTATTTTACCAATAATAAGTCAGTAGCTTAAGTTAGTTTAGTATTTTCTAGTTTAATTCTCATAACAGTCGATACAAAGGGGTGTTTGGTTAAGCTTCAATATGGGTCAAAATATGATGGTCACTGTTGATTTGCCATTAGGGTAGTTTTAGTTGAGCTTATTGGATTGGATATCAGCAGTTTGCAGTAGGGTTTTTGCTATTCTGAAGCTTATGTAGGTTTTGCATTGGTAAAAAAAAAAGTAGAACCTTAGGCTGCCCTTATAAGCTTCAAATAAGCTAAGTTTATTTGGACAGCTTTTGGCAATTTTTATTAGTCCCATATAGTTGTTTTTGAGCTTTGGTAAAGTTTCAAGGTGTTTTGCATGATCTGAGGTCAAAACACCTATGCCTACACAGAACTTGCCCATAGCAGCCTGCACATTGTTCTTATTTTCTCAATTTTTAGCATATTTAATCTCTCACTTTTAAGCTAGTTATAGTGGTTCTTAAGTTCCAATTTTTGTTTTTTCTAAAAGCTTGACTGTTAGTCTTATTCTATTTCAGCTGATTTTAGACTTTAGAGCTCAATTGAGTGCTTATTTTTTGTCTGCAAACTGCCTCAGCAGCCTCTTTTTAGCCCTGCACCATACCTGCTCGGTTTTTTGGATCTTAATCTATCTAATCTAGGCCCAAATTAAGGTAGCAATTGGTGTTAGATTTTGGGCCTTTTTGGAATTTTAGTAGCTTGTAGTATGAGCTTTTAGCTTCAGCTTTTGTTTTCCTCAATTTAGCTTATTCCTAGGTTTTAATTCAGCTGAAAATTGGCTGTTAAGCCATTTTGAATTTGTCTTGCACTTATCTGATCAGCAAGCTTATGAGCTTATTTCATGAGTTTATTTGAGCTTTTCAAGTTGAATTAAGCTTCAATAAGTCCTCTGAACTGGTTCTGAGCCTGTGGTGATTTTTAGAGATGTTTAGCTTTTTTTTGGCTTATTTGAAAACTGCTTATTAGCCCAATCTGCTTATTTGGGTTAAATAAGTTTCTGATTTTATTTTTCATAGATTAAGAATTTAATTTTAACTTTACTCTAAATTTTCCAGATTTTTCTGTTTTCATTTTCTATTTTTAAATCAATTAAATAGTTTAATTTAGTTTTAAATTCATTTTAAATAATTAAAAAGTCAAAAAAATATTTTTCGTTTTCCAAAATTTTTCTTTTGTCATTTGGTACGTAGGAAAATTATTTTGGCACCCGTAGAGTTTTATTTTATTAGATTTGACGTTTTTACTCGTTCGTAGTTTCCCGTTTACGTTATTTGCATTTCCGTTTTAGTAGATATTAAAAACCAATCAACCCTCGTTCTTTCAAGCATTTTAATAACAAACCTCAAACGATGTCCTCGATTCACGCCTCGTTGGGACTACGACCCGGGTATTCACTTATCCGGTATATTACAATCGAGTATCGCGTCGAGCCGTCGCGAGTTGACTTTTCTTCGTGAAAGGTTTCGCTTGAGACGCGTTTCGACAGATATCAACTGGACTGTCTTCCAAAATAGGCATCAAGATATGATCTTCATCAGAATCTTTTGAACCTGCATTATCATTAGTATTTGTACCTGTAACAGGCACATAATTCATAGATTCTGAAACCCCATCAATATCAAAAATCCAATCTTGACCACTAGCTGCAACATTTGGTATATTCTCTTGAAACTCAATGTGCAGATTTTCCTCTACATGTCTGGTGCTCTTATTATACACCCTAAAAGCCTTACTATGCAAAGAATAACCAACAAAGAAACCCTCATCAGATTTCCCATCAAACTTCCCTAATTGGTCTTTGGTATTGAGAATAGTGACATGGCAACCAAAAGGTCTCATAAAGCTTAAGGCAGGGGCTCTACCTCTGAAAAGTTCATAAGCAGTCTTATTATGAGGTTGCACCACTAAAACCCTATTTTGAGCATAACAAGCAGTACAAACTGCTTCAGCCCAAAATGAAATAGGTAACTTAGAGTCAGCTAACATTTTCCTAGCAGCCTCTATTAGTGTCCTATTCTTTCTTTCAGCTATTCCATTTTGCTGTGGGGTTCTAGCTACACTAAATTCTCTTTTAATACCCTTTTCTTTGCAAAACTCATCCATAACTCTGTTTTTAAATTTTGTCCCATTATCACATCTGATTATTTTTACCTTTTTATCAGCTAGGTTTTCTACCTCAATAATAAAGGACTTAAGGATCTCACTAGTTTCATCCTTAGTTCTCAAAAAGAAAACCCATGTAAACCTGGAATAATCATCAGTAATAACCAAACAATATCTTTTATGATTCAAGCTATTAACAGAAGTAGGACCAAACAAGTCCATATGAAGCATGTATAAAGCTTGATTATTAGAGTTATGAACCTTGGGCTTACAAGAGGCTCTGTGTTGTTTACCCTTAAGGCAAGAAACACAGGTTTGGTCATTTTGAAAAATCTTATTAGGTAAACCTCTTACCAAACCATATTTAGCAATCTTATTAATGGTTTTGAAATTAACATGACCAAGCCTTCTATGCCACAACATTGACTCATCAAATGTGGCTTTTGCAACAAGGCAAGTAAGACCTTCTTTGGGAACAAGCTTATTCATCTCAACACTGTATGTATTACCCTTTCTGGGGATTTTAAGCAATACTTGACTTTCATCAGGTAGCTTAAAGTCAGGAGAAAGAATAAGACAGTCAGTATCAGTAAATAAGACCTTGTTCTGTTTATCACAAATTTGTGACACACTAAAAAGGTTGTACTTAAGCTCTGGTACAAAATACACATTTTCAAAGTCAAGATTACCAGTTTTAATAATACCTTTACTAGTAATCTTGCCACCAACACCACCTCCAAAGATAATAGGTCCTCCATCTAGAGGTGTAAAGTCTGAAAGGTATGACATTTTACCAGTCATGTGCCTTGAACATCCACTATCTGAGTACCCTCTATCTTCTCCATCTTTTGTTGGATGTTCCTGCACACAAAATAAAGGATTTAGTTCCTTTTGGGGACCCAAGCCATTACTGACTTGGATCTGCCTCGTGCATCAATATAATTATATTTGTTAAAAGTCATTGATGCACCATTGGGTTTGGTAGGTTTCCATACCCAACGTGCTGAGGCCTTCACAGCATTGCCCCATTGACCCTTAACAACATTCATATGCCTAGCAGTAGGAATTGCTGGCCTAGCAGTAGAAACTGTTGGCTTGACTTTAGGCATCCATTTTTGATTATACAAAGGTGTCTTCTTGAAAAAGGGCCTATTAACTGTTTGTGCATGATTGTAATTATTTGAAAATGGTTTTGCACTTGAAACAGTTTGTTTGTAATTAAACCACTTGTTTTGTCTAGCAGTAGAAACTGATTTGATGCCAGACTTTAACATGACTGCTCTGGGTGTCATCTTATGATTTACATTAGGGTTAGTCAATCTAGTAGGACTGTTTTGATTCACCCTAGCATTGGTATTCCCATACACCCTTGAATTCCCAAAAACCTTCTTTTTCCATGGATTTGAGTCACAAAAAGCAGCCAAATGATCAAAATTACCACACACAAAACATACTTTATTCTGCATAACAAACTCATCACCAAGTTGTTGAGATTTTAAGTTATTCCAGTTCCTTTGATTTCCCCTAGGAACTAAAGATCTGTTTGTAGACCTATACATCTCAGCATATCTAACAGTATTCCTAACTGGTTTTATGTTTTCATTTTTGACCACTTTAGGAACATGTTTTACATCTACCTTAACCACATCAGGTTTAACCTTAACCTGATCATCCTCATCTTCAGATGTCCAATCCTCTATGGTTGGGTCATCTGAGTTCCTACCAGAGGACACCTTGTCCTCAGACACAACTTTATTGGTCTTAACCTCAGACACAACTTCTTCAACTAAAGAAGTATCACTAGCACTCTCAAAAGAATCCTCAGCCTTAACAAATTTAGTAGGACTCTCATTGATTTTAGGACCATATCCAGGAAATTCAATATCCTTAAACTCTTCTAAGCCAGTATGAGCTAAGTTCAATTCCTGGAGGTACAAACATTCCTCTATTGGGGGGGGGGGTGCAACTGACTTATATCCTAGACCAGATTTTGCTTTATGAACCACTTAACTCTCTATTAATTTCTGAACTCCTTTTGATGTATATTCAAGAGTGTCAACGCTTAACTGTATGTTTTCCTTTTCTTTCTTAAGCTTCTCTAGTTCATACTTAAGCCCACTCATCTTGTCATCTCTAAGTTGCAAATCTCTTTTTAAAACAGCTATATCATCAGTAAAGTTTGATTCATTCTTTCTATAAAAAGTGCGTTGCTCTTCTAAAATAGCTATTCCTCTTTTATGATTTGAAAGACTAAAGTTTACTTCATTAAATTCTGTCCTAAGATTATCATACTGTTTCTTAAGAGACTCATAATCATTCAAAGCTTGAAAAGAATTAGAACACTTTTTAACCTCATGTAGCTCTGAGTCAGAGAAGGCCATCAATCCCAAGTTGGCTAGTTCCTCTTCTTCTTTCATGAAGCTCCAGTCAAAGCCAGCTCCATCAACAGCTACCATTGCCTTGGAAGAAGTTTCTTCCACATTCACTGTTCTCCTGTTTCCCTGCTGACTCTTGTACCCTTTACCCTTGTTGTCCTGTTGTCTGGGGCTTCTACATTCTCTGGCAAAGTGTCCCATCTTGTGACAATTATAACATTCCACCTTGGATTTGTCATAGCCAGCAACATCTCCTCCATTGAGAGTAAGCTTCTTTCCAGTCCTTTGAAAGTACTTCTTTGCCCTAATACTTATCAAAGCCATTTGCCACTTCAAGTCCATTGCTTCCAAGTCATCTTCATCAATTTGAAGAAGGTCTTCATTGTAGATTTGAGACCCATTGGATTGCTCAGATACAAAGGCATAGATAGTTTCATCACTCAAGCTAGCAGTACTAGTTTTTACACTAGCAGTACTAACTTTAGGGCTAGCAGTACAAACATCTGGATCATCCTTAGTACTGCTATTGCTGGGGGATGACAAAAATGGCATGTTTCCAGACATAGAACTGGTGCTTCCTGTCTTTTTCACCTTTTGTTCAACAATCTTAAGATTGTTGTACAACTCATTAAGTGTCATCTTCTCCAGTTCAGGCTTGTTACTCCAAACAACAACATGGGTGTTCCATTCAGCAGACAAGCTATTGAGAAACTTCATGTTCAGGTCTTCTTGTGGAATCACTATCTTCAACCCAGCAAGTTGACTCACAATTCTCTGTAGCCTGTTAAAGACTTGATCAAGAGTTTCAGTGCTTGTGGCACTAAAATTCTCATAGCTTTGCTTCAGCAGTGTTCTTTGTGCCTTCTTAGTAGCTTTATTGCCACCAAATCTCTCTACAATTGCTGCAAAAAGTGTCTTTGCAGTCTCATAATGACTGAAGTTCAACACATGATCATTGGGAATAACCATGAGTAACAAACTCTTGGCTTTGAGATCATTCTTCTTCTTGATTCTCTCATCATTGGTGACTGGTTCAGTGTTGAGCTTAGTTGTTTTGAAACCATCAGCAAGTGTTTCTTAGAAGTTGTTGGTTTAAAGGAATCACCATTCTGAATGATATCCCATAGTGCATAATCTTGCACCATGAAGTACTGCTCAATTCTGAGCCTCCAGAGATCATATTCGTTTTGTTTGAGCATTGGGAGTTTGGCAAGGATTGAGGTTTGTGGAGTTTCCATGTCCATCTTTCCTTGTTGAAAGAGAAAAAGTACTTCTGGATCTTCTAATTCAAAGTATCAGAACCTGTCTCTGATACCACTTGAGGGGATCTAAACACACTACTTGTGTTGAAGATACTTTGAGTTAATATTAACTAGCATGTGGAATTTACTAGCTAATACTTAGAAGATATTGTTTGTGTGATGAATGATGTAACAGTGAATGAACAATGTATGAACACAAGTGTTTAATCAACTAAATAGCTTCAATATTATTATTATAAAATGAGTAATCTTCGACTATCACTAGGGTTTAACAACCTTGAAGCTTTTACAATAATACGTATATGAGAGATATTGAAAACCTAACCTAGAATCTCCTTTTATAGAACAAGGAGTCCTTTACAAGTAAACTAACATTCGTATCATTATATAATTATAAGATATACACAATATCTATTCTATATATATCTTTACGTGTCTTCAACTCTGTATTCATCTCATAATCAGTACTAACCATCTGTACTAGCAGTACGAACTGACTTAGTACTGTTAGTGTTAATCTTCAGCAGTTGTAACATTATACTTGGCAGTACTAACTGTTGGTTTAATTCCCAAGAAGGTGCTAAGACTGAAGTTACACTAAAAGGTTGAGTATTGGCCTGGCTTAACAAGATTTAAAACAAGACCCTTCCGGGTTATATCTCTTGAAGTTGCATTTGGATATTCCCTAGTGATGTTGTTTAACTCGGAGACTTATGTTTATTTTGGATCTTTGTACTTATCCCGGTTGTGGGAGTTTGCAACTATTATTTTTCTTATGTTATACATTTAGTATTTCTCTATTGTGACACCTTGTGTTCTTGACTCTGAGGTCATACCCCGTAAATGCCATTCCGCTGCGCCATTTTTGGGGTGTCATAGATTAGTTCCATTGATGTCGGATCAGGACATCAAGATATTGTTAAAATTTGTCCCTAGGTATAAGGAAACATATGTTTTTGTAGAGACTGATGTATCGTTGGTATAAAAACATATGTTGCTGCATATGATTTGTCAGGCCTCTAAGGGTCTAGTGATAAAAGAGATTGTTGAGGATGATGTGGTCAGTGCACATGTTAAGAAGAAAAAAGGAAAGTTGTTGCTATTAAAGTGGTATAATGATAAAATGGCACCAACTCATCATGAAATGGCACCAACGCAAGCTTCAACCAGTAATGTTTGTCCATTGGTTGAAAGAACTGTTAATTATGATACTGTAGGATTCTTGCATTGTGAAAATGAGCCACAATCCTCAACCCATGGATTCAATTACTTAAATTTGATGGAAGACAGTGATTGTGACCCTATGGGTAGTTTTATGCATTCGAAGTGTAAACAAGGTGAGACATATTTTGATAACGACTTATTCCAGCAAGATAGTGTAGTGAATTTGGATCAGGAAACATGCTTTGATGATAGGCCAGAAGATATTGCAGAAATGATTGATGAGTACTTATATCAAGGAAATAGGGGTGTGATTTTTCAAAATATTGTCCAAGAGGTTGATGAGGAAGTATTAGAAAGGGAAGAACTTGATATTGAAGGCACCCTTGCCCAGAGTAAAGAAGCAGAAACAGAAAGGGGTGGTAGTGATTTTGAACAGGCTGCCAGTGACATGCCAACACCTGAAACTGATGTTGACATGCGTGGTTTCTCATTTCAGCTGGATTCAAACATTCAAGACAGTAGGAGAGAAGCTGCTGCCAAACTTCCTCCAAAAAAGTCTACTGAATGGGTACTTGCACCTGCCGCTAAAATGGATGACCTTGATAGTGCTGATGAAGTAGATACTGAAGAGGGTGCAGATCTAAGAAGGAGAATGCTGAAGCTATTGAGAAAGTCTTATAAGGGTAAGTCTAAAATCAAAGAAGGTGCATTTAGGGTAGGAGATGAGTTTGTAACAAGAAAAGAAGCGACTGAAAAGGTGAAGATGCATGCATTGCAGTCAAGGAGACCTATTTCGGTTCTAAAATGTGATAAGAATAGGGTCAGAGCTAAGTGCTACAACACTGTGGTTGGTGCAACTTCTTTCAATCCAACATATGGCAGAGAAGGGTATATGTCATCCACCTCAAAGACACAGGGCCAATTTGAGAAAGCCAAAAAGCATAAGGAAATAAAATGCAAGGGTGTTAGTCCTAAAGGATATATAATCAAGAATCATAAACCCCCTTGCTCATGGGACCTACTCGTCTCAAAGTGGGACAATGAGAAATGTTGGTCGGTTAAAACATTGACTGATACTCATAAATGTATCCAAACAAGAGATCTTACTGGTGTTACAGCTAGGTTACTGTCAACTTATGTCATCCGAATTCTTAATAGAAATTCCAAAATCTCAGTCAAATCATTACAGCTTGAATTATCACAGAGGTTACAAATAAACATAACATTCGATAAAGCTTACAGGGCAAAGGAAATTGCTGAGGAGAAGATGACAGGTGATCACAAACAACAGTATGCCCAACTTAGAGATTATGCTATGGAGCTCAAAGCAAAAAACCCAGGCACAAGAGTCAAGATCTAAGTGGACACCAACACAGATCTGACTCTTAATTCAAGGGTATTCAAAAGAATTTATGTGTATATTGGTGAACTTAAAGCCGGGTACAGAGCTACAAGAAGAGAGATATTGGGATAGGATGGTGCTTTCATAAAAGGACCATATACATGGCAAATTTTGACGGCTGTTGGTATTGATGGTAACAATGGTATTTACCCTCTTGCAAATGCTATTGTTGAGGCAGGATGCAAGAGTTCTTGGTTATGGTTACTAAAAAATCTAGGTGATGACCTTGATTTACAACTAAACTACAACTACACTTTCATTTCAGACAGATAAAAGGTATAATAAATTCAATTAACACTAATTACAAAACAATTCGTTAGACATAAGCAATGTTTTAATTCACTATGTCTTACTTATAACAGGGTATTCTGCTAGCTATTCAAGAGTTTTTTCCTTCTGCTGAACATAGATTTTGTGTTAGACACATCCATGAGAACATGAAGCAGATTTTTAAAGGAATGCTTTACAAGGATTTTCTCTGGAAGTGTGCAACAACAACAATTGTGCCTCAGTTTAAACATCTAATGGAGCAACTAAAATCCTACGGCCCGAAAGCTCATGACTGGTTAAGAAAGATACCACCAACCTCATGGTCAAGGGCTTATTTTTCAAGTATATCATTTTTCATATTTGTGCTTTAAGTGTGTATATAGTGGACATTAACTTATCCTTAATCGTTAATCAAAAAACAAGCAGAGCTAAGTGTGAAATTCTGGTCAACAACCTTTGTGAGTCACTCAACAGTAAGTTGGTAGATGGTAGAGATAAATAAATAATAGGGTGTTTGGAATACATTATGGAGTATTTGATGAAGAGGATAGTGAATGTGAAAAAGGTCATAGGTAAGTGTGCAGGTCCCTTAACCCCAACAGCAACATCCATTTATGCTATTATTAAGCGAGAAGCTAATGAGTATGATGTTATTTGGAATGGGGCGGACAGTTACCAATGTAAGGGACCATGAAATGACCAATGTGTGGTGAATATGAGGTTAAGGGCATGCACATGTAGGAGATGGGAGCTAACCGGTATTCCATGCAAAAGTGTTGTGGCAACAATGTATAGCATGGCAAATGATGGTAGGGAGGTAGGTATGTTAGTTTTATCGACATAAATTAGTAGTATATGTTAGGATCGAACTCGAGATCATGGGATTGCACACTTTACGTATGAAGAGTTAATGATGAATAATTTAATATAAAAAGTTATATTTAATTATTAAATACACAAAAAAAATAACGAACGTTAAGTAGTTAACGATAATTGACTAACGACCGTTAAGTTTTAAAGAAAAGGACTATAGATGAAAATAGAGAACAAAAGCTTCCGAAATCCCTTGGGGACCAAGGTGGCCGATTGGTTGGGCTAAGGGGGAATCCCAAACCCACTCCAACTTGTTCTCCAAGTTTTGCATCCTATATAAACAAACACAAGGGTCATTGATTGCTACCTTTTGTACACACAAAAAACCCTAAAGTGTTATTCTCTTTTCTTTTAGCTCCAATTGGCCGAAACCCTTATAGGGCTGTTCGACTTTTTTTTTCTCCAAAAACAAATTGTTTTGTGTTCTTTTACTAGCATAACGTTAACTTGGTATTAGTACGTGTGTACAAGAATGTGATACTAACACATTATTGTTAGTATCTTGGATTGAATTGTAAAACGGTAAGGGACAATTCTTATAATCCACATAAACCTTAATTAGGGTTCATAAAGTTGATTGTTGAAGAATTGCTAAAAGGTACGCATACGTTTTATATTCAGTTAATTAATTATGTGTTATATGATCCTACACTTTCGCATGTTTCTTTGATGTTTATTGTGTTTAAGTATGTATGACATGTTATTAAAAACCAACAGTGGCATCACGAGCCTTGTATAATGTGTAATTAATTACCGAAACACGTAAAAAATGAATCTTGTATTGTGTTTAATTATATATGTAGAATTTTAGGGTTTAATATAATTCGAAACCCTAATTTTAGAGGGGGGGGGCGATTTCCCTTATTTAATTAAAATTATTATTTTGTTTTTAATTGAATTAGAAACCCTAGGATTGCATGATATAATTACGTGTTAATTGTATGCGATCTTGTGACAACGTGTTATAATTGTTATGAAAAATCCAAGATTAAATGTGCATGTTTGTCATGAATTATTGTCTATATGAATTAATTGTTAAGTTATTATTCACATGTATTTTTTGATAAATCTTGAATTGGGGAAGACCTCAATAGAATTAATTAATCAATTATGTGCAATATGGCATATTTTTTAGCTATGGTTTACGCAATCGATACGTCGATGCATGTGGTTCACTTGCCTTTGTAAGTGAGAGCCATAGTTAATATATGCGTTATTTAACCTAGAATTGATTATTAATAAGTTTTATCAAATAAGTTTGCATGTGGCTACTTGTTTACATATTAATTGTTAGTTATGTGCGCATTATTTAAGTGTTTATTTTTTTATTATTACTTGTTTTGTTTGACTTGTTGTAAACCAAAGGGTAATTTTGAATAGAAAAATAATCCGGACTAAATAATGGTGAAACTTGATTTGTGTATAAATTGAAATCTTGCAAAGTCTCATATGCCGATAGTGGTTCGCTTCGCACGGTAATTCACTCCCAGGCGAGACTAGCAAGTTTTATAATTTATGACATGTTTTTAAGAGTCAAAACTATAGCTTTTAGTTGATTGATAAGTTTAGTACCAAACAGTAAGAAATGCTCACCCAACTTGACAAACTGTGTAAGGGGTATAAGGAGGGTATGCATTAAATTATGACCTTAAAGAAACGGGTTTTTAATGGCTTTAAGCTAACCTTTGTTTCTCCGCTCCTTTGTGCGTCAAATTTGAGCTACATAGTACGACTATTTTATATGTACAAAATCACCTTAAGGGTGAATTGACCTCAATTCCACGCTCCACTTTTTGGTAATTATCCGAATAACTTGAGTCTTTTGACACATGCAGTAGTACGATATAGTTGGCAATAATTGTAGGTAATTCTTTGATTGGTTAATCCAATACCTCAATTAAAACTTGGTTAATTTGATCTTACTGAAATAGCTTAATAAAAAGGTTTTTATTAAAACTTATGATACGAAGTTGTATGCATGCTTCTTCGTACATATTTTGATTATACACATCAAAACTAGTACCCTTAAAATTTAATTTTATGCCATCTAATTAAAAGAACACTTGAAGTTTCAATTTACGTTATTTGAGAACTTAGCTAGATTGCAATGGAAAGGTAAATAGAGAAATCAACTGGACACATTTACAGTTCTTTAAATTAGATGACTTAATTGAGTTGTTTAGTGACATCTATAACTCAAGGCATTATATGGAGATAAAACATGCTTACATTGCAACTAGGTTTGGCAATGTAAATCCCATAATAATCTAGGAATTGGAAATTGTTTGCCAATTATTATTCGACAAATTACCTTATTTTATACTTTCATTACTAGCAGATCAACTGATGTAATGGAACTATGTTAATTTGGATCCTAGTTTCAAGAAAATTCTATTGTTATATGAATATTTCCTTGGGTATTTTATTTTCTTGAAAAATTGTATTATCGAAAATACTAATATTTGAACTTTTTCCTGTAAAAATGGCTCAAACCGATAACACTACTTTGAGTTCTGCGTTCAAAACTTTCTTTGAACGAGAAAGATTGACTGGCTTACCAAATTTCAATGACTGGTTTTGATCACTCAGGATATTCTTGCGAGTGGCTGAGAAACTGGAATATTTGTATAAGCCCTGTCCTACTGAACCTGCTGCTACTGCAAATGATGTTGAAAAGGCACAATGGAAAGTTGAATACAAGAAACATAATGATATGGCTTTCTTGATGTTGGGATTGATGACACCTGCTTTACAAAGTAGTTTGAGAAATTTTTCCCTTATGACATGCTCAACGAACTCAGACGAATGTTTGAGAAACCTGTAGCTGTTGAGATTTATGATTTGATTGATGCTCTTCACAGCTGTAAGCAGGCAGATGGTAAATGCATAAGTGCACATGTGTTGGAAATGAAAGGTTACATGGACCAACTGGAGGCACTTGGCAAACCCTATGCACAAGTTATTGTTGTTAACGTAATCAACAGATCCCTTAATGAGGAATTTAGTGGTTTTGTGCGCAACTTCAATATGCACTGCGTGGGGAAGATAGTGAGTGAATTGCATGCATTGCTCATTGACTACGGGAAAGGATTACCACATAAGGCTCCTATGCCCCAAGTACTTGTTATTCAGGGCGGTAGGATTAACAAGCCAAAACCGCAAATGAACAAGAAGGGTAAAGGTAAAGCAAAAGCTGATGAGGGTAAACAAGTTATGGCCTATCAACCTGAACCTAAGAAATATCCTCCCAAGAAGGATCAGGCTTGCCACTACTGTCATGTAGTGGGTTACTAGAAGGGGAACTGTCCTCTTTATCAAGAAGAGTTGCGAGCAAATAAGAATAAGAAGTCTGGGCAGGTCGCTAGTACTTCAGGTAACTTATTTATGATTGAATTATTTACGCTAAATCATAAAATTAATTCCTGGGTATATGATACTGGATGTGGTATTCACATATGTAATACACAGCAGGGGTTTAGAGTTGAAAGGAAGCTGTCTTATAGGGAGCAATATCTGTATGTGGGCAATGGATGCCTTCTGGCTTAGTACTGTCAATTAGTGTTGCAAAGAAAGGTCTAAAAGGCTGATTAATCGCCGATTAGGTGCTACAAGGCCACTGACCTTGCAGATTTATGTAACTGGGTCAAACAAATAGGTCAACCATGGTCAACGGCGATCAACGGCGGTTAATGGTGGTCAAACTTGCTGGAAACCTATAAATCTTGCCGGAAGTACCCAAAACTCACTGTAAACTTATTTTAATCACTTATATTAACTGTTTAAGTCTATTACAAGTTGTTTTTTAGAAAATACCATGCCGGAAATACCTAAAACTCACCGGAAATACACAAAACTTGCCGGAAATAACTAAAATTTGTCAGTAATGTCAATCCGATTAATCACCGATTAATCCCGCCTAGACCGATTACAAGCTACAAGGTGGTTGGCCGCCCAACTACTGATTCGCAATTTTTGCAACCTTGAATTGTCATTAAACAATTGTTATTATGCACCTTCTATTATTAGAGGTGTTGTTTCATTTTCTTTATTGTTGGATCTTGGTTTTATTCACACTATCACTAGTAATGGAATTTTTTGTTTCTTTAAATGGTATTTTTATTTTATTTTAATGCTATTGCTGTGAATGGTGTGTTTGAGATTGACATGTTTGATAATGTATCCAATAAAAATAATTCGATGTTTAGCATTAGTAAGAGAATAAAGTCAGACTTGAATTCTTCTTACCTTTGGCACTGTAGACTTGCTCATATAGGAAAGACTCGCATGGAAAAGCTACAACACGATGGGCTTTTGAAAAGTATCAATGATGAATCATTTGATAAATGTAAGTCTTGTATATCTGGGAAGATGACAAAGAAACCTTTTTATAGTACTATTGAAAGGGCTTCTGATCTACTCGGTTTAATACATACTGATGTGTGTGGAAAACTTAAACATGCGTCAAAGAGAGGTGCTAGCTACTTCTGAACCTTTAAAGATGATTCCAGCCGTTATGGTTATGTTTACTTGCTTAAACATAAACATGAGGTGTTTGAAACATTTAAGGTTTTCAAAGCAGAAGTAGAGTTGCAACTAGGAAAGAAGATTAAAGCTCTTCGATCTGATAGAGGTGGTAAATACCTAAGCCAAGAGTTTAAAGATTATTTAGCTGAGAATGGAATTGTCCAGCATCTCACATCTCCATATACTCCACAACAAAATGGTGTATCTCAGAGAAGAAATCGTACATTGCTAGACATGCTGCTATCAATGTTTAATCTTACAAGTCTTCCTTTTTCTTTTTGGGATTATGCTTTAGAATCTGCTGTTCGTATTCTAAATATGGTTCCCACCAAGAAAGTTGATAAGACACCATATGAAATATGGAATGGTAAAGCTCCTAACTTGTCTTATTTAAAGGTCTAGGGTTGCGAGGCGTATATTAGACGTGACTCAGCAGATAAACTCCAACAGAGATCTGTGAAGTGTATCTTTGTAGGATACCCAAAGGAAACGATGGGTTACTACTTTTACTACCCACATGAAAACAAAGTAATTGTTGCTAGGTATGGAGAATTTCTTTAAAAGGATCTTATATGTCAAGAATTCTGTGGGAGAATTTATGATCTGGAAGATGATCATGAAGATGCATTACCTTCTGAAATCACTAGATAACTTCCTATGGAACTTGAAATTCTGGGTCCTCCACCTGAAGTTGTTCCTATTCATAAGTCTACAAGGACTGTATGTGCTCCTGAACGTCTATGTCTTAACGTAGAAGTTGAGAAAACTATATTAGGGGATCTTGGAGAACCTGCTAATTATAGGGCTGCCATAAATGATCCTGAAATGGATAAATGGGTAGTAGCAATGGATGGGGAAATGAAATCCATGAGAGACAACGAAGTCTAGATTGAAGTAGACCTTCCTCCCAATGCTAAATTCGTTGGAAGTAAGTGGCTCTTCAAGAAGAAAACTAACATGGATGGCAATGTACACACCTATAAGGCTTGTCGGGTAGCTAAAGGCTTTACTCAAATCAATGGGGTTGACTACGAGGAGACCTTTTCTCCTATAGCAGACATTATGGCTATTAGGATTCTCATAGCTATAGCAGCGTACTATGATTATGAGATTTGGCAAATGGATGTCAAAACCACCATCTTAAATGGTCGCCTAGATGAAGGCATCAATATGGCGCAGCCTGAGGGGTTTGTGAATCCACAATTTCCAAACCGCGTATGCAAACTTCAAAGATCCATTTATGGATTTAAGCAAGCATCACGACAATGGAATAAGAGATTTGATAAAGAAATCAAAAAGTTTGGATTTACTTAAAATCTTGATGAGCCATGTGCATATCACAAAGCTAGTGGGAGTGATTTTATTTTCCTTATCATATATGTTGATGACATATTAATTATGGGAAAAGACATTCTAAGTTTGCAAAATGTTAAGGCATATCTTGGAAAGTGTTTTTCTATGAAGGATTTAGGGGAAACTACATACATTCAGGGAATCAAGATCTACAAGGATAGATCACAGCGGTTAATTGGATTAAGTCAAAGTGCTTACATTGATAAAATATTGAAGAGACTCAATATGCAAAATTCCAAGAAAGGATATTTGCCAATGGAAGTAAAGCATGGCTTATGTAGCGAAATGTGTGCTTCAACACCCACAGAGGTGGCACGCATAAGTAAAGTTCCTTATGCTTCGGTTGTAGGATCTATCATGTATGCGGTTTGATTCAAAAGTGTAATACCCTAAAATGTGGACTACATTTTTTTTATTCTTTTGCTATATAACCTAAGTTAATTAATTAAATAGGTAATGTATTAAACTATATGTTATAAAATAAATACATAATATAAAACCTATCCTAATCTTTTATTATAAAATGACTTACACTCTTATTCCCTAAAATATGCATACGTTTTGTTTAGAGAAGATAGAACCAAAATTGTGATCACCTTGAGCATCCACACGTTTTATTTGAAGACTTGATAAGAACATATAATCAAAAGTATTATCCTACAAAAATAAAAGATTGTGTTCCCTCCTCCTAACCTAAAACAAGGCACGACATTCCCTTGATAATCACATACACGCTTTTCTCTCAAAACACAATATATGGCCCTTTTTTTCTCCCTCTTCTTCATACGACTCACAAACACAAATATACATTATTCCTGTCATTTATTTTCTGTCACGATCCAAGGAAGATTCGAAGGGGTTGCTGTGGTTTCATTCATGTGTTAGGACTGCAGTTTGGGTATTAAATTCGTGGGGGTGATAGCTTTTCTCGCCCTCTTTTCTGGCCTCGTACATCAGCTAGGTATCACCAATTCTTTCTTTTGCTTTCCTTCCATTCGACACATGTATGATCTGATTATAAAAACACATCTAAACACATATGTATAAGTATAAGTCGCCACATGAAATCATGAATATGAACCTTGCTAAAACTTGTAACTGACCCAATGTTTTCTTGTGTGATTCGACCTAAACTAACCAGCCCTAAGAGATATTGAAAATCAGTATTAAGATACTCATTACACGTTATTAACAAGTTGCTGAATCTGGAAAGTCTAGTTAATAAGTTAACGGGGGTATTAGGGCTCATTTGCAATCTTATTAGTATTGTTTATGTCGTGTGTATAAGGGGCTATTTTAATGTCATGTTGCCAGCCTCTAGTCGACCTAAGACTAAACATAATCGAGCTCTAAAAACCATCTTTGAATGATCATTAATGTGGCATAAAAATATGAACCCTAGGTGAGAATAATAACGAGAGGTACAAGGGTCTTTCTATGATTTTATGTGAAGAGTTATGTCTTGTTTTGGGCTCGTTAATCTTTAGAGTGTGTAGACTGTTTGTGTGTATGTGTGTGTTGACTCATAAAGGGTATAAACAGGTAGGTTATATGTTTTTTTGAACCTATGTAAGTGTGTGCCGAAATCGGATCTAAAAAGGGTTAAAAGGATTAGTGTATTGTTATGTGAAGAGTGCTATACAGAATTTAAGTCGTTTTGTAAGAGGTCTAAACTAATGACACCAATATGGTTTTGCATAAATTTTGAGTCTAAAACTGAGTTCATGAAGTATACTTGTTGTACATCAAATTTGGTAGTCGTTAGAGGTTGGGAGAGCAGTCTTTTGAATTTTGGAAGATTAAGTGTCAATCCTGAATTTTGGAGTCTGAAAATTCAGCTGGTGTTTTTGAATTTTAATTTCCAAACCGTGAGGGGCTAAGAGCTATAATTCGACAAGATTAATATTTAGAATATGTTTGGATTCCTAGAATTTTGGTGGATTTTTCTGAATTGTTGAAATGGTTAGTCAAGGGAAAACTTTCTGGGTATCTGTGCAGTTATTTTTCTGGGTAGGTCTGTAAAGATGAATTTAAAAGGGGTACTTACACAAATTAATAAAATCAGAAAAAATTTGAGTAATTACTTAACTCATGTGGAAACCTCAAGAAAAATTAGGAGAGTCTCTGGAGTTCATTTGATGTGTCTTAAAATTCATAAGAAACTGACCCAGATTTGTAAAGTAAACCAAAAATAAGTTATGAGTATAACTATAAGTATAAATAATTAAAACCATTTGTAACTTATGAAATAAACATATAAGTATTAAATGATCCATAATTCGTATAGATCATTTGAAGAGGCGCGACGTTGTTTCCTTATGTTCATTCAGTCTTTTGCTTTCCTTTCATTCGCGTTAAGGTACATATATTCCACACTTTTTTAGTAAGGTTATCTCATGACTTTTGATTCCTTGATATTTGCTATTCTGAGTTATGATTCATTTGATATTCGTTTGGTTATTCTGTCTGATATGGTTTGATTCATCCATTCTCTCTTGTGACTTCAATACCCGTATTAGAATCCTTTGATACTTTGTAACCCATTTAATAGTATAACTTCATGTGAAAACCTTTCTTAAATATATCGTGATAATATTTTGAGAAAAACTGCTTTTAAATGATTGCTATGAAATTGAGGTGATACCACTTTTATATGAAGGTTTAATGACTTTTATGAAAACTGCTTTTAAAAGAATACGTTTATGAAAACAGTGTTTAAATGGTTTTTACAATTACTTAACCTATTTGTACTCTATCTATTCCTTAAAGATTTCTCATGACTCATTGATTCTCTGATATTTGTTATTTGATATGCTTTGATCCATATTTGTTCATTATTCATTTCATGTTATATTCTATTCATATAGCTATTATCTGAGTTGGATAATTTATAATTATCCCTTATAATTAGATTTTGATGTACTATGCCTATTATGTTACCTATATTTATAGCCAGTCATAGGGAGTCCATGGCCATGCCATTGATGCACCATTGGTATTGACACTATATGTGAAGGTGGGTTTTAGTCCACAACATTCCCACTTATGCTATATAGCAACCATGGCCGCCATACTTATTATTATTATTGTAACATACGTATGCACAGTCTCGAACTTGTATATGTATATCTGTTTTGCAAGGAGCGTATGGATGCACCCTAGTTACTTTGTTCTGTTCAGTTATTTAGTGAATGGATTGTGTGTGTGCCATACACCCCATTTTACTTCTGGTACATTGCGAGCTAGCTACTCCATATACACTTTTCTATGACTTTGTTATGATTATGATTATGATTATGTTATCTGTTTTGGCTCTATTCATGTATCATGTCTAGACATATCTGTTTAGGGCTCGTGGGCATTCCTTGTTATTTCTGATTCCTTATTCATTCATTTATTTTCTCATGACTTATGGTATATTGTTCAGCAGGTTTCTTTAGTTTCGTTTCGTTCGTTCGTTTGCTTATTACCTTTCATTATATATATCTGTTCACTGGGCTTTTTTAAGCTCAACCGCATTTCTTTTCCTGCGGCTGGTTTTAAAGAGGGAAGCTGGGTTTTGAGTGAAGAGTGCTTAGGAGCTCTTAGTGGACTGCATTGTTGATAGCTCCCCATGGATTAGAGTTGGACTTAGAGTTTTCATTTGAACTTAGTTTGTATCTTAGTTTTGGAGGTTGTTATGTTCACATTGATTACATTATTATTATCCCTTAGAATACTTTTGTAACCACTGTATTATTAAAGTCTTCTGCTTTCGTATGTTCTGTTTGACGCCATAAATGTGACATTTGACCCGTTCTCGGATGGGGGTGTTACAATTATGGTATCAGAGCAAAGGCTTCGACTTGTAGTACATAAAATTATGATCTGTGAATATTAGGCCCTTAGGTTTACACTATAGGAGCTTATGAAACAACCTTTGAGAATTTTCCTTAGGATTTCCACTCTGGGGGAACTTAAGATATGACCTGTGAGGATTGGGTAGACTATGTGATAAGACAATTGTTAAGTAAATTGCTTCCTCATAATGCTGATTCGTGCCCCTACTTTTTAGTTAAGCCCCCTTTAAGATCATTCTTTTCTGGAGATTTAGGAAACTTATCATATTGCTCAGCATGAGTTTAGTGACCAAGTAAGTTTAGAATGCCTTGAGAATTTTATGGTTATGCCTTACACTATATGAGTTTTATTTTTTGATTCCGACCTTAACCTCTGATTCGTTTGATAATCATTTAGATGCCTCTTTGACCATTCTGAGGATTCTGATGACCATGATGTGTATAACACATTCGGTGATTTCTCCTGCTCTTGCTAAGCATATTAAGGTTCCCTCTACACTATTAAGTCATGCCTTAACCCTTTCCATTCCTTTGAGAAATCTGGTGGTGAGTAACCACGAGTATAGGTAATTATCCATTTCGTTCTGACAACAGGATTCGTTCTGCCAAATTGTTTCCTTTGGAAGTATACGGTTTCGATGTCATTCTGGTATGGACCGGTGGACTGAGCATTTAGATGCTAAATACTGTCATACTACGTCCCACCTTTGGCGTTTTGAACAATCCTGAATTCCTTACCATGATTTCCGACTGATTAACCGTTGTTATCATTACTACCCTGAAAACTCGTACATTATTCTTCGCGGTTGTGAAGGTTTTTCTAGCACCTATTTAATACACCGTTGGACGGATCTTCCCTTGAGAGTCATTTTGCAATCTGAATTTTCTCGATGTAATTCCTGAACGAACCACCAAGATTTCCACCATAATGTGAAGTTAGTATGACGTGGTACTAAGAGATTGTTTAGTCAATATGATACCAATAAAGGCATGATTATATGATGCAAGTATTATGACGCCTGATCAACGTGATAATACAAGCATCGTATAAATTGAACTTATATAGGATCATAGGATATCTTGAGAAGTGCCGTAACAGTAAGGTCTGATGAGACAGAACCCTATCCGTATGGAACGACGTTTTGCCTAAATCTGAAACTCCATATTGAATGACAACATTTAGATGGGAAGAACTGAAGGAACAACTTGTAAGTGGTTTTAATTGTCCGAGTACACCTCTGTGGACTACCCCGGTTTTATTCATAAAGAGGAAGGATAGTAGTAAGAGGTTATGTGTTGACTTCTGGAAGCTGAACCGTATTACTGTTAGAAACCGTTATCCACTACCTCGAATCGACGATGTATCTGATCGATTTTAGGACATGAAGTTTTCCTTTAGATGGATTTTTGGCTTAAAGATATTCCTAGAACTTCCTTTCGTATTCATTACGGCCACCACGAGTGTTAGTGATGCCAACAGTATTGGCTAATGCTCTGACTATTTATGGACTTGATGAATCGTGTCTTTCATGAGTACCGGGACAAATTTGTCATAGCATGACATCTTGGTGTATTCAGAGACGAAGGAGAAACATGAGGATCATTTTCGTATTGTGTTAGAAATGTTGCATTATAAGAAGCTCTAAACAAAATTCTCGAAAGGTGATATTGTGGTTGAGACAAGAGACGTTCTTAGCAGATGGTATCATTTTGGATCTTGCGAAGATTGGGATTATCACTAGATGGTCAAGACCGATGACAGTTACTGGGGTTAGAACCTTTGAGTCTTGTTGAAGGATTGTGGAAGATGTTCACCACTGGCGTTATCGTTGATGAAGCGTATAAGAAGAGAGGAGAAGTTTAGTTGGGATGAGGAACGAGAACTGAGTTTGAAGAGCTAAAACAGGAATTAGCTTCTAGGTGAGTACCAATTTTAGGAATGATTTCAAGAAGAGACTCGGTTATACACTTGTGCAGCACGGGAAGGATATAGCTTATGCATCAAGACAACTAGAATCATAGGAGGCAGAATATCCAACACATAACTTGGAGTTGGCAGCAGTGATCGTGGCAGAGATTTGCGTTTTACTTCACAGTTTCAAGGGGAACCACATAAGGCTTGAGGAATCAGACTCAAGTTAAGGTTTCTTTTCACCCTCAACTAAATGGACAGAAGGAATGAACTATTCGAACTTTAGAGGATATGTTAGGATCCTGCACTTTGGTAGGGATGGATGTATAGTACATCTTTTGTTGGAAGAGGGTTAGATAGCTGCTTATTGAAGATCCGGAGTTAATTATAGGGACTGAAAGAATAGTTACCGTGGTAGAGGAACTTTGGAATTTTAGACCAGGGGTTGTGTGTTCTTGGGGTATCTCCGTACAGAAGGGTTAGACGTTCTGACATAATATAGAGATTTATTCAGTGATTCGTTAGTCCTTAAGTTCATTCTTATCATTACGGGTATTCTACCCTTATCCTTATGCATTTTATACGTTCATTAATTCGATAATTTCTTCGTTGATCGTTTGTACGTTTCCTTGATTCGTCGGAAATTTAGAATAGGATTGTGAAAATTCCTACCGTTTAGCATTGCCTCCATAATTATCTCATTCTCGTATCATGCTTCAGTTCATGTATCACATTTGAGATGTCTCAATTATCTACCGTCACATGTGGTTTCGAATCCGTTGGATTAGATTTGTTATGATTTGTTCTGTTGAGAGAGCCTGAGGCTATTTTGGACCGTCAGGATCGAGTCATGAGAAGTAACCTTTCCGTTTGTTAAAATCGTTTTCATTTCCTTTCGTAATCTGGTACATTTTCGTCTAATCATTTCACTTCAATTTTGAGGCTGAAATTTTCTTTTTAGAAGGGAAGAATTGTAATACCCTAAAATGTGGAATACATTTTTTTTTAATTCTTTTTGTGTATAACTTAAGTTAATTAATTAAATAGGCGATGTATTAAACTATATATTATAAAGTAAATACATAATATAAAACCTATCCTGATCTTTTATTATAAAAAGGACTTACACTCTTATTCCCTAAAATATGTACACGTTTTGTTTAGAGAAGATAGAACCGAAATTGTGATCACCTTGAGCATCCACACATTTTATTTGAAGACTTGATAAGAACATATAATGACAAGTATTATCCAACAAAAATAAAAGATTTTGTTCCCTCCTCCTAACCTAAAATAAGGCACGACATTCCTTTGATAATCACATACACGCTTTTCTTTCAAAACACAATATACGACTCTTTTTTTCTCCCTCTTCTTCATACGAATCACAAACACAAATACACATTATTCATGTCATTTATTTTCTGTCACGATCCAAGGAAGATTCGAAGGGGTTACCGTGGTTTCATTCGTGTGTCAGGACTGCAATTTGGGTATTAAATTCGTGGGGGTGATAGCTTTACTTGCCCTCTTTTCTGGTCTCGTACATCAGCTAGGTATCACCAATTCTTTCTTTTGCTTTCCTTCCATTCGACACATGTATGATCTGATTATAAAAACACATCTAAACACATATGTATAAGTATAAGTCGCCACATGAAGAATATGAACCTTGCTAAAACTTGTAATTGACCCATTGTTTTCTTGTGTGATTCGACCTAAACTAACCAGCCCTAAGAGATATTGAAAATCAGCATTAAGACACTCATTACATGTTATTAACAAGTTGCTGAATCTGGAAAGTCTAGTTAATAAGTTAACGGGGGTATTAGGGCTCATTTGCGATCTTATGTGTATTGTTTATGTCGTGTGTATAAGGGGCTGTTTTAATGTCACGTTGCCAACCTCTAGTCGACCTAAGACTAAACATAATCGATCCCTAAAAACCATCTTTAAATGATCATTAATGTGGCGTAAAAATATAAACCCTAGGTGAGAATAATAACGAAAGGTATAAGGGTCTTTCTATGATTTTATGTGAAGAGTTATGTCTTGTTTTGGGCTAGTTAATCTTTAGAGTGTGTAGACTATTTGTGTGTGTGTATGTTGACTCATAAAGGGTATAAACAGGTAGGTTATATGTTATTTTGAACCTATGTAAGTGTGTATCGAAATCGGATCTAAAATGGGTTAAATGGATTAGTGTATTGTTATGTGAAGAGTGTTGTCCAGAATTTAAGACGTTTTGCAAGAGGTCTAAACTAATGATGCCAATATGTTTTTGCATAAATTTTGAGTCTAAAACTGATTGCATGAAGTATACTTGCTGTATATCAAATTTGGTAGTCATTAGAGGTGGGGAGAGTAGTCTTTTGAATTTTGGAAGTTTAAGTGTCAATCCTGAGTTTAGGAGTCTGTAAATTCAGCTGGTGTTTTCAAATTTTAATTTCCAAACCGTGAGGGGTTAAGAGCTATAATTAGATAAGGGTAATATTTAGGATATGTTTGGATTACTGGAATTTTGGTTGATTTTTATGAAGTGCTGAAATGGGTTAGTCAAGGGCAAACTTTCTGGGTGTCTATGCAGTTATTTTTCTGGAAAGATGAATTTTAAAGTGGTACTTACACTTATTAATAAAAGCTGAAAAATTTGAGTAATTACTTAACTCATGTGGGAACCTCATGAAAAATTGGGAGAGTATCTGGAGTTCATTTGATGTGTCTTAAAATTCATAACTAACCCAGATTTGTAAAATAAAACTAAAATAAGTTATAAGTATAACTATAAGTATAAATCATTAAAACCATTTGTAACTTATGAAATAAGCATATAAGTACTAAATGATCCCTAATTCGTGTAGATCATTTGAAGAGGCGCGACGTTATTTCCTTGTGTTCATTCAGTCGTTTGCTTTCCTTTCATTCGCGTTAAGGTACATATATTCCACCCTTTTTCAGTAAGGGTATCTCATGACTTTTGATTCCTTGATATTTGCTATTTTGAGTTATGATTCATTTGATATTCAATTGGTTATTCTGTCTGGTATGGTTTGATTCATCCGTTCTCTCTTGTGACTTCAATACCCGTATTAAAATCCTTTGATACTTTGTAACCCATTTAATAGTATAACTTCATGTGAAAACCTTTCTTAAATATATCATGATAATGTTTTGAGAAAAACTGCTTTGAAATGATTGCTATGAAACCGAGGCGATACCTTTTTTATATGAAGGTTTAATGACTTTTATTAAAACTGCTTTTAAAAGAATACGTTTATGAAAACAGTGTTTAAATGATTTTTACAATTACTTAACCTATTTGTACTCTATCTATTCCTTAAAGATTTCGCATGACTCATTGATTCCCTGATATTTGTTATTTGATATGCTTTGATCCATATTTGTTCAATACTCGTTTGATTATTCGTTTCATGTTATATTCTATTCATATAGCTATTATCTGAGTTGGATAATTTATAATTATCCCTTATCATTAGATTTGCATGTACTATGCCTATTATGTTACCCATATTTGTAGCCAGCCATAGGGAGTCCATGGCCATGCCATTGATGCACCAATGGTATTGACACTATCTGTAGAGGTGGGTTTTAGTCCACAGTGTTCCCACTTATTCTATATAGAAACTATGGCCGCTATACTTATTATTATTATATTAACATACATATGCACAATCTCGAACTTGTATATGTATATCTGTTTTGCAGGGAGCGTATGGATGCATCCTAGGTACTTTGTTCAGTTCAGTTATTTAGTGAATGGATTGTGTGTGTGCCATACACCCCATTTCACTTCTGTTACATTGCGAGCTAGCTACTCCATGTATACTTTGCTATGACTTTGTTATGATTATGATTATGATTATGTTATCTGTTTTGGCTCTATTCATGTATCATGTCTAGACATATTTGTTTAGGGCTCGTGGGCATTCCTTGTTATTTCTTATTCCTTATCCATTCATTTATTTTCTCATGACTTATTGTATATTGTTCAGTAGGTTTCGTTAGTTTCGTTTCGTTCGTTCGTTTGCTTATTACCTTTCATTATATATATCTGTTCACTGGGCTTTTTAAACTCAGCCGCATTTCTTTTCTTGCGGAAGGTTTTAAAGAGGGAAGCTGGGTTTTGAGTGAAGAGTGCTTAGGAGCTCTTAGTGGACTGCACTGTTGATAGCTCCCCATGGATTAGAGTTGTACTTTGAGTTTTCATTTGGAATTAGTTTGTATCTTAGTTTTGGAGGTTGTTATGTTTAGATTAATTACATTATTATTATCCCTTAGAATACTTTTGTAACCATTGTATTATTAAAGTCTTCCGCTTGCGTATGTTCTGTTTGACGCCATAAATGTGAAATTTGACCCGTTCTCGGATAGGGGTGTTACAAAAAGGCCAGATGTGGCATTCGCTCAAAATATCACAAGTCGATATCAACAGAACCCAGGTGAACGTCACTGGATTGCTCTTAAACATATTCTCAAGTATCTAAGAAATACAAAAGATATGCTTCTAGTGTATGGTGGAAATCCAGCTGCAGAACTTGATGTTACAGGTTTCTGTGATGCGTCCGAAATGTGATAAAGATGATACGAAGTCTCAGACGGGTTATGCCTTTGTTATTAATGAAGGAGCAGTAGACTGGAAGAGCAAGAAGTAGAGTACAATTGCGATGTCTGCAACAGAAGCTGAATAAATAGATGCTTCAGAAGCTGCAATGGGGGCTGTTTGGATTAGGAAATTCTTTTTAGGGCTTGGTGTTATGCCTTCAATTGAATCACCTATTAATATGTATTGTGACAATTCTGCTGCAATCATATTTGCTAATGAATCTGGAGTCATGAAGGGCACCAGACATTTTCTACGGAAGTATCACTATGTTCGGGATCAATTCTGCGAAGGTGAAATTAATCTACTGAAAGTTCACACATATGACAATTTAGCTGATCCTTTCACTAAGGCTTTATCTAAAGAAAAGCTTACTGAACTTTCCAATTGCATTGGACTTTATTTAGCTAGTAGTTTCATGCATGACTGTGATTAGTATTTGGATAAAGGATATTGTAAACATTTATTATCTTTTAATGAGATAAAGTATTTGTTAAGTTTATTTTTCATTCTTTAATATTGTGTCCTATATTTGCTTGTTTAAATCCGTGAATAAATTAGTTATTCTAAATCGTCCGTTGTCAATTAATGATATGGGAATATTATTAAAGTAAGACAAATCTAAGTTTTGCTATAATATACGTGAAAGTATATTGATGCGTTGACATACCAAATTCACATGATACTCAATGAATTGAATATAGGACTTATCCCAAACTACATGATTATACTTTATGGATCTTGTCATTAAGTAAGTCATGAATAGTTATCCTCAGACTTGAGATACCAGATTAGTGTCATGAATGTAGTGCATTTCTGTGGAACAATTTAATGCTATACTTAACTGGTAGTTATAAGGATTGTTTTCAGAAGTGTTACAAAGTTCATGGGTTTTGCTTGTAGTCAATAAAGAATTTGTTCCTTCAAATTCATTTTGGAGTTTAATACTGCTGGGCCCCTCGTAGGTTTGACAAGATGTTTGCGTAGCCACGTCCAAGATCTATCTCAAATATTTGGTAATCTTGTTCAATCACAAACAACGAGAAACAAAATAGTTAAATAAAGGAATGACTTAGATCCATATCCTTATTTGTAACACCCCCAAAATATGGTACAACGGAAGACTAATCAAGCTTTCGGGGTGCTACGGGGATTGGTATACAACACAGGCATAAGAAAACGGAAATACGTCATCAGCATTAATTAAAACATTCCAAACCAAATATTTAGTATTTACATTTATTCAAAAGTGCCGAAGTAAGCCCAAAATAAAACATAAGGTAGGTCCCCAATTTAGTTATCAGAGTTTAAAATTGATCCATGAGTCGTGCCATTTTCCAAGCCACCAAGTTAAGCATTCAATAATAGTTGCATCAGTTACCTGAGAATACATGCTAAAAGGTCAGCTTACGCTGGTGAGTTCATAGGTTTAAGCAAAAGTATAACAGTGGACCAAGATAAGTGATTTGCTACACTGGACTAAGATAGATATAATTCACAATTTCCACTTATATCAGCAATCACAAACAATCCAGTAACAATATGATAGGTCACAATAGCCCTCTCTTATATTGTCAGTCACAGTAGGGCCCTAGGATATATTTGACCTTAGCCAGGCAACACATTATAGCAAAAGGTATCCGGGTTATTTGGTACCCTTGTCTAAGGCAAATATCTGTTGTAAATATCTAACCTTAGCCAGTCAACACGTTATAACAAATTGTTGGGAATTAAATATTCAAGATGTCTAATATCGGGTTCTAATCCAAGAAACACTCTAAGTGTAATTCTGCTGCTAGTGCAAATGGTTCCTGCTGTTAATGTTGTTCTTGCTGATAGAACATTTCACTCTGCTGTTAGTGATAAATGATTCTGCTGATAGGCTTAGCATTCTGCTGATTGATTCTGCTGCTAATGATACTTGTTCCTGCTGATAGCGATAACTCGTTGCTGCTGATAGTGAACATTCTGCTGCTGAGTGGATAAGATCGAAAAAGATATTTATTGTATTTTGGTCAACAATATACGGTAGATAATATCTTACCCGATGTGCTTAGTTAACAAGTTGTATACATAGATACATGTTGTATCTTATGTTCTGACACTCAAAAGGATAAGTTAACAAAGTAAGTCGGCTAAGACTTTAAGCAATATGTAAAGATCTTTTGGACTATAAAAGATATCTTAGTTGTGATATTAGTGTAGCGTAACAGATATAGAGAGAGTTAGTCAAGTGTCCATGCATATGTTATTTTGCAAGAACATATAACTGTTAGATAAGAACAAACACAAAAACATCACAAGTTAGAAAAACTTAAGATTCAAGGTTGTAACCCTAGTGATAGTTCAAGATCACTCGTATTATTATCTTTAATAATATTGAATCGTTTGGTGATAATCTTTATGTGTTCATTGCTAACTAAAAAACATAACAATTCCATTTCCATAACATACACAACCTTCTAAGTTTGTTTGAGTGAATTCCGCGCACTTAATCATCTTAACACAACATATCATACACACAAAGTCACAAGGTTTAACCACCTTAATCGTGTGTCCAGGATCCGAGCAAGTGGTATCAGAGCTAGAGGTTGATATTGTTGTTTTTAGAAGAAATAAGAAATGGATGTACAAGATGTTCAAACAAATGTTGCTGCAAAGTTGCCCATGATCAAACCCAATGAGTTTGAGTTATGGAGGATGAGAGTTGAGCAATATTTTATGGTTCAAGATTATGCTCTTTGGGACATAATTCAGTATGGTGATTCCTTCACTTTAGGCTATTCAGATGTTCTTGTTGAAGGGAAAACAGTTAGAAAAAGAAATACTGGACCAGTTTCCAATGATGAAAAGATACAGAAGAGAAATGATCAGAAAGCAAGAAACTTGTTGCTTATGACCATTCCTGGTGAGCAGATGCTATCTTTTAGCAAAAATCTTGATGCAAAAACTCTTTTTGAAGAGATTTGTGCATGGTTTGGTGGTAATGAAACTACCAAAAAGACACAGAAGACTTTACTAAAGCACCAATTTGAAAACTTTACTGCTTTTAGTAATGAGTCTCTTGATAAACTATTTTCAAGACTACACAAGCTTGTCAGTCAGTTAGCTGTGTTGGGTGTTGAGACTGAGAAGGAAGATCTCAACATGAAGTTCTTGAAAAGTATACCTGTTGATTTCCATACTCATGTTATTTTCTGGATGAACAAACCAGAAATTGAAACAATGAAGCTTAATGATTTGTTCAACAACTTTAAAATTGTTGAACAAAGTCTAAAGAGAGGTGGAAACTATGGTACTAGTTCTGGGAATGCTGCACTCTTATCAGTTCCTAGTGTTAGTCATACAGAAGAGGTAGATGAAGTTGAAAGTGTTTCTAATGTTACTTATGGTGGTCCTTCTACTAGTTTACAAAAGGATATTGCTGCACTTGGAGATCCAACATTTTATGCCTTTATAACCAGTCAATCTAGTGGTTCTTCTCTAAATCATGAAGACCTTGAGCAAGTAGATGGTGATGATTTGGAAGAGATGGATATTAATTGGCAAGTTGCTTTACTTAGCATGAGGGCTAAGAAGTTTTGGCAGAAAACTGGAAAGCAAATTACCATAAATGGTAATGATACAGCTGGGTTCGATAAGAAGAAAGTGGAATGTTTTAACTGTCATAGGTTGGGACATTTTGCTAAAGAATGCAGAAGCCCAAGGAAGCAGGATAATAGGAACACATGGTATAAGCAAGAAAGGAATAATGAAGTACTGGTGGAAGAACCAAAGGCTATGCTGGCTATTGATGGTATTGGATATGATTGGAGCTCTATGGCTACTGAAGAGGATGCACCACCAAATGCTGCTCTTATGGCCACTGAATTTGCTCTAATGGCTTCTTCTGATTCAGAGGTAGATACCATTCCTACTTGTACTAATTCATGTCCTAATCTTAAAAATTATGAAGACATTAAAAAGAGATTTGATGCTTTTAGAGAAGAGTTAATTGATGCCCTTCATAATTTAGCTAATCATAAGAGGTGTGTAGGAGTTTTAGAAAAACAGATTCAACATTTTAAAAAGAATGAATCTACGTTTACTGATGACTTAAATGCTTTAAAAAGAGGAATAGCATTTAGAGATGAATTACTTAATGATCAAAGTAGGCAGTTATCTGAAGTCAAAACTGAAAAAGAAAATGTTAAAGTTACTATAGATACTTTAGCACATGCCTCAGAAGGAATGAATAAGATTTGGGAAGCTCAGGTAATTGATAAAGCTAATTCAGGTGTAGGTTACAAAACTGTCCCTCCACCATATAGAGGTGTTCCTTCACCTCCAGGTGTTGACCTAGCACATACAGGTTTAGCTGAGTTTCAAGAACCAATCATGGAATATGGTTCTAAGGCTAGTAAGAGCCTTAAGGTAGCAAAGATAAGTAAAAGTTTAGATAAAACTTTAATTTATCAGGACAAGGTGTCCTTTGCTAAAAAAGGAGAAACTATAGTTGTTGAAGATTGTACAACTGATAGTGATGATGATGAAGAAGATCAGGTTATGTCTAAACCTGTTTTGGTTAAGAAAGTAGGAACAAGTGTTTCTAAGGTAGTCAAACACAATACTGATAGGCCTAAATCAAACATTAAGCATGTCAAGCAACCAGTTAGATATTGTGAGCAATATAGAACCACCAACAAGCCCAGAGGTAACCAAAGGAATTGGAACAACCTCAAGTCTAACCAATTAGGTGATGACTTTTCTTTTTATAATAAAGCTTGTTATACATGTGGTAGTTTTGACCATCTTGCAGCTTTCTGCAACCAATGGGTATCTGGGTATGAAAACCATAGAGTGAACCACAAAAGGCAAACACCTAAATCTCACTTTCACTCTAGTTCTAAGAAATCAAATCCCAGAGTAGTTAAAAACAAGTCTATCTCAAAATCTGATCCTGCTGATAGACCAAATGATCCTGCTGCTAGAAAATTTGTTCCTGCTGCTCGACCATTTATGACTATTAACCCAAAATCAACAGCTAAGGGTGCAAAAACATTTTTCAAACATGCACCAACAACTGTTCTAAGGCCCATTCAAACAAAAGCAGTGGTCCAAAAACAAGTTTGGAAACCAAAGGGTAGAACTACAAAGTTAGCAGATTCTGATGCTAAGCGTGTGGTTCATTCTGCTGCTAAGGGAAAAAGGGCAAATGCTGTTAAGGCCTCAGCATGTTGGATTCTCAAATCCAATGTTGCATCAACTATCCTCAAAACATTCAATTACATTGATGCAAGAGGCAGATCCAAGTCAGTAATGGCTTGGATCCCCAAAAGAAACTAACACTCTTATTTGTGTGCAGGAACATTCAAATGATCAGGAAGAGGATCAAGGATACTCAGATAGTGGATATTCAAGGCACATGACAGGCAACATGTCTTATCTCTCAGATTTTGAAGCTTTCAATGGAGGATATGTTACCTTTGGAGGGGGTGTTCGTGGCAAAATTTCTGGTAAAGGTACAATCAAAACCGGAAATTTAGATTTTGAAGATGTGTACTATGTAAAAGAGCTAAATTAGAATCTTTTTAGTGTCTGACAAATGAGTGACAAAAAGAATAATGTTCTTTTCTGTGAGACTGACTGTCTTGTACTTTCTCCTGATTTTAAGATGCCTGATGAAAGTCAAGTACTTCTTAGAATTCCTAGAAAGGGCAATATGTACACTGTAGACATGAAGAATATTATTCCTAAAAAGAATTTAACTTGTCTTGTTGCAAAGGCCTCATTGGATGAATCAATGAAATGGCATAGAAGGCTTGGTCATATTAACTTCAAAACCATAAATAAAATTGTTAAGAATGGTTTGGTAAGAGGTTTACCTCACAAAAGATTTGAAAATGATCAAACATGCATTGCTTGTCTAAAAGGCAAACAACACAAAGCCACTTGTAAGCCCAAGATTTTTAACTCTATCAATCAGTCTTTGTTTATGCTACATATGGACTTATTTGGACCTGTTTCAGTAATGAGCATAATGCATAAGAGATATTGTCTAGTTATTACTGATGACTATAGTAGATTTACATAGGTTTTCTTTTTAGCCACTAAGGATGAGACATCAAGCATCCTTAAGGACTTCATTACACAGATAGAAAACCAAGTAAGCAAGAAAGTGAAAGTCATTAGATGTGATAATGGGACAGAGTTTAAGAATAGAGTTATGGATGACTTCTGCAAAGAAAAAGGTATTAAGAGAGAATTTAGTGTTGCTAGAACACCACAACAGAATGGTGTAGCTGAAAGAAAGAATAGAACACTAATTGACGCTGCTAGAACAATGTTAGCTGATTCTAAGCTACCAATAAATTTTTGGGCAGAGGCAGTCAACACTGCTTGCTATGTTCAAAATAGAGTTTTAGTTGTGCAGCCTCACAATAAGACATCATATGAACTTTTTAATGGTAGAACTCCTGCAATAGGATTTCTTAGACCTTTTGGATGTCATGTGACAATTATCAATACCTTAGACCATTTAGGAAAATTCGATGGTAAGGCAGATGAAGGTTTCTTTGTTGGTTATTCTCTTAATAGCAAAGCATTTAGAGTTTACAACACAAGAAAAGAAATAGTAGAAGAAAATCTACATGTGGAGTTTTTAGAAAACAAATCCAATGTAGAAGGTCAAGGACCAAAATGGCTATTTAATCTAGAGTATCTAACCAATTCAATGAATATTATGTGCCTTTTGTTGCAGAAACTAATGATTTTGCAGGTTCTTATACAACAAATGAGGCAGAGTTAGAGAAAGATCAAAATGATGTGATAATGCCAATATGGTCAAGTTCATTTGTGGAATCAACTTCGACAACTGATGAATCTTCTTCTAGCAAAGCTAAAGAAGGTGTTGAAGATGAAAGTAAAGAATATGGAACTCAGGAACAACAAAGTGTTTCTGCTGGTAGTATTTCTGTTGCTGCTGGTAGTGTATCTGTTTCTGCTGATGATTCTGCTGATAAGCTTACTGATTCTGCTGTTCGGCCAAATGATTCTGCTGCTGGCCCTTCAGAAACAAAAGAAGCAGAATTCTCAGATAATGAGGTGGATTTCAACAATCTTCCATCAAATTATCAAGTTCCTACTACACCACAAACAAGAATTCACAAAGTTCACTCCCTGGAACATGTGATTGGAGATATACAGTCAGGTGTGAAGACAAGACAACAATTGGTGTCTTTAGACCAACAAGGGCTTCTTGATGCCCTTTATGCTTCAAAACAGCATGAGCTTTTTAAACTCTTGCTTGTTTGTATGTTTTCTCTCACAAGCTGAACCAAAGACAATTCTTACAGCCCTAGATGATTCAAGCTGGTTAGAGGCTATGCAAGAAGAGCTTCTTCAGTTCAAGATTCAAAAGGTTTGGGTGCTAGTTGATTTACCTACAGGTGTGAAGGTAATTGGCACTAGATGGTTTTTAAGAACAAAAGGGATGAAAGAGGAATAGTGATCAAGAATAAGGCTAGATTAGTAGCCCAAGGGTACACACAAGAAGAAGGGATAGACTATGATGAGGTTTATGCTCCAGTAGCAAGGATTGAGGCAATTAGGCTGTTTCTAGCTTATGCTTCATTTTTAGGCTTCACAGTCTACCAAATGGATGTCAAGAGTGCATTTTTATATGGTAAAATTGAACCAGAGGTGTATGTTTCACAACCTCCAGGCTTCATTGACCCATTACATCCAAACAAAGTGTACAGAGTAGAGAAAGCTCTATATGGCCTTCATCAGGCACCAAGAGCTTGGTATGCAACACTAGCTTCCTACTTATTAGAAAATGGATTTCAAAGAGGAAAGATTGATCAGACACTGTTCATCAAACAGTACAAGAAGGATCTTCTGTTAGTGCAGGTGTATGTGGATGACATTATCTTTGGATCTACTAGGAAAGATATGTGTTTAGAATTTGAGAAGCTTATGAAAGATAAGTTTCAGATGAGTTCTATGGGAGAACTTACATTCTTTTTGGGTTTGCAAGTTAAGCAATCATCTGAAGGCATATTTATTAGTCAAGAAAAATATTTTGCAGAGATACTTAGAAGATTTCAATTTGCTGATTCAAAAATAGCAAGCACACCAATGGACTCTGAGAAGCACCTTCTGAAAGATGAAGATGGAGAGAGTGTGGATGTACACACTTACAAATCTATGATAGGCTCTTTGATGTACCTTACATCATCTAGACCTGATATCATGTTTCCTGTTTGTGTTTGTGCAAGATTTCAAGTTACTCCAAAGGTTTCTCATTTAACTGCAGTCAAGAGAATTTTTAGATATCTCAAAGGTCAACCAAGGTTGGGTATATGGTATTCTAGAGAATCTCCTTTTGACTTGGTAGCATATTCGGATAGTGATTATGCTGGTGCTAGCTTGGACAGAAAGTCAACAACTGGAGGATGTCAATTCCTTGGGAGTAGACTTGTCTCATGGCAGTGTAAGAAGCAAACAAGTATGGCAAATTCAACAACTGGAGCTGAATACATAGCTGCTGCAAGTTGCTCTAGTCAAGTTCTATGGCTTCAAAACCAACTCCTTGATTATGGGTACAATTTCTTAAACACTGTTATTCATATTGATAATAGTAGTACAATTTGTATTATTAAAAATCCAGTGCAACATTCTAAAACAAAACACATTGAAATTAGACATCACTTTATAAGAGACTGCAATGAGAAAAGATTAATTCAAGTTCTTAAAATTGCTTTAGAACATAATTTTGCAGATCTGCTAACAAAAGCTTTTGATGTTTCAAGGTTTCAGTACTTGGTAGCAAGTATTGGAATGCTTAATCTTTAAATTTTCAATATGATGTGTTTTTGTAAATAAATTTTTGTTGTTACTGCTAATTTATCTAATACTGCTGTTATTACAAAAGTTTGTGCTAATAGTACAAATTTAAATTGTGTTATTCATATAGTTGGTCTTATGATTATACTAATGCAAGACAAGTACTTTGTATTTTGTTCTTTTGGTTTTAACTAACAATTTCAGGTATGAATATGTAAACACAAAGGATGTTTTCAAGTGAAATGGAAACAGCAGAATTGAGATATTAGCTGCTGACCATAATAGGTTTATGATGGACTGAGTTTGGGAATTCAAACCTCCTTAAAACTTCTTTCTTGAAATCTAGTTATGATATTTCACATTGAATTGATGACTTAGTTGATCAGATAGTAACTGATGCAACTCACTTTCTATCATTTTATACTTTTAAGTATAATGTGCAAGTCTGAGGACATCTGATAGAAAGAACAGCTAGTAAAAGTGAATCTAACATTTGAGTTAGAGGCAACAATTACTATGAGCTGGAAACCCTGTCAGGAAAACTCTTTGAATGAGTTTATCTTTACACAGGCAGTTATTTATAACTGAAAAATATTGGTTCTCACACAACCAGAGGTTGCTTTAAACCGAAATGCTGATTAAGTGTCTGTTATACACTTGATTCCTTCAAAATGGTTGAAAGTAGTATGATTTTTCAATTCTAAAATCATGAACATACTACTAAGTCAAATGATTTCTTAAAAGGATTTTCAAGGATTCACAAAAACCATCCATTGATGGATCATGAATCGAAATGTCCACTGATTCACCTCTCATAGGAGTTAACACACCTAGAAGTGATGAGGGCAGTATCTTAAACTCTTAAGGAATTGATGGCTTCATGTACAACATTGTCTGAAAACAAGTTCTAAATGCTGTATCAGATGATAAGGAAAGATATATTTTGGTACATAGTGAGATCTTCCAAACAAGGGGAGGAAACAAAAGTTATTTGCTTTAGGGGAGGTAACAATCTCAGGGGAGGAAATAATGGCCCTGAAAAGGAAGATAATCCAATAAAAGGAAGGCGAAGACAAGAGCATACAAGATGATGAGGAGGTTGAAAATGACAAGAATAGAGTTTATTCTGGAGTATTATATATATTCAGAAGGGATGAAGCATTCCAAAGGAGAAAGTTCTATCTAGATCAAACGAAGAAAAGTTTCAATTTCACTTCAAAGACATGCTGGTTAGATGATTTCACTTGTTGAAACAAGCATACAAGATACACATCATCATTGCCTCTTATAATTCCTCCATCCAAGGAAATTGCACCATCTTTTAGTCCAAGTTTGGTTCAATATGTTTTGATATTGTTAAAGTCAAAGAAGAGCAAAGTAGATGAATTACTGAGAAGATATTCAATCTTGAAGAACATAAGTGTTTGAAAGATCTTCAATCCATGATTTAATTCAGAAACATGTTGAATGAATTCACATGTTTAGGGGAGGATTGTTGGGAATTAAATATTCAAGATGTCTAATATCGGGTTCTAATCCAAGAAATACTCTAAGTGTAATTCTGCTGCTAGTGCAAATGGTTCCTGCTGTTAATGTTGTTCCTGCTGATAGAACATTTCACTCTGCTGTTAGTGATAAATGATTCTGCTGATAGGCTTAGCATTCTGCTGATTGATTCTGCTGCTAATGATACTTGTTCCTGCTGATAGCGATAACTCGTTGCTGCTAATAGTGAACATTCTGCTGCTGAGTGGATAAGATCGAAAAAGATATTTATTATATTTTGGTCAACAATATACGGTAGATAATATCTTACCCCATGTGCTTAGTTAACAAGTTGTATACATAGATACATGTTGTATCTTATGTTCTGACACTCAAAAGGATAAGTTAACAAAGTAAGTCGGCTAAGACTTTAAGCAATATGTAAAGATCTTTTGGACTATAAAAGAGATCTTAGTTGTGATATTAGTGTAGCGTAACAGATATAGAGAGAGTTAGTCAAGTGTCCATGCATATGTTATTTTGCAAGAACATATAACTGTTAGATAAGAACAAACACAAAAACATCACAAGTTAGAAAAACTTAAGATTCAAGGTTGTAACCCTAGTGATAGTTCAAGATTACTCGTATTATTATCTTTAATAATATTGAATCGTTTGGTGATAATCTTTATGTGTTCATTGCTAACTAACAAACATAACAATTCCATTTCCATAACATACACAACCTTCTAAGTTTGTTTGAGTGAATTCCACGCACTTAATCATCTTAACACAACATATCATACACACAAAGTCACAAGGTTTAACCACCTTAATCGTGTGTCCAGGATCCGAGCACAAATCATAAAACAATAGTTAGGTTCATTCAAAATGATTTTGCATGTTTCCTCACCCAAAGGTTTCAATAAACAGTTCACGAGTAAAAGTGGGCTGTGAAACTCACATGCATATCAGTTAATCACATAACGCCTTCAAATAACCAAATCAAATATTTCAGCCAAACAGTCAAATCTTGAGTAAACAGTTCGTATATTCCAAATAAACAGACATTGAGTTTAGTTAAAAACGAGCATGTATTCTCCCCCAAAATAGTTATAAAACCGGTAGAAGTAGGGGTCATGAACTCACCTCAGTCCAGCAATACAGTATCACAACAATATAAGAGAGTAGATCAGCACAATAAACTAAACAGTAGCACAACAGCTCAAGGGTAGTATAGCACAATGGCCACTATGACAACACGGCACGACCTAATAATATAAATACTCGTCTCAAAATACATTTCATAAATAAAATACGCAAGGGTTTCTAAAGTTAACCCGTTCCATTCCCAAAATAATCCAATTCCATTTCCAAAATAATCAAGTTCTGTTTCCAAAAATAGTCTCGTTTTATCCCTTTTATATGTGTTTGGTATCATCGTTCATGTAGCGGTGAAAAGACACTCACTCAAGTGTATGAACGCCAAAACAAGTGACGATAACGGGGTCGTCGTGGAAAAACATGACAAATTCAGGGAGTGACAACGGAAATGACTCACAAGGATTACACATAACAAACACACCAAGTTGTTGAAAGGATTGGTAGTCTTCGGTTATAATCCCATCATGTTTCATAAACATATTCATTTTATGTAACAAAAACTCATCATGACTTACTCGTTCGTAGAACGTTCCAAGTCAAGTGATTTAATTAGTTTCCATTCTAATATATATATCAAGTTTGGTGTTGCAATATCCCAATTAATTCGACTACCAATCAATTCATCATATCAAAAGTCAAGATCAATTGATTTAGCTTAAAAGCTTAATAAGGTATCCGGATGAATCGTTGAGTCCTTACCGAATATGTTGACTCAGTAAGTCCAACAATTCCTTCGTCTTGCTTATTAATCCAAAGCTAAACCCACGCATCACAATAAATGATAAGTCTGTGGGATGGGTTACACACTAATAAATTTCCTCCAACGTACTTATCGGGCCCTTTTTAGGTTCTTTGTCCCAATAAGTCCGGTAACCATGTCGGTCGAGTTTATTAACGTTACCGATTTGTAACTTCAAATAATCCACAATTAATTCCCACAATGGCAATAAAAATTATACTAAGGCAAATGTGCCTCGATACGTTTTCATAACCTCGCGTTTTTTCCGTTATTTCCTAAACTTATATTTCCCAAAAGTATATATAACGTTTATTATTTATTAACTAACAATTAAATTGTTATTTATTAACCATTTCCAATCCTTTTCCTTTCGTTTTTGCTTTATAACATGTCACGAGATTCGATAACGTATCAAGTCACATTTCCAGAACTCTCACGGCTATAAATTAGGTCAAAAGTCAACCAATCCATATATGTCCAAGTATATATCAAGTTTTTGGGCACGTCGAGGTCGCACCGAGATCACATGGTCTCGGCTAACACTCGTAGCCATAACCATAATCGTTTCAAGTCAATATATATCAAGTCAACCATAATCGATCTCGGCCAAACTACATCCTATGGCTCGAGTCCAAATGCTACAATCAATATCAAGGTTCAACAACAATTATAATCATTATACAGTCCATGCTTATTACCTCGCCAAGACCAAGTCTCGGCTATAACTAATATATGAGCCATGGTCCATTTGAACCAAAAATAACATACGGCCGAGACTCAAGGTCTCGGCTAAGGCTTTCCAAGTTACAAGTTCAACCAAAATGGCCACACAACAATTTTGCCGAGACTACAAGGGTCTTGACTACCCTTTATGTTGCAAGTTACAATTCCGAAACCATCAAAAGGGTTTACCAAACCCTCGAATAACATAAATAAATAAATAAGCTAAACCAAATATGACCATAAGCACGAAATAAGCTCGGTTGAGATTATTCTGGCTCGTTACACGACTACACGACTCGACAACCAAACCAAACACAACTGTGACCACAACCACGATACCAAACGTGAGTATTATTAGTTTTTAGTTTATAAAAATGGCTAACCCACTAGTTTTAAACCCAAACCTATTCAAAAACAATGAAAAACAACTTGTTCGAAACGAGTTTGACTCACACCGTGTCACACAAGTGTGAAACGGTGTGTCACACCTCCAAAACCTTCGGATCTACACGTGACAAGCAAAAACAACACGAATGGTGGCGGTGTGTGAGTATCGGGGTAGGATTTGAAGTGCGTGCACCACGAAATAGTGGCGTATGTGATGTGATGATGACGGTGGTGTAGTTATTTGGTGGTGGTGGAGGGCAGTGACGGCGGTGGTGGAGTGATAGCAGGTGGCGGCTCAAAGGGAGGGGAAAATATTAGTTAGGGTTTGTGTGGAAATGAGGATAATGGGGTGGGATGATAGGGTTTTATCCCCATCAAGGGCCGAAAGTGTCAGTTTTCCCAAACTAGGGGGCGCGACAGGTTTTTAATCACAAGGACCATTCATGAAATTTTGCTAACCTTTGGATAAAACGGTTCTCGGGCTCGTTTAGCTTATCAAAAATGCTCGTATGATTTTCTAAGTCGTGCCTTTGTTTTTATATTTATTTTTCCATTAAATATGACTATAAACATGTCTATATTCGTTTAACGCGTTAAAACCAATATTCCTCTTATTATTAGGTTAAATTGTGCCGATTCACGTTGTGCTAAAACTCAAGATCAACGAGGAAACTTCATATATCACGTAATAGTATTCCAATAAAATTTCATATATTCCAAAACAATTCCCCAATTCGTTCCCAAAATGGTGCCCATATATTAATATTCGTTTTAAATCAAAATACGGCATTAAAATGATCCCCAAAAATTACCGGTTGTCACAGCCTCCCAGCCTCAGAAGAAACCCGTCCAGGGTTTCAGTTCAAGTTACCCATTAAGGTTGAAAAGAGATGAGAACAGATACGCTCAATTTCATCCTATTAGGTCTCAAGTTTATCACACAAGGTTACTTGATTCTAGAGAGAGAAAGAGAGGGAGGTTAAGTATAATACTAATGAAAAAATGAATAACATTAACCAAGTCCCCTTTCCTTAAATGGAAGGGGTATTTATAGTTTTCTACACAAGGTTTGGCGTTGCCCTAAATAACAAATAACTAAAAGGCCACGGCCCATGGGCCTTCTACACCGGCCGTACCTTAATAACTAACATAAAGGCCTAAGCAACCTATTACATAACATGATCAATACTTGATAATCTAAGACGTGTTCCCAACAATCTCCCCCTAAGTATTGGTCATCAAGGTTGCTTGACGTCATCTTTGCTTCGTTGGCTTCGACGTCATTTGGATCTTTGTTCTTGATTTAAGTGATATGGTAAAGTAATGATCTGCCTTCCACCAACATTCTTTAATTCTGGTGTCTTTACGTCTTTTCCACCATGCTCATATGTCTTTTGACTTTTGTTCTTCATGTATCAAGTAGTTCTGACTTCATAAGCTTCAATCTATGACTTGTGAAAGTTTGTTCCACTTGATCTTTGACTTTACTTTGACTTCTTTGAACTTTTGTCATCTTTAGTCTTTGTGAGAACTTTTCATCGGGATATGAGCATGATGGAATGGTGGTGGTGGAACTTCTGGTCTCCATGATTTCCTGCAGGTCAACAGTTAGCAATAAATCACCCAGCACTTACAGATTCGGACTTCGAGATCGTCAACAGCATAGTGTGAAGACTTTCTCTAATCCTAGTCAAGGCCGTTCCTGAACCGAAAGATACACCAAAGTGTATCAATGATTCAGATGAGACGCTGAAGTATACCGAAGTATCACTCCACGATTGTAGACCGTTTTGGAACTACCAAGCGTAATCTGCAAGGGCTTACCGAAGTGACCTGCTGTCAGGGCTGTTTGATATTGACCCTGGTAGGATTTCCATTCAATCACTGAAAAATCACAATATGTGAATTCTCTCATGAATGTTCTCAGCAGATTACTAAGACCTGCGTAAGACACTCTCATAATTTACAACTGGCGTTCCTTTTGTTTGAACAAGCAGTGTCACAAAGCTAAGTGTTCCTAAGAGATCTTTGATGTATCTCGTGGCTCTAGACTCGATTCAATGCTTATTGGTTTTAGTCGTCGGAGGCATTGAGCAGAGTGCCTCCTTTTCAATATCAACACATCTCGGAGTGAGAGGTCGATAGATAATGAAGGGTTCTCCGTGAGAAATGAAACAAGTGTCTTTTGAGAGACACCTGAGTGGCTAGAAGGTTTAGTGCAGTGCGTCACTGGGTCCATGACGGCTTAATCTTCAATACCGGTGTTACCATAGTAACAACCAGTAGCATATGTATTGAACCCGGTTTCTGCCCTAAGGTTGAACAAATGGAGGGCTATTTCTTTTCACCCTTTTCTTTACTTTTCTTTTTCATTCTTCAACCCCTTCTTTCTCCTTTCATTTCTTTACCCCTTTTCTTTTTCATCATACCTAGGACTTTCTAGTTCTAAACTATTGATATTATCATTGGGTAGATCCCTCCGGCTCAGGCGGATCATAGGACGGTTTCCTAACCTTAGTCACCTTATAACTCCATGACTATCTTATTGTTGCCATAAACCAATCATTTGAAAATCTCCCAAAGTGTTTATGATTGTAAAAACATATTTTGTTAACACTTTGAGAGTTTTGTATTGTAAAACCCAAAATTTCTGAAAGCGTAAAATACCCAGAATACCCTTTGATCTCAAATTCATGAAAAACGTTTAATCATTAAGACAATTCATCCCGATTATAACCTAAAGTATTTATATGCTACTACTTGAACGTACACAACATTTGGAACCTACAACATAAGATAAATAAGACTATACATATGTTATACATTATTAAGCTATGTTACATTTATTTTTAAAACTTGTACACGCCTAAATAAATCCATATGGGCCGAAATATATGTATAATTTCACAAGTAAACTTAAACCAAAACAAGCCCAAGCCCAACATGAACCAAATAAGGAATGAAGAAATCACATCCCACATTATACGGCATTCTTGATTTCCCCCTATCCCATCACACGTTTTTTCCCCTTCTCCCTTTTATCCCGTATATCACAACACACAAAAACAAACCCTAAAAACCTAAAAACAAAACATACGGTTGCTGCTTCTTTTCTCCATCCTTTTCGATCCATCCAAGAGCTCAATAAGGTGTATTTGATTCATATTGTTGGTAACACAAGGTGGGAAATTCGTTGGAAGCAGATTAGAAGAGAAAGGGTGTGGTTTTAATTCGTTTAGTTAGTTTTGATCCAAATTCTGTCTTGCTTTCTATTCGATCAAGGTATCTTCATCACCTACTATTTTCTTGGTTATTTTGATCTCATATAAACATGTACAACCTGTATACAAAACCTTAATATGATCGACACATTAATATGTAAGTTATACGATTTAATAGATCACATAAAATCATAAGAATCTCATATAAAATAATGAATTAGGGTTAGGGTTTTTGATAGAATTTCGTGGGTAATCTTTGTGGGATTTGGAGAACATGTTATTTGGTGTCTAAAATACAGGTCGTGTGAGTTTTGAGGGTCGTGGATGCGTTGGGTGCGTTAACATGTGTTAAAATGGTCTAATATAATTTCTGAATCTGGGACAGCATGTACACCTGAATATGTGAGCGAGTTGTGGTCATGTTATAAAAGGGTTTGATTCGGTTTCTTTTCATGAAAACTTAGTTTTAGGTCTTAGTAAAGTTCTCCAATTGATTTGGAGTGATTTCGAGTTGATTTGGTCGTGTTTTTTATTTTTGTGTGATTAAGTGTTGAGTCTGAATTCAAGGGTCTGGAAATCAGTCCGTTTTGCCGATTTTTTGTTTTCAAACCATGAGGAAGTGGGTCATAAACTTCCAGTATTTAACTTCTATATGCCTAGTAATGTCATGAATTTTTGGGGATTTTTCTTGGAAGTATTGGTGGGTCAACCAAGTGGATACTTTCTGGGTACCACAGCAGATACGTTTTCTGGGTAGTCTGAGTTAGAGTATTTTTTGTGTGGGGTTAAACTAACTAATAAATTCTGGGAAAATTCGTGTGGGTTCTAAAGACATTGAAGTATCAGTGAGAATTTTTGTGAATTTTATTTTTGAGTCCTGATGTGGTTCAAAAATTCGTCAAGTTGTGACCTGTTCATAGATAAAAGATGATAAAAAGTTTAAAAGGCTAAATAAGGGGTTATTTGTGTATTATTAAACTTACGGGTTGAACTTATCATTTTCTAAACTAAAGGGCTTAACTTGTGAAACCATGTAACTTTATGATACTTACATTTCATACCCTAATCTTACAATAATTGCACTATAATCCCTAAACTTATATAATTATCATTATGAACCTTAAACTATTAATATAGTCACGTTTGATACCATAAATTGATTAAATGATAACCTTGGATATTAATGACTAAGGTTTCTTAATCTGGGAACCTTCTCAATATGGAAACCTACTAGTTATGGAAACTTACTAATTCGGGAAACCTGCTAAAAATAGAAAGTTACTTAAAATGGTTAAACTACTTAAAGAGGAAACTTACTATTTTTTAAAAGCTGATATAAAAGGAAAGTTACTAAAAATGGAAAGCCGACTAAAATGAGTAATCTGATTTAAAATAAGTTATTAATAAGACAATCATGAATTCGTGTAGATTCGCTGAAGATGGAGTTTGCTTCCGATCTTTATGTTTCTAGTTGTGTTTTCACTTGCGGTCCAAGGTACAAATATTCTACCCTCTTTTAGTAAGGGTGTCTTTCTCTCATGACTCTTGATCCTTGATTATGATTCTTTCTCTTGATATGATCCTTTGAGCCTTCGCTATGTTTCCTTGATACTTGATATAATTCGTTCGTTACCCCTTGTGACATCAGTATTTAAATCCCTTGATACTTTGAAAGTTAATTTGATATTATAACTGGATGTGAAAACCTTTCTTAAGTATACCATGAAAATGTTTTGAGGAAAACTATTTTAAGAATGATGTTTATGAGCACGATGCGATACCACTTTTATATGGAATTTTACTGACTTTTATGAAAACTACTTTTAAAGACTTTCTTTATGAAAACTGTTATTAAAGATCACTTTTGTGAAAGCCATTATTAAAGGATTACTTTTATGACACGATGATATGAATATTTAATATAAACCTTTAAATTGAACCTTTGCTATGAACTTATGAACCTTTGATATGATATGACTTTTGAACCCTGCAGTTTGATACCCGAGCCATTATATTTTCCTAGTCATGGATGTTCCATGGCCGTGTCATTGACGCACCAATGGCATGACTCTAGTGTGGTTGAGTGATGTTCCACACCGTCCCTTTTTATTATGACATGCGCATTTTATACTTGTTATGGCCACTATGGTTTATGCAGGGGCGTATGGATGCATTCTAGATATGCTTTGTGTATGATATGATATGATTTGATTTGGTGATTGATGTTGTGTGCAGTACACGTCCTTCACATATTTGAGAGGTCGCTCCTCTATGGTTACTGATGGTTACTATGATATTTTATTTGATTTGTGTTCGTGCTCGTGGTAGATTACTGACCTTTTATTACTCTTGATATCCATTTATTTATACCTTATGTTTTTTCCCAATGCAGCATATTATATTCTTGCTCCTTATCTTTTGCTTCGTTTATACATATCTGTTCACTGGGCTTTTTAAGCTCAGCCGCATTTCTTTTCCTGCGGCAGGTTTTAGTTGGAAGCTGGGTTATGAGTGGAGAGTACTTTGGACTTAGAAGACTATACCTTGATAGCTATTCTGGATTAGAGATGACTAGAAGTGATTATATTTTTAGACTTAGTATTTATTGTAATTCTCATTTGTAACCTTGTATTTCAGATTTTCCCTTTGTAACCTTTGAAATTCACTTGTATTATTTAAGTTATATGCTTGTGTTTGCTTTGATTTGTCACCATAACGTAATACTTCTACTGTAACACCCCAACCCGACAAGGGTAAAGGTGTCACGCAAATGGTTTCATATCAGATATAACAAAGCATACATTCAAAAGTAATACAAAGATTCTTCAAGGTTTACAAAGGAAATACTGAGATTACAAGGTTACAAAAACGGATACAAATTCTAACAATAAAATAACTTCTAATCATCTCTAGGCCAAAATGACTGTCAAGCCTTCTAGGTCCCAAAAGTCTCTTCACTCATACCCATCTTCCATCTAAAACCTGCCGCACACGAAAAGAAAACGTGCGGCTGAGCTTACAAAGCCCAGTGAACAGATATATAATAAACGGAAACGAAAGTAAACGGAAATAATCAGATGTAGCATAATGAATGAGATATAAATAAGGTACAAGAGTAAAGGTTTAGGATAGTCATCCACCACGAGCCCACATATCACATCACATATCACATCGTAACCATAATCTTCAAATCATATAGAGGGGAGACCTCTCAGATAATCAGATAATATGAGGGGTGTCCTCATTCTTCAAATGGAGTAGCTAGCTCCCACATTTTGTGAAAGACGTGGATTGCACCCATCATCAGTCACCACATATCACATATCACAATCACAATTACAATACAAATCTAGGATGCATCCATACGCCCCCCACATATCACATTGGCCATAATAATAATAATAATCGCATGCATTTCACAAATCACAATGGGGACGGTGTGGTTAATCACTCTGACCACACAAGAGTCATGTCAGTGGTGCATCACAGACACGGCCATGTTACCTTCATGGCTAGGAAACACATTTTGGCTCGGGTATTAAACTGGGAGTCAAAGGTCCAGGTCATAAGTTCATATCATAATCAGAGTGTCACATCAGAGAGGTCATATCAGAAGATTCATATCAGAAAGTTAAGTATCCAGGTCAATATCCAAAAGGTCAAAGTATAGATGGTCAATCTTCAAAAGGCTCAATATCAAAAGTACTTTTCAAAAGGTTTTCTCTTGGGATTCATTTAAAACAATCCTTCAAAATAGTTTTCATAAATGGTCTTTCAAATAGTTTTCATAAAACGAACTTCAAAAATAGTTTTCTTAAAGTCAATATGTCATGCTTGAAAAAAAAAAAAAACCCTTTCAAAATACTTTACTTAAAACATTTCCATCTCATATCAAAAAGGTCTTCATATCATAGGTCCAAAATCAGGGATCAAAGGTCGAAGCAAAGGTGTCATAGCAAAGGATCGTAACAGAGTATCAAATCAGAGATTAAATCGACCAGAAAAGAATCATAGGAAACCTTACAGAAAAGGTCAGAATATCTGTACCTTATTTCCAAAGCAAAGCAAAGCACAACCAAACAGAGTAAGGTGCAAATGATCAGGACCTCTCTTTCTTCACACCTAGAGGGGTAGACAAGAATTACAAACCCTTCCATTTTAAGTAACTTTCCATTTTTAGGCAGGTTTCCATATTCGGTAAGTTTCCACTTTTTAGGAGGTTTCCTTATTTGGTAATGTTTCCAAAATTACACTTTAGTCCTCAATATATATTCAGATTAACATTTTAAGCCCCTTAAATATTCCATATTCCACATTGTATCTTTATCTTTTCATATTGTACAATTAGACCCTTCAAATTAATAGAATTTCAGAATAAGTCCCTTATGATTAATATATTTACACATTTGGTTCTCTTATATATTCTTAACTTTTCATTATCCAAAATACACCCTCGGTCCCTTACTTTTAAAAAAATACAAGTTTAACCCTCGGCTTATATAAAATTACACAAAGACCCTCGACATTATTGTTATAAGAACACACAAAAGTTTCCAATTCTCCAAACCGACCCCTATAGTTTTAAAAATATCAATTCAACACAAAACTTTCACAATCATCTCGGTACACAATTCTCCCCACCAAAACCCTACACAATCATTACTAAATCATCTCAAAATCATTAACACATCATTTAAAACATTAATTAGACTTTCAAAACAAACCCTAGTCGATTATATACACAATTCGATTCATGGTTCTTGTTTCAAATCCGGTTAACACAAATTCAAACCAATATTCGACTAGGGCATTATTAGGCTTGTTTTAAACGTTTAATAGATTAGAATAAGGATAAAAATCATACATATAGTAGTCTTACAGCAGCAGTTCGTTTATTCATAGGGTTTTAGAGTTTTGGTTCGATTTAAGTTCATGTGTTCGTATGGACTGGTTTTAACGTGCATGGATCGCATAACTCAATGTATATGATATTATTATGATGAAAAGGTCGTGAAAAAGAGATCAAACCAGAGGTTGTCGAAGAAAACTATGCGTATGATCCACTTGGGTCGAACCGAGTTAAAACCACGCCACGCTTCACAGCAGCTTCTCCAGGCCTTATAAACGCTTTACATGGATCAAAAGAGGTGGGAGGGTCATGAGAAAAACGTCATAGCAGCTATACATGGATCGGACAGAAAGTGTTGTGTCTTACCTCGTTTTCTTCTTGTCGCGACCAAGGAGGTTTACCGGGATCAATTATACAACGAATGGCTTTTCTGGGATTTCTCTGGGTTCTTTTGGTGTTAGAGATCATAAGGATTACTTAATTTGGGGCTTGGGATAACCGCATGGAAGATCACAGCCGCTATAGTGGTTTCTAGGGTTCTTAGGAAGTTTTGGTGTGAATCGGTTTTAGTGTGCGGAAATTTGGGAGATGTGGTTATGATTAAAGATGGGAAACCGTGTGATATAGTGCAAATCATGCCATGATTTTCGGTGGATAATGATGGACCGAATCCCCTCATGAAAATTTCCAAATTTAGGATATTTAAAATTTAAATGTTTATTTCTTGTACAAGTTTTAAAATATTCGGCTAGGACAAGTAATAAAGGGTCCAAACGTGTTATAAATGCTTCGTAGTGATTTTGTTTCATATGTTTTTGATTTGACACGATTCGGGACCATTTCGGTGCGTTACGGACTCATTATGTTAAAGTTTTAGATTGTAGGGGCATTTTGGTCTTTTAATACGTTTTAGATTTTCGGGTTTTACAACTCTTCCCCTCTAACAAAAAAATTTCGTCCTCGAAATTTGCAAAGAATCAGAAATGAAAGGATCAGAAACAAAACAGAGGCACACTAGGCTGAGGTTGAATCCAACTGACAACGTACCAAAATACGGATGATAATCAAATTCTCCAGGAAAATGTACAAACAGTACGCAGGGTTTGCATCGAATTGATTAGGTGAATTAAACGAGAATACATCGAATCGTAGCAATCATGAGGTGATGTAAAAGTAACTCTTCAGCTTTTCAAATAGTCTCGGCTTGAATATAGCCTTCCAGAAGTATTCTCATACACAAACAGGTCTTGTTATTCTAAGAATCCGAAATCTCATATCTTAATTCATAGCAGATAAAAAATGAATAGACTTAACGAATGCGGAACGTATATATAGCAGAACAGAGGCATATTCTCATATAATACCAGATCGATTCCATAAGGACAGAAAGCATGTCGTTAGATATCATCAAATGGCAGAAGGCCTTATAATAGAATCTAAGATCATTATCGGAAGTGCAGAGATCAGCAAACGCTCGTCGAGCATCCAAACGTGTCAAGTCGAATATCAATAACAGCAGATCGAACGGATAGGTAGAATGAATCCAAAGTCTCACTAAACGCGGATAATCTCATTCAGATATTAGAAATTCTAAGGTTATAAGGCACTTCTCGAAATATCCTATGCCCACAACGAGTGCACGTTATATGATGTAAGTATTATCACGTTGATCAGGCGTCATAATACTAGCATCATATAAATATGTCCCCATGATGGTCATACTTTATCTCAAGTCGTGAGCAAACACAACTTATCTAAATCCACCTAGTCCACCTATAGTCTCAGGGTCAATAAAGTCAAACATCATAACTACGAATACGAAATCACTCGAAGAGTAACAGAAATCCGAAAATGTCCATCAGAATTCAGGTACGTCGTTAATAGCGTCAAAGCTTCATAACTTACCGAAATCAATTCAGCCCGGAATAATCGGTTACTTCAACATCCGTCTTTTCATAAATATCCAAATTTCTTCCATATCTCGTCAAAATTCTCATGCAAATCGTTATTCAACAAACGCAGAATGAACACAGAACGGAATTACTAACAGCGAACCAAATCATTCAAAGGACCTCATTAACAGGTAACGGAATTTAAGTAGGTTGGGGGGGAAAACAAATACGTCATCGATAGCTTCATCCTTCACAGAATTATCTCGGCTGAACACAATGTCCGATTCAACACTCGTCTATTCACCTGCAAAATTCTAAAGTTCCTTCCAAGTTGGAGTAGTTTGACGCTTGTCTATCTTCTCTCATGGTGAAAAGGAATTACAAACTTAAGTCTGGTTCCTCAAGCCTTTGGCAACTCTTCTTGCTATTGTGGCGTCGTAACGGTAGTCTTTGACATGATCACTGTGCATCCCTCCATCCGCAAGCCTGCTTCAGTTATCAATTCATCTTAGTACAACTAAAATGAATAGAGAAACAAGATTGCGTTTCTTCGACAGGTCTTCTAATACCGCTCCAGGTTTTGAGGTAACACCGCCGTTGTCAACTCCAGATTATGTGTTGAATGGTTCGTTTTCTTACGGTCTGGTTGTCTTGATGCTCGAACTGTAATCTTCACGGTTTGCATAATATATGGTTGAGTGTTGTCCCAGCTCCTCTCTTCTTCCTAGGTGCTTCATCCATGGTAATGCTGGTCGCCACCGTCTTCTTCTACTCTTCCATCAAGTCTCTCACTTCGATAACTGTCTTCGATCTCGGTTTCTCCTGTGGAAAACTCTGTCTTCACAATATACAGGGTAGTGTCGTCCACAATGGTTTCTGAATGTTAATCAAATTCCTCTTCCAGAACAAGTGGTCGTCTCATCAATAATCTCCATGTTCTTCTTTCGTTTTCTGAACATAACACAATGTCATACAATGACAATTTGTCCAAAATACGCAAAGACATGACCATTCTTAGCCAATACCATTGGCATCACTCAAACTTATAAGGTTTTAACGAGTGCAAGGACAGTCTCTGAAATCATTTAGGGAAAACTTTCACATACACTTCATGCCGCCTTCCTCCTTCTTCAAAAATAACACTGGACTACTTCACAGAGGTTACTCTCGGTTAGTTAACCCCCTTCTTAGAAGTTCTTGTGGTTGCTGCTTCAGCCCTTCAAATCGTACGATTAGGTTTACAATAGTCGATACGTCGACACATCCTTCTTCCTTTCTTCTTCATAAACCAACAAGAGCATACAAGAGAATCGCTGAGGTGAACAAAATCATATTACATCAAAAATACCGGAAAATCTTCGTACAACGGAATATTTCTAATGGCGGAACTTTCCAAGGGTGGATAGTAATGGTTGACAGGAAAACTTGATAATCATATGAGTTCAGGGTTGGTGCTTCCATAACGGCAGAATTTTAGCAGATTCAGGTGTAGAGATTCATCATAACGAAATAGGGTGAGATAGATTGTTAAGATCACATTTCAGATTAGATAGTCCATGGCAACTTTACCATTAGTCATCCAGTCCATAACTAAAAGACCATACAATGAGACATGTCAAGATCAAAAGATTCATAGCACGAATACAGTCATCGAATCAGACGGGGAGTTCATATATCGAAGTTCAGCACGTTTTTCAATGAAAGCGTTGTGATGGATAAACGAACAGTTCAAAGTGTGGGAATTTGTTCGGCTTCTTAGCATTAGCAGTAAGTAGGGCGTGTATTATCAGTAATACGAACATCGTATAATTGTCAAAAGTGAGATGTACAGAATATCCGTTATTAGCATCATCATGCTCAGTTAACAACCCATACAGAGATAACATAACATCATATACTTCCAAAGGAAATGGTTGGCAGTACAAGGTTCGTCATTCAAAGGAAAGGAACATAACTTCCTATATCCATGGTTAATAATTACCAGAATTCTCATAGGAGTAGTAATGGATCTATGCAAAGTTAAGTAGTATCGGATGATACATTTACATTCAGCATAAGCAATGAATTCACAAAATGTGTCGAACACATTATGGTTGAACGACCTATGATATGGTCGGAAAGGTGTCAAACAGCTTGTCAAACAAGTCGGAGGTGGAGGTCAAAATCTGGAAATGAAACTTAAATGGTGTAAGGTATCCAGGTGGGTTTTTTCGAGGCATTCCACTTACTTGGTTTCTAAGCTTTAAGTTACAAAACTTCTAAAGGCAGAGGCACGAATCAGAGTGATGCGGAAGCAAATGATACTCACATATATGCCTTAGTCTACCCATTCCTCACTGGTCAAATTTAGGTTCCTATAGGGAGATCCTAAAGCAAATCTTACAGGTTATCTTATGAGTGCTTACAGGGAAACTTAGTGGTCCTAACTTACACAGGCCAAGGGTAAATGTATTACGAATCGCAGCCTGTCGCTCTGATACCATAATTGTAACACCCCAACCCGACAAGGGTAAAGATGCCACGCAAATGGTTTCATATCAGATATAACAAAGCATACATTCAAAAGTAATACAAAGATTCTTCAAGGTTTACAAAGGAAATACTGAGATTACAAGGTTACAAAAACGGATACAAATTCTAACAATAAAATAACTTCTAATCATCTCTAGTCCAAAATAACTGTCAAGCCTTCTAGGTCCAAAAGTCTCTTCACTCATACCCATCTTCCAACTAAAACCTGCCGCACACGAAAAGAAAACGTGCGGCTGAGCTTACAAAGCCCAGTGAACAGATATATAATAAACGGAAACGAAAGTAAACGGAAATAATCAGATGTAGCACAATGAATGAGATATAAATAAGGTACAAGAGTAAAGGTTTAGGATAGTCATCCACCACGAGCCCACATATCACATCACATATCACATCGTAACCAAAATCTTCAAATCATATAGAGGGGAGACCTCTCAGATAATCAGATAATATGAGGGGTGTCCTCATTCTTCAAATGGAGTAGCTAGCTCCCACATTTTGTGAAAGACGTGGATTGCACCCATCATCAGTCACCACATATCACATATCACAATCACAATTACAATACAAATCTAGGATGCATCCATACGCCCCCCCACATATCACATTGGCCATAATAATAATAATAATCGCATGCATTTCACAAATCACAATGGGGACGGTGTGGTTAATCACTCTGACCACACAAGAGTCATGTCAGTGGTGCATCACAGACACGGCCATGTTACCTTCATGGCTAGGAAACAAATTTTGGCTCGGGTATCAAACTAGGAGTCAAAGGTCCAGGTCATAAGTTCATATCATAATCAGAGTGTCACATCAGAGAGGTCATATCAGAAGATTCATATCAGAAAGTTAAGTATCCCAGGTCAATATCCAAAAGGGTCAAAGTATCAGATGGTCAAATCTTCAAAAGGCTCAATATCAAAAGTACTTTTCAAAAGGTTTTCTCTTGGGATTCATTTAAAACAATCCTTCAAAATAGTTTTCATAAATGGTCTTTCAAATAGTTTTCATAAAACGAACTTCAAAAATAGTTTTCTTAAAGTCAATATGTCATGCTTGAAAAAAAAAAAAAAAACCCTTTCAAAATACTTTACTTAAAACATTTCCATCTCATATCAAAAAGGTCTTCATATCATAGGTCCAAAATCAGGGATCAAAGGTCGAAGCAAAGGTGTCATAGCAAAGGATCGTAACAGAGTATCAAATCAGAGATTAAACCGATCAGAAAAGAATCATAGGAAACCTTACAGAAAAGGTCAGAATATCTGTACCTTATTTCCAAAGCAAAGCAAAGCACAACCAAACAGAGTAAGGTGCAAATGATCAGGACCTCTCTTTCTTCACACCTAGAGGGGTAGACAAGAATTACAAACCCTTCCATTTTAAGTAACTTTCCATTTTTAGGCAGGTTTCCATATTCGGTAAGTTTCCACTTTTTAGGAGGTTTCCTTATTTGGTAATGTTTCCAAAATTACACTTTAGTCCTCAATATATATTCAGATTAACATTTTAAGCCCCTTAAATATTCCATATTCCACATTGTATCTTTATCTTTTCATATTGTACAATTAGACCCTTCGAATTAATAGAATTTCAGAATAAGTCCTTTATGATTAATATATTTACACATTTGGTTCTCTTATATATTCTTAACTTTTCATTATCCAAAATACACCCTCGGTCCCTTACTTTTAAAAAAATACAAGTTTAACCCTCGGCTTATATAAAATTACACAAAGACCCTCGACATTATTGTTATAAGAACACACAAAAGTTTCCAATTCTCCAAACCGACCCCTATAGTTTTAAAAATATCAATTCGACACAAAACTTTCACAATCATCTCGGTACACAATTCTCCCCACCAAAACCCTACACAATCATTACTAAATCATCTCAAAATCATTAACACATCATTTAAAACATTAATTAGACTTTCAAAACAAACCCTAGTCGATTATATACACAATTCGATTCATGGTTCTTGTTTCAAATCCGGTTAACACAAATTCAAACCAATATTCGACTAGGGCATTATTAGGCTTGTTTTAAACGTTTAATAGATTAGAATAAGGATAACAATCATACATATAGTAGTCTTACAGCAGCAGTTCGTTTATTCATAGGGTTTTAGAGTTTTGGTTCGATTTAAGTTCATGTGTTCGTATGGACTGGTTTTAACGTGCATGGATCGCATAACTCAATGTATATGATATTATTATGATGAAAAGGTCGTGAAAAAGAGATCAAACCAGAGGTTGTCGAAGAAAACTATGCGTATGATCCACTTGGGTCGAACCGAGTTAAAACCACGCCACGCTTCACAGCAGCTTCTCCAGGCCTTATAAACGCTTTACATGGATCAAAAGAGGTGGAAGGGTCATGAGAAAAACGTCATAGCAGCTATACATGGATCAGACAGAAAGTGTTGTGTCTTACCTCGTTTTCTTCTTGTCGCGACCAAGGAGGTTTACCGGGATCAATTATACAACGAATGGCTTTTCTGGGATTTCTCTGGGTTCTTTTGGTGTTAGAGATCATAAGGATTACTTAATTTGGGGCTTGGGATAACCGCATGGAAGATCACAGCCGCTATAGTGGTTTCTAGGGTTCTTAGGAAGTTTTGGTGTGAATCGGTTTTAGTGTGCGGAAATTTGGGAGATGTGGTTATGATTAAAGATGGGAAACCGTGTGATATAGTGCAAATCATGCCATGATTTTCGGTGGATAATGATGGACCGAATCCCCTTATGAAAATTTCCAAATTTAGGATATTTAAAATTTAAATGTTTATTTCTTGTACAAGTTTTAAAATATTCGGCTAGGACAAGTAATAAAGGGTCCAAACGTGTTATAAATGCTTCGTAGTGATTTTGTTTCATATGTTTTTGATTTGACACGATTCGGGACCATTTCGGTGCGTTACGGACTCATTATGTTAAAGTTTTAGATTGTAGGGGCATTTTGGTCTTTTAATACGTTTTAGATTTTCGGGTTTTACTTCTACCCTTATCGGGTTAGGGTGTTACATGTATTTTCTGAAATGCCCCCCCTTGACATGTGCTCATAAGTATTTAAAGTAAATTTGCACATGTCAGGTAGAGTTAGCACTTTTACAATTGATTGATTTTCAATGAACATGATCGTTGCGAGACACGTTTACATCACTAGTAAAACAAGCTTGAAATTATTACACGTCCAGATCATATTCAAAGAAAATCTCTTGAAATCAGTACATTCTACTTAGACAAGTCCTTTGCGAGACACGTTTACATCACCGGATAAACCGGCTAGAAATTATTACCCGTCTTGGACATGTCTTTTCTATTACTGACTTTTGATATCGTCAATTCGAGGGTTCAATTCTGAGTCGAGCTCATATGAGATTTCAACTTATGAATTACCATATTTTAATCACATATTCATTCTCCCCCTCAAAAATAGCATATTCATGTTGTTTTTGATAAACTTTTGATTAAAATATGCTTTTTGAGGTTTTCGGGAAGAATTTCAAGAACTTTTGTTGTTTTTAGAACAAAGATGTTTTGTTTCAAATACTCCCCCTTGACAAGGGAATACTTGTTCTTATGAGCAGAATTTTGAAAAACTTTGAAACTTCTGGTTAATTCTACTCAAAAGTAAGAAGCTTTCGCTCCTTATATTAGGATTGAGGCATTGAAGCGTACCTTAGGGTCCTTTCTTTACAATTACGGGTTGTGCACTGTTATGTGTGCACAAGCCATAGTCATATTTAAACAGAGGATGAAATGATGACAAAAATATTGACAAATGATACCATAGTTTACTCTGGACGGCGAAAAGTGAGAATGTTTGGAATTCTTGCTCATCCACCCACGTAACTTTCTAGTCTTCTCATCTGCACCCAAAACTGAAGCCGTTGGTCAATTCGGTCCATGAATTTGACTGCTTGCTTCACATCATTTTTCTTTCACGTCATGTGCCTCAACCACCCCTGCTTCCTCCCTTGTTTATGGTTCTCCAGAATATTAGCAAGTTCAGACTTGACTTGTATCAAAGTTTCATCGTTGAACTTGTGAATATCTTGATATCCCATGAACTTTGATGTGCTTCTTCTGACGAACACTACTCCAAATGGTCTGTCACCGAAGGTGTATGGTCTATTTTCTGTTATCACTGGAGATCTTATATCTAGCTTGATTAAATTCAACTTCTTCTGATAGCTTTCCACCCCAAGATGAACGTCTTCAACTCTTGCTCGGATCACAATATTGTAGATGTAAATCAGAACAGAGTTGATGACGTCGTATTGGAGACGACCAGGAAGGTACTCGAGTTTCCCTTGTACTTTGAGTAGATACAGGTCCTCAATATCGTTTATGTTCAAGTAGGGATAATCAGCTTCGTTGAATGTGTATTCTTTGTTATCTTGCCTCCTAACGGTGATCTTTGTCAGAAAATTATACCCATACTTTGATTCCGTTTTAGCACTTGTGATGGAAAGAATCCTACTTTTTTGATAAACCTTAGTCTTTGAGGTGAAAGTAAGCTTCCATTTGTAAAACCATTTCCTCATATCAGGCCAGTGATAGATTCCAAGAACAGCTTCATCATTGTATGCTTCAATTGAGTTGACGAACAATTCACTGATATGTTCTTCAAATCCTTCTAATGCATACGAAGCTACCTTGAACTTCGTGAGGGAAGTAGCGTATTATTTTTCTGGATTGGTGTTGCAGTAAATCAGATACTCCAAATTGTTGTTGAAGAAGTATGCCTTGGGTATCTTTGGATTGTTGGCATGACCGACGAGGGGTAGGAGTTGAGAATAGTCGTGAAGTTAGAAATTATCGGTTGGATGAGAAGAACGTGCATCATTCCAGTCAACATTCTCTGACAGTTCCCTTGCAACTTGTTCCAAATTGTACTCAAATTCCATCTGTCTTAAACTCAGAGAATCCTGCTTTGCGAACTTTGATAATGTTGGCCAGTTGTAACTTTTGAACCTTCATCGCCTTCTTTAGTCTCTTCTTGAAGTCCATAATAGAACCTTCAGCAGGTGCTGCATCTTCTGGAATATCAGGGTACGCATCCACCATCTCTTCAAACTATGTGTACTTTGCAGCATTTGGGTTGACCCATTCTGGAGCAGGCTAAAGAGGTGCATCAGCTGGTTGTGCAGGAATAGTTGCAGTCTTTTGGGGAGCAGTATCAGTTTCAGCTTGTTCCATGGTGATATCATCATGTTGTTCGGCTTCATCAAATGTGCCCGTCTCTTGAGGTACGAAGTCCTCGTTGCTAGTTTGCTGAATAGAGGGGGTAGGTTGTGTTATAGAAGGACCAACCTTTCTTATGCATTTTTCCCTTTTCTTAGCTTGATCATCCTTGTCATGATCATCACAACGATGTTTGGTGGGTTGACCTTCTTGCATGCCTCACCTTTCTTTTCTGCTTTCTTGATTGAGTTAATCAAGGCTTGACGAAGCTCTACCTCTTCAGGATCATCGATGATAGCCTCGAGCAACTTTTCTTTGAGATCATCAGCAGAAGGCTTGGATGGTAAAGTTTGAATTGTAATTGGTGTAGTTTGAAGTTGGTTAGCCACAATCCTATCCAGCTTTCTTTTGACGTATTCTTTTAGAAGACTTGGGAGTGTCTCATAAAGATGCTTACTGATCTCTTGTGGTAAAGTATTGCTGATGTAGTGATCTGTTGCTCGCTCGATATCATAACCTTTGAATTCGTTGATATCACTCTGCTGTGCTGTCACTTGATTTTGTAATGCTATGAGCTGCTCTTTTAGGGCTTTGAGTTCATTACTATCGAGTTGTTGAGGTGTAGGTACTGATGATGGAGGTGTGGTCTTTGATGTTTGAGCCACAGGTGATGGAATAACTGGTGGGGTAGGTATACGATCGTTACCTTGGTTATCATCATCTTGGTCATCATCATCTTTATCACTTTCTTCAAATTTGTCCTCATTATCTTCACCACTTTCATCATCGGTATCTTTATCATCATCTTCATCACTTTCATCATCTTTAGCTTTATCATCTTCTTCATCTTTGTCTTCATTATCTTCTTCATCTTCATCTTTTTCATCCTTGTCTGTTTCTTTATCTGACTCGGATGCTGAGGGTGTGTGTAAGAATTGATCTGATTCTGACTTATCCTCTGATTCAGTTGGTGATCTACTTGCAGATTTAGTGTGTGTGGCTTCAGAATCATTTTCAGACTGTGACAATAGCTCTTCTTCCCTAGGAAGTGAAGATGATCCTTTTCCTTTCTTCATTTTCTCATGTTTTTCCATATCAGCCAAATATTTATCCATATTTTCTTTTGTAGCCCTCTTGAGTTGTTCAATCTCTTCTTCTCTGGTCATGGGTGGTTCAATGGTTTCAAATGATTGGTATGTCATTTTGATCGATTTTCCCTTGCCGTTGCTCAATCCTTTATCATGTTTTGCCAGTTCTTTCTTGATCGTTATAAGCTTTTTCCTTCGTTCTTCCCTTAGATCTACTTGCTCTTCTTCTTTTTCCTCCTCATAAGATTTGTCTCTAAGCGTTAGTTTTTTATTTGAGGCTTGGGTGATCTTCTTCGTTCGTGTAGAGGCTGTAATGACTGTTTTACCTCTTCCTCTATGTAAGATGTTCACTAACTATAACACACGTATAGATTGAGATTAGGCCGAATAGTGAAGAGATTTCTAGAGAGAGAAAGAAGGTTAGGAGCCTTCGTTAGAGAGAGAAAGTGAGATGTTAGATTAGATGAAATGAAAGGTCCAACCCTCTCCCTAGGTGGAGAAGGGTATTTATACTACTTACTAGTTGTGCCCCGAGTGGGCTGTGGAGCGAGCTGACAGTGGGTAAAGACCCGACCCACTCCATAAGTTCTATAATAACTAATCTACTATTAATATTATTAATAATCCTACGAGCTATTAAATGCTAATAAGTACTCGGGGTGACCGAGTCTTCAGATGAATATTTATATTCCTAACAATCTCCCCCTAAGGGAGGTCACCCCGGAAATAATGTTCTGAAATCTAGCATTCTATCCTTGGATCTTGACTTCATAGCTCGTAGACTTTGATTCTTCAATATCATCAATCTTTGTGCCTTCAGCAGTGAACTTTTGATGACTGATCTTTATTCTTGAATGATCTTTGAGTTTTCTTTGAAGTTATCATCCAACATATTTCTTCAAGTCATCTTACTTGTGATCTTTGAGCCTTCATTGAGATCATCAGCCACCAATAATCTCTGAGCTTATCCATAGCAGTGATATTGCCGTCATGTGCTTTGTTGTGACTTTTGGACTGCATGCTCACACTTTTCTGGATCATGATAGATTTCATCAGAGTTGCGGAAGCTATGTTGTAGGTCTTTCAACTATCATGATGTCTTTGATAATGAGTTGGAAGTGTGAGCATGGAGTGTGGATTGACACGTTTCAGCTGGAATCAGGAACCACCATCGCCATCTTTATATGAATCTGAAATAAGACAGTTAGCAATAAAGTTGGAGAACGAATACGGCTTTGTCATTCGTTCGATGTGGTGGTTGGATTTAACCTTTGGTTCTGTGAAGACCAACCTGTGATCAGGTAGAATCCCCTTTAAAGAAGATTCTCCTTGACAGGAATTTCCAGCTTGTAGTAATGAGTCTTCCAACAAATCAATGTCAGAATCATCATACTAAGCATGTTCTCATACCGGAACGTCTCAAAGCAGACAGCACGGTAGAGTGAATCAGTGCATGAAATACCCACTGATTGACAAGAAATTGATTTGAAAAATCAGTTGCGTGTCACTGGATAAACATTTTGTGCAACACAACAAGGGTTTTATAAATTAAATCACATTTCTGTCAAAAACACTTTTGTTTGAAAGTTTTCACAATCAATGTGCTTGAAATTCAGTTGGTGAGCATATTGAAAGGTTTTCCAAAAGCGCCCGTCAATCCATTTCCTGGAACAAGTTTGATTCAACTGAGAATCGCCCCATAGTTTCTTTCCAGTTGTCACAAGTTTGATCCATGAAGGATCTCACATGTCACCCACCAAGAGCTTGTTTGATGTTGGCTCTAGAAGGATTTCCATCTTCATTATGAATACTTTACGTATCACTCGGATGTTCTGGCAATACCACAAGGATAATGCGTAGGACTCTTCATATATATTTTCTTGCTTTTCACGGTGTATGAAATAGCAAGTATATTGGAAATGTGTCCTAGTGAGATTAATGGATGATCTCTTGGCTCTAGACTCAATAGTGCATTTTGATTTAGTGATCGGAGGCTGGAGAGGACTGCCACATTTTCAATATCATCTAACTCGAAGTGAGAGAGACGATAGCAATGTATTGATCTCCGTGACAAGTGAAACAAGGGTCCTTTGAGGGACCTTGAGTGGCTAGGGAGGGTTGTGCAGCGTATCACTGGGTCCATGATACTTTGTCTTCAATGTCAGCAATCGACTAAGTGATTCTGACAGCATACGTTTTGACCCGGTTTCTGCCTAAAGTGTAAGGAGGGCTTCTTTCTTTTCACCCTTTATCTTTACATTTCTTTTTCATTCTTCAACCCCTTCAGCGCTTACCGAGACTTCATTACTAGCACCTTGTTGGGTTTGTTCCAGTACTAGCTCCATCTCAGTCGGCACTTTTCCCTTATTCACACTTTTCTCCTTTTTTAATCATACCTAAGGACTTCTACAATAACTAGTGGATTGTGCCTGGGTAGATCCCTTCGGCTCTGGCGGGATCGTGGGAACATATACCTAACCTTACCATCCTTATAACTCCAGTACGTTAAATAAAATGGTCGGTCTTTGGTGTTCTTCCACAATTGCCATCATAAATCCTCCGCTCCCCCTCAATATGTGCATCGATATACGAAAAGGTTTAGCACATATGGGAGAGCCTACACTTTGAGTTCCAAAAAGATCACATTTTATCAGAATTTCATATTTAAATCACATTCTCTCCCCCGATCAAAAATTTCAAACTATTTGAGATTTGTGATCCCAATTGATTTAAATAGTTTAAAAATTATGGGAGAAAATGTGGTCAGGTTTAATATATTCTGATTGCGAAGCATACTATGCTCCCCCTTAATCCACGAGAGAGTGTCACTGCTGATGTTGCACAATGCTTAAAAAGGTGTCAGAAATTTGAACAAATACACTCCCCCTCAATTAATGACCCGTTTTCTATTTAAAGAGCTGTAGTCATTCAATTGAGCGGCAAGAATTTGTGAAATTTAAGTCCAGTTACCACCTTGTGAAACACCAAAACTCTCCTGAAGAATCATAGAACGGAAGGAGTTTTTGGTGTAAAGAAGACTTCTCTTCTTATACAAGAAATGATACACTGAAACGTACATCAAATCGGGAAAACATGGATATAAAGTAATCCATGCCCGGGTGAACGTCACACAGTGGGAGGAACAACCGTTTTTTTGGTGACGTGCTTTTCCCATTTTGAAACGCGGGTTGCTATCTAAAATAATAGCAAGCCATTTAGGCATGTTTTGAAAACTTTTTGAACTTCTGCTCGAACTTTATTTAAAGACCCGTGTCATTATTGAATGACATTTCTAGGACCGTAAATGTTATCGATACCAAAAGACATGCCTTGAAAAACTATTTTTGGTATTTTCTATTTTTCAGATTTTTATGGTTTTTCTTGTTTTTATATTTTTCTATTTACAATTTGGTTTTATAAAAGTTTTATGAAATTGAAAAAAAAAATTATTTTTGAGTTTTTATGATTTTATGATTTTATGTATTTACAAAGGATACATGAAGAATTACCACCTTAATTCTTCTTTGATAGATTTGTTCTTCACCACCTTGATGAACTTGATGCAGCAGCTCTGAGAGTGGTCTTCAAACTACATTACTTCTTTTAGCTTCCTAAATCTTCTCAGTTGCCATCTCTTTACTTGCAGAAGAACAATGTGAGCAGATCTAATTAGGGTTTAAATCTGGCTTTTCACTCTCCCCTAATTAGTGCTCTCCCCCAAACTGAAAACCTTTCTGATGAATGCCCAGAATATGAAGAAGTCTTTTGATAGCCAAATGAATGCCGTCTTTAGTCTTCTAACACACAACGGAAAACGTAGAACAGACTGTAGACTCGACCTTCTTCAAGATTGTCCATTTGGGGAACTGAATATCAACATCTTCATCTTACCAAATGCATTCCAGTAATCTTACATATAACCCATCAGCCCGTAACGTACACATGAGATGATAACAACAAAGTAACAAGTTGAAACACTGATCATCTTTAATTTGTATCATGAGATATTAAGCCCGATCACGTGAACTTGTTGTGCGTCCTTGATGTACACATTTCTCTCCCCTGATGGTTACGATTAATCAGCCCGTGACGTACACAAGAAATGAAGATACCAAAGTAACAAGTTGAAACACTGATCATCTTTAATTTGTTTCATAAGATGTTAAACCCGATCATGTGAACTTGTTGTGCGTCCTTGGTGTACACATTTCTCTCCCCTGATGGTTACGATTAATCGGAATCATCATAATGATGTGTACATGAAGCATAATGATGTATACATGAAGCATTTAACTAGAAGCACTTTATCTCTGATTATATCAGCCCGTGAGAAGATGTCGAAGGGTCGGGAGGTAGAATTCCATGAACTTGTTCTTCAACACCTTGATGAATGACTAGAGATATGCTTTCATGAGTTGTTGGAGAAGCACTAACAGATGGTACTTCTTGAACCATTGTGGTTCAAGAAGGAGTACCGGTTTTATCAGCAGATATATGTGCATCAGCGGGAAACATAGGAGATACAACACTTGATGGAGCTGAAAGCATTCCTCAAACCAATGGTTGAATCAGCATATCTTCTTTCTTCATGGACGGTGGAACATATAGTGTTGAAGAAACTTGGTTTGCACGACTCCTGAACTGATGTATTCAGGAGTCGTATGACCATTTCTCAAACATAAATCAACATGTAGTTTATTCACCCTTTCCCCCCTCAAAAATTGCATATGACTGCCATTTTTGATTGAACGAGTGAATAAGAGTACCATCAGTGGTAAGTAGATCCACTTGATAACTGACATTTTGTTTATTCACCCTTTCCCCCCTCAAAAATTGCATATGACTGCCATTTTTGATTGAACGAGTGAATAAGAATACCATCAACGGTAAGTAGATCCACTTGATGACTCTTGATGACTGACATTTTGTTTATTCACCCTTTCCCCCCCTCAAAAATTGCATATGCCTGCCAACTGCAATTTTTGGTTGAATGAGTGAATAAGAGTATACTCCAATGTACATCGATCCACTTGAAGACTGAATGAGCACGGGAAGAGCATGAAACTTGTTGATGAGAATGGCCATAAACAAGAAGATTTCTCTTCTTCCAAAGATAAAGCGCACTTAAGCGTACACTTTTCTTTTCTTTGAGGAACGGGGCCTGAAGTTTTATCTGCAGACGCCATTATGTTGACAATGAAGCCCGAGTCTTCAGATGAATATTTATATTCCTAACACTCTACCTCTGCCTCCTGGTTGCACCTATGCCTTTTACTGTAATCCCAACCTTTCCTTCCTTTTCTGCCTTGTCGTACCATAACTAAGCTTCAGTTGCCATAACTGCTTCTGATAGCAACGTGGGTCGAATTTTCACACCTTGTTTTGTGGTATTGGTCGTGTGAATTCTTACCCTGGAGAGTGTATGATCCATCTGTATTGTATGAGGTTTCTCATTCAGACGTTTGTCAATCTTTAGTTGCTTTTTCATGAAGTGTTCAATCAGAAGTTTTGTGAAACGTGGGAAGGGTATCTTGTATCCTTTCTTCTAACTGAATTGACGAGCTTGGTAGATCATGTCTGACCATATGTATTGAGCATAATCCATATGGAAGAGGTTAAGGATACCCCAAAAGAACATCAGATGTTCGAGTCTGGGGTGCTCAAGACCAGTCTCCTTCCCGATAATGCAGTGGGTGATGATGGTGTAAAGGGTTAACCAAGGTTGAGGAATATGCTTTCTGTCCACCTTTGAATGAGAAGTCAGTTCATCTCCCAAATCATCATAGCCGATGCGTTTTAATGTCTGGGCCATGACTTCAAACTTAGGATCTTTGAGGAATCTGCCTTTAGGGCTAGATGCAGCTGGAGGAAGATCAAGTAAGGCACGAAGAGTATTGACATCAAACTGGATCACCGTGTTATCAGGGGTAGCTTTCATTGTTTTGTTGTCTCTGCTGATGTGTAGTGTGTGCCAGAACTTGTTCAGATAAACTTCTGGTACACTGGCAGACTTGGTCAGAATAGACCTAATGAAGTGTCTTTTCAGAATCTCCACAATTATCTGGCACGAAGGGTGACATGGTAATGTGTCCAAGTCTACTCTTGAGTTGGAATCACTAATCTTTCGTTCATCTCCTTCTGGGATCAAACCCTTTCTAGCAACGGATGTTTGAGACATGATTAACCTGTGTAACACAAACACCAACGAAACACAATGGAAATTGCATATATATGTTAGTGTAAGTTACTTATTACACGATCTTAGCCTAACTAATATGATGCATCACTTAGAGAGACAAAATCATGAATAATATGCACATATCAAACAAACAACCATTCTAAAGCAAACACATTTTCCATTCAACTGAGTTCTGAACTTAAAAATTTCTAAGTCTGGAAAATTAGCTTACTCGAAGGTTTTAAAAGTTACTCGGAGAAAATGACAGTTACTCGGAGAAATTGCAACTTAGATCCTTACTCGGAGGATTTGAAACAAAATTTGAAAATATATGTCCTAACTCGGAGACTATCATGTTTCCTTACTCGGAAACTTTAAACATACTCCTAACTCGGAGACTTCTTACTCGAAAAAACTGATGAAATTTAGTTACTCGAAGAGTTTGATGAAACCTCAACTTACTCGGAGAAATAATAGTTAACTCGGAGAATTTTAATAAGAAACCTTAGTCGAAGAATTTGTTCATTACTCGGAGAATAATGAACAGATTCTTACTCGAAGGATTTATTATAAAATTTTCTAAGTTGGAACTGATGTTTGATTACTCGAAAAGTTTTATAAACATCTTCAAAAAAACAGGTTTGAAGGATTTCTTAAAAAATTTCAAGTAACCAAAAATCAAACTTCTTACTCGGAGACAAAGTCGAAGGAATTCATGCTTGCTCGGAGATCTTCGTAGCACTCAAATTCCATTATAAACAGTTATAGGCAACAAGTAATGATCAAATAGCACCCTAACCATGTTCTAATCCAGTTCTAGTGCCCATAAATCCAAACCAATAATCACATCTATCACCACAGATGATTCTACTTTATGCAATTCATCGATTTAGAACATGTGTTTGATTCATGTTCTAAAACTTTAGGCGCATAATCTAATAACATAAACAAGCATATCCCACCACTCAAAACACTTAAACACATTTCCAATCATTACCAGCCAAAAACTCGAGCATATGAACCCTAGAAAACTCAAACAACATCAATTGATGTTATTTAACTCAATTAAACATTTCAATATACTCTAAATCAGTATATTAAACTATAGCATAACCTTAATTAGACTATAGACTAATAACTAAACAATACCCAATTTGAATCCTAAACCCTAAAATTTACGTACGAATAATTGAGCCACAGAAATGATTCATGATTTCAAATAAATGATTACAAAGCATAATCGAGCATGTATAACACTTACAAATGAGATTCTAGAGAAAATCAAAATCTTGAGTTTGATAGCAAATTTTGGTGTCAAATGAGTTATGTTCTATGTTTTGTGATTAAATACAACTAAGTTGATTCCTATATTTAGGCCAAGTTTTGTAGTTTTGACAATTTCAGTCCCTTAACCCGTTTTTCTATTCTCACAAAGTCCTTAAGTGGTAAACTTATGACATTATGACAATAACAGCCCCTTGAGGTTTGAAATGGTTAAAACCTTGATCCAATTCTTTGAAAAACTTGAGTTATTTTCATTTCTCCCCCTTGAACTAACACATGCTTTTGAAATTTTGACAAACTTGTAGTTCAAGAGATCATGAAAATGTGGTTTGATGAAGATTTTGATAATGATGAAGAATTTGATAAAAAATGAACAAAAGTTAGAAAAAAATTATCCCCCTCAAAATATGTCCATGATTTAAAATTGATTAAATTTGAAATTACGAGAACATATTTTGATTCGTTTGGACTTTTGCACACTTAAAGAGATGATAAATTGTTTCTTTTTTTTCCTTTTTTTTAATGAAAATGAAAATAGGAAAATCTTTTTGTGTTTTTCAGAAAAGTATTTACACAGAAAGTTTTGATGTTTGACTAAGTTAACTTTGTTTAAGGAAATTGTTTAAATCGTCTGGAGTCAAACATCTCATACCAATCTGGTGAACTAATTCCACAAATCTTGCATGAGGCAAGGCTTTGGTGAATAAGTCCGCCAATTGGTATTCTGTACCCACAAAGTAAAGTTCAATTGTACCCTGTTTCACGTGCTCTTTGATGAAGTGGTAACGAGGATCAATATGCTTGGACTTTGAATGCTGAACAGTGTTGCACGAGATAGCAATGGCACTATTGGAGTCACAATACATTGGAATCTTGTTGAAGACGTATCCGTAGTCCATCAGCTGTGACCTCATCTAGATGACTTGAGCACAGCATGCTAACATAGCTATGTATTCTGATTCAGTTGATGACAGTGATGTACAATCCTGCTTCTTTGACTGCCAAGATACAAGCTTGTCACCTAAGAATTGCACTCCCCCAGATGTACTTTTCCTTGTGTCTAAGCATCCTGCATGATCAGCGTCTGAAAAGGCAATTAGTTCAAAGCCAGAATCCTTCGGATACCAGATCCCCAAGTAAATGGTTCCCTTTATGTATCGAAGGATTCTCTTAACCTCAGAGAGGTGTCTTTCAGTTGGTCTAGACTGATAGCGAGAGCAAAGATATGTGGCAAATACTATATCTGGTCTACTGGCTATTAGATACATGAGTGACCCAATCATACTACGGTATTTGGTGGGGTCAATTGGTGTCCCATGTAAATCAGCATCTAGCTTAGGGGATGATGCAGACATCGGTGTATTATAGGTGTCACAACTTGACATGCCATGCTTTTTCAAAATTTCTTGAGCATATTTGGACTGGTTTAAGAAAATACCACGGGGTGATTGATGAACTTGCAGTCCTAAGAAGAACTTCAGTTTATCCATCATGGACATCTCAAAGTTTTGTTTCATTAATTTAGCAAAAGCATTTGAGTATTTCTTATGGGTTGAACCAAAAATGATATCATCCACATAAATTTGAAATATTAAGATGTCCTCCCCATGTTTTTGTATAAAGAGTGTTGGGTCAACAGATCCTTTTGTGAAATGATTAGCAATTAGAAATGCAGATAGCTTATCGTACCATGCCCTTGGGGCTTGCTTAAGGCCATATAGGGCTTTCTTGAGCCGGTATACGTGATTCGGATGTTCTGGGTCCACGAAGCCCTCTGGTTGTAAGACGTATACTTTTTCACGGAGTTGTCCATTCAAAAACGCCGTCTTCACATCCATTTGATATACAGTGATATTCTTGTGAGCTGCATACGCCAGAAACATTCAAACAGCCTCAAGTCTTGCCACTGGTGCAAAAGATTCCTCAAAGTTGATAACTTCTTCTTGACTGAATCCTTTAGCAACCAACCGAGATCTGTTACGAATAATCGTGCCATCAGCATCCAATTTGTTCTTCCAGATCTATTTCAGGCCGACAACGTATACTCCATCTGGTCTTTCTACCAATTCCCAAACTTCCAGATGCTTGAGTTGATCAAGTTCTTCTTGAATTGACTCAATCCAATTGTCATAAGTGAGAGCTTCTTTAATGTTTTTCAGTTCTGCTTGACAAACGGTGAGTGCATTAATGCAAGTTTCACCGTCTGTATGGAGTCTCTTACGTGTCATGACCAGATTGTCTCGATTACCAATCACGCTCACTAAAGGGTGATCCTTAGTCTACTTGTGGGTTGAAGGGTAGTGTTGAAAATTTTGGTGCATATTTAACGGATCCAAATTGCTCATTGAAGACTCGGCAATATCTGGAATGGTGGGAGCCGGAGCAAATGGATTAAAAAATGAGTTTTCGTCATAATTTGCGGGTGTGGGTACTTCAAAAGATAGGAGGGCATCTTCAGTTGCATTCGCAGTATTAGAAGCTGTTTGTTCGACTGATGATGATGTTTTTGTTGGAGGTGCATCTTCAGCAACTGCTGTTGTTGTAGTTACTGTTGTATCAGGTACTTGAATATTGACGGGTTTTGCAGCGGAACTGGTAGATACATCTGAAGCATGACTAATCAGAGAATCATCAAAAAGTGGAGCAAACAAATCTTCTAAGTCCTTGCGGTTGAGTGGAAGCGGTGCAGCTAATTGATCAGGGAAGTTCAGACGGTTAGATGAGGGTTCTAAGTTGTTTTGCTCAGAAGCCATATCTGTGAGTTCATCAAAATGAGCGTGTATTGTCTCTTGAATTTCTCGGGTTCGACGATTCCAGATAAAAAATCCTTTAGAATTCTCACAGTATCCAACAAAGATTCCTATATCAGCTTTGGCTTTCAACTTTCCAAGGTCATCACGATCATTATTTGGGTAACAGAGGGCCCCAAATACATGAAAGTAATTTATGTTCGGTTTTCTTTTGTGAACAAGTTCATATGGGGTTTTGTTGTGCCTTTTGGTGATCATACAATGGTTTTGGGTGTAGCAAGCGGTTGAGACAACTTCAGCCCAGAGGTAATCAGGTAATTGAGCATTTATCAACATCGTCCTTGCAGCTTCCACTAATGTTTTGTTTCGTCTTTCAACCACTCCATTCTGTTCTGGGCTGCGTGCAATAGATGTTTGGTGTTCAATCCCCACTTTCTCAAAATACTCATGAAGAGTGTGATTCTTAAATTCGGTTCCGTTGTCTGTTTTGACTTTTTGAACAGTGTTGCGGAGCTGAACCTGAATTTTGGTAAGAAAGGTGATGATCATCGAAGGAGCTTGAACCTTGGTGCGAAGAAAGTAGACCCAAGTCCATCGGAGAAGTCATCGACGATTACCAATATGTAACATTTCCAGTTGATTTTTTGCACTCGTATCGGGCCACAGAAATCCATATGTAGAAGTTGGAGAACATGATCCGTACTGTGCTCGGTTTTTGGAGTAAAATGAGCACGAGTACTCTTCCCTTGTTCACATGCTGAAAAAAGGTGATCTTTAGCATATCGGAATCTAGGAAGACTGTCGACTAACTTATGACGTGCAAGATCGGTCATTATTTTGAAATTCAAGTGAGACAAACGTTTATGCCATAACCATGCTTTTGTAGAGTGTGCCTTGGAGAGTAAGCAAATCGGAGAAGAAGCGGTCATGTCTGAGAAAGAAATGGTGTACAGACTCGTTCCTCGTTTTCCTGTCATAAGATCGTTTCCTTGTAGGTCTCGAACAAAGCAGGTTTTCTCCCTAAATGCAACTTCCAAGTCACCATCACAAAACTGTCCAACGGAGAAGAGGTTATGTCCAAGGCCTTCAACGTAGTATACACGGCTTATTTTGATGTTTCCGTTGACATAGTCCCCATAGCCCATGATAGCAGCAAAATGGTCATTCCTGAATCTGACAGTTCCTATGAACTTTGCGACAAAGTTTTCGAGAAGTTTTAGGTTTCCTGTCATGTGTCGGGAACACCCGCTATCAACAATCCATAGTACAATTTGAATCACCTGCATCACAAGAAGATAATGCAGATGGAGAGACGGTAACGGAGGAACCCGTTGGGTTAGTAGCACAGTTTTTAAGCATCTTTGGTAACCAAGTAAAACTAGGTTTATGCTGTAGCCAACGTTGCCAAGTCCAACTAGATTCTGCTTTCTTCTTAGTAAATGCACTAGGTGTTTGGATTGTTTTAGTAGCAACTATGGTCTTGTCTACGGTAGTCTTAGAAACTACATTTGGCGGTTTTCCTAAAATTGACTTAGCAGCGGTAGTGAGCCTAGAGGAAATGCCATTTGAATGTTTATGCTTACGAGACAAAAGGGTTTTTGCAACACATTTTTGATGATTACCAGACAAAATACTTGTACGACAAAACACACAATAAGCATCAACAATAACATCATTCAGAACATTCAGAGTTTTAGCATTCGTTACATCACAATTAGAATTACACGTTTTAAAGCTTGATTCTACTTTAGATATAACATGCTTTTTATTCAGATTCCTAGTGTGAACTTCTACTTCTTGATCTTTAGGGGAGCTGCTCTTAGGTTTCTAGATACTAGTCTTCTTGTTGTTCGTTTTAGTCTTGGATCTGCTAACCTTAGGAGAGGTGCCTAATCCTGTAGAAGTCGCAGCATGCACATTAGTGGTCTGTGAAGATGTTTTCTTAGGTATCTCATCTACTTTATACATGCCTGGTTTTATCACATTCTTGTTTACAAATTTCCCTTTTCAAGCACTTTGATTTTCTCTTTCAACTCAATGATGATGTGTTTTTGTTGTTGAATTTTTGAATCCAATTCTCAGTTTAATCGAACAGTGTCATTTCTGTTTTGGAAAACTTTATCAATGTCCTTTTCATATTCAAAAATTTGATGTTTTAAAACAGCATTTTCTTTTTCAATCTGAGGTTTTGAAGCATGACTGTTTTGAAAGGACAAAGATTCTTTTTGGTTTTGTAGTTTTAACTCAAATCAAGACTCTGAGTTTGACACCATTGCAACTTTTGGTTGAGTTGGCAAATTTCTTTTGAAAAATTATGCTCCACATCATCATTGACTTTTCAAAGTCTCTCATTTTCTCTTTTCAAATTATCAATCTCAAATCTCAACATCTCAATATCAACAGAATGAGCATCAATAGTCATTTCATTACAAGCCATAAAAATGGAATTCATAATCACAGATATAACATCAGAACATAGAACATTCTCCAAGAGTCGATCTGCTTCTTTTTGCAAAGCTTTGTTTTTACATGTTTGTTTTGAGATCTTGTTTTCAGTTGCTTCGAAAATGTTCATCATGGATGCAACTTCTGATTGAAGTTCCTGTTCCCAATGTGTAGCACAAAGTCGCAGGTGTTGGACGTGTGGCAAAAATTGCTTTTGAAAAACTTCTCTCTTTTCTTTTTCATAGGGAGAAAGAAAAGTAGAGACTTTTATCTCTGAATTTCGTTCAATTGCGTCTTCCAAAAATTTTATGTCTTCCATAAATGTAAAACCCTAAAATTTGGACCATCATTTTATTTACCATTTTGAAATTTAACCTAAGTATAAGTAATAACTAATGACATTTAAACTATAGGTTATAATTAAATTACATAATAATAATAATAACTAATCTAAATTAACTATAACCTAATGTTCTCCTAAACTAAATTCTATCCAACCTAGTTAACACCTAAACGTCACCTATGTATCATAACCTTTACACGTTTTCTTTCAAGGATAATAACTAGAATATATTTTGTTAAGATAAGAAGATCATGGTGTTTAATTGTTACCTTATTTTGACGACATTTCCCAAATGAAAAACACGGTCGCCTATAACTCAAAACACGCCATTCCATTCTACACCAAAACCATATAATTTTGTGTCCTGTCTTCACACCGAACCAAAAGCACACCCATATTCTTTATAGTTTGCTACCAAGAAGAACTAAGCAAAGAAGATTGGTGACATAAAGTTGTGCATATAGTTGCAGTTTGGTGCGATTGATTCAAGCTTTGCCCTTGTTCCTTGACTTCCTTTTCGTTCCCTTTTCAGTCGACACAAGGTATTCCTGACCTTTAATCCATCTTGTATTCATCCGACATATACATGTTATTTTGGCCTATGCAATATGTGTTAGAACCTACCTAGTCTTTAAGCATGAATTCAAACAGGTTTACAAGCTATACGCCACATATATGAAAGGTTTTGAGTCATGTGTGTGTGTGATGAACTGAGTTCGAACCTGCCATCAAATGTTGATCTAATACTAAACTAATGCAAGCCATAATACAATCTTCTGTGACACATTTAAATGGCATTCAAAACTGAAAACCCTAGATACAAACTAGCGAGGGCTGTGGGTTTTTCGAGGGGTTCAAGTGTGGTCTAGAGTCGGTTGTTGGTAGCCTGTTGGTGCGTTGTTTCCAGCCCATTTTCGACCCTATAATAACACTAACCAAGATCTAAAAATCTATCATAAGAAGTCATTAGTGTGGCGCAAAAACATCAGAAATCCTAGGCTATTCTATCAATGCAAATACTATGATTTCATGTGGGAGTCTTGGTGGTTTTATGACTCGTTAAAGGCTGGCATGAATGGACTGTTTATGTGTGTCGACCTGTGTGAGTTAACCGAGGTTACATGCTGCCTTAGTCACTTTTGAATGGTGTTGTCTTGCCTTGTCGCTGCTCCTTTGAAAACCCTCGCACCACCTTTGTTTGGTCTCGCCAAAGTGTGTCGCGGTATGAGTCTATTACCGATATGTTACGGGGTAACCGTTGTTGTTTAAAATGTATGTGATTCGCATATGTTTTGTGTAAGTCGAGTTCGATGTCGTGTCTCGGTATTACTATATGTCGAGCGAAACATATATAGAAGAAGATAGCATGTTTTCCATAAAATTCATATCAAATAAAGTTTTACGTAATCAAAGTAAAGGAAAATTTGCATGTGTGCTATATAAGCCAAAAATTAATTAAAGTGACACATCTAACCCTAAGCAATGATAAATTTACATGTTAGACCCTGAACCTTGCTATATTAACACTTTGAACCATAAACTATCATGAGCATCATATTAAATCCTAATCATTATATTAAACATATTAAACCCTAAAGTTATTTAAATTTTCATTGTGATCCTTAAATATTATTAATTGTCAATAATAACCTTAAAGTATTAAATTACTAGATCGGGAAGATTTCTAAATACGACGGATTCCAAAAATAGAAAGTTACTAAAAATAGAAAGTTACTAAAACTGGAAAGCCGACTAAATAAGTAATCTGAATTAAATAAGCTTTTAATAAGTTAGTTATGAATTCGTGTAGATTCGCTGAAGATGGAGTTTGCTTCCGACTTTGATATTTTCTGTTGTGTTTTCATTTGCGGTATAAGGTACAGATATTCTGACCTTTCTTATAAGGTTTCTCATGATCTCTTTCATTTTCTGATCCGTTAGTTTCTGAACTGATGCCATTGCTATGATTCCCTTTGCTTGAACCTTCTCTGTTGATCCCATTTGATATGACCTCTGTTATGAACCTATGTTATGAAAACCTTTTTAATTATACCATGGAAATGTTTTGAGAAAAACCATTTTAAAAAGATGTTTATAAATGATGCGAAACTACTTTTATATAAAATGTTACTAACTTTTATGGAAACTATATTTTGAAGACTATCTCTATAAAAACCGTTTTGAAAGATTATTTTTATGAAAACCACTTTAAAGGATCGTTTTATGAAAATCATGAATAAAGGATTGTTTAAAATGGACTTTTGATAGAAACTTTTGATCTGGACCTTGACTTGATTATTTAATATGAACCTTGATCTGATAAACTCTGATTTGGACTTTTGGTACTACTTCTGATGATATTTGATATAAACCATCTGTTATGAACTATCTGTTATGAGCCATCTGTTATGACACTCTGATTTGATATGATATCTGACTCTTAGTTTGATACCCGAGCCAAAATCTGTTTTCCTAGCCATGAAGGTAACATGGCCGTGTCATTGATGCACCAATGGCATGACTCTAGGGCGGTAGAGTGATGTTCCGCCACGTCCCCTTATCTGTTATCTGATATGCGCATTATATTATTTTGGCCACTATTTATCTGCGGGGGCGTATGGATGCATCCTAGATCTTTTCTGTTTAGTGGATTATCTATATATGATTTATTATTGTCTGGTGACTGGTGCTTGTGTGCAATACACGCCTTTCACATATATCTGGGAGCTAGCTACTCCATTTGAAGAATGAGGACACCCCTCATATTATCTGATTATCTGAGAGGTCTCCCCTCTATATGATTAGAAGATTTATGGTTACGATATGATATGATCTGTTTTTGGGCTCGTGGTGGATTACTATCCCTTTTTCTCTTTCCTTTATACTTATTCATTGACTTATCCCTTGAACCATATTACATCTGTTTGACCTTTGTTTCTGTTATTCTGTACTATTCTTTATTACTGTTTGTTATCGTTATATCTGTTCACTGAGCTCTCGTAGCTCAGCCGCATTTCTTTTCCTGCGGCAGGTTTTAGTAGGAAGCTGGGAATGGGTGGAGAGTACCTTGGACTTAGAAGACTTGATAGCTACTTTTGGACTTAGAAGTGATTAGAAGTTATTATTATTTTGGAATTAGTGTTTACTGGAAGTTTCTTTTGTAACCTTGTAGTTCCTATATTTCAATTGTAATCTTTGAGAATTCTTGTATACGTATAGATGTATGCTTTGTTTTGATCTGATACGAAACCATTGTTGTGATATCTTTACCCTTGTCGGGTTGGGGTGTTACAATAAATGTATTAAAATATCTAAGGACACGACATTGTTTTGGCAATGGAGCAATTACACCTGGATTTGGTAAAGGGCCATTAACTTGTGCTACTTTGGTCACAAGGCCTACCTCAGAAGATTCATTTATTTCAATTAAAGACCATGTTTGTTCTGATTTATCTTGTTGTGGGATGAAGGTGTCGCTAATATGAGGTACTCTTGAGTAGTCATATGGTTTATTAAAGTGGACATTACTCATTTTAGATCGACTCTCATCCTCTTGTTCCATTTCCTCATCACGATTATAGACAACAACACGCATGAAAGACTCATCAAACAAATGTTCTGCACTATATAACTTCGGATTTTTCTTGAGTGCTTTATTTAAAAAACTTGGTTTGTCATCCCCAATAGCAAAGCCATATCCTTGGGGATTTGGTTTTACAGTCAATTTCTGAATGGTGGTTACAGATTCACTAGTTTTATACATAACATTTTGAAATTCTTTAAGTTTTCATTCCAACGCAACGATTTCCTCAAGATATGAATCAACTCGTTTCCTTGAAAGTTGTCGGTGTTCAGAAAAATTATCTTGACAAGTTGACAACTCTGTTTTAGTTTTGGAAAGTTCAGAGTGTAGAATGTCAACTTGTTTTTGAAAATCCAATCTTTCTTGTTCCTTTTATAAAATTAATTCATTTTTGGAAACGGTTAATTCATGTACTTGATGTTCTAAATCTTGTGCTTTCACATAAGATTGTTGGAATGCAGCCTCAAAGCTTTTCTCCCGTTTTTCTTTAGTTTCATAGTTTGAAAGTTGAAGTTTGTAGCACTCAAGATCCTTAGTTAACAATGCAACTTTTGCTTTTAGATTTCTATTTATTTCATTGCACTTATCAATTTGGGATTTCTGTGCATCTAACTGTGTTTGGGTGGTCAAAAGCAAGGTCATGAGCTCTGGATCTGGACCAAGCAAAAGATCAACTTGTTCAAGTTGATCATTATTATCATCATTAAGAGGATCATCAAATGAAACAACGGGGTTAATTTGATCTTCATCAAATGTAACAACGGTGTTTATTTGGTGATCGACTTGAGAGGATAAGAATGAGTCATTTTGACCAACATTTTCTTTAGCTGAAGCAGATGCAGAGGGTGATACAATTTCATGAATGAGACATTTTGAATTAGGTACTTGAGATAAGCCATCGGTATCATAAACCGGGCCTGTTTCACCCATGTTCATTTCCTTCATATTAGCCATCAACATCACGGCTGCATTGCCTTCTAGATCTTCCATGTCATCATCTGAGTAAGCATTAGCCATGAAGTTGTGCTCCTTCTCTATAAGAGTGCCACCAGCTTCATCTTTAAGAGCCAGAAGAAGAGCTTCCTTGTGGTACACACTACCTCTGGTCCTCGGCTTGGGGCAAGCATTGGCTATGTGACATTTCCCTCCACAATTATAGCATTTGACCATGGTGTTTCCAATTCCAGTATTCCCTGTCTCAACAATTTCTGCCTTCCTCTGTGTGTTACCAACGTTGTTCCTACTACTGCCAGCTGTATTAAACCTCTGTCCACCTGAATTTCCCATATAGCTACCCGAACCATATCTCCCAGAAGCTCTATTTTGAATTTCAACTCTGCCATCATGAACAACTGCCTGATTTTGAGTGTTAGAAGAAGACCTAAGATGGTTATTGGTTTTGTTTGAAAATTTGCTGAAAGCTCTAGCAATCAAAGCAAATCCTTCGTTCAACGAGTTGAAAGCATCGTCTTCATCACTGTTAACATTGGAGTACATCATAGAATCGGTGTTGTCATATGAAACCAGTTGATTATCAGCTTGTTGTGGTGATGCTTCGTATGGAACGAGTTGGCTTGATGACGTTTGTGAGGGATATATTGAAGGAGGTTGTGGTTGGACAAAACTCTGATCTGGTTGTGGAGCAAAGTGAGACTGAGCAATCAAAGCAAGTGAATTTGGAGTTGATGATGGTGAGTAACCTCCATGAGCTGCTCTGTCTTTGTCAACCTCTGATTGGTGATGCTTCAAATAATCATACAACAACCCATAAGAGGCGTTGTGTAGATTCTTAGCTTGGCGAACAAAAGTTACATACATCTGCCAATCAGGTCCGAGACAACTTAGGAACTTAGTATTCACTGCAATCCTGGGTAGTTTGATGTTGTGACGGTCCAAGTCATTAATGATATTAGTAAACCTATGGTAGTAAGACTCTAAAGATTCCCCAGCTTCAATCATAAACATGGTGTATTCCAGGTAGAGCTTAGATTCCATATCCTCTTGGTTTAACTCTGTTCCTTCCATGAGAAGATGAACATGTTCCCACATGTCCTTAGCAGTCTTTTGTGCATCGATACTTCTAAAGATAGGATTTGGAATTCCTTGAAGGATGTAAGACATTGCTAGTTCATTTGCTTCTTGTTGTAGTGCTTGTACTGTTGTGAGCTGAGCAACAGGAACAGGAGTAACAGTTGCTTCTCTTGGAGGAATGGCATTGGGATCGCCAGGAACCGTTGTAGTAGGTACTGGATATGGTCCTTTAATTACCTTTTTCAAGTACTTTCCATGGGGTTTCTTGAGTTCAATAAATCGAAGAAAATGACTTGACCACTGCACGTAATTACCCGGAGTAAGCATTGGAGGTGTATCTAAAGATCCTGCCTCGTGTCTGGATTGTTGACTGCTGATTGCTTTGCACATTTGGTCAAACCAGTGAGGCTGTTTGGGAGGAAGTTGGTAAGTCTGCATTGGTTGTTGTTGAGGGAATTGTTGTTGTGGAACAAATTGATGTTGCTGCATGAGAATGAGTTGTTGCTGATACTGTGATTGAGGATACTGTTGTTGATACGGTTGTTGCTGTCGATACTGTTGCTGTTGATTGTAGAAATAGTTGTAGTTCGGTGGTTGAGACATCTTGAAGAAGTAACTTGCGGATGGTAGATCGTTTAGGATAACGAAGGTTGTTGATGAAGATTAGGTTTGTAAGTAGAAGAACTGGAAGAATAATCCTTAGTAGAAGAAATAATCCTTGCTCGAAAGTTTTACCCTTACTCGGAGAAAATAGAAAATCCTTACTTGGAAACGGTTGCTCAAAGAAAACTGTCTAACTCGAAGCTTCCTTGCTCGCAGATTTCTTGCTCGAAGGATAAGAATTCACCAAGTATATACCCCCTTAGTAGAAGGATTATAAAAGAAGTTCTGATTTCCTAACTCGGAATTTAAAAACAGAACTTAGGGTAAATCTTCTAACTCGAAGTTTGTTACTCAATAGCCGCTTACTCGGAAACTTCTGCTTGCTCAAAGAATTACTTTTCTAACTCGAAAAATACTTATTCGAAGGATTACTTCTAACTCGAAGTGTAGTTGCTCGGAGAACTGTTCTTCTAACTTGAAGAGTTTGTTGCTCGGAAAATATACTTCTAACTCGAAGTATTGTTGCTCGAAGGATCACAAACTTACTATAAAATGAACTCCTAACTCGGAGAATTATAGTAACTCGAAGGAGAACTCGAAGTATATCTTCTAGCTCGAAGAACTTCAAGTTCTTTCTCGGAAAATTATCTCCTTACTCGGAGAATGCACCTCCTAACTCGGAGGAAACACTGTCTTGCTCGGAGAAAAATGTTCCTAACTCAGAGAAATGCGATGAACAGTACCTGATTTCTTTAAATTTCTTACAAATCTAATCTAAAACAACATAATGTACCCCTTGGCGATTGATACCACTTGTTAGGTCTCAAGTTTATCACACAAGGTTACTTGATTCTAGAGAGAGAAAGTTAGAGAGAGAAAGAGAGGGAGGTTAAGTATAATACTAATGACAAAATGAATAACATTAACCAACACCCCATTCCTTCAATGGAAAGGGTATTTATAGTTTTCTACACAAGGTTGGGCGTTGCCCTAAATAACAAATAAATAAAAGGTCACGGCCCATGGGCCTTCTACACAGGCCGTACCTTAATAACTAACATAAAGGCCTAAGCAACCTATTATATAACATGATCAATACTTGATAATCTAAGACGTGTTCCCAACACATCCTCACATTTCCACGTAAGTTCGGGATTGTTTCAGGATTTCCAACAAGTTATAATGACAGGAATGCGACTTGGCTTAGATCGCTAGGTTTCAAGATTCAAGATTTCAATAAGTTCCTCAACAGGATTCAACGTTCATCAAGCTGGATAGAATCCAGAGATTACAACGGCAGTTTCTTTCGAAAATGTTTCTTCAGATTACGCACGTCAAGAGTATTGTGGACTTCACCAAGTCCCGGTGGTAGTACAAGTCTCGTGAGCTACCGGTCCATTTCTAGAAAGAATTTTTGAAAAGAGTAGTATAGCGAGGGTCAAGCTTCCCACGTTTACCAAACAGGTCACAACATTACATGGTGATACCTTGAGCATCACCCTGCCTTCATTTGGAATTCATGAGTTTCGCGGTGTTCATTAGTATAACTCCTCTAATGATCGGGAGCAATTCGCCTTTGCTTGAGATCTCAAAGATCTTTCTAGCGGTTTCATGGATGAGTTCAGTATCAGTGGGTTGGCTGTTTTTAGATTTCGGTCCAACAGGTAGAGAGTCGGCACTTTCGACCACAAAGTGCCTCAAGCGGTACAGCCTTGATGCTGGCGGGATTTCTATTATCTTAGGAAAGTTTGGGCAAATGTCGATGTCTCTCCCAGCCTTTTTCCAAAGTTAATAACACAGGCTAGAAGCATATCTTCCAATGTTTGAATGGTTCTCTAACTCTGACCATTGGTTTGGGGATTTTATGCAGTACTCATGTCGAGATCCGTCCCCAAGGTCATCCGGAATGATTTCTATAGATCTGTCATGAGACATCTGTCTCGATCTGAGATGATAGGCATTGGCACTACATGCCGGGGAGGTAATATCTTCTAACTATAGAGGGTCAAGTTGTCCATACTATCGCTTTCACTGATAACGGGGAAATGAACAGGTTCGGTAAGACGATCACAATTACTCTGATGGTATTACAACCACTATCTGTTCTTGGAAATATGTTGATATATCCACGGTAATTCTTTTCCACTTCTAAATAGGGAATTCGGGCTGTTCCAATATATCTGATGGTTTCTGGTGTTCGGCTATCGTTTTTCAACATGCTAAGTATTTACCGATATATATTGCAATGTCAGCCTCCATGCCCGGTCATCAATATCTTTTTTCTGATCTTGATACGTATTATCAGATCGGGGTGAGTGGAGTATTTTGATTTATGCGACTCATGCAAAATCAGATCATGAATACCCCCGTGGGGTGGTATTCAGTTTTTTTCTCCAAAGCATGAAGTTTCCATCGGAACGCTTTACGAAGCCTTTTTCGTTTTCTAACATGCCATAGAGGTTCCCACAATGCCGACTTTCTCCTTTGACAGCTTCAACTTGAGCTTCAAGCATTTTAGTCTGTACAGGCAAACCGCTATTCATCCCTAAAGTTCAGACTCTCAATGATTTCCCTCTTTCTGCTCGACTAAGAGTGTCAGCAACAACGTTTTCTTTACCCGGATCATAGCAAATTTGGCAGTCATAATCACCATGCAGTTCTATCTAGCGACACTGCCTCATGTTCAGTTCCTTTTGGTCTGGGACATGCTGCTACTCTTATGCTTTGTGTACACTATACACTTCATGTGATGCAGATAATGTCCCCAGACTCTTAGTGCAAGTATAACTGCACCCAATTCTAACTCATGAGTGGCGTAGCTCTTCTTGTATGTCTCAAATTGACGAGAGGCGTAAGCTACTTCCTTCTCCATTCACATCAAAAATCTCCCAAACCTTTACACAAAACATCGCAATTTGCAACAAAATCTACACTTCCTTCTGATACAGTTAGGATAGGCGTATTACACCGTTCTGTTGGGAACACTTTATTATTATCAAGTATTGATCATTTATGTAATAGGTTGCTTAGGCCTTTAGGTTTGTTTTGAGGCTCAGCCTGTGTAGAAGGCCCATGGGATGTGTCTATTTATTTATCTTAATTATGTATTAGTTAGGGCTAAAAGCCCATGTCTTGTAAAACATTATAAATACCCCCTCTCATTCAAAGGAGGGGGTTGGTTGGTTGAATGCTAATATCATTTCATTATTGTTAATCACAACCTCCCATCTCTTTCACTCTCTAGATCTAAGATTAGATTAGTAGCTTGTGTGATAAATCTAAGTAACAACAAGTGGTATCAATCGCCTAGGGGTAATTTAGGTTGTTTAAGATTAGATTTAAGTAAAATTTAAAGAAACTTGATTCGGTTACTGTTCATCCGTTGGTTTTACCGAGTTTTTGGATTTCTTACCGAGTTTGTGACATTTATCGACTTTCTCTTCAAGTTTGAAGAGTTGTCGAGTTTGTTCAGTGTTACCGACTTTCTTGAAATCTTTCGACTTTGGACTGTTACCGACTTTCTAGAAATCTTTCAACTTTGCACTGTTACCGACTTTCTAGAAATCTTTCGACTTTGGACTGTTCCCGACTTTCTTACAATCTGTCGACTTTCTCTTCAAGTTTGAAGAGTTGTCGAGTTTGTGAAATTCTGTCGACTTTCTGGACTTTTACCGAGTTTTTGCAATCTGTCGACTTTCTCTTCAAGTTTGAAGAGTTGTCGAGTTTGTGAAATTCTTTCGACTTTCTAGAGTTACCGAGTTTCTTCAGAGTTACCGAGTTTCTTAAGAATTTCCGAGTTTCTAGTGTAAAATCCTCCGAGTTTCAAAGATTGAATTCTCCGAGTTTCTAGAGTAAAATTCTCCGAGTTTCTTGGGATTTTCTTCAAGTTCTTCAACGTACAAAACTAATCTTCAAGAACAACCATTATTATCCTTTAAAGATCCTACATCCACAAGTTACTTCAAGATGTCTCAACCACCATATCATAACTACTTCTATATTCAACAACAACAGTATCGTCAACAACAACCATATCCACAACAGTATCCTCAACCACAATATCAACCACGGTATCAACAACAACACATGTTAATGCAGCAACATCAATTTCTTCCACAGCAACAAGTCCCTCAACAACCGATGCAAACTTACCAACCTCCTTCAAGAGAACCACACTGGTTTAACAAAATGTGCGAAGCTATAAGCAGTCAACAGTCGAGACATGAAGCAGGGTCTTTGGACACACCACCAATGTTAACACCAGGGAATTATGTGCAGTGGTCCAGTCGTTTTCTCCGGTTTATCGAGCTAAAGAAACCTCATGGAAAGTATCTGAAGAAGGTTATCATTGATGGACCATACCCAGTTCCTACAACAACTATTCCTGCAGATCAAACAACCCCTATTCCTCTAGCTCAACTCACAAACGAACAAGTTCTTCAGCAAGAGGCTAATGAGTTAGCCATGTCTTACATACTCCAAGGGATTCCCAATCCTATCTTCAGGAGTATCGATGCCCAAAAGACAGCAAAGGATATGTGGGAGCATGTACACCTTCTTATGGAAGGAACAGAACTAAACCAAGAGGATTTGGAATCTAAGCTTTATATGGAATACACACATTTCACGATTGAAGCTGGGGAATCTTTGGAATCATACTACCATCGGTTTACCAACATTATCAATGATTTGGACCGTCACAACATTGTGTTACCAAAGATTGCTGTGAACTCTAAGTTTCTGGGATGTCTCGGACCGAATTGGCAGAAGTACGTGACGTTTGTTCGACAAGCCAAAAATCTACACAACGCCTCTTATGGGTTGTTGTATGATTATCTAAAGGATCATCAATCCGAAGTTGACAAGGACAGAGCCGCTTATGGAGGATTTTCATCAATACCTACTTCAAACCCACTTGCTTTAATGGCTCAATCTCACTTTACACCAGCAAATCAAGATTTTGTTCAATCACCACCACCTCATTCGGGTTATCCCTCACAACCTTTAAACCAACTTGTCCCATACGAAGCACCCTCACAATATTCTGATAATCAACTGGTTTCATACGACAACACTGACTCTATGATGTACTCCAACGTTGATAATGATGAAGACGATGCTTTTAACTCACTGAATGAAGGATTTGCGTTGATCGCTCGTGCTTTTAGCAAGTTCTCAAACAAATCTAACAATCGTCTCAGATCTTTATCAAACACAAGGAATCAAGCTATTGTTAATGACGGAAGGGTTGAAATCCAGAACAGGGCTTTAGGGAGATTTGGTTCAGGAAATTATATGGGGAATTCAAGTGGTCAAAGGTTTAGTTCAGGAGGAAGTGGAAGAAACAACATGGGTAATTCACAGAGGAGGGCTCAGATTGTTGGAACAGAGAAGAAAGGGATTGCAAACGCAACAATTACATGCTATAATTGTGGTGGGAATGGTCATATGGCAAATGCATGCCCAAAGCCAAGGACAATGGGTAGTGCTTATCACAAGGAAGCTCTTCTTCTTGCATTGAAAGATGAAGCTGGGGGTACTTTGACCGAGAAAGAACATAACTTTATGGCAAATGCATTCTCAGATGATGAAATGGAAGACCTTGAGGCAAATGCAGCTGTAATGTTGATGGAAAACATGCAAGAAATGAATATGAGTGAGACAAGCCCGGTCTATGATACCGACGGCTTATCTCAGGTACCTGAATCAATATGTCTTCTTCATGAAATTGCATCACCCTCTGCATCTTCATCTGCACAAGAAAATATTGGTCAAAATGACTCATCATTATCATCTCAAGACGATGATCAAATAAACACCGTTGTTACATTTGATGAAAATCAAATTAACCCCGTTGTTTCATTTGATGATCCTTTTGATGATGACAATCATGATCACATTGAACAAAATGATCTTATGTATGATACAGATCCAGAGCTTATGACCTTGCTGTTGACCACCCAAACACAATTAAATGCACAAAAATCCTATATTAATAAATGCAATGAAATTAACAGAAACTTAAAAGCCAAAGTTGCATTATTAACTAAGGATCTTGAGTGCTACAAGCTACAACTGTCAAATTTTGAAAACAAGGAAAAATGTGAGAAAAGCTTTGAGTCTGCATTCCAAGAATCATACGTGAAGGTACAAAATTTAGAAAATCAAGTTCGTGAATTAACCGTTTCCAAAAATTAATTAATTTCACAAAAGGAACAATAAAAAATTTATTTTCAACAACAAATTGACATTTTACACTCTGAACTTTCCAAAACAAAAACAGAGTTGTCAACTTAAAACGATAATTTTTCTAAACACCTACAAATTTCAAGGAAACGTGTTGATTTATACCTTGAGGAAATTGTGGCATTGGAAGGCAATCTTAAAGAATTTCAAAATGTTGTTTATAAAACGGGTGAATCTGTAACAACCATACAAAAATTAACTGTCAAACCAAATCCCCAAGGATATGGCTTTGCAATTGGAAATGATCAACCACGTTTTTTAAACAAAGCACTCAAGGAAAATCCAAAGTTGTACAGTGCAGAATTATTGTTGGATGATACTTTCACACGTGTGGTTGTGTATAATAATGAAGAGGAACTGGAACACGAGGATGAGAGTCGATCTAAGTTGAGTTGTGTATATTATAACCAACCATACGATTACTCAAAAACACCTCATATTAGTGAAACTTTTGTACCTCAAAAAGATAGATCTGAACAACCGTGGTCTTTAACTGAAATAAATGCTTCGTCTGAAGTCGGTCCAGTAACCACTGTAGCACAAGTCAATGGCCCTTTACCAAATCCAGGTGTCAATGCACAAATGCCAAAACAATGTCGCATTCTTAAATATTTTAATACATTTATGGATGACATCAAACTTTTGGAAGACGCAATTGAACATAATTCTGAAATCAAAGTCACTACTTTTCTCTTTACCTATGAGAAAGAAAAGAGAGAAGTTTTTCAAAAGAAATTTTTGCCATATGTCAAATACCTGCGACTTTGTGCAACACAGTGGGAACAGGAACTTCAATCAGAAGTTGCATCAATGATGAGCATTTTTAAAGCAAAAGATAACAAGATTTCAAAACAAAAATGTCAAAAGAAAGCTTTGGAAAAAGATTCAGATCGACTCTTGACGAATGTTCTAAGTTCTGATGTGATATCTGTGATTATGAATTCTATCTATTTTTCGTGTAATGAATTGCTTGTTGATGATCACTGTGTTGAAATTGAGACAATGAGAATTGACATTGATAATTTGCATAGAGAAAATGAGAGACTTAGACAAATTATTGATGATGTGGAAACCAAATGTGCAAAAGAAATTTTCAAACTTAACCAAAAGTTGCAATGGTGTCAGACTCAGAGTCTTAACTTTGAGTTAGCACTACAAAGCCAAAAAGAATCTTTATCTTCTCAAAACGTTCATGTTTCAAAACTTCAAAATCTTGAAAAAGAAATTGATGTTTTAAAACATCAAATTTTTGAGTATGAAAAAGATATTGATGAAGTTTGTGAAAATAGAAATGACACTGTTCGGTTAAACAGAGAATCGGACTCAAAAATTCAAGAACAAAAACACATCATCATTGAGTTGAAAGAGAAACTCAGAGTACTTGACAAAGGGAAATTTGTACACAATAATGTGATTGCACCAGGAATGTACAGAGTAGACGAGACTCATAAGAAAGCATCTTCAATAACCACTAATGTGCAAGCTTCAACTTCCACAGGATTAGGCAACCCTCATAAGGTTAGAAGATCCAAGACCACCAAAAAGACCAACAAGAAGATTAGTGTCTGGAAACCTAAGAGTGGATCACCTAAAGATGCTGAAGTAGAAGTTCACAATAGGAAGTCAAATAAGACGCATGTTATGTCTAAATTAGAATTGATGCGTGGTTTTGTAACCTTACAACAGGTTTTACCTCTCGAGGGATCTCAAGAGGCTTACAACCCCACCAGGCAGTGTACCTGACCGATGTAGTATAGTGTAGTGGTAAGTACGGGGGATTGATCGTTCTCCACAGGGAATAGTGTTCGTTAGGTATGAAAAACTACTCTAATAGGTCTAAAGGTTGAGGAAGATTCTTTTTATGTTTTTATATTTTTATGAAAGCAAGTAAAATCTCGGGTTTGAAGGAGTGGGCGGAATTAGTTGCTAGTCAACTAACCCAAATAACTACAAATGCAAATAAAATAAAATAACAAAAATGAAAATGTTGGTGAAAACTTAAGTGTAGAGAAATGTGTTTACTTAGATTTCCTTACTCCCTAACTATCTTTTACCGGTTGATTAGTGTGTATTAGTCGCGTGGATGACGGGTGTATTCCTTAATACCAATCGTGGGGTGGCGTACGTACTTCCCCAACTCTACAAGCTCCTACTTCACTCCTATGTCGAGCCGGCTAGGAAGCTCCTAACATGGGATCACTAGAATTCACTTGTGCATTAAATACAACCATAAAAACCTTTAGTACGCATTTGGTTCATGTTTCTTAAGACGTTCAAGCAAGTTACCGAATAGGAAGTTAGCCAGTTTTCTTAAGCCTAACATAGATAAACAATCATCCAATACAACTAATAACACACTAATAACCAATAATCAATAGCTAGGTTTCATTAGATCTAAGCAAACACAAGATAAATCTAGCCTAACATGTTAAACAAAAGACAAGAACAAGATAAAATCAAACAACACATAGACATATTGAATGATTAATTGATAACTTATCTTTCAATGTAACATGGAAGATCTCAAGGCAAAAAGCCTTGAAAAAGAAGCTAAATTCGTCTTAGGGTTTTCTCCCAAAAATTCCACAATAAGCTCTCCCCACCCTAATGACAAAGAATTGCAAAACTATATATAGATTTTTACATCTGACGGCGTCACCTTATGGAGTGTGACGCCGTCACCTCGCCGCTTTTAGGGTTCCCGGATGACCTTCTTGACGCCGTCCCTCTTTAGCTCTCCAAAATCCGTTCTGGCTTATCAAGGCTTGACGCCGTCAGACCTTGAACGTGACGCCGTCCCTCTATGAATTAAGCCGTGACGCCCTTGATCAGGTTAAAGCGTGACGCCGTCAGAATTTACATGCAATTTTCACTGGCTTATCATGAGTAAATTTCACGTCCACCTTTTCTTGCCAAGCCATGACGCCGTCCAGAGTAAAATCTGACGCCGTCAAAGGTAACTTTTAGCCGATTTTTGAGACTTTGTCGTTTTCTTCACTTTTATGCTCCAAAAACGTCCAAAATGCCTCCTTTTCCAGATTTCTCCTCAAAAGTACCTAAAATGACAAAAGGAACGATTTAGGGCAATATTTGATCAAATAAATACGATTTAGGGCTTAAATGACCCCTTAAAAGCGGTACACTTTTCGCTTCATCAAATACCCTTACACTTGAGATTTGCTTGTCCTCAAGCAAATGCGCTTTTATTCTAATCAAAATACAGGTTAGGGGTCATTTAATGCAAACATAAAAGTAATTACAACAAATAATCGTTCCACTTCAATCATAATAAGCACGGAGATTATAAACTAGCACCTCACAAGTAGTGTTTAGATACTCACATCTCTCAAGTGTCATCAAAATAAATCTCATAAATGAAAACGGATAATATCTCTCACTACCTGTCATAGCAAATAGATTACCATAGGCTTGGGAAAGGATCGAAAACCTCCTCCACTAGGCGTAAGCACCTAAGATAAACTATCAAAGAGGGCTTTTAAATGGGTTATAACGTTAGGTGTAGGGAAAAGGAAAACACGGTTTTGTTGGATAAGGGATATTTTACTGGTGGCGAGTTAAAGATCTTGATTAATTACATGTACTATACAATGTTGCTAAGCCAAGACTCGACTCAATCTTAAGCTAGAAACAAAATAACAAAAACATAAAAATAAACATAAAATGAAACGGGATGGTAGTCCGTATGTTTTTTCTACTTTTCTTTTTCTCATTTTTTTGTATTTTTCTTGATTTTTTTTTCGATTTTTTTTTTTTTCCATACACTCTTGCCCTACCATCCAAAATAATATATCATAGGGGCATTGCATTCCCCTTACACTTGAACTTTTACATAATTTTACAAATAACTATTCTAATGACTCGAATTAAGAAAATCAAAACACTTGGAGTACTTTTAAAATATTTAGCACATATGGGGGTAATAAATGATGTTCTTCCCCATTACTCCATTACACTAGTACTTTACCCATGAGTCCCAATCGTCCCAAAACAATATGTACAAGGATATGACTCGACTTAGCAACCATGTAATCAACTAGATAATTAACTTGGGTTTAAACAAATGTTGTAACAATAATGCACTAAAAATGAGTGCACACAAGGTAGGCTAAGGCGATTTGGGTGTACATTTTAGTGGGGTGTAACAAATTCTTCCTTTAAGTAAAATGCTTAAAGGTTGAAACGAAAAGATAGGCTCTGAGGGTTGTACTAGGGGTATCGTGTACTAAAAATGAGTACAACGCAAAGGGTGTGGGAGAATTACTTGACCAATGTAGCCAAAGTAATTATAACAAAAACACAGGTGTAAAACAATGGGTTAATCCTAATGCCTCTTATCATGTAGTAAATCTAACTACACGAATGTAGTCTCACTTGTGGCCTTGGAATGGTCCTAACGCAAGTTCTAGAATCTAAGTGCTACCGGTACACACATCATAGCATAAATGCTTTTCCTACCAATTCTAGGGGCGAACCTCACATATTTGGGGGTGGAAAATTTTTTAGTGGTACGGTTTTTGTGCTAGTCATATAACTCCTATCCGTGAGACGCTCATTAAGATCAAAGTTTCACTCCTAAATGTTGTAAAAAATTTTAAATTTGGCGCTAAAATTACCCTAACAGGTATTTATCTCAGTTTTATTACACATCTACTATTAAACAAACAAAAATCAAGCGTAAGAGCATTCTCTAATCGTACTTTACCCCCCCTTACACTTAAGATGAACATTGTCCCCAATGTTCAAATAACAAGATGTAAAAGTAAATAAGGTAAAAGAATGAAATCAAATACTCCCCTGATTCGTTCGGTGGATAATGAAGTAACACGGTTATATCTTCTTCCAAAGTAATGTTGAAGCTTCATGACTAATGCATCGCCAAAAGCTTGATCCAACAAACATTTCCTTGTCCAAAATAACCTGTTAAACCTGAGAAAACAAACAAGAAAAACCAAAGCATCAAACCGAACAAAGACAACTCACAACTAGGTGTAATTCCAGACTTAGAAATAAAACAATAAAAGATATAATGCTTGCGGAATGAATGTTTTGCAGGTTCCTGGAGTTTATAAGTTAGAGATTTAATAAAAACTTTTTATGAAAACAAAACTTTCAAAAATTTCAGAAAATTAAAACCTGACGCCGTCAGGTTGTAATGCCTGACGCCGTCAGAAATGATCTGACAGAATTCTCATGTTAAGTTTCCGGAAAATTTCTGAAAAAAACCTATACCTCATTTCCTGGAAATCCTGCAAAATATCATTATGACTCGATACAAGCATTTGACTCAAACAAATACTAATATGTATGTTAATTTAATATTATTATGATTCATGTTCATTTGTGTTCTAATAAACCGATTTGGATTTCCCTTACACTTAACTTTTGCAAAATACCTTTATATGTAGTTAAGACGAAGTTAAAAACAAGATAAAGCATTTTCACAAATTACTTTTGAACATGAATCAATAATAATAAAACTTAAACACACATACGGAAACAAATAAAATCAAACAAACAAATAAATAAACACACAAAGCAAATAAAGCTTGGGTTGCCTCCCAAGAAGCGCTTGTTTTTGTTCGAGTCACGAGCCTGACTCTACCCTTATTTAACAAAAATAGGGGAGGTTTTCCCTACACTTAGGATTAAGTGCGGGTGAAAGTAGCGATACACACCCTTAGGGTGTGAATATGCCACGTGAGGTGAAGGGGGTGAGTGAATGGCTTCCTTCATCCTAAAACTACCCGGATAATTTTGGTTGATGGGTGGGTCGGTTCCTCTTTTTTCTCCTAGATGTAAATCTAAGGATGAAAAGTTCTGTAAAGGTTGAGGTTCCAATTCATCAACACTAGGAAATTCCCTAGAACTATGAGTAAGGTCATCACTAAAAGTGTGCAAACCTATATCCTCTAGTTGTGCTTGGTCCAAGGGTTCTACCTCCATCGGGATTCCTAAAGTCTCTTCTACTTCTTCCGGGTAAGTCACGGGCGGTGTGGGTGCCTCAAATGATGGTTGAGTATTTTGTGGGCTTATGGTGTTTACCTCATCATTCCACGTGTCAAGATCACCTATATCCTCGTCAATTATTTTCTTAGGTAGTGATAATAACAAACCTAGTGCTTCATCCAACTTATAGTTTATTGATACGGCTCTATCCACAATTCCTTGGCAAACTAGGTCGCTTTTCCTATTAGCCTCACTAAAACAAGATCCTAAACATGGAGGTTGTTCATAAGAATCTATCCTAGGTGAAGGCTCATATGATTCATAATTGTCTCTAAAGGAGGTATTTTGAACTTCTTGGTGTTCTAGCCACTCAACCATATCTTGCAATCTTAGAAATCTAAGTGAAAAGTCCATTTGAAGCAAATTACAAACAAAATCACAAAGAAAAGATAGACTACGAGAAAGCTACAAAATAAAAGGAAAATATCTCACTTGATAGGAATCTTGTGAGTAGACCTAATAAAAATAAAATTTCAACCTAAGCAATAACTACTCCCCGGGCTGCGGCGCCAAAAACTTGATGCGTGGTTTTGTAACCTTACAACAGGTTTTACCTCTCGAGGGATCTCAAGAGGCTTACAACCCCACCAGGCAGTGTACCTGACCGATGTAGTATAGTGTAGTGGTAAGTACGGGGGATTGATCGTTCTCCACAGGGAATAGTGTTCGTTAGGTATGAAAAACTACTCTAATAGGTCTAAAGGTTGAGGAAGATTCTTTTTATGTTTTTATATTTTTATGAAAGCAAGTAAAATCTCGGGTTTGAAGGAGTGGGCGGAATTAGTTGCTAGTCAACTAACCCAAATAACTACAAATGCAAATAAAATAAAATAACAAAAATGAAAATGTTGGTGAAAACTTAAGTGTAGAGAAATGTGTTTACTTAGATTTCCTTACTCCCTAACTATCTTTTACCGGTTGATTAGTGTGTATTAGTCGCGTGGATGACGGGTGTATTCCTTAATACCAATCGTGGGGTGGCGTACGTACTTCCCCAACTCTACAAGCTCCTACTTCACTCCTATGTCGAGCCGGCTAGGAAGCTCCTAACATGGGATCACTAGAATTCACTTGTGCATTAAATACAACCATAAAAACCTTTAGTACGCATTTGGTTCATGTTTCTTAAGACGTTCAAGCAAGTTACCGAATAGGAAGTTAGCCAGTTTTCTTAAGCCTAACATAGATAAACAATCATCCAATACAACTAATAACACACTAATAACCAATAATCAATAGCTAGGTTTCATTAGATCTAAGCAAACACAAGATAAATCTAGCCTAACATGTTAAACAAAAGACAAGAACAAGATAAAATCAAACAACACATAGACATATTGAATGATTAATTGATAACTTATCTTTCAATGTAACATGGAAGATCTCAAGGCAAAAAGCCTTGAAAAAGAAGCTAAATTCGTCTTAGGGTTTTCTCCCAAAAATTCCACAATAAGCTCTCCCCACCCTAATGACAAAGAATTGCAAAACTATATATAGATTTTTACATCTGACGGCGTCACCTTATGGAGTGTGACGCCGTCACCTCGCCGCTTTTAGGGTTCCCGGATGACCTTCTTGACGCCGTCCCTCTTTAGCTCTCCAAAATCCGTTCTGGCTTATCAAGGCTTGACGCCGTCAGACCTTGAACGTGACGCCGTCCCTCTATGAATTAAGCCGTGACGCCCTTGATCAGGTTAAAGCGTGACGCCGTCAGAATTTACATGCAATTTTCACTGGCTTATCATGAGTAAATTTCACGTCCACCTTTTCTTGCCAAGCCATGACGCCGTCCAGAGTAAAATCTGGCGCCGTCAAAGGTAACTTTTAGCCGATTTTTGAGACTTTGTCGTTTTCTTCACTTTTATGCTCCAAAAACGTCCAAAATGCCTCCTTTTCCAGATTTCTCCTCAAAAGTACCTAAAATGACAAAAGGAACGATTTAGGGCAATATTTGATCAAATAAATACGATTTAGGGCTTAAATGACCCCTTAAAAGTGGTACACTTTTCGCTTCATAAGAATCCAACTTGTCAAAGTGTAATTCTGAATATGATGTAACGAATGCTAAATATTTAAATGTTTGTAATGATGTTATGGTTGATGCCTTACTGTATGTTTTTTTGTACTAGTGTGTTGTCTGGTAATCATCAGAAATGTGTTGCTAAAACCCTTTTTTCATGTAAACAGTACTATTAGCATTTCCTATAGGCCCATTACCACTGCTAAGTCCATTTTAGGAAAATCGCCGAAAGTAGTTTCTAAGACCAAAGTTGACAAGACCATAGTTGCACCTAGGACAAACCAATCACTGAGTGCATTCACTAGGAAGAAAGCAGAGTCTATTTGGACGTGGCAGCGTTGGTTACAGCATACACCTAGTTTTACTTGGGTACCAAAGATGCTTAAGAACTGTGTTACTAACCCAACGGGATCCACCGTTACCAACTTTCCATCTGTGTCAACCCCTTATGATGCAGGTGATTCAAATCGTCCTCTGGATTATTGAAAGCGAGTGTTCCCGACACATGACAGGCAACTTAAAGCTTTTAGTAAACTTCGTTGCAAAGTTCATAGGCACTGTCAGGTTTGGGAATGATCACTTCGCTGCTATCATGGGTTATGGTGATTATGTCAACGGGAACATCGAAATTAGCCGTGTCTACTATGTTGAGGGCCTTGGTCATAATCTATTCTCCATCGGGCAGTTTTGCGATAGTGACTTAGAAGTGGCTTTTCAGGAGAAAACATGTTTTGTTCGAGATCTACAAGGGAACGACCTTATGAAAGGAAAACGCAGAACCAGTCTTTATACTATTTCCTTCTCAGACATGACAGCTTCTTCGCCGATTTGCTTACTATCCAAGGCACATTCCACCAAAGCATGGCTATGGCACAAACGTCTGTCTCACCTGAATTTCAAAACAATGACCGAGCTTGCTCGTAAAAAGTTGGTCGATGGTCTTCCAAGATTCAGATACGCCAAAGATCACCTTTGTCCTGCTTGTGAACAAGGGAAAAGTACTCGTGCTCACTTTCCTCCTAAACCCGAGCACAGTACTGATCACGTACTTCAACTTCTTCATATGGATCTTGGTGGCCCTATGCGTGTTCAAACTATCAATGGGAAGCGGTATATACTGGTGATTGTAGATGATTTTTCAAGATGGACTTGGGTATACTTTCTTCGCACAAAAGATCAAGCTCCTCCGATGATCATCACCTTTCTCACAAAGATTCAGGTTCAGCTCCGCAACACCGTCAAAAAAATTTGAACAGATAATGAAACCGAATTTAAGAATCAGACTCTTAGGGAGTATTATGAGAAAGTGGGTATTGAACATCAAACATCAATTGCATGCAGCCCAGAACAGAACGGAGTGGTCGAAAGACGCAACCGAACGTTAGTGGAAGCCGCAAGAACGATGTTAATCAATGCTCAACTACCGGATTATCTCTGGGCTGAAGCCGTTTCAACTGCCTGCTACACCCAAAACAGATGTATGATCACCAAAAGGCACACCAAAACACCATATGAAATTGTTCACCGCAGAAAACCAAACATCAATTACTTTCATGTCTTTGGAGCTCTCTGCTATCCAATGAATGATCGTGATGACCTTGGAAAATTAAAAGCCAAAGCGGATATAGGGATTTTTGTCGGATATTATGAAAATTCCAAAGGATTTAGAATCTGGAACCGTTGAACCCAGGAGATTCAGGAGACAGTACATGCTAATTTCGATGAGCTCACCGAAATGGCTTCTGAGCATAACAGCTTAGGACCCGCATCTAACCGTCTAAACTTCCTTGATCCTTCAGCTGCATCCTTCTCTCTAAACCGCAAAGACCTAGAAGATTTGTTTGCTCCGCTATTTGATGATACTATTGTTAGTTGTGCTTCTGATGTATCCACAAGTTCCGCTGCCCAACCCGTCAACATTCAAGGATCTGATACACCAGTAACTACAACCACAACAGTTGCTGAAGATGCACCTCAACCAAAAACATCATCATCAGTAGATCAAACAACTTCTACTTCTGCGTCTGCAGCTAAAGATCCCCCTCTACATTCTTCTGAAGTACCCACACCTGCAGATTATGATGGAAACGCGTTCTACAATCCATTTGCTCCAGCTCCTACCATTCCAGACACCGGCGAGTCGTCCACGAGCAATTTGAAACCGTCAAATCTGCACCATACTTATCAACACTACCCTTCTACCCACAAGTGGACTAAGGATCACCCTCTAGTGAATGTAATTGGCAATCCAGAAAACCCAGTCATGACACGTAAACGAATCCATACAAACGGTGAAACTTGCATTTATGCACTCACCGTTTGTCAGTCCGAACCCAAAAACATTAAAGAAGCCCTTACCTATGACAATTGGATTGAGTCAGTGCAAGAGGAACTTGATCAATTCAAAAGGTTGGAAGTTTAGGAATTGGTAGAAAGACCAGATGGGGTATACATCGTCGAGCTAAAATGGATCTGGAAGAATAAGTTGGATGCGGATGGCACGGTTATTCGTAACAAGTCCCAGTTGGTGGCTAAGGGATTCATTCAAGAGGAAGGAATCGACTTCGAGGAATCTTTCGCACCAGTGGCAAGACTTGAGGCCGTTCGAATGTTCCTGTCATACGCTGCTCACAAGAATATCACGGTATATCAAATGGACGTGAAGACGGCATTTCTCAATGGACAACTCCGGGAAGAGGTGTATGTTACACAACCAGATGGCTTTGTTGACCCAGAAAATCCGAATCATGTTTACATGCTCAAGAAAGCCCTCTATGGTCTTAAGCAAGCCCCGAGGGCATGGTACGACAAACTATCTGCATTCTTACTAGCTAATCATTTCACTAAAGGATCAGTTGACCTGACTTTGTTTATACAAAAACACAGGGAGGATATTCTCATTGTTCAAATTTATGTGGATGACATCATTTTTTGTTCTACCCATAAAAAATATTCAAACGTTTTTGCAAAACTAATGAAACAAAACTTTGAGATGTCCATGATGGGTGAACTCAAGTTCTTCTTAGGACTTCAAGTTCATCAATCACCCCGTGGTATATTCTTAAGTTAGTCCAAATATGCTCAAGAGATTTTGAAAAAACATGGCATGACCAGCTGTGACACCTATAATACCCCCATGTCTTCCTCATCCCCAAAGCTAGATGCTGATCTACATGGGACACCCATTGATCCTACAAAATACCATAGTATGATTGGGTCTCTCATGTATCTCACAGCTAGCCGACCGGATGTTGTATTTGCCACGTATCTATGCTCCCGTTATCAGTCAAGACCAACTGAACGTCATTTGTCTGCTGTTAAGAGAATCCTTCGATACATAAAGGGAACCATTCATTTGGGGATCTGGTATCCGAAATATTCTGGGTTTGAACTTGTTGCCTTTTCAGACGCTGACCATGCAGGATGCTTAGACACAAGGAAAAGTACATCTGGGGGAGTACAATTTTTGGGTGACAAGCTTGTCTCTTGGCAGTCGAAGAAGCAGGACTGTACATCACTGTCGTCTACCGAATCAGAATACGTCACCATGTCAGCATGCTGCGCTCATGTCATATGGATGCGGTCACAGCTGATAGACTGCGGATACATGTTTAACAAGATTTTGATGTACTGCGACTCCAAGAGTGCCATTGCTATCTCGTGCAACACCGTTCAACATTCAAAATCGAAGCATATTGCTCTTCGGTATCACTTCATCAAAGAGCACGTGGAAATGGGTATAATTGAATTACATTTCATGGGTACAGAATACCAATTGGCGGATTTATTCACCAAAGCCTTGCCTCATGCAAGATTTGTGGAATTGGTTCACCAGATTGGTATGCAATGTTTGACTCCAGACGATTTAAACAATTTTCTTAAACAAAATTAAATGAGTCAAACCTCAAAACTATCTTTGTAAATAGTTATTGAAAAACACAAAAAGATTTTCCAATTTAAAAAAAAAAAAAAAAAAATCCTCTTTAAATGTGCAAAAGTCAAAAACGAATCAAAATATGTTCTCGTCATTTCAAATTTTATCAATTTCAAATCACGAACATATTTTGAGGGGGAGAATTTTTCTAACTTTTGCACATCTATCATCTCAAATCTTCATCATTATCAAAAAATCTTCGTCGAAAAATATTTCTATGATCTCTTGAACTACAAGATTGTCAAAATTTCAAAAATATGTCTTAGTTCAAGGGGGAGAAATGGACTTAAACAAAGTTTTTCATCAAATTAGATCAAAGTGTCTACCATTTCAAACATCAAGGACTAAGATTGTCAAGTTGTTAAAAGTTGTCTCAATAGGACCTTATGTGGACTAGGACTCTAGTTAAAGGAGTGAATTTGTCAAAATGATAAAAGTTGTCACTTTAGGGCGTTATGAGTACTAGGTCACAAGTTAAGGGTCTAGAATTGACAAATGAACAAAATTAATTCAATATATCCTAAAATCTTACTAAGTCAAACACACAAAATCAGAAATAACTTTTCCCTCTCACTCTAAAACGCGCCAAAATACGTTAACCCTCAAGAACTTCAAGAGTGTAATTTTTCTTGTTAAAGAATAACTTGTAAGTGTTTAAATCGATTGTTTATGTCTTAGAATCATTCGCTTAACATGTTAGTGGCTTAATTTCATGATTTACGATTTAGGGTTTAAGCGGACCGATTTGGGCGTTTCTTGTTTAATGTTGTTTAGTCTAATTGAGTTAGTATATTAGCTTTATAACATGATTTAGATTGCTGTGTACATGATCAATTAGATTCAATAACAACATGTGAGGCTATTCAATTGAATTAGGGTTTAAGAGGTCGCATTCATGTGCTGAGGAGAATGAGTGATGTGTTTGATAGTTTGAGTAGTGGGATATGTTTGTTTGTTGTTCTTGATTTTGTGTTTAATGTTTCATAACCTGAATCAAAACATAAGTCTTGGTTCGAATGATTGCATATGCGGATAATGTCTTAATGAATAATGTGTTGCTATGAACTGGTTTTTGAGTGTTTGTCTGTGCTTAGTACATGGTAGGATGCTTGTTAAACATGGTTTGTGACTTGTAAAAAGACTTATATGAATTCTGATAAGGAATGTTCATCTTCCGAGTTTGTGTATACAATCTGTCGACTTTGTGCTAATATTGTTTCGACTTTATTGATTTACTTGAAATCTATCGACTTTGTTTCCGAGTTAGGAAACTACCGTCATGAGACTTGTCGAGTTTCTGAGACTTGTCGAGTTTCTGAGACTTGTCGAGTTTCTGAGACTTACCGAGTTTCTAAAAACTTACCAAGTTTCTAAAAACTTACCAAGTTTCTACAAACTTGCCGAGTTTCTACAAACTTACCGAGTTTCTACAAACTTACCGAGTTTCTAAAAACTTACCGAGTTTCTACAAACTTACCGAGTTTCTAAAAATTTAGGAAAGTGCAAAAAGATTGAAAGAATAAGGATTGCTTGTTTATGGTTTCCTTGACTGATATGTGAAGGTTTTTTTCGTGATTAAGTCTCAGTATGTGATACATCATACAAGTTAGGCTATAATCATGTAACAAATAACATACACTAACACATATATGAAATATCCATTGTGTGTTATTGTTGGTGTTTGTGGTACACAGGCTAACCATGTCTCAAGGATCTGTTACTCGAAAGGAGATGATTCCCGAAGGAGATGAGCGCAAAATCAGTGAATCAAACGCAAAAGTAAACTTTGAGGATCTGCCATGTCATGAGTCATGTAAGATAATTGTGGAAATACTGAAGAGACCCTACATCAGATCTGTGTTGACTAAGACAGAAAGTGTTCCTGAAGTGTATATGAATCAGTTTTGGCATCACATGACCGTAGGAAAAGACAACAAATACATTACAGTCAAAGTTGAAAACACAGAGATTCAATTTGGGGTTGATACTCTTCGCAATGTTCTAGACCTTCCATCAGAAGCCTCAGGCCCAAGAGGCAAATTCCACGATGAACCAACCTTTGAAACTATGGCTGAAACTTTAAAGCCTCTCGGCTATGATGATCAGGATGAAGAGCTCACTTCAATCTCCAAAGTGGACATAAAATACATCCCTCAGCCTTGGTTGACCCTTTACACCATAATCATTCATTGTAAAACCGGCAAAAAAACTGGACTTGAACACCCGAGTCTGACACAGTTACAATTCTTCTGGGTGTCTTCAACTTCTACCACATGGACTTCGCCAAGTTCATATGGAAGGACATGATATTCCAAGCCCAACAGTTCCAACAAAAGAAGGGTTACAAGGTACCCTTTCCCCGATTCACCAAGCTGATAATATCACATATCATGAAAATCCATCCTGAAATCGATAGACGTTTAAATGAGAAAGCACATACCGAACAGATGGATCACATGCTCACCAGGGTTAAAATACAGATAACAAACACCAAGAAACAGGGTGTGAGAATCCAATCGAGTATGTTGACAGATGCAGTGATGGGAACTGAAGCTTATCAATTGTACGATGAAGCTGAAAAGGCTGGAAAGTTGGGTATTACGGTTATGTGAACAAAGTCAACCAGGGGCAAAGGTAGAGGTACAGGCAAGATTGTCCCAACAGCTTCTTCTCGTACAAAGAAAGTCTCAAAACCAGAGAAGAAGAAACTGATAACCAGAGACAAGTCTGCTGAATTGCAACTCAGAGACGAATCCACTAGTGAAAAGGAGGATGAAGGAGTAGATCTTAGAAAATGAAGGAAGAAGAAAGAATTTGAAAAGATGAAGACAGTATTGGCAGAGAAAGACAAAGATTTAGGCAAAGGAAGGGGAAAATCACTTAAGATGACAGATCAATCTTTTAAACCCATCGAACCACCACTGACAGAAGAGGAGGAGCAAAAACAATTCAAGAAAGCATCAAAGGCAAGCAGAAAGAAATATCTAGCTGAACAAGAAAAGATTTAAAGAAGAAAGAAAGGAGAAGTCCCGGCTTCACATGTTGAAGAAGAGAAAGAGGATTCAGAGGAAACAAAGTCTGTTACACTAAGTTAATCTGAAGGAGAATCGAAAGAATCTGATGAAAGAGTACATTCAGGATCTGAATCAGATGAGAATGATGATGATGAAGAGGAAAATGATGATGAAGAAGAAGATGAAGAGAGTGAAGATAATGAAGATGATGAGAACAAAGATGATGAAGAAGACGAACATGATGACTACCAAGAGGAAAACCCTCCACCATCTCCACAACCATCTTCTGTAGGTCAATCACCCAGTGAGTTCAATGAACTGAAAGAGGAACTTGCAGAACTTCAAAAGAAAGTTACTGAACTTGAACAATCAAAAGAAAGTGAGCGCAAAGCCTTGGATGTACAGCTCACTGAAATGCAAAAAACAGCTGGATATACAGAAATTTCACATCGGTAATATCAAATCTTTTGATCTGGAGAAAACAGCAGAGCAATATCTTAAGACACATGTGCCTCAAGAAGTCAGTGCTCAAGTACCTCAAGAAGTCGGCAAACACATTCAAGGAGCACTCCCAACACTTCTTAAGGAACATGTCAAACGGAATCTGGAAAAAACTGTGGCTAATCTAATGAAAACCATACCAATGACGGTTCGGACCGTCCCATCCCAACCGTCTGCTGCTAAACTCAAAGGACAATTGCTTAAAAGTATCATGGATAATCTCGAAGAGGAAGAACTCAATAAGGCATTGCTCAATTCAATCAAGAAAGCAGAGAAGAGAGTTGAGGCATGTAAGAAGGATCAGCTAACTAAGCGTCGTCGGGATGATCCTGACAAAGATGATCATGGGAAGAAAAGGATGAAACCTTCAAAATCTAGTGGCCCTTCTACCAAAGCACCTTCCTCTGGTACTACCAAGCAATCAAGCCAAGACAAATTCATCCCTCTTGAAACCGGGGCATTTGATGAGGGAGAATCTCATGACGATATAAGTTCTGATCAAGAATTTCCTGTTGCACCACCAAGAGTTCAGAATGTTACAGCACCACCCACTAATGAAACAGTCAAACCTCAACCAGAATGGGTCAATCCTGAAGCTCCAAAGTTTGATTGGTTTGAAACGATGGTTGACACATATCCTGAAGTTCCAGCTGAAAATGATGAACCTGTTGAAGGCTCTATTGTGGACTTCACCAAACGACTGAAGAAGGCAATGAAAGTCCAGAATTTGGGGTTGCCTGATATCATCAGAGTTCGCAAAGATGGCTTCACAGAATTCAAAATCGTCACAACTTTAGAACTGGAATTTGAGTACAATTTGGAACAAGTCGCAAGAGTTCTTTCTAAAAACATTGACTGGGATCATGCACGGGCTTCTCATCCAAAATAAAAACTTCAACTCCGTGATTACTCCCAACCTTTACCTCTTGTTGGCCATTCTCACAACCCGAAGATACCCAAGGCTTACTTTTTCAATAACGACTTGGATTATCTGGTTTATGGTAACACAAACCCTGACAAACGTTATGCCACTTCTCTCACCAAGTACCAGGCATCATCTTATACATTAGAAGGTTTTGAAGAACAAATCAGTGATCTATTCGTCACAAGAATTCAAGAGTACAATGATGAAGCTGCTATGGGAATCTATCACTGGCCGAATCTGAGGAAATGGTTCTACAAATGGAAGCTCACTTTTCCTACAGAGATCGAAGATGTCTATCAGAAAAGTAGAATCCTTTCCATCACAAGTGCAGAAACAGAATCAATGTTTGGCTACAACTATCTGAAGAAGATCACTGTGAGGAGGCTGGATGATCAAGAATACACCTTCAAAGAAGCAGACTATCCTTACATGCACATCCACGATATTGAAGACATGTATCTTCTGAAAGTTCAAGGAAAATTTGTTCATCTTCCTGGACGTCTTCAGTACGACATTGTCAACTCAGTTCTGCTTTACATCCGTAACATTGTAATCAGATCAAGGGTCGAGGATGTTCATTTGGGAGTGGAAAGCTATCAAAAGAAGCTGAATTTGATCAAGCCAGATTTACTACCTCCAGGAATCACAGACATGAAGCCATACACATTCGGTGATAAACCATTTGGGCTGGTGTACGTAAGGGATAAAAGTTCACCAAAATTCATGGGTTATCAAGATATCCACAAGTTTAGTGATGAAACTCTACTACATGTCAAGTCTGAACTTCACACGATTTTGGAGAACCATAGAAAGGGGTTGAGGTCAGGATGGTTAAGGCATATGAAATGGAGTAAGAACGATGTGAAGCAAGCTATCAAGTTCATGGATATGATCGACCGAAGGATCAAGTTCCGGGTGACGATGAGAAGATGGGAAAGCTATTTGGGAGGATGAGCCAAAATCCCTAACATCCTCACTTTCCGTCGACCTGAGCAGTAGTCACTGGTACCTTTGTCATAATTCATCATCATTCATCATGTTTGTTATATTTGGCAATGGCTTGTGCACACTTCATAGTGCACAACCTGTTCTTGTATTGACAGGACCCTGATGTACGCTTCAGTGCCTTAATCCTGATCAAAGAAGCGAAAGCTTCTTTCTTATGAGTAGAATTAAACCAGAATTTAACTAAGTTTTTTCAAAATTCTGCCCATAAGGAAAAGTATTCCCTTATTAAGGGGGAGTATTTGAAACTTAATCTTTGTTCTGAAAATAAAATTCTTGAAATTCTTCCCACAAAACTCAAAAAGCATATTTTTATCAAACGTTTATCAAAAACATCATAAGTATGCTATTTTTAAGGGGGAGAATAAAGATATGATCTAAATATGGTAACTCAAAAAATTGATGTCTCATAAGAGCTCGACTCTGAATTGACCCTCGAATTGACAATAGCAAAAGTCAGTAGTCGAAAAGACATGTCCGGGACGGGTAATAATCTCAAACCAGTTTATCTGGTGATGTAAACATGTCTCGCAAAGGATGTGTCTGAGTAGAATGTACCGATTTCGAGCAATTTTCCTTGAATGTGATCTGGGCGGGTAATAATTTCAAGCTAGTTCTACTAGTGATGTAAATGTGTCTCGCGACGATCATGTTCATTGAAAATCAATCAATTCAAAAAGTGTTAACTCAACCCGACATGTGCAAATTTACCTTAACCACTTATGAGCACATGTTAAGGGGGAGTATTTCTGAAAATCACAAAACTCTCAAAGTGTTAACAAAATATGTTTTCATAATCATAAACACTTTGAGAGATTTTCAAATAATTGGTTTATGGCAACAATAGGATAGTCATGAAGTTATAAGGTGACTAAGGTTAGGGAAAACCGTCCTATGATCCGCCAGAGCCGGAGGGATCTACCCAAGGACAATACCAATAGTTTAGTACTAGAAAGTCCTAGGTATGATTGTAAAAAAGGAGAAATGAAATGAAAGGAGAAAGAAGGGGTTGAAGAATAAAAAAGAAAAGTAAAGAAAAAGGTGAAAAGAAATAGCCCTCCATTTGTTCAACCTTAGGGCAGACACCGGGTTCAATACATATGCTACTGGTTGTTATTACGATTACACCGGTATTGAAGATTAATCCATCATGGACCCAGTGACGCAATGCACTAAAACTTCTAGCCACTCAGGTGTCTCTCAAAAGACACTTGTTTCATTTCACACGGAGAACCCTTCATTATCTATCAACCTCTCACTCCGAGATGTGTTGATATTGAAAAGGAGGCAATCTGCTACATGCCTCCGAAGACCAAATATAAGCACTTAATTGAGTCTAGAGCCATGAGATACATCAAAGATCTCTTAGGTACACTTAGAATACACTGGCTGTTCAACAAAAGAAACACCAGATGTAAATTATAAGAGTGTCCTTCACAGATCTTAGCAATCTACCGAGAACATTCATGAGAGAATTCACAAATTGTGATTCTCAGTGATTGAATGGAAATCCTGCCAGGGTCAACATCAAATAGCCCTAACAGCAGGTCACTTCCGTAATCCCTTGTGGATTACGCTTAGTGTTAGCTCCAAAACGGTCTATAGTCGTGGGGTGATCTCCAGCGACTCAGTGAATTGTGGGTGCACTTCGGTGTGTCTGTGTAAGCCCTTTCGGGGGTATTCGGTTCAGAACGGCCTAGGCAAGGATTAGAGAAAGTCTTCACACTATGCTGTTGACGATCTCGAAGTTCGAACCTGTAAGTGCCGGATGATTTATTGCTAACTGTTTACCTGCAGCAAATCATGGAGACCTGAAGTTCCACCATCTTTCCATCATGCTCATATCCTGAAGATACGTTCTCACAAAGACTAAAAGATAACAAAAGTTCAAAGATGTTAAAGAAAATTCAAAGTTCAAGCACTACAACCTTTCATAAGTCAAAGATTGAAGAAGTGAGAACCAGATGAAGAACAAAAGTCAAAAGATATATGAGCATGGTGGAAAAGACATAAAGACAATATTAGAGAGAGGCAAATCTAGAGATTACCATATCATATCACAACAAGAACAAAGAACAAAGATCCAAGTGACGTCAAAGCCATAGAAGCAAAGACGACGTCAAGCAACCTTGATGACCAATACTTAGGGGGAGATTGTTGGGAACACTTTATTATTATCAAGTATTGATCATTTATGTAATAGGTTGCTTAGGCCTTTATGTTTGTTTTGAGGCTTAGCCTGTGTAGAAGGCCCATAGGCTGTGTCTATTTATTTATCTTAATTATGTATTAGTTAGGGCTAAAAGCCCATGTCTTGTAAAACACTATAAATACCCCCTCTCATTCAAGGGATGGGGTTGGTTGGTTGAATTCTAATATCATTTCATTATTGTTAATCACAACCTCCCATCTCTTTCTCTCTCTAACTTTCTCTCTCTAAATCTAAGATTAGATTAGTATCTTGTGTGATAAATCTAAGTAACAACACGTTCTTACTTCAAAAGTTACAATGCTTCCTCTTTGTTTCCTCCTCAGTGACACTTCACATCCTTTGAGTTAATTTAGTTAAAGGTTTTGCTATCTTGGAAAACCTTTGATAAACCTCAGGTAATATCCAGCAAGTCATATTGATTGATGTACCTCGGTCGGAGTTGTAAGGGTAGCCCAATCCTTAATGGACTCAAACTTGGCGAGGTCCATGTGAATACAATTCACATGACCAAGAAATCACACAGTCAAAATTCAAAATTCGTACTCGAAGAAGTTGGTCTACCGTTGTTCTTTCTCAAGCAGCCCTAAGGTCAATCCCAGATGTTCGTCGTGTTCCACTTTACTCTCTCGAGTAGTTTAGGATATCATTGTTGGATACTATCATAACTTGTCCAATTATAGTTCACGTGTAACACCCCAACCCAACAAGGGTAAAGATGTCACAATAATGGTTTCATATCAGATCACAACAAAGCATACATCTATAGTAATACAAGAAATCTCAAAGGTTACAAAGGAATTATTGATATTACAAGGTTACAAATGAGAATTCCAAAAACACTAATTCTAAAATATAAATCTTCTAGTCATCTCTAATCCAGAAAAGCTATCAAGTCTTCTAATTCCAAGGTTCTTTCCAACTCATAACCCAGCTTCCTACTAAAACCTACCGCAGGAAAAGAAATGCAGCTGAGCTACGAGAGCTCAGTGAACAGATATAACGATAACAAAGCAGTAGTATAGAACAGTAGAAAGTAACAGAAATAAAAGTCATGCAGATATAATATGGTTTAAGGAATAAGTCAATGAATAAGAATAAAGGGAAAAGACAAAGGAATAGTAATCCACCACGAGCCCAGAAACAGATCATATCATATCATAACAGTGTAACCATAAATCTTCATAATCATATAGAGGGGAGACCTCTCAGATAATCAGATAATATGAGAGGTGTCCTCATTCTTCAAATGGAGTAGCTAGCTCCCAGATATATGTGAAGGGCATGTATTGCACACAGTACCAATCACCAGACAATAATAAATCATATATAGATAATCCACTAAACAGAACAGATCTAGGATGCATCCATACGCCCCCGCAGATAAATAGTGGCCAAAATAATATAATGCGCATATCAGATAACAGATAAGGGGACGTGGCGGAACATCACTCTACCGCCCTAGAGTCATGCCATTGGTGCATCAATAACACGACCATGTTACCTTCATGGCTAGGAAACAGATTTTGGCTCGGGTATCAAACTAAGAGTCAGATATCATATCAAAACAGACTGTCATATCAAAAAGGTCATATCAGATGGTTCATAACAGATATATCAGATGAAATGCCAAAGGTCCAAATCAGAGTTTATCAGGTCAAAGTATCCAAAGCAAAGGATCATATCAAAGGTTCACAACAAAGGGATCATAGCAATGGCTTTGGGAATCTTAAACGAATCAGAAATCAAAATCATATCAAGGGAATAAGACACCCTTACTGAAAAAGGGCAGAGTATCTGTACCTTATACCGCAAATGAAAACACAACAAAAATATCAAGGTCGGAAGCAAACTCCATCTTCAGCGAATCTACACGAATTCATGGCTGTCTTATTAAAAGCTTATTAATTCAGATTACTTATTTTAGTCGGCTTTCCATTTTTAGTAACTTTCTATTTTTAGCAGGTTTCCAAAATTAGCAGGTTCAAATAATATAATTTAGGTTAAGTCATTAATTAGGGTCATTATGGAAATAAGGTTCATTTTAGCAAATTATAAAAGTTTAGGGTTAAATATCACAAGTTTTCATATTTTAGGGTTTTAAGTGTAATTACACCAGAGTTAAAGGTTTAAAATGAAAATACCTCAATTTACTCATTTAATACATAAGTTATTCAGAATTACACTTTTAACCCTTTAAGCTTAACAATTTATCACTTATACCCCTTTAGTTATTTTAAATTACAATTTAAACCATATAATTACATAAATCACAATTTAACCCTTATCATATTTTATATTTACACATCAAGCACTCTATTTTACCAATTTACAGAATATACCCTTTAAATTAATATTGGTACGAAAGCCTCTTCAATTTTCATGAATTACAAAACTAGTCCCTTGAATTTACAAGACTTATAATTCGAAACATAACTTATTAATAATTACATATTAAGCCCTTAAATATTCAAAATTTCACATTACACCCTTTATATCATCATTTATACAGATCACCTTCAAGTTTCCAGAATTTACACTTTTAGCCCCTCTATTTTATTTAATTTCAAATTCGACACATAAATTACAAATTAAATCTTTTCTTGCAAATTTTACACATAGGACCCTCATTTTATATTTTTCACACATTACCCCAGATCCAAAACATGTTACAAAAATACCCCACAAGTTTCAATAATTACAAAATACACCCTTTTAATTTTAAATTCCAATCGGTAACCATTTTAATTTACTAATACCTAACCCTAATTATTCCAATCATTACCCAATCATTCAAACATCATTATAGCACATTTTTGACCAGATCTAACAAAGAAAAACCTTAACCCAAATCGTTTGATACAAGTTCTTATTTTTTTTCTTATTTTTCTTATAAATCCGATTACAAAATAATTCCAACACAAGTGATTTAAGATTCAACAATTCAAGTGGCTATTTTTCCAGAGTTAGATGATTATAAAAGAACCCAGAAAAATTATATAGAAGACCCAAAAAAATCGTATAGACATAATTGTATTTTATGTGTGTTTTTATACTCTATAATTCGTATGATCATTCAAGCGTGCATGATTCGTGTTGGATATTTTATATGAGTCTTATATGATGTAAGTAACATAAGAAAAATGCTAGATAAATTTTAGGACGTACGAATTGGGCACAAGAATTTCATACCTCTCGGTGTGAACAAATCGAGCAAGAAAATCAAGAATAATTGAACCAAGCTTCTATAAATCGAACACCTATTTTTCTAACCTCCTTTGCACTCAGTAGAACCTACGAAAAATACTAGAATAGCTCCAGGAAGTTTGCACGATCGAATGGGATTTTTAGGGATTGTTAATCGGTTTTAGTTTAGGGTTTTTGGTGGAAATTAAATGGAATTGGCTAATAAAAAGGAAAAACCGTGAATATGGGGGAGGGGAGGGCTGGAAATTCCGTCAATGAGTTGACAAATCAGAATTTTAAATTTTTGATTGATTTCCTAATTTATTTTGGTATTAATCTTGTATAATATAAATTATAAATATAAATAAATAACTAAATAAATTTTTGGTGCATAATAATAATATTTTGTGTGTAATAATAATTTTTGGACATGTAAAAATGTTAAAATGTTTCCTCAAAATTATTTCACTTCATATGTAGCTCGTTACCAGAGATTTGGAATTAATTTGGTGTTTTATATATGCTTTAATTAATTTTTAAAGTTTCAAGGGCATTTTGGTCATTTTGCATGATTTCAAATTTTGGGTTTTACATCACGCATGTGGTTCATGAGATTCATGAAGGCGGTCAAGGTGTCGGCTAACCAACAGGCCTAACTAGGAATTCATAACAGTCACCACGGTTGTAAACGCGGCCTTCAGGATTTTTCTCTTCCCGAACCATTTTTGGTGGTAGTATCCGGATCCCAGATCGATCCTCAACTAGTTGCTCGAACCTTGGAGCTGATCGAAAGATTTTCGGTTCTCTGTAGAGGGCATCGGTTCTTCATAGTGTGTGTTCATTGTCATATACTAGGTCTAAGCAGTTTGAGTCTTGTCAAGTGGAGGTCTAAGAGTGGTTGATACAAAATTTCCATTGGCTCCTCCATCAAACTAAGCAGGTGTACATCGGTTTCTACTAACATTCGACTAGTCTCAATGGTATACTTATTTCTTAACGTGGAGGATAGAGTCTGGGAGAACTGTGTTGGTTGTTACTAGCAATCGGTCGGGCGAATCGGTAATGTTCTAGTGCAGAATGTATGACTTTGATTAGGGACCTGAATATAACCGTCGTAGTGGTTTGCATATATGCCTTAAGCAGTATATGTCTCAGTTACACATGCGGTTATGAATCATCAGGTAGTTGTCCAACTCAAAATTTTTTCAAATCGACACAAAGGTTCTCGGAACAGGAGGGGGTAGAGTAACGTGAAACATTATGCAACGGGATCGTTCTATGATAGTAGATGATGTAACGTATCATTTCAGATTAGAGTATGATGCCAGATAAGGCTGGATTCATGGAACGGAAGAGTGGTAGAATTGATTGGCTCGCGATCTTTCAAACATAGAATGATAAATTTAATTTTTGACGGAGGTTTAAGCAACCATTCCTAGCATAACATGATTCCTACCAAAATTATACATAGGTGGCCAGTCTTTGTATAATTAAAGTCCAATGATGTAATTCCAAGTTTAGTTACAAGGAGTAGATAATAAACCTTTTGTGGGTTTACGGAATACTAATGAGATGGCAACGTAGACAGCTATTTTATGTTGGGTGTACACACAATCGGGAGATAACGTCAAGTAATTCGTTAGATAATGGCGAAAATGAAAAGTCTAGCGCGTAGGTCTTGTTACATGGGACAGTCATTCCTTGACATCACATTTTATTCTGGGTTTCCTCCTACTTCTCGGTTTTCTTGGTTGTTGTTTCTTTAAGTGGTCCTCCTACTTCCTCTTGTTGTCAACCACTTTCTCAGTTGCGTCCCAAATCACTACGTCCTTCAGACGGCGAGTTAACTCAACGGTATCTCAAAGAGTGGCTGGTCACCAAGTAATCACGCCATCCTTGGTAGATGGGTGCAATCTATTAGTATAGTGCTCTATCTTGAGTGCTTCGGTACGAACCATCTCAGAGCATGATAGTGACAGTTTCTGGCAACGACGGGTTTGGGTTGGCATGTCAGTGCCCTTCACCTTGTAATTCCAGAATTCAGATTCCATCTTTCTCGCTTCATCACAGGGACGGTAGTTCCTAAGCATCATCGCCTTAGACTCTTCTCAAGGCATTGAATAAGCCACATCAATACTGGCAGATTGAAGGTAAATGTTCCACCAAGTCAAAGATTCATCCCACAGAGTGAACAAGGCATACTTCGCCTTGGGTTACCAATTTGGAATACGGCTTCAGTCTTTTCTAACCAACGCTTCAGAGCAATAACACCTTCAGTCCCGCCAATCCATTTGTCACACGGTTTCGAAACTCCTTATACATTCCATAACGAGCATCGTTTTCGGGTCTTAAAGTCCCGGAAGGAGTGTTCAAGTGATTCGACTCGTTTAGTATCCTGGCCACTCATTGGGCCACTAACTGATCAATCAGAGCTTGATTCACCATAGCATGTCTTGGTGGGACCGGGTTGTTTGTAGTTCAGTTTGGAGTGACTAGAGGTTGACCACGACGACCTGTGTTAACAGCAGCAGCAGGTTGTGTCTGCGTGGTCCTAACTAAGTTTCGTTTCGGAGCCGTTGATCTATCCCATAGACATCAACGAGCTATAAGATTTCAGATATCGGAATAACATCGCACAAGAATTTTGATCATCACCATTAGAATACTGGAATGAGCATCAATCACCATAACATGAACACTATTCCAACCAACGATAGCGGGTTCCAGCTCCACATATTAACCAGGTATTCGGGTTCATCAAAACATCAAGATTCAGTACAATATCCTCAAAAATTCAACAGCGGTAGATGTAAACGGTGATTGATAGCAATGGATGGCAATGATACATGATAAAGAACTAAAGTCTCTAATTGAGAACTTCCCGATTTAGAGTTCACAACAAACAATTCCATGACTGTTCGAGTACTCGGCGTAGCTCTCACGGCAACTTCTTGGTCTACCAGACCACATGTTCTTTTCTGAATACAAACGGAGAAGTGGGATGCACTAAAAATGTGTCCCCAGTGTAAGCGTTTCGAGGCGGGTTTACCAATGGTGATAAAATGGGCGTTTCGGAGGAATAGGACGAATGTCCAATCCTGGAGTTAATTTGTGAGGCTACATGGAGGAAGTTCGTGAACATAACGGATACACACAGAAATGTTACCACAAAACAGTATGAGTGGGTGAGGACTAGATAGGGAGGAGACATGGTCTGTGACAACGGTAATAAATAGTTACCACAATCCAAAATATCACAACAATTGGTAAGCCGTAAGGGTGGGTCATACACTAATAAACTCCTCCCAACACACTTGCCAGGCCCTTATTAGATTCGTCAACCCAATAAGTCCGATAACTGTGTCGGTCGGGTCTATTAACGTTAGACCGACCCGTGACCCCAACATAACATAAACTCTTCCAAAACAGTAATAACATGTTTCGCATCATCCTAAACATATTCCCAAATCAAATATCGCATCATTCCAAATATACTACCAGAACAATTTCCACATGATTCTAGACATGTTCTCAAGTCAAATATCGCATAATTCTCATCCTAGTTTCCTAAATATTCCAATCTCATATCAAACAGTTAATCAGCTCATCATGTCAATAATAGAGGCTTTGGCTTGGCAGGTAGGCACATGACGGTCGTAGGATCAATTTTGAAAAATGGTTATAGTCTAGGTTTTTGATAAGTTCCCAGTTCTCTATAACCTTGACCTCTGATACCAATTTGTAACACCCCTAAAATATGGTACAGCGGAAGACTAATCAAGCTTTCGGGGTGCTACGGGGATTGGTATACAACACATGCATAAGAAAACGGAAATACCTCATCAGCATTAATTAAAACATTCCAAACCAAATATTTAGTGTTTACATTTATTCAAAAGTGCCGAAGTAAGCCCAAAATAAAACATAAGGTAGGTCCCTAATTTAGTTATCATAGTTTGAAATTGATCCATGAGCCGTGCCATTTGCCAAGCCTCCAAGTTAAGCATTCAACAATAGTTGCATCAGTTACCTGAGAATACATGCTAAAAGGTCAGCTTACGCTGGTGAGTTCATAGGTTTAAGCAAAAGTATAACAGTGGACCAAGATAAGTGATTTGCTACACTGGACTAAGATAGATATAATTCACAATTTCCACTTATATCTCAATCACAAACATCCATAACATATGATAGGTCACAAAGCCCTCCCTTATATTGTCAGTCATAGTAGGGCCCTGGGATATATTTGACCTTAGCCAGGCAACACGTTATAGCAAAATACCCTGGTCTAAGACAAATATCTGTTGTAAATATCTAACCTTAGCCAGTCAACACGTTATAACAAATCATAAAACAATAGTTAGGTCCATTCAAAATGGTTTTGCATGTTTCCTCACCCCAAGGTTTCAATAAACAGTTCACGAGTAAAAGTGGGGCTGTGAAACTCATATGCATATCAGTTAATCACATAACGCCTTCAAATAACCAAATCAAATATTTCAGCCAAACAGTCAAATATTGAGTAAACAGTTCGCATATTCCAAATAAACAGTCATTGAGTTTAATTAAAAATGAGCATGTATTCCCCCCCAAAATAGTTATGAAACCGGTAAAAGTATGGGCCATGAACTCACCTCAGTCCATCAATACAGTATCACAACAATATCAGAGAGTAGATCAGCACAATAAACCAAACAGTAGCACAACAGCTCAAGGGTAGTATAGCACAACGACAACTACGGCAACATGGCACAACGGACTCGGCACGACCTAATAATATAAATACTCGTCTCAAAATACATTTCATAAATAAAATACGCAAGGGTTTCCAAAGTTAACCCGTTCCATTCCCAAAATAATCCAATTCCATTTCCAAAATAATCAAGTTCTGTATCAAAGAATAGTCTCGTTTTATTCCTTTTATATGTGTTTGGTATCATCGTTCGTGTAGCGGTGAAAAGATGCTGACTCAAGTGTACACACACCAAAACAAGTGATGATAACAGGGTAGTCGCGGAAAAACATGACAAAGTCAGGGAGTGACAACGGAAATGACTCGCAAGGATCACACATACCAAACACACCAAGTTGTTGAAAGGATTGGTAGTCGTCGGTTATAATCCCATCATGTTTCATAAACATATTCGTTTTATGTAACAAAAACTCATCATGACTTATTCGTTCGTAGAACGTTCCAAGTCAAGTGATTTAATTAGTTTCCATTCTAATATATATATCAAGTTTGGTGTTGCAATTTCCCAATTAATTCGACTACCAATCAATTCATCATATCAAAAGTCAAGATCAATTGATTTAGCTTAAAAGCTTAATAAGGTATCCGGATGAATCATTGAGTCCTTACCAAATATGTTGACTCGGTAAGCCCAACAATTCCTTCGTCTTGCTTATTAATCCAAAGCTAAACCTACGCATCACTATAAATGATAAGTCTATGGGATGGGTTACACACTAATAAATTTCTTCCAACGTACTTATCGGGCCCTTTTTGGGCTCTTCGTCCCAATAAGTCCGGTAACCATGTCGGTCGAGTTTATTAACGTTACCGATCCGTAACTTCAAATAATCCACAATTAATGCCCACAATGGCAATAAAAATTATACTAAGGCAAATGTACCTCGATACGTTCTTGTAACCTCGTGTTTTTCCGTTATTTCCTAAACTTATATTTCCCAAAAGTATATAAAACGTTTATTATTTATTAACTAACAATTAAATTGTTATTTATTAACCATTTGCAATCCTTTTCCTTTCGTTTTTGCTTTATAACATGTCACGAGATTCGATAACGTATCAAGTCACATTTCCACAACTCTCACGGCTATAAGCCGGGTCAAAAGTTAACCATTCCAATATGTATCCGTATGTCCAAGTATATATCAAGTTTTTGGGCATGTCGAGGTCGCACCGAGATCATGTGGTCTCGGCTAACACTCATAGCCATAACCATAATTGTTTCAAGTCAATATATATCAAGTCAACCATAATCGATCTCGGCCAAACTACATCCTACGGCTCGAGTCCCAATGCCGCAATCAATATCAAAGTTCAACAACAATTATAATCATTATACTGTCCATGCTTATTACCTCGCCGAGACCAAGTCTCGGCTATAAACAATATATGAGCCATGGTTCATTCGAACCAAAAATAACATACGGCCAAGACTCGAGGTCTCGGCTAAGGCTTTCCAAGTCACGAGTTCAACCAAAACGGCCACACAAGAATTTTGTCAAGACCACAAGGGTCTTGACTACCCTTTATGTCGCAAGTTAGAATTCCGAAACCATCAAAAGGGTTTACCAAGCCCTCGAATAGCATAAATAAATAAATAAGCTAAACTAAATATGACCATAAACACGAAATAAGCTCGGTTGAGCTTATTTCGGCTCGTTACATGACTACACGACTCGACAACCAAACCAAACACAACCGTGACCACAACCACGATACCAAACGTGAGTATTATTAGTTTTTAGTTTTTAAAAAAGGCTAACCCACTAGTTTTAAACCCAAACCCATTCGAAAACAATGAAAAACAACTCGTTCGAAACGAGTTCAACTCACACCGTGTCACACAAGTGTGAAACGGTGTGTCTCACCTCCAAAACCTTCGGATCTACACGTGACAAGCAAAAACAACTCGAATGATGGCGGCGAGTGAGTGTCGGGGTGGGTTTTGAAGCGCGTGCACCACGGAATAGTGATGTACGTGATGTCGTTATGACGGTGGTGTAGTTATTTGGTGGTGGTGGTAGAGGGCGGTAATGGCGTTGGTGGAGTAATAGCAGGCGGCGGCTCAAAGGGAGGGGAAAATATTAGTTAGGGTTTGTGTGAAAATGAGTATAATGGGGTGGGGTGATAGAGGTTTATCCCCATCAAGGGCCAAAAGTGTCAGTTTTCCTAAACTAGGGGGCGCGGCCGATTTTTAATCACAAGGACCATTCACAAAATTTTGCTAAACTTTGGATAAAATGGTTCTCGGGCTCGTTTAGCATATCAAAAGTGCTCGTATGACGTTCTAAGTCGCTCCATTGTTTTTATATTTATTTTTCCATTAAATATGACTATAAACACGTCTATATCCGTTTAACGCGTTAAAACCAATATTCCTCGTATTATTAGGTTAAATTGTGCCGACTCACGTTGTGCTAAAACTCAAGATCTATGGGGAAACTTCATATATCACGTAACAGTATTCAAATAAAATTCCACATATTCCAAAACAATTCCCCAATTCATTCCCAAAACGGTACCCATATATTAATATTCGTTTTAAATAAAAATACGGCATTAAAATAATCCCTAAAAATTACCGGTTGTCACATTATTTAACATGGTATTAGAAACAAAAGGATAATAATGATGATGAATCATCAAAAGGTTTTTCCAGGAGACCTTACTCGAGTTGTACTAAAGGCATTGGCGTGTTGCTAGACGCTAACTAATGTGATTACACTATTAAGATATGTCCAAGTGGGAGCTATTAGTTTTATGGACATAAATTAGTAGTGTATGTTAGGATCGAACTCGAGATCACGGGATTGCACACTTTACTTATGAAGAGTTAATGATTAATAATTTAATATGAAAAGTTATATTTAATTATTAAATACACAAAATGACTAACGGACGTTAAGTAGTTAACGATAATTGACTAACGACCGTTAAGTTTTAAAGAGAAGGACTATAGATGAAAATAGAGAACAAAAGCTTCCGGAATCCCTTGGGGACCAAGGTGGCCGATTGGTTGGGCTAAGGGGGAATCCCAAACCCACTCCAACTTGTTCTCCAAGTTTTGCATCCTATATAAACAAGCACAAGGGTCATTGTTTGCTACCTTTTGTACACGCAAAAAACCCTGAAGTGTTTTTCTATTTTCTTTTAGCTCCAATCGGCCGAAACCCTTATAGGGGTGTTCGACTTTTGTTTTCTCCAAAAACAAATTGTTTTGTGTTCTTTTACTAGCATAACGTTAACTTGGTATTAGTACGTGTGTACAAGAACGTGATACTAACACACTATTGTTAGTATCTTGGATTGAATTGTAAAACGGTAAGGGACAATTCTTATAATCCATATAAACCCTAATTAGGGTTCATAAAGTTGATTGTTGAAGAATTGCTAAAAGGTACGCATACGTTTTATATTCGGTTAATTAATTATGTGTTATATGATCCTACGCTTTCGCATGTTTCTTTGATGTTTATTGTGTTTAATTATGTATGACATGTTATTAAAAACCAACAAGGTATACCTGAGGATTGAGTACATCAAGCATATTGGCAAAAAACATGGAAGGAGATGTACATCCATAAGATTAAATGTGTTGCTAACAGTTAAATTGGCCCAAGTGCAACATCCCTAGTATCTTATTGCCCCCACACCATCATGTTCCAGTTGGCAGACCAAGGAAGAAGAGGAGAGTGACCAAAGATGAGACGACTGAGAATGCGTTCAAGGAAATGGTCAAGGGTGGGAAGCTTTCAAAAAAGGGAAAGACTATCACTTGTAGCCAATGTGGTACAACAGGTCACAACAAAAGAGCATATACAGGTCCAAGAAAGAAAAATGCAAAGGGGAAAGGCAAGAATAAGGCAAGATCTGAGGGTGTTGTAGACACTGAAGCAACTGAAACTGCTGCATGAGCAAGTCAACCAATGGATTCACAATCAACCCAAGAGGTTGGTAGTCAGAGGAGAAAGAGTACCAGAAAGGCTTCCAAATAAGCCGCAATTTGAATGGCTTTATGTATGAGTGAGATAAACCTTTTCTTTAAGTTTTATTGTTGCTTGTGAGTTTTAGATTAAGACAATCACTATTTCTATAGTTTTGCTATGTTTGTTAAACAATGGTGATGAAGACAATTAGTATGTCTTTAGAATAAGATAATTACTATTTCTGTAGTTCTGTTATGTTTGTTAAACAATGGTGATTAAGACCATATGACCCTTAACTAACATCCAAATCCATTAAACAAATACATTACATAATACTACCAACATACAACCAAAGTTTTTTCAACTACCACAAAGTTATTACATCAACTGTTTCATCCTTAATTGGAGCTACACAAAACACTTAACAAAGATTTCATTTCTTCATTTTTTTTTCTTACTGGCAAGCTTCCTTTTTCCACCTGCAACTTCAACCTTCCCTTTTCCTTTACTGTCATTTTCTGGAATTGCTCCTAAACGATATGTGGATCTTTTAATTCCAAATGTCTTATTACCTGTACAACCCCAAGTATGTTGTGCTGGCAGGGCTAGTATGCATTTAGCAGACACTTTTTGATGTGGAACATTTTTTGCGCTGGAACATGTTTGAGCTGGAACCTTTTCAACATGAACATTTTTTAATGGCCAGATAAAGGTGCATCTTTCAATCCATTTAATAGTCTCAACATCGAGTTCATCACTGCTAATTTCATCACTGCTTGATGATACAATGTCACTGTTTGTATCATAATCATCACTGCTTGAGTATACCCATTCACATATTGGGCTTGAACAATTGGCAGCTTGAACATTGACTTCATCACTGCTTGATGATACAATGTCACTCCTTGTATCAGAAGAATCAACAAAAATCCCTTCTGCAAACATATAAAAATGATAGGCATGAACTAACAAATATGAAAGTAGTGTAACAAAGGTAGTAAACAATATATCCAGATTGTCAACGACAATTAAATTGAGTAACCTTTTTTCACCATGGTTTTCAAAGTCCAATTGAGTAAATAAATTAAGTGAGGGGATTTGGGGGTCTGGTTTCTCTATTTATTGTATAGGGATTTTATTGCAAAAAATGTCCCTAAACATTAATGTGGGTCGGGTTAAATAAGTGTTGAGTGACATAAGTCAAAATTGATGTGGGTCAGCTTTGACTTTTTTAGTCAACAGCGATCAAATAGCAGCCTAACAATGTCATACCAGACAATCTAAATCACTCATAACACTAACAATTCTTCATCTCCAACTTTATTTAAATGAATATTGTAAGTTGAGACAGAAATGAACCTGCATAAATATGATTTTATTCAACAAAACGAGAAATGTATACATGCAGCTGAGTGAGTCTGTGAGTGTCCATAAGTGTTCCACTGCTTCATTGCAACTATATGAACCTGCATAAGTATTTGATTCATTATCAATACATAACTGATACATTCCTACTCCATCAATCCTTTATTTGGTGAACTAGTTGACAACATAAGTATTACAACAAACAGGCCATCCAACCCGAGACCAACCTAAGCTTTATGTTTGACTTTTAAACCACATTTATGGACTTGCAGAATGTCATGAATATATCTGTGATGTGGTTAAACATCAAGCAATCCACTAAAATTTGGATCATAATACATAATCCTACTTAACAAACAATCATAATACTTAACAAACAATCATAATCCTACTTAACAAAAAAATAACGCAAATCATTAATAATAGCATTTTCACATTCATCCCACCAAGATCGTTCACAAAAAAGGGATTAACTACACATCCCACATAAACAAACCAAAATACATAAAAACTAGTGTACCGTTAACAAACATCCTAGAACCACTTATAAACTACATAGACCATAAAAAAAAGCAAAGAGGAGGTAAATCCTTAGCTGCACTGCTAGTTCCTATTGCTCCCTGTACATCTGAGTATACTCCTCGATGTCTTCTTCCAGCGCATTCCTAGCCCTAAGAAGGCCAGGAATGATCTCAATAGCTCTTTGGCACATCGGGGGATCTATCCACCCGAATGTCCCACAGTCAGAACCCTAAATCATCCAGACAATAACACAGTGAGTCACATTTAATGTAAATAACTCACTCTAATTCAGTATAACGAGTCTTACCACGTTGGGGCAGCAGAAGAACCTTCTTCCTGGATTTCTGTCCGTCCAGGAAGTTTTGATGATCGCAACGTTATCGCAACCGTATAGCACCATTATTATGTTCTTAAGTGTGTGAGTGAGTGAGTAGATTGTAGTGGGTGTGCAATTTATGGTATGCAAATCGTGTTATATAAGAATGAAAGAAGTAAAATGTTGTTGCAAAAAATGTCCCTCAACACTAAACGAGGTAAATGTACACATTCATGCGTATTTATACAAGAGTAAAGTACATTGGCTAACTAACTGCTACTATACACTACATGCTACATTCTATTACAATTAGTTAAGCTATTGTACAGTAGTAAATGAGTCTTTGTGGAGTAGTCTTTTGCACTGATAAGCTTGCAGCTGAGTGAGTCTGTGAGTGTCCATAAGTGTTCCACTGCTTCATTGCCACTATATGAACCTGCATAAGTATTTGGTTCATTATAAACACATAACCGATACACTCCTACTCCATCAATCCTTTTTTTGGTGAGCTGGTTAATCATTTATTAAACTGCAAGCAAATATACATACAAATGCAGTCATCATGTAGTATGACAATACCATAGTTACCTATTTTGACAGCATGAGTATTACAACAAACAGGGCATCCAATTCAGTCATCAGGTAGTATGACAATACCATAGTTACCCATTTTGATAGCATGAGTTTTACAACAAACAGGGCATTCAAAACGCCGAAACCAAACCTAAATCATGATAACTGAATCTCTAACAGATGATTACAGATTCATTCACCAAATCACCTAAAGTGTTATTGCTTCTAGTCCACCTATTCTTACTGAACACAATAGACCACGTCCAACCTAAATCATGATAACTGAATCTCTAACAGATGATTACAGATTCATTCACCAAATCACCTAAAGTGTTATTGCTTCTAGTCCACCTATTCTTACTGAACACAATAGACCACGTCCAACCTAAATCATGATAACTGAATCTTCAACCCACGACCAACCAAAGGTTTACGTTTGACTTTTAAAGCACATTTATGGACTTACATAATGACATGAATAACACAAATCATAATCCTACTTAACAAAAAATTACACAAATCATAAACAATCATAATCCTACTTAACAAACAAATAACACAAATCAAATTAGATAATTAAAGATACTTGAACCATTGTTGTGATACCATAATGTACATTAACTACATAACCAACCATCAACAAAAATACATTGTTCATATACACCTAACATAAACATCATCAACTACCAGAAACCCAAAAAACCAACCCACATTGACCAAAACCAAACGGCCAACTTTACAAGTAAACATAAGAAGCGAAGAAAGCCCAACTGATGATAAGGTATTTACTAAACTTGTTAGCCCGCTGCTCCTCCATTTTTGCTCGAAGCTCTGCCTGGTTTGCCCGGGTCTCCTTCTCGTTTGCCCTGTGCTCCTCCCAGTCAGCCCTTTCTTGCTCTAACTCCAGCGCATCTTCCAAAGCATCTCTGGTCCTAAGTAGACCAGGTATGATATCTAAAGATCGGTCGCACATTGGTGGATCCACCCAACCGATGAAGGGACAGCTCGAGTTCTGGAAAATGAAAGAAATGTAATTAAAAAGAAGAAAACAGAGCCAACTTGTAAAATGTTACATTATTATTGTTTTGATCAAGAGTCAAACTTACGTATGTCGGGCATGAGTAGAAGCGCCTACCAGGATTCCTGTTCGTCCAGGAAGTTCTAACGACAGCTTGAAGACCACATGCGTAAAGAACCAGTTTTTCAGATGAACAAGATGATGAGCAGTGACAGTAGATTCAAGGGTGTGTAATAGTGACTGCTTAATCGTGTTATATAAGAATGAAAGAAGTAAAACCTTGTTGCAAACAATGTCCCTCAACACAAAGGTAGGTCTGCTAGTGGGCCTGTCAAGTGGATTTGATGGCAGGAATAGTGAAATAACAAAAATACCCTCACGTGCAACCTACATGACGACTAACTAACGAGATTTCCTAACAAGCGTTAGCCCAAAAACTGAATTTGCAGCTACAGTAACGCTTCAAGGACATAACTTGCAGAAAATTGAAACGTTAGGGACAATATTTGCAGTTTTTTTTCAAGGACATTTTTCGCATTTTTCGGAAAGTTTAGGGACATTTTTTGCAGTTTACTCTTAAATATAAGTCGTATTGAGATTTTTTTTTTTTATTTTTTTTTTTTTTTTTTTTTAAGTAAAGTAGAATTTGAGCCATTATTTTAACTCTTAATTTAATTTAATAATTTAAATGTCACAACATTTATAACAATACTTATCATGTTTAAGATGAGCATAAGAGAATCTCGATCAGATTTATAGTTTCAGAGAAGAGTAAATTGCAAGAATCGTCTCTGTGTTTTGCCCAGATTGCAAATTTCGTCCCTGACCTTTCATAAGTGTAGGCAGGCTCCCTGTGAGGAAAACTTTGGTTCGTTTTGTTCCTTTGCTTATGAAAGATCATGGACGACTTTCGCAATTTTGGCAAATCACAAGAAGGCCGTTTGCACTTAGAAAGGTTCAAAATGGACACAACTTTTCCTCACAGGGAGGTCGCCTGCACTTATGAAAGGCCAGTGATGAAATTTGCAATATGAGAAAACCACAAGGATGATTCTTGCAATTTACTCTTTTTCATAAAATATTTGAGTAGAAAATAAAAGTTTTAAATGTGTTAAATAATAGTCAGTCTGAATATAATATACCCACGTGAAAATGTTATCAACTTGTAGAAGTCGTAATATTGGCTGGATTAAAAAACTAAAATTATTATATTTTAACGAGAGAATTATGATGTTTTACTAATAAAATATATTTAACTAAGATCATAGTTGATATTATTAGTAGTTGACATGATAAAAAAGTAAATAAATAAATACAAAAAGCATTAAGATACAACTTGTTAAATAACTGAATTGAAATAATATCATTATTTTATAATTATACGGATTTTTAGCTATATTTTACTTATTAGGTATTTAGAAATTTTAAAAGATAGCAAACAAAACTTGTTGCTATCAACTTGACTAGGTGACCCATTCTGTTTCAATGAGCATTCGAACCGAATCCCGAACCGAACCGAAACCGTACCGGTACCGTACCGAAACGGTACAATTTTCGATATACGGTACGGTACCGTACTAACGAAATAAGGAGAAAAAAAATTCGGGATCACTAATTCGTCGGGACGGTACCAAATCGGGAAATTCCCGAAAAAAACCGGGAAATCCGATTTCCGTACCGGTATCCGAATCCCGTTCGGTACGGTACCGGTACCACTAATTTATGCTCGGGAAAAAATCGGTACACTAATTCGTACGGGACCGGTACCGTGCTCATCATCACTTGTTGCTATCAACTTGACCCATTCTGTTTCAATGTGTATTAACAATTTACAATTGATGGATTTAGCTGGAAATATATAGCCCAAATGGGCTAAAAGGCCCGAAACAAAGTATTTTAGATTTATAGTAGTAGTGGATATGAAAAATATATATTGTACACATCTAAAATAGTCTCCTCTTAAAAACAGTGTTTCAAAGGCAATTCACATCTTAAATATCAATGGTTAGTTAAGTTTTATCCATTTTTTACTTAAACTTCATTTCCAATAAATTATACACAGAAAAAGAAAACAGACATGTAAATATGATGGATCATAATCGTCGATTTTAAAAATCTCAAAACGGTGAAACAAAACTCGCATAGTGTAAAGTGTAAACTATTGTTGTTACAATGCAGTCGACAAATGTTTGATGAATACATATTTAAAAAGATTTTGATCCATCTTTGATTAGTGGTTAATTTCTACCTTTGAGTTTTGGCTAACATGCCCTCTTTCCGGTCCACACCCGTACTTCATGTGGGTTGAGCATGGTTCACGTGGTTTCTTTAGTATGCTCATTTTCGCACACAGAAGGAGCCAAACAATATGGTGCACTTGCGTCTTGTGGGTTGGTTTCCTTGATCTTAAAAGAGGGAATGTGTGATGTTGGCCAACCCAAGTCTTGAGTAAGTAAGCAAAATTAAACGTAAAACAAAAATATATGGCCCATGCAGGTCTCGAACCTGCGACCTTCGCGTTATTAGCACGACGCTCTAACCAGCTGAGCTAATAGGCCTTTGTGTACAACTTCATCGATCTGTTTTATATCTACTTTTAGCCACAGTATACTTGTAACTTCTAAACTCTAAAGTTTTTGTTGTTGTTTCAGTTCGATTAATTCTAACTGATATTTTTTTTCTGCTTAACTGTTTAAAATACCCCAATGCCTAAACTGTTGCAATTAATCATCATCATTATGTTAGAAGTCTTTTGGTAGTTTTACTAAAAAAGTTCATTTTTACAATTTTGTATGGTTGTATTTGATTTTGCTAAGTTCATACACTTGTTCATTCAACCGAACAATTGTTTTCGAACAACAAACATTGCGACTCACAGATGCTTAATACTGGTGTTAGAAATTTTTTATTGTCTTGGTTAGAATCAAAGGTAAGCAATAAGCAGGAATCTTGATAAAGATGGTGGAAAGGATATGGAATACTTGCAAAGATAAAACATAAAGTTGCCTATAATGGAGGTTAAGACTTAAGAAGCCTAATCTTATAATCTTTCTAAGGTATCAACTTATATCAACTCAATCAAACAAACTTAACACTTATTAACCCTTAAGTCTATTCACCATTTGCTTCATTCAAACATCATGACAGATCAAAGATCCGCCTTTCGCTTTCGTGTACCTCGGCTGAGACCTTCTGTTCCACCTCCTCGCCCTGCGACTAATCCTACCCAAACACCTTCAAGAAGGCCACCCGTTCGTCCACAGCCTACACCAAGACCTCCACCTCCAACTCGTGCACCATCACCACAACCACAACCCTTACCACCACCACCACCACCACCACCTCCATCACCTCGTGCACCAACACCACCATCAGCATTATCGGTAGTACCATCACCACGACCTCAAACGCTACCACCACCTCCTGAACCATCACGATCACAAACACTACCACCTCCTCCTGTAGAATCACCTCCACCACTGTCACTATTTCAACCTCAGGACACGACGCCTGATCAATCATCAACTTTACCTGAACCCGAAATAAAAGCACCACCACCATCACCATTTCTATCTCTCGGCACAGTCCCCGCTTCCCTACGACAGCCATCACCATCACCAACACCAACACAAACACAAACACCGGCACCAGCATCAGTACAAGCGTCAGCACCAACACCAGCACCCACAATTGCCAAACCTCTACAGCCCAAAAAACCACTAGCTGCACAACCTTCTCCTGCTAACACATCACCGCCTTCTTCACCATCTAAAACACACATTCATTCACCAGTTTCCACACATCCACCATCACCATCTAATACGCCCACTCAGCCCCATGTCTCAGCCACATCACCATCCCCAACAACCACATCACCACCCTCTTCAAGGCCTTCTACTCCGCTTCATGTACCGCCACCTCAGCCACCCTCATCACCTGCATCTCCTCACCTCGAGCCAAAGAATACATCTGGAGTCAAATGGTCTACAGAACCAACCTCAAATAACGGTCAAAATGAAAAAGAGCAAAAACACGACTACACATCCACGGAGTTATCAAGTGAGCATTCTAATTCAGAAACAAGAGCTAGAACACAAAAACCGCAAATCAAACCAATGGTTCCACATTCAGAGGACAAAACCTCGGTGCCTGCATCTCCTGAAACCCCGAAAGGAAAAGAAGCACAAGCTCCTCATTGTGCAAAGGGCACGACTTTAAACACGCCACAGCAGTTTATGGATAAGAAACATGCAAGTATTGTAACAATTGCTGGTGATAACAAAGGGACATCCATGCATATAGGCTATGGCGCCAAAAAAGAAAGGTCAATCCACATCATCAGACAGTATAAGGCCAATAATGATGAAATCACGGATACAACATCTGATGGCGAAGAAAGCTCAAAGGAGGAGAATGAAGAAAATGAAATAAAAGACGATGAAAATGAGGAAAGTTACGGATATATAAATTGCAATATTCAAGGGATTAATAATTCAATGGTGTTTAACTGCTCGTTTACTGAAAGAAACCCTGGTGTTCATCTAGGCTCTTCTTGGAAGAAGAAACGAATGCGGAAGTGTAGAAAGGTGGACGTGAATAAAGTCAAAGTCAATGTGAACCCTTTGAAGAAGCGTACTGTTCGAAGGAGATGTCTTAGAGGTATTTTTATGGAGTCGAGTGATTCTGACAACAATGATCCCGAGAAGCCTAGGCGTCATGGTTGTCGTTATACAAGTGGGGAGAAAAGTAACAAGGATGACAAGACAACTGTTGTATGATTCGAGTTAATTTGCAACAAAATTGTACAGAATAAGGATGTTACTCCATCATATGTGATACTCTTGCGTTTTCTTAAACGAACTTTATAATCATTTGTGCCTTGAGTTTTCGGATTGGAATCTACATATAGCGTAACTGCATCATTTCATTTTTTTATGGATCCACACATCTTATAACTAGTACCTTCAAAGAGCTTTCTTAAAATTAAATATTTACAACTAGTTTTAAAGCTCTGAAAAGCATATGAAGATATGGATCACAATAGCAATAGGCTAAGATTTCATTCACATGCTGGTTTAGTGTCGAAACTACTTAAGCATATTGCAAATGCCTGGAAAGTAGATAATGGGTAGCAATAATCCATAGTAAATATATCTTTCCCAATTTTCCCAAACTGTAGTATGACATCATCTTGTTGTTCCATACTTTGATCACTTTGTTCCGGGTCAACAGCCAACTGGAAGTTCTTGACAGATGCTACAGTAACACGCCCTTTGAAATTTAGACACCAACACTGCAGTTGCTCGTGCCACCTTGGTGCTTTATTTTTCAAAATTAGTGGTTCTTCATTTGTGTTTGGAATTGGAAAATGTGAGAATTCTTCATCTACAAATGTTGGTGGAGTAGGGACAGTTCCGTCTTTTTGAATCGCAGTGGATGGGATAGTGTTCATGGTGCAATGCATTCTTCTAGGCCCTTTAGTTCGCAGAAAATTTAGCTCGTATGATATGTTGACCACTTTGGATTTGACCATTGGTGATACTACCCCACAAGTTATGTTCGTTGACCCAAATTTTTGGTTTAGAGGGTCGTAATGAGGCTGATCGTCATAAATGACAAACTTGGTGCCAAGAAAATTGGAACTGTTTCACAGAAATGGTCAGTTAGCGTGATAAAAGTGTATGATAGATGTGCCAAAATGGGCTGGTCAAAACAGGTAACTTTAGGTATGGGTCTGATGCCCTTTTTTTGATATATTGTTAGGGTGACAATATCAACGAACGAATGTCTGATGTTTTATGCATTAACTTTCGCTGTTGTTCCTTATAATGTTTTTTTTTTTTTTTTTTAATTTCTTTTTCCCTCAATAAGACAGATATGACCCGTTGGAGATATAACATAACCAAAATTCACCAATTTACAAGTAAATGGGTCGGAATTGCCACTGCTGGTTTATGGGGTGAAATAAAGAAGGTAAACTATATGAAAAATACCTTAATTTTCCAACATAAGTATTGGTAGCTCGAGAAAAGTCATCAGCAGCCAAAGATATCAGAAACTCTGTCCCAGTGGCCTTTCTCAACTTCTTTGCTGCCAACAACAGCTTGCTTAGATCTCCCGCCAGTGCTGTAGTTATCAAAAACCATCAATATGTACCATATCACCTCTTAAGTTTAACTGATCTTAGGATAACAAATGAATCATCTAAGCTAAAGGGTGTTTTGACGTGTGTATTGACCTTATTATGTATATTTACATAAATGGTGTATTGGTGTTTGAATGCTTTTTGGCTGTTTGTGTTCAGAATAATCACATAATCAGTTTTACAATGCACTAATTAAGTGAAGTCAAGATTATAACATACCTGGGCTCAAGCCTAGATATAATCGATAAGTAGAAGCAGCCCGATCCCTCCTTATAAAGCATTGCATCGGTTCACCTCTTGGTCCAGGCTGAAGTATAAGCATCAAGTAAAACAATTAATATATCAAAGTTTGTCAAGATGTAAGCAGGATTCTAAAAGGATTTAGCATGAACTACCTGTTTCAATGATATGGGAAATGTGATCAATCCACATTGCTCTGGCGTTTTAACTACCTGTTTCATAGTATCCCTCCATAACCTGCACACTGCAGCACAAGCAACCACATCTTGTCTAGCAGGCCAGGAGCTCCCGCCAGCCTCGACTCTCTTGATTATATCAAGAAGCAACTCATGTGGTAGACTCTCCCACTGCCCACCATTGATCAAAGGCAGTGGTAACGACGATTCATAGTTGATAGGAGCAATGTGTGATGTACCTCGCACATTTTTCTTCTGAATTCTTGCTCCACCTAAACATTTAAACGACATTCGTATCTCTACCACTTTGTGTATGTGCTCAATTGATGCCTCTTTTACAATATATCTGTGCAAAACATCAAATGCACTGCTGCAATATTAGCTGAAAATATTTAGTGCAAATTAGCACAATGTGGGCACATGATGAGAATTAAAAAGAAGCAAATTTCTTAATCTTTTTATGCAATTTATTGGGAAAGCAACTAATAAAATAAGCCCATTTGAACTCATGCATAACTTCTACATGATTACACAGCATGGTGGTATAACACAATTATTTAAGCAAAAAAAATACAATTTTTTTCTTTTTCTTTATATGTACTTTGACTGATATACTCATATACACTCACTGTTATTTTCGAGTCACTACATTACTAGTAACTTAAAGTGATCATAAGCTTTGAGGCTTTTAAGTGAGGGTAAAAGCTATAAATGATTAACGTACTTACAAAAAAAATTCATTAATAGCTTTTGCCTTTTATAAGTGAGGGTATGTGACGTTCGCGCATAAAAATGTTACTGTATAAGTTTCGTCACTTGACTAATCCGACTATCAACATGTTTTGATGACCTAGTAAAAGGTCATCACATAAATATTTTTCTCGGTCCCAAATAAGCGTGCTCGAGAGACCGAGACAATGAGCACAGAATTTTAAAATTTCGAGACTATTTACACTGTTTACTATCAATTTGTTGCTATCTCTACGTACGACAATCAACCAATTGATTAACCTAATTAAAGTAGTAAAAAGGTAAAAAAGCATTTCTTTACCTTATTCGTTGCATTGGGTATGGAATCGAATGTTCATCAAGATTCTTTTATACAACCTAAGTAACTGAAACATAAAAACTTGTTCACATGTTCATGTCCCCCATAACTTATACAAAGTGTGACAAATTTCGATAATAATCTCATGGGAAATATAAAAAATAGTTAACTAAATCCTAGATTCATTCGTTACGGTATTGTGTGGATATTTACTGTTCCCTTTGTTCTATATATTTTCATGGGTTTTTGAGTGTTCGAGTGTTTCAAGATGCATGGTGTCTATTGGGTGGTAGGTGACATGCATCACTATAGTAACTGTGACATACATTCATGATTTGGGATGCTTGGATCTATTGTAAAATTGAACATTACGAATGTAAGTTTCATATACTCCCTCCGTCCCAAAATGTCCCAAAATTATAGTCCATGTTTGACTTTTTCGTTCTTTATTTTTCAACTTTAACCTTAAGTATTTTTGTTTATATTACATAATAGTTGATGCAAAATATATGAATAGATTGAGTTTTAAATGTATTTTTTATTGATATAATTTTAATCAAGTATTGTATAACACAAACAAAAATATTTAAAGTCAAAGTTGAGAAAGAAAGACAAAAAAAGTCAAACGGGGACAATAATTTTGGAACGGAGGGAGTATCATTTTGCAGTGTAGGACGGTGTTTTGATCCGTGCTAAAACGTATATATAAATATTATGCAATGACGGATACGCGCGAATAAATACAAATCACCCCTTTGTGAAAAAGGATACTTGCAAAAACTCACGTTTGTGTGTAGTGTGAAACCAGGTAAGTGATTACCCGGATCGTTTCCCAACGAGGTGTGAATGGGCAAATTGTTTAAGTTTTGGATTAGAGTGACAGATGATATGGAATATTGGATTCTGCTTTTTTAATTCTAATTTAAATAATGAGAAACAAATATACAAAGGAAAATTAAAACACAAGTTAAATAAACTAAAAACGCGTTACGGGATTCTAAAACGGGACTAAAAAGTGAGATATTTAGAAAACTAATCCTACAAGTGTAAAATTATTTTTCTAAAATCCTAAATAATAAAAGAAAATTTTAGAAATTAAAATTATATTTTTCTGATTTTTATTTTATTTAATATGAATTAAAAACTATTATAAACTAATTAAAATGATTAAAAATATTAAATGACTTTAGAAAAATCTGAAAAATTCAAGTTAAGTCTAAAATAATATTCTAAGTCTAGGAAAAATAAAATTTCAAGATATCTAAACCCTAATAAGCAATTGGGCAGATAAGCAGTTGTGAAATAAGCACTTAAGCACCAAAAATTACCAAAAGCTCAGAAACAGTTCAAACAACTTTTTTAAGTATAAAACAACTTAAATCAAACAGCTTAACTCACTGAATAAGCAAAATAAGCACTTGAGCAGTTGTACTAATTATGCAAAAAATAGCAGAAAATGGCCAACTTGCAGACAGATTTTAAGCACTTAAATAAGCTGATAAGTGGAATAATATGGGGACAAAACCTTGCTAGTACTACTGGGTATACTAAAAACCAAAAAGCCCCAAATCTAACAGACCAATTGAACTCCAATTTAGCACTAGATCAGGTGGCCTAGAAAAAGCAAAACTGAATCAGCAGAATCAGTGAAAATGGGGGAAATTTGCAGACCAATTTTAAGCTATTAAATAAGCTCAGAAATGGAATCCAAGCACAGAATCTTAAATCCAGTACTATGAGCAATAAGCAAACCAAAAATCAAGAGTTGAGGTCAAAGGAATAAGCAGATAAACAGCAGACCAATGGTGTTGGTCTGATCAGTATACACTGATCAGTAGAAACAAAATTTTGACTCCTAACTCTGTCAATTCTCAATGTAACAACACCAACTCCTGGATTCTTATTGTAACAACTAAATTACACCTAAAGTTGCCAAAAACTTGCACCACACAAGCCTCAGCTGATACTGAGCTTATCAGCTCAGTATTGATGCTAAAATTTGCACTAGTACACTCAAATCATCAAAGGTGCTCAAAACAACTTAGAACCTAGCAACTACAGCTTATCTAACCTATTATAAGCTCAATCAAACTTAGGCAACAAGCAAATGAACAGTACTACAGGGTTTGACCCAGTTTGTCAAACTAATCCAAACACCCCTAATGTTCACTGATTTGCTTTTTGAAGTGAAACAGATAATTTTAAGTTGAGCAATGGAAAGACAGACTAACAAATAACTAGGATGAGCACTAAAAAGCAACTTTTTAACAGAATTAAGTTATGTAATAAGCAATACTTAAATTAAGCTATTTTGGCCTTTTAACTGATTTTCAAGCAAAATTAAGAAAAAGTTATTAAACACTGATTAAACAGATTATATATAATTTGAAAACTATAAATAAGCAGAAAATCAAAACAATAAGCTATTAATAAGCTATTAAACAGTAAACTAGGAAAATCATGCAAAAATAGGAAATAAGCTTACAACTGTGAGACAATGAAAAAGGAAAGGACTAGATCAGAACCACACTTGGTTTGTCAATCCCAAGCTAAATTCCACCCCAGCTTAATCCAAAATAGCTGATCACACCTGAATTGCTTATTTGACCACCGAGTTGACTTTTGTTGACTTTTTTGGTTTTCTTGAATTAGAACAGATATGAACTACAATAAGCTCACACTAAGCTATAATAAGCTTAACTGAGCTTATAAAAACAGATAATAGGCTATTTGATTAACACTTAGCTTGATTCGAACTTAGCAATAAACTTGAGAACATGAAATTCATTAACTTGGTAAAATTAGTACAATACAGAAGTGATTTAAGAAAAATGACTTGAAACTAACATACATTGACAATGAAAACTGAAATTAGGACTGGAACTAAGCATTAATTAAATCTACACTACTGATGGTCCTAAACTAGTGAAAATTTATTCATTGTGTCTTCTGGTCTTTAAATAGCACTCTCAGAAGCTTCCTTGATCAATCTAGAGCAAATCCCACCATTGGTATAACCATAATTCAATCTCATTCGTTCAATGTAATTTTGGCGGGAAAATAGTCAAATGGTTATTTGGCTTCTTCTAAGCACATGGGGTTGGGTACTGTGTAGGTATCTCATTGGAGGAGGGGGAAGGTGATGGTGGATGTGTCAGGGGTGGTTTGGCAGAGCAATGTTGTGGGTTGAGGATGGTATGGTATTGGCGGGCAAGTGGGGAAGAAGAAGAGAAGTTTGACTTCTCGTTTGACCCTGATATTTAGTTAAAGGGAAGTGGGCCGGGTTTGGTGTTTTGATTAGGTTGGGCTTTGGTTTGTGTTGGTTGTGGGCTGGGTTAGGGATTGGATTGGGTTTAATTAATTTGGCTGGGTTTATTTTTAGGATAGGATTTGGATTTTGTTAAACTTTAAGGGACCATTGATGTAAATTCTGAAAATCCAAGGACTAATGCTGCCAAAAATAGAAATTATTCCCAGGGACCATTTGTGACATTTTTGGTATTTTGGGGGTTGACTTTGACTCCGTCTTTGACTTTTGTCTTCACTTGATCAAATGCACAATTATTGCCGAGTCAATCCAAAAATGTTCGTTTTTCTCCGTTTTTAATCCTTTTGCACATGAAACAGATAAAAACACAATTCAAAGATATTTTCTGTATTTTGAAGCATTTCTTAGTGTTTTTAAATGTTTTTGCAGTTCAGATGGGACAAAAAAATGATGAGTATTTACACACTCATCATGTTTGCAGGAACGAAACTTGAACGTTGTTGGTGGAGGGGCCAATTTGAAAAATATATATTTTACGGGGCTAATATAAACTACGTTGCAGTTTTTGTATTAAAAATGATTAAAACCATATATAAAAGGGTTAAAATGTACATAGTATTAAGTTCCGTCTCTGGGTGTTTGTTCAAGCTAATATGTGGGCTTGTGAGCTTATTTGATTTTGATTTATATTTTATAAGCTCTAATTTTCCGGCTTATTTTGATACTTGTACACTTATATTATTTTATCATATCATAATAAATTAAAATAAGCCCACAAGTTTTAAAATTAGCAAAAAAAATGAAGCTTATAAAATATAAGCCGAAAAACAAATAATCTCATATATACAACATTGAAAAAGCTAAGATACTAAAAATTCTTTATACAACAACGTAGGGATGAGCATATCGAATCGAATCCCGAAATCGAACCGGAACCGTACCAGTACTGTACCGAAACCATATCGAGTCCCGATATACGATACCGTACCGGGAATACTAAATAAGGCCAAAAAAAATTCGGGACATTTCGAGTTCGGGACGGGAATTATTCGGGAAATCCCGATTGGGTACCGAAATTAGAATAGTCCATGTTTTTTAATGAATTGTCTTATCCAAATACCCATTTGTTCCATGCAACAAGCAAACCAAAGGTTAAAAAAAAAAAAAAAACCCTACTGTTACTAACAAATAACAACCACAGTTCTTTCACAAAATCTTCCAAAAAATTAAACCCTAATTTATTATCAATCACACAAGTCATCTCAATCTTTATAATTGGAAAAGTATGGAGGTATTTTTAATTTTGTTTTTCTTTTTAACATATATCACTGTAGCAAGATGAAGTATGTAAATATAATGGCTATTAGCAAGCTATTAGCAAGATGAAGTATTCATCGAGTGGTGGAAATAACGATTTTGAATCATATTTAGTATGTCTGCTTTGGTCTCGAATGGTCCATGCTGCAAATTTCTGGTTCTCAAAACGATTTTGACACAAAATAATTGTCACACTTATGAAGTATTTGTGAGACAATAGCTATGCTTTTTGAGGGATGTATTTGACGTGATCTAGTAACTGTTGTTTATATAGATAATGTAACACCTTTATTTGGTTGCTGCTTTTCACAATTTATATTTCCTCCATCCCTACTTTTATCTAAACTAAAACGGGAATAACCCGATATGTACCGATTTCCCGGTACCGAATCCCGGAACCGGTACCGGTACCGGAATCCCGTTCGGTACGGTACCGGGACACACCTTTCATGCCCGGGAAAAACTGGGGAACATCAATTCGGGACGGGATCGGGACGGGATTGGTCCCGAGCTCATCCCTAACTACCATGATTGTTCACAATGATGTCCACAACACCATATTTGCTCCAGAAATTGTATCTTAACTCATTTGGTGCCATTTTGTAACCAACAAAATGACCACAAATGGTCAGTCCCCATTTATGACATCCTTTCTTCACAATCATTTCATCAAACACTACAACCTCATTTCCAACCTCAGTAGTAACAGTTGGGATGAAGTTTAGTTTATTAGGTATTTCATCTTTCCTTACCATGCTAGCATATGATACATTCTTCCTATCCTCTTTATGAGTCTCATTCACTATGCTATTACTATCAGCATTTACACCAACATTTTCACTCATACTATTATTGACAATATTATCAACATTCTCGACAAAATTGCTTGAAGGATTACTTACAGTTGGTTCAGCAGTGTTTTGATTCATATTCACATCTTCCCCTCAGAATTCAACTCCTTATCATGTCCCCCAATTTCATTTAAATTCTTCCCCGAAACCCTAATTTCCTTAATAACCTCTTCATTATTATCCCATCTCTTGTAGAGTTAGAATGTTTTTTTTTTTTTTTAATCATTTTTATTTTATTTTATTTTATTTTTGAAAATATGTGTGCCCACAGAACATGATGGATCGGAAAAACACCTTGAAAATATGCCATCTGATGTTAGAAGGCTTCTGTTATACGAACAGTCTAGGTGTGTTGATGCTTAAAGTTAGAGATTTGCACCTACTAGTGTTTTCTTTTGCCGGTTTGTGTGTCTTATAAATGTTTAGTTAAGAGAATATATTTGTTTTACCGGATATTATATTTTGTTGATAGAAGTGACAGTGCAATAAAGGGACGAGGATTATGAAGAAGATTCGAGCCTTTTTATTTATGGTCAAGATTTTAATCTTTTCTTTATACTGAGTTTTATGTGTATTAGTTTTTACTAGAACGGTACCCGAGCAATACGCGGGTACCCAGTGACTATTTTTGTGGTTGATGCGGTGGCGGGTGCTGATGTGTTTACAGGAGTTTGTGTATTTTTTTGTTTAGAGAGAGCGTGGTTAAATGGTTTGCATATGGTTTTGTGTTGCGTTTGAGGTTTTATATCCCGATCTACCACAAGATCTACCACCAATGCCACATATAACTGAAACCATAAAACGCAGTGATTTCGGCGTACTGTGGCGACGGAGGATGAGGTGGTGGCGGCCGAGGAGGATCTGATGGTGGTGTACCTGAGAAGATGGTTTCTTATTTGAGAGAGAAAAGACAATAGTGTGTGTTTTTTTTGTGTGTCCTATGTTATTTTATTTTATAACCAACAAGTTGTTACAATAGGCTGCATGAATGTTAGTGGTTACAAATTGACTGAATTCAATAGGTTGTATGAATGTTAGCGGTTACAAGTTGACTAAATTCAATAGGTTGTATGAATGTTAGTGGTTACAAGTTGACTAAATTCAATATATGACTATAAATTGTTAATTTCCTATTAAAGAAATGTTTTTGATCTTAAAAATTTTAATACTTTTTTATTTAAAAAGTTCTAAACCTTTTATATAGTATTATAGATTGTAAAAAGACGAAATTTTACTTTCGCAGATTTTTAGGATTTTATTAAATAAAAAATTAAATTTTAGTAGAGATGTAGTATTCTGTTTATATAGTCCATGTTTTTTAATGAATTGTGTTATCCAAATACCCGTTTATTTCATGCAACAAGCAAAAAAAATGTAAAAAAAAAAAAAAACCCCTACTGTTACTAACAAATAACAACTACAGTTCTTTCACAAAATCTTCCAAAAAATTAAAACCTAATTTATTATCAATCACACAAGTCATCTCAATCTTTATCATTGGAAAAGTATGGAGGTATTTTTAATTTTGTTTTTCTTTTTAACATATATCACTGTAGCAAGATGAAGTATGTAAATATAATGGCTATTAGCAAGATGAAGTATTCATCGAGTGGTGGAAATGACGATTTTGAATCATATTTAGTATGTCTGCTTTGGTCTCGAATGGTCCATGCTGCAAATTTCTAGTTCTCAAAACGATTTTGACACAAAATAATTGTCACACTTATGAAGTATTTGTGAGACAATAGCTATGCTTTTTGAGGGATGTATTTAACGTGATCTAGTAACTGTTGTTTATATAGATAATGTAACACCTTTATTTGGTTGCTGCTTTTCACAATTTATATTTCCTCCATCCCTAGATTTATCTAAACTAAAACGGGAATAACCCGATACGTACCGATTTCCCGGTACTGAATCCCGGAACCGGTACTGGTACCGGAATCCTGTTCGGTACGGTACCGGGACACACCTTTCATGCCCGGGAAAAACTCGAGAACATCAATTCGGGACGGGATCGGGACGGGATTGGTCCCGAGCTCATCCTTACAACAACGTATCCAATTCCTAATTCCGCCAAAGACTACTAAAAATCTTAAATTTATGTCTACTAAAACAATATAACACAATTTAAAAATAGTAAAATAATTACTATACGCTTTTACGAGAGTTTAACTTTTATATTACCGAAGCTTTTTATCGGTCGAAAATCAAAGTCAATAATAATTTTTGAACATTCCAAAATCGCATATTCGACAGTCTAGTAGTCTTTTTAGTTTGTTTGCGGTTTTCATATTCTGGTGATGATGTTAGTGGTGCGGCAAAGACATTGCTTGAAGGTCAGTGACATGGTTTGTGAATCCACAAAGCTTAACGATCGAATTCACACGTGTCAATGTTAAAAACTCGTGTGGATTCGATTTATGATTTATGCTATACACAAAAAAGATAGATGGATGATGTGGTGTATTTTTCTTTCCTAGTATTGGGTCACCCTATGATCTCATTGATCACATTAACCCTTGTGGCATAACTAGGGTTTATGAAACAGTTTTTTTTTTTTTTTTTTTTTTTTTTTTTTTTTTTTTTGGGGTATGAGGGTATGAAGGAATGACTTTCATTACCATTGTAGTTGTTTGGTATGTGAGTTTGATATTTGAAAATGAAAACCAAACCCTCAAAATTAGGCATTATCAAAACCTACCAAGAGTAGTGGCTTTACAAACCCATTCCCATCCTGTTTGGATTTATTAATTTGATGATAACAAAAGGACCAAGATGGTCAATATGAATTTTAGAAAAGATGAAGGATTCTAGAAGACTTGTTGAAAAAGAAAAAGATAAAAATTATGAAAGATTTAGTTTCCTAATACAATTAGGTTTTCTTTATAAGTTTAGATGGACTCTATATATAAAGAGATCCCTAGACATTATTTTGTGTATGTGTTAATCATGTTTTGGGAACACATCACCGATCTCACCACTTGAGATCGGTTCACGCTCCAAGATCATTGGTGTCCTTTGATCCTTGTTACAAGTTGTGCAGCACGTTCTATCTTGATCAAATAGAATTGTAGCTAGTATATGTAAAACCTTGTTAATAACATTTTGTTTTGATTAATTCCGCTATGCATATTGTTTATCTTTGTTATTATTAATCCTAGATGAGCTTACAACGATCTTATCAATTGGTATAAGAGTCTGGGGGCTCTTGATCTAGGATCTACAAGGTTTTATTAATCGAAGAAAGAAGCAAAAAATCGACTTTGGTTTGTATGTTCGTAATTTTCTGCAGTGCTGTGGTAAAAAGGGTATATCTCATTCGTTAACCGTTGGATCTTAATGAAATTTTTATTGAAGGTTCTTTACTCATAAAGGCATGTTCTCACTAGAGGGATCTTCAATCTGAGCTTTCGTTTGAAAGATATAAATTTTTGAAGTTTGCTGCAGAAAATTGATATTGGTCGATTTTTAGGGTTCTTAGGGTTTTGGTTTTTAAAAGATTTCCTTATCTGTATGATTGTATTCTTCATGGAAGTCGGTTAATTAGGATTTAACTTAATGCATAATCTTGTTTACAAAGAAAGCATCTGTGGGTCTTCAAGGTTTATCGATGTTTAGGGTTTCTGATTTAATCGCTAATGAGGTTTTCTATGGTGAACGATATTCTTGTTTTTCCTTGGGCGATTCAACTCATTATGGAGGATTGGTTAGGAGAATCATTGTGATTAAATTCAGGTTGTAAATCTATTCTACAACAAGTTATTTTCATGTGCACAAAGTTTGACATGCTGCAATTCGGTTAGGGTTTACTGTCGCAGATTTATTGTTTAGATTAATTGTACACATACTCTAGTCTTAAGTCAGTTCAAGCAAGCCTTGGTCTGTTTTAGTCGAATTACTTATCATGTGTATGATGGAAGTTGGGTTCTCGGTGCTCAAATGGTTGAAACTCTAACATGGAAACTGTTCGTAACAAGATGCTGCTTATCATGGTTTATACTGTTATGTCCAGTTACTGCTGCTACGTCTTGTTAATGCTGCTATTCGAGTTTCTGCTGATGCGCGTTTTTAATGCTGCTACATACAGTTAATGCTGCTGAGCTTTATTAATGATGTTGTGGTTATTTGTTAATACTGTTGTGTTTTATGTTAATGCTGCTTCATTTATGTTTCTGTTGCCTGATCGTATAACAAGAAGAATGAAGTAGATTTTTTGGTTTTGGGGTATTATGACATGCATGCATCATTTAACCCTAACTTGGGTGTTGTGATTTCGAGGTTTTGATTTTAATTGTGATTTGTCAATTCTATATACACTTGGTCAATCATTATCATGGGTGCTAGCACACTTAGTGATAGATGGATTTGTGTACATAGAAAGATGGATATTGTTGGTTTTTCGAATACAGATTCTCATGTGTATAGTGATAACGAAGGTAAAAAAGGTGCGTAATATTTTTAAGTCATTACTACTGCTGATCAAAATTTCATATTGCTAGTAAGTCGTTAATACTGCTAGTGCATTTTACAACTGCTCAACCATTTAGTGCTGCTCTTCAATGTTACTACTGCTTGGTCATGATTACTATTTTAGTCATTTTTAGTAGGCGTTTTTGGTGTTCTTCATGGATAGTACTACATGGTATTCGTTACTATAGTGGTTAGTTATTCGTACAGTGCTTACGAATAAGTCTAAAGTTTACCAATAAAACTAAGTTTACGAATAAGACATATTCTTACGTATAAGTCACAGTTTACGAACTTTCCTGAAAATGAACTTTGTGTCACCTTTACGGATTTGTACAAAAAAAAGGAGGTTCTTTTCCAAATTGAAATGTTTAAGTGATTAAGTAAGTCAGTGATATCTCAAGGTTAATACATGCATCATGCTTAACATCACAACAACAATTAAAAGACAAATGTGATTAAAAATGAGAAATAGTCATTCCACTGATTACATAACAACAAACAAGGACTTAGACAATGAATCAGACTAATACCTATTGCTAACAACTTGTGTTTTTCTATGTCTATTTCTATAACTCATGTCTTTCAGATCATAACAATGGCTGCACCACAAGAAAATGTTGAGGTTCCACAAAAGCTCACAATGGAAAACACATTTCCTAAAGATTATAACAAAGTCATTGGCAAAAACAATCTCCGTGTTGATTTCAACAAATTCTCATGCTCCGAGTCATCCTGTCAAGTAGCTGTGGAAGCTCTGAAACACCATCCTTACAGATTAATGATGCCAAAGTCTGCCTCTATTCCAGAATTCTACATTCATCAATTTTGGAACACCATTCAACTAGATATGGGTGAAGAATCATTCACATGCATCTTACACAAGTGTCAAGTCACTGTTGAAATTGATTCACTCCATTTTGTACTTCTCTTACCACTAGTGACCCCTCCTAAAGAATACCATCCGACTCCATCAGATAACGACGTTCTTAATTTCGTGAGAGAAATTGGTTATGATCAATCGGCTCGAACAGTTAACTCACACTCAAGAGTGGACATCAAGTATATGCCACAACCGTGGAGAACCTTGTACATCATCATTACCAAGTCTGTATTTGGAAGAGACAGTGGGCATCAACATCCCAAATTACCACATCTTCAAATATTCTAGGGCATGGTCAACGTTAAGCTAATTGACTATGAAAGCCTCATTTGGGAAGACTTAGTGCAACACATTCAGAATGGAGGAAACAAGATCCCTTTTGTCAGATACACTAAGTTGATCATCAATAACCTTCTCGAGAAATTTGATGATATTCCTCGACGTTTTGATGATGAAGACAAACACACAGTTAAGAATGAACATGCAATGAAAATGATCAGGATACAAGGAACAAGTACTCGAAAGCAAGGAATAAAGCTCCGTGATTGGCTTCTCACCGAAAAAGTTAAAACATCAACATACTACAGATATTTTGAAGCAACTCTTAAAGAACAGAAGGTCGGATTTCTAGACGAAGAATTTTAAGCTTCATCAATAAAAACAAGAGGACAAAGAGGAGGTAAAACTGGGAGCACTAGAAGTACAACTAAGAGAAATAAGTATACTCATAAGATGTAACACCCCCAAAATCTACTTTGCGGAAGCATTGGAGTCATGGGGTGCTACTGAAATGGAAATCATAACGCGAGGTAACGAAAAACCAATTACACACTTTATAAAAATATATTAATTTGATTAATTTCATTATAACAAACTTTATGTTACAAGGTTGCTCAACATTTTAATGGTCCATCAAAAACAAGTCTAAATCATTTGTTAAACCACTTTGGTCAATAATATAAGTCCGCCGCCTTGCCAAACCTTGCCATACTTGCATATATCCAGATACCTGAGAAAAACATGCTAAAAGTCAGCAAAAAACTGGTGAGTTCATAGGTTTAAGTTATAACAAATTTGGGCCAATAGTTTAGTTTGTGAACATTGAAATGTCACATTATTATTTTATTTGTGCTAGCACTAAGTTCATGCATCCGAAGCTTGACCGTTCAGTGTGCTATAACCTAGCACATCAATAATCACAAAGGGGCCCTTAGCGAGTGCTTAACCTAATTCACTCGTAATCCGACTTAATATACGCCCGCATTGACATTTCTGGCCAACCGGACGGGGGAGTCACCCCAATAGATCTATTCATATTAATCGCGCTTCCTAACCGGAATTAACAGTGCATGAAGGCGGGAATAGTAATAGGTTCTAGAGTCTTAGGCTAACTGTGCAATAACTTTGGTAAAAACAGTATTATGAGTCCATAAAACTGGTTTTGCATGTTTCTTACCCCATTCATATAAAACAAGTATAAGTAAAAAGGGGCTATAAACTCACTTTTAATGGCCTGAACAGTGAAATCTGTGAAATTAAGGAGTGCACGACACCAACATGCAACCTAGATTAAATAACCATGTCTTAGTTTCAAGTATTAAATTCAACTCCTTTCATATCTAATTTCAACGTTTTAGAATATTTATGTTGTTGTCACTTGTGTGGCGGCAAGTGTGGTTACTAAGGATTTTTCCTAAGAAGGTAAGGTTCAGCTCTACTAATGACTTATGTGTATGAAAATGAGGAATTGGGGATATTGGACTATCTAAAGCATAAATGGATTCAGGCGAGATGTAATATTTATATATATTATAGTTGTGTAAATGGGTTCGTCATGTCTGATTACGTTGATTTTAGAAGTACGACTTAACGTATGTGGAATTTTTCACCTACTAGTTAAATGGTTTGAGAAATTGAGTATACGATGAGTGCCTATTTACTCATCATTTTATGCCCATATTATACATAAAAAAATGCTAAAAACGGCCAAATATACCAATTGATACTGCAGATATCATTGGTTTGTGTTTTTATGTATTTCAGGTACAAAAAGATTGAAAACAAGGCAAAAGCGGACAAAACCGAGCTTGGATGGAAAAAAAGAGCAAAAACGGACATTTTTGGGTCATCTCGACAACGTTTGTGTATTTAATCAAGTGAAGACGAAGTCAAAGTCAAACCCGTGATTTAGCCTTGGAATGAGCTTGGAAAAACAAACCCGAAACCAAAACCTATTTTCACAATTTACCCTAAACCTAAAACCTAAAAATAAAACCAAATCCCTTAAATAACCTAAACCCAAAATAAACTAAACCTTAACCCAACCCAGCCCAACCAATACCCACAACCCAATCCATTAAAACATCCAACTCGACCCATTCCTTTTAACTAATAACCCAGGGTCAAAAACACAGTCAACCCTCATCCCTATACCACTTTCCCGCCAATCTAAAATACCACACCCACCTTCCTTCCTGACAAACCCACACCACTTTCTCTGATACACGCAACAACCCCCCTCCATAGCTCTAGTACACCCACTCCAAGGCTAGTTCACATGTATCCCTCCCCCTCTTCACGTGATACCCATCCTAGCTGGAAATCCACTAATAACATTTTGGCGCCAAAAATGTGATTAAGGGCTGAGATGAAGAAGAGGCCCATCCAATGGTCCATAATTGGTCAGAGAAGCACAAGATGAAGATCCCAGCTTATTTTAGTATAAATAGGACCTTTTGTAAGCCAAAAATGGCATGTAGTTTTTATTTTAAGTCGTATTTGTAGTTTTAATGTTTAATCAGTAGAAATTTAAGTTTTAAGTATCAATTCTAGTTTATTTAAGCTCACTAAGTCTTTAAGTTATCAGCATTGTATTCAATTTCAATTTCAATAAAAGTTCAAGTTTTTCTGAATTCGAATTAAGTTCACTAGTTCATAAAAATAGATAATAAGCTCCCATTTCTGTTTCAATAAGCTCATAAGAGCTTATTAAAGCTTTTGTTAAAGTTAATTTGGATAAAGTCTGTTTTAATTTTAAAAAGTCAAGAAAAATCAAAATTAGTCAAATTAAGTCAAACTACTTATTGGCTTATTTGAGTGCTTATTTAGTGCTTTTATCTGCTTCTTGTAGCTTATAAATGCCTTGAGTAGCTTAATTGTAGTTTAGATCTCAATCATTCCTATTTTTGCTTAAAATCTTATAAAATACAAAAATTAGTGTCTTTGCTTATCAGCTTATTTTAGTGCTCTATTTCCTGTTTTTAGTGCTTATCTTATCTTATTATTGCTTTACATTAATTTGTCCTTCAAGTTTTCAGCTTCAATTTCACTTTCCATAGCTTAAAACCAAAACAGTCCATATAAGGAGTGTTTGGGTCAGCACTGGAAATGGGTCAAAAAGAAGTTGCACTGTTCACATGCCATTGGGTAAGTTTTAATCAGTTCTAATTTAGCTTATTTAAAGAGTTTGTAGGAGTTCTTGAGCTGAAATGAAAGTTTTTGAGGATTTGAATAGGTTAGTGTAATATTAGAGTGTTCACTGTTGTTATAAGCTTATTATAGAATAAGCCCTTTTAAGCCCTTGTTTTTGGTATCATTATAGTGCATTAGGTCTATAGTCAGTAGTTGAATTGGTTCCCCAAGCCTTGGTTCATAGTATTGCATAATCAGCCTACATCAGATTTAAGACAGCCTGCATGTTTTGATTTTGCAATTTTCATCCCTAGTTTTCCATTTTTCATTTCTTCATTATAAGCCCTTTTAAGCTCAAACTTGGTACTTAGAAACTTTGGTTGCTCATGCACTTGTTACCTATTTTTCTAAATTTTCTAAATTAGCTTTTAATAGCTTTTTCCAAGGTTGAAACTGCCTCAGCACATGCTGATTGCATCAGCATAGGAATTGTCAATTCAGCTCATGTTTTTTATTTTTCATTTCTTCATTATAAGCCCCTTTAAGCTGAAATTTGGAACTTAAGTTATTTGGCTACTTATCCACTTATTCCATATTTTTGAGAATTTTTTGGACAGCTTTTTAGCAGCTTTTTCACAGCTGCAAAATCACCTCAGTGGGCTATTTTTGCCATACTATTTTGTGCAGATTAGCCCATGTTTTTTATTTTTCATTTCTTCGTTATAATCCCAAATAAGCTCAAATTTTGTACAATTACCATTGGGTAGCTTACCTAGTTGTTACATATTTTTACGAATTTTTTAGAATAACTTATCAAGTTTATAAATTTTAAAACTTGAACACAACGACACGCACATCAAGTTTTTGGCGCCACTGCCGGGAAATTGTTAAGATTTTCTTGGTAGTTGGGCTTAGTAGCATAGTTTTTTTTAAGTTAAAAAAGTAAAAAGTAAAAAAAAGAGTTTGGTTCGGAACCAACCGAATCGGATGGATGCCCATCCGATCGGTTGGTGGTCTCGGTAAAAGTTTTTATTTTAGTAATTTTTGTTATTTTTCAGTTTTTATGTTTCATTAATGCTATGATTAATTAGTTTAAGTAGTAGATTAATTAGGATAATTAATTTAAGATTATTAGAAGAGTTTTAATATGATAAATTCTTAGTTAATTTAGTTAATTTTTAGTTTAATGTGTGGTAGTTTAATAGTTTTTATTAAATGTGTTGATAATTAGTTTTATGATTATTAAGTTAAGGTTAAAAGTTGATTAATTAGTTTTATGATTGGTAGTTAATTGTTAGTTTTTATTAATTAGTTAAATTTTAATTATTTAGTTTCTTCTTAAAAAGTAAAAATTAAAAGAAAAAGGTTATAAGTTTAGTTTTTAATATATAAATATATATAAAAAAAATTAAGTTTTTTTTTCGATCTAACCGATCGGACGCTGCCCGCATCCGATTCGGTTGGGGCGATTTCAATTTTTGCATTTTGTCCATCCGATCGGATGGAATGTAATACCGATCGGATGGTTGTCTCGGTAAAAGTTTTTATGATTTTTAATTTTCAGTTGTTTTGATGTTTTAATAGTTTGAAGTTGTTTGTTTGCTTATTTTGGTTTTACATTTGGATATGATTCGATTACAACTAACCCTCACGCTAATAGTTTGGATTTTTGTTTTTGTGGTTATGTTATAGTTAGTGCTTAAGTAGAATGGAGAGTTTAAGCAATGTTTCGGAGTACTTGAGAAATTTGAAGGAGATGTTGAAAGATTCAGGTGATTCTTTGGAGAAATTGGAAAGTATTTTGGACAAAGCTAAGGTTGGTTTAGAAGGAAAAGAAGAAGTTGGCGAAAGCATTGTTTGTTTACCTAAGGAGAAAAGAGTAGTTGTGTTTACACAAGCACCACCTAGAGAGTTTGATGTACCATTTATGAGGTATGCTACACCATGTGGTGTAGAAGGCATTAAAGCTTGGGATGCTCAACTTAATATGGAGTATGGTGAAAATTATATTATGGAGGAGATGCTTGGTAAGCTTGGCTTTGTTAGGCTTGATTATGAAGATTATGGGAGAAAGATAGTGCGAGATGTGAATGTTAATATTCATGGTCATGTTTTCAAGATTGATTTTGTTGTGTTGGAATATGGAAATACAGGTGAACCAGAAGTGATGTTTGGTAGAAATTTTATGGTTAAGACTAAATGTAGGGTTGATTTTGCTTTGGGAGAGATGAGAATTGATGTAGATGATGAGATGGTAGAGAAGAAGGAAGGTAGAGGAGAGATTGTGAAAATGGAAAGGCAAATAGAAAGAAAGCACCACTTAACAAACTTACCCAACCCTCCACCCCTAAGAATGAGAGTTCTTCATCAAGTTCACCACCCAAATCACCCCAAGAAGTTAAACCATTGACTCAAGAGCAGAAGGAAGCAGTTTTGGAAAACTTAGAAATGAAATTTAAGGAGCTTATGGAAGAGAAGCCGGTTATAGAAGTGTTGAACAATTACATGACTTATCGTAAGAAATTAGATGCGGTTATGATGGCAACAGCTAGGCTAGAGGATAAGAATTTTGATGAGTTTGCAAGGGAAAGGATAGTTGAGAATGGGTTGCCTAAGAAAGAGAGTGATCCGGGGAATTTCGTGTTACCAATTAAGGTAAATGGAACCGATGCGATGTATGCATTGGCCGATACAGGAGCAAGTGTGAATGTGATGCCGTATCCATTATACAAAAGATTAGGACTTGGTAATCCTCAACCAAATCAATATAATCTTACTATGGCTGATAATTCAAGAGCAAAAGCAATGGGAGAAGTGAAGAATGTTAGAGTTCAAGTAGGATATCAAGCTTTCTTAGCCGATTTTCTTGTGCTTAACATTCCGGTGGATAAGGAGTTACCATTGTTGTTAGGAAGAATGTTTTTGAGAACTTGCGGAGCTATTATAGATATGGGTAGAGGTACTATGACTATTAGTGATGGAATCTTGAAGCATACTTACTATCCTAGACCTAGAGGCAAGATTGTGAAGGAAGTGCATGAAGATGAAGAAGAAGAAGATCATTTAGGTTGTTTCGAAGTTGGTAGAGATGAAGAAGGGAGACCTAAATATAGGCCGATTGTCCCTAGTTACTTTGGTATTGAAGATGAGTTGGAAAGAGCTTTAGCTATGGAGGTTTTCTATAACCCATTCAAAAATGTTTTTGTGTTCAATAAATTGACAGATTTTCTTGGATCTTTACCGGTTCAATTGAAGAATTTGGAATGGGAACCCGAAGGAGCTAGTGTTTACAAGAAGGAAGAAGGTGATGGAGAATGGCATGTGAAGTTTGATATAGTTTGTCCGGATGGAAGAAATTTTGCAAGGAAGTTTAAAACGCAAATGACTAATCGGGAGTTGTCCGGCAAATTTCAAAATGAAGACATCTTGAAGCATGAATATTTTGAAGGATGAAGGCAAAAGTTGAAGAATAAAAGCACAAGGCTTGTGCTAGTGTTTGTTTGTTTTGTTTATTTTAATGCATTTTTAGTAGTTTAATATTTGCATTTAAGTTTGAGTTAAGTTAAGACCTTTTGGTTATCTTGGTTTTATTAAGTTTTAATTTATGGAGTTAAGTTTTGTTTTAGAAGTGTAGAGATAGATTGAATAACAAGTTGGTAGAATAAGTGTGTTGGGTATTTTTCATACTTAAAAAGAGGTATTTTGGAATAGTGAAAACATTTCTCATTTTGTTCTTACAAGAGTCAAGGTGTTGAAAGAAAGGAGAAAAAGTGAGTTTTGCAAAAATTCAATCCGAATCGGTTGGATGAAATACTGATCGGATGGAGTGAAGTATATGTGAAAAACTAAAAGGGGGGGTTGAATAGTTTTATGTCCTTTTAAATTTTATTTTGAAAACTTTGTTTACTTTTTAAAACTTAGATTCGAATTTATGTGATCTCAACTTCTTGAACAATATGAACAATATGTATATAAGTAAATATAAATAAGTAATGCAAGTAAGGTAATAAAATGAAATGAAAGCTAGAGATGGAAAGATCTAACCGAGAGACAAGAGATTTATAGTGGTTCGGCTACAAGGACACCTTACTTGCCCTACTCCACTCCCCGAGCACCTAACTCGAGAGTTTTCTTCACTATGTCAACAAGCTCCCTTATGGCAGAGAAAACCTTACACAACTTTAGCTTACACCGGCTTAACGACACAAAGCTAGATGTCGAGTTCTAATCGTAGCTAGAACCAATCTCACAACTTAAACACGACTTAATCACACCTTCTTCTTCACGACTACTTCACGACTTCTTCACAACTACTTCACGACTTCTTCACTACTTCTTCACGACACTTCACAACTAAGCACAACCTATGTACACTTCTACTTCTTTACACATTCACTACTTACACACCTTAACAACACAACTTCTCTACTTACACACTAACCTATCCCAAACAATTATACACACAACTATCTAACAACAATACACAACTTATAAACAAATGTATGATGACACAAACAACTTAGGTATCTAAGTTGCAATACTTCTTCTCTAGTTGTTGAAGGAGTATTCTTCTTTTGCACTTGAATGGAGGAAGCTTGGATCACTTAGAAACCAAAGCTTAAGATTATATGATCAAAGGGTTTTTGAAGATATGAAATGTGATTTAAAACAGAAAGTTTCAGTGTGCAAAAGGTAAGTAAAAATCCAGGAGAAGGCTGGTATTTATAGGAGAAAAACTGGACAGCTGGAGACCTACTGGAGCGTGGCCGGCCCCCTTAAATAGTGGGGTGATCCCCTTAATTTTAAGGGGGCGCCCTAATGGGCCGTGCCCAGTTGTCCTGTTTGGACTGATTTTTGTTAAAAATTTGAATTATATTTTCATAAAAGATTAAACATTTTTATTTAATACCAAAAATGTTTTTCAAATATAGTTAATTTTAAAAAACTTCTAAATATACTCAAGTTTTCAAAAATCATAAAAACACACACACACACACTCATTCCACTACATTTGGGGTTCATTAATTCGACCATTAGAAGGCTTTTAAGAGTTGCAAGAGAGTTGAAAGATCATCAATGGCACCTAAGCAAGTAAGTAACATCATTAAATTGTATCAATTAAGTTTTAATTCGAGTTGATTGAATTAGGTCAAAGTTTGGGCGTTTTTGATGTAGTTCGAATTAAGATGTAATTTTTTTGGAATAGATGGGTAAATGAATGAGGAATTCATTGCAAAAAGAATGAGATAGATTGATTAAGTTTTGAGAAAGAATGAATTGATTGGATTTTTAGATCAAATGGGTCGAAAACTTTGAATCAATTCTGGGTTGAAAGTGATGATTTCCAAAAGTTGTTTAGATGTTAATTAATGTTTTTAGGATGATGCATTGTGGATTAGAACATTGATAAGGTTTTGATTTTTGAAAGTGTTCATATGTTCATATGTTCTAAGATTGATCATGCGAGTATGTTATGGATATGATTTGGAGATAAGTGGGAAATGTAGAGACCATAGTGATTGATCAAATGCAGGATAGGGAAGAGTAGGATTTGTTAGAATTGATTGGAAGTCGAACAAAGAAAAAATTTTGTAACAGAATGCCTAACCGATTCGGTTGCGGGGCATTACCGATCGGTTGGAGGCTAGTATTCAGTCTATCCGATTTGGTTGGGTGAAATACCGATCGGATAGAACTTTCTGTGATGAAAATTGATTTTTCAAAGGATAAGTTTTTAGACTTCTAGATCATGCATGCTTAGTTTTTATGCTCTTATCCTATCATATGTTTGTGTTTTTCTACAGAGTTATCTTGTAGGAGGATCAAGTTCGTCACGTGGAAATGGTAATCCGATTGTAGCAAAGTACATAAAAAGGAATGCGAGAGAAAAGGTCAAGTACACTCTTAATCAGGAGCGTAATGAAAATTTGAAGTTTAGCAACCTGGGGATAGAGGAAAAGCACGCTTTTCGTGAGCGTCTTTTGAAGTTACAAGGGAGAAGACTTGCTAAGCCAAGGTTAGTTGATTGGAGTTTATTTCATGAATATGAATGTGAAATGGAGTTAAGGAATTTGATGAGAATATCGTATGTTTATGAGGGAGATGGTGATAGTTTTGAAGATTTTTCGTGGGAGAGAGCGTTTAGTATTCACGAGGATGTTAATCGATAATGGTGTTTGGAGTTTTTCTCCACATTTTATTTTAGAAGGAAGCATGAAGTCACGCTCTTCGAGTTTGGGAACCTATTAGGTTTATACTTGGATGAAGATTTAAGTAACAAGGATTTTAAATTTTTGGTAATGAGTGGAGAAAGGAGTAAAAATAATTTTGACGCACATGGATACTGGAAAAGGATTAGCACAGAAAGCAAGTTAGTGTTCGGGGAAAGTAAAGTTTCAACGATTAAGATACCATTGTTGCAAGTGCTACATAGGGTTGTGGTACAATCATTGTTGCATAGAACGTCTGGTGTTAATCTGATTTATGAAGATGACTTATGGATTATTCAAGTATTAGACGAGAAGCATCCTTATAGGCATTTGAACGTAGCTTGGGTGATAGTGCAACACTTGCACAAACGCGCGGCAGTTGGAGCGAGGAATTATATATGTGCAGGTCATTTTATTTCACGAATAGCTAGGAATCTTGGGCTATTTATTGAGAAAGAGATGAGTGTTTTTAGTGAACCGGTTACTCCATTGAATATTGACATCAAAGGGTTCACAAATCTTCGAGAAAGCAGGGATGGAAAGCTAGGAGGACTTCCAGAAGTCCTAGATGTGCAACCAATAACAACTTGGGATGGTTGATGTTATGGTTATGTTTTAAAAGACAATGATGGTTGAACAATTTCTATTTCTATTTCTTTAACTTAACTTTCGTAGGATTTATGGTTATGATTTTGGTTTGTTTTGGATTATTTTATTATGTTTTATATTTGGTTTGGTATTTTGTTTTGTTGTCTCGAGTATAGTATTTGCAGTGTTTGCAGGGGAAGAATTGACGGAAGCTTAGTGTTGATCAAAAATTTGGAGTTAGAAGAACTCATGTGCCTACTTATGATCAAATAAGCCTATGCGAATTTTTTTTCCGGTAGTGTTTATTTATTTTTCTCTATTTCTTTTCCTATTTCCTTACTTTGAAGTTCGTTTTATTACATTGAGGACAATGCAAAACTTAAGTGTGGGGGAGGGAAGAAATAGGAAAAATTGTTTTAATTTTTATTTTTGATTTAGTAGACTTTGGAATTCAAGTAACTAGAATGTGTTCGTCCTTGATTTTTTCTAGTTGTTAGATGAATTGATTCAATGGTAAAAATAAGGCTATTTAATTTTTTTTTTTGAATGTAATCAAGTTATGAGAGATATTGATAACTATTGCTAGTACATTTTATCACCACTTTAAATTGTGAGGATTTAAGCCTTTTTTGTATAAAGCACTTCTTATGCTTTATATTTCGTTATGAGTGTGCCGGTGATTATGTTGATTCTAGAACTTTTACTTGTTATGCATTACGGTTAAAATTACTTTTAAGTAATAAAATATATTCAAATGATAAGAGGCAAATTAGGATTTTTCACCAAATGGCCTTCCGTTTACAATTTATTTTTGCTAACCGCATTGGTTAGTTGTCTCAAGTAATTGGAACCCATTTGTTAGCGTTATCTTATACGCTAGATACCCTTAGTTACACCCCTTTGAGCCTATCTTTTCTTTTGATTAAATCCAGAAAAGTACAAAAAGATTTTACACCTTACACCTTAGAAATTCCCGAATCAAGTTCAAATGAAGTTCAAAACTACTTATTTTTAAGGATTGCATGTTGACCACACCTTGTATGTGTATATGTTGTTTCAATGAAGAAGGAGGTCGCTACTCTTATTTATATTTTTTGTAGCGTGTGCTCATCCAAAGTGTGGGGGGGACGTTGTGTTGTTGAAAAAAAAAAAAAAAAAAAAGAAAAAGAGAAAAGAGAGAGGAAAGCCAATGAGCAATGAAAGTATGGAATGATGAAAATAAAATAGTCAATGAGCTATTAAGGAAGGGAAGAGTTTATATGAAATGCGGAAAAATAATAATCGAAGAAGTTTGGTGGAGTAATCATTTGTGATATAAAGAGTTTGGGACGGAATTTGGACTTGATTCTTATTTGATTTTTTTTAGAACCAAATCAAAATTCCCATGTCTTATCCTTACCCTTACCAATTACTTTATTCGTTGTTAGCTTTCGAGCATCCGGATTTAGTGATGGCTTTGTTTAGATATGTAGTACATGAATGTTCTAGTGACCATCCGAGTTTTTGAATAGTTGAAAAACGTTGTTAGCGATCTAGTGAGTAAATTGGTGACCATCCGTTATGCATGTAACGTCGTTAGCAAACCAAGGTACAATCTAGTGACCATCCGTTGCTTAACTAAACAAAGATTCGTTGTTAGCGAGCTATGATGTTCTTGTATGAAGTATTTACACATTAGCTAGGTAATCAAAACCCTTCAACCTAAAACCAAATAAAGACCTCTTTGATGTTTTATTTTGTTGTTTTGATACAAGTACAAGCTTATGGTAAGAAACATGAATCATGACTGAGCGATTGAGTGATTTACAATCAAATATACCTTCGAGTGTTGTGTGAATTTAAAATTTCTTTTGTGAGGTGCTTAGTGATGTTATCAAGATCGATTTAACTTGCGTATATTTCAAGGATTTTTCATAATTAAAGTAAAATAACAATTGTCCTATTGGGATGGTTGTTAGCTTTTTACAATCATAATGAAGATGCCATTGAGTTCAGTTTTTCTAAAAATTAGACTTGCTCGAGGGCGAGCAGAACTCAAGTGTGGGGGATTTGATAACGCTTAAATCTAACATGTTTTTAGGCGCGTTATTGCTAGTTTTGTGCATCATATTTGGTTATATTTATGCGTATTTGTTGCTAAATGGTGAAAAAGTGTGTATGCAAGTAAATATAGCCAAGTGCAGGAAAAGTTGAGGAAAAGACGAAGAAATGAAGAGATTATGCACATTTGGAGAATTACGAGAAAGAAACCATGCGATACTTCAAGGATTTGATTAGTTCAAGATTTCCATGCTTATATATCAAGAAATGATCAAGTTCTATGATAGGAAGTAGTGGTACAGCGAAGGATCAAGCACGTAACGAGAAAAGAGAAAGAAAAAAATAAAGTTGTATGGCAGAGTGATCCATCCGATCGGATGGCACCCGCATCCGAATCGGATGGGAGAAGGTTATTTTACCGAGAGCTCCAACCGATCGGTTGGAGCCAAATACCGATCGGTTGGCCGACGCTGGAGTTACAAAGTTGCAATTAATGAAGAAGTTAAGCCCCATAATCATTGAGGCTTAACATTTCTCTGCTATTTACTGATATTGGACGTTTTTGCTTGGAGAATAAGGGTTTCCTCACTTATTTAAGAAACCCTTGGCTAGTTTACAAAAGATAGAAGTTTTTGGGAGGTGACAACCCAAAAGTAAATCGAGTGAGGCTTACACCAAGTCTAACTAACTTATTATTACTGCCCGAAAGCTTGTAGTTGCTGTAAAAACATCCAGGAAGCCTTGAGTTCGAGTCTCAAGAGTTGTGTCCGTGTGTGGAGTTGTTTACGTGTAATCAAAGGCGATTGGAGGAGTGTGGATTGCTATAGTTCCACAATTCTAGTTCTTGTAATTCCTCGATTAGGTATTTCTTGTTGAGTTATTATGAACTACCTTTACTTTTACTATAAGATGAATGAAAGTTTGGTTAATTACTTGTGTTTGATTATGATTGTTATGGAGTGATTGTGGTTATACTTGTGTGTGTATGATGTGACAATTGTTGGAGTAATCTTATCATAGTGATGCATGAAAACATATCTTGTTTTATGAGTTTGTTGAGATACAATCTAATCTTGCTTAATTGGTTGGTAAAAACAATCTTAAAGACTAACAAAGGCCGAAAGGAGTTTTCTTTATGTTTTTATTCCAAAAAGTTAGTGCACGAATTAGTATGGATTATGGTGTGTGACAAACACCATCTTAACTCAATAAAATGGATTTGGAAACGATTTCATCACGAAAAAGGCCGAAAGGATTCGTAGGAATTCTTAAGATAAGAAATGCTTTCAAACAACAAAAAGCTTAAAAGGATTGTCGTAATAGTTAATCAAGGCCGAAAGGAATTAACTAGGAGATTGAATTCTAGATATGATTTCTCATGATAAAAACCATTGATTGTGAATCATTCATATTAAGTTGTGCATCACTACAAGTCACATCCAACTTGGTTGGTTACTCTAAACAATTGGTCATAGAATCACACACAAGTATATTTGTTTTTGATTGATTGAACCTTGCTTGCTTTTGAATTTACTTCAAATTAGATTGACACCCTTTTTTCTAAAACTTATTTTACTAAACCTAAACCCCAAATCCCTTAGGACGATCTCGACTTACCCACCTTTACTACCACGGACGAGTATACTTGCTCGTATGTGTGATTAGAGAATTGGTTAAATCGTGTTTATAAATTTTAAAACTTGAACACAACGACACACACATCAACTGGTAATTTCAAGTAAGGTCATATTTTGGGAATTTTGTGGAGTGGTAGTTATGTAAGTTTTGGGGTTTTGGGGATTTTGTGGCTAAAAGAAATGGACAAAACGATTTACAGGTCATAGTCTAGATGTCATTTGTCTATGGAAAAATTGTGTGTGTGTGTTTTTTTTTTTTTTTTTTTTTTTTTTTTTTTTTTTTTTTATGGGAAGGTGAGGTAACGTCATCATATAAAGGGATAACATTACGGTAGGTTATGAAAGGAAATGATTAAACAAAATGTTACAAGAGTTGTATTAATTTCAAGGTTCAAAAACTACAAGCTCTCTAATAAGATTCTACACTGACTGAGAACTACTCAGTTAAGTGAATCACTACCAATCATAACCAAGACTGATTCCTAGTCCTATCCAGGTGTCAGAACCTAAAAGCGTACTCCCCAAGCTGTGTATTGACTTCAACAAGGCGAGTCCTTATGATTACGCAGCGGAATATAAGTTGGGGTACAATTGCTCTCTGCTTTATCCCTGCATCCAAATTAACATCAATCCTTGTACCCTCGTGTAACACCCCCATTTTCGATATACGCAGCGGAATATAAGTTGGGGTATTACTTCAAGTATCACAGTCATGAAAATAGGAAACGAATCGAAAAGAGACGTTTTAGATAAAATTGTTATCATTCATTTATTTAAATCAGAGTTACATAATAGAGGTCCCAGCGGGAAATTCGGAATTACTTTTTAAAGATACATTATTTATTGAATGATAACAAAATGGACACTCTTTTTATAAGAAGAAAGTCCACAGCCACTCCGTGCCAAATCAAGCTTCTAATTACCTGAGATAAAACATGCTAAAAAGTCAACACAAAGGTTGAGTGAATCCATAGTGTTTAAAGTAATAATCAGTTAAACACAAGCTAAGTAGAAAGTAAATCAGTAGGATTTCTCTTTAGCTTCTAAATGGACTATAGGATCAGTAGCAAATGAGGGTATGGCTGTTTTGGTGTGTTCAAAAAATATGGGTGAAGTATTAAGGGTTGTTAGGATCTCTGAGAAATAAGGATTTCTCATTACTGCCGATAGTGAAGCTGGTTCCTGCTGATAGTTATTCATTGCTGCTGCAGTTGGTTCCTGCCGATAGTTTAGTTTTGTTTCTGCTGATAAGTAGTTGTTACTTCGGGTTTTAGTAATTGTTATCCCGTATGTTTAGAAAGTTTGTTAGATTTATTTTCAGAAGAGATCATGTTTATCTCTTCACACGTTTTCTTGTATGACGGGTTAGGGTTAGGGTTTCTTATCAGTATAAAAGAAACATCCCGTATATGAGTTATGTACGAGATTACAATATTCAATAACACAATTTCTTAGTTCATAGTCTGATCCATAGAGGATCATTGTCTTCTATTATTTTCTTCTTTACATTCTTGTTGTTTAGTTTCCGCATAAACGCAAGTCTTACTCCTAGAGATTCTCGTTTAACTAAGCTCTATCAAGCTAGAAGCACTCGATCCTACAAGTGGTATCAGAGCCTGGTGAGGATCTCTGATAAAGAAGAAAAGTTCGATAGGAAGCAGATCTGAAGAAGCACTGTGATCGGTAATATTTTTATTCCAAATCAATCGTTATTTTTTTGGGTTATCGATCTGGTTATTTGATTGAATTAGTGCGCACGTGATCCTCAAAGTTGTGTACTGATTTTATTGGTCAAACGTTGGAATAATAAATTGTTGCTATTAATTGGTCAAACATTCAATCTCGTATTGAATTTATTGGTCTGTTTGGGAGTTAGCATTTTGTTTGCACGTGGGACTGATATTTGATCGGATTGGTGGAGCCCAATTGATTTTATTCGATTTAAGTGCTATATTGATTCGAAATTGTGGGATATTGTTCCTGTATTAATTGGTCAAGTGGGTTTTTCTCATTGATTGAAGATATTAATTTTGTGGGACTTGATCATTATATTCTGCAAGTATCAGTCAGTGGGGATTGATTCTGGTCTCTGAGTAGTTTTGCTGTTAGTGTCGAAGAAGCCTTTTTCAAACCATTTTCTTAAACCCTCAAATAATGACTTCATTCGGATCTGGTGATTCTCTTGAGACATTTGCCATGAAGGTTAGAGCTTTGCTACCTATTCATTCTAGGGTAGACTGGTCACAAGATGAAGGAAAAAATGAGGAAAGATGTGCCACTCAAGTTGGGGAAATGGTTGCTGGATATGAGACAAAAGATGAGGCAGATGTGGCTGTTGAATTCGCTATGCTAGGTTTCCCATTTTAGGTACCAAAGTGTCATTTTGGTTGTCATGATTTATATGCTTCATTTAAGAAAGATTATGATGACATGAAATCTCAGTACAAAGATTATTATATACAGGTCAAAGCATATAAAAATGCTGTTAATACATTAGAAAAACAAAAAGTTTGGTACCAAAAGAATCAGTTAGAATATGAAGAAAAAATAAAGGTTTTGGAAAGAGATTTAAAAAACACCACTAATGAGTTTAAACATTCTGAAAGAGAAAAAGCTAAGGTGGTGTTAGAGAAACAGGATTTGCAGACTAAACTAGACAATACCTTGGGTAGGTTTGATAAATGGAAAGAAACATCTAAAAACCTAAACAAGTTAATTGATAGTTCTATGTCTGTCAGAACCAAACGTGGTTTAGGGTTTGGAGACTATATAGGGCCAGATCAAGTTTATGACCCTAATGAATATAGTGTTTTTAACCCTGAACCTGTAGACTATCAAATTCCTGTTAAGTTTGTCAAGGAAGGAGAATTGCATGTTGTTCCTCCTCCTATAAGAGGAGTGTTTAAACCTATCCCTATTCACTCAGACCTTGACATTGACTTAGATGAGTCGCACATGACATATGGCAAAAAGTCAAAAGACTTATCTGACTCTGAGTGTAAAACTGATGACTTTGTCTCTTGTTCTACAAGTGACAAGTCCTATGAATCTAAGTCCACAGACTATATCACATGTGATTCAAGTGATAAGTCTGCCACACACAGGCCTAATGACTTACCCACAAAAGTGACTGATGATGAATCCATTTCTCAAACAGCCTCTTTTGACAAAAGTTCTCTTAATACAGTTAAAATTAGTTCTCCTTCAAGTACTGGTAGTGAGACTTTTGTGTGTAATAAAACAAGACATGGAAAGAACAAAAAGATTAAAAAGAAATCATGTTTTGTTTGTGGTAGTTACTCTCACCTCATTAAAGATTGTGATTATTATGAGAGTAAAATGGGTAATTGTGTTCAACAAAAGCAACCTAGGTCAATATGGAAAAATGTAGAGAACATTCCCCCATTTATCCCTAGAGCAAATGTATTTCCTGCTGGTAATGCAAAACGACCAGCACCTGTTCCTGCTGGTAGGCCTTTTAGACACGCACATGTTCCTTCTGGTAAGCCAGTTCCAGCTGGTAAGTCTATTCCTGCTGGTTGGAAAAGGAATACTACTGGACCTTTCTACAGACCTACAAGCACTTTCTTTCAAAATGATTATAGGTTTGGTTACTATGGTCCAATGCATATGAGGGGGCAAAGATGGGACACTGCTGTTCAATCCTCAGCAGATTGTTCTTGGAGATACAATGGCTGGTATTAAGGGGAGGCATAAGCCTAAGGGGAGGCTTATTGTTGTATATTTTGTGCTAACTAACATTTTCTTTAGTTTGTTTGTGTTCAATATCTATAATAATGCAACTGCTGAATCTGTCGCTTCCTATTATTAAGAGAGTGGTTGCTGCTGTTAAATATTAAATTGGTCAATTTCTGATCTTTGTGGGGCTGCTTGTTTGTTTGTCTCTTGTGGAAGAGTGTGGTCAAAGATTATGAGACTAAATTCATATGTTTGATTTTAAGTGGGGTCAGTAGATGATTTAAGGATTTGAAGCAGTGGTCAAATTAATTGGAGCAGTTTGATCTATTTGTCAGTTTGTGAATTTGATCTTGATCAGTGTGGATCACATGGGGTCGGATTATTGAATTGGATATTAAAAGGTCAACGTGAGTTTGTGGGAATATGTTTAGTCGATCAGTAAATGGATGGATTTGTCGCCATCTGATCATTGGTTATTGAAGTGATGCTCACGTGATCTATACATTTCACAAATTTGTGAGTAGGGTCATGCTTATTACTGGTATTATTCAATTGTCTGCTGCTACTATTGACTCATTCAGATCAGTGTGGGAATTAAGACTTTTTGATTCTGCTGCTGCATTCATTGCTGCTGGTAGTGGCAGTGTGGGAATTAAGACTTTTTGATTCTGCTGCTGCATTCATTGTTGCTGGTAGTGACCCATTGCTGCTGGTGATCCTGCTGGTCGCTCATCCATTCCTGCTTGTAACATCATTTCTGCTGGTTGCTTCGGATTCTGCTGCTGTTTGAAAAAAAAATCATTTTCTTTATTTATTTTCTTTATGTTTCTTTTCTTTTCTTATTAGTTAAAAAAAATAAATAAATAAATAAAATAAAATAAAATAAAATAAAATAAAATAAAATAAAATAAAAAATAAATAAATAAAAATTTATATTTTGTGTGCTAACTTGTATGGTTTTGAGTAACACCTTGCAGGTACAGTGTTGGTGTTTACACCTACACAGTAAATGGTACTCAACTCACCATGTCTCATAGACAAGAAAGAGTTGGCTCACCATGAGGGTACGGCTCTGGTGTGATAATCAAATCCGTTGATAGCTGTAATAGCTTGCTCAAAGCTATAGGGTTCTCAACTCACCGATGTTTAATTACTAAGAGTTGAATGGTTTTCAATTCGCCATGGATTTTACTCCTTTTGGGGTTTCCAAAGAATTGGCTAGCCCACATGAATATGGCTTGTGGTAAAGGCAGTGGAAAACCATATTTGGTACTCAATTCACCAAGGTTCATTTGTAACCAAGAATTGGCTAGTCCTGAGCAAACGGCTAAAGGTAAAGACAAGTCAAATCCGTTTATAGTTGCAGGTTTACTAAAAATCAGATGGTTATCAATGTACCATGGTCTTACAAACCTAAACATTGGCTACTCCAGTAGTGATGGCTATTGGTAAAGAGACATCAAATCCATTAATTTTCAATGATTCACCTCTCACAGGAGTTAACACACCTGGATGTGATGAGAATAGTATGGAACTTAAGTGATTTGATGTACATATTGTCATAGTAGCAGTCAAGCTCAAATGAATGACATGGTGACCAGCTTATTCTTTTGAAGATGATTTCCTATTGCTGCTGAACTATCGAAGTTGCTGCTGAAAGTTCCAAGTGTTACTGCTGGTTACTTACTATTGCTGCTGCTCTATTGCAATCCTCAAGCCTGAGAAGTTCAAGCTCTATCAATTGGAATCTTGCAAGTTAACCTAGTCAACTTCAAGATTAGGGGAGGATTGTTAGGATCTCTGAGAAATAAGGATTTCTCATTACTGCCGATAGTGAAGCTGGTTCCTGCTGATAGTTATTCATTGCTGCTGCAGTTGGTTCCTGCCGATAGTTTAGTTTTGTTTCTGCAAATAAGTAGTTGTTACTGCGGGTTTTAGTAATTGTTATCCCGTCTGTTTAGAAAGTTTGTTAGATTTATTTTCAGAAGAGATCATGTTTATCTCTTCACACGTTTTCTTGTATGACGGGTTAGGGTTAGGTTTTCTTATCAGTATAAAAGAAACATCCCGTCTATGAGTTATGTACGAGATTACAATATTCAATAACACAATTTCTTAGTTCATAGTCTGATCCATAGAGGATCATTGTCTTCTATTATTTTCTTCTTTACATTCTTGTTGTTTATTTTCCGCATAAACGCAAGTCTTACTCCTAGAGATTCTCGTTTAACCAAGCTCTATCAAGCTAGAAGCACTCGATCCTACAAGGGTGTTTGTGTCGCTATTTATAGAAGGAAAGGGGTTAGGGTTTTCAAGGTGCTAAGTCACCTTGTTATGGGAATGAGGGGACAAGGTGATGTAATTTAGATCATTTGAAGCCAAGTGTAAGGAGGGGAGGGTAAGTGTCATGTGGTTTAACCCTAACCACATAAGTTACCTATAATTTTTGACTTATGGTAAATATCTAGGGAGCAAGATGAGGTGGTAGTTTTTGGAACTTAGAAGTGGGTTTATGGTAATAAACATGCTTAGATTTAAGTGTGGAATTAGTTTGGTTAAATCTTGTTAGGATCGAACTAGGTAAGGCCTAGGTGGATCGAATGGCTCAAATGCATGGTACATTGGCTATAAGATATTGTACATATGGTTTAAGTGTAGTGACAAGTTTAGTTTTGGGTTAGATTTAAATATTTGTTGGATAGAAAAATAATTAGGGTTTGTTTATATATTGTTTGTGTCGAATTGGTGTAGAAAGAAAAAGGAAATCAAATGGTGCTTTAAAGGGTGTTACCCTTGGCTTATTAGAGTTGTACTAGGTTTAAGAAATATAGAAAATATACTGTTAGGGTTTTAATTTAATTATATGTTAGTTAATTAGGTTTAAAAGTATATAAATGTAATTTTTAGGCTTTTATGCATTAGACACTTGTACACTGGGTTTAGGGACTTGTACTTATATTTAGTGAGTTTAAGAAATTTATTTTTAAAGTTGGTTCATAAAGACATGGATAATGTGCTTTAAATTAGGTACATTAAGGTTTATAATGGGATTTTTATATATATTAGGTTGTTATGCATAAATGACTTGTACCTTGGCTTGAAAGAATTGTACACTTATAATTTGTAAAAATCATATATATATAAATTAGGGTTGGTGATTTTATTACATAAAATCATACCTTTGTGAGTTTAGGGTTTGTATCGAGAATTATAGTGGATTTAGGGTTTCTGTGCTTTAGAAGCTTGTACCTTACTTTGAATGAGTTGTACTTTAATGTTTTAGGATTTAGTTATTCATAATTATAGTTATAATGGTTTAGGGTTTCGTAGGAACTCTAATAGATAAGCAATATTTAGTTTGAACGTTTATTAATCGTACACTAACGAATTAACGTAAAGTAGCAAATGAGATATCGCAAAGTTTTATACTTGACATATGAAAATGTTTATATGAGATAAACATTAAGTAAGTTGATGTTGGTCTGCGTGAGAGCACGTTTATTGAGGATGTGAGTTACGTCACATTAGATAGTAGTTATGATCAGATAAAAAAATTATACGTAGAAAAAAGGATAAGTATTATTTATTAGAATATATAATAGTTTATTACAAGGTGAAATTTTTACAGTGGTTACAGTATCCCCCCGTTGAAGGGAATCTTGTCCCGAGATTCAGTCTGTATTGGTCGAGGTGTTGGGAAAAAGATGTGGATATTTCGCCCGGATTTGATCTTCTCGCTCCCAGGTGAATTTTGGTCCTCTTTTAGAGTTCCATCTAACCTTAACGATGGGAACACGGCTTCGCTTTAATTGTTTGACTTCTCTGTCCATGATCTCCCCTGGTTCTTTCACAAAATTGAGTTTGTCATTGAGACAAAGCTCTTTCATGGGAATAACAAGCGTTTCATCTGATAGACACTTCTTCAGATTAGTGACGTGGAAGATAGGATGTATTTTACTGAGCTCTACAGGAAGTTCAAGTCTGTAGGCTACTGGACCAATTCTGTCCAGAATCTTGAATGGCCCGATGTATCTTGGATTCAACTTTCCCCGCTTTCCAAATCTAACCATGCATTTCCATGGTGATACCTTTAACATGACTCTGTCCCTAACTTCAAATTCCATAGGCTTCCGTCTTACATTTGCGTAGCTCTTTTTCCTATCTCGGGCGGCTTGTAAACGTTGTCAAATTTGCACTATTTTATCGGTGGTTTCCTGAATTATTTCTTGTCCGGTAAGTTGGAATTCTCCGACTTCCGCCCAGCAAACAGGTGATCGGCACTTTCGTCCATAAAGTGCTTCAAATGGCGCTGCTTTAATACTTGCATGGTAACTATTGTTGTATGAGAATTCTGCCAAAGGAAAATGTCTATCCCATCCTTTACCAAAATCTATTACGCATGCCCTGAGCATATCTTCCAACGTTTGAATAGTTCTTTCGCTTTGTCCGTCGGTCTGTGGATGATAAGCAGTGCTCATATCTAACTGAGTACCCAAAGCTTTCTGAAGCTTTTCCCAAAATCGGGATGTGAAACGAGAATCATGATCCGAGATAATGGAAATTGGTACTCCATGTCGTGAGACTACTTCTTTCAGGTATAATTGTGCAAGACTTTCTATCTCATCTGTCTCCTTGATTGGCAGAAAATGCACTGATTTCGTAAGACGATCAACGATGACCCAAATAGTATCATACCCGCTTGATGTCCTAGGTAACTTGGTGATGAAATCCATGGTTATTCTTTCCCACTTCCATTCAGGAATCTCTGGTTGAGTCAATAAGCCAGACGGCCTTTGATGTTCAGCCTTAACTCGTGCACATGTCAAGTATTTACTGACATACTCAGCGATGTCAGCTTTCATGTTTGGCCACCAGTAAAGCTTTTTGAGATCCTGATACATCTTTTCAGAACCTGGGTAGATAGAATACTTGGACTTATGTGATTCATGCATAATCACATTCCTTAAGTCACCAAAGAACCAACTTCTGTTCTTTATACAACGAGTTCCATCAGGACGAAGTTCAAACGCCTTGTCCATACCCTTTAAATTCTCAGCCTGAATATTTTCTTCCTTTACTACTTCAGCTTGTGTATTGAGAATTTGGGATGGCAGGTCCAAATTAATGGTCATAACTAAAGCTCTGACTCGAAGAGGCTTAATTCGTTCTTTCCTGCTTAAAGCATCTACTACAACATTTGCTTTTTCAGGGTGGTAATGAATTTCACAGTCATAGTCACTTAGCAACTCTAACCATCGGCGTTGCCTCATGTTTAATTCCTTCTGGTCAAGAATATGTTGGAGGCTCTTGTGATCTATGAATACGACGCACTTCGTGTCGTACAGATAATGTCTCCAGATTTTAAGAGCAAATACAACTTCTCCTAGCTCAAGATCATGGGTCGTATAATTTTCCTCATGAGGCTTGAGCTGTCGGGAGGCATACGCAATAACTTTGTTCCTTTGCATTAATACCGCGCCTAACCCTTGGTGTGATACGTCACAATAAACAACGAAATCGTCATTTCCTTCGGGTAAAGCTAGAATTGGTGCTTCACAAAGCTTTTGCTCTAACAGCTGGAAAGCTTTCTCTTGAGCTTCTCCCCAAACATACTTCTTTTTCTTCTGAGTCAATTCCGTTAATAGCCAGCAAGTCCTAAAAATTGACGCACCTCTGTGGGTGTTGTAGGTGTCGGCCACTTTTTGACTGCTTCTATTTTGGAAGCATCCACGTGAATACCGTGGTAATCAATCACGTGCCTAAGAAATTGCACAGTATGAATCCAGAAATCACACTTGGAGAATTTAGCGTACAGTTGTTCTTTCTTGAGTAATTCCAAAATAATCCTTAAATGCTCCGCATGTTCTTCTTCGCTCCGAGAGTAAATAAGAATATCATCAATGAATACAATCACGAATTTGTCCAAATAGGGTTTGCACACACAGTTCATGAGATCCATTAACACGGCTGGTGCATTAGTTAACCCAAATGGCATCACTTGAAATTCATAGTGACCGTATCTTGTTCTGAAAGCTGTTTTAGGAATATCTTCTTCCCTAACACGCAGTTGATGATAACCCGATCTTAAATCAATCTTCGAGTAAACACTCGATCCTTGCAGTTGGTCAAACAGATCATCGATCCTTGGCAATGGATATCGATTCTTTACCGTAAGTTTATTCAAATCTCGATAATCGATACACATCCTAAGAGAACCGTCCTTCTTTTTGACGAATAGGACAGGAGCTCCCCAAGGCGAAGAGCTTGGTCGAATAAAACCTTTATCCAATAACTCTTGCAGTTGGTTGGATAGTTCTTGCATCTCCGTTGGTGCTAAACGGTAAGGTGCTCGTGCAACTGGTACTACTCCCGGCACCAAGACAATCTGAAACTCTACCTAACGAACAAGTGGTAGTCCAGGTAATTCTTCAGGGAAAAATTTTGGAAAATCTCGTACTACATGCATATCTTCCAGTCGTTTCTCATCCGTCTTTTTCTCAGTTACATGAGCTAAAAACGCTTGACATCCTCTGTTGATGTACTTAATGGTTTTGAGGTAGGATATAATGCTTAGTCTGGTCTTACTTTAATTACCCTGGATAATCAAAGTTTCACCCTTGGAAGGGATGTGAACCACTTTTTCATTGCATATGATCCTTGCATGGTATTTGGATAGCCAATCCATACCAACGATTACGTCGAAGCTACCGAGTTTGATGGGCATGAGGTCAATGTCGAAAGGTTGATTTAGTAAGGTTAAGGTGCAACCTCGGATTATAGAGTTAGTGCCTACTAATTTCCCATTAGCTAGTTCGATTTCGTATGTGTTGTTTAAGGCAGTGGGAGTAAGTTTAAGTAAGGAAGCAAAAGTAAGAGATATAAAGCTTTTATCAGCTCCTGTATTGAATAATACTTTAGCTAGATGTTGATTGAGAGGAAACGTACCCGTAACTACATCCGGGTTCTGCTGCACATTACCATCTCCTAGCACATAAGCTCTTCCGCGGGCACCATTGTTCTGGTTGGCATTTGGCTTTGGGCATTGGCTCTTGAAATGCCCCTTCTCACCACATCCGTGGCAAGTTATGATTACTGGCTGTAGATTTGTTCCTGTTGCTTTACAGTCTTTGGTCTGATGTCCAACCTTCTGGCACTTTGCGCACTTTACAGCGCATGGACCATAATGGTGCAACGAGAACCAATTGCATAATGGCTTTGTTCCGACATAACCACTCTTCTTAACAGGTGTGGTAGTATAGGTTCTGGAAGTTTCCCGCCGACAATTCTGTTGGTGATTATGATTGTTATGGTTTTGTTGGTAGTTGTTTTGATTGTTGCGGTTGTTGTTGTTATTGTTGTGGTAGTTGTTGTTGTTGGGATGGTTGTTGTGGTAATGGGTGGTTCTCCGATCATCAAGCTTTCGCTTATTATCATTATTTCCTTGGGTGGAACTACGCTTGATCTTACGATCCATTAGCTGTTGAGCTATAGAAATTACATCTTCCAGTGACTGAGGCTTTGATGCAGTAACATTTTCCTCGATACTTAGAGGTAATCCTTTAATATATTTCTCCAACTTCTTCTCAAGATCAGGCACAATAGTTGGACATAGGAGAACAAGTTCCTTAAACCTTCTATTGTAAGTCTTGAGATCTGTTCCTTTCACAACTAGCTAGTGAAACTCATCTTCTAGCTTTTTGATTTCAGTATGGGGATAATATTTCTTCAGCATTTTCTTTTTAAGATCATCCCAGGTAAGTTGGTGAGCTGCTTCAACTCCCATAGTTTGGGCGGTAGAAGTTGATGAACTCAAATAAGTACATTTTATTACTATCATTTATCCTATTAATTTGACTTGTTTTACTATATTATGTATGAGGATTGATACTTAATCGTTTACTTTTGTAATTCTCAGGTAAAAACAAGCATTTGGTGAAACTTGGCGATTTTGGACTAATAATGGAGCAAAACGTGCATAAAGTGAAGAGTCTACTGAAATGAAGAAGATCAAGACTGATCTGCTCCAGATGCGCCGCATCTCACTATCAACATGCGCCGCATCTCTATCAAGATATCACCAGATACGATCCAAGATACAAGAGGACATGCGCCGCATCTAATCATGGAGTTACGCCGCATCTTCTGGCGGTGTACGAATATTCCTGAATATTATAATCTTGGACCCCACGCGAAGTTACGTACATACGCCGCATCTACTTAAGTAGATGCGCCGCATCTTCCCTCAGACACAAACTATAAATACCCCGTAGACCAGACGCATTAAAGAGATTCGGAAGTTCGAAAACCTAAAGACCGAACAGAAGAGAAGGACGAATTCAGTCAAGAGGCAGCACAAGACACACCCAAATCGAAGATACAAGAGCTGTAAGAAGGTGCTGCATGTATTTAATTCATTAAGTAGTTTTGTTTTATTGTTTTAGCAAACTTTAATTCATCAGGATTGGTGGCTTGTGTAATGTGACAACGGAAAGATTGCACTCCCTTTAATACTTGCTTTCCCATCAATTAAAGTTTATATGTTGATGTCTTTGGTTACTACTTATTAGTGCATTGACCACCTCTGTGTTTATTAGTGGCTTGCGGGCACCCGACTGCGGGACAAGGTGTGGCTCCCACGGTTGTTTCTAAATTGATCACTTAGGAATAACTTTTAGACATAAGTCGTCATTAAGGGTTTACTCGCCGATAAGAATAGGACCAACGAGAAAGGGTTAATTACATACACTTCATATAAAGCTATCAATAAAACAAGTGACAATCTACTTAATCATAAGGACAGCCCTCTTATTGTCTCTAGTATCTATCTGTGTACGTGTGTGCTACTTGCTGATTCGTGCCTATTTGTTTATTTTATTATTTAATTGCAAACAAAACTGTGCCAGTCTCTCAGGCTGAAACCCCCTTGCGTTAGGATATTAAAATACTGATTAGATTAACGAGATTATACGTTCCACTCTTAGTGATCGACACTCTACTTACCATTATCTTCATACTGACCGGGTACACTGCTCGTTAAGTGTGTGTGTTATTGATAAGTCGGCTAAATATAAATTTAAAACTTGAGTAGGCATTAAAACTGCTAAACCGCAACGACACATCACGCGCATCAAGTTTTTGGCGCCGCTGCCGGGGAGTGAATTGTTATTTTCTGTTAATTTGATTAGTATTTTAATTAGGTTTTTCTTTTTATTAGATTAATTGCATCATTGTACTATTTTGCATATTTGTTGTATTGTGTGTTATTTGTTTGCTTTTGTTTTTATTTTTGTGTGTTTTATTTTTGTTTCGTGTGTTTAATTTTTATTTTTATTTTTCGTATTTTTCTGTTCTGCTATCGTTGTTCTGTGCTAAATCAAACGATACGGCGCATCTGATCTCTCAGATACGGCGTATTGCGTTTAATTTTTTTTTAATACAACGCGTTTAATTAATTCGATACGACGCATCTTTTCCCAAGATACGGCGTATCTGTTTTTAACAAGAAAATTTTTCTAAGCGATAAAGTAATACGACGCATCTGCTTTTGTAGATACGGCGTATCTGTTTTGATAAAAATTTTTTCTAAACATTAACGCCATACGACGCATCTTCTTTTGAAGATACGGCGTATCTATTATTTTAATTAAAAACAGTTTGCGAATTATTAAACAAAATACGGCGTATCGATTTCCGTCGATACGGCGCATCTTACTGAATCAAAAATCTTTTATTTTTAAACGTAACGAAAATACGGCGCATTAACTTTCGTTAATACGACGCATTTAATTTTAATTAGATAAATTGATTTTTGATTGATTAATTCGATACGGCGCATTCATAAATTCTAAGCGGCGTATCTATTTTCTGAATAAAGTCTGATTTAATTTTAACGATCATAAGATACGGCGTATCCAACTCTTTGGATACGGCGCATCGTCTGCAGATATCAGTAACTTTAATTTTTCGTATTCCGTTTTCGTTATTAATTATCTGATATATTACTTTCTCGAGCATACCCTACTGATGCTTTTCGTGATTGTTTCAGAAGGATAATGGAAGGATACGGAGAGCTAATTGACTTCGACTTCGAAGCCAATTTTATGAATGAAGTATTAGTGCATGAAAAAACACCCGAACATCACAATGGGGATTACATTGAACTTAATGACCTTAATGGACCTATGGAATCCAATGACCTGTTCATGGTTGATGCTGAATCTGAGTTAGAAGAAGGAGAAATTGTGGATAGTCCAAGAGTCAACGTTATTACTACTAGAAATTACGATGAATTTGAGGGATATGATGGTTCTTGGGATTACGGTAGTAGGATCAACACCAATTGTGCTTACAATTTACAATTCCCATGCATGATTGGGTACAAGTGTATTGACGCCAATTTCTTTCCTGTTTTATCAATCAATGTCATGTCTAGAAGCTTTTACAATTCTATTATGAGAAATAAAAAGGAATATAAAGGAAAGAATGTAGTTGGAGCCTTCATTAATGTCCCGATCTTCGTTGGGCGCTTCACTATTGTTACTGAGTTCGTAGTTATTGAAGACATGAATGCCTATTGTGACAGCAATATGGGTGACGTGATTGTTGGAAAACCATTTTGTAGGGAGATCACTATTAATGCAAAACGATTTGAAGGAAAGATCACCTTCCAATGTGGAAGCGACATTATCACTTATATGATGCCCCGTACTCACCCTGGATTTAAATATGCTACTAGTAGGATTTGCTACAAATATTCTCCATTCCTTTTTGTTAGTGATAATGACAATAAGAGAGGGATTGAGTACCCATATCAATTGAAGGAAGGATTCTACAAAGAAGTTTTGAATTTGGGACCTGAATATATACTAGACGATTCGGTTGCTAAATGGATCCTACGTGGCCATGTAGGAATCAATGAACGAAATTAAAGAGCTGAACGTGAGTCTAACTTGAAGACTCTGGAATAAAGACAAGTGCTTACCGGGAGACAACCCGGATTTATCATTTATCATTCTGTTTTCTGAGTCGAGTCAGTCCAGGCCGCACGAAGATACGGCGCATCTCAATCCTGAGATGCGACGCATCCTCTGCAATGGTCATATCTTATTTTATTTTTCTGCATTTTTTATTTTTCGACTTTAAAACTATTTATCAGTTTATTTTAATGCGGCGCATCCCTGGTTAAGGATGCGGCGCATCTTTATTCTGATCCGTATTTATTCCAGGCTCGATACGGCGTATCTTCTTCAATAAGATACGGCGCATCGACTGACCTGATGATTTTCAGTTTTAATTTTTAAGTTTTATTTTTCCTAACTACTAATGTATTATGCAAGTTGAACCTTTCTTATCTTAGGTGTGTTTTAAAGTGTTGGTGGTATTATAGTTTTCTGGATTTCCTGTGGATAAATCAAGTATGAAGCTTTAACGTTCTAATCCACAAGAAAGATGATTTTTGCTCATATACTAATGGAGGATCATACCGAGCAAATCTCAGGGGAGTTTTTCCGTTCTAATTCTTTTATTTCCAGTTTTTAACCTTTTATACAAACAACGAGGACGTTGTTTAACTTAAGTGGGGGGATAGGAGAATTAGAACACTTAACAATTACTTGTCCTAAACTTTTTCAAAAATTATGCTTAAAATGTGCTTAATATATCAAACTTAAAAATTTTTTAGCATGTTTTTGTTTAAGATCTAAGTTGCATAACTGCACACATGACGTTATTTTCAAAAATTGTGATTTTTCCAAAATTCACAAATCTATGAGTGTGCCGGTGACTTGTAAACTTTAGAACTTGGCTTGTATACTATTCGAGACCACCATAATGAGTATTATTTATTTAATTGGAATGACTTGTCTAAATTGGTAAAATTCTAGGATTACACCAAATAGCCTTTATATGTTATGTGTTATTAACTAACTACACTGGTTAGTTAACCCCCGTATAAACCCTTTTGTTACTCTCATTTTAAGAGTAAGATACCCCTAGAAAAACCCTCAGAGCCATTCCTTTCGTTTCTTACACCTATGTTTAAAATGTTTCGTTACACCTTAAACCTTAGCCTACCCTGTAGATTAGAATCCGTGGTTGGTTAATTGCTATAGGCAGAGTGTGTTTCCTTACATTACCTGTGTTCGCGTGCGTAATTCATTATATATGGTTAGGTCGGGAAATTGCACAATGCAATTGGAGTGAAAGTAAATATTGTATATTTTTGAGTTTATTTTTCGTGTGTTTACTACTTTCACTATTAGCGTTATTTCTGAAAGTATGAAAAGTATGAATAAAAATTATCCGGAAAGAAAGTTGTAGTGATGTGGTGAAATTTTACACATCTATGTTTATGTTTCAAAAAAAAAAAAAAAAAAAAAAAAAAAAAAAAAAAAATGAGAAAAGAAAAAGAAAGAAAAAAAGAGTTGGATGTTTATTTTAAGCCAACGATGTAAAGTTATGTAAGTGGTTCATATGGCCACTGTTTGTTGTATTATATCTATGGATTGAATGGGAATTGGCAGTTATGGGAATGCCAATTAAGGATTATTCTTTGATTAAGATTTTGTTGAGTATAATTCGTGTCTACCTAAAGCGTGTGTTTCAAGTGTTAAAGCGTGAGTTATTCAATGATATGAGTCTTATTCATGGGATGGTTGGGATAGTGATTAACCACACTTAGGATTTTAATTTATTTGTTTTGTTTATTTTTATTTTTATTTTTACACCAATTTATATCCCAAATGTTATCCATACCCTTTATTATTCTTTATCCAACCGAACCTTTGATTTATTGAGATTAGGGATTTGAGCAATCTTAAGTATCGTAGTCGTGGATTCGGCTATGTATTTATGATTTTGTCGCCCTTTTTGATATATTATTATTGGTGAAGTTTGGACCTATCTTTAGCCTATTCGAGTTAAGGATTTGAGCAATTGCAAGTATCGTGTTCGTGGATTCGATCATGTATTTGTGATTTTGTCGCCTTTTCTGGAATTTGAGATCGATAGAAAAGAGAATAATTAACCCTTAAGCCTAAAAACCCTTTTTACCGCTTTAGACTTGTTATTCCTTAGCTTTAGTGGTGGAGATGTGTATACTTGCCAAGCTTATGATAGAATATTCGTCGCGACTGGACAGTTAAACGATTAGATTTGCTTTTATCGACTTATTTTATTTTACTTCTAATTCGTTAAGTGTTTAGTTGTGTGATTACGAAATAAACGAATACATGCTTAAACATAAAAATAAATCCTAACATCTTTTAGGATACATTTTCATGAGATTTAATCTAAGGTTTACTTGGGGACAAGTAAAGTTCAAGTGGGGGGATATTTGATGAACTCAAATAAGTACATTTTATTACTATCATTTATCCTATTAATTTGACTTGTTTTACTATATTATGTATGAGGATTGATACTTAATCGTTTACTTTTGTAATTCTCAGGTAAAAACAAGCATTTGGTGAAACTTGGCGATTTTGGACTAATAATGGAGCAAAACGTGCATAAAGTGAAGAGTCTACTGAAATGAAGAAGATCAAGACTGATCTGCTCCAGATGCGCCGCATCTCACTATCAACATGCGCCGCATCTCTATCAAGATATCACCAGATACGATCCAAGATACAAGAGGACATGCGCCGCATCTAATCATGGAGTTACGCCGCATCTTCTGGCGGTGTACGAATATTCCTGAATATTATAATCTTGGACCCCACGCGAAGTTACGTACATACGCCGCATCTACTTAAGTAGATGCGCCGCATCTTCCCTCAGACACAAACTATAAATACCCCGTAGACCAGACGCATTAAAGAGATTCGGAAGTTCGAAAACCTAAAGACCGAACAGAAGAGAAGGACGAATTCAGTCAAGAGGCAGCACAAGACACACCCAAATCGAAGATACAAGAGCTGTAAGAAGGTGCTGCATGTATTTAATTCATTAAGTAGTTTTGTTTTATTGTTTTAGCAAACTTTAATTCATCAGGATTGGTGGCTTGTGTAATGTGACAACGGAAAGATTGCACTCCCTTTAATACTTGCTTTCCCATCAATTAAAGTTTATATGTTGATGTCTTTGGTTACTACTTATTAGTGCATTGACCACCTCTGTGTTTATTAGTGGCTTGCGGGCATCCGACTGCGGGACAAGGTGTGGCTCCCACGGTTGTTTCTAAATTGATCACTTAGGAATAACTTTTAGACATAAGTCGTCATTAAGGGTTTACTCGCCGATAAGAATAGGACCAACGAGAAAGGGTTAATTACATACACTTCATATAAAGCTATCAATAAAACAAGTGACAATCTACTTAATCATAAGGACAGCCCTCTTATTGTCTCTAGTATCTATCTGTGTACGTGTGTGCTACTTGCTGATTCGTGCCTATTTGTTTATTTTATTATTTAATTGCAAACAAAACTGTGCCAGTCTCTCAGGCTGAAACCCCCTTGCGTTAGGATATTAAAATACTGATTAGATTAACGAGATTATACGTTCCACTCTTAGTGATCGACACTCTACTTACCATTATCTTCATACTGACCGGGTACACTGCTCGTTAAGTGTGTGTGTTATTGATAAGTCGGCTAAATATAAATTTAAAACTTGAGTAGGCATTAAAACTGCTAAACCGCAACGACACATCACGCGCATCAGAAGTCCACCAAGACAGGGCATCTTCCAAGAAAGTCCATGTAGCAAAGGTGACCTTACAGTCATCGGTACACCCACTTCTCATGAAAACTATTTCCGTACGCTCAAACCAACGCGCTCAAACCAACGAGCCAACTCAGTTGCTTCTTCTGTTCCTTTGAAGAAAGTTGGTTTGCAGTTTATGAAGTCCTTATAAGTGCACTTGCGAGCTATTGTTGTTTCGCTTTCTCCATTGGGTCTGCAAGTGCTTCCATAACGGGCCATTACTGCTGCTTGATTCTCAAGTGCTACAGCAACACTGCCTGCAACAAGCTTTTGGATAACAGCTTGGGACATGGCTAGTTCTGAGGAATTGCAAGGCATATTTCTATTAATACCACAAGGAAACACATGTTTAGAATTTGCATAGTGACCATTTTAAATTAACAAGGTAAAATCCATGATAATCATAAGGTCACAACATGTCCAAATATCATACATGTATGTAAAATGATCAACACTGGCCCACATCGATCAATATCATACACAGCAAAATATAACAAAATCACAACCACATATAGTCATAAATAACTTGCTGATTTGTTATACATATAACAAAATTAATACAAGCGTCGTATTTATGCCACACATCCCATGGCTAGAATAAGTACAAAAGCTGGCAGATATAAACTACATACTAGTGTCATATCTATACTATAGATCTCAAAGCTGAGACATAGTACAAAAGCCAACAAATAAAGATCTGATCTAATGGCTACCAGAAGCTCCCCTTAGTCGACTCTAGAGCTCGACTATCATACTGATGAGGATCTGCCTATACTCCTGGTACCGAGCTTGCATCTCTCCCACGGTTGTCTCCAGAACAGTGATCCTGTTCTGTGCTGTCATTAATTCTTCATTTCTCTTCATCATTTCATCTATCAACTTTAATTCATTATCGTAAATAAAAGGTATTTCCTGTCGAATATGCTCATCACGTTTCTCTGCCTTCTCACGATTCTCGTCCAACTTTTGCTGTATGGTCTCTTGACCAGTAACTAGATCCTCAATTCTATATTCAATACCCTATATACATTATAACGGTAACTCATCTAAGTGTCCTAAAGCAGTCTCAATAAGCTCTTCTTGCCGTTCTAATCGCGTCAGAAGAGTGGAAATTGTCGGCTGTCGCTTCTGTGCTGCTTGAGAGCTTTCTCCCACCTCAAAAAAACTCGCGGTGGAGTAGGGAAGTCGGGAGTAGGTTATCGGGGTAGAGCGTGATACCGGGCGATAATGGCTCTAGCTTCTTCACTAAGTTCAAATGGGACAGATGGGGGATTGAAACTTGTAGATGATGGTGGAGGTGGAGGTGAGGAGGTTGGGACTGATGGTACATAGGTAGGTAGCATGTAGGGATGTGGTAGTGATGATGATGATGTAGGAACGGGAAATGTTCTTATCAGTGCTGTTCTCCGGATCCTCTCAGGGGAAACTAGTTATATCTCTGACGATGATAGAGGTGGTAATGACTCCATAGTTAAAGGAGAATCTGGCTCGGACGCTTCTGCATCTGTAAAGGTGCGAACCCTCTTTCTGGGTTGCATGTATGGATCATCAGGAAAAGGTGCGATATCAGGCATCGAAGTATCCTCGGATGGCTCTTCTAAAGGATCTGACTCCGTATCGTGCCCAAATACTGAAGAGACCTCAGGTACCATGGAAACGTCTTTTGATGGATCTGACTCCGTCGCCCGTCTAGGTACTGGAGTGATTTTGGGTACTGTCGCGATGTTTTCGATATCCAAGTCCGACATGAGAGTGACATAATTTGTAGGGGAAGTCATAATTCTGTAACCACCCGGTAATTATAAATATTTCACTATGTAACTAAATAATTAGCAATAAAAATGTATAAGTAGCGATTCAGTGACGTTGTGGCACGGAGGACTTTTAGTTAAGTTTGTGAAAAGTGGTTATAGTTTAGGTTTGAACCTTCGTCTCTATAACCATGAGCTCTGATACCAATCTGTAACACCCCCATTTTCGTTATACGCAGCGGAATATAAGTTGGGGTATTACTTCAAGTATCACAATCATGAAAATAGAAAACGACTCGAAAAGAGACGTTTTAGATAAAATTGTTATCATTCATTTATTTAAATCAGAGTTACATAATAGAGGTCCCAACGGGAAATTCGGAATTACTTTATAAAGATACATTATTTATTGAATGATAACAAAATGGACACTCTTTTTATAATAAGAAAGTCCACAGCTACTCCGTGCCAAATCAAGCTTCTAATTACCTGAGATAAAACATGCTAAAAAGTCAACACAAAGGTTGAGTGAATCCATAGTGTTTAAAGTAATAATCAGTTGAACACAAGCTAAGTAGAAAGTAAATCAGTAATATAGCAGTTCAGTATATTGCCCTAAGTCTCATGACATGCAAAACGTTAACAGGTTAATCATCATAGTTATAAGCTAATGATGTAAATTACTACATAATTAAATGTAATAATTATGCCCTCGAGTAGGAGATTGCCAGTCTCTTTATTGATCTCAAATAAAGTGCATTTGCTCACGTTTCTGTAACACAAATGGATCGTCAAACCTAATAGATCTATTCACTATATACGCGCTCACCCGTAAGTGATTAATGGTCCATGATGGAGGGTCTTTAAGGGGCAACAAGTAACTTAGGCAATATTAATCAGGAAAGCATACAGAAAAATACTTGTGTTCGGTTTTGTAGCATGTATCTCCCCACAAGTTTAGAAAATGTATAAAAGTGAGACTATGAACTCACCTTAGCAGTCTGGATGGAAAACAAATTAAATAAAGTTGATAAACGTCTCCGGCACGCGACCTGGGTTGGTATGTCAAGTTTCAGTAATCGTATTCCGACATATAAGTTTTAATATTTGAATCGTAACGTTTTGATTGACAAATAAATGTTAAAATGAGACAACATGAAGTCTCTTCAAAAGTTGGATAATATTTTATTATATTTTTTTATTTTTATGTTTCCGTTTGTTTGTTATCGAGATAAATGTATTTCGTTTATTAGTTTCTACTATAATCGATTCGAAATATATTTCTATTAATAATTATAAAATGTTACACTTTTTACCCTTATAGTTTCATATATTGACAGTTTATACCACTGAATTTTCATAAAATGATAATTTTTACCCCTGAACTTTCATAAAATGGCAATTTTTACCCCTGTAGTTTCAAAAATGATAATTTATACCCACAACTATAAGTCGTTGGTAAAAATAGTCCTTGGTTTTAATAACTTTGAAATATTTACACTTTTGGCCCAATAAAAATCCAACATTCGAATTTGGCCGGTTTTACCCCTAAACTTCAGGTCGACTTTATTTTAGGTCCTAGTTATAAAATTAGTTAGAGTTTTGACAGTTTCTACCCTCAAAGCATTGATGTAGTTTCATGCGACATCCTTTTTCCATTTTTACGCCTTTTAAGCTTGTGAAAACGACACGACTTGCTACGAATCCTTTATACAAGTTATATTAAGTTTGTAAACATCATTTCTACAGATTATTAGCTCATGATTCGAGCTTATGAGCTCGCAATAATTAAAAATGGGGCGCTAACTTCAGTTTGCGATGGGCTAAAATAGGACGCGAATAAAAGCGAGGCAATGCAGTGTTTTTACGACGTTCTTGTTCCTATAATTAGCCAGCTGGGTGGTCTTTAAGATGGCCAAAATCCAGATTTTATTGATGTTGTTTGGTGGTCGAAATATTTTTCACAAGTTGGGTGTTCGGGGACGGTTCGGTAAGAAAAGAAAAAGAAAAACAACTTGGTTTTTAATTTTTAAGTTTACGCCATTATTTTTAGTTCTTGTTAACATGATTATAAACATATTTAATCTATCTCCTAAGTTTTTTTAAGTTCCTATATTAATAATGCTTAAAAGAAACTAATTAGGGTGTCTTTGGTTTTGCTCGACAAAAGAAGAAAAGGAAGAAAAACATAGATTTTGTCCTAGCTTGTTTTTACAACTTATTTAGTATTATGTTTAAGGGTATTTAAAGTTTATAAAAGTATTGAAAAGGGTCCAAGTTACTTACTTGTCTTGTAATTTGACTAAGAAAGGTTTTTAGGTGAAATGGCTTGGAACTTGAACACCAAATGTTCTCCTCCTTCTAAGCCTTTCTAGGATTTCTATTTAGCTTCTAAATGGACTATAGGATCAATAGCAAATGAGGGTATGGCTGTTTTGGTGTGTTCGAAAAATATGGGTGAAGTATTAAGGGTGTTTGTGTCGCTATTTATAGAAGGAGATGGGTTAGAGTTTTCAAGGTGCTAAGTCACCTTGTTATGGGAATGAGGGGACAAGATTATGTAATTAGGTCATTGAAGCCAAGTGTAAGGAGGAGAGGGTAAGTGCCATGTGGTTTAACCCTAACCACATAAGTTACCTACAAATTTTGACTTGTGGTAAATATATAGGGAGCAAGATGAGGTGGTAGTTTTTGGAACTTAGAAGAGGGTTTATGGTATAAAACATGCTTAGATTTAAGAGTGGAATTAGTTTGGTTAAATCTTGTTAGGATCAAACTAGGTAAGGTCTAGGTGGATCGAATGGCTCAAATGCATGGTACATTGGCTATAAGATATTGTACATAGGGTTTAAGTGTAGTGCCAAGTTTAGTTTAGGATTAGATTTAAATATTTGTTGGATAGAAAAATAATTAGGGTTTGTTTATATATTGTTTGTGTCGAATTGGTGTAGAAAGAAAAAGGAAATCGAATAGTGCTTTAAAGGGTGGTACCCTTGGCTTAATAGAGTTGTACTAGGTATAAAAAATATAGAAAATATACTGTTAGGGTTTTAATTTAATTTTTTGTTAGTTAATTAGGTTTAAAAGTATAGAAATGTAATTTTTAGGCTTTTATGCATTAGACACTTGTACACTGGGTTTAGGGACTTGTACTTATATTTAGTGAGTTTAAGAAATTTATTTTTAAAGTTGGTGCATAAAAGACATGGATAATGTGCTTTAAATTAGGTACATTAAGGTTTATAATGGGATTTTTATATATATTAGGTTGTTATGCATAAATGACTTGTACCTTGGCTTAAAAGACTTGTACACTTATAATTTGTAAAAATCATATATATATAAATTAGGGTTGGTGATTTTATTACATAAAATCATACCTTTGTGAGTTTAGGGTTTGTATCGAGAGTTATAGTGGATTTAGGGTTTCTGTGCTTTAGAAGCTTGTACCTTACTTTGAATGAGTTGTACTTTAATTTTTTAAGGTTTAGTTATTCATAATTATAGTTATATTGGTTTAGGGTATCGTAGGAATTCTAATAGATAATAAATATTTAGTTTGAACGTTTATTAATCGTACGTTAACGAATTAACGCAAAGTGGCAAATGAGATATCGTAAAGTTTTATACTTGACATATTAAAATGTTTATATGAGATAAACATTAAGTAAGTTGATGTTGGTCTGCGTGAGAACACATTTATCGAGGATGTGAGTTACGTCACATTAGATAGTAGTTATGATCAGATAAAAAAAATATACGTAGAAAAAAGGATAAGTATTCTTTATTAGAATATATAATAGTTTATTACAAGGTGAAATTTTTACAGTGGTTACACCTCGGCAGGAGTACTCTCGGCTAATGTTTGTCCAACATCCTCTGCTGAACAAGAGTCATTGCTCCTTCTGAGCCTCTGACGTGAAGGTTAGTGGGTAGGTAAGTGTGGTGACGAGGTAGATGGTGTAAGCTCAATGGTGTTAGGGTTTGATGCATGATGATCTTGGAGCATTTGCATGCTGGAATCATTTGAGTCTGGTGATGTCTAGGAGGTTTTGCGGGAAGACATAGTCTGTGAAAAAATGGTATACTATATGGGAGATACTCATAATAACTAGTGTGGGTCAAGTGTATATAGATATATACGTATAATACTTATAGTACCCTTGATCATGTAAATAAGTCACAAATCATAACATACAGTCAATCAAATAAATATCAAGCAAAATGGAAAGCAAGGCAGGTGGCGGTCATAGGGACTTGTTTTTGAAAAAGTGGTTATAGTTTAGGGTTTATATGTACCTAGTTCTCTATAACCTAGGCTCTGATGCCAATATGTAACACCCCCAAAATCTACTTTGCGGAAGCATTGGAGTCATGGGGTGCTACTGAAATGGAAATCATAACGCGAGGTAACGAAGAACCAATTACACACTTTGTAAAAATATATTAATTTGATTAATTTCATTATAACAAACTTTATGTTACAAGGTTGCTCAACAGTTTAATGGTCCCTCAAAAACAAGTCTAAATCATTTGTTAAAACACTTTGGTCAATAATATAAGTCCGCCGCCTTGCCATACTTGCATATATCCAGATACCTGAGAAAAACATGCTAAAAGTCAGCAAAAGCTGGTGAGTTCATAGGTTTAAGTTATAACAAATTTGGGCCAATAGTTTAGTTTGTGAACATTGAAATGTCACATTAATATTTTATTTGCGCTAGCACTAAGTTCATGCATCCGAAGCTCGACCGTTCAGTGTGCTATAACCTAGCACATCAATAATCACAAAGGGGCCCTTAGCGAGTGCTTAACCCAATTCACTCATAATCCGACTTAATATACGCCCGCATTGACCCTTCTGGCCAACCGGACGGGGGAGTCACCCCAATAGATCTATTCATAATAATCGCGCTTCCTAACCGGAATTAACAGTGCATGAAGGCGGGCATAGTAATGGGTTCTAGAGTCTTAGGCTAACTGCGCAATAACTTTGGTAAAAACAGTATTATTAGTCCATAAAACTGGTTTTGCATGTTTCTCACCCCATTCATATAAAACAAGTATAAGTAAAAAGGGGCTATAAACTCACCTTTAATGGCCTGAACAGTGAAATATGTGAAATTAAGGAGTGCACGGCACCAACACGCAACCTAGATTAAATAACCATGTCTTAGTTTCAAGTATTAAATTCAACTCCTTTCATATCTAATTTCAACGTTTTAGAGTATTTATGTTGTTGTCACTTGTGTGGCGGCAAGTGTGGTTACTAAGGATTTTTCCTAAGAAGGTAAGGTTCAACTCTACTAATGATTTATGTGTATGAAAATGAGGAATTGGGGATATTGGACTATCTAAAGCATAAATGGATTCAGGCGAGATGTAATATTTATATATATTATAGTTGTGTAAATGGGTTCGTCATGTCCGATTACGTTGATTTTAGAAGTACGACTTAATGTATGTGACATTTTTCACCTACTAGTTAAATGGTTTGAGAAATTGAGTATAACGTTAATTTTAGTAACTTGGATAATTTAACTAAGTTCGCATTATTCATTCATTATGATTCATTTTTACACATTATTAGTTTAGAACAATATATATCGTCAAATTTGTTCAAGTTAAGTTTGATATATCATTCCTAGTTTTTATTAGTGATGTTTATATTAATTGACTTAGTTTTAAAATAACAAATGTAAGTGTCAATCTACATATTTCCCGACGTGCGTTATTGTCTATACTTACCGTAAAAATGGTTTGGCGTTTATTTCACTTGGGTTTCACATTTCCAACTACACATGTGAGTTTAAAGTCTATATTTCCCTTTTTCGATTTTATGTTTTACCATTTATGAATTTGCGAGATAACAATGTTAAGTATAGTCTAAATGGTTCTATGATGGTTGCCGAGTTTTTAAGTCACTTCTATACAAGTTTTACATGTATATATGTTGGTTATTACAAAAATATTCTCATGAACGGCTATGCAAATTTTAATTTGGTGACGATTACTTCTATAAATATTAACTGAATTGTATACTTTTCACTAGTTGGGCTGCGGCCCACTGAATTTGAGGAGGGGAAAATGGTTGCTAATGGGTCAAGTTACTAGTGATCACCTTGGGCCTGGTGGGCCGAAGGGTCCTAGCAGACTACACAAATGGCTAAGGAAAGAAAGGATTGTAGTTGGGCTTGCGTGTGGGTTCTAAATGGGCTCCTTTTGTTGGGTCTGGCCTGGTACAAGGAGAAACAGGACATACACAAGTCTTACACATTTTTGGCCTAAGGTAATTTGTGTTTTTCTTCCTGGAATTACTCTTGACCGAAGTTAGTTATCAACAGAATCTAGAACTCCATTTCCTGGTTAAGTTTTGGATTGAGTACTACTCGTCTACGAAGCTTAGAAGTCTCGGTGTGAGGAGAGGCTTTTGGGTTTGGTACAACTATGCTCTTTTTGACAGGGGAGGAACCTTTTAAGCATGGCTTAACTCTAATGTCAAGAAAAGTACTCCTAGCACTTAGTGTGTTTTAGACGAAGGTTGCACAACTGTGAAAGGTCTATTGGGGTTTTTCTTGGAGGTTTGCATTCGACACCCTATATGGGTTTGAAGAGGTTTTTCACTACGATTGAGGTTCGTACTTGAGTTAACCTAGGTGCATTCAAGACTAGGATTTTCGGTATATCTCTTAATACTAGTTTCTTGTTTTGAGTTCTAAGGGGGTGCATTCGAGGAGGATTTAGGTGTAATAATCTACTTACTTATATTGGGTTTTAACCCATGGCTAACTCATCTTCTGGATGGTCGTCTAGGTGAGTCCCACTTGACATAACTTGGCCAGAACCTCCCCTATGAGGATGGCTTTCCCTCAGTCTATACCTCCATCCACACACCCTACTTGGGTGTTTTCCTCATTCGTCCCCCATCTGATCAATACCTACAACCGACGCTATATCCTTAAACTAGAAAGAAGAGGGGGGGGGGCATTTACAACGATTCTAATGTTTAACACTTCATCAACAATTTGGTTTCTGGTTTAATCTGACCATATATTGCTAAGTGTCATTCGACTCAAGTTACAGGTTCAATTACCATCATCACAATTTCATCAACAACAACCTCTAGAATCCTAAGCCACAGTGACAACATTAACAACAACAACATCTAAAGATTTTTCTGTAACAAGGGTTTACTCATAACCGAAAATAAATAAATTCCCATAGCTTGAATTCTTCATCCATTCGACTTGGGTTTAACAAAATAACCTAAGATGATTCTAATGAATTAAAAGGTTCGATTAATTCTTACAATGATTTTAGGCGAGAGAACGAATTCAAGAGATCCAAACAGAGATTCAATCTGATCCTTTGGTTTCTTCCAAATCAATCCTAGTTAACCTACTCAACCTTCACCTTTTAATTCCCTTCGATTCTCAAAAATCTTTAGGTGCTTGAATGGTTTTTGGTGTGGGTTGACTTGATTTGGTTCGTTCATTTAAGGGAGAATACTTAGAATGGGTTGAAATCTTCTTTCTTGGCTTCAATTTTAGGTGTGCCTGAAACGAGTACATCTCATTTTCCTATTGGTAATATCAAAGCTCTCTCGTGACTGTTCTTGGGGAAAGGGGCAAAGGAGATAGTGATAGGGCTGACTAAGCTCTAATCTCAAAATACTTATTGGATTAAATGGTGAGGGAGGGGCGTGGTTTTGTGGTGTTGAAGACAAGGGGAAAAGAGAAAGCAGATATAATTTTTTGGGGATAAGTGTGAGTGGGGTGGGGCAGAGTTGTATTGAATTAAAGAGTGAGTAACATCATACTCGTGTCTCGCTGTACTCAGTTAACTCGGGTCCTTCCCGGAACTGTCATAATTATGGGACAGTAGGTTTTTAGGGACGTTTATATAATACCTGAATGTATTTTGAGTTTCATGAATTCACAATAATTTTCTGATTTTTAAATGTATTGCTGTTTAGATATTGGTACGCGTGTGGTGTCTTTCTGAGTAAAACTTGGATAACCTCCCATTTTTACTACATCATAGTTGGTAAAATATGAGATGGGGTAATTTCACTGTTCTTGGTGAGATTTTCGGGTGTCACAGTGTGCGGGTCTGTTTTCCGTTTTAATCATATAATTGCCTAATCTGGTGATTTATTTATACTAAATGGACAGTCATAAATTTAATATTAGTGAAAATCTACCATTTGTCAAATAAGATACGGAAGAGAAAGGTAACTGTTACGATATCAAACCAGAACCTTAACCTGAACGTTCACCTCAACCATCAGACGAATCTGGAACTGATTCTGATGAGCCGGTTATTTTTAAAGAAGCTCATGCAACTGAAACTTTAAGTACTGAAGAAATGGAATTGAAACAACAAGAAGAAGAGGATTTGCAAGAAGAAGTCTTATGATGATCTTGACAGAGACATTGACGAGTATTGTGAGGAAACAGAAGAAGACACAGATCTTGTTGATAAGAGGAAGTTGAATCAGCCTATGACTGAAGAAGAACAATCAGAAGAAGACACTGATATGAACTTTGGGTTGACTACTAAAGAAATAAACGAAAGAAGTCTCATCATCGGGTTACAACAAAATAGATAAGAATTTCCACCACCTCCTCCTCTTCCGGTTAATCAACCCGGTGAGGAAGGGGGTTCTAGCAGTGCAGCCCAACCTCTTCTGGTTAATCAACCCGGTAAGGAGAAGGGCTCCATCATAGCACCTAATTATGATATGGTTAATCAACCCAGTAAGGAAAAGGGTGCTGACACTGAACCACAAGATTCTATAATGATTATTCATGAAGAGCAAGAGCAACCCGAGGATGAAGAAATGGATGACACCGGAGTTCAAGATGATGACATGGAGGAGAATTTGCTTGTTACTGATGATGATGTGAGAAAGGCTGAAGAAAAAGTCGCTTAAAAGGAGAGAGCTAAAGAAGAAGAAGAAAGGAGATTAAAAGAGATGGAGAATGCCAGATTAGCTGAAGAGGAAATACTACTTAATGAAGCTGATAAATATATCCAAGACAATCCCGACCATAATCCTGAATCTTCTCATCATGCTTCTCAAAAAGACTCAGATTCAAATGTCAACAAAGAAAAATCTGCAATTCCTGAATCATCAACACAATCATCACATCCACCAACACAAACAACATCGAAATCCACTGTGGAAAACTAGAAGGGGGTGAATAGTTTTACCCTTTTTACAATTTATTTGCTTTGAATACTTATTTTGATTTCAACTAATGCAAATAACAAACAATAAATAACATGCAAGTAAAGAACGAAATGATCAAACCACAACATGATTGTTTATAGTGGTTCGGTCTACAAGGACTCTCTTCCTTGCCCTACTCCAATCCACGAGTCTCTAACTTGAGAGTTTTTCTTCACTAAGAAACAAGCTCCTTTCTCGGTAGAGAAAACCTTTATAAACGTCGCTTACACTTTTTCCGGTACGAAGCTAAATACCGAGTTCTTTTACAAGGGTACAACTACACACGTTACTCTATGTATTTTGAGGACTAAAATACTAACCGATCACTACAAAGGTTTTATGATTTTTTGGTACAAACAATGATGTGTGAACAACAATAATTCACACAGTGACTAACTAACAAGTCTTGCAACGCTTTGTTGAAGGTTGTGATGCTTTGATCTTCTTGCTACAAAGAAAGATCACTTAAAATGAAATATGAAATATGAATGGGTTAGATATGAATGAAAGAATGTATGATGTTGTTTATGCTTATGAGTGATGAGAAAACATGAATGTGTGGCTTACTATTTATAGGCCAACTTCCTCAACAAGTCACGGATGGGACAGATCCAAAATGAGGGATCCGTCCTTGTACCTGTTTGGTTCCGTGGGAACCTGACAGAGTATCTTCCCAAATCTTCACCAAATCTAATCAAGATATTTCCATATCTTTTCATTGAGTAAGGATCTAAACAACATATTCATATGATCATCAAATGATCTTTAAAATCTCTTAAAGATTTCAAAGTGATGCATGCCATGATGTCATAATACATTTCCAAATTTGGATTAAAATGTATATGAATGTAAGCTTGTAAAATGTATATGAAAATGAATATGTAACATGTATATACTAGTTAAATGATGTTATGTGTTTATGAAAGACTTGTGACTATATATGTAAAAGACTTAACTATATTTATGTTTTGCTAAAAATAAAGTTTATAATTGTCGTTAACAAAATATATCAAAGATCGTAAAATATAAATAACATTTTTTAGACGATATTTGTATTAACAATCTCCCCATTTTGTTGAGGGCAAAACATAAAGTTTATTTTTAAGCAATGAAATAAATAAAGTGCAAGTCTTTAAAAATATAGATTAAACTAGTTTTATGCAACTTTTTAAAATCAATTTAGGCATTTTAAATTGTATAAAATGTGTGATATTTGAGTTTAATATTATCTCCCCCTTTTTGTCGAAACAAAAAGAAGAAAAGCGTAGCGTAATGTAGTGCAAGCCCTTGGTCAATACTCCCCCTAGTTAGGGTGCCAAGTATAATGATGCATGGATTTTGAGTGCTTGATTAGCTCCCCCTTGGTCAATACTCCCCCTAGTTAGGGTGTCAAGTATAAATAAGTGCTACAACCAACCATGTACAATAAGAAGTCACAACCAACCATGTACAATAAGAAGTCACAACCAACACACAAACATCAACAAACATCATTCATTAGAAAATATTTTGTGACAAAAGTCACAAAATTGGGCTATAATGTAGATGCTATAAAAGGAAATAAATATAAAAATAAATTAGAAAGAAAAGTCCTAGAATAAAAATCCTAAAAAAAAAACTTAGAAAAGAAAAAAAATCCTAAGATGTGGAGGTCCTAATGAGAGCATCTATTGAGGAGGGTGAGAAAGAGCGTTAAGGCGCTCGAGGATGTGGTTTAAAATGAACCTCATCTCTTTTTGGAGCTCATGAACCAATATGTTGGTTCTTTGAGTAAGATAAGTGGTTCGTTCACACATGGGGCAACCGTGGCGAGGGAAGTTTGGTGGTAGGGTAGGTTCGTTTGTTGGTGGTGGTGGTGGTGGAACATATGTTGATTAGTGGTTGGGATTTGGTGGAGATATGATGGATGAAAGGTGGTTTGAAGTTGCATTGCTTCATGTAGGTGAGAATCCACCATGTTGGAAAAGGCATAGAGGTGGTCTAGTTCTTCATTTATTTGACCTTGAGTTTGTGGAGGATCAATCCACATGGACTCGTCAATGCCTCTAAGTGTTGAGGATGGAGAGAAGGGTTGAGGTTGAGGTTGTTGAGGTGGTGGAGCATGATCACCGTAGAGTGGGCCATGGATTTCCCTATAAATAGGGTGGAAGAGTAATGGTTGTTGTTGTGATGGTTCACACTCAAATGGCAATGGTGGTGGATTGGTTGATCTTGGAGGTAGGTCTTCTAAAGTTTCCAAGAAGGGGTGTGGAGAGGTTGATGGTGTGGCAAATAACTCTAATGGTTGAAGTTTTAGAGATCTTGGAGGTGATGGTGATTTGGGTATTTGAGATGGTGCGGGAGGTGGTGTGGGGGCCACTGGTGTTTTTGTTGGTGGTGGAGTTGTTATGATGATAGGTGAAGGTGTTGGAGTGGACAAGGTGAGAAAGTTTTCATCATTGATTGGAGATGAGATGTTGAGTGGTGATGAGTCTGATGATGATGAGTTGAGGTTGACAAAGCAACAAGGTCTTACACTCATCCTAGCAGTTCTTCTAGGTGGTCTTGATGGTGATGAAGAGTTGTTTGACTTTGTCATTGTGAAGAAAATGGTTGAGATATGCAGAAATTTACTAGAAATGGTGGTGAAGGTGTGAGAAATAATCATCCTAAAGGTTCTAATTTATAGAATCCAAGATTTATGGTAGAATGTGTTTGGATTTGATGTTAAACCATACAAAAATGGTGGTTTCTAATGATTTAGAATTGGAAGGGAAGGTTGTCAAATCATCAAAGTCAATCCAATGGGATTGAGTTGAGTGAAAGAAGAAGGATATGCAGTTAATGCATAGTGATGAGTGGAAGATATTTTGGTGTCAGTGATCCACGGATGGCAAGGAACCATTTTTAGGGATCCTTGCTTTGTGGAGAAAGGTAACTTGAGTGGATTTTTGAAATTTCAAGTTTTGGTGGGAAATAGTTTTTCTATTGGCTTAAGTAATCTAAGATGATCTTAATATGAGGGATTAGCAGTAAAAGTGTCCTAATAACAAGAATGAATGATCTAGAGTGCGGGATTAAACAAAAATTTAAAAAATATGGCAGTTAAATGGCGGAACCAATCGACAACAAAGGCGGAACCAAGAATTTGGTTCCGCCTGATCCGTTGGGCATATTTTGGCGGAGCCAAAATTTTGGATGGACGAAACCAAATTTTTGGTTCCGTCCAATCCGCTAATCAAAAAAAAAATAGACAGAGGGCCTATTTGAACCCCCGAACCCCGTTCAAATCCCGTAAATTTTCCTAAAACATGTGTAATTGATTAGTTGTGATTAGAAAGTAACAATAAAACAAGTATTAACACATTTAAGGTTATAGATCAAAGAGGGGCTAATGATTTCACTAATAATAAGAAATGTATCAAACAGGGGCTAAGGTTAGAAAAATGATAACATCATAATGTTATCTTCCTTCAAGACATGGTTAGTTCACATAATTGTTCAAAGTTAAGTTATCATCCTACGACCATAAGAATACATCAAACATCATTGTTAGAAGCAAATGTACCAAACGCTCATAAAACCTCTCATTGCCTATCCAATTTCTTGTTAATCTTTGTTAGGAATCTTCCAATGCACTTGAACATCCCTCTTGTTTGCTTGAATTCTTCCGATTGATTTTCAATGACCGGGAGTTGTTGGAAGTATTCGAGAGGTGGAAGCCTAGAGTTTGGAAGTCCATCATCCTCGCTCATTGATGATGATGATGAGGGAGTAGGTGGATGAGGACGTTTTCCTTGAATTTTTGCTACTCTCTTATCACTCAAAGGACAAATATGTGATTAACAAGGGAGTAGTCGGGACAAAAACCTCTAGCATTGGGTGGAATGGGTGCAAAGGCTCTAAAGAGACGGGTGAGAAGCATCCCGTATGGAAGAGCGGTGGTTCCTAACATTGGTATGTTCGCCATCCTTTTGGCAACATAGTAGGCTAGGTTGAAAGGTTGATGAGTTGACAAGCTATAAAGCATGTAACAAAGGCAAGCATTGATGTGATCACGATTTCCTATGGTACATAAGACATTGGCCCTAAGAATTTCTTCCCACTTTTTGAATTGTAGCCTAAGTTCATTTAGCTCCATGCCAAATGAGTCTCGGTTGACTTCATTACATTGGCGGGTTGTTCTTGTGTTTGAAGTTCTAGGAAGGAAAAGATGGTCTCGGATTATTTCTTTTGGAACTAAAGGAGTGTCGTATGGAGGCATACGATCAACAATAGAATCAAGGGTTGATAAAGACCATTTATCTGAGTAAAGGCATGTACCTTCACATGGAATTCCAAGGACTTCCGCAAATTGATTTAGAGGTATGTTGAAGTCATTTTGATTGACTTTGAATTAGATTGATATGAGACCATAATCATTGGTGGTGAGGACAACATTAGCATAAAACTCTAAGACAAATCTAGGACAAATTTGTTCGTTGATGTCTAAGAGACCATCAAAGTGAATAGTTGCAAGTTCTTGACGAATATTGGTTCCTTCTAGAAAGGATGGGTCAATGGTTCTACCCTCGTGAACATAACGTTTCTCTAGAGCCTTAAAGATTTTCACTTGAGCCAGAGTAAGACCCTTAGTTTTGTGATGTTTGGGAAGGTAGTTTAGGGTGTGTTTGTGGCCATAGAAGGTCGCGGGAGGCATGACTGATCCTAGATACAAAACATTACATACTTTAGTTGAAACTAATGAGAATTTAGATAGAAAGTTCTAGTGTGTGCCTATATGAGGACAATGTGGAGGTGTGGTTATCTCGACTCTTTTTAATGCATAAAAATAATTTTATTTAGCAAATTTTGTAACAAAATGAGAGATAACCCAAACGCTCCAAATTCAATGTAGCTTCGATTGAATGTACTCGAAAATACATATTAGTTATGTATTTCCTTTAGCATTCAGGAGACATTATGCAAATGATGTTTTAAACATAACATTTTTATTTGTATGAACAATGAAAAATTATTTGTCCTAATTGTGAGAAGTTTTTCACAAAAAATTGACATGGGGTTTTTAGTGAATTATGATAATGTCTTACAAGATGCAATTCCTAACAAAGGGAAACATGATTAGTTATGTAATTTAACAAATGTACTTCATATTTTATAAAAAAGATGCATAATCCCCAAGTTTAGGTTTTGTGCAAGAAATAGAAGCCCTAGACACAGATCAGGAATGTAAATGAAGTTAGGAAACTTACAGTGTGGATTGGAGCACAAATTCTTTGAAAGAGGTGCCTAAATTTTGAGTGTGATGTGCTATGGGACGAGTTTGAGTTATTTGTGTGTTATGGGTATGAGAAGGGAGTGTTTGTTTAATATATTCAAAAATCAACCCAGGAACCCACGGATGGTACGGAACCAAATATTTGGTTCTGCCCTTGTTGTCGAAGGGTTCTTTGGGACCAGTTTTGGGTTTTGGTCAGTTTTGTCGTGTTTGGTTAAGCTAAGATTTTAACTGCAAATTTGGTTCCATTAGTCCTAAACCAAGTCTAAGAAGATTAAATGGTTCTCGCTTAAGTGGTTTTGTTAGGATATCAGCAATGTTGTCTTCTGAGGATACTTTCTCGATTGAGATGTTTCCTTTTTGAACATTGTCACGAAGAAAGTGATGACGGATTTCAATGTGTTTGATTCGAGCAAGTTGAACTGGATTTTTACTAAGATCGATAGCTCCTTTGTTGTCGCAAAGAATATGGACGTCGTTCAGTTGAATTCCGTAGTCGACGAGAGCTTGCTTCATCCAAAGAGCTTGTTGACATGCTTTTCCTGCTGACACATATTCGGATTCGATTGTTGAGATGGCTAGAGCCGTTTGTTTCTTTGAAAACCATGAGGTAAGACAATGCCCAACAAAAGTACAAATAACACTTGTACTTTTTCTATCGACATAGTCACCGGCATGGTCCGAGTCGGCATACACTATGGTTTCAATACCCGTTCCTTTGGGATACCATAATCCTAAGTGTGTAGTACCTTTAATGTATCTAAATATTCGTTTTACGACTTCAAGATGAGATGTTTTAGGATCTTCTTGAAAGCGAGCACATAGACAAACACTAAACATAATGTCGGGTCTACTAGCCGTGAGATAGAGTAGACTAACAATCATTCCTCTATATTTAGTGTTATCTATGGATTCACCTTCTTCATCCTTGGTGAGTTTAGTTTCCGAGGATATAGGTGTTTTCATAGGTTTAGAGTCTTCAAGACCAAATTTCTTAAGCATATCTTTTATGTATTTAGATTGGTTAAAGAATATCCCATCTTCTAATTGTTTTATTTGAAGTCCTAAGAAAAAGTTTAGTTCTCCCATCATACTCATTTCAAACTCGTCATGCATGATTTTTGAGAAACCATTGCATAACTCTTGACAAGTTGATCCGAATATGATGTCATCCACATATATTTGAACAATGATAATATGTGATCCCTTTTTCTTAGTGAAGAGAATGTTGTCTACTAGTCCCATGGTATACTTATGTTCAACTAAGAATGTTTTAAGTCGATCATACCATACTTTTGGTGCTTGCTTAAGTCCGTATAAAGCCTTTTTAAGTTTGTAGACATGATTTGGTTTTTCAAAATCGGCAAAGCTGGGAGGTTGTGTGAAATACACTTCCTCATTTATGAAACCATTTAGAAATACACTTTTGGCATCCATTTGAAAAAGTTTAAAGTCATGTGCACATGCATATGCAAGTAATATTCTAATTGACTCGAGCCTAGCAACCAGAGCAAAAGTTTCATCGTAGTCAATGCCTTCTTGTTGATTATAGCCTTGAGCTACTAGCCTAGCTTTGTTTCTAGACACTACACCATTTTTATCCATTTTATTTCGAAAGACCCATTTTGTTCCAATTATGGTTTGACTTTTTGGTTGTGGAACTAATGTCCAAACATCATTTCTTACAAATTGATTTAATTCTTCTTGCATTGCTATGACCCAAGATTCATCTTTTATGGCCTCATTTATATTTTTGGGTTCAATGGTCGATATGAAACAAAAGAAGTTACTTTGATTTTGGACTTTTGATCTTAAGGTTCTTTCATTAATTTCTCCCATGACATTATCTAATGGATGACTTTTAGATTCTTTGACATTGACTATTTCTTTGTTTAATAGTTCATCTTCCTTGTCATTATCTAGACTCTCTTGGTTTTCAACCATTTGACTTTCAACTAAGTCATCATCTACCAAAGGTGATGTCTTAGAGGGAGGTGGACTTTCGTCAAATGTTATGTTTAACGATTCCTCGACTCTCAAGGTTTCTTTGTTCAAAACAATATAGGCTTTGCTATTTTGAGAATATCCAAGGAACACACCTTCATAAGACTTTGGGTCAAATTTGGTGAGATAATCCTTAGTGTTTAGAATGAAGCACTTGCTTCCAATAACTCTAAAGTAGCCTAATGTAGGTTTTTTACCTCTATATAGTTCATATGGAGTTTTATTCAAAAATGGTCTTATTAAAACTCTATTTAAGATATAGGTAGAATGTGTCAACGGCGTTACACCAAAATTTTTGTGGTATGTTTTGTTCATTAAGCATTGTTCTACTCATCTCTTAGAGAGTTTGATTTTTACGTTCTACTACACCATTTGACTGAGGAGTATGAGGAGCTGAAAAATTATGTGTTATGCCATTAGCATCACAAAAAGCTCCAAATTGAGTTTCATTATCAAATTCACGACCATGATCCGTCCTAATTGACACAATGCTACTTCCTAGTTGATTTTGAATTTTCTTACTAAAGAATTTCAAATTTATCAAAAGCTTCGTTTTTACTTTTCAAAAATTTTGTCCAAGTGTATCTTGAATAATCATCTACTATGACCAAAGTGTAGAAGTTGCCTCCATCTTTGTATAGCAAATGGAACAAATAAATCCATATGCAAAAGTTCTAGACACCTAGATGTAGACATCATATTTTTAGCCTTATGGTTATTATGAACTTGTTTCCCAATTTTGCAAGCATCACAAAAGTGTTGGTCATATTTCAACTTGGGTAAGTTCCTAACGAGTTCTTTAGTTGATAGAGATTGGATGAGTCTCATATTAGCGTGGCCTAAGCATCTATGCCAAAGAGTTGAGTTATCATCTAGAGAGGTGAGGCAGAGTTTATCTTTAGATGTTTTATCTATTTTCATAACATATATGTTATTTTTCAAAACTCTTTTAGCTATGGTTATACCGTCTTTTAGTATTTTACTTCTATTTTCACTAAAGAGGACATCATACTTTTTACGGCATAGTTGGCTAATGCTAAGCAAGTTAAATCCTAGGTTATCAACATGAGCAACATCATCTATAGAGAGAGAGTCATGAGAGATAGTACCTTTTCCGTCGATTTTGCTTTTTAACTTGCTACCAAAAGTGACATTACCTCCGCCATACGCTTGGAAGGTTGAGAAAAGGCTCTTGTTTCCCGTCATATGCCTTGAACAACCGCTATCTTTTATCCACTCGTCTGGTTCTAAGCCGACTTTCAAGCATACCTAATGTAACACCCCCAATTTCGTGATACGCAGCGAAATTCAAACTGAGTGTTACTTCATGGTATGACAGTTATAATGATAGAAAACGATCTTTAGTTAAGTCATTTTAAAAGATTTACCATTCGAATATCAGATTTTACAAATTAGGTCCCGGTAGTGTAAGATTTACAAAATAAATGTTCGAATGATAATAAAATTTTATAGCCCTTTTGATGTATCCGTGCTCCTCCGTGCCATCCTTGATCATTATGCACCTGAAATACATGCTTAAACTGTCAACACAAAGGTTGAGTGATATTCATAGAGTTTGTTAAATAGTTGAACACAATAGGTCAAGTTTCCAAGAAAGTGGGCTACGTTGTTATACGCCCGAAAGTTGATGTGAGGTAATTAGTCTCGCATTCATAGAAAAACAATTATTATTCACTAATCTCATGCAACCAATACGTTAACGTGATGCCAATATCGATGGCTGATTGCCCCTGTAGGTACTTTTCCAAATACCTAAGACTCAAATATAGTGCGTTTGGTTACCGGACCCAGTCAACACAAACGGGATTCGTCAATCCCAATAGATCTATTCACTAATATTCGCGCTCACTATCCTAGTGATTAAATGGTTCATGATATGGGGACTTTGAGTGGCAATGATGGTACTTAGTGATAATAAAACAATCAGATAGCATACAATTTCAAAGCATTGTGTTCGGTTAAAATAGCATGTATTCCCCCCAAGGGTTTGTAAAACAATTAAGTAATGAAAAGTGGGGCTATGAACTCACCTTAGAATGTAGTGATGAGAGTAATACATCGGTGCCAATAAGTATGGAAGAATAGTGTGAGGAATATAGCTCAAAGAATACGGAATCGTCATAACCTAATGAATATAAGTTTGTTTCAAGATATGACACGCGGAAAGTAATCGATGCGTATAAGTTTTAAAAGATGTTGTATCATTGTTCTCATGTTGTTGTTTGTAAAAGGGTTTTGTATCATCGTTCGTGTGGTGGTTTGAAAATCTAGACTCATAAACACATACCAAAGTATAAAACATATAATACAAATATGAATGAAAATAAACACATAAAGTTCAAATAGCATATAAGTGTTTAGATGAGTTGAGGTTAAAGTTTTGTTTGTAAAAATATAAGTATATGTGTCCAAATTTTATAAAATTTAGGCATGATCCGTTTATCTATATAACTTCTAAATTGTGTAATTTGATTTAAACTATACATTATTCCGATTTGCTGAAGTTACTGAATAGTTTAGTTAACAAGTTTATATGTCATCAAATTGATTTAACCATATCACACTAAGTCTAATTATTAATAATCTTCGTCTAACGTCCAATAATATTTGATCTGATAGTCTTAGTCCGAAGATGTTTTATATAATAAATTTATTACGTATCCGATGAGTATAAGTATAGTTCGATATCCGAATTCGATAAATAATTTACACATGTTAAATATAACTTACCAATTCCTACATATATTAATTTTGAGCTTGAGCCTGTTAACAAACCCAAATACCCTTTTTATTTCACAGTTGGGCTTTGGCTCACTTAAGCAAAACGCCACCCTTATTGGGCTTGAGCCCAAATTAAATCCAATACAAACACAGACATATAACACTCCTTTTATTTTTGGTTTAAACCATATTAAGCAAGAGAAATCAAACCCCTGGTGTGTACTGTTATACTGAGAGACCAATTCAAAAGAGTACAAATAAACCACCAAATAAGCCAAGGAAATAAGCTTCGATCAAACACACTATTTGATGAGACGAAAAGTGTACCGCTTTTAGGGGGTCATTTAAGCCCTAATTCGTGATTATTTGATCAAATATTGCCCTAAATCGTTCCTTTTGTCATTTTAGGTACTTTGGAGAAGAAATCTGGAAAAGGAAGCATTTTGGACGTTTTTGGAGCGAAAAGTGAAGAAAACGGCAAAGTCTCCAAAATCAAGCTGGAAACAGAGCTTGACGGCGTCACGCTTTGTAGGTGACGGCGTCACGTACTGGCAAAAGGATGAATATGAATTTACACGTGACGCGCCAGAAGGTTTTGTGGAATTAAAGGGTGACGGCGTCACGTGTTAAAGTATTCTTACACGAGAAGGAACCTTAGTGAAACCGCCACAAGTTAATCAAGACAATCACAACTCGCGCGCGGAGTAGCTGTTACTGTTTTGGCCATAAAATCCTCATACGAACTCGGATTTAGGTGATTCAAAAGGCCACGGATTCGGGACGAAGAAATCTACAATTTGGTGAAAAAGGGGATCTGACGCCGTCAAGTGTATGGGCTGACGCCGTCAGATCGGGCCGACAGAAAGTTACCTATAAATATAACCTTATAACTTCATTATTTGTAAGCCCTAAACCCTAAGTCCGATTCTAGGGTTTAGGTAGGTGTTTTTCCAGCAACTTAGAAGGTCTTAATCACTCCATAAACATCTTGTAATGGTGTGTTGATTCTATCTTAATTATGTCTTCCATTATTATTGTTGCTTGTTCTTCATTGATTATGTTTTACTAAATCACCTAGTGTTTACCTATGATTGTGTAAAACTTGTGTATAACTAATTAGATCTTATTGATTTCTTGTTGATGTGTGTGTCCATCTCCATCAATTAGGGCGTGACAACTTCAATAGATCTAATTGGTTTAGCTTATAATTCTTGTTTCCTATTGTCTCTTGTATGATTGAATGATATCGATGTTAGGCTTAAGAAAACTGGCTAACCTCCTATACGGTAACTTGCTTGAACGTTTTAAGAAACATGAACCAAGGTGTACTAAGGTTAATTGGTTGTATTTAATGCATAAGCGAATTCTAGTGATCCCATGTTAGGAGCTTCTTAGCCGGCTCGACATAGGAGTGAAGTAGGAGCTTATAGAGTTGGGGAAGATTGTACACACCCCCACGATTGGTATTAAGGAATACAACCCGTCAATTAAAACAAGGTGTGACAATTCAATAGGTAGAATTGGATAGCTAGCAAGGAGTAACATATCATAGGTAGACATGCTTCACTTCCCTTGTAGAACCCTAGTTTACTTTCCTGCACATTAGTTTAATATTAGTAGCTTTTGGGTTAGTTGATTAGCAACTAATTCCGCCCACTCCTTTAAACCAGATATTTTACTTGCTTTTCATAAAATATAAAAATACAAAAAGAATCATCCCTCACCTCTAGACCTAATAGATAAATTTCAATCCTAACGAACACTATTCTTTGAGTTGAACGATCAATCCCCCGGTACTTGCCACTTAACTATACTACATCGGTCAGGTACACTGCCTGGTGGGGATTGCAAGCTTCTTGAGATCCCTCGAGAGGTAAAACCTGTTGTAAGGTCGCAAAACCACGCATCACACACGCCCCTATGGCTCGCTGCCCAAACTGAGATCAACGCACCCTTTTTAATATTTGTAGAACCTACTCTAAACTCAAGTGTATTCAATCAAATAAAGTCCCTCATTAAAATTTACAACTTAAATATCAACCAGAACAAAATAGATATACGAACCCAAACTCCAAAATCGAACACAGCCACTTGGCTGTTCTTTCTCGTGACCGAGAAAATAAACAAACACACACCCCTTTTGGGGTTTTCTCTTGGACCGAAGACAAAGCAAACATCAACGACACCCCTTCCGGGCTGTCGTGTGCCGAGCCAAACCAACAACTCAAATAAGCTTAACTCACAAAATAAGCCACAATCTAAATAAGCAAATCTAAACCAAGACCCGTGAACTACACGGCCTCGACTCGAAACCCATACGGGTTTTATTTGACCCGAGACTAAACAAATCCAAAATAAGTCATACGAGGCTATCAATAATCAAATAAGCCACAACAACAAAAATAATAAACAAGCCGAGTAAACTAAGATTAAACCACAACCACGATTCAATCAATGATACCCATTTGTTTACAAAACAAGTTTCAAATCCATTTGACTAAATTAATCATTATACAATTTTTAATCTCGTATTCGAATACAAATAAGGAAAGTATAAGAAAACCTTGGTGGGTTTTTCGACATACCCACAAGGTGAAGAAGATGATGGTGGTGGTTGGAGTGAAGTACGACCCGAGCCCGATCTAACCCCGAACCGATCTTGATTCCTTGATCTCCTGGTTCTTCTTGATCCTCGATGATGGAGGGATTTCGTGATGGTGTGGCGTGGCTGTGGTGGTGGCGAAGAGGTGGTGAGTTGGTGGTGTCGATTGGTGGTATAGGAGAGGGAAGAGGAGAGAGTTTATCTCTTCTCTTTTTCTTTTTGTTTTGATTAAATGAGAGAAGAGGCAGATATTATATAAGTGTTGGTGTCGGTTTAGTTATAAGAAGAGAAGTCAAAATGATCTTTAGTTTGTAGATATTTTAGGTATCTTAATGTTTAAGATTTGTGGTACATTGGGTATAGTTTGATCCCGGTAATTACTAATGTTAAACTTTTAAGTTACAAAACTTAAAATTGGCCAACGTAAAAATTATAAAGCTTAGAAAAATGTTAAAACTTATCAACATATTCTATTTTAAAATTTTAAAATGAGTCGTGGATTTATCGGAGTGTGTAAATATTGATGTGAAAAGTACGGGTGGTTACACCTAAGTTATAGAAAAACTCAAGAATTTGGTCCCCAATATCTCATGGGACCATTTTGGTTAATCATCCCATTAACTTGATTCATGTATGGGAATGGTAGATATGGGTTCCATGGCATGTAGTTGGGACTTTGATAATGCCTAGGAAAGTTTTGGTTCCAACCATTTTGATAATAAGGTTGCGTGTTGTAGTTGCTTTTTGGAAAGGGGTGCTTGGGAATAGTCGTCTTAGGTCTTTGTTGAGTAGTTTTAGCTCTAAATTCATTCTTAGCAAGTCCTACTCCTATAGTAACAGCTGGTTTTTGTTTGTTTACAGTTGAACTAGTATTAGGTTTCTTTGTGACTTTAACAAACTCTGTACGAGCCGATATGCAAGCTTTCTGTTCTACTACAGTTCCCACGGATCCCTTCTCAACTACTGGCGGAACCAAGGATTTGGTTCCGTCTAATCCGTGGGTTTCTGAGACTGTTGGAACAGTTTCTTGTACTTTTTCGGCTTGTTTCTTTAGACTACTTAAATCTCCTAATTTCATAAAACCTAGTCTAGTTTTATCATGTGGTAATTTTTGGATTTTCATTATTTCATCTACACAACTAATATTTTTATCAAATCTTTTGAATTTAGAATTTTGTTTGATAAGTGCGTCCTGTGTGATTTTAAGTTTCTCTAATTCAAGTCTAAGCTCTTGACATGATATACATACCTCGTCAATAGCTTTACTCTTTTCTAATCGTTTAGCTTTTTCTTTTAACTCATAAACTTCATTTTCTAAAAATTCCTTTTTAGTTTTCAAAAACTTATTTTTGTTTATGATTTTTAAGCTAAGTTCACATAGATTGTTATATTCCTTTTGCAAGGTGTCGTCATCAATAGAAGAATAAGATGAGTCAGAGTGTACCTCGTTTCAGTCATGAGCCATGAGAGCAACTTCGTCATTCTTAGGCTCTTCGTCATCATCTTCACTGTCACTCCAAGCACCACTTACAAAAGCTCTTTGAGTTTTGTTCTTGGGTGGCTTAGGACAATCTCCTATTAGATGACTTGTATCTCCGCATCTAAAATATTTTCTTTCCCCTTTTCCTTTCTTGTCATCACGATCCTTCCGAAAGGATTTCTTGTCTTCTCGAGGTTGTCTTACGAACTTTCCTCGTCTTCTAAAGAACTTCTTGAAATCTCTTACGGCCATGGCATATTCTTCATCTTCGCTACCCGAACTAGACTCTTCATCATCACTTGAGTCTACTCTAGCTTTTAAGGCAATGGATTTGACTTTTTCCTTTTTACCCTTAACTATTTCCGAATCTTTTTCCATTACCATTTCATGAACTTTGAGATTTCCGATTAGCTCGTCAAGTGACATGCTTGAAAGATTTTTGGATTCTTCAATGGCCGTCACTTTTGCTCTCCACTTCGGATGGAGTGCTCTAAGGAATTTCCTGACAAAGTTTTTACTACAAAAAGATTCATCAAGTGATTTAAGAGAAATAATGATAGTATTAAACCTAGCAAATGCACTATCAATGGTCTCATCTTCAGGGATAACAAATTGTTCATATTGTTGATCAAAAAGATCAATTTTGTTATCCTTGACTTGTGAGTTTCCTTGATAAAAAGATTGCCAAATTTCTTTTGCGGTTTTGCACATTAAGACTCTTTCATTCTCTTTTCTAGGTAGAGCATTGTAAAACATCATTTTTGCCTCATTATTTATAGCAATCAACTTCTTTTGCTCATCATAATGACGAGCAAGTGAAGTATCCTCATCCCGACCACTTGAGATATCTTTTATTATAGCTTTATGATCACCTTCTATAATAATATACCATAGATCTATGTCTTTTGATTTCACATAAGTTTCTTAGCGGTTTTTCCAATATATAAAACCATTTGGTTCAAATAGTGGTGGTCTTTGCATAGATTGCCCTTCTTTGAAGTTTTCAAAATCCATGGATCATTCCAAGTTTTAAAATATAATATATTTTAAGAATCTTGAGTAACGTAGCTCTTGATGCCAATTGTGGAAAACTAGAAGGGGGGTTGAATAGTTTTACCGTTTTTAAAAGTTATTTGCTTTGAATACTTAGTGTGATTTCAACTAATGCAAATAACAAACAATAAATAACATGCAAGTAAAGAAAGAAACGATCAAACCACAACATGATTGTTTATAGTGGTTCGGTCTACAAGGAATCTCTTCCTTGCCCTACTCCACTCCTCGAGTCTCTAACTCGAGAGTTTTTCTTCACTAAGAAACAAGCTCCCTTCTCGGCGGAGAAAACCTTTACAAACGCCGCTTACACTTTTTCCGGTACAAAGCTAAATACCGAGTTCTTTTACAAGGGTACAACCACTCCCGTTACTCTATGTATTTTGAGGACTAAAATACTAACCGATCACTACAGAGGTTTTATGATTGTTTGGTACAAACAATAATGTGTGAACAACAACAATTCACACAGTGACTAACTAACAAGTCTTGCAACACTTTGTTAAAGCTTGTGATGCTTTGATCTTCTTGCTACAAAGAAAGATCGCTTAAAATGAAATATGAAATATTAATGGGTTACATATGAATGAAAGAATGTATGATGTTGTTTATGCTTATGAGTGATGAGAAAACATGAATGTGTGGCTTGCTATTTATAGGCCAACTGCCTCAACAAGCCACGGATGGGACGGATCCAAAATGAGGGATCCATCCATGTACCTGTTTGGTTCCGTGGGAACCTGACAGAGTATCTTCCCAAATCTTCACCAAATCTAACCAAGATATTTCCATATCTTTTCATTGAGTATGGATCTAAACAAGATATTCATATGATCTTCAAAATCTCCTAAAGATTTCAAAGTGATGCATGCCATGATGTCATAATACATTTCCAAATTTAGATTAAAATTTATATGAATGTAAGCTTGTAAAATGTATATGAAAGTGAATATGTAACATGTATATACTAGTTAGATGATGTTATGTGTTTATGAAAGACTTGTGACTATATATATAAAAGACTTAACTATATTTATGTTTTGCTAAAAATAAAGTTTATAATTATCGTTAACAAAATATAGCAAAGATCGTAAAATATAAATAATGTTTTTAGACGATATTTGTATTAACATCCACCAACAAATCGATGAAGAAACCAGCTGACACATGGATCTCTCAAGCCAAAGTCAAAATTCAGAATGCCGTGAAGAAAGCTCGATTGAAAAGACATAACAAACTTAAAGATCAAGTTGAAACACTTACGAGCCTTGTCACTAGTTTAACCAATCAAATGGCTGAACTTCAACAAACAAAGCAACAAGTAGATGAATATTTATCTAAAGATATCCAAGAAGACATGGATAAACTTATCATGAAGTACACTGAATACCATCTAAAGACAAATTTGGTCAAAGTTACTTAAAAAGAGTTGAAACATCAGCTCAAGCCATTGAGAGAGCAACTCAAGCCGATTATCAGACAAATCGTCAATGAAGTGATTTCTTCAACTCCCCTCACTCTTCACATTGTTCCAACACCAAAAGAACTGACACTCGAAGAACTTCAGCTTCATGTTTTTGACAAATTGTATGGTATGACAACCTTGACTCTAGAAGAAACAACAATCTATGATGCTATCTCAGCAAATCTCTCAAAAGATTCATGCAAGGTTGAGGCTGCCACTCAAAAGAGATCGAGAGAAGATGAAGACCCTGATCCAAACTCACAGTTAAAGTAATAGAAATCAACCTGCGGTCTTTCATCTTCACATCAGGAACCGGTCAAACCTTCCACAACCTCTACTACAGCTAACCAACCTAAGGGATCTGAGTCAGCACCAAAAGCATATGATCATTTCGTTTACACCGGTGATGACAAATTGGAACAGCCTGACCCTCAACCTCACACTAAACCTGGACCTTCATCAACATCCAATAGCAGAAAGGAACGTAAAGGCAAACAGCCAAAACTTGTCTCATGGCTAGACAATGACAACACGGCTGAATACGGATGGTACGATGAAATGGTCAAAGCTCAACCACCACTAGCAGATGATCAAGAACCAGTGGATGGTCGAACCGTGGAATACGTTCAGAAGATAAAAAGAGAATTTCACGTAAAGAAACTCAACAAAAAGGTGCTCAGATGGATCAAGAATGTAGCCTTCAACCTTCTCAAAGATAGATCCAGGAGTGCAATCGAACTTGAATATCATCTTGAAAACATTGCTCGTGCAATGTCCAATGATATCGATTGCCTCAATTCTGAGTTCAACGTTGATCACACTTCCAAAAAGACTGGACCGTATTACACAGACTGGACCAAGCGTCTACCAATGGTGGGAAAACCTGAGCAACCCAATATTCCATACCGCTTCTTTTTTAACACAGACTTGGAGTTCTTACAACACGAGAGCGAAACTAATAAGAAATATGCAACCTCCCTGGCCATTGGAATCCCTGCAGCAAGATACATGCATACAACCATTGAAGAAGATACAACACACTTGTTTATGGACAACGTTGTGATGTACGACAAAGATGCATTGTACAGGATTCACCACTGGCCTGCAAGGCGAAGGCTCTTCTATCGCTGTTGTAGGCTGGAACAGACTAAGGAAGATGTCATGCATGACCATAGAATTGTCGCCATCATGTCAATTGCAACTGCAACTCAATGGGGCTACTCTTTTCTTAAGAAGATTGTCGTCAAACGTCAAGATGAAAAGGAGTATGTATTCTATAAAGCTGATTTTTCCAAACTGAACCTAAACGACATTGAAGACATGTATCTTCTCAAAGTTCAAGGGAAAATGCGTCAACTGCCAACAAATCTACAATATGCATTCATCACTTCTCTTCTGATCTTCATAAGGAGTATAATAATTCGAGAAAGAGTTGAAGATCAATCAACAATCATAGTACACTTTGAGGAAAGAACCTGCATTTGGTTTCATTTATCGAAGTGCTTATGCTCACAACTGCTTCATGGCGTATGACGAAATTCATAAGTTTTGTGACGATACTTTGAAGTCGGTTCATGATGGCTTGGCTAGTCGCTTAAAGGATACACACCTTTTCCAGAGCAAGAGATAGAATTCAAAGGAAGCAAGGGAAGTTCGCAGGTTTATCACCAGAATTGAACAAAGGTTGAAGCGTAGGGACCAAACCAGACGGCTAGAGAGCTATATTGGAGGAAGACCGAGTTTCCCGATCTTGACATTTCAACATCCTGAATGATTGGTTAGTGAGTGATTGGTTAATATTCTTGATATATGATTTGTTAGTAATATAATGGCTTGTACACATATAACAGTGCACAACCCATACTTTGTAAAGAAAGGACATTGGAGTACGCTTCAGTGCCTTAATCCTAATATAAGGAGCGAATGCTTCTTACTTTTGAGTAGAATTAATCAAATTTTTTGATAAGTTTTCAAAATTCTGCTCAAAAGAACAAGTATTCTCTCTCGTATTTAAAACCTCAAAAATTGACTTCACTTATTGAGGGGGAGTACTTGAAACATCTTTGTTCAAAATGAAAAGTTCTTGTTGGTTTCTTCCCACAAACCTCAAAAAGCATATTTTAATCAAAATGTTTTCCAAAAAAACAACATCAATATGCTATTTTTGAGGGAAAGAATAAAATGTGATTAAAATATGGTAACAATTGTGTGGAATCTCGTATGAGCTCGACTCAGATATAACCGACGAATTGATGAAACTTAACTGTCAGTAATCGAAAGTACTTGTCCTGGACGAGTAATAATTTCAAGCTAGTCTAACCAGTGATGTAAGCGTGTCTCGAATAGGACTTGTCTAATTAAAAAGTACCGTTTTAAGAGATTCTCTTTGAATGTGACCAGGATAGGTAATAATTTCAAGCTAGCTAGTCTAACTAGTTATGTAAGTGTGTCACGAATCGGTCATGTTCACTAAGATTCAATCAATTCAAAAGTGCGAACTCCACCCAACATGTGTAAATTTATCTTTAAAACTTATGAGCACATGTGAAGGGTGAGTATTTCTGATATAGGAAAACTCTTGAAGTGTTAATAAAATATTTTTTTATAATCATAAACACTTTGAGAGATTTTACAAAAGGTTTTATGGCATGTGATCAATGAATCTAGGATAATCATGGAGTAATAAGGTGATTACGGTTAGGTTTGTGTCCTATGATCCGACAGAGCCGGAGGGATCTACCCAAGGACAACACCAATAGTTTAGAACTAGAAGTATTTAGGTAAGATTGAAAAAGGAATAAAGAAATGAAAGGAGAAAGAAGGGGTTGAAGAATTAAAAAGAAAAGTTAATGAAAGGGTGAAAAGAAATAACCCTCCAAATGATCAACCTTAGGGCAGAAACCGGGTTCAATTCATATGCTACTGGTTGTTACCAAGGTGATGCCGGTATCGATGAGAAGACATCATGGACCCAGTGACGCACTGCACTTAACCTTCTAGCCACTCAAGTATCTCTTAAAAGATACTTGTTTCATTTCTCACAGAGAACCTCGTATAATCTATTAACCTCTCACTCTGAGATGTGTTGATATTGAAAAGGAGGCACTCTGCTCCATGCCTCTGACTAATAAAATCAAAGCGTACTAATCGATTCTAGAGCCATGAGATTCATCAAAAGATCTCTTAGGATACACTTTCCAAAACGTACACTTTGTGTTCGCCAAAAAGAACACAAGTTGTAAGAGTCTTTTATGAGATCTTTGGATCTTGCCACTTATATCATGGTGGTTATTACTATGTTTCAAACGGTCTACAGTCATGGAGTAGTACTTCGATGTACTTTAGCGGCTCACCTGAATTGTTGGTGTACTTCGGTGCACCTGTGTAAGCCTTCTTGAGGGTATCCAATTCAGGAACAGCCTTTGTAAGGATTAGAGAGAGTCTTCACACTATGTTGTTGATTATCTCAAAGTCTGAGCCTGTAAGTTCTGGAAATCCCGCTAAGGAGATTCCTTTCACGAATCGAGTCCTGAAAATGTGGGTCAGTACTTAGATTTTATGCAAAGTATTGATAACTATCCTTAATGGGATTCGGACGGCTGATGTGCCCGACAAAGGTGAATGGAATCAATACATTCATCAGTAAAACAATTGTTGTGGTCTAATCTTTATGAAAAGTCCACCGTGATCAATGGGGATTATTACTAACCTTTACCATGCAGATACCGATGAATGATACTTGGAGGAAAGACTGTTACCATCATGATTCATCAACTCATACTCAAGAACTACATGCTTATACCAACATCACAAAAGACAAAGTTCCTATCAAAGATCAAATCAAGGTTCAGAAAGATTCTACGTCAACGTCAAAGAATCTACAAAGTTGAAAGACAAAGACCATAGCTATGAAATGAGAACTCTTTATGCATGAAGATTCAAAGTCAAAAGAAGTATGAGCATGTTGGAGAAAGACGTAAAGATAACAGAGTAAAGATGTTGATAAAGGAAAGGCGAAACCAACCTATGATCACAACAACAACAAAGAACAAAGATATAAGAGACGTCAAGCAAATGAAGCAATGAAGACATTAAGCAACCTTCGATGACCAACCCTTAGGGGGAGATTGTTGGGATTACGTGTAATTAATATAAAGTGTCAATCATTTAGATATGTAATAGGTTGCTATAATATTAGGCTTATATGTTTAGTTAAGGCTGGTCCATGAAGTAAGCCCATGGACCGTGGCAAAGGTTCTAGAAACTTACTTAGGCGCGTTGCCCTAATCTTGTACAACTATAAATACCCTTCTCATTGATGAGAAGGGTGTTGGTTCATTTTATGCAAAGTTACTCTTTCATTATTATTAAGCATATCATTGTTCCTTTCATATCTCTCTCTCTACTTTCTCTCTCTAAAATATACTTGTGTTACAACAATATGGTGACCTAACAGAGTTCTCTTTGGATTTTATATTGATTGGACGTATTTTTATTGTTTATATTTTTATTCGTATGATAATATTAATTAAGGAAATATTATTCTCATCATAATTACTTTTATTGTTTACGTGTTTTTTGTTTAACGTTGTGTTGTTTCAATGCGCCAATTTGGCGGCAATCCGGTCAACTCTCATTTTGGTCACGACATTTCGTTAACTCCATGCCAGTATATGACCAACAAACGCCATTCTCAATTTTAAGCATGGTGTCGTCCTCTTTTTCCAGCGAAAAACGTACGACCAAGGGTTCCATCCCGACCACTTTCACCAAGAATTCCATCATTATCATCAAAACCAGGACCAAAAATATGCCCATACGTAGGCGTCTCCCAAGAAGTTTAGGAGAAGTGCAACAAAGGAAGATATGGCACATAATTATTTTTGATTGAACAATATGACTCCTTAATCAAGCGTTTGAAACTGGGCAACCAAAAAGATGAAGAGGCTATACAAGACTTGATCAAAGAAATTGTGTAGCGGAACAAGGAAATTGCAATTTAGGAGGAGAAAATAACCAAACAAACAAAGAGGATTTACTATCCTTACTCTTAGGTCGGAAATCATGTAATCGTGTTTGTAATGTAATTTTTTGTGAGTTTTAAATTTATACAGTGTGTACGTTTTTCTCATGTCATAACTACAAACATATCGACATCCATCGCCATATCTTTGTCTCTCTCTTTCCATTAGTTACCTAGCTTTATCGCTCATATAAATGGATCCAAACAATGATAGTTTAAATATAATATCCCGCTAATCTCGTGCTTACAATCGAATGATAAAAAAGATCTACTTACAAAACTATGATAGTTGAAATGTAATGCATCACTAATTTCGTGCTTAAAATCGCACATTGAAAAAGAAAGTAAGCTAGAAAAAACTTGAATGTCAAGAAAAATGGACAACAAAATGTTTCGTTAATGGCATAGAGTGCTGAAGGCCTTGAACCTCAAATTAGGAAAATTGTCGCTCGTAGATAACACCCGTCATGGGTCGTACACATCCTTCTTGAAGAAGAGGATCCAACAAATGTTGTGTTGCTTGCGTAGAGTGACAAAGACCTTTCACTTGAACCACAAAACCGAAACTTCGCAAAGTGCAATTGGAAGGTCTTTGTTTGTTATGTGTATGAAAAAAAAAATACAAGTGGTGCAAAAGAAAGGATACCATACTTAAAGTAAAAAATATTTGAAAAGGTTACGTGCATGGCAGGCATATATAATGATGGTTTGAATTGAAACCGTATCAGTAAATTATCATCGGAATAATCAACATGTCAAATTTACTGTGTTCAGTGATACACATGATATCCAACGATACTTAGTTTCCCATTGCAATAGTTATCGGGGTAAGTAAACCATCATACCGACATTATCAAAATGATATCCGTGATACCGTGCGATGGATAGTTTCCCAATAAGTTCATCTTAAACTTTGTAGACCAACAACTCTACTGTGTCAGTCGATAGACTTCGATATATTATCACGTACGCGGAGCCCATAAAAATCAAGATATTTTAATTCAGAATAGGGTTTAGGGTATGATCGTTGTTATTGATTATTATAGTTTTTTAGCTTTGATTTATTCCAAATTATCGTTTTGTTATCGATTATTATCATTTTTTTTTTAATATTTTTTATATTGTTGAAGGGGATGATCTTCACAATATAATATAAGATCTATAAAATTTCTCATAAAATCACAAAATATGCCCATGTTATAGATAAAGTTTAGTGGATGATCTTCATCAAAACATGATATATGACATATAATTTTGAAAATTACAAAGGAAACAACCTAAGATAAATCTCCTTATAAAATTAAAAGTCCATAAAATCTTACGTGCTTTTCATCTCATCATCTTATACTTCCTTGATAGCATGAGAAATATATGCAAAAAATCTTCTTCTCATGCGGCTTCAGCTTTACAAACCGATGCTACCCGAATAGAAGAAGTTTTGACACATGGACCCCATCACCAAGAAGTGGGCTTTCCCTCTCTTGAAATAATGCAATTGTGGCCTGAGGTTAAATCCCAAATTAGGAAGATCAATAGGACGAAGACTACCAATTCGACTATTTACCGGCGTGAAGTGATCAAGACTTATGCCGAAAACATCGTGTAGCGTTGAAAGGCACGGGTACGTATGAAAAAAAATACAAATGTTAGACATGGATGGAGTGTTGAGATGAGTAAGGTTAGCGTTTAATATATATAGGGAGGGAAATTTAATGTCACGTGACACTCACGTGACAACATTCAAATTTTAAATGTTCATCGCCAACATCGCAGTATATCGCATGTGTGACGAGATCGACTTGATAGTTTAGTCAGACACCACAGCAAGTGGATGGGAAAATCTGACAAATATTATCATATCACAACCATCACGGAAAGTCGCCAAGGTATCGTAGAAGTTCGTGGGTTATCGATTTCATTTTGAGTTTTCGAAATACAATTCGAAACCATGTCGAAATCGATATTAAATTAAAGAAAAAGTATTTTGGATTGAACGGTATGATTTTTAGATCGTAAAAGTCGATGCTTTAATCGGATATAAAGGTGTCAATAGTAAAAAAGAGAGTAATAAAAAGTAAAACAAAATAGCTTTTTCAGAAGTTTTTTTATAAAATCATAAAAACTCAAAGAGTGCACTATGATGAGAGAGTGTACATTAGTGCTATAAACGAACCGGATAAACACGAACGGAGCCTTGTTCATGTTCGTCCGTTGAATTTTAACCGTACAAATAAACGGACACGAACGCTTAAACGGACGAATTTTCTTGGTCTTGTTAGTTTATTAAGAAAATGAGTTCATGTTCGTTTATGTTTGTTCATTAAGACACTAAACGAACGCTAAATATAAACGATCGAAAATAAATGAACATAGACAAACAAGAATAAAATTTATTAAATTATGCACAATATATTGTTTCATAATTGTTGTTTTGTCTAAACAAACCAATTTTAAAATTATACGATTATAATATATGATATATGAACGTAAATAAATAAATGAATATAAACGAACGTTAACGAACGCATAATCGGACGCTCACGAACATAAATGAACAGACACGACTTTTGTTCATGTCTGTGTAAAATATTGTTTATGTTCGTTCATTTAATAAACACATGAACATAGACAAACTTTTTAACAAGCGATTCATTAAATATTCACTGAATGTTCAATTCATTTATAGCCCCGGTGTACATAGTAAAGCACCTTTCATGGAATTCCCCTTTGTTTATTACTATAACAAAGTCGATCAACATTCAGGGCAGTTATGTAATTTGACGTCCCAACATTATATTCATTTTGTTTTTGCTTCATTTGGTCCACCACGAATTGTCACGACCCATCAAAGCACTAAGGCCTCATGTTTATTGAGATACAAATTTGTCTTTCATATTTCTTCGAAAGAAATGGCAACCGAGAAAAGCAAGATTTTGATCATAGGAGGAACTGGGTACATAGGAAAATTCGTGGTTGAAGCTAGCACAAAGGCGGGACACCCGACTTTCGTTCTGGTTCGAGAAATCACCACAGTAGACCCTGTGAAGGGTCAGCTTATCGAGAGCTTCAAGAACTCGGGCGTCACACTAGTTTATGTACGTTTCTTATCACTTGGAATGTTTTTTGGAGCACATATTTAAAGTAGTTATCGTAAGTGTGTCTTTTAAGCAGTTCGCAGTGTCTGGACTTTTTTTTTTTTCTTTTTTTTTTTTTTTTTTTTTTATTAAAACTGTTTATATTTAGCCATTTAGGCTAGTAAGAAATTACTGATAGGCACTCTAAAGTAAGATCTTAAACACGTGTTTTAGATAATTCAAGTATTTAAAATGATGATTTGAGCAATTAATTAGTAAAGTGTGTTTAATGATGAATTGAACAGGGTGATTTGTATGATCATGAAAGTTTAGTGAAGGCAATAAAGCAAGTGGATGTTGTGATCTCAACTGTTGGTAAAATGCAAATACCGGATCAGACTAAAATTATTGCCGCTATTAAAGAAGCTGGAAATGTTAAGGTAAATATATCTTTGTAATCCTGTTACCAAATTGTAAAATTATATGATCATATCAGAGTATGAGTACTTAAAGCTATGTTAAAAGGAAAAAGGTAAACATAAAATAAGTTGCAGTTCATATGAAAATGTTTAATTAGTTAGATAATAACATTAGCAATGCGTAGACTATGATAACAGCTAGCTTGTTTTTTTAAATTGAATAGAAGACTTGGTTCGTTAACCCCACACCTGTTTTAATCGACTCTAGCTTGTCTCATCATTCCCTTTTACCATCAATACCAATGTTGAAGCATATCACCAAATAGGGACTATCATGACGCCTAAGGCATCACCACTTTAATAGGCTTTTGTAATGCTAATTGCACCCCTATTATGTGTCTCTGTACATATCAATATTAGTACTTTCTGTGCTTTTGCTTAGAGATTTTTGCCATCTGAATTTGGAATGGACGTGGACCATCAAAACGCAATAGAGCCTGCAGGTTCAACATTTGCTGTGAAAGTACAAATCCGTAGAACCATTGAAGCAGAAGGGATTCCATTCACATATGTTGCTTGCAACTGCTTTGCTGGCGCCTTCCTAACTACATTGGCCCAACCCGGAGCCGCCACTTCTCCTCCTAGAGATAAAGTAACCATCAATGGCGATGGAACCCCTAAAGGTACTAGCATACACATACATCTTTTTATTAGTAAGTAGTAACCACTAATTAACCATGATTGACATTTGTGTATTTGTCATTGTAGCTGTTTTTAATGATGAACATGACATCGGTACCTACACGATCAAAGCTGTTGATGATCCAAGAACATTAAACAAAATTCTTTACATTAAACCCCTGAAAAACATTTGTTCTTTAAATGAAGTTGTTTGCATTTGGGAAAAGAAGATTGGGAAATCCTTAGAGAAAAGTTATGTTCCTGAAGAACAACTTTTGAAGCTTATTCAAGGTATGCGACTAATATTAAGAGCAAAATTTATGGCTTTTTTGATTTCTTGTATTTATTTTGTGGCCTTGTTGTGGCTGTTTCAGAGTCGACATTTCCAATGAATATTGCGTTAGCAATTGGTCATTCCATATTTGTGAAGGGAGATTTTACCAACTTTGAGATAGACCTGTTGTTTGGTGTTGAGGCGACTGAGCTTTATCCAGATGTGAAGTACACTACTGTTGATGAATACCTTGATCGATTTGTTTGAGAAAACGAGTGCGATCAAGTTTAGACTTGTATGTGCATGTGTTGTTGCTTTGGTTATAAAAACCATAAATTTACCTTAAATGTCTAAAGTTCTAGTAAGGTGTTCTAAGAGACACGGGTGTGGTAACGGGAAACACCACTTTTCCATGCGTGATTCCGTCTAACACCGCCCCTCCCTTGCGGGAAAGGGCCAATTGCTTTCCCTTGTTTGTATAGACGGTATTTTTAAATGATAAAAAATAAGGAAAAGTTTAGTAAATGAGAGAGAGAAATAAATTGAAACATTGTTAGGTGGTGACATAGAACATAGATGGTGAGAGAAAACTCTTCACCACACCCTCGGCACCTAGAGTTAATTAGTACTCGTATGTATTAGTACTTACTACTTATTCTATACATTGGTTAAAACTGGCATATATAACTGTGATATGACTTTTTGGATATTAGGGTGGAGGGAGTCATCACACTTCAACCCTCCAACCCTCCCAAAATTACCCAATCAAATTTCTTCACCTCATTTCAACCCTCCAACCCTCCATTCAACCTTTTTTAGTGGCGTTCATCATTCTCAACCCTCCCAAATCTTTTTTTAAATATTCATAATTTGTCCTTCAAATTTATAAATTTGCAACATTAACCCTTCCAATACTAAACAATTATATAAAAAAACAAACATTTTATTAATAACTAAAATTAAAAGTACAATTCATAAAATAAAAAGAAACTACATAATTAAATCTTCAACCGACATTGGTTGAGCCTCCGGGTCATCGAGGTATGTTAAATCTTGAGACGCTACATGCTCCGTAAGATCAAATTGAAGACGATGATGGATTTGTTCATCTAGTAACTCCGGTAGTGCATTGCCGTCATAAACGGGTTGCACCGGCAGATCCATTATATGAACTGGTGATATTGCCCTCCCGTCGTCTTTTATAACCATGTTGTGCAATATACAACACGCGTAAACAATGTTAGTGATCTTTTCGATGGTCGTTTGACGGATCTTGCGATTCAAAATACCCCATTTTCACTTAAGAACACCAAAACATCGTTCGACATCTTTTTTTGCCGACTCTTGAACTTTCTTGAATTTCTTTTCCTTCGCTTCAGTCGGATACGGAAATGCTTTTACATGAGTTGAGTACCTAGGATAGATTCCATCGGTAAGATAATATCCCCGTTTGTAGTTACGCCCGTTTACAACGAATGATGAGTTAGGAGCCGTTTCATTTTGCTCCCTAAGATACAAAGTCGATTGATACAAAACATTGACATCGTTAAGCGACCCGGGAGGACCAAAAAAAGCGTGTCAAATCCACAAATCTTGTGAAGCAACGGCTTCAAGCATAATTGTCGGGTATGGATACCTCCCACTCTTGTATTGGCCTTTCAAATGTTTAGGACAATTTCTCCAAACAAAATGTGTACAATCAAGGCTACCTAGCATTCCCGGAATCTTGTGTCTTCGTTGATGCGCCTCGTACAAGCGTGCAACGTCGTGACTAGTAGGCCTACGTAAGAACTCGCGCCCATATATCTCGATGACCGCGGTGCAAAAATGATCAAGGCATTCGCGTGACGTTCTCGCGGCCATGCATAAGTAGTCGTCAAAGTTATCCGGAGGGTTGCCCGTTCCGAGTTGTTTAATTGCGGATGTGCATTTTTGTAGAGCCGTAAAGCTCTTTTTCCCCCTACCATCTTCACCCTCTTGAAAATACTCGAACCTCTGCTCAATATCACCAACAATTTGTAAAAACAACCTTTTGGACATCCGAAACCTCTCACGAAACAAAGACGGGCCAAACTTCGGTTCCTCAACGAAATAGTCACGCATTAGAGTTTCTTGAGCTTCTTCCCGAAACCGCTCGATATAGGTTCGGGTTTCTTTCGTGCTTGCCGTGTCTTCTTCGAGCGACTCAACCACGGAGCACAAAAAAGGTATCGTACTACCCGTGGATAAGTCCGGTAAGATAGGCGGCATCGATAACTCGGACGAAGAGGAAGAAGATGATGATGATGATGATGACATTTTTTGATAAAAAGGTTGTGTTGTGAGTTGTTAAAATTATGTGTTGTGATTAAAAGTGTGTGTTGTGTTGCTATATTTATAGTCAAAAAAAGGGACCAAAGTTTTTTTTTTTTTTTTATATGCTACGCTCCACCTCAAACGGATAATACATATATTTCATTTTCTACCCTCAAACGGTCACATGACCGTTGATTATTTCTTTCCACGCAGCGAGTTCAAAACTCGCAAACTCAACCCGCAAGGCCAACCCGCTGCATCGGCAGCGGTGTTCCGTTTGAACTCGCGAGCTCGCATCCAAGCCCACAGCTCCGCTCCTTGTACCCTTAGGCTTCATGGTAGCTAAAGAGATATATTTCTATTTGAATTATATGAACTGTACAGTATATCAATTTATCTATATTCTCAATCTCATATTGCAACACAAAGTTACCCATTATCCCCAACAACTTACTTATTCAAATCAGTTAACTTGTATATTTAAATAACAATAAGAGTTAATTGCATTTTTGTTCCTTAATATTTGGCCAAATTGCATGTTTGGTCCTTAAGGTTTGGAAAGTGCACTGGTGGTCCTTGTTTTGAACTTTTCGCTGCATTTTTGGTCCCTGATCAACATGCAATGACTAAACTGCCCTCGCCTTCTACCTTTTCTATATTCTTTTCAGATTTCTTACATAAATGGTCCCTGTGTTGTGCGACGTTTAACAAACTTAGTCCTTTTTTTTTTTTTTTTTCTAAAAACTTAATTTTGAAATTAATTTATTTAGAAAAATTAATTTTTTATAAAAATTCTAAAAAGTTTTAAAAATTTGAAAAAACTTATAAAATTCGAAAAATTTTAAGAAATTCGAAAAATTCAAAAAAAATTTAAAAATTCGAAAAAACTTATAAAAATTCGAAAAATTTATAAAAATTCGAAAGATTCAAAAAAAATTTAAAAATTCGAAAAATTCAAAAAATTTATAAAAATTCGAAAAATTTATACAAATTCGAAAAAATTTATAGAAATTCGAAAAAATTTATAAAAACTCGAAAAATGTATAAAAATTCAAATTTTTTTTTAAATTTCGAAAAAATTTATAAAAATTCGAAAATAATTATTTTTCTAAAATAATTAATTATTTTTCGAAAAATAATTATTTTTCGAAATTAATTATTTTTCGAAATAAATTATTTTTCGAAAAATAATTAATTATTTTTTTGAAAAATAATTAATTATTTTTTCGAAATAAATTATTTTCTAGAAATTAATTAATTTAGAAAAATTATTTTTTTCTAAAATAATTTATTTCGAAAAAATAATTAATCATTTTTCGAAAAATAATTTATTTCGAAAAATAATTTATTTCGAAAATAATTTCGAAAAATAATTATTTTTCGAAATAAATTATTTTTCGAAAAATAATTAATTATTTTAGAAAAATTATTTTTAGAAAAATAATTATTTTCGAATTTTTATAAATTTTTTCGAATTTTTATAAATTTTTTCGAATTTTAAAAAAAATTTTGAATTTTTATAAATTTTTCGAATTTTTATAAGTTTTTTTGAATTTTTATAAATTTTTCGAATTTTTCGAATTTTTAAAATTTTTTTGAATTTTTTTAAATTTTTCGAATTTTTATAAATTTTCTCAAATTTTTAAAACTTTTTAAAATTTTTATAAAAAATTAATTTCGAAAAAAATTAATTTTTCTAAATAAATTAAAAAGGACTAAGTTTGTAAAATGTCGCACAACACAGGGATCATTTATGTAAGAAATCTGAAAAGAATATAGAAAAGGTAGAAGGTGAGGGCAGTTTAGTCATTTCATGTTGATCAGGGACCAAATATGCAGCGAAAAGTTCAAAACGAGGACCACCAGTGCACTTTCCAAACCTTAAGGACCAAACATGCAATTTGGCCAATCATCAGGGACCAAAAATGCAATTAACTCTAACAATAATATGACTTATGAATCCGAACAGGTGGAACAACCTTTGAACAGGTGGCCAAACATTTGATCCTTAACTAAAATAAACTCCGTAAGCAATCAGCCAATCACATCCCGCTTTGACCCATTAACAAATAGCCCACCCAATCACCTTGAGATTTCTAGAAGAGAAACTTTTCAAACTAAAAGATTCTCGGTCTAAGTTAAAAAGTCTCACCTTTTCCGGTTAATCGAAAAAAGACAACTTCATCCGGCCAACTATCTATTTGCAGTTTTCAAACCAAAACTGAATTTGTAACTCACAAAATGTATCTATAACATTCGGGTTGACCCGGTCGGGTTCGGGTCAACTCGGGTCGGGTCGGGTCGGGTCAAGGCTCCTAAAAACATACCCGAACCCGACCCTGTTTGAACTCGGGTCGGGTCAATTCGGGTCTCGGGTCAACTCGGGTCGGGTCAGCTCGGGTTTGGGGTCAACCCGAGTTTTTGCCTTGTAAATTGTTAGTTTTCTCGGGTCAATCGGGTTCGGGTCGGGTTCGGGTCGGGTCGAGGCTAAAAAAACATACCCGAACCCGAACCTGACCTTGTTTAGAACTCGAGTCAATTCGGGTTGACCCGAATTGACTCGGGTCGGGTTCGAGTCGGCTCGGATTCGGGTCGGGTCGGCCCGAATGACACCCCTAATTAAATTTGTAACTCAAAATGTATCTATAACATTAACATTTGATCCAGTTCAATAATCTAAAGTGTGTTGGAGCTTATGTTTGCGAGATGTTTAAAACAGAGCACATCGGGTGATATTTATAAAAGGAATGATTTTCTCGGCACATAAAAATGGGAATGCTATAAACTTCTCCTCAACCAAAACGGGAAAACCGAGCAGACATATGATGTATTCCTTGTTGAAGTTACTTCGGGGATGGCGGGTCTTTGACTAAGATGTACGCGGTCGCGTGACGTATTCTTGGCCACCCCAAATATGTACTAGAGAGGTTTCAACTCTAACCCTCTTTTGAAAAAGTTAAATGACTTAACATTAGGCCATTTGGTGATTGTTAAACTTCGTTAAAGCAACTTGTGTTTATATTGAGAGCACAACAACAAAATCACTCTAGAAAAATGAATTGCGAACCATCTTCTAAATCAAGCTACTTTTTGCTCACCTTTTTAGTTTAACTATTCATTTTTAGGGACAAAGTTAGAGTGTTGGCAATGGAGGCTAGGCCGCCAGCGGCTTGGGGGAAGGCCACCGGCGAACACCGCCGCCAACCTCCTTGCCGCTAGCGGCTGGTGCTTTGGAATCACACGGAGGCCGATGCGGCTTGGGAAAGGACAAAACAAAAAAATGACCGTTGGGGGGGGGGGGGGGGGGGGGGGCGGCCCCCCCCCGCTGGTGTTTGAATAAGGGATGATTCCGAATCCTCCACTGCCAACATTTTAGGATTCCGAATCCTCCTTTTTTTGCCTGTCACATGGCAATATGTGATTGGTCGGTGAGAATCCTCCCATGATTCTCAATCCTCCATTGCCAACACCCTTAGCAGTAATATTAACATTTATTGCTAAAAGAATTATGCTTATTGTTAGTGTGTATCTTTGTGAAATACAATCATGTGTACGTACTCGGCATTATTCACCCGCAATATTTATTTAATGAGTTATGCTTATTGTTAATTAATCTTGTTGTCCAACACGAAACATAAGTAACAATATATAGCTTCATGTTTGGTTTGTGTTAGTTTGTTTGTTTTTGTTTTAAAAACGGAGAAAACATAATATGTATCGTTTTCTTGATAACGGGCACCAGTACCGAGATTTCGTCAGATACGGTACCGGTACACACTTTTATGTTCGGGAAAACAACAGTACCACTAATTTCGATTCGGTGCGAGATTGATACCGAGCTCAACTTTAAATCTAACCATCTATTCAACTTTTGATTGATATGTAAAGTAGACTCGATTTATTATGTCGATATTGAATGCATATGCTCGAATTAAATTTGTAGAAAACTAGAAGGGGGGTTGAATAGTTTTTACTATTTTTATGCCTTTTTAAGAAATATTAGATTCGCTTGCTTGATGTGAAGTCAACACGACACACAATATATATAAGCAATGAATAATAATTAAGTAAATGCGAAATATAAAGGAAAACCAATAGACACGGTGATTTATAGTGGTTTGGCACGAAGCTTCCTTCCTCGCCCTACTCCACTCCCCGAGTACCAAACTCGAGAGTTCACAAGCACTATATCAACAAGCTCCCTTTTGGCGAAAACCTTACAACGTCGCTTCACTATTCTTGACTGATACTAAGCTAAATATCGAGTCTTTCCCAAGGCAAGACCAACCTTATCACTCAATGTATTTTAAGGCCTAAAATACTAACCGAATTCACTAAGATGATGTATGCTGATGACTAACCACGTTGGTGTATGATGGTGAAATATAATGACACAACTATGATATACAAAGTTACACAACTATGTATATGATGACACACTAACTACTAAAAGTGGAGTTTGATAACACTCCATGGATCGTTTAGAGCACTAGGAATAACAATAACAATGACAATACATGCAACGGATTAAACAAAACATCTATGTTATTGTAACATGGTTTTCATCATCATCTTCATAATATTACAATCACTATAAGGCCCAATTCTACTTGATCAGTGTAGAACGGTTAATCTAACAGGAATCATAAGATCCTTGAGCCTTTACAAACACTAACCTAGGCGTTTTTCATAACCTACACGCTTAGGACACACACACCCCTTTGGTGTTTACATCTTGACACACAATAAACCTAAGACCCTGTATCTCTTTATATATTAGAGATACATAGGGTTTACAAAGACTTCTAACATTATGCATTTTAAGCCCTTGTAGTTCCATTCTTCATCTTTTGAAGAATTCTTTTTTTTTTTCTTCTTAAGTCCTTCATCTTTTATATGTTTTGTCTTATCAACTCAAATATACGACCCAACAATCTTCCCCTAGTTGATAATGACAAAAACCAAATAAGCACGAACTTCCCCTGAAGCGAATATATATATGAAAGAAACAGACTTCCCCTTAATCTATGCTATACCACCAAGGATCTTCAAGTTGCAAAGATTCTATGTACTTCTTCCACTTTTTGTCATAATCCACTAGGAGACTCTAAGTAAATGCAACTTTGATCTTCAACAACCACAAACCACTATCATACTTCCAATCCAGCCTTCCACCAACTCAAATTACCCTCCATGACGCACCTTAAGATAAATGAACTTGAGCAGTAGAAACTTAAACTAGCAGTAACAATAATGACTTATAGTAGCAGAAACCTTCACCTCGATGTAGCATATAAATGGTTAAACATTTTAACATTAAGCCTCCCCTGAAACTCATATGTTAACCATCTCTGGAATCTTCAATTCTGTAAGCTCGATGTAATGATTACTGATGAAGAAAACTAAGTATTACGAACTTGATGCTGAAGTAGAACAACCCAAACTTATGTCTTATGTCTTGCACTATCCATATGACTTTGAACTTATACGAACACCATATAAGTAGACCGCAATCTCTTGACAAAATCCTCATCTTCAATGAGATACTGAGCACTACAATGTAACTCCTTTAAGTGATAGCAAAGACCCATTGGTAGATTTGACAAGTCATCGTCACAACATTAACGCACGGACAAGTTACCTTTAAACGTTGTGAGCTGTTTAAAAATATGATAAGAACATAAACCTGTGAAACTCCACTTCAACTTCAAATAGGTAATAATCAATCGTCTTCGTAATCAAATATTCCAAGAAATACGAGCCTTTAATCTTTTAAGAACAAATAAACCAAAAACCAAAAATCCTTCTTGTGTGTGTCGTTTGATATCAGAAATAAAACCGAGAACCATAACCATGTGCTATCCGATATCAACCAATACTAAGAACCATCTTGTCTTCCCCTCACTGCTCGTAACTCATGCCCATAAAACTGCTTACGAACAATCATTCAAATCAACTTGTAAACCAAAGGACAAAATTCATCAATTTGCACATTTCTTTGCCAAATCATGTAAAAACATCCTGTAATCACTTCTTTGCCCTTGTTACCACATCTTTTGTGAATTCCAGTAGCATTAACGGAGCATAAACTTTCGACTTATAGCAGCAGTAGTAAGTTCTGATGACAATCAGACTTGCACTAAGGATACACAAATCGATGATATTACTGCTGTTGATATAACGGGCAGTACTAAGTTGTTTCTTGGCAGTATTAATTCAATACAAGCAGTACAAACTTTCAATCTTCAAGCAGTACGCAGCAGTACAAAGTGTATATGACCAGCAATGCAAATGATCATCAAGCAGTATGAACGAACAAACTAGCAGTACTAAAATCCAAACCGAGCAGTACTAATAATGAATTGTAGCAGTACTAACTTAAAAAGTAGCAGTATTAACGAGTATAACACTTTGAATGAACTGTACCAATGAACGAGCAGCACAAACTGTCCAAACAGTATTAACCATCTTGTCTAGCAGCATAAACATACATCATACTTGATAATACACCACTCTTAACCCACGAACTCAGATGATCAGTCCACAAAACCAACATCGGCATGTATCCATCTTTATTAGCGATACCAAAGTGTATCAGCTTCAAAGTATCATCAGAACATATACATGTATACCAAATCAATCACAGAAACCAAATAGAACCTTGTAGTTTCTGATATACGATCAACCCAAAAGAACTAAATCAAAAACCTTTTAAACGAGCTGTAGTTGATCAACTGAAACTTTTAGTGAGTTTTGTGCTCAGAAAGGTATTAGAAGAGAGTTTAGTGTAGCTAGAACTCCTCAGCAGAATGGTGTTGCTGAAAGGAGGAATAGGACACTAATAGAGGCTGAAGCAGTTAATACTGCTTATTATGTGCAGAATAGGGTTTTAGTGGTTAAGCCTCACAACAAGACACCTTATGAGCTCTTTAGAGGTAGATCCCCTGCCTTAAGCTTCATGAGACCATTTGTATGTCATGTTACTATTCTGAATACCTTAGATCATTTGGGTAAGTTTGATGGAAAGTCAGATGAGGGTTTCTTGGTAGGTTACTCTATGAATAGCAAGGCTTTTAGAGTCTACAACATTAGAACCAGGAAGGTAGAGGAAAACTTGCAAATTGAGTTTTTAGAGAATAAGCCTAATGTTGCAGGTGGAGGACCTACATGGCTGTTTGACATTGATGCTCTAACAAGATCTATGAATTATGTACCAATTGTTGCAGGTACAAATACTAATGATTTTGCATGTCTTGAAGATAGTACTAATGCATGTCAGTCAAGCATGGAGCCAGGGTCAAGCAAAGACTACCTAGTGATGCCAATATGGAAAGATAGTTCATTTTTTGACTCATCTTCAAAGGATGCCAGCTCTTATGAGCCACAACCTTCAAATGATGCTGAAAAGAATGGTGAAGGTGTTAGTGATGAAAGAGGAGCTGTTGATCAAGAGAAACCTGAAGACAGTACTAATGATAATAATACTGGTGGGCAAAATGTTAATACTGGTGGGTCAAGCATTAATACTGCTAGTCCAACAGTTTCTGCTTTCTTTGATGATGAAGAACAGGTGGATTTGAACAACATGCCTGTCACATATCAAGCTCCTACAACTCCTCTAACACGAATTCATAAAGATCATTCACTTGATCTTGTGATTGGTGATGTTCAGTCTGGTGTAAAGACAAGAAGACAAGTTCAATCTACAGATGAACAAGGCTTTCTCAGTGAAATCTATAAAGAGAAAACTGATGAAGACACCAATACTTTTCTATTTGTGTGTTTTTTATCACAAGAAGAACCCAAGAATGTACTTAAAGCACTACAAGATTCAAGGTGGGTGGAGGCTATGCAAGAGAAGCTCCTACAGTTTAAACTACAAAAGGTTTGGGTGCTTGTGGATTTACCTAAAGGCATGTAGGTGATTGGTACAAAGTGGGTCTCCAGGAATAAGAAGGATGAAAGAGGAATGGTGATCAGAAACAAAGCAAGGTTGGTTGCACAGGGCTATACTCAAGAGGAGGGTATAGATTATGAAGAAGTTTTTCCCCCTGTGGCAAGAATTGAGGCAATAAGGCTGTTTTTAGCTTATGCTTCATTCATGGGATTCACAGTATACCAGATGGATGTGAAAAGTGCCTTTCTGTATGGTACTATTGAAGAAGAGGTTTATGTTATGCAACCACCAGGGTTTGAAGATCCTGATCATCCTGACAAGGTCTACAAGGTGGTGAAAGCTCTTTATGGTTTGCATCAAGCTCCAAGAGCCTGGTATGAAACTCTTACCAAGTATTTGTTGGAGAATGGGTTTCATAAAGGAAAGATAGATCAGACCTTATTCATCAAGAAGCAAAAAGGAGATATTTTGCTTGTTCAGGTCTATGTGGATGACATTATTTTTGGATCTACAAAGAAGGAGTTGTGCACTGAATTTGAAAAGCTGATACATGATAAATTTAAAATGAGTTCTATGGGTGAGCTCAATTTCTTCTTAGGACTGCAAGTGAAACAAAAAGATGATGGAATATTTATCAGTCAAGATAAATATGTTGTAGAGATTTTTAGGAAGTTCAATTATGCAGATGCTAGACCTGCTAGCACTCCTATGGATGCAGACAAGCCTTTACTCGAAGATTCAGATGGTGATGATATTGATGTTCATCTCTACAGGTTGATGATTGGATCATTGATATATCTCACATCATCAAGGCTAGATATTATGTTTGCAGTTTGTGCGTGTGCAAGGTTCCAAGTTACACCTAAAGCTTCACATTTACATGCTGTGAAAAGGATCTTTAGATATCTCAAAGGTCAACCTAAATTGGGCCTTTGGTATCCTAGAGAGTCTTCTTTTGATCTAGTGGCATATTCAGATAGTGATTATGCTGGTGCAAGTATGGATAGGAAGTCAACAACAGGTGGTTTTCAGTTCCTAGGATGCAGGTTGATATCATGACAATGTAAGAAGCAAACTATGGTGGCCAATTCTACAACTGAAGCTAAATATCTGGCTGCTGCTAGTTGCTATGGACAAGTACTCTGGATTCAGAATCAATTGTTGGACTATGGGTATAACTTTATGAATACCATGATTTTCATTGACAATAGCAGTACAATTTGTATTATTAAAAATCCTGTACAACATTCTAAAACAAAACATATAGAGATTAGACATCATTTTATAAGAGACAACAATGAGAAAAAGCTAAATTCAGGTTGTTAAGATTCACACAGATAACAATTTTCCAGATCTACTTACAAAAGCTTTTGATGTAGGAATGTTTCAGTACTTGGTTGCAAGTAATGGAATGCTAAACCCTTAAAGTTTAATCTCTTTGTATCTTTGTATTGAAATAGGATTAGTACTGCTAGTTGTGTCAATTAGTACTGCTATGTACAATTTGTACTGCTAGTACAATTTCAGACTGTTATGTTAGAACTATTAGTCATTATTAATATTGTTATGAAGAAAATACTTTGGACTGTGATTTCTTGGTTTTAGACTAACATTTGCAGGATAAGAAAGCAATATGATTGAGTTTGGTGCTGTGTGAGATGTTAATGTGGTGGATTGCAGAGCTGTTGCATAAAGATGATGCAACTGATTAATGATAGAAAGGGTTTGAGAATCTCTTGACAAAGGTTTACACCTGAGTTGGGAAGTTCTTTAAAATCTTTTCTTGAAATCAATCTATACTAAACATTCATTGATGGTCATAGTTAGTCAGATAGTAACTGAGCTAACTCACTTTATACCATTCTATCATTTGATAGTGTGTTAGTCCAAGGACATCTGGTATAGAGAACAGCGAGAAAACGTGAATCTAACACATCTGTTTTAGAGGTAACACCTACCACGAGCTGGAAACCCTGTCAAGAAGGCTTTTTTAATGAGTCTATCTAATCACATGCAGTATTTATACTAAAAATGATTGGTTCTCACACAACCAGAGGTTAAATGCAACCGAAATTGATTGAGTGTCTTCCTTTACACTCAATCCTTTCAAAAAGTTTGGGTGCAGTATTGTTTTAATGAAAATTTGGGTAAATACTGCAGGGCAAAATTTGTACTAGTAAAACTTAGTACTGCTAGGCCAAAACTTAGTACTGCTAGGCAAATATTAGTACTGCTGGGTAGCCGTTTGTACTGTTTGGTCATAACCGTTTTTCAAATAAATCCGTTGAGATATTTTTGGCACTTACTTCGCTTATTGGTTTCTTAAAAGTGAATAATAATTATCTTTCCTTTAATTAAAAGATTACTTCACGATAAGGAAAAAATTTATTAAGTCGGTCAAATCGAAACCCTAAGCATTATCTATTAAATCTCAATTGGCTTTACCAAACACACTTTCACTCATAAACGATCATTACCCAAAATCCTTATCAAACTTTTATCAATTCAAATGGCTAATTTGGAATTTTGTGACAAGCATAACATGGTTGCCTACTTGGAGAAACCAGAGGGAAGTCAAGGCTTTCAACATATAGTGGACTATCTCAATACTAGCCACATCAGGTATGCTCTAACAGTGAGTCCCACTATCTATGTTTCTTTAATCACACATTTTTGGCAGACTGCAACTGTCAGAACAAGTGATAATGGAGAACAAGAGATAATTGCCATAGTTGATGGCAAAGTCAAAACTATTACTGAGTCATCTGTTAGGAGACATCTCAAACTAGCAGATGATGATGGTATTAGTTCTTTGCCTAATACTGAAATTTTTGAAAATCTCTCCAGGATGGGGTATGAAACAACTTCTGATAAATTAACTTTTCAAAAAGGATGCATTGCCCCTCAATGGAGATTTCTCATTCATACCATCCTTCATTTTTTAAGTCCAAAGAAAATCTCATGTGAGCAATTCAGTAGCAATATTGCAACTGCTCTTATTTGTTTAGCTACAAACAGGACTTTCAATTTTTCAAAACTGATTTTTGATGGTATGGTGAAAAATGTGGATAGCAAATACAGGTTTTTAATCTATCTAAGATTTCTTCAACTGTTTTTAAATATGCACAAACATCTGCTTCTACCTCATAAAACTGTTTATCCAACTCCAACCCTTACTCAAAAATTATTTAGTAATATGAGGATGGCCTCAAAGGGTTATAATGGGGTAGCAGTACCATTATTTGATACAATGCTTGTGCCAAACATTCAGGGTGAAGGATCAACAATCCCAGTAGAGTCCCAACACACACCCATAAGTGCTCCATCTTCTTCACAAACTCTAATCACACAAACCTATAGGAGAAGAAACAGACAGGAATCTATGGTACCTCAGTCCAGATCTCCTACTCAACCCAATGTAGCAGATGAGGCTGTCTATGACAGTTTAGTAAGGGCTGACACTATTGTATCTAGCTTAGCAGCAGTACAGGCCAGTGTTAACATAGCTAAGACCCAAACCAAGGCAACATCACATGAATCAAGTTCTCATGAACTTGATACAGGTGATGGACACACCAGCCAACTGGAAACAATGGGGGGCTCAACTAATCCACCTAGTCCATCTAGGGTTGAAACTGAGTTAATGTCCCATGATTCACCTCTCCCAGGAGGTAACACAGCTGGAAGTGATGAGGGCAGTGCGAAACTTAAGGAATTTGATGGAAATTTGTACAAAGCTGACTGAAAGGGTGACTGGCTTAGAGAAAGATTTGAAGGAGACAAAGCAACTTTATAGTGGTGTCTACACAAAACTTATTATGAAAGTGAAGAAGCTACAGCATAAAGTCAAGTCACTCAAAGCCAAAAGAAGGACCAATATTGTGGAATCCTCAAGTGAAAAGAAAGCTCAGATGATGATGATGATTTGTATGATTCTTCCAATCAGGGGAGGAAAATTAAAGATATTGATGCAGATCCAACCATCTCATTAGTTGAAGAAGATGCAGAGCTTCAGGGGAGGCAAGATACTGATATGGGTGAAGCTGGTGTGGATAAAACAACCTTTGATGCTGCTAAAGACATTGGTACTGCTGATGCTCAAGTTAGTACTGCTGGAGGGTCAGTTAGTACTGCTAGTACAGATGAAAGAGCTGCAGAGACATTGGTGTATATCAGAAGTGCAGCAAAGAATAAAGGCAAATGCATTATGCAAGAATCTGAGGAGCCAAGAAAGATCAAGAAGAAAGAACAAATTCAGATAAGTCTTGATGAAGAGTTGTCTAGGAGTTTTCATGAAGAAGAAGAAGCACAGATTCAAGCAGATGCACATTTAGCTCATTTGATACAAGAACAAGAAAGGGAGTTTGTGAATGAAGCAGAAAGAGAAGATGCTCTAAATGATTTACTGGAAATGATAAAGAAGAAGAAGAATGAAAAGAGAGTGCTGCAAGAAGATATAAACTTCCAACTCAAACACAGAAGATGAAGCATATGAAAGAATACTTAAAGAATCAAGATCATAAAACTGCTAGTAAACTAAAGGGAAAAACATATGAATAAATTGAAGAAATGTACATCAAAGCTTACAATAAGGTATAAGACTTCATTCTTATGGATACTGAAGAAGAAGGCAGAAGAGCTAAAAGAGCTGGATTTTTATTGGAATCAAAGTCTTCAAAAAGACAAAAGATTGGTGAAGATGTATCTACATCAGCAGAAGAAGAAGAAGAGGAATTAACTGAAGAACAACTTCAATAGATGATGGTTATTATTCCTGAAGAAGGGTTGAATGTTGAAGTAATTCAAGCTAAATATCCAATAATTGACTGGGAAATCTATGCTGATAAGTTTGGAAAGTTCTGGAAGATCATAAGAGTTGGAGATCATTCTGAGGTATACAAACACTTTGAAGATATGCTCAAAGTATTTGACAGAGAAGATTTGATAAAGCTGTGGGAGTTAGTCAAGGCAAGATTCAACCTCACAGACATAACAGATGACAAGGAGAAAGAATTATAGGTTGAATTGAAGAGACTGTTTGAACCAGATCCATATGATAGTTTATGGAAGTTTCAAGCACATAATATGGGAATGACATGGAAGTTATATGATACATGTGGTGTTCACCATGTATCTACAAAGGCTAAAGTTGATGTATTTATGCTGGTTGAAAAAGAATATCCTTTGAGACAAGGTATTCTTACTATGATGTTATCTGTTAAACTCACAGTGGATGAAGAGACAGAGATTATAAGAGATTTGCTGAGAAAGATCTTCACACAAGTAGAAAGGAAATAAGGTATTTGGAAGAATCCTCTCAAAGACAAAGGAATAATTCAAGAAACTTGTTGATTTGGAGGTAAATAACAAGTTTAGGGGAGGATTGTTGGGAATTATTTCATTCAGAGTTAGTACTGCCAAGCTAAAGATGAGACTGTTGAAGAATAACACTAACAGTACTAACATAGTTAGTACTGCTAGTGTAAATATTAGTACTGCCAGGTTTACTTTGTACTGCTGAAGACTGCTGTTGGAAGATTGATATTGCCAAGGTTTAGAAGACGTGTGAAGATATGTATAGAAGATATTTAGTATATATCTTATAAGTTTAGAATGATACGAATATATTGTACATTGATAGTTATCTTGTAAAGGACTCCTTGTGCCAATAAAAGGAGGTCCTAGAATAGATGTTTTATACGCGAGTTTGTGTTAAGATTCAAGGTTGTAAACCCTAGTGATATTCAGATCACTCGTATTATTCTAATAATATTGAATCGTTTGGTTATATTGTGTTCATAACAGAGTTTACTGTTTCATTGCTTATACATTGATATTGTTAAGTGCATTCTTTTAACTATCAAAGAGTAGATTCCACATACTCTTTGGTCGAGCTATTGAAACAGAAAACCTTGTAAAACCTTGTTAAATGGTTTATTTAGAAACCCTAAATACCAATCAACATGAAAAACTTAGGGTTTAGGGTAAACACAACATCCATGTATATAGTGTAGGGTAAGCAGATTGAATGACAACAGCTGCAACAAACCAGTTTAACCAAAACTGATCTTAAAACCGTTTAAGTACAAACCCTAAAAAAAATTTAAACCCTAAACTCCAATCATACATTGCTCTAAAGCTACTTTCTTCCATGAATTATAGACACCAAACAATGTATAACCAACTTCCATAATGAATTAAAACGAGTAAGCACGAATTCAGAAAGTTTAATACTTCAAAAACCCTAAAAATTGACTTATAAATATGTTTCTGCAGCAAACTTTGAGACATCATATCTTTCAATTGAAAGCACATATCGAAGATCCCTCTGGTGAGACTATACCTTGATATATAGAGAACCTCCAACAAAAATTTCAGCCCGATCCAACGGTTAACGAATGAGCTATCGCCTTATGAAAACATCACTACAGAAAGTTACGAAAATTGAAAACAATGTCGATTTTCTTCTTCTTTCATCGACTAAAAACCTTGTGAATCCCTAGATCACGAGCTCCTCGAGCTCTGATACCAATTGTGGAGTTTGATAACACTCTATGGATCGTTTAGAGCACTAGGAATAATAATAACAATGACAATATATGCAACGGATTAAACAAAACATCAATGTTATTGTAACAAGGTTTTCATCATCATCTTCATAATATTACAATCACTATAAGGCCCAATTCTACTTGATCAAGTGTAGAACGGTTAATCTAACAGGAATCATAAGATCCTTGAGCCTTTACCAACACTAACCTAGGCGTTTTTCATAACCTACACGCCTAGGATACACACACATCTTTGGTGTTTATATCTTGACACACAATAAATCTAAGACCCTGTATCTCTTTATATAATAGAGATACCTAGGGTTTACAAAGACTTCTAACGTTATGCATTTTAAGCCCTTGTAGTTCCATTCTTCATCTTTTGAAGAATTCTTCTTTTTTCTTCTTAAGTCCTTCATCTTTCATATGTTTTGTCTTATCAACTCAAATATACGACCAAACACTAAAATACTTGGAAGCTTGAATAACTTCTTGTGTTCTTCACTTGAGATCAAAGGTGGAAATCGATGAATCACTTTGAATGTGTTATAGGTTAAGTGGAATGATCAAAAAGTGTTATATGATTATTAGGGAGTGTGTATGATAGAGAGAATCTGCAGATTTTTGCTTGGAATCCTTTTTTTATAAATGAAAGTTTAGGTCACTATTTATAGTGTTGCTTCTGTCTCAAAATGGCCATCCGGCGGATCTGCGGATCCATAAAATACGGATTCGTCCGTGGAAAATACAGATCCGCAGAGCGTATTTAGACACTCCTTTGTCTAGTAAAATTTTCACTACTTTGTATCCAAAATTATTTTAAATTAATTCTTCTAGAATTTCTTGGGCAAAAAGGGACTGATTAAAATTAGTTTTTATTTATTTTATTACATACTTAAATTGTCTAGTTAATTTAATTGAATGTAATTTGTGTAAAACATTTGTTTTAAATGTGTTTAAAAATATTTTAAGTGTGCTTGAAAAAATATTTATTTATTTGGGCTCTTTGATCATTTGACGGACGCTATAATCACATTATTCATACCTAAAGTGATATACGTCGGAGCATAAACTTACAACTAATTACTTGGTTACGTAAACTTTTACGTCGTATAAATTTATAATAACTATTATCAAAACCTTGAGAGACCGTAAAATATAAATAACTTTTTTACGTGATATTCGTATTAACAAAATTATCAAAAGGAAACTCCTTATCTTTATTGAGTTTGTCTATCACAAGTTTATAACCTCAGCGTATCTCGTTGGTCAATACTCTATAAACCTCAAGCTCGTCCCAAGACATCAACTTAGTTAAAGAGCATTCATAATCTCATGAAGACCGCTGAATTAAAGACCACAAGTAATTCGATTAACTTTGATAGCCTTATATCTCGAGCATGGGACTGAATCGATTCGGCTAAGGTGTGCGCCTCTGTTAGAAGATAGATTAGTAGTTAGCCCAACCGAGTTGGACGAGCCTTGGTCCATTAGGGATTTTATGTAGGTTTATGATTTCTATTGCACTTTATTAATACTGACCGATTAATACAAAGTATAGTACGAAGTTTCACCACTTAACAGGTATTAGAGCTGGTTTGATCTTTAGTGTTGGGCTAAAAATTTGCCCAATTGTCTCTGAAACTATTTAAATATAAAATAGCCTAAGTTAAGTTTACTCTGTCTTTTATATGAACTCAGGGAATGTTGTAAAAAGCTCATTCAACGACTAGCTTCAAGGACGTCGAATACTATCTGAAGATAAACTTTACCTCACTGATGCGATATGAGCTAGTAATGTACCCAAGCTGAAAATAACATTTGAGTTGGTGAGATCGACAAAGTCTCACTGACTGAATATACTCTTTATGAATTAGACATGAACTATTTGGATAGAAGTTCATTCGAGAAAAAGAAAGTCAACCAAAGCACATGAGTAGTTGAAAAGTAGTGAATAGTTAACTATAAACTAAAGTACCCTAGAAGTGAAACTATATATAAAAGCGAAACTATATATAAAAGCATCAGATGAAAAATATACTCTTCCACCCAATGATTGACACCTAACTTACTAAAGTACGAATGGTGTTATTAGTTGTCAAATGGGTATTGTGTAGACTTGTTTTTAACTTCTTAAACATATGCTAGTTTTACCCAAATTTCAGGACCAACACTTTGACCTAGAACGTAGGCCACCATGAGCCGCTGTCTTTATCCTACCCTATGAAATCTCTTTACCTCACATCTCAAAACCTAGCTGCTCGGCTGTCATGAGCAACTGTTATCCTCTATAAGAAACCAATGCAAAACCTTACATGCTTACTGTTTTGGCCATAACATCTAAACCGTTTGGTTTTAACTGACGAAATCAGTGTTTTAAGTTGTGCACAAAACCCAATCATGATCATCACCTCTAGCGGCCAGAAGTAGCCCGCTGAAAAAAATAATTTGGTCAAAGATGTTGTTGTCGGCTAAAGATATCTTTATTTTTTGCTATTTGTTTTTGGTTTACTTGTTTTGCTTTCGGAGCTGTAGTTTGTAGATTTATTTTTGATTGCTGTTGGATGTCTTCATTAACAAACTTGCTACGTTTTTAGTTTTTTTACTCCATTATGATTTTTTGCGATTTCGCGACTGTGGGAGAGTATTAAAGGATAGATTACTAATTGGCCAACCCAGTAACCCAGTTATACGGACATTAGTCTATTAAGGTTTCTATATAGGTTTATGATGGGGAAATGATTTGCACGCTCCTATAAATTATTGGGACACTCTCTTTTATGCTTCAGTTAGTTGTACAAAACTCACACTGTGCATTATTTGCTTGTATTGTATAGTGTGGCAATCAATAAATTGAGAGTGACAATCACTTCCATTTATGAAATCTCTCGTACTTTATGTAATGATACAAAATATCTTAGGTTTTCATCATCTAACACCAACCACTACAGCAACCACTATCAAGTATGCCTTTTCAGGAGATAGGACATGGCACCAATTAAGGGACACATTTTAGCCATTTCACATATCACCCACAACCACCATAAATCTAGCTAATGCTTCACTAGCCAAGTCCACAATTAACCAAATAAACATTTCTTCACTAAAAAAAACCAATGGCATCAGAGAAAAGCAAGATTTTGGTTATCGGAGGAACCGGCTACATTGGAAAATTTGTGGTCGAGGCTAGCGCAAAGGCTGGCCATCCCACTTTTGCTCTTGTTCGAGAAGCGACAGTAGCAGACCCTGTGAAGGGTAAGCTAGTTGATGGCTTCAAGAACTCGGGTGTTACTATTGTTTACGTATGTTTCATATTGATTATTAACGTTAAATGTAACGTTTTCTTTAAATTGTGAGTATGCAAGTTTTTTTTTTCGTCGAGTTAATGGATGTTTGATGATGATCAGGGAGATCTAAATGATCATGAAAGTTGTTGGAATATTAGAATCATAAATTTATAAACTAATAAACACAAACAATAAACATCAAAGCATGCATAGCGGATTATGATCTACAATAACATGTAAATTAATTAACTAAAAAATAAATAGACGTGTACCTTTTGATTCCTAGCAAGAACAAGGAATCACGTGATCACTAAGAACAATATAAACCCTAACTAGGGTTTAGGATGGATCAACTTTATTAAGGTCGAATAGGGCAAGTCACAACAAGCTAAAGTAAGCTTGTACTCCGTTCTTGTACACACGTATTAGTAGCGTTTCAATGTGAAAAGCTAGGTTCATGTATCACAAATAAAACATCACAACAACTAGGGTTTGATGTTCTATATAATACATGATCGAATCCCTACTAACAATAAGATAAAAGGAGTAAACTAATTCATGCATATAGATATGCATGTCTACAGTACGTATATAATATTACTTCCATGTGCATGGAAATAAATCATATCTCCTTTTACTGTTTATGTTATTATGACAGTGAGTAGGTGGAAGAAAAGAGAATCGATTGACAAAGTCAATCGGTTAGGGATTTTTGTTATCATCCGATCATATGAAGCTTTGAGGTGTTTATATACACTCCAAACTTGCTCTCCAAATTTGAGTCCAACACCTCCTTAAGTTCCAAAAATCAACATTTAACCCCCTTTTTTTTCCTTGTTCGACCGTATAAATATTTGTGATTTAATAATTAATCATAACAAATATATTAATTATTAATACATTGAGACTCATACGTAATATGTGCAATCCCGAAGTCTCGTGTTCGAAACCGGACATACAAATATTAATTTATATCCACATCAGCTGAGGCTGCAATGATGAAAGTATGTAATTTATCTTGTCATTAATATCTAGTAATAAAAGTAGATATTAACTCCAAGTGTTCTATAAATTAGAATGTGTATAAAACACATTAGAACATCAATCTCTGACCTTGCAGTCAAGAGACCCCTTTAAATCATATTCCTTTATGTTGTTGCTTGCACACAATAAGATTTCTCCCACTTGTGCATGGAACAACATTATGTATCAGATAAACAACACGCCAATCCTTTGCGTATGTGACCAATATTATTTGTGTCATAGGTATAAGTAGATATAGAATCACCTCGTCTAGTAAGGAAACGCACACGACTATCCTTAATTCCACAAGTGTCTATAATTGGAAAGTATTTATCTCAAGAGATTCTAGAGATAATCTAGGTTGCTATCAAGATATCAAGACTTGTAGCTCCTACTGAATTAAAGATCACTGCATGAACTCATTATTCAGTAATTACAACACTATGCTCCCACTGAATTTGACAACATTGTTAGTGTTGCATAACCAGTAAAAGCAAATAGCGTGCTGTTTACTTTCCTACACCCTTGATGAATCCCTTACGTAACACTACTAAGGTACTCAAGGAATGTATTCTACTTTGTCAATGATGGAATATCTATCAATTCAATTAACTTGAAAGAATTGGGTATGCAATTTCTTCCTTAATTAGGTCTACCATCCCCATCATGGAATGCAGCACCTTTTAAATGGTTAAAGCATAACAACTAGATCGAACATTCTAGTTTGCCTTTTACCAATTATGCGGTAATTAGTCTAGCTTCTAAATTAATAACTCCTACACGTGCAATTTCTACAAAATTTGCCATGAGTTATTTCTTAGAATTTAGACAATTCTAATTATCCTATTATACCTTTCTCATTCATGAAAATGAATAGGATTAAGTCTTACTCTTCACACGGAAAGTAGACTAGGTTTATTCTTTTCAGTAAAAATTGACTCTATCCAAAACCCCTACGAGTGTAGATCAATTTACTACTAAAAGAAAAACCCCACGTTTACAGTTTTAATGTTGCATTAAATACATTAAAAGAATTTTCAAAATTCAATTTTAGTATTTTCGATAATAACTTTTCAAGAAAATTAAACACCCACGGTAAATAAAATTTTAACCATTTAATTTTCATTGAAAATTAGGATCCAAATTGACGTCGTTTCATTACTTCAGCTGAGGCTGCTAGCAATGAAAGTACTCAATAAGGTACGGGTCTATTCCAATTGCCAATATCCAATTGCAATTCCTAAAGTCATGGGACTTACATTATATTGCCAACATCAGTTGCAAAATGTAAGCATGTTTCATCCCCAAATCTTTATGCCTTGACGCCGTTCCATCACATCAGCTGAGGCTGCTAGTAATGAAAGTGCTCAATTAAGTTAACCAATTTAGAAACATGTAAAATGACGCCGTTTCATCACATCAGCTGAGGCTGCTAGCAATGAAAGTGCTCAATTTACCCCTTTCGACTACCATTCTTTGAATCATTACATCAGCTGAGGATGCTAGCAATGATAGATGTCATCTTAGGTGTTTCCGTATTAATTGGTTGGCATATTACTTAAATTTAAAGGGTATAATTTTTGATGTGTAATCAAAAAAGTATGTACAAAGATGTCATGCATTCATCTTTGTATCATATGTTTTCTACAAAAAACTGTTTACTCATTCGCAGCTTAAATCAACAAAATTTAATTGATGGCATTGAGAAACTTACAACATTGCCTTAAGATGCTTCGTACTTTTTTATGGTGTACTTGGTAAGTATATTATTGACGCACAGGCGAGCGGAGAGGCAAACGTCCACGCTAAGGCTAGTTAAAAACGCACCTCTTTCGGATGACAATTTAATGTCAAGCCTCCTTATACCCACTTTATAGTTTGCCAATAATAGGTCCGCCGCTTCGACCACTTTTGTACAGTCGCATCAATCAATTAAAACTTTAAGATTTAAAGCTTAAAACAATTATGTAGTAAATTATTAATTGCTAGTCTCGCCTGGGACCAAATTACCGTGCGAAGCGAACCACTATCGGCACATAAGACTTGGCAATAAATAATTTTACTACAAAGGTTTCATAGTTATTAGGTTCATTTATTTTTTATTTAAAAATTACCCTCTTTGATGTTACAATCCATCATAATTAAACATAAAGAACAAGTAATTAAAAAAATAAAATAAATAAACACTCAATAACACATATATGATCATTAACAATATCATATAGCCACATGCAAACCTTTTCGATAAATGCTATTAATTATCTATGTGAATTTTAATGTATCTAATTAATAAAACTCCCATTAGTTTTCGAGCTCATTGTACCCAATGGACCACAGACGCCAAATAGCTTGGCCGCGTAAGTTTTAATTAACTAGATACCACATTGCACATAACCAATTTTAATTAATATATTAGGGTCTTCCATAATTTAAGATTTATCTTTAAAAAAAACATGTAGCAATTAAACACATAACATTCCATGACAAAACATGCAAGATTTTGTCATGGATCTCCATATTGGCAATTAAAATCATGTAACACATATTCAAAACCAATAACATACGCATCTAATTAATGACATCACATAGGTACTCATTAATTAATCCTTAAAATTTCATGCAATCCTAGGGTTTCTACAAAAACTAAAACCCTAAAAAATTAAATATGGGTGTCGACCCAAATTAAAAAAAAATTAGGGTTTGTAAAATAAAACCCTAAATCAAAACAAGATTGCATGTATCTATTCATCAAGATTCAATTTTAAGATTTTTAGTAATTAATTACATGTTAAAAACGGGCTCATGATGCCACTGTTGGAATATTTGAATCATAAATCTATAAACTAATAAACACAAACAATAAACATCAAAGCATGCATAGCGGATTATGATCTACAATAACATGTAAATTAATTAACTAAAAAAATAAATAGACGCGTACCTTTTGATTCCTAGCAAGAACAAGGAATCACGTGATTACCAAGAACAATATAAACCCTAACTAGGGTTTAGGATGGATCAACTTTATTAAGGTCAAATAGGGCAAGTCACAACAAGCTAAAGTAAGCTTGTACTCCGTTCTTGTACACACGTATTAGTAGCGTTTCAATGTGAAAAGCTAGGTTCATGTATCACAAATAAAACATAACAACAACTAGGGTTTGATGTTCTATATAATACATGATCGAATCCCTACTAACAATAAGATAAAAGGAGTAAACTAATTCATGCATATAGATATGCATGTGTACAGTACGTATATAATATTACTTCCATGTGCATGGAAATAAATCATATCTCCTTTTACTGTTTATGTTATTATGACAATGAGTAGGTGGAAGAAAAGAGAATCGGTTGACAAAGTCAATCAGTTAGGGATTTGTGTTATCATCCGATCATATGAAGCTTTGAGGTGTTTATATACACTCCAAACTTGCTCTCCAAGTTTGAGTCCAACACCTCCTTAAGTTCCAAAAATCAACATTTAACCCCCTCTTTTTTCCTTGTTCGACCATATAAATATTTGTGATTTAATAATTAATCATAACTAATATATTAATTATTAATACATTGAGACTCATACGTAATGTGTGCAATCCCGAAGTCTCGTGTTCGAAACCGGACATACAAATATTAATTTATATCCACAAACTCTAACAAAAGTTTAGTGAAGGCGATTAAAGAAGTAGATGTGGTGATTTCAACTGTGGGGAGTATGCAAATATTAGATCAGACCAAAATCATTGCTGCTTTTAAAGAAGCTGAAAATGTTAAGGTAATCTAGTTTGTTTTCCACCATATACATTTGCTAGTTCATTGTATGCAACACTTTATTTAAAATATACGAGTATATGGTTAAGATTACTTATTATCCAAATTTCTTTTTATAATTAACTTCTTAACTAGCTTTTTTGAAGAGAGTATTGTGATGCTTAATATGTTTTTGTGTTTGGGTTTAGAGGTTTTTCCCATCGGAGTTTGCGACGGTTGTGGATCATCAAAATGCAGTCGAGCCTGCACGTTCATCATTTGCTGGAAAAATACGAATCCGTAGAGCTATTGAGGCCGAAGGAATTCCTTACACATATGTCGCATCCAACTGCTTCGCAGGCTACTTCCTGCCCACATTGGCTCAAGGTGGAGTCACTTCTGTTGGAAATCAGAATCGTACTTTTCACAGGTTTATTGGTTAGGTTAGATAATTTGGGAGATTTTGTGGTTGAATTAAAACATATGTATTTGATAAATGAATTCAACTAACTTTGTTTACAGACTGAATATGGGTATTTATACCCAATGAACCGACACCTATGAAGCGACACAATGCTTCAACCGATTCTTCTATAACTAACTTCCTAATCGACATGTCGTTTGATGTAAACGACACTACCCTTAATCGGGTTTCTTAATTTACATAATGACACCCCAAACTTACACTAATTACATACTTGACACTAATACATACTTTCTAATTTGACATATTTAACCGAAAGTTTAGGTTAACAATCAATACTCCCCCTTAAACTAAACTTTGGTTTAAGGTAGGCCTTCAACTTGCTTTGACTTGCTTTACAGCAATGTTGGTTCTTCGTCCTCTGAGATGAGAAGTGCTTCTTGCTCTTTGTCTTTCTTCTTGTCTTTCCATTTCGTGCATTCCTTCGTGAAATGTCCATGCTTACCACATTCATAACACCTGAGCTTGCTTTTGTCTTGTGTTAATATTTGGAATATCATTCCTTTCGTTGTATTCTCTGCCTTCTCATCCATTGCTGTTTCTTTCTTGTCGTCTGTTTCTTTACCTTGCTTATATAGAAACTATGAAGTTTCTCTTGCTTGCTTGTTTAGAATCAAAATTGATTATAACTTCTTGCTCTTGATCTTATGATCAAATTCCTTGCTGTTTGGGCTACTTGCTACCCAATAAACTTGCTATCTAGGCTACTTGCTACCTAGTTTCTTGCTGTTTGGGCTACTTGCTACCCAATTCAACTTGATTTCTGGGCTACTTGCTACCCAGTACGAATGTTGACCAACTTGCTAATCAACCTTTGCGCTCCTAACCAAGTCGCTAATTAGGGCTTAACTTGCTTGCGCTGACCAATGTAATTGATCCTTTCTTGCTGATAATGAACCACGATGATCCTACTTGCTTGCTGGTTTGAATCAAGGGTTCTACTTGCTATTTGAATCTTAAGGTTCGGAACTTGCTATGAACCTAAGGATTCGGTTCAACTTGCTATGAACCACAAAGGGTTTCTCTATTGGAATATTAGAATCATAAATCTATAAACTAATAAACACAAACAATAAACATCAAAGCATGCATAGCGGATTAGGATCTACAATAACATGTAAATTAATTAACTAAAAAATAAATAGACGCGTACCTTTTGATTCCTAGCAAGAACAAGGAATCACGTGATCACCAAGAACAATATAAACCCTAACTAGGGTTTAGGATGGATCGACTTTATTAAGGTCGAATAGGGCAAGTCACAACAAGCTAAAGTAAGCTTGTACTCCGTTCTTGTACACACGTATTAGTAGCGTTTCAGTGTGAAAAGCTAGGTTCATGTATCACAAATAAAACATAACAACAACTAGGGTTTGATGTTCTATATAATACATGATCGAATCCCTATTAACAATAAGATAAAAGGAGTAAACTAATTCATGCATATAGATATGCATGTGTACAGTACGTATATAATATTACTTCCATGTGCATGGAAATAAATCATATCTCCTTTTACTGTTTATGTTATTATGACAGTGAGTAGGTGGAAGAAAAGAGAATCGATTGACAAAGTCAATCGGTTAGGGATTTGTGTTATCATCCGATCATATGAAGCTTTGAGGTGTTTATATACACTCCAAACTTGCTCTCCAAGTTTGAGTCCAACACCTCCTTAAGTTCCAAAAATCAACATTTAACCCCCTCTTTTTTCCTTGTTCGACCATATAAATATTTGTGATTTAATAATTAATCATAACTAATATATTAATTATTAATACATTGAGACTCATACGTAATGTGTGCAATCCCGAAGTCTCGTGTTCGAAACCGGACATACAAATATTAATTTATATCCACAAACTCTAACAGCTCCCACTTGGATATTCATTAATATTGTAATGACATGGGCTAGTCTAGCTTAACAGATCCCAATGCCCCCAGATCGAACCGAGTATGGTTTTCCTGGAAAAAACCACGTGATGATATTATCATCATACTTATCCTTTTGTTTCTAATACCGCGTTAATATGGATATGGATCTCAGTCATTCCATAATTAACTTCTTCTATTTCTCGTTATTATTGATTGATCAAGATTACCAAAACATCTGAACGTTTTCCAGATAGACTTTGGGTATTGCCATACAAACATCTTGACAACCCTACGAGGGGCCCAGCAGTATTAAACTTCAAAACAAATTTGAAGGAACAAATCCTTTATTGACTACGAGCGTAACCCTTGAACTTTGCATCACCTCCGAAAATAGCCCTTATAACCACCTTTTACGGATAGCGTTAGACTACCTTACAGAAAATGAGCTACATCCTCGGCAGTCACCTGGTATCTCAAGTCTGTGGATAAATATTCATGATTTACTTAATGACGACGATCCATAAAGTATAATCATGTGGTTGGGATAAGTCCTATATTCAATTTATCCAATATTGAATATCATGTGATATTGGTATCTCAACCTTACAGTACATTCTACCAATCCTCACATTTGTCTTAATTCAATAATATTCCCATATTATTGATCGACAACGGACTATTTATAATAACATAAGTTATTCACGGATTTAAACATGCAAATATAGGACACAAATATTAAAAATGAGAATAAACGTTATCCACACTTTATTTCATTATTTACATGTCCCTTATCCAAATACTAACCAGATCATGCATGATGATTCCCATTAACGAATATGCCACAAGTCATGACCACCATACATGTTGACAAGGCATAAATCAATTCATTTGATCTATCGGAATTTTGAAAATACTTATTTCAAGAATGAAATTCTTTTATGTGTGCATTCATCTATCTAGATATTGACACATACTTCATAAAAATGCGTGACATCCTCATGCACGAATTTATGATAATTAAACTACCAAACCTTGTAGTTAAAGTATTCTAATTCTTTATGTATAATGCAATTATGCTCATATTGAGCATGACTAGTATACATGGTCTCCTAATAAGGATGAGCTCCTACCATAACTAGTATTGAGTGTCATCTCAATCTCACTCTCATCATTGTATCCAGACAACAGTATACTCTTTTAAAAGTTCCGTAAACTTTTAATATTCATCGTGTAATGTTTGATATCTTCAAATCCTTCAAGATTTGTCCACCATATCAATTAAGCAACAATATGCCATATGGTTCATATTTAGAATTTTGGAGTAAATCCAGGCTGAGGATGTAAATTCTAAACCATATCCATTACACTTAGCTATCTAATAATCACAATTAGATACTAATGTTGTCAATCATCTTTTATTCAAACATGATACAATAAGCAACATGATGTACATGAAAAATTCTTTCGTCAACCTTAGATTTTATTCATGTCATATCTTTTCAAAGATATGTTTCTATCTAGTCCTTCTAATAAAATATCATGTTCTTTTAGAATCAATTATTTACCGCTTATGTTTATGATAATAAACATATATTCCAAGGTTTTATTTTCTAAATCTCTACGTGAAGTTTAATTCCAAACTTTAACATTAAATGTTAACGTCAATGGAATGTTACTTCCTATATGTTATTCAACATATATGAAATAAGAAAATAAATATAATACTCCCACTAGCTTTCAGGAATATTAAGAAATATTTTATTTTAATTATAAATCAAAACTAGATTTAATAACTAATATTAAGTATATCTTCTAGATGCATGCATTAATCCATTTACAAATGATTTGCACTTTGTATACTACTAAAGATTATTTGAATTCAAACACTCCTTTCAATCACTTTTCGTCCTCGCTCAAGTGATTATCCAAGAAAGAGTTTTGATATTCCATTATTAATTTCATATAAATGAAACTAATAATGACAATCATAATCTTTATATATTTAATGTGCTTAGAAAGAATTTCAATCACATTTAATTGCTTAAGTGTGTTTGATAATCTTTTCTCATATTAAATATGTATACAAATTTGTCCATTATGATTTCCACACAAGAATTTAAATCTCTAGGATTTTCAATTCCTTTTGTAGAAAATCATCTCCATTCTATAGTTTAACTACAGAGTTTAAAATCAACTACGTTTCCAAACTAGTTATCTTTTTTGGACTGCATATAATTATTCATAGTATGAGTAATTTGCCAAATAGACATTTTCAATTTATTAACAGGCATACCACGATCCTGTAACTCATAACCCTCAACATATTCTACAAATATTTGAGATACCCTTGCAGATCTATGAATAAGAATTCCATCATCTTGAGATTTAACACTAACATGTTAAATCCTCATTATGATTTTGCTAGCGTATTTAGAAGATTATGTATCTTGTAATTTTTATCTTTTGAAGATAAAACTCCCACTCGCCTTTTTCAATTTATAGATTAACTATAAATTCTTAGCAAATAGAGCAACACAAACTTGTTCTCTTTTGGGACTTTACAAATACATATTGACAGTTCCTAACATCAATTTATTAATAACCCACTCACAAGTAGTTTAACAAATTCTGAACTTCAATTTTAAGACTTAATGTGATTCAACACATTCCATAATCAATGGTGTCTTATTAATCTTCTAGGTTGGAGTCAAATTGAGTATATCCAATCCATACTCAATTTTCTAACCTTGATATCTTTAGGAAGAATAGAAGATATAGTTATCTTTAATCAAACAATTTTTCAAGAGTTTGATTTTCCTAACTGAACATACCATAATCACTATGTATATCATTAGGATTAATATTGTAAGTCATTCTTACAATATATAAGATAAATATATATCGTTTTGGCTTACCTATTTACCAATTAAATCAATTTAATGGTACAATAGATTTTCCAAGCCAATTGCATGCTTTATAATATAAATACTTATTTCCTAAGTTACTTCATGTTTATGTCTTACCAAGAAGACATAACTGTTATAATCCCAATCTAAGTTATACATCATTGATCAACTCAATGACTTCTTGTACATCTCTTAAAAAAAATATCAAGATAACGTCTTACTTTATTATAAGTCTTATAGCAATAAAAGACTTCATATTTATATCTTACAATATAAACATATATAACTAAAGTAATTATGAACACCACAACTTGGTTTCAATAGTATTTCAAGTTAATTTATTACTTCATATATTTATGTCATTCCTTGAATACATAAACATCTAAATATGAAGTAGTATAAGATTACTTCATTTATTTATGTCATTACAACAATACATAAATATTTATATTTGAAGTAGTCTTATTATCATATTGACACTTGTTCTAATAATAATCTAATTTTAAAAACTTGTTAATTAACATAGTTTCATCACATCAGCTGAGGCTGCAATGATGAAAGTATGTAATTTACCTTGTCATTAATATCTAGTAATGAAAGTAGATATTAACTCCAAGTGTTCTATAAATTAGAATGTGTATAAAACACATTAGAACATCAATCTCTGACCTTGCAGTCAAGAGACCCCTTTAAATCATATTCCTTTATGTTGTTGCTTGCACACAATAAGATTTCTCCCACTTGTGCATGGAACAACATTATGTATCAGATAAACAACACGCCAATCGTTTGCTTATGTGACCAATATGATTTGTGTCATAGGTATAAGTAGATATAGAATCACCTCGTCTAGTAAGGAAACGCACACGACTATCCTTAATTCCACAAGTGTCTATAATTGGAAAGTATTTATCTCAAGAGATTCTAGAGATAATCTAGGTTGCTATCAAGATATCAAGACTTGTAGCTCCTACTGAATTAAAGATCATTGCATGAACTCATTATTCAGTAATTACAACACTATGCTCCCACTGAATTTGACAACATTGTTAGTGTTGCATAACCAGTAAAAGCAAATAGCGTGCTGTTTACTTTCCTACACCCTTGATGAATCCCTTACGTAACACTACTAAGGTACTCAAGGAATGTATTCTACTTTGTCAATGATGGAATATCTATCAATTCAATTAACTTGAAAGAATTGGGTATGCAATTTCTTCCTTAATTAGGTCTACCATCCCCATCATGGAATGCAGCACCTTTTAAATGGTTAAAGCATAACAACTAGATCGAACATTCTAGTTTGCCTTTTACCAATTATGCGGTAATTAGTCTAGCTTCTAAATTAATAACTCCTACACGTGCAATTTCTACAAAATTTGCCATGAGTTATTTCTTAGAATTTAGACAATTCTAATTATCCTATTATACCTTTCTCATTCATGAAAAGGAATAGGATTAAGTCTTACTCTTCACACGGAAAGTAGACTAGGTTTATTCTTTTCAGTAAAAATTGACCCAATTAAAAAAAATTAGGGTTTGTAAAATAAAACCCTAAATCAAAACAAGATTGCATGTATCTATTCATCAAGATTCAATTTTAAGGTTTTTAGTAATTAATTACATGTTAAAAACGGGCTCATGATGCCACTGTTGGAATATTAGAATCATAAATCTATAAACTAATAAACACAAACAATAAACATCAAAGCATGCACAGCGAATTAGGATCTACAATAACATGTAAATTAATTAACTAAAAAAAAAATAGACGCGTACCTTTTGATTCCTAGCAAGAATAAGTAATCACGTGATCACCAAGAACAATATAAACCCTAACTAGGGTTTAGGATGGATCGACTTTATTAAGGTCAAATAGGGCAAGTCACAACAAGCTAAAGTAAGCTTGTACTCCGTTCTTGTACACACGTATTAGTAGCGTTTCAATGTGAAAAGCTAAGTTCATGTATCACAAATAAAACATCACAACAACTAGGGTTTGATGTTCTATATAATATATGATCGAATCCCTACTAACAATAAGATAAAAGGAGTAAACTAATTCATGCATATAGATATGCATGTGTATAGTACGTATATAATATTACTTCCATGTGCATGGAAATAAATCATATCTCCTTTTACTGTTTATGTTATTATGAAAGTGAGTAGGTGGAAGAAAAGTGAATCGATTGACAAAGTCAATCGGTTAGGGATTTGTGTTATCATCCGATCATATGAAGCTTTGAGGTGTTTATATACACTTCAAACTTGCTCTCAAAGTTTGAGTCCAACACCTCCTTAAGTTCCAAAAATCAACATTTAACCCCCTATTTTTTCCTTGTTCGACCATATAAATATTTGTGATTTAATAATTAATCATAACTAATATATTAATTATTAATACATTGAGACTCATACGTAATGTGTGCAATCCCGAAGTCTCGTGTTCGAAACCGGACATACAAATATTAATTTATATCCACAAACTCTAACATTCTCTTACTGGGTGAAACTCTAAGGTTCTCTTACTGGGTGAAACACTAAGGTTTCTCTTACTTACTTACTTTGGAAACACTAGAGTTTTTCTTACTTACTTACTTTGATACGCAAAGGCTTCGTTAAACACTAGGTTCCTTAAAAAAACGATAGGTTTCTTTCTTACTCTTACTTTGTGAACCACAAGGGTTCGATCTTACTTCTTACTTTATGAACCACAAGGGTTCAATTTCTTACTTCTAGTTTTGTATTTTTCTAATATAAAAGAAATGATTGTTCTATAAAAATTGAAAATATACAAAACTTAATCTTACTTTCTTACTTTTTGACTAGCCCCAATCAATTGATAATTACAAAATAATTAATCCTCAAATAATCTTCTTTTTATCAATAATAACTTAATCACTAAATTTAAATTTATATAATTCTAAAAGTGAAATACATAAAAGTCAGAGCATGAAGACTTAGGGCCCGTTTGGTTTGTAGGTGGGTTTATGATTAGGATTAGAAGTGGGATATAAAGTTAAATATTTGGATTTGATGTAGGAGAGAGAAAATAATATAAATAAATTAAAAAATAATATTTTAATAATTAATAGAAGAGTTAAAAACTGATTTTTAATTTACAAATAAAAAAAAAATTATAATATGTGGTAAGGATACCTTGAGGGCCCACAAATTAAGGGATAGTGACTAAATCCCGTATATACACTAAGGATTTTCACATGGCTGGTTTTTCGGATTTAGTCCTAAGCCTGGGACCCACTATTTGCAACCAAACAAAATTTTTAACTCAAAATCTTCTTTTTTAGGTTGACAACCGGCAACCAAACGGGCCCTTATTGTTGTTGTTGTGTCCACTTGTGATAAAAAAGCTACTCCCACTTTTCTTTCTTATCTTCTAATATCGACACCAAAAAGTCACCAACACAATCTCCTTCTTCTTCCCTTCAATCGATCACAACTACCCAGATCCGCCAATGATTTCTTTCTTCTTTCTCTTTCGGATTAGATGACGGTTTTGTGGTGGTGTTTCGATAATGATTTCGTTCTTGACTTGCGGCTTCGAGGAATTCCGACTAAACAACGGGTAATCTTTCTTCTTCTTTCTGGTTTATCGTACTAGTAGTATAACCCTGGAATCAATCGAATCGTACTTTGTTTCCTGGAATCGAATGTGTTGTTGATTCTTTCTTTTCAATCGATCGCTACTTGCATATGTTCTTCCCTGGATCGATCTTGCTCTGATGCCAATTGTTGGAAATCAGAATCGTACTTTTCACAAGTTTATTGATTAGGTTAGATAATTTGGGAGATTTTGTGGTTGAATTAAAACATATGTATTTGATAAATGAATTCAACCAACTTTGTTTACAGACTGAATATGGGTATTTATACCCAATGAACCGACACCTATGAAGCGACACAATGCTTCAACCGATTCTTCTATAACTGACTTCCTAATCGACATGTCGTTTGATGTAAACGACACTACCCTTAATCGGGTTTCTTAATTTACATAATGACACCCCAAACTTACACTAATTACATACTTTCTAATTTGACATATTTAACCGAAAGTTTAGGTTAACAATCAATAACTTCTCCTCCTATAGATAAAGTAACCATCCTTGGTGATGGAAATCCCAAAGGTAACAAAGTAAATCTAGCAGAACATATTTTAACAGTACAATTTCACATCCTTTTATAATTACCCATGATGATTGATGTTTTTTTTAAATGCAATATATGGTAGGTGTTTTTAACAATGAAAAGGATATTGGTACATACACGATCAAAGCAGTCGATGATCCAAGAACATTAAACAAGATTCTTTACATTAAACCCCCTAAAAACACTTATTCTTTTAATGACCTTGTTTCCATTTGGGAGAAGAAAATTGGAAAGTCCTTAGAGAAAACTTAAGTCCCTGAAGAACAAGTTCTTAAGCTTATTCAAGGTATGCATCTAACAACACACGTTTGGAATTTGTTAGTTTTGGCGATTTGCATAGTTAATTGATTTTCATTTTGGGTTTTCATTGTTGTTTCAGATTCCGAGTTTCCAATGAACATTGTATTTGCGATCAACCACTCGATCTTTGTGAACGGAGATCTTACCAACTTTGAGATAGAACCTTCATTTGGTGTTGAGGCTTCAGAGCTCTATCCGGATGTCAAATACACTACCATCGAGGAATATCTTGATCAATTTGTTTGTGTGAACAACTATATCACGGCCGTATCTTGTTATTGGTTTAGTAATGTAATGTAATTTTGTATCGTGTGTTTCTATATATCGAAATACTAATGAATAAATATTGGATCTACAAGTTCAAATACACCATTTTTAGTACATTCATATTAATAACAGACTTTGTATTATAGGATAGTTACAAAGATTGATGTTATCTTATGCATACTAATCACCCACATATAAATACAAACAGATCCAATTTGTTGTCTTATCTTTTCTGGAAGTTCAATTTGTTCAAGCAGTATGCATACATTACTGCGAAGAACACTGTGAAACTAACTAAAACTGCAGCTACTAGTCCCAGATAATCATCATTATATCCAAAATGACTATCGACATACCATTTGATTGTTGGGTCATGTGACATTCCCGGCACTTTAATAGTGTCCGTCACATCACCGTACTGTGAAGCAATCAAACCTTGAAATGTCCATGCTAGTGGGCAAATCCAATAACACCATATCCACCACTTGGGAATTTTCTGAAATTTCAAAAAGTACACAACAAATTAAAGTTGATTACCATGCTTTCAAGATGTTATATTTGACGATTAAGTTTAAAGTTACCGGTCTCGGGATGTAGAACCCTGAGAAGAGATTAAATAGGGAATAGAAGGCCGATGCGAGGATAGACGCGAGTTGATCGTTAGGTGTGAGGGAAGCAGTCATTAGCCCGTGGTATGTGAAGTAAAGGAACGTTAAGAAATGTATGAAGAAGAACCACAGGTACTTAGCTGCCGTCCATTGGAAGCTCACCATGGCATATACAATAAGAGTATAATATATGGTTTGAAAAAACACATAAGGTATTTCAACAATCATCTGAATTTAAAACAAAACAAAAAAGTTTGCGTTAGAGGTTCATCGAAACTGCGAAAACATATCCAGAATTACTATAAGATATGTTTGTTTTGAAAGGGCTAATTGCATAAAAACGTAACCATTTTCTTTCCAGTTTATTTTCTACGCAATAATCATTACGTTTCTAACCTGTGCCATGGCATATGGTAAGGTTGAGTACATTCCAGCAGCTCTTTCACGATAAAATACTGTTCGTTCAAAGGATGCTATTGGCACTACTGTGTTGCCGTTGTTGATTCCCGCAAACAATACAGCACCATATAGACCCCCAAATATCATTGTCAAGTCGGTGCTGCTGTCCCTGAAATAAAAAGTGACATTATGTCGTTAACACTCTCTTTCCGAATTAGAGTCACTCTACACACAACATGTGGATTGTACGCACTAACCTTTTATTACCAACTTTCCAGAAAATGGTCCCAATTAAGAGTGCGGTGACAAGGGTGAAGCAAAATCTAACAAGATTATATTCAGGAGTTCTCCAATAACTTATCCATTGTTTCTGTAAGCAAGACTTGAATTGCCCCCACATGGACTGGGAATAATGTGTTGTGAAAAAAAGTTCTTTTGCACCTGAAGGAGGCATGCTTAATTCTTTCACAAGACTACAATTCCTTCTGCTTGAGGAGAAAGTCATTTGTTAGTTTATAATCTGATGAGTTAAAACATGAACATTTATGTATATAACTTAACTTACTGATAAACGCTTGATGACTTGTAGTGTTGTGCCAAATCAATCCCAAGATTCAATTCCGCTGCAACTGAGGTGACATCAAGCATCCATGTTGCAGGATTTTGCTCGTTTACTATTTTGGGGATCCCAGGAATTCCCTGCATTTTACGTTAAGTAAAGTCTTCAACTTTGTTTCTGTTTCATATATTTATGTAAATGTCGTTGAAAGTATATATTTACTAAATAAACGCCAGTTATAAATATCAACCGGTCAGTAGAGAGTAGATTTCATAATGTTCCTTGAGCCTATAAACAAACAACTTTCAGTTACTATATTACTTAGATGTTATTAAGTGCGCAAACCAAAATGTAAAAACGTAAAGTTAGACGATGAAAATAAGTGTAAAATGTGATGTTTACTTCCTCTCCTGATCAGTTGAACCTGATAACAACTATAGTATGAGATTTCTGAAGTATATATTTAATGGGATAATCATATGATTTAAGTACCTCAAGATACTCGACAAGTTTCTCTGACTTTAAGCCTAATGGTCCTGAATAAATTACTTCTCCTCCTGTTTTCATCAGTAGTAACTAATGCAAAAAATACGAAAAGTACAATGTGTTAGAGAATGAGGAAGACATGCAGCTGATTGTTAGTGTATATATTCCTTTGTGAAATACCTCATCAAAGGCTTCGAAAATATCAATGCCAGGTTGATGAATGGTACATACAACTGTTCTCCCCGTGTCAACTGTGTTTCTCACTGTTCTCATAACAATTGCAGCTGCTCTTGCATCAAGTCCGGTTGTCGGTTCATCCATAAATATGATTGAAGGGTTAGCAACAAGCTCTACTGCTATAGTCAATCTTTTTCTCTGTTGTGTTGATAAACCTGTAACCCCTGGAATCCCTACGATCATGTCTTTAAGATTTTCGAGTTCCACTAGTTCCATCACCTCCTCAACATAAAGCTGATCAAAATTTGTAAACAGTCATAGTCTTAGCACTTCAAAGTTCCATTGACCTTGGGCCTTGTACGGGCTACTTTAATAAAATTAGTTGAAAGTTTGAGTGATTTATCAACTATTGTGACAGTCTAAGGGAATGTTTACCATCTTTTCTTCTTTACTGATATCTTCAGGGAGTCGTAAGAAAGCTGAAAAAACCAGAGATTCATAGACAGTGACTTGTGGTGAGTGGATGTCATTTTGTTCACAGTATCCTGAAATCCGAGTGAACGTTTCTTGAACTTTTGGGAATCCAGATATTCTGATGTCACCTTCTATGTAACCACCGGTCTTTCTTCCTGATAAGACATCCATCAAAGTTGTTTTTCCGGCTCCACTGATTCCCATCAATGCTGTCAAAACGCCCGGTCTAAATGCACCACTTACCTCCCTAAGTAACTGTAGCTTCTCCTCAGCAACCCCTTGTTCTTTCATTGCCTGTTTTAATAGTACTGTTAATGTCTCCTTTGCTCTATTCATCATGAATATGAGTTAAAATCAAAAGAAATATATACTTACGAGGGGCATATCCACATAGTAATTTACGTTGTCAAATGACATGGAGAGTGGAGTAAATGGAAGAACCATCCTTCTTTTGGAAGCAACATCATTTGCAGCCTCAAGACTTGAATCTTCATTTATGTTTTGGTTCTTCTGGATGACCACTTTTCCTGGAAAAATAATCATATAAAAGGATATACATAACGAAGAAACTTCTTAATATAATATATCCCTTACTTGAGGAGGTCTTTGCATCAAAAGCATGATCAACTTCCATCACTTTTGCTGCATCTTCGAGTATAGTTGCTTGTGGTTTTCCAGGAGCTAATATATCAAAATACAAAAAGTAAATATTACAAGTCGCGTTTCAACCCATTTACTTATAAATAGGTCGATTTGGATTCTTTTATCATCTATATTCATTTAAAATAACTAGATATAGGGTAACGGGTTAAATGGATCGAACGGGTTGAAAGTCGCCCAAGGTCATGTTTTAATGCATAAAACCTGTATAGATTGTTTTTGTCCAATTATTAAGGTTATTACTTTACTAATATTGTTCTAAATGAGAGTACTTATTTTTAGTTTCATTCTTTGAAGTGGATGAAAAAGTATTTGTGGGTCAACTCAACCCGTCCCAGCCCGTGCGAGTCTCTACTGTATTATGAGGACTTCTTTTGATCCGTACCCATCTTGCCACATAAAGATTGTTAAGTGAAGCATGATAGATGTTAATGTTTTCCCTGAAATCCATGCAGAACTTACCAGCTAAATATGCAAGAGCTAAACTGAAGAGGATGTTAAAAACAACTGCTAAACCGAGAAGTGCAGCTGCTCCGATCCAAAACCAGTTTCTATCTGGGGTTACTCCAAAGTCTTGTAAAATTGCCACACCCAATTTGGTAGACTTGTCGGATGCCTGAATTTGAAAAAATATTTTTAAATGTGATGCCACCTTTGTTTTGACTGGTGGTATTTACATAAACAAAATGTAGAAGCAACATACCAGTTTGTTCATCCACCTTGGAGCAAAGAATTCATTTGTAGTTAAGGCATTGAAACCGTAGCTTAGTGGTGAAACCCAATAAGCCCACTGCCAACCCTCTGGAATTCGACCTGTTACACAAGAATTCAGACAGTTAATATAGTTGCTTGGACCAATAGAAAACATATGTAGTATTTATGTGGCGTTTAGTTGGAAAACATTTTCTTTCATTTCCTATTTCTTGTTTTGTAGGAAAAGGGAGGGGAGTTTTATTTCCACAAAACAATGGAAAATTTAGAAAACGCGTTTAGTTTGAGAAACATGTGTTTGTGTTTTCCATTTTGCAAAACTAGAAAACATGTTTAAGTGTTGTTGTTTTCTATCTCAATTCTCTATTCACCTTTGTAATATTGTAAAAACATCTTCAAAACACAAAAACAAATGTTATAAACTAACCAACTAAATTATAAAATAACTAAAAAAATCTAATACGAGAAAATAAAGAATTAAAAAAGTAAAATATAACATCAAATAACATGAAAAAATCTTCAAGCGACTATAATTCGAAAACGTAAAATAACTAAAAAATGTTTTTTTTTCTTTACTTTTTCGTCTGTTTTTACGTTTTTGTCCACTTTTTTACGTTTTCGTCCGTTTTATTACGTTTTCGTCTGTTTTTTTACGTTTTCGTCCGTTTTTACATTTTCGAAGGTTTTTTTACATTTTCGTCCGTTTTTTTTAAGTTTTCGTCTGATTTTTTACGTTTTCATCCGATTTTTTACGTTTTCGTCCGATTCTTTACGTTTTCGTCCTATTTTTTACGTTTTCATCCGAATCTTTACGTTTTCGTCTAAATTTTTACGTTTTCGTCCGATTCTTTACGTTTTCGTCCGATTCTTTAGGTTTTCATCCGATTCTTTATGTTTTCATCCGATACTTTACGTTTTCGTCTTTTTTTTTACGTTTTGGTCTCAATTTTTACGTTTTCGTCCATTTTTTTAAATTTTCGTCTGTTTTTTAAGGTTTTCATCAATTTTACGTTTTTGTCTGTTTCCTATGGTTTTCATCAATATTTTTACGTTTTCGTCTGTTTTTTACATTTTCATTTATTTTTTTACGTTTTCGCCCGTTTTATTATGTTTTCGTCCTCTCTTTATGTTTTTTAACGTTTTCGTTCATTTTTTTTACGTTTTCTTACGTTTTTTAACGTTTTCTAAATTATAGTGTTTTCATCCATTTTTTTACGTTTTCATCCATTTTTTACGTTTTCGTTTGTTTTTTTACGTTTTCGTTCACTTTTTTACGTTTTCGTCCGTTTTTTACGTTTTCGCCAGCGAAACCTAATAAAATGTAAAAAAAGACGAAAACGTAAAGAATCGTACGAAAACTTTAGGAGACGGACGAAACGTAAAAATTCAGGCGAGAACGTAAAAAAAGACTAAAACATAAAGAATCGGACGAAAACGTAAAAAATCAGACGAAAACATAAGGAGACGGACGAAAACGTAAAGAATCAGACGAAAACGTAAAAAATCGGACGAAAACGTAAAGAATCAAACAAAAACGTCAAGAATCGGACAAAAACGTAAAAATTCAGAAGAAAACATAAAAAAAATAGACGAAAACGTAAAGAATCGGAAGAAAACGTAAAAAATCGGACGAAAACGTAAAAAATCAGACGAAAACATAAGGAGACGGACGAAAACGTAATGAATCAGACGAAAACGTAAAGAATCGGACGAAAAAGTAAAGAATCGGATGAAAACGTAAAAAATCAGACGAAAACGTAAAAATTCAGAAGAAAACGTAAAAAATCGGATGAAAACGTAAGGAGACGGACAAAAACGTAAAGAATCGGACGAAAACGTAAAAAATCAGACGAAACGAAAAACACGATAAAGAAAATCGGACGAATAATGTAAAAATCAGAAGAACGAAAAAAAAAAAAATAAGAATCAAAAAAAAAAAAAACGTAAAAAAAAAAAAGATGAAAACGTAAAACCCAAAAAAAAACAGACGAAAAACGTAAAGAATCGGACGAAAACGTAAAAAGTTCAGACAAAACGTTAAAAAAACAGAAGAAAACGTAAAGATATGGACGAAACGTAAAAATCGACGAAAATGAAACGTAAATAAAAGGGATGAAAAACGTAAAAGAAAATTAGACGTAAAACGAAAGAAATCGGAAAGTAGGAGAACTAGTAACGAAAATTCAAGATCGGAGAAACGTAAATTAACAAAAAAACATATGAAAACGTAAAGAATCGGACGAAAACGTAAAAAATGGGACGAAAACGTAAATAATCGGACGAAAACGTAAAGAATCGGACGAAAACGTAAAAAATCGGATGAAAACACAAAGAATCGGACGAAAACGTAAAGAATTGGACGAAAACGTAAAAAACAGCTGGAGCGACGCCGGCGAGGGTGGTGATGGCTGATGTGGGCTGTAGGAGGGTGGTGTTTGGCGTTAGGGTATGGTTGGAGTGTGTGATTATGTTGTTAGGGAAATAGAGTAGAAATAGGAAATAGGAAAACGGGGAAAAAAAAAAAAAAAAAATGTTTTCTTGTTTTCTTTATTAAGGTTGGAAATAGAAATTTTGTGTTTTGGAAAACATTTTGTTGGAAAACGCTAATTTGAACGTAATCTCTGTTTTCCTTGTTTTCTACAAAACATTTTGTGGAAAACAAGGGTGTTTTCCTCCAATAGAAAACATATGTAATATTTATGTGCACGGAAACACTTTTTTGAATTTCCAAGTAATTGACGTAAAATACGATTGAGAATCTTTTTTCTTATAAGTTAAGATAGTATTTTTGATGTAAATTGATGTAGGACGTTGTTGGCATTTGGTTATAAGTTAGGCTTGTGTTTCACTGTTTTGGCTATTTGACCTGCTATCGATAGAAATTAACCTGACTTGAACCGTTAAATGGATGATGAAGGTATAGATAAAGATAGATTTTTTTCTTCAGCAATGGAATTTCAGAATTTATTCTAGAATATTGTGCAGGGAACTCACCTTTAGGGAGGATAATACCACCCAATAGGAAACATGATTCAAGAATAAGACTTCCGGCAGTGTTGGCTATGGTCATAGTTCTGCAAACTGCAGCAATGAGCCTGAATATTCCTGATGCCATTTGCTGAATCAGAAACGTTAACAAGAAGTGCTTGAAAAACCTGAACATGAGAGAATTTTGTTAGTTAGTTACCTTGATAGGAACAAGAACATACTATATTATAAACTTACAGTGAAATTTACAAAATCGTGGGTCAACCCAACCCCTACCCGTTTAAACCATTCAACCCATGGGTCAATTTCGCGGTACCCAACCCGCCGATTTTGTCACTCTTACTTACGGTATGTATTTAGTTTTATCTTTTGTGGTTACCTGCTAGCTTCAGGGGCTAACCCGATGACATAGTAGGTCAAGATTGTCCAAACAGTAGACTCAACTATAGATATTGGCACACGTAAGAGGATAGTTGGAACAGTATACACCCAAGTTGGATGAAAGAGGAGGTCCCTATGCTTGTACAAAACAGGAAGTCTCTCTATAGTCATAGGGAGTTCAGGAAACCCGTTAAACATATTAGTGATGATTGCAAACAAAAGAGCTCCAACATAAACTGCTCCGTCTTCTTCGGTTTCTGAGTGCATTCTAGTTCTCAAGAACATGGTTGCACCAATAATTGCCATAAAGCTGATTTGCAGTGTCTTGGCTATATACACGACTGCTGTTCGCTTAATCAGTAATAGTTCTTTATCAAAAGAGGCCTTGAAGAGGTCCCTTATAGGGACTAAGTACTTTTTGAAAATTAGAGCTGATTTTTTACTCTCGGCCTTGTTGTAAGGAACAAGAAGTTTGTTTTCTAGTTGCTGCCCAACATGAAATTGCTTGAAATGTTCAGTAAATTGAGAGACTGAGACATAGGTATATGGTTTGCTTTTATCGGCCCAATATTGTTCTTGATCCTTTTTGGAGATGACCTGTAGTAAGCACAAATTTTAATTATATATGAGTAACTGACAAAAGGTGCTCCATAACTTATCTATCCATATACAATAAAATTAAACCATTTAATCTTATAAACATGATTATATAGTATAATATAAGACATAAATCTGGTCTACGAGTGTGAAAATGTCTGCATGTCAAACCAGAATCCAGATTATATTTTTGGCTTATTTGTAATTATTAAATGCTAAAGGTACAATTCCAGGATCAGAACATGGAAATGAACGGGATAGGTTAATTACCTCTTGCAAGAAATCAGCAATTCCTTTTCTCTCCGGACATGTGAATCCAACACTCTCAAAGAAGTCAAGAATATGGTCTCGTGGGCCTTGATATACAATGTGGCCTTGCGATAAGAGTATTATATCATCAAACAGATTGAAAGTCTCGGGTGAAGGCTGGAGGAGGGACATCAAGATTGTGCCTTCTGTCAGGTGTGCTATCTGCTGCAAACACTTGACTATTTGAAATGCTGTTGAAGTGTCTAAGCCTGACGATATCTCGTCCATAAATAGTGCCTTTGTTGGTCCAACGATCATCTCACCTGTTTTAAATCAAATGTTAGGCCGATCACTGTCGTATTCATGGTTGCATAACTAAGCAACAAACATTACCTGTTGTGAGTCTCTTTTTCTGTCCTCCAGATATTCCTCTTATCATTTGGTTTCCAACAATAGTGTCCCGGCATATCTCAAGCCCCAGTAACTATGTTATTATACCAACATAATAGAACATAAGCTATCTTGATTCAGTAAAATGATAAATCATATGGCATAACTTTTTTTAGATAATATACTTTTTTGAGGTGTTGTTTGAATGTCCATTTCCTATGAATAGTCTGGACTCATGAGCATATAATCTCGCTCATTGCACCAGTCGAAGACACAGAAACATGAAGGACCAAAGTTGCTCGTTATAAAGATAATAACCGTTATGTCGGTTAGTTAGTTATATTAGTTGTTAGATATAGCAGTTACAAAAACCGAATGGGTGTGTTGTTTGACTTGTACCTGTTCGAACAAACAGAACCAACACAACCTTTTAGTAAACAGACACGATGGTTCACATGCAACCATTCGTATAGTATAAATATGTATGTACATGCAACGATACAATAGTTAGACGAATTATTAGTTATTCAGTGTTATTTGCAATTTCATATTCGACTCACACTTTGGGACCAACATTTGGCATCAAGAGCCACTTTGTTTTCGTTACAACTCTTACAAAACCAGAAACCATACATAACGAAACAAGAAGAAAACCCAGTAAGAACACCCTGAACATCAAGTTTCAGAAGAAGACGCAACGTATACATCATCATACGCTGCCTGGATAACTTAGACGCAAGGAAAGTAGTGCACGACCGTACTTGTGTAGAAATTGCATTCGACAAGCCACCAAAACTGTGGTGACTTGATACAGACGTTATTTGATTTGGAACGCAGCAAGTAATACTTTTGTTATATTTGTTGTTTTTTTTAAAATCATACAACGAGACATACCTTTTGCCGAGACAAAAGAAGAAGAAAAAGACGTACGTGAGAAAGAAAAAAGGACGTTGCTTGAAGTGAAGAAAAAGGTACCGAACCAGAAAAACAATCGAATTGTTTTTTGATTAACGCTCGCAATACAAAGAGAGACAACAACAGGAGCATCCTGATCATTTGCTCGCAAGGATACCGCTGGTATTTCTGTAGGTTGTTGTAGATAAGGTGTGAAATAAAGAAGAAGTGGTATTGTGGAACGCGGACAAGCAACGAGGGCAACAAGGACATCACTTGTTGACATACTACCATCGAGTAGTAGAACAAAGACAAGCAATTCGCTTGGTCTTTTGGAAAGAATTACCGAGAGTAATTTTGAATCGGTTTTGTGTTTATCTGAGACTTGGAGATAAAGAAAGCAAGTCGACACAAAAGAAAGGACAACGTAATATAAGGAGTGGTATATTTTTGAAGAAAGCAAGTCGACAACATCAATAAAGGGTGTACCGATTGCTTTGGAAACGTGATACAAGGGAAAGAAAAGAAAGACATAGTTGGTATATTCTAGTACCGACAAGAAGGGAATACGCAAGTGACAAAAACAGGTCACACGAAAAATCTTAAACTTTTGGATTTCCTTTCATATTTATAGTATAGATACTTAGTTTATACTATTAGAAATCCATAATTCTATATTAGGATTCCCGGATAACTATTTCTGTTCCCGTAGTATTAAGTGATACCACTAGTTAGAGATCCCTATACGAATTAGAAAGTGAAGATCATAAGCACCATCAAAATGCCCGGTGACGACGCAAGTGGTAGTAACAATGCAACAAAACCCGTAACCCCTATAACACAGTATCAATGCCCTAAACTCAAAATCACAAACTACACAGTTTGGACTATACAAATTAAGGTGATACTAGAAGCACAAGGATTATGGGAAACAATAGAACCTAAGGTTGATACACAATTAGATGTTAAGAAGGATAAGGCTACAACCGCCTTCTTATATCAAGCGTTAACCGAAGATGTGATCTTACAAGTAGCAAATTGCAAAACAGCAAAAGAATTATGGGATTCGTTGAAAAAGAGACACGTTGGAGAAGAAAAAGTGCAACAAGCACGATTACAATCACTGATGATTGGATTTCAGACTCTTCAGATGAAGGAGGATGAAACGGTGGATGCATTTACAGCCAAACTGAACGGCTACGCCACGAAGGCAAAAGAATTAGGAAAAGAGTTGGATGAATCACTTTTAGTTCGAAAACTATTAGACTCCACACCCGATAGGTTCATTCAAATAGTAGCATCCATAGAACAGACGAATGATCTCGATGACATTACGTTAGATGAAATAACAGGAAAACTTAAGGCATTCGAGGAGAGAATAAAACTCCGAAAGGGAGGACAAGTAGATAGCCAGGACAACTTATTATTCGCACAAGGCGAACACTCTAGAAATAAGAAACGATTTACCAAATACAGAGGTAGATCAAACTATTCACGAGGAAACTGGCAGAATAAGGGAAATAGAAACAACTCGAATGGAGGAAACTCATCCCACTCAGATAAGTCAAATAATGGAAAACAAGGACGGGATAAGAGCAAAATCACATGCTATAATTGTGGAAAACTCGGACAATACAGTAAGAATTGTAGAAGTCCACCAACAACTCAGGAACAGTCAAACCTTATCTTAGAAGACGATGAACCATCATTACTAATGGCTACACATGAAACTGAAGAAATCTTGTTAAATGAAGAACAAGTACAACCCCGAAAATATGCTACGACAGATGCTAGCATATGGTATTTAGATAATGGTGCAAGTAACCATATGTCAGGCACCAAAGGCCATTTTAAAGATATTGACGAAAACATCACTGGACGTGTTCGTTTTGGAGATGGATCGTATGTAGAGATAAAGGGTAGAGGTTCAATACTATTAGGATGTAGAAACTTACAACAGAAGATGATTTCGGATGTTTACTACATTCCAAACCTCAAGAGCAACATACTTAGTCTAGGACAACTTACCGAAATAGGTTGCAAAATCATCATGGATGGAAATTTACTGACTTTGTATGATAAGAACAAGAAGTTGTTGATGAAAGTAGAACGATCTAAGAATCGACTTTACAGTATTAGATTGCATATAGTAGCACCTATATGTCTTTTAGCAAACATAGATGACCAAGCATGGTTATGGCATGCTAGATTAGGTCACCTAAACTTTGACGCAATAGATAAAATGACAAGGAAAGGTTTAGTGAATGGAATACCAAGAATAAACCATGCAGGACAAATCTGTGATGCATGTTTATTAGGAAAACACATCAGAACACCATTTCCAAACCAAGCTAAATTCAGATCAAAGAACCCATTGGACTTAGTATATGGAGATCTTTGTGGTCCCATAAGTCCAACAACACTCTCCGGAAAGAAGCTCATCTTCTTATTAGTCGATGACTGCACACGTTTTATGTGGGTTTACTTTCTAAACTCGAAAGATCAAGCGTTCAGCACATTCAAGGAATTTAGACACCAGATCGAATCAAAGTTGAAGTTGAAAATCAAGATGCTAAGAACTGATAGAGGAGGTGAATTTACATCACATGAATTCACCAAGTACTGTAAGGAAAATGGAATTGAGAGACAATTGACAGCACCATACTCACCGCAGCAGAATGGTGTAGTAGAGAGGAGAAATAGAACAGTGTTATCAACGACTAGGAGTATGATGAAAGCAATGAAGTTACCCTTAATTTTTTGGGCGGAAGCAGTAAGGCACGCCATTTACATACTCAACAGGGTACCGACGAAAGCCCTGGAAGATAAAACACCATATGAAGCCCTCTACAACAGAAAACCAAACCTAGGATACCTAAAAATATTTGGATGCACAGCTTATGCTAAGGTTACGATACCTCACTTGAAGAAATTAAATGATAGAAGCATTCCAATGATTTACTTAGGAGTTGAAGAAGGATCAAAAGCATGTAGGCTATATGACCCAGTAGGAAAGAAGAAACATGTTAGTAGGGATGTAAAGTTTATGGAAACGAAACCGTAGGATTGGAATAATAATGAAGAGGATACGAGTACTGAAGATACGTCTTGGACTAGCTTTGTAATAGATGGAGTTGACCATGATAATCCTACACCAGTCAACATAGAAAACACCGACAACACGTATCAAGAACAACAACCTATACCAGATCCACCCTCACCAATCACACCACCATCATACACTTACAACCCTAACTCAGAAGATGAAGAAGAAGCTACTATAAGTTCATTAGAGAGCTCAGATCCTAGATTTGATCATAGACCTATACAAGGTTTAAAGAGTATTACGGAAATCTACCAAACTGCACGTGAAGTAGAAGCACCAAGCTTATTCTTTACAGAAGAAGAACCCCGTAATTACAAGGAAGCATCAAAAGATGAGAAGTGGATTGAGGCCATGAAAATTGAATTAGATTCAATAAACAAAAATAACACATGGACCCTTACCACATTGCCTGAAAATCAGAAAGCAATAGGACTCAAATGGGTTTATAAGACCAAGAGAGATGCACAAGGAAGGATCATAAAGTATAAAGCAAGATTAGTAGCAAAAGGTTATGTACAAGAACATGGAATAGACTTCGATGAAGTGTTTGCACCAGTTGCTAGGATAGAGACAGTTCGATTGATATTAGCACTAGCAGCATATCATGGATGGCAAGTACACCACCTAGATGTAAAATCCGCATTCTTACATGGAGAATTGAAGGAAGAAGTCTATGTCACACAACCTGAAGGTTTCATTCAACAAGGAAACCTAGGAAAAGTCTACAAGCTAACTAAAGCTTTGTATGGCTTAAGACAAGCACCGAGAGCTTGGAACGTGAAGCTTGACCAAACATTAAAGTCATTAGACTTTAAGAAATGTAATCTCGAACAAGCAATCTACACAAAGAGAAGCAAGACTTCTACACTTATCGTCGGAGTATACGTAGATGATTTGATAATCACAGGCACTCCAAAGAAAGAAGTAGATTTGTTCAAATCCCAGATGAAAGACAAATTTGAAATGAGCGACTTAGGATTGCTAGCATATTACCTTGGGATAGAAGTTACACAGACAGGAGGAGAGATTACAATCAAGCAAACTGGATACATTAACAAGATCTTAAAAGAGACAAGCATGACGGACAGTAATGACACGAAGACACCAATGGACCCCGGCACTAAGTTGATCAAGGCGGAAGATGGAAACCCAGTTGACGCAACTTATTACCGAAGCTTAATTGGAAGTCTCAGATACTTACTACATACAAGACCAGATATTAGTTATTCAGTCGGACTACTCAGCAGATTTATGCAAGACCCAAAGGATCATCACCTGAAGGCAGTGAAACAAGTAATCCGATACATCAAAGGAACCAAAGACCATGGAATAATATACAAGAAAGACGGAAGCTGCAAGATTACAGGATACAGCGACAGTAGTTATGGAGTTAATACAGATCAAGGAAAAGGAACTACTGGAATAGTATTTTACTTTGGAGAGTCACCTATCACTTGGTGTACTCAGAAGCAACCAACAGTAGCGCTCTCATCATGTGAATCAGAATTCATGGCGGCTACAGCAGCAGCATGTCAAGCCTTATGGCTAAAACGATTACTCAGTGAATTAACTGGATTAGAAGAAAAGAAGATAACGCTCAGAGTTGACAATATATCAGCTATACAACTCGTGAAGAACCCAGTATTTCACGGAAGAAGCAAGCACATCGACATTCGCTATCATTTCATTCGTGAATGCGTAGAGAATGGTCATATCAAGGTAGAACACGTAAGTGGAGAACTACAACGAGCAGACATCTTAACAAAAGCCTTACCAAGACTCAAGTTTGCAACTATGCGACAAATGCTCGGAGTTCAAGACTTAGGACGAAGCAACGATCAAGATTAAGGAGGAGAATGTGAGCATATAATCTCGCTCATTGCACCAGTCGAAGACACAGAAACATGAAGGACCAAAGTTGCTCGTTATAAAGATAATAACCGTTATGTCGGTTAGTTAGTTATATTAGTTGTTAGATATAGCAGTTACAAAAACCGAATGGGTGTGTTGTTTGACTTGTACCTGTTCGAACAAACAGAACCAACACAACCTTTTAGTAAACAGACACGATGGTTCACATGCAACCATTCGTATAGTATAAATATGTATGTACATGCAACGATACAATAGTTAGACGAATTATTAGTTATTCAGTGTTATTTGCAATTTCATATTCGACTCACACTTTGGGACCAACGAATAGTCACGACTCATGAGTATACCTTGATAACGTAGTCAGTTATTAGACTGCTCTCAACACCTTCCATTGCGGTAGCCTGAATTTAGAAAAGATTGATGAACACTAAGGCAGTATGAAAACCTATAAATGCCCTTTTTTTTTGTAATATGATATCCTGCGCATATACCTTCATGAAGAGGTCAACTTCTGGTTCTGGAAATATTCCAGCTTCTTTCTCTCGTCTATCGAGCTCCGTCAACAATTCTGAAACATATTAGTTATTTGTAACAGGTTTTTAGAAATATGGTTAAATGCGAAATGGTAAACTATGTATTGAGTACCATATCGAGATCCAACTCCCTGACATCTCGCTGAAAAATCAAGAGTTTCCTTGACTGTCATTTCTCCTGCATGAACATCAGTTTGGTTGATGTATGAAGATGTCCTCTGGGGAACAAATTCATCTAGCGTATGCCCATTGTACGTCACTTTTCCTTCAACCTATTCATACCAAATATGATATTTTATTATTTAAACATTAAACATTAAATATTAAACATTGTATCTGTTTCGGGTAATTAAAAAAAAAAAAATGATAGTCCTCATTCCTCAAGAACTGACCGTTAAGCCAGGGTCTAACCGTCCAGCCAAAGCCATCAATAATGTTGTCTTTCCAGACGATGGTGGGCCTAATAGAAGGGTCATCCTATCATAAAACAAAAACAATTTGGTTAAAAACGTTTTCAGTACATATTACATACTTTCACACACTGACCCTTATAAATGAGTGACCTGTTGCATGCTTATAATATATTCAGTTTCTTTTTGAAGTATGAGTTTATCAATCATTTGCTACAAGATTTCTAGCTTGTTTCATTACTAAGAATTCAAGTTAAATCATTTTATAACGTACTTAGTTCCGTTAGCCAATATTATTTCGACTAGTCTCAGATATGTGCCAACAAATCATACCTTGAAGGTTTGATCATGCCAGAAACATCATCAAGAATTGTAAATTTTCTTTTCTTGGATAATCCAATACCAAGTAAAGCGAGAGCCATGTCAGCAAGGTTGCGTGCTGTGTTTGTTAAAGTAGGTATAGCTCGGTTACCAACATAGCAATTAGCTTTCACTGTTAAATTCTCAAAACGAACTTCGACCGTTGGTAGTGAAATGCCAACCCTGCAATTCCAAAGAAATAATTAGGGTAGATTGAATATGAACTTCTTGTTACTATGCAATTCTGGATACGTAATAACACAAGTTTCGGATGTTTCTTGACTTATTTAGGACAGATTGGGCATTTTGGGTAACATCCGAGTTTGGTAAGAACTAATGTTGTAATTAGTAGGCTGTATCTTGTTGGCAGTCAGGTTAACATGTTGAGCAACAATGTATATGTAAAAACTAGAGATGAAAGTAAGAAGGAACCTGTCAAATCTTTCTCTTAGCTTGGTCAAGAACTTTTCATTATCTACCTCAGCAACCTTAAACAATTTGTTAATAATCTGTTGTTGATCATTAGCACCAAGCTCTCTAACATTAACTTGTTTATTCTTCTGATGATCACCATGTTGGTTTTCAATATCATCCGTATTATAAGATGCCAAGAAAGCTGTTCGTAAACGATCAAAAGTAGGTAGTTTATGTAAAGACGCCAGTTTCAATGCCTCTTCGTCTGCATCAGCGTGACTGCTCCTTTTGCTACCATCAGTTGCACTCACGTACAACTCGTCCATGCTCCAGCTTTGGCTTCTGCTTCGTGCTCCTGAATTCCTTGGTTTCTCTATCTCCATCTCTATCCTTCTCACAGGTACAACTTACGACTAGCTATTGAAATCGCTCTATTTGAGTGGTAAAATAGTTTTAAGCAACAACCAGCTCAAACTTATTCATAGTTTACATATTTCTGGTGGAAGTAAAGTGAGTTTGTGATGGAATATGCAACTCCATCTACACGCCTAAGGGAAGTAGGAATTAACAGCAAAACGCAGCTGACACATTATATATATATAGAGATGCATAATGTGATGAGAAAATGGACAGGTCCGAAATGAGTTGGATAACATGTCAAAATAGTTCCGGTACAAAATAGGCTAAGTTACATGTTGGTCAGGCTGCCTCCAAAGTATTCCATATACATTTATATGATTACAAAATAACTATACTACACTAATTAATAAACTAATTAATCAGATTCCTAATGAAACAGTTGATATTAGAATTTTGCAATATTATTAAAACTTAAAAGATAACATTTTCGAATAGTTTTAACGAATGTAACTTTCAGTAATTCCTTAAAGTTTAATCGTTGGAGATCATAAGAATAACCCAAATGACACTATTTTAGTAAAAATACGCCGATTCTGGTTAGATATATGGCAAAGTGTGCAGGCCAAATTATCAGATTCATACTTGGGTAACAAGTATATATGTAGTTAATTGTTACATGATGTTTGGCTTGGGTTGACACGTTAACACTTTTTCCCCGTTGTTTGTTGTACGAATTAACTATGTCAACTACGTAAGAAACAAATACTAATAATCTAGGTTACTTTGCAAAGAATTTATCAGGTTGTAGATATTTGGATACACATTAGGACAGTAAGAGACTTTACAAATTTAGTTAGCTTATATGAATCAAATTTTTGAAGATGAATGTATTAGTTAATTTGCACAAGATATTTAAGTTTGGTGTTGTTTGGCTCTTTGTTGGTGTCTTTCTCTTAAGTCCAGCTTCAATACCACGTATATAAAGTTAAAACTTCGGTGTTGTAGATAGATTAGTCTGATTACAATAGAAACAAATATGCAAAATTGTAAGTAGGTTTGTTGTTATTTGCTTGTTTGTGATTATATATTATGTAGCATGTCATTGTTAGTGACGACTTTTGGAGTTTCGATATATTAAGTTCTTCATTGTTGATCGGCAACAGAATCTAAAATAGAGTAAAAACCTAATAATAGAGTTAGAAATATAAAATAATGTTTGCTCCAATACATCTCTCTCGGATTCGACTAGCATTTCACATGGTTATACATATTTTCACGTCACTCGTAAGAGTCACATCTCGGTCATATTCACCACAAACAGGAAGAAAATAGACGAATTACCAACAAAAGCCTTGTTTATGGCATCCTTCGATTCTGGTTCCATAAATTTTAAATTAGCTTGTCTATAATTATTTGAAAAATTAAGCCACCAAGACTACAATTTAGTAAATAACGGTGTTTGCTCCCATCAATCTTGGAAACATGTCTCGAAGACTTGGATTCCCCTTGATCCGAAAACGATTTTACTCGCAAAGAAAATTTGAGTTGCATATTCTACTTGATATGCCTAAACTACAATTGGGGGTGTTTAACTGAAACCAAAAACCCAAAAGACTGATTAATCTATAATTGGCTAAACAATTTTTTGGTTTGGTCATTGTAAGTTAGGGACTTAACCATTTTATACTTAACAAATCCTATTTAACAAAAATAAGCACAATAACTAAGAGTTCAAAAGCCATGTATAAATGGTTAACAATTTGTCTTCGATGCTCAAACATCAAAATAATATGTAAGTACGTGGTTACCAATTTGTCTCGGCTTCTCTCAGTTCCATTTAAGCGACTGATCAACCAAAAATATTACTAGAATCATGTTGGTGCTAATGATGTAGATTCAACGCATCACACATAGCTGGCATCATATAGTCTAGGTCGCAGTTGGAATTATTTATGAGCTTGGTAAGTTTTACCATTCGAGAAGCAAAATGTACAAGTGGGTGATGCAGCACCTGCTAGTACATGTACCTAAGTGTGTGGTATAAGCTGACGATGCAGCAACTATCTAGGGAGTTAGTGTATGTGTGATTGACCAGGTAAAAGGAACATGGAGGTTTGATTAGGAAGGCAACCATAAGTTTGCAACCATGATCTCCCCATGATCCCTTATTTTGTGGCAAATACTACATCATGTTTGATCACCATGATGATAGTTTAGTGGCTATAAATAAGGAGTGAGACTTCCTTCTTTTATAGGTGAATACACACACAAATTACACACATACAAGTGCTCCAAAATCTTATCAGATATGCTTCTCCTATAATTACCTAAACAGTTTTCTGTTTCCGCCATTTACATTGTGTTGTGATCGTTTCGCTGACGAAAAACAACACGGGTCTGCATCGAATCCTGGGGTGTTTACGTACGAAGGCTCGCAGCGAATAGAGCACGTAAGAACCTTTAAGGACAGGGAACTATACTCCTGTGCAGAGCTCCTTTAAAAGTTTTTTCTCCAGGTTCTTTTGTCGCTGCATTATTGATATTAATAGTATTCTGTCCGTGGATGTTTACTGTGAATCAGAACCTTATTAAGTACCATCAAAGTACTTTATCTTGTTGCTGTTTGGGCTTGTTCATTGCAGCCATTCTCGTTTAATATTGGTACTACTTTGAGTTCATCTTGGGTTGATTGATCAGGTATCATATCCAACTACTTGATTCTTTGCTCTATGATATTGTTGTACAAGTTGGTGCAACAATATGAAGTTATACTTATTTAACAATCTTAAAGGTTCTTATTTACGCTTTAAAGGTTACATGTGGGAGCCACAGCCTGATCTCTAAGGGTCTAATAAATGTGTTTTAATTAATATTCAAGTCATGTTGTTTAAATGATTATTAAATTGTATACTGATGCAAGTGTGTTTTGAATATTGATATGAGATATTAGTTGGATCATTAGTGTGATAAATGAACTATGTGTTGTAGTCTTAAATCTGTAAGTTGGATTTGTAGAAGAGGTTTACATGCAAGTTATACTTATCTACTAGATGTTGTAAAATCCGAACGTAGATAATAAGTTTAATGGCCTAGTGCTGCATTGGTTTCTAACCATTATTGTGACAAATGATTTTGTTCGGATAACGAATATTGGTAACCTTGTTGCTTGTTACATCCAAAGCAGGATCAACTGCAGCTCGTGGAGGAGTTGTCGATATGTTTTGGTTATGCACTTAAATGAATGTCTTGTTTGACTTATTTATTCAATTGCACTTATAAGAGAACTATTTTGTATGTCTTTAACCAAATAATTTGAGATATATGTGCCTGAGATAAAGTTTATAAACTTTTACTACTACAAAGAGACTTGTTGTGTCTCGTTCTTGTGATATAGTGGTAATATTCCAGTAAATGTTATGTTAGCGAAGAACATGGTTTAATGCTCGTTAGAGCAGAACCGAAAATGTCATAACTAATATGAGGACATTAACTAGCAGACATGGCGATTCACAATCACCTTGTAGATGTCACTGTTAAATTGTTTCGGTACTCTTGGCTTCTAGCTCTGTTTTAATCAAAGATAAATATTGTGTTTTACGTCATGGTGTAATCATTTGATTAGTAACTTGTTTCTTTAAAATTTTATATGGCTTTCTAATAGATCATGGTGCTTGTAGCACTAGAAATTTATAAAATTTGAAAATGAAACAAAACATGCACTTGGATTTTGATAAATACAAGATTAACGGTTTTTGTGACAGAATGATGACTTAAAACAGAATGCGTATGCTAGAATGATATAATCAGAATGCAATGAATGCTATCTCGAGTAGGAATGAGGTAATTCATAGCATTTTAAGTCGGGTTTTATTGTACCTGATCACATTAATGAAGCAAGTAGGCTTGTTGTGAAATCTGATCGAGTATTGACTCAACCGAAATATGCCATATGGTGGGGGTGGCTGATGTGTGCTACATCTTTATGTTTTTTGCCTTCACCTGTCTTCCATGTTTGATGTATTATTACCTTTGTTCTGAGTAGAATAAGGCATTGAAATGGTATGGAGTTAGAGACTGAGATTAATGACACTTGTCATTCGAATTCAAAAGTTGTTGAATTTATGTACTTCACAATGAGTTGCTTCTAACGTGCAAGAAGCAAATGTGTAGGAAGTAGAACTTATTGCCTATTTATGGCAATTGAAGAGGTTAACTGGATTCGAGATCCACTACCTACAAATTCAATTCCATATGGTGATGGAATGTCTATAGACAAATTTAGAGAATGGCCATTAGTGATTGTTTGTGATGTGACCGACATATGATGTAGACTTGTTGGTAATCTCCTTTAAGGCTCTGACGAGAGACTTATTGAGAGATGCTTGAGACATGGGTCTGAAACCATTGAGAATCGGTTAGTGATGGAAACCCAACTTGATTGTAGTGCACCTACATTACGAGTTTAATGGGTAATAACGAAGTCACTAATTGGTAGAAGGTGCTATCGACCAATTGGCCCATGTAATGCTTAGATAGCATGGTGTTGCCGAGAAAGGATGAGATTCTTCTCTTAACAAAGCTTTTGAGGCGTCTTAGCAACGAGGACGTTAGAGTAGCTTTGCCTATATGACCTAGAGGTGGTGCCGCCTTGAATGGAGAGTTATGGTTTCTCTCTTAGAGGGTTATGAATCAGGATTTAAGCGCATGGCCATATTAGCGCTCAGTGAGAATGAAATGGTTACGGTGAGAAGTGTGTAAAAGTGTGCCGGTGAGGTCACTAAGGTTCGTGGTTTAATCTTCGGACACCATCGAACCGACATCACTTTGCATACTTTGAGTAAACGGGGTTTAATCTTAATGACACCTTCGTGACACAACTCATTAGAGTAGCAGAAAACTTTCCAATCTGGTGGGGGATTGTTGGAATTATTTATGAGCTTGGTAAGTTTTACTATTCGAGAAGCAAAATGTACAAGTGGGTGATGCAACACCTGCTAGTACATGTACCTAAGTGTGTGGTATAAGCTGACGATGCAGCAACTATCTAGGGAGTTAGTGTATGTGTGATTGACCAGGTAAAAGGAACATGGAGGTTTGATTAGGAAGGCAACCATAAGTTTGCAACCATGATCTCCCCATGATCCCTTATTTTGTGGCAAATACTACATCATGTTTGATCACCATGATGATAGTTTAGTGGCTATAAATAAGGAGTGAGACTTCCTTCTTTTATAGGTGAATACACACACAAATTACACACATACAAGTGCTCCAAAATCTTATCAGATATGCTTCTCCTATAATTACATAAACAGTTTTCTGTTTCCGCCATTTACATTGTGTTGTGATCGTTTCGCTGACGAAAAACAACACGGGTCTGCATCGAATCCTGGGGTGTTTACGTACGAAGGCTCGCAGCGAATAGAGCACGTAAGAACCTTTAAGGACAGGGAACTATACTCCTGTGCAGAGCTCCTTTAAAAGTTTTTTCTCCAGGTTCTTTTGTCGCTGCATTATTGATATTAATAGTATTCTGTCCGTGGATGTTTACTGTGAATCAGAACCTTATTAAGTACCATCAAAGTACTTTATCTTGTTGCTGTTTGGGCTTGTTCATTGCAGCCATTCTCGTTTAATATTGGTACTACTTTGAGTTCATCTTGGGTTGATTGATCAGGTATCATATCCAACTACTTGATTCTTTGCTCTATGATATTGTTGTACAAGTTGGTGCAACAATATGAAGTTATACTTATTTAACATCATATAGTCTAGGTCGCAGATGACAGGCAATCAACATCCTAAAGCTTGTCGCTCATGGCACACATTGAACACTGCTAATCTATTCTAAGCTACGATCATCATTAAGTATTTCACACACCAAATGGTGCCCAATTTTCCACATGTCTAAGCTTTAATTGTGTAAATGAACACCCTGTGCAAGTGGGGCGGCTACACAGGGCCATCAATTCTATGGGGCATCCCTTAAATATATTATCCGGTTACTATTCATATGTTTGTATCTTGAGTGTTTTTTTTCCAAGGTCTTTCTCAAATATACTGTAATAGCTATTATATAGTCCAAGAGAGGCCTAAACAACCAAGTTAAAGAAACGTCTAGAGTCGCCGGGTAGATACAAAAAGAAGTCCAAAATAAATTCACCTCCAAAAAAAAAGAATCGTGGCTCACACTGTTAGTCGTATATTGTTAGCAGATTTATGTTTATGGGCTATAGTGTTAGTATTGGATTATAATTAGTGTATAGGCCCATTTGTATCTTATATATTCACACGTATGTATCTCATGATTAAGCAATCGATATACGAAACACACTATTATCCTACTTTTTGTAGGATAATAGTGTGTTTCGTATATCGATTGCTTAATCATGAGATACATACGTGTGAATATATAAGATACAAATGGGCCTATACACTAATTATAATCCAATACTAACACTATAGCCCATAAACATAAATCTGCTAACAATATATGACTAACACACACAATGTGTTGCTGCATGAATTTAAGTCCTTGGTTTAAGTTTAAATTATGAAACAATGTTATGTGATCACAACCAAAAAACAAGATTGAGAAAACATTAAGTGGCGATTGCATGTTTGCGAATGAAAAAGTCGACAATTATTTGTTGTTTACATTAGAATTTAGTTGCAAGCTCTTATACAAATCGATAAAAAAGTTATGTTCGTCAAACATGGAGGCCTACTTATCGTTACCGCACAGGGCCTCCGAAATCCACGGGACGGCCGTGGTACCATATATAAAATTACTCTCAGCTAGAAGACTACTAACAAACAATATTCGTACATGTGCAAAAGTATTTACAAATTACAATTAATTTTCGATGCTAGCTCATTCATCTTTCACCAAACATTATTACTTAAAAAGCTTCCTCTTGTTCTGATTAGAAACAGAAGAAGAATACACCGAGCTCTAAATTGCTTGTATTCATGACCTTAGCTTGACTCCATATAGCTTACAGGCCTTTAGTGTTTCATCAAAACTTTTCTAGACGAACCAGAATATCTTTGTATCAGTGTAGTTTTCGCTCCACCAGCAGGGCTTGGCATTGGTGCAGGTATAGGTGCAAGAGAGCGTTTGGTAGATATAAGTGTTCTTCTATGCACGAAACTCGTTCCTGCATCTCTTTGAAAGTCACCCTTCATTTCATCTACAATTAAAAATATACATATGCTTATAACATACAAAATTTATAAGAAAACACAGGTTATGTTGGCAACATATTGTAATCACATACCTTTATGATCCATTAGACTTGCAGAGGCTGACATGTGAACGAGGATAGGTGTGACAATGGCGAGAAGTGCCCAAAAGAATAGAATTACAAAAAGGGTTCTTACCGACATTTGTCACTGAAATATATGGAAAGACAAAGATTGATTATTTTGCAGGAAGGGTTACATAAGCCAACCCTTTTAAAATGGTGGCATATCTGGAGAAGACTCTATAAAATGATTACACATATTAGCTAGCAATGCTTTATAAAATGTACAGTAAATTATTAACATTATAATTTGTTGTACAATGGTGGCATGGACAATGCATTGTTTTTCGGTTGCATCATACCATAAGAACATTCTTTAAAACAACTATCCAAATTGCTAATATTATAAGGTTTCTAAATGAAAAGTCAACCACTACTTGCCAATTTGCTTGGATACTCTTACGTAGTTGGCAAGTCGTTGTTAGTTTGTTACCAGTTTGGTGACAGATCACAGATCCCATCTGGCTCTGGTGACATAATTGTAATTACGCGCACCTTATCTCCTTGAGCTAAAACAATCACAGAATGCAACCTGTATACATATTGATAAACAAGAATATGTACCATAGCGGTACCATGTGATGAAGTGAGATGTTCACTAACCAAGAGGGCAAGAGGTGCGTTGTGGCCGGGTTCAAGTTCCGCCAAGACAAGTGTGGTGTATAAGTACTATCTTTATTCACAACTTCATCCAACCCAATCTTTCAATAAAATATTATTTTCTCACTCATACACATATACAATCTATACATACAACCAATCTTAACTTTTTCACCATTTATCAACAACCCAACCTAATTTATAATATTATTTATTTATATTTAATTTAATTATTTAAAACCAAAAAGAATCAATCTTGTAAAAATTAAAAACCCAATTACAACGATAATCCAAATATTATCAGTATTTAGTTCCAACATTAACATTACAACATTTCGGATTAAGGCCCAATGTGTCAAACAAGATGTATAGCCCAAATAATCAAAGCACATGCTCAGCCCAATGTGTTTCCTTTTAACGAACGAAAGACAATCTATAATTCGCGGGTAGGTTAGCAGATTAGAGTGTGACATGTGGCAAGGTTGGCTTAAAGATTTGGAAATCACAAACCGACCGGATTGTGGCTTTCTCTCTTTTTCTTTTGTGTACTTTTAATATAATATTGAGTTTTTTTTTGTCTTATACCCTCCGATCGGTTGGATCAGTTCACCGATAAACATAGTCTAAGTATCGTGTACATTGAGGTAGAAATACTTTGCCTTTATTAAAAAAAATATATTAATAAACAAGCTAAGATTATGAACCATCAAGCAGTGTGTTATCATAGGAAAAGCAAGAAGGAAACTAAGTGGCCGTTTGATTTGTTGCTAGGAATCACAATAAGTATCGGATTTGGTATGTGGTAGAATGACAATGGATATAATTAAGTTTATCATTACCATTATAAGACTATCCCCATCAATGATCCTTAACAATCCAATCTGTAATTAAATATTAATTTCTCTCTCCTCCACATACACAAACCAATCTAAGGGGGTGTTTACTTTTTCTGTATGCTAAGACCATAGTGGGACCTACATTCCCTTAAATAGTCTGAATGGGGATGTTCTATTTTTAATGCACATATTGACTCAGACGAATTAACAAAATTAAATGGGTCCTACTTCAAAAGTAATAATATTAAATTGATGGGACCTACACTCTTTTCCCATACAAAAAAAAAGAAACGCAGCCTAACTCATTTTTACACTCACACTCACAATCCAACCCAATCTAACTTTTTATTATATAAATATTATATATGATTACTTTAATATATTATATTAATTATTTTATTTGAAATAAAAAATTATTTATCTGAAATATATAAAAAAAAATTATTTGAAGCTAAAACATAAATTTTTTTATTACATTAGATTTTATATAATTCTTTTATATATAATTTTTTTTAAAACATCTCCGTTTTTTATAAATTTTATATCATGATGTTCAGAAAAAAAAAAAAAAAAAACAAAACTGTGTTTGTAGAATTTTCTTTAAAGTTATATATTAATAGTTATTAAAGAAAACGATTTTTTATTTAAAACTAATTATGATGAAAGAAAAAAAGAAAAAGAATAAAATAAAAATAATTAAAGTAAAGTAGGGACAATTTTGGATTGTGATCTTGATCGGCCAAACGATCAGATCGTGAAGATTGGACGAATTTTTCTTTTTTTTTAATACTTGTTGCTCACGATCTGTGTTTTGGGATCATTAATGGGAGTGGTCTAAGGTATGAAAAAGTGTTTAGATATTTGAATTTTGTAGTGAAAAAGAGAAAGATAACATGGGCCCCCCATAAACACCAAATTGGTAGGGAATGAGGCTATGGGCATGAATAATATATTTAAAAGTCATATACTTATACCAAACATCTACAATCATATCTATTGACATTCCCCCATTGCCATTCCCGATACCAAACACACCCTAACATGTAAATATCTTACAAAATGCATAAGGCTCCCACCTTATAAGGCCACATGAATTTATTCAATACAATTACCTAAGGCCCAACTAATTTAGCCCATTATACAATAAAACAAATGAGACCCTTTTTCTAATTCTATTTGGGGGTGTTCACAATTCGGGTAATACCCACATGAACCAAAAATCGAACAAAAAAAATCTGAATCGAATTTGTCAAAATCAAACCGAACCGAATTAAATATTCGGTTTTCGGTTTGGATATGGTTTTTGAAATCTAAACTGAAAACCGAATTCATATAAATATATATTTGTTTATATATTATATATAAAAAGACCACTAAAAAATTTTATCTTAGAAAAAACACTTTTTTAAAGCTTGAAGTAATTTATTTTTTGATAAAAATATATGTAATTAAATTTAAAAAATATATCATTGATGTAATTCGGGTTATTCGGGTCAACTCGAATACAGAACCGAATTCAAATTTGGTTTTTGGTTCGGTTTTACCCGATAACCGAACCGATACACGCCCCTAATTATATTAAAGTTTTAAACTAACTTAGGTGGTGTTTGCTTTTCACAAATTACTTACTAACATCCTTTGAATTTGACTCAATAAGACGGGGTCAGATATTTTGATTATTAAGTGCGTTTGTTTTTTTCTCGTTCAAAGATGGTTAGGGGTTCAAATCTCCTACCCAATAAGACGTGGATGAAATGTCTTACTACACCTTAATGTCCTTTTTCTGTCTTTTTCTTTTTTTTTCCTTTTTCTCTTAGTTATATATTTTCTCGACTTTTCCTTTAATATCGATGATACGTTAAAGACAAATTTTTCTTCTTTTCTCTTTTTTGCTAAATAAAATGTTAAAGATTGATATAATATGATGCCGAAGTTAACTCTTCTCTTTCAAATAATAAAAATATATAAGTATTATTTTGTGAAATCAAATCGTGACATCGTGTCATTCGAGCATTAACTTAATTTTCTTTTTACTTTTGAAAATATTTTTAGCTCTTGATTAACGATGTTCAGTATATTATAAAGTATTCTACCTTTTTTTTTTTTTTTTTTTTTTTTTCACAATCTTATTATTGCAAATTAATTGATAGCGATAGTTTACAAAATGGTGAAGATGTTTAGCTACATGAGAGTATAACATATTATCAATATATGACTATTTTTTACGAGATCAAATTGCGACACATTATCCTTGAATGTTTTGTTTTAACACATTTTATTTCTATGTTGCTAGGTTGCTAGTTTTATGACTCAATTATTGTATTTAATTTTTACATACGTTTATGTATCGTAAGAATAAAACTACTTTATATTTATATCATTAAAACATCTTTTTATAAAAAAACAAATAATATTATTTCATTCAGATTCAAACATTTACGTCTTAACTTCAAATTCAAATGTGCAAATCAAATTTAGTTTCAAAACCTCTTAACAAACACTTAACTGTAAAAACGGATGTTCAAATGTGTCAGGACATGTACTAAGTGGCGGGAGGCATACTCATATACTATAACCTCTTAAATAATATTATGTCCATAATATATTTGCGGAACACTATGATTAAAAATTGATTTCCACATAATGATTTTGGGCTAAAGCATTGAGACGGGTACCATTATAGGTTATCAGCGTTTCACGAATAATTAATGTTAAATCACTAAACATATTATGTATCTACTAGCAGGGTATCCGTACAATGTGGCAGCGGGTAACCTGTGACTATATTTTGCGGCGAGCATAGAGACTAAAGCCACGAGTCAATAAACGTGGTTCGAGGAACATTGTTTTTGAATGTAGGGTGGAGGAGGATGAGTTTCGTGCCATTGTTGTCCGAGGAACCTAGGATGAATGAATCTATTGTGTGTGAATTATGATTAGCTTGTGTTGTAGCTTTTTTATTCCTTCATAAACCATGAGTTCTTTTTATATTAAGATTTTATGACTGACATCTTAATGTTTGCCAACCGGTAAATTTCGGGAGCATTTTTAAATTACCGCATTACATTTTAAATGAGCATTTAATTATTTAGAATCATTTTTGGAATGTTTTGGGAATTTATCCGGATTTTGGTAATAAGATTGTGGATTATCGTTATGTGACGAGTAATTTCCTGTGTATCTAGTTAGGCACTACGTGAGTCGGCACAATTAGACTTAATAATACGAGAGATATTGACTATTTTGACACACCAAACGAACATGGACGTATTTATAGTCAATCTTATTGGAAAAATTGTTTTAAGATCAGTGGAATACATTAGAAATACTCGGGAAAAGGTTTCGGTACTCAAATTTATCTCGAATACGTTTTATAAGAAGAATAGCCGAATGCCACTTCCCACCCTTGCCTAAGTTATAGTTTCAGTCCCTGAGGGACAATATGAATTCACACGAGGTCCTAGGGCTATATAAGGAAATCTTATACCCACATTAGGGTTATTTCACCCATTTCTCACACACCAACTGTCTCTTCTCTCTCTCTCTTCTCCGGCCACGTTTTTCGGCCACCACCGAGCAACACCACCACCTTTCTCTTATCACACCACCACCACCAATCTTCATCCCGTGAACCCCTCACCCTGTTTTGCTATAACACGCGCCTGAGAACCCCCCTTCACCACCACTACGCGCCACCCACCATCTTTTCCGGCCAAGATTAATATATATCCAAGAGTTTAAAAGGTAGGTTACACCGTTTCACCCGTGGTTGTGACTCGGTGTGAGACAACTCGTGTGTAACAAGTTGATTTTTATAAGTTTTGATTCGGTTTGGGTGGTAAAACAAAATGGGTTTTATGTTTTTAACAAACTAAAAATGTATATGCACGTTTGGTATTATTCTTGTGTTTGTGGTGTTGGCTGTTTGGTCGTGTCGTGGTTGTGCCGTGAGCTAGGTCTAATGAGCACGTTTGAGGTCGAGTCAAGTCTTTGGTCGCGCATGTTATTGTTGTTATTGGATTGTGATTCATATAGTTTCGGAATAGGGGTTTGGTAAACCCTCGATGCTGTTGAGATTTGAGGTTGGATTGGATTTGGATATTGGTTTAATGTTGTGGCTGTTGTGGTTTGTTGTTGGTGCCGAGAGTTGGAGCCGAGACCAATAGGGTCTCGACCTAGAATTATACGTGTTGTTGTTGTCATTGCGTTGGATATAGGAGGAGATAATTAGATAACGAGCCGTAGGTTTTGGCCGTTAAATGTTGTTGGCGATTGTTGGACTTGCGGCATTATTATTGTGATCATATATTAAACCTGTGTTGATTTGAGCCAAGTCGAGTGTCGCCGAGACTTAGTAGTCTCGTTGTGGCCTCGACAAGCCAAAAGTAATATTTGAACTTTATATTGATTTTGGACTATTGAGGAATGACTTATTGAACCGAGTATAGCTTAAAACTCGGAATAGTGACTCGAAATATGAGATGACTCGTTGAAACTTAAATGACATTAGTAAACGATAACTTAAAAATATTAACTAACGAATACGTTGTTACTTAATATTTTAAAGGTTAAAAAGAAAAGGTTAAATGACGCATAAAACGTTATTTAATATTTTTGGCAAATAAAAAGAAATACGTGCGAGTTATTTAATATTTTGAGGGCAAGCAAATCGAGAAGTGCTATTTATGGAAATATTTGTGTTTTATGGAGTTAGTGTCGAGTCACGGATCAGTTGACGTTAATAAACCCGACCCACATGGTTATCGGACTTATTGGGCTGACGAGTCCAATAAGGGCCCAATAAGCATGTCGGAGGAAACTTATTAACGAGCAATTCATCCTTATGACTTATCGAGTATGGTAATTGAGTTTTGGATTGATAAGTTAAACGAAGGAATTGCGAGACTTATCGTGTTGACGAACTCGATAAGAACCCGACAATTCGTCCGAATGACTTATCAAATCAAAACTTAATCATACGCCCTCGTCTTGTGAGTCGTTTAGGTTTTACTCTTTGTGTGGCGTGAGTACACTCGAGTCATGTTGTGTCTCCACTGCACACCCGTTGATACCAACCGCTAGTAACTAATATAAGAGAGAAGATTTTGGAATCGAAATGGAATATACTTGGGGATAGTTAGCTTTTGGAAACTTTACATTTGGAGATATATGTTAAGGCAAGTTTAAATTATTAGGTTGTGCCGAGTCCGTGAGTGCCAATACTTGAGAGCTGCTGAGTACTTTGGTTCTCTAGATTTGTGTTTGTGCTTTTCTTGATTGAGGTGAGTTTCATAGCCCCACTTTTACTCTTATTAATGTTATTTAAACTTGGGGGAGAAAACATGCAAAATCGTTTTAACGGACCTACTGCTATTTCTGTTTTGCTATAACTTGTTGACTGGCTAAGGTTAGATATGTGATAGATGTTTGTCTTATACAAGGGTAGCAAATAATCTAGTTAAGTTTTGCTATAACATGGTGCCTGGCTAAGGACTGATATACCTAGGGCCCTATTGTGATTATCAATATGAAAGAGGGCTTTTGTGACCTATCATATTGTTACTTGAGGATTTGTGATTGTTGATGCTTGAGGACTTGTAATTTATATCTATCTTAGTCCAGTGTAGCAAATTTCTTATCTTGGTCCGTCGTTACTTATTGCTTAAACCTATGAACTCACCAGCGTTAGCTGACCTTTTTAGCATGTTTTCTCAGGTAATTGATGATGATTATTTTGGATGATTTCTGTTGGAGGCTTGGCAAGTGGCATGGCTAAGGATCAATCCAAAACTCTGATAACTCTTTTGGGGACCTATCTTATGTTTTCTTTTGGGCCTTACTTTCAGTAGTTTTGGATAAATGTAGACTTGAGATTTGGGTTTTGAAATGTTTTTATGTAAACGGATAATGTATTCCGCTTTTCTATGCTTGTGTTGTGTACCAATTTCGTAGCACCCCAATGCTTATTTTCGTCTTCTGCTGAACCAAAATTTTAGGGGTGTTATAGATTGGTATCAGAGCTCAAGTTTATAGAGAACTGGGTACTTATCAAGAACCTAGACTATAACCATTTTTCAAAATTGATCCTTGACCAAGACATGCCAGCCTGCCAAGCCGAAGCCTCGTGAGTTGAGAATTGGAATATTATGATAATGAGTTATGATTGATATATATTGGGATTGATGTGAAGATTTTGGCTATATGCTAGAATGATACTTTATGACTTATGCGGTATTTGCCTTGAACATGTTTAGAATAATGCGATATTCTTTGATTATTTGGTTTGGATATAGTTGATGATTTTTGAATGTTGGAGAAGTCTTGTTATGATTTTGGTTTATGAGGTTGGTTATTTTTGTACGCTTATACCTACCCTACACCGTTGTCACAAACGATGCCTTCTTTAGCACGTGATGTCTATGAGGAGATTCTTACTCCTGCATCCCGCTCAGTGTGGTCTATGATGACACCATATCAGGACGATCCTTATGTGATTGTTCGACACTCAGCTCTTGCGTCACCATCATCAGTTACCCCTGTGCCGCAGACTTCACTCACTTCTCAGCCATCATCATCAGCTGGTCACCCCAGCTCTTTACGACAGCTTACCTTGCACCAGGCATTAGCCCGAGTTCAGACTCCTGGGCTTACCCATGTTGAATCGTGCCTTCCTAATAGATCTTTGAGCTTGATAGACTGTCTATGTAATCACAAACAGCCTAAGAGAATCTCTATGAATGAAACTTATGCTTAGGCGGAAACTAAACACAAGAGTTAAGAAGAAAAATAAACTATAAAACGTTGATCCTCTATGGATCTTTTATTAACTAATATTGTTTCAATGGAATCGATTACAAAACACAATGCCGCATGTTTCTTTTATACTACAAGAAACCCTAATGCAGCAATACTAAGAAAACGTGTAAAGAGATACACACTATCTCTTCCTAAAATAACTCTAACAAACATACTAAATATACGATAAGACCAGCAGTAACAAACACTGCCAGCAGGAACAATCAATGCTACCAGCAGGAACCATGACCAGCAGAAACTAACACTGCCAGCAGGAACCAAACTATACTAACAGCAGGAATGAAATAAAATATTATTCTAATAATTCCTAACAATCCTCCCCTAAACTTGAATTTGACTTGGTTAAGTTCAAGTTTCCTGATAGATCTTTGAAGTCCAGCAGGTAGAGGATTGAACCAGTAGCATCAGAAAGTAACCAGCAGCAACACCATCTTTAAGCACAAGCTTCCAGCAGCAACATATGTGGATCAGCAGCAACAGAAACATCTTCAATTCATATTCTGGTTACCCCTGATATGCAATGCACTTGAAGTCCACAGCAACAATGACATATTGTACATCAAAACATTTAAGTTTCATACTATTCTCATCACATCCAGGTATGTTAACTCCTGTGAGAGGTGAATCATTGAAAATTAATGGATTTGATGTCTCTTTACCAATAGCCATCACTACTGAAGTAGCCAATGTTTAGGTGTGTAAGACCATGGTACACTGATAACCATATGATTTTTAGTAAATCATCAACTATAAACGGATTTGATTTGTCTTTACCTGTAGCCGTTTGCTCAGGACTAGCCAATTCTTAGGTTGAAGATAACCTTGGTGAATTGATTACCAAATATGGTTTTCTACTGCCTTTACCACAAGCCATATATATGTGGGCTAGCCAATTCTTTGGAAACCCCAAAAGGAGTAAAATCCATGGTGAATTGAAAACCATTCAAATCTCAGTAATGAAACATGGGTGAGTTGAGAACCCTATAGTTTTGAGCAAACTATTACAGCTTTCAACGGATTTGATAATCACACCAGAGCCGTACCCTCATGGTGAGTCAACTCTTTCTTGTCTGTTAGACATGGTGAGGTGATTACCATTTATGGTGTGGTTAAAAACCAACACTGTACCTGCACAAAAGTTAGTATACAAAATACAAGGATTTTTTTTTTTTTTTTTATTTTTATTATTTTTATTTATTTTTATTTTTTTTTAACTAAAAAGACAAGAAAGTAAACATAAAGAAAATAAAGAAAGAAAACAAACAAATGAAAATGAAAAATATACAACAATAAGCCTCCCCTTAGACTTATACCTCCCCTCAAGCTCAGCACTTAAGGATTAAGCATCCCTATATGGACCACCAAATGGTTAAATCTTGGTCCATCAAAAGCTTTTGTTAACAAATCAGCCACATTGTCATCAGTGTGAATCTTAAGCACTTGGATAAGATGCTTTTCATTAGCATCTCTGATAAAATGGTGCCTAATTTCTATGTGCTTAGTTCTTTGGTGAAACACTGGGTTCTTAACAATGCAAATGGTGCTTTGGTTGTCAATAAAGATTTTGGTGTTCATGAAATTAAACCCATAGTCTAATAACTGATTTTGAATCCAAAGTACCTGACCACAGCAACTGGCAGCAGCAACATACTCTGCCTCAGTAGAAGATGTAGCCACTATAGTCTACTTCTTGCACTACCAAGATATCAACCTCCTTCCCAGAAACTGACATCCCCTAGTAGTAGATTTCCTATCAAAGTTAGCACCAGCATAATCACTGTCACTGTAAGCTTCCAACACAAAAGGAGAATCTCTTGGGTACCAAAGACCCAACTTAGGTTGTCCTTTTAGGTATTTGAAGATCTTCTTGACTGCATTCAAGTGTGAAGTTAATGGTGTAACTTGATGTCTACAACAAGCACTGACTTCAAACATGATATCTGGCCGAGAAGTAGTTAAATACATCAATGAACCTATCATGGATCTGTATAAGTGAACATTAACAGCAGAATCGGGTTCATTGTTAAACTTAGGCTTTGGAGCTTCATATGGTGTAGTTGCAGTCCTCACACTTTCCAAATCAAACTTTTTAAGTATGTCTTGCACATACTTTTCCTAGTTGATAAAAATTCCATCTGGCTGTTGTTTAACCTGTAGTCCCAAGAAAAAGGTAAGTTCTCCCATAGCACTCATTTCAAACTCTCCTTTCATCAGCACCTCAAACTCCCTACACCAAGCTTCCTTAGTGGATCCAAAAATGATGTCATCCACATAAACCTGAACAAGAATGATATCTTTTGAATTCTTCTTGATGAAGAGTGTCTTGTCAATAGCTCATCTTCTGTAACCATGCTTCAGCAGAAAATCAGATAACCTAGCATACCATGCCCTAGGTGCTTGATGAAGACCATAGAGTGCCTTTACCACCTTATAAACCAAATCAGGATTCTGAGGGTCCACAAAACCCTTAGGTTGAGTTACATAAACTTCATCTTCAATTTCACCATATAGAAATGCACTATTCACATCCATCTGATAGACAATGAATCCCATGTATGAGGCAAAAGCTAAGAACAACCTAATAGCTTCAACCCTTGCCACAGGAGCAAACACCTCATCATAGTCAATACCTTCTTCCTGCCTATGACCTTGAGCTACCAATCTAGCTTTATTTCTGACCACAATACCCCTAGCATCCCTTTTGTTCTTGAGAATCCATTTTGTTCCAATAGCATACTTTCCTTCAGGCAAATGTACTAACTTCCAGACCTTCTGATTGTAAAACTGTTGCATTTTCTCTTGCATAGCGTCAACCCAATCAGGATCTTCAAGGGCCTGAGCTACACTGCTTGGTTCAAGATGAGACAGAAAACAAGCATAGAGGCAATGTAGATAGTCTGTGTGATTAGTCCTTAACTGATCTTGAATATAACTCACAAATGCAGATTCTCCAAAACCAGGTTGTTTCAACTTGCTTCTTGTCTGAACAGTTGAATTGGGATCTCCAAGAATCAAAGACTGAGGATGAACAGTGTTTATCCTCTTGGTAGCAGTAGGATTGACATCAAAGGTTGAGACTTGATTAGTGATAGAGGGATTGAATTCACCATCATATGAGGAGTAAGTGAAGATGCCAGTTCTTGATTAATGATGAGAATCCTCTAACTTAGATCCTGAAGAGAGTGAATTCCCAAGGTTAGATGGACTTGGGTACCTTGTAGGAGGTTCATTGAAACCCAATGAATCAGTAGAAGAAGTGGACAGAGGACCAGCAGGATTGGGGACCCCAGCAGAAACAGAAGAGCCATCAGCAGAATTGGTTGTAGCAGCAGGAACAGGAAAATCACCAGCAGAATCCATATTCCTGCGGGCTTCATCTTCAGCTTGTCTTAAGATCTCCAATGTTTCTTGAGAGAACTCCAAACCAAATCTTTTAGCAGTTTCTTTGGCATTATGTTCTTGACTTTGAAGCCTAGCAAGATCTTCTGCAAAACTTGAATCACCTTCAGCCATAGCAGAAGAATCTTTGTGCTCAGTACCTGAAAAATGGTTAGAGGGAAAAGAAGGAACAACAATAGGTCGTTCATCACACTCTGAATCTGAATCATCATCTGAGGTACCTGCATTGTTAGTTTCAAAATCATGTGCACCTACAGATAGATTAGCTTTGTATCTAGAGTAACCTAAAGTATCAGTCAGATAATCAAGGTCAAAATACCACTCATGACCTATACCCTGAACATTAGGTTTATCCTCAAGATATCTTAAATTGAGTGTTTCTTCTATCCTCTTGGCAGACAAATTGTATACCCTATAGGCCTTACTATGAGCAGAATACCCAACAATAAATCCCTCATCTGCCTTCCCTTCAAATTTACCTAGGTGATCACTAGTGTTCAAAATAGTTACATGACAGCCAAATGGTTTAAGGTAACTAATGTTAGGAATCTTCCCAGACAAAAGCTCATAAGGTGTTTTGTTGTGAGGACTAGTAATAGATATCCTATTCAGAACATAACAAGCAGTGCAAACTGCTTCAGTCCAAAACATGGTTGGCAACTTAGAGTCAGCCAGCATTGATCTAGCTGCTTCTATAAGGGTTCTATTTTTCCTTTCAGCAACCCCATTTTGTTGTGGGGTTCTAGCATTACTATAGTCCCTTTTAATCCCCTTATTTGCACAGAGTTCTATTAGATTAGTATTTTTAAACTCTGTTCCATTATCACACCTAATAGTCTTAACCTTTTTATTCAGCTGGTTTTCAATTAAGGCAATAAAGTCCCTAAGTACAGGATAGGTTTCATCTTTAGTACCTAAGAAGAAAGTCCAAGAAAACCTGCTAAAGTCATCAGTAATCACTAGGCAGTAGTACTTATGGTCAATACTTCTGATAGAAGTAGGACCAAAAAGATCCATATGAAGTAGCTGCAGAGGCTCAGAGATAGTGCTCACAGCAGAAATGGCCTTGTATGAAGCTTTGTGTTGCTTCCCTTTGTTGCAGGCAACACAATTGTGTTCATTTGTGAAATTCTTGAAAGGGAGCCCTTGTACCAAACCATTCTTAGCCAGCTTGTTGATGGTCTTAAAGTTCACATGTGCCATCCTCCTATGCCATTTGTTGGATTCATTCACAGATGCTATTGCCACCAAACAAGCTAAATCACCCCCAGGCTGGACATCATTCAGGTTGAAACTGTAAAGATTGTGAGTTCTTGGAACTTTGAGTACAACCTGACTATCATCAGGCAACTTGAAGTCTTTGGACAACACAAGACAGTCAGTCTCAGTGAAGAGAACACAATTCTTCTTGTCACACATTTGTGAGACAGAGAACAAATTGAAATTCTTGAGTTCCTTCACATAGAGGACATTATCAAAGTCCAGTTTAGGTGTCTTTATGGTTCCATTCCCTGTAATCTTGCCATCTCCTCCTACAAATGTCACAGTTCCTCCATTAATGGGTATAAAATCATGCAGTCTCTCTAGGTTACCAGTCATACTTCTGGAACATCCACTGTCAACAATACCTACATCTTTACTTCTAAGAGGATTATCCTACAGCAAAAGAATACATATAACAACATTAGATATTTGGGAGACCCAAGCCATTACTGACTTAGGCCTAGAGATCATTCTGAAAATAAGTGCTTGTAGGTCTGTAGAAAGGTCTAGCAACATTCCTCCTCCAACCAGCAGAATTGGTATTACCAGCTGGAACTGGCTTATCAGTAGCAACAGGCTTACCAGCAGAAACTGACTTACCAGCAGCAACAGGCTTACCAGCAGCAACAGGTTTACCCGCAGGAACTGGTCTACCAGCAGACAAAGAAGCTCTACAAGAGTTCATTCTAGCTGCTTGAGGAACATATGGGGGTATAGCTTTAACATTGTCCCACATAGACCTGGTTTGCTGTTGACCAGCACATATACCCATCTGATTCTCATAAAAATCACAGTCTTTGATAAGATGAGTATAACTACCACACACAAAACAAGATTTCTTCTTAAAAGACTTATTCTTACCTTAACTTTTCTTATTGCAACCAGACTTCTCACAACCACAAGATGAAACAAAATTATTCTTAACAGAATTAAAACCAGAAACATCAATGTTTAAAACAGAACCAAAACTAGAAACATCATTGTTTTTAACATAATCAAAAGAAATATCTTCAAATGCAGCTTTCTTTGAAGGAGATTCATCATCAGCTACTTCTGAGGAGAAATCTTCTGACTTTGTTGAGGTAGACTTGTCACTTGAATCACATGTGGCATAGTCATTGGTCTTGATTTCTGAAGATTTGACACTGTTAGAACAAGAGACAAAATCATTAGAGTCACAATCAAGATCAGGCAAATCATTTGCCTTCTTGCCATAAGTCATCTGTGAATCATCAAAGTCACAATGGGGAGAGGTAGGCTTAAATGTTCCAGTGATTGGTGGAGGAACAGCATTCATTCCTCCTTCTTTGACATATTTGACAGGAATTTGGTAATTTACCTCCTTAGGGGTAGGGTCAAATATACTTGGGTCACTAGGGTCATAAATATCATCTGGCCCAACATCATACCCCAATCCCCTCTTACACCTTACAGACTGAGTACTGTTATTTAATTTGACTAGGTTTTTAGCTGATTCTTGCCATGCATTATGTCTAGCCAATTCAGTATCTAACTTAGCCTGTAATTCCTGATTTTCTAATTTGACCTTAGCATTTTGAGACTCAGAATATTTAAGCTCATTAGTGGTGTTTTCTAAATCTCTCTGCAAAACCCTAACCTTTTCCTCATATGCTAACTGTTGGGTTTGATACCAAGCCTTTTGTTTCTCTAATGTTTTCAGAGTATGTTCATAAGCTTGAACCTTAACAAACAAAGCTTGAACCTTAACAAACAAATCTTTATATTCAGGCTCTATTTCATCAAACTCTTTCTTAAGGTTGGAGTACATTTCATGACAACCAAAAGGACAATTTTGTACCTGAGATGAACATCCCATCAAGGCAAATTCTTCCACATCATCCTTTGCTTCATTAACCATACTGTGAGTTTGATTGACACATTCTTTATCAGATTTAGCATGTCCTGTCCAGTCTCTCATCGAGTCAAAAGGTAGCAAGTTTCTAATCTTCATGGCAAATGCCTCAAATTCAACTGTTCTGGATGAAGTCATTGAATAAGGGTTTAAGAGATCAGTTAGAAAAGTTTTCTTCTTCGACAGAGATCCTCACCAGGCTCTGATACCACTTGTTGGATCGTGCCTTCCTAATAGATCTTTGAGCTTGGTAGATTGTCTATGTAATCACAAACAGCCTAAGAGAATCTCTATGAATGAAACTTATGCTTAGGCGGAAACTAAACACAAGAGTTAAGAAGAAAAATAAACTATAAAACGTTGATCCTCTATGGATCTTTTATTAACTAATATTGTTTCAATGGAATCGATTGCAAAACACAATGCCGCATGTTTCTTTTATACTACAAGAAACCCTAATGCAGCAATACTAAGAAAACGTGTAAAGAGATACATACTATCTCTTCCTAAAACAACTCTAACAAACATACTAAATATACGATAAGACCAGCAGTAACAAACACTGCCAGCAGGAACAATCAATGCTACTAGCAGGAACCATGACCAGCAGAAACTAACACTGCCAGCAGGAACCAAACTATACTAACAGCAGGAATGAAATAAAATATTATTCTAATAATTCCTAACAACCCACCGCACTACTTCTCACATGTTGATGCGATCACCATCGCCACCCATGCATGTCTCAGCTCACTCTCTTCTGTCATCACCACTTGCATCATCATCTCACTGAAGACCTCGATCACCTACTCCATCATCTCATGACTCACCTGACCCACAGAGACGTCGCTTTAGTGACCCATACTCAGAGGATGAGGACGTTGACCCTAAGAGGGAACCTCAGGAGGAGGAGGAGGTTGATCCAAATGAGGCCATCCCACCAGATCAGAGTTATGCACCCTTAGTATACTCACCTGGATCAGGCTTCCCCTGGCACATGCCTGAGCTTGATTCACCATAGCAGTCTTTAGAGCTGGTCTCACCTCCTCACTCACCTGGGCCCGAGAGTCCACCAGCCCCAGACACCCCATTAGAGGTTGCCTCAGAGGCAGCAGCCCATGGAAAGATGGGTAAGATTTGGGAGCAGATCACCACCCACGAGGAGAGGATCAGTCAAATAACTGATAGATTAGTGGGTGTATCAGCAGCGAGATTTGGAGAGATTGAGAGAGATGTGGGAGTATTGTATGGCAGGACCACATCATTGAGACGTGACTTGTTGGATTGGCGTGATGCATTTAGAGATTTGCAGAGAGGTCTCTTGACTGCGCGAGACACTAATAGATCCCTTTGGCGTAGGGTCACAGAGCAGCAGACTATGATCGCTCAGGTAAGGAGAGACCGTGAGGCAGATCGCATTGAGATCTCATCTATGTGGAGATAGATGGCAGACCTGGAGGCTACTTTGAGAGATATCCGCCGAGTTCGTGGCTAGATGTACCTAGATTTGTGACTGTTGTACCATCCCTAAACTAAGGAGTCCTCAGTTAGATATCTTAGTCTTATCAGCTATCCTTGTTTATCAGTATCATCTATGACGATCAGTTATCAATTTCTTCTGTTGTATTTTGAGAACCTTGTATCATTGTTGATATTATTATGGATGAGAACTTTTGAAATTCTGGTTTTGAGCATGAATTGTTTGTGATGTGAACGGAATAGTATTCCTGTTATGGCGATTGGTATTTGTGTTGGTATTCAACCCTGTGATGATCACTTTCTTGCTTGATATATTATATTGTTTGGAATCTCATGACTCTCTTATATTGTTATTCAGATTAATGGCTCCAAGATGAAACCCAACTAGGACCACCCGAACAGGGCCTGCTGTTGTCAACATCGGTCGTCGAGGCCGGCGTCCAGTACGAAACATTTACAATCAGAATACCGATAACCAAAATACCAACAATCCAACTAATGAAGATCAGAATGTCAATGATCAAGGTGTCAATGGTCACACTCCACCTAACACCCCTCCTGTGAACCAAGCTCTAATTGATCAACTTGTGGCTCAGCGTGTTGCTGAAATCTTAGCTTAGTCTAATCACTCAAATACCTCTACTGGAACTCCACCACCTATCAGAAACCGTGGTTGTACGTACAAAGAATTTCAGAGCAGTGGGCCAACTGAGTTTGGCGGAATCGAAGGCGTTGTTGTGTTAATGAGGTGGATGGAGAAAATCGAGTCCGTATTCACTGTTAGTAACTGTGAGGAAGATGCCAACGTAAAGTATGCCACTTTCTCTTTGAAGGACGAAGCGTTGACCTGGTGGAACAACTACCTCCAATCTGTTAGAAGGGATGTGGCTTATGTTATGACGTGGGAACAGTTCAAGGCCTTGTTGATTAAGACCTACTGTCCACGAAATGAAGTTAAGAAACTGGAAATTGAATTTTGGAACCATAAGGTGAAAGGTACCGATATGACGACTGATGCGTGGTTTTGCGACCTTACAACAGGTTTTACCTCTCGAGGGATCTCAAGAGGCTTGCAATCCCCACCAGGCAGTGTACCTGACCGATGTAGTATAGTGAAGTGGCAAGTACCGGGGGATTGATCGTTCTCTAGGGGAATAGTGTCGTTAGGATTGAAAAACTACTCTAATAGGTCTAAGGGTGAGGGAAGATTCTTTTTGTATTTTTATATTTTATGAAAGCAAGTAAAATCTCGGGTTTGAAGGAGTGGGCGGAATTAGTTGCTAGTCAACTAACCCAAATAACTACAAATGCAAATAAAATAAAATAACTGAAAATGAAAAGGTTGTGGAACTTATATGGAGAGAAATGTGTTTACTTAGACTTCCTTACTCCCTAACTATCTTTTACCGGTTGATTAGTGTATATTAATTGCGTGGATGACGGGTGTATTCCTTAATACCAATCGTGGGGTGGCGTACGTACTTCCCCAACTCTACAAGCTCCTACTTCACTCCTATGTCGAGCCGGCTAAGAAGCTCCTAACATGGGATCACTAGAATTCGCTCATGCATTAAATACAACCATAAAAACCTTAGTACGCATTGGTTCATGTTCCTTAAGACGTTCAAGCAAGTTACCGTATAGGAGGTTAGCCAGTTTTCTTAAGCCTAACATCGATAAACAATCATCCAATACAATTAATAACACACCAACAACTAATAATCAATAGTTAGGTTTCATTAGATCTAAGCAAACACAAGATAAATCTAGCCTAGCATGTTAATTAAAAGACAAGAACAAGATATAATCAAACAACACATAGACATATTGAATGATTAAATGATTACTTATCTTCAATTAAACATGGGAGATCCAAGGGTATAAAACCCTTAAAAATGGCAGAAAATTCGTCTAGGGTTTCTCCTCACAAAGTTGCACACTATGAATAAAAATTGCAAAACTATATATAGAGTTTAGGGGCTGACGGCGTCACGTTGTAGGAGGTGACGCCGTCACCTCGCCGTGGCTAGGGTTCCCGGATGGTCTTCCTGACGCCGTCCCTCTTTAATCCTCCAAAATCCGCTCTGGCCTATCAAGGGTTGACGCCGTCAGAATAGTGCTTGACGCCGTCTCTCTTTAACTTAAACCGTGACGACCTTGATCACCTTAAAGGGTGACGCCGTCAGACTTTCCATTGTAAAACTCTCTGGCGCGTCACGTGTATTTTGTCATATCCACCTCTTTTGCCAAGCCATGACGCCGTCAGGAGCAATCCTTGACGCCGTCATGTGTACTTTTCCAGCAGCTTTGGAGACTTTGTCGAATTCTTCACTTTTATGCTCCAAAAACGTCCAAAATGCTTCCTTTTCCAGATTTCTTCTCCAAAGTACCTAAAATGAAAAAAGGAACGATTTAGGGCAATATTTGATCAAATAAATACGATTTAGGGCTTAAATGACCCCCTAAAAGCGATACACTTTTCGCTTCATCAAATACCCTTACACTTGAGATTTGCTTGTCCTCAAGCAAATGCGCTTTTATTCTAATCAAAATACAAGTTAGGGGTCATTTAATGCTAATATAAAAGTAATTACAACAAATAGTCGTTCCACTTTAATCATAATAAGCACGGAGATTACAAACTAGCACCTCACAAGTAGTGTTTGGATACTCACATCTCTCAGGTGTCATCAAAGTAAATCTCATAAATGAAAATGGATAATATCTCTCACTACCTGTCATAGCAAATAGATTACCATAGGCTTGGGAAAGGATCAAAAACCTTCTCCACTAGGCGTAAGCACCTAAGATAAACTATCAAAGAGGGCTTTTAAACGGGTTATAACGTTAGGTGTAGGGATATGATAAACACGGATTTGTTGGATAAAGGATATTTTACTGGTGGCGAGTTAAAGATCTTGATTAATTACATGTACAATATGGCGTTGCTAAGCCAAGACTAGACTCGACTTAAGCTAAAAACAAAATAACAAAAACATAAAATGAAACGGGATGGTAGTCCGTATGTTTTTTCTACTTTTCTTTTTCTCATTTTTTTTTGTATTTGTTTATTTTTTTTTTTTTTTTTTGCATACACTCTTGCCCTACCATCCAAAATAATACATCGTAGGGGCATTGCATTCCCCTTACACTTGAACTTTTACATAACTTTACAAATAACTATTCTAATGACTCGAATTAAGATAATCGAAACACTTGGAGTACTTTTAAAATATTTAGCACATATGGTGTAATAATGTTGTTCTTCCCCATTACTCCATTACACTAGTACTTTACCCATGAGTCCCAATCGTCCCAAAACAATATGTACAAGGATATGACTCGACTTAGCAACCATGTAATCAATTAGATAATTAACTTGGGGTTTAAACAAATGTTTGTCACAATAATGCACTAAAAATGAGTGCATACAAGGTAGGCTAAGGCGATTTGGGTGTACATTTAAGTGGGGTGTAACAAATTCTTCCTTTAAGTAAAATGCTTAAAGTTAGAAACGAAAAGATAGGCTCTGAGGGGTGTACTAGGGGTATCGTGTACTAAAAATGAGTACAACGCAAAGGGTGTGGGAGAATTACTTGACCAATGTAGCCAATGTAATTATAACAAAAACACAGGTGTAAAACAATGGGTTAATCCTAATGCCTCTTATCATGTAGTAAATCTAACTACACGAATGTAGTCTCACTTGTGGCCTCGGAATGGTCCTAACGCAAGTTCTAGAATCTAAGTGCTACCGGTACACACATCATAGCATAAATGCTTTTCCTACCAATTCTAGGGGCGAACCTCACATATTTGGGGGTGGAAATTTTTTTTTTAGTGGTACGATTTTGTGCTAGTCATATAACTCCTATCCGTGAGACGCTCATTAAGATCAAAGTTTCACTCCTATATGTTGTAAAAAATTTTAAATTTGGCACTAAAATTGCCTTAACAGGTATTTCTCTCTGTTTTATTACACATCTACCATTAAACAAACAAAAATCAAGTGCACTTGTATTCTCTAAAGTATCGTACTTTACCCCCCTTACACTTAAGATGAACATTGTCCCCAATGTTCAAATAACAAGATGTAAAAGTAAATAAGGTAAACGAATGAAATCAAATACTCCCCCGATTCGTTCGGTGGATAAAGAGGTAACATGGTTAGATCTTCTTCCAAGAGAATGTATAAGCTCCAAGACTAAAGCATCGCCAAAAGCCTGATTCCACATACATCTCCTTGTCCAAAATAACCTGTTAAACCTAGAGAAAACAAACACGAAAACCTGCATAACATCGGCGGGATAAATCTATATAAGGATATAATGCTTGTGGAATGATAATTTTGCAGATTCCTGGAGTTTATAAGTTAGAGATTTAATAAAAACTTTTTATGAAAACAAAACTTTCAAAAATTTCAGAATTAAACTACCGTCAGAAAGCCGACGCCGTCAGAAATGATCTGACAGAATTCTCATGTTAAGTTTCCGAAAATTTCTGGAAAAACCTATACCTTACTTCCTGGAATTCCTGCAAAATATCATTATGACTCGATACAAGCATTTGACTCAAACAATTACTAATATGTATGTTAATTTATTATTGTTATGATTCATGTTCATTTGTTCTAATAAACCGATTTGGATTTCCCTTACACTTAACTTTTTCAAAATACCTTTATATGTAGTTAAGACGAAGTTAAAAACAAGATAAAGCATTTTCACAATTTAGTTTTGAACATGAATCAATAATAATAAAAAGTAAACATACATACGGAAGCAAATAAAATCAAACAAACAAATAAATAAACACACAAAGCAAATAAAGCCTACATGCAATAAAGAAAACCAAGTGTCACAAGTGTTTAAAGGCCAAAAGATGCCTAATCCTAAACTATTACAGACCAAATTGTTCTGAAACATACAACCATAGATTAAATTGTTTAAACATCATAACATCAAATCAAATGATCACTGGGGTGGGGGACCGTGGCGATAGTCGTAGTTTGGAGGGAGGTGCCCGTAGTACCTATATGGTGGGTAGTCCTGCTCACGTCCAGGGAAAGGGTCAATCTGCAGGTGTGGGTCCAACTGATCACGCGTAGATAAATGCTGCATCTGTCGAATAGTGTGATCATACATCCAGTCGAACCTCTCGTCAACCCGGGTTCTCCAAGTATCAACCTGGCCCATCCAGGCCCCCTGGTGAGCCTGCCAATCCCCTCTGCTCATGTGCCGGTAGTAATCTACTGTACCAGCCTCATAACCCCCATGTTGCTGCTGCTGATGCTCCTCTTCCTCATCATCCCCACCACCAACATTCTCAGCTCCGTCTGGATTATACCACATAAAGGTCCCATCATCCATCTCCATAACAACCTCCATCTGCTTCAGGGACCTAACCTTCACTGTCCTGCATGCATCACCACCGCTCAAATACCTCGTGATCTCGGCCTGAGGACTCCATAGGATCGGGCCAGCCGGGTGACAAACATCCCACCATAAATCCTATCTCCTTCCCTTTCCCCAACTCCACCATTCAGAAAGCTAGCTACCCAAAATGGGATGTTGCAGTAAACCTCATTTGAGTAAATGGTGTACAAATAGAATAGGTCTGAAGCAGTGACGCGGTGGTGAGAGCTGTGGCGCCCTGTCAAGCTGTAGGTGAGACATCTATGGGTCAACCTAACCCTAGGTTCCCTGATTTGAGATGCCACAGTAGTCGAGGTGTACACACCATTTCCAATAGTTGGCCAGAACATGGAACATCTAAAATCATTCCTCATTGTCTCTCCATGCAACAACCTAGGCATGAACCTTGCTTGAGTGGTTTCATGCTGACTGTACAACCCTAGTCTCCATCCAAACTCTGTAACCGAGCATGTCCTAAGCTCACCCCCCGGCCTAAAATAGATTGTGGTTCTGGCCACATCGGTCCTTGCCTCGGCCATGTCAAAGTGAAAAGTGGCAAAGAATTCACGTACCAATTCGTCATAGACCGGCTCTTGAATTCTAAACAGGTTTTCCCACTGAGGGCCGGTGAATTCATCAGTATGAAAGCTTTGGAGAAAGGTTTGCTCAAGACCTTCCTTCCTCAAAAAGCTCCAATCTACCACGGCCCCATTTTCAACTTTGTGTTGTAGCAATTGGGTGTATTTGGTTGTGGCAGCATCGTTATTGAAGACACCCCAACTGAGGACCGTGTCGCCAAAGTTCTCTTGTTGGGATCTAGAGGAACTCCCTCTGCTAGGTCGTTGACGCTTACTCATTTTCTGCAACAAAGCAAGGAGGAACAAAAAGGGTTAATTTGTGAATCAAAGAATTGGTTGAGCATCAGACAAGTCTGACGCCGTCACCATTTGCGAGGTGACGCCGTCAGGTTTGACCAAATTTAAATTCAAAATTACGAGGGAAAAATCAATATCCAAACTTCAAGTTCATAAACCAAACGCCCCTTTTTACAGCAAAATGGGTGATTGGATCATAGGTTATGGTTCAAATTCGTGGCCACCCAATTAGTTAATAGACCCATTTGATTGCCAATCATCAAATGCTTTAATCATTGCTAAATTACACTAATTAAAGGGCATTATGAATTCTAGGCATGAATCAATCCTAGGGTTTCATGAGTTGGGGGGTTTCGAAATTGAAGAATCCTATGAGTAATTGAAGCGAAGAGAATGAATAAAAATTACTTACCACGTGGAGATTGGTAACGGAAGTTGGTGAATTGGACCTTGGAGATTCGTAGGTAGGGTCGGAGTGGATATGGTTTGTGGGGTTTGTGATGAAAGTGATGGAAATAAGGTTATTATTGTTGTGCAGACGGGGTGACGGCGTCACGTTCATAGTCTGACGCCGTCAGAAAAGCGTGATTTACCACTTTGTGCCAGTTTACAGATGAGCCCCTTGTATTTTTAGTGAGCAGCTTGTCAGGGTCAATAACTCTGATAGCTAGTCTCGTTAACAAGTTCCTCCTGGGTCAAATGTTTTGTTACTATCACGGGATGTAGTAAAATGTTGGAAAGGGTCGGTTGACGTCTCATTCAGGTTCCAATTTCCATCACGGCAGGTATTCAGGGAGTGAGGGGAACTTTTCCAGGGGTTTTCGAAATGAGGGTGCGCTTGAATTGAATTCTTTTCACACCTGGCTTAAAGCCAAATGATCGTTTCCTTACTTCGTGAAAGTCAGGGAGTGTGACCACCATGCTCCCCACGAATATACCATATACATGAGAATTCTTATTCTCGCAAGGGAGCCCAAAGGGATAAGAGATTTTTAAAGGTGAAGGCTTTGGGAAAGGAATTTCGTCATCCCATTCGTTGTACGGTTTATTAGGGACTGGAAGTTCAAAGTTCTTCTCGATCTTCTTGGGTAAAGCTTCATCCCTAATTTTCTCCTTTATTCTCGAGATAAACTTTTCTGCTAGTTCCATGAACACATCTTGGGTGTTTTTCAAGTGAGTCTCTAATTCCTGGATCCGTCTCTCTTGGTTGTTCATGAAAGTTAGCATTATCCCTTCAAATTCATCTTGTCGTGATAATTGATGAAACGTATGTTTACCAATTGTGTTCACACACTCATCGGGATTTTCATCATCCGTAGGTGTCTCGGCTTTCATTAATTTCTCAACCTGCCTTTTTATGTTTTCGAACAGCTGTTCTTGGGTTGCACTCATGCAATTTAAAATCCCTTCTTCCGAGAACGTTGAGTCTTTCCATTCTTCTTCTTCTTCATACTGTGCTAAGTCCTCAATGACTTCCCATCACTTATCGACACTGAGCCTGCTCAGCCTTCCATTGGCAGCGTAATCTATGGTTCTTCTAGTTTGATGGTTTACGCCATCATAAAATCGTTGGATTTGTAGCCAAGGATCCATGCCATGGTGAGGGACTTTTTGGAGTAAGTCCTTGAATCGAGTCCATGCCTCGTAGAGGGTTTCGCCTTGACGTTGTTGGAACATCAAGATATCATTCCTAAGCTAGGTAGTTCTTCCTGGTGGGAAAAACTGAGCGAGGAAATGAGTGGTGAGATCATCCCAAGAGGTGATGGATCCTGCGGGTAGACGCTCTAGCCATTGACTAGCTTGGTCCCGCAGAGAGAATTGAAAGAGACGTAGTCGGGTCGTCTCTCGAGTGGCAACATCAAGGTCTATAGAATCAACGATTTTGAGAAAGTCCTTGAGATGTTGATTAGGATCTTCGGAACGAAGTCCATGAAATTGATGAAGCGAAAAGTGTACCGCTTTTAAGGGGTCATTTAAGCCCTAAATCGTATTTATTTGATCAAATATTGCCCTAAATCGTTCCTTTTGTCATTTTAGGTACTTTTGAGGAGAAATATGGAAAAGGAGGCATTTTGGACGTTTTTGGAGCATAAAAGTGAAGAAAACGACAAAGTCTCAAAAATCGGCTAAAAGTTACCCTTGACGGCGTCAGATTCTACTCTGGACGGCGTCATGGCTTGGCAAGAAAAGGTGGATGTGAAATTTACTCATGATAAGCCAGTGAAAATTGCATGTAAATTCTGACGGCGTCACGCTTTAACCTGATCAAGGGCGTCATGGCTTAATTCAAAGAGGGACGGCGTCACGTTCACGAGCTGACGGCGTCAAGCCTTGATAAGCCAGAACGGATTTTGGAGAGCTAAAGAGGGACGGCGTCAAGAAGGTCATCCGGGAACCCTAAAAGCGGCGAGGTGACGGCGTCACACTCTATAACGTGACGCCGTCAGATGTAAAAATCTATATATAGTTTTCTAATTTTTTGTCATTAGAGAGAGCTTAGTGTGGAATTTTTGGGAGAAAACCCTAAGACGATTTTAGCATCTTTTTCAAGGCTTTTTGCCTTGAGATCTTCCATGTTACATTGAAAGATAAGTTTTCAATTAATCATTCAATATGTCTATGTGTTGTTTGATTCTATCTTGTTCTTGTCTTTTGTTTAACATGTTAGGCTAGATTTATCTTGTGTTTGCTTAGATCTAATGAAACTTAGCTATTGATTATTGGTTATTAGTGTGTTATTAGTTGTATTGGATGATTGTTTATCTATGTTAGGCTTAAGAAAACTGGCTAACTTCCTATTCGGTAACTTGCTTGAACGTCTTAAGAAACATGAACCAAATGCGTACTAAAGGTTTTTATGGTTGTATTTAATGCACAAGCGAATTCTAGTGATCCCATGTTAGGAGCTTCCTAGCCGGCTCGACATAGGAGTGAAGTAGGAGCTTGTAGAGTTGGGGAAGTACGTACGCCACCCCACGATTGGTATTAAGGAATACACCCGTCATCCACGCGACTAATACACACTAATCAACCGGTAAAAGATAGTTAGGGAGTAAGGAAATCTAAGTAAACACATTTCTCTACACATAAGTTTCTCACCAACATTTTATTTTCAGTTATTTATTTTATTTGCATTTGTAGTTATTTGGGTTAGTTGACTAGCAACTAATTCCGCCCACTCCTTCAAAACCCGAGATTTTACTTGCTTTCATAAAAAATTATAAAAACACAAAAAGAATCTTCCTCAACCCTTAGACCTATTAGAGTAGTCTTTCATACCTAACGAACACTATTCCCTGTGGAGAACGATCAATCCCCCGTACTTACCACTACACTATACTACATCGGTCAGGTACACTGCCTGGTGGGGTTGTAAGCCTCTTGAGATCCCTCGAGAGGTAAAACCTGTTGTAAGGTTGCAAAACCACACATCAGAAATGCGCATCCGCTTTGCACCAACTGGATGGTGTCGGATCGCAAGGGAGTGACATTGGCTCCTTGAGTGAGCTCAATGGTGTTTCGATAGCCATGGTGGCTAGGACGGGAGTAGTCTCCTAAGGTACGGGCTCTAGGAGGTGGGTGTTGTTGTGGTGGTGGGTTGTTGGGATCGAAGATATTACCACCTTCCATGATGTCGGATGGTAATGGTTACGAACAAAGAAACGAAGAAAAAAGATAGACTAAAGAAAACCTAAAAAAATAAAAATCTCACTAGAAAGGAATCTAGTGAGTAGACCTAATTAAAATAAAAAATTCAACCTAAACAATAACTATTCCCCGGCAGCGGCGCCAAAAACTTGATGCCTGGTTTTGCGACCTTACAACAGGTTTTACCTCTCGAGGGATCTCAAGAGGCTTGCAATCCCCACCAGGCAGTGTACCTGACCGATGTAGTATAGTGAAGTGGCAAGTACCGGGGGATTGATCGTTCTCTAGGGGAATAGTGTCGTTAGGATTGAAAAACTACTCTAATAGGTCTAATGGTGAGGGAAGATTCTTTTTGTATTTTTATATTTTATGAAAGCAAGTAAAATCTCGGGTTTGAAGGAGTGGGCGGAATTAGTTGCTAGTCAACTAACCCAAATAACTACAAATGCAAATAAAATAAAATAACTGAAAATGAAAAGGTTGTGGAACTTATATGGAGAGAAATGTGTTTACTTAGACTTCCTTACTCCCTAACTATCTTTTACCGGTTGATTAGTGTGTATTAATTGCGTGGATGACGGGTGTATTCCTTAATACCAATCGTGGGGTGGCGTACGTACTTCCCCAACTCTACAAGCTCCTACTTCACTCCTATGTCGAGCCGGCTAAGAAGCTCCTAACATGGGATCACTAGAATTCGCTCATGCATTAAATACAACCATAAAAACCTTAGTACGCATTGGTTCATGTTCCTTAAGACGTTCAAGCAAGTTACCGTATAGGAGGTTAGCCAGTTTTCTTAAGCCTAACATCGATAAACAATCATCCAATACAATTAATAACACACCAACAACTAATAATCAATAGTTAGGTTTCATTAGATCTAAGCAAACACAAGATAAATCTAGCCTAGCATGTTAATTAAAAGACAAGAACAAGATATAATCAAACAACACATAGACATATTGAATGATTAAATGATTACTTATCTTCAATTAAACATGGGAGATCCAAGGGTATAAAACCCTTAAAAATGGCAGAAAATTCGTCTAGGGTTTCTCCTCACAAAGTTGCACACTATGAATAAAAATTGCAAAACTATATATAGAGTTTAGGGGCTGACGGCGTCACGTTGTAGGAGGTGACGCCGTCACCTCGCCGTGGCTAGGGTTCCCGGATGGTCTTCCTGACGCCGTCCCTCTTTAATCCTCCAAAATCCGCTCTGGCCTATCAAGGGTTGACGCCGTCAGAATAGTGCTTGACGCCGTCTCTCTTTAACTTAAACCGTGACGACCTTGATCACCTTAAAGGGTGACGCCGTCAGACTTTCCATTGTAAAACTCTCTGGCGCGTCACGTGTATTTTGTCATATCCACCTCTTTTGCCAAGCCATGACGCCGTCAGGAGCAATCCTTGACGCCGTCATGTGTACTTTTCCAGCAGCTTTGGAGACTTTGTCGAATTCTTTACTTTTATGCTCCAAAAACGTCCAAAATGCTTCCTTTTCCAGATTTTTTCTCCAAAGTACCTAAAATGACAAAAGGAACGATTTAGGGCAATATTTGATCAAATAAATGCGATTTAGGGCTTAAATGACCCCCTAAAAGCGGTACACTTTTCGCTTCATCAACGACTTACAATCGTCGTTTCCAAGAATTGTCGTTGCTTTGCCCCGAGATGGTTCATTCTGAGGCGCTCAAGATTCAACAATACACTGATGGATTGCCACTGGCTACTAGGAATGATGTGATTGCTGCAAACCCGACTAATCTCCATGAGGCCATCATGATAGCTCAACGTTTAATGGATTCACTGGTTCTTGAATGTGCAGAAAAGGGGAGGAATGATAAGAGGAAAAGGGAGGATCAGTCTAAGGGTAATGATCACCCGAACAAATGACAAGAGGTCGCAAAGGTGTATGCTATCGGGGACGGGGAGAAGAAGCGTTACAGTGGAAATAAACCTATTGCAACCGTTGTAAGCGTCATCATCACGGGCAATGTAGTATTATGTGCCGAAATTGCTCAAAGGTTGGACACATAGCTAAGGATTGTAAATCCCGACCCCTGGCCATGGCGCAAACAACTCAAGCAACGGATTGGAAGGCCAGTGTCACTTGCTATGGATGTGGGAAAAAGAGGCACTACAGGAACGAGTGTCGAGAGACGTGGAACTAAGGGAACCAAGGGAATGGAGGAAATCATGGAAGTCGAGGCACGGGAGGAAATGGGCATAATCATGGTAATCGAGGAGCAGGAGGAAATCGGGGAAACCAAGGCACTGGGAGTAGTAGGGAGATGTGGGAGCAGCCCAAGGAAGGGTATATGTTATTGGGAAGGAGATCAAGGAGGACCCGAACGTTGTCACTGGTACGTTCCTTCTCAACAATCGTTATGCTTCTATATTGTTTGATACTGGTGCCGATAGGAGTTTTGTATCCACTACGTTTATGCCCTTGCTCGAAAATTCCCTAACAGCCTTAGGTATTGAGTACAATGTAGAGTTAGCAAACGGTAACCTTAAAAGGATATACACCATCATCCGTGGCTGTACGTTGAACTTTCTAAACCATCCTTTCAACATCGATCTCTTACCTGTCACATTAGGCAATTTCGATGTCATCATCGGCATGGATTAGTTATCCAAGTATCGTGCTAATATTATCTGCGATGAGAAAATTGTTCGTGTGCCTTATGGAAAAGAAGTCTTGAACATACAAGGAGATAGGAGCGATCGTGGATGTCCCTCCAGATTGAACATTATCTCTTGTACTAAGGCATAAAAGTATGTAGAAAAATGGTGTTACCTCTTCTTGGCCCGGATTTCTAAGAAGAAAGGGAAGGAGAAGGGTGAAAAACGCATAGAAGATGTACCTATCGTCCGAGACTTTCCGGAAGTATTTCCAGAGGACTTACATGGAATCCCGCCAGTGAGACAAGTTGAATTTCAGATCGAATTGATACCTGGAGCTGCACCCGTAGCCCGAGCACCCTACCGACTCGCCCTTACTGAATTGGAAGAGCTGTCGAAACAGTTGGTAGAATTGTCAGAAAAGGGATTTATACGACCGAGTTCATCACCTTGGGGAGCTCCAGTATTGTTTGTAAAGAAGAAGGATGGATCTTTTCGCATGTGCATTGACTATCAAGAGTTGAATAAATTGACAGTGAAGAACCGATATCCTCTACCCGGGATCGACGATCTGTTTGATCAACTTCAAGGATCGAGCGTTTACTCAAAAATTGACTTACGATCTGGATATCACCAGCTTAGAGTTCGGGAAAAAGATATTCCAAAGACTGCGTTCAGAACTCGTTATGGACACTACGAATTCCAAGTGATGCCATTTGGTTTAACCAACGCACCAGCAGTATTCATGGATCTCATGAATCGAGTGTGCAAACCCTATTTGGATAAGTTTGTGATAGTATTCATAGATGATATCCTGATCTACTCTAAGAGTAAAGAGGAGCATGAAGAGCATCTAACTTATCTTGGAATTACTGAAACAGGAACAACTATACGCCAAATTCTCTAAGTGTGAATTTTGGATCTCAACCTCAAAATTCTTGGGTCACGTAATTGATAGTCAGGGAATTCACATGGATCCCGCGAAGATCGAGTCCATCAAGGAATGGGCCGCCCCGAAAACCCCAACTGAAGTTCGTCAATTCTTGGGTCTAGCTAGCTATTATCGGAGATTCATCGAGGGATTCTCTAAAATAGCCAAGCCTTAAACTAAGCTGACTTAGAAGAATGTAAGGTACAAATGGGGAAAAGAAGAAGAAGAAGCATTTCAACTGTTGAAAGAGAAGTTGTGTAGTGCACCTATCCTAGCCCTACCCGAAGGAAGCGAAGACTTCGTCGTGTACTGCGACGCTTCGCACAAAGATTTAGGAGCTGTCCTGATGCAACGAGAGAAAGTGATAGCGTATGCTTCACGACAGCTTAAAACCCATGAGGAAAACTACACAACTCATGATTTGGAATTAGGTGCAGTAGTATTCGCACTCAGAATATGGAGACATTATCTGTATGGCACAAAGTGCATTGTGTATACCGACCATAAGAGTTTGCAACACATCTTGGACCAGAAAGAGCTGAACATGAGACAGCGTCGTTGGTTAGAACTACTCAGTGATTACGACTGCGAGATTCGCTATCATCCCGGTAAGGCAAACGTTGTTGTTGATGCTCTTAATCGAAAGGAGAGAATACCACCGTTGCGAGTCAGATCCTTGGGGATGACTATTAGTTCACCGTTACCATCTCAAATTCTTGAAGCCCAAGCCGAAGCATTAAATGAAGAAAACCGACCGAACAAAAACCTCTATGGGATGGTAGAAAACAAAAATGGCTTTGTAAAGCGTTCCGATGAAACATTATGCTTTGGAGACAGAAGCTGGGTACCACTCTATGGAGGAATTCATGAGTTGATTATGCACGAGTTGCACAAATCAAAATATTCCATTCATCCCGGATCTGATAAAATGTACCAAGACCTGAAGAAACTGTATTGGTGGCCTAACATGAAGGCCGAAATAGCCCTGTATGTCAGCAAGTGCTTAACATGTTCGAAGGTGAAGGCCGAACATCAGAAACCGTTAGGGTTATTGATACAACCTGAACTCCCTGTCTGAAAATGGGAGCGAATCACCATGGACTTCATCACTAAATTACCAAGAACAGCTAGTGGTTGTGATACTATCTGGGTAATCGTAGATCGACTCACTAAATCTGCTCATTTTTTTGCAATCAGCGAAAATGACAGTATGGATAAACTTGCCCAACTATATCTGAAAGAAATTGTTTCCCGACATGGTGTGCCAATATCGATTATCTCGGATCAAGACAGTTGTTTCACGTCAAATTTTTGGAAGTCACTCCAGACGGCCATAGGATCAAACCTCGATATGAGTGATGAGTGCTTGTTTACTCATCATTTTATGCCCATATGATACATAAAAAATGCTAAAAACAGCCAAATATACCAATTTATACTGCAGATATCCTTGGTTTGTGTTTTTATGTGTTTCAGGTACAAAGGATTGAAAATAGAGCAAAAACGAATATTTTTGGATCGACTCAACAACATTTGTGCATTTGATCAAGTGAAGACAAAGTCAAGGTCAAAGTCAAAGTCAACCTCAAAGAATATCAAAATGTCACAAATGGTCCTTGGAAATAATTTTCAGAATTGGCAAAAATGGTCCCTAAACTTAAACTAATTCCTAAACCTTATCCCATTTAACCACTAAACTAATAAACCCAAATCCTTAAACCAATTCCTAACCCACTCCACCACAAGCCCAATCCAAAAAAACCATCCAACCATTTTTTAGCTAATACCAGGGTCAAATGGTCAAACCCACTCACCCTGCTTTTCCCTCCTTCCCAAACAATACCCACTCACCTTACCTTTCCCCTTTCCCCAGACCTTTCACCTCAACCTTGTCTCCTCTGCTCTAGCCACCCTTTTTTCCCTCCCCTCCAATAGCCTCAAGTACTCTTCACGTGATACCTCACAAGCTGGCAATCCTCCAGTACAAGTTTGGGCGCCAAAATCTGGATTAAGGGCTAAGATTGCACAAGTGTTATTTGTTGGGAATTAAATATTCAAGAAGTTTAATATCGGGTTCTATTCAAAGAAATACTCTAAGTATGATTCTGCTGCTAGAGCATTTGGTTCCTGCTGCTAATGTTTGTTCCTGCTGCTAGAACATTTGATTCTGCTGCTAGCGATAAATGATTCTGCTGCTAGGCTTAACATTCTACTGCTGAAGGATTCTGCTGCTAGCGTTAACATTGCTGCTGCTAAAGTACTTTCTGCTGCTGAGTGGATAAGTATGAAAAGATATTATGTGTATTTAAGTCAACAATATACGGTAGATAATATCTTACCCTATGTGCTTAGTTAACAAGTTGTGTACACAGATACATGTTGTATCTTATGTACTGACACACTCAAGATAAATTAGCAAGTAGTTAACAATATTGTAAAAGATCTTTCTTGTGATATAAAAGAAAGATCTTAGTCTAGAGATATGTGTGTGTTAAACTTATAGTGAAAAATATATCTCTCAAGAACAAACACAAAAATATCACAAGTAAGAAAAACTTAAGATTCAAGGTTGTAACCCTAGTGATAACTCAAGATCACTCGTATTATTATCTTAATAATATTGAATCGTTTGGTGATAATCTTTCATTGTTCATTGTCATATAACAAACACAACTGTTCCATTTCCATAACCATAATAACCTTCTAAGTGTGATTAAGTAGATTCCGCATACTTAATCATATTCACTCAATATATCATACACACAAAGTACAAAAGGTTTAACCACCTTAACCGTGTGTTGAATCCTAACAAGTGGTATCAAAGCAAGGCTGATATTATTGATTTAGAAGAAGAAGCTTAAGAAATGGATGTTCAAGATACTGCTACACATGTTGCTGCAAAGTTTCCCATTGTGAAAACTTATTTTAGAGGTTACTAACAATAAGTTTTGTGATCATTTATGGACTCTAGGTTGTTACACCTTTGATCTAGGATTTTGTCTATGACTAACATGATGATAATATTGGCGGAATATTCAAATGAAAGAAACAATATTATCACAACAAGGTTTTGCCAAACTTTCTCTTTTGTTATAAAATCAGCCCCAATACTACTTGATCAATAGCAGTACGATTACCCTCTAATCATGGATCGAAGATCCTTGAGGCTAAACAAACATAACAACATCAGACCCCATGTCTGATGTTCCCACACACACTCACTATTTGATATTTTACATTTTAACACATTTCTGTGTTTAAATTCTAAGCATACTAAACACTTGTAAAACATATTTTTATCTAAGGGGTAAGATCTCCTTTTATAATCCAAGGAGACCTTTTACAATATGATAAGACTTTGTCTACTACTTGCTTGTTATGTGTCAGTCATTAAGATACAACATGTATCTTGTTTTACAACTTTGTTGGCTGAACAAATATCTAGATATTATCTAAGGATAATATCTTCTTCATCCTTATCCATCCAGCAGCAGTATGACTCACTGATCAACAGCAGCTTCATTTGTACTAGCAGCAGTATCAAATACACTACCAGCAGGAATAGATACACTACCAGCAGAAACAGATACACTACCAGCAGTATCATTTTATGCCTAGCAGCAGAATCTACTTAGCATATTTTGCTTATCATTTCAGTATTTCTTCATGTTTCATTCTTCTTGTTCTGTGATCATCAAATCTATGAAAATATAATTCCCAACACCCATGATCAAACAAAATGAGTTTGGGTTATAGAGGTTGAGAATTGAGCAATATTTCATGGTCCAAGACTATGCTCTCTGGGATATCATTACATATGGTGATTCTTTTTCACTAGGCTATTCAGATGTTATCATTGACGGCAAAACAGTAAGACAAAGAAATACTGGACCAATTTCAAATGAAGAAAGGATACAGAAGAGAAATGATCAAAAAGCAAGAAACTTGTTGCTTATGACCATTCCTGGTGAACAAATGGTATCCTTTAGCAAGTATCCAGATGCAAAAACTCTTTTTGAAGAGATTTGTGCATGGTTTGGTGGTAATGAAACTACCAAGAAAACACAAAAGACATTGCTGAAACAACAATTTGAAAATTTTAGTTCAAATAGCAATGAATCTCTTGATAAGTTGTTTTCTAGATTACACAAGCTTGTCAGCCAGCTAAGTGTATTGAGTGTTGAGATAGCAAAGGAAGATCTCAACATGAAGTTTTTGAGTAGTCTACCTGATGAGTTCCATACTCATGTGGTTGTCGGGATGAACAAGCCAGATATTGAAACCATGAGACTCAATGATTTGTTCAATAACTTTAAAATTGTTGAACAAAGTCTAAAGAAGTCTGGAATCTATAGTCCTAGTTCTGGGAATGTGGTACTTTTGTCATCTCCTAGTATTAGTAAGTCAGAAGAGGTAGATGAAGTTGAAGGTGTTTCTATTGCTACATATGGTGGTCCTTCTACTAGTTTACAGAAGAATGTTGCTGGACTTGGAGATCCATCGTTTTATGTATTCATGTCTAGTCAAACTAGTGGTTCTTCTCTAACTCATGAAGATCTTGATCAGTTGGATGATAATGATCTGGAAGAGATGGACATCAAATGGCAGGTTGCTTTGCTTAGCATGAGAGCTAAGAAGTTCTGGCAGAGAAATGGTAAGCAGATTACCATTGATGGTAATGAAACTGCTGGGTTTGATAAGAAGAAAGTAGAGTGTTTCAACTGTCACAGGTTAGGACACTTTGCTAAAGAATGTAGAAACCCAAGGAAGCAGAATAATAGAAGCACATGGTATAGGCAAGAGAAGAAGAAGGAAGTCACAGTTGAAGAACCAAGGGCTATGCTAGCCATAGATGGGGTTAACTATGACTGGAGCTTCATGGCTGATGAAGAGGAAGCACCAACAAATGCTGCTCTTGTGACCACTGAGACTGCTCTAATGGCCTTCTCTGATTCAGAGGTAAATTCCATAACCAAATGTTCTGAATCATGTACTGCTCTTAAAGATAATGAAGAACTTAAAAGAAAAGCTGATAATAGGCGAGAAGAACTAATTATTGCCTTAGCCAATTTAAGTAATCATAAAAGAGCTATAGGTGTACTTGAAAGACAAATTACACACTTTCAAGGCAATGAATCTAGGTTTACTGATGACTTAAATGCTCTACAAAGAGGCATAGCATTTAGAGATGAATTACTTACTAGTCAAAGTAAACAATTAGCTGAAGCCAATAATAAAACTGAAAATGTTAAGATAACTATAGATGCTTTAGCTCATGCCTCAGAGGGAATGAATAAGATTTGGGAAGCTCAAGTAATCGATAAAGCTAAGTCTGGTTTAGGATACAAATCTGTTCCTCCACCATATAGAGGTGTTCCTTCACCTCCAGGTGTTGACCTAGCTGTTAAGAATTCTGGGAAATAGTAGATTTTCATTGCTGCTGGTAGCATAGCTGGTTCCTGCTGGTAGTGTACGGTTCCTGCTGAGGTTGATTGCTGCTGGTTTTGTTATTTTTTTCTGCTGTTAGTTATTATTGCTGCGGGTATTAGTAGATGTTAGCCCGTATGTTTAGAATGTTAGTCTGAGTTATTTTAGGAAGAGATTCATGTATATCTCTTTACACGTTTTCTTAGTAATGTGACATTAGGGTTTCTTGATTATAAAAGAAACATATGGCTAACGGTTTTGTAACAAGTTGAAAAACAAATTCATTAGTTAATCAAAAGATCCATAGAGGATTAAAATCTTTATAGTTTAATAAAGAAAAACCTTGTTGGTAACTTTGATTGTTGTTCTTATTATTATTTCGCTGCGTATGCAATCATTGTTGCTATAATCCTAGTTGGGCTAGATCTTGGATTCAACACTTGGTATCAGAGAGGGTTGCTCTGGAGATCTAGGGATTAAACAAGGTTTTTATCTGTGGAAGAAGAGCAGTTTTGAAGCAGATAGACAGAAGCAGATCTTAATTTTTGAGGTAACCGGTATCTATTTTTTATTGGCATCGAATTGATTACTGATCTGATAATGGATAAAGTTTTGTCGTTGACTACATGACAATTAATTTATTCACCTAGTACTGATCGAATATTGTATTTGATTTGCGGGGATAAAAGTGTTTGTCGATTTGTTCAAACGAATTAATTGGTCGGTGGAGGCATTTAATTGGTCGGTGGAGGTATTTGATTTTATTCTGTCGTTTACTGAATATTGAATTCGGGTGTGGCTTTCGTTTGTCGCTTGTGATTTTTGGAATTGTGAAATCTGCGATTATTATTTGTGGGTCATACTGGTATATTACACGCAAGTGATTTTGGGGTGTTTTCTTTAGTGTGGTATATTTAATTCTCTGTATCGTTTATTCACTGATAGCGATTCGGTAATTGGATTTGTCGATTGTGAATTGATTGTGGATTGGTGACAGTGATTGTTAATTCTTTTCTGACATTTGTTAAGCCTGGTGGAATCATTAAACCCTTTGATACAAATCTCTTAAACCCTCATACAATGACTTTATTCGGATTTGATGATTCTTTGGAGACATTTGTCATGAAGGTTAGAGCCTTGCTACCTTATGACTCAAGGGAAGACAGGGCATGAAATGCTAAATCTGATGAGGAAAGATGTGCCACTCACGTTAGGGAAATGGTTACTGGACATGAGACAAAAGGTGAGGCAGATGTGGTTGGTGAATTCGCTATGCTAGGTGTTTTCCCATCTCAGGTACAAAAGTGTCATTTTGGTTGTCATGATTTATATGCTTTACTTAAGAAAGAATATGATGAAATGGAATCTCAGTATAGTGAATACTTTGTTAAGGTACAAGCTTATGAAAAGTCTCTTAAAACATTAAAAAACAAAAAGCTTGGTACCAAAATAATCAGTTAGCATATGAGGAAAAGGTTAGGGTTTTGCAGAGAGATTTAGAAAACACCACTAATGAGCTTAAATATTCTGAATCTCAAAATGCTAAGGTCAAATTAGAGAAACAGGATTTGCAGACTAAGCTAGACAATACCTTGGCTAGGTTTGATAAATGGAAAGAAACATCTAAAAACCTAAACAAGTTAATTGATAGTTCTATGTCTGTCAGAACAAAACTTGGTTTAGGATTTGAAGACTATATAGGGGCAGATCAAGTTTATGACCCTAATGAGTATAGTATTTTTGACCCTGAACCTGTAGACTATCAAATTCCTGTTAAGTTTGTCAAAGAAGGAGGAATGAATGCTGTTCCTCCTCCTATAAGAGGAGTGTTTAAACCTGTCCCTATCCACTCAGACCTTGACTTAGACTTAGATGAATCACATAGATCCTATGGCAAAAGGTCCATTGACTTGCCTACTTCAGACTGTGAAACTAAAGACTTTGTCTCTTGTTCTAACAGTGACAAATCCGCTCAACCCAAGTCTGATGACTATATCACATGTGATTCAAGTGAAAAGTCTGCCACACCCAGGCCTAATGATGCATCCACAAAAGTGACTGATGATGAATCCATTTCTAAAATAGCTCATCCTGACAATAGTTCACTTAATTTTGTTAAAATCAGTTCACCTTCAAGTACTGGTAGTGAGACTTTTGTGTCTAATAAAACAAGACATGGAAAGAACAAAAAGATTAAAAAGAAATCATGTTTTGTTTGTGGTAGTTACTCTCATCTCATTAAAGACTGTAATTATCATGAGAGTAGAATGGGTATGTGTGATGTGCAATCTAGACCTTTGTGGAACAATGTTGAGCATATACCCCCATTTGTCCCTAGAGAAAATGCATTTCCTGCTGGTAATGCAAAACGACCAGCGGCTGTTGCTGTTGGTAGGCCTTTTAGACCTGCAGCTGTTCCTGCTGGTAAGCCAGTTCCAGCTGGTAGAACTAATTCTGCTGGTTGGAAAAGGAATGTTGCTAGACCATTCTACAGACCTACAAGCATTTTTTTCCAAAATGATTATAGGTTTGATTACTATGGCCCAATGCATATGAGGGGGCAAAGATGGGACACTGCTGTTCAATCCTCATCAGATTGTTCTTGGAGAAACAATGGCTGGTATTGAGGGGAGGCATAAGCCTAAGGGGAGGCTTATTGTTGTATATTTTGTGCTAACTAACATTTTTTTAAGTTTGTTTTGTGTTCACTAACTAAAATAATGCTGCTGTTGAATTTGTCGCTTCCTTGGTTGCTGCTGTTGATTGACTTTTTGTATTATGGGGTATTAATTGTCAATCAGTGATCAATTGCTTCACGTGGGTCAATTAATTCAAGTGGGGTAGTTGTATTTTTTGTCGCTTGTGCAAATTAGCCTAATTTAAATGGGTCGATGGTTTGCAAGTTGGACAATGATGCTGCTATTGATTATCTTATTGGTCGGTGGTCAATTGATGCATTGATTTGTTATTAATCGATTGTGGGTACGGGTGAATTAAATGGAGTGTGTCAGACTGGTTTGCTATACGCAAGTGGATAACAAATTCAGTGGTACGTTTGTGGCAAATTTGTGATTGGTGGACTCATTGTGAAATTTTGTTTTGGAAGCTGCGTACTGTGGTTCTTGTCAGTGGTTGGTAATCATCCTCTCGTACTGTTGATGAAGGTCAAAGTAATTAATTCTGGTTGTCGCTTGTGATACTTTGGTCAAATACATGGGGCCAGTTTGAATAATATTGGCAAGAAGCTACTACTGAGTTTTAATGATTTACTGGGTCTGAATTAAGTCTGATGCTTCTGCTATACTATTTTGTTGCTACTGCTATGCTTGAACTATTTCTGTTGGCAGTGTTCCCGTTCCTACTGGTAACACCATTTCTGATGGTTGCTCGGTTTCTGCTGCTCTCGGTATATATATATATATATATATATATATATATATATATATTATATATATAATATATATATATATATATATATATATATATATATATTTATATTTTTTTTCAATTTCTTTCTTTATGTTTACTTTTATTTTTAGTGTTAAAATTTAAAATAATAATAATAATAATAATAATTTTAGCTTGTATACTAACTTTTGTGTAGGTACAGTGTTGGTCTTTGACCACACAACAAATGGTGTTGTAGCTAAGAATCACTCTTTATCACACTAATATGGGGCGTTTAAACACAAAAGGATGAGATGGGACAAGATGTGTATATGGATCGAATGATATAGAAGATAAATAGATGTTAAAGCTTTTCTTGTTAAACACACACATACACAGTTGAACCACTTCTCAAATGAGACTTTGAGAAGCTTATATATCACAAGGATATTACCCTAATGGGCCTTCAATGGGCCTCGTGGGTTGTAACTCTTGGATTGGGCTTTTACATATAAACTTAGTCTAACATAAGCCCATAATACACAAAGTTCTAACTAATTGAATGACCATCACTTTAAACACTAAAATTAAAGCTAACAATCTCCCCCTAAGGGATGGTCATTCAACAGATGCACTACGTGATTAGATCTTTAGACTTCATGGTCTTGAACTTTGTGATTCTTTGTTCCTTCATGCATTGTGATCTTCATCATATCGTCCATTGATTGTTCTTTGTCTTGATCAACATCTTCATGTATTCACAACTTCATTTCTTCCAATGTAGATGATGATTGATGGACTTTCTTCATTACCTGCATAAAACAGTTAGCAATAATTCGTCCAGCTCTTCCAGTTTCAGATCTCATTATGACACTTACAACTTATGTTCTTTTTGGTGAACACAAGTTTATTATATTGGAAGTGTTCCTAAGAGATCTTTTGATGAATCTCATGGCTCTAGACTCAATTATGTGCGTTTTGGTTTTAGTTATCGGAGGCATGAAGCAGAGTGCCAGCTTTTCAATATCAATACATCTCGGAGTGAGAGGTCGATAGATTATGCATTGTTCTCCGTGAGAAATGAAACAAATATCTTTTAAGAGATATCTGAGTGGCTGGGAGGGGTTGTGCAACGCGTCACTGGGTCCATGACGTCTTGTCTTCAATATCAGTATCATCTTTGTGATAACCGATAGCAAATGTATTGACCCGGTTTCTGCCCTGAGTTTTCATGGAGGGCTATTTCTTTTCACCCTTTCATTAAGCTTTTCTTTTTCATTCTTTAACCCCTTCTTTCTCCTTTCTCATTTACTCCTTTTTTCAATCATACCTAAGGACTTCTAATTCTAATCTATTGGAATTGTCCTTGGGTAGATCCCTCCGGTTCTGGCGAATCATTGAACTTTACCTAACCATAATCACCTTATTACTCCATGATTATCCTAGATTTGTTGATCGCATGCCATAAAACCATTTGTGAAAATCTCTCAAAGTGTTTATGAGAAAACACATTTAGATAACACTTCGAGAGTTTTGCATCTTTCGGAAATACTCCCCCTTCACATGTGCTCATACATTTTTGAAATAACTTGCACATGTTGGGTAGAGATCGCACATTTTGAAATGATCAACTTTCAATGAACATGACCTTCGCGAGACACGCTTACATCACTAGTTAGACTAGCTTGAAATTATTACCCGTCCCGGTCATATTCAATGATCATCTCTCGAATTGGTACATTCTACTCAGACAAGTCCTTTGCGAGACACGCTTGCATCACTGAATAAATTCAGCTTGAAATTATTACCCGTCCAGGACAAGTCTTTTCGATTGCTGACATTTAAGCTTCGTCAATTCGATGGTTAATCTGAGTCTTTCTGATGAGATCCTTTGAGATTCGAACCATGATCACATTTTAATCCCATTTCTCCCCCTCAAAAATAGCATTTCAATGGTATTTTTGATACCGTTTGATTAACATCATTGTTTTTGGAAAGCTAATAGGGAGAAACGATTTTGCATGAACTTTTTTGGAACAAAATTGTTTTGATCTACTCCCCCTCAAAACTTGCATTGGGTGTGACATTTTTGTAAACTTTGGAGCAAGTGGGGAGTAACGATTTGAAAAATCTTAAGTAAAATTTTTGAAAAGATTTGAAAAACCTTTTGAAGAAATTTGAAGAAAATTTTGCTTAAGATTAAGAAGTTTGGATTAAAAAACTTTGCATGAAAACTTCTTATCATTTAGGATTGTTGCAATAAAGTGTACAACAGGGTCCTTTCTTTGAAAAACGGGTTATACACTGTTGTGTGTGCATAAGCCAAAACGTTGAAGCTCGGGTTGTAAGCTGAAATACTTACAAGCCATTGATTTTTAGGATAAGTGCTTGAAATTTTTTGATGAAGCACTTTCCTTTCTTTGAAGTACGGGTCCTGAACTGATGTGTTCAGAAGCCATTAAATTAAGCGCGGGTTTCGTACTGAAGTGCACGAAAGCCATTTTGACCAGATTAGACAACAACTTTTGGAACCCATTTGAGCACTGCACCAACGGGTTTTGCAAATTTTGAAAACCATTTGTAAGTTGTGTCAATCTGATTCAAAGAAGTTGAATTCCAACGAGGACTAAAAACCGGTGTTTCATTTGGAAATAACAATCGTGGAATCAACGGTGATTTAAAACTCTTTTTCTTTTGAAAATGGTTTGAGAAACTCGTTGTCTCTTTTGGAGTTTTAAAACTTGAAGCAGAGTCACTCTTGTTTTGTAGCGGAAGCATTTCAGAGTTTGAATGACTTTGCTTTGGTTTCCACACTTGCCTTACCCGTGTAAAGCGAGATTGTGGAGTTTGAAAAATTGTATTCTCTTCATGAGAATGATTGGACCTTGAAAGCTTTTGAGGAGTAAGTGTTTCATAAACTCTTGGTTTCTTCGAAAACTTCCTTCCTTTTTGCAAAGAATAGGCTGTAAATTGAGAAACCTTTTTCAAAAATGGTTTTGAAGATTCACCCGTGTAAACCTTCTTTGAAACACTACCCTCTTTGGGAAACTTGTTTGAAACAGGAGATTTGCCTTTTGATCGATTGAGAGCATCAAACTTTGCTTTTAAGGCATTGTCTGACATTCGCAAATCATTGTATTCTTTTTGAAAAAGATCTTGGGATGCTAATTTAGATTCCAAAGAAGCAATTTGTTTCAAAAAATGATCTTTTTCGGCTTTTGAATCATCCGTTTTACGAGCCAATTTCCGTTCGAAAACAATATTTTCTTTTTCAAGTCTTTCAAAATATGTTTCGAATTTGTTCATTTTGTTGAAAAGATAAGTTTTTGCATCCTCAAGATCGTTTGTTCGTTGAGCTAAAAGTGTTTCAAGCTCAAGCACTTTTGTTTGAAGCGCATGATTTGCATTTTCCGTTTCAAAATCTGAAGAATTAGAATCAAACAGAGGATTTGGATAGGAAACTTTTGTAACATGAGGCTTCAATACTTCAGACTCCTTTTGTTTCGTGTTTGATTTTTGATTCAGAACATGTGAACGTTTGATTGAATCAAACAGGTTTTTGTAAGTCTATTTCAAATGCTCATTTTCTTTTTGTAATGATGCCACAACATGTTCCAATTCAATATTTTTTGTATCAAGTTCATCCAAATCAAACTTGATATTGGCATCATCACAATTTTCTTCAAAAATCTTTTCTTTTTCAGAAGAAGCAATTCTTTTTGACAATTTTTCTTTGACTTCAGCTACTTCATTTGAAAGTTCAGTGATTTTCCTTTTGAGACAAAGATTTTCAGATTTCAAAGAAGATGTTTGTTCAAAATCCACATTCTCATGCTCATGGCAGACAGATACCGACTTAAGTGACTCAATTTGATTTGTGAAAAATTCTTTTTGGATATCAAGATTTAAGCATTTTACATCAAATTCATCTTCAAGAGAATGGATGTACTTTAAATCTTCTCTCATTTCAGTGACAAGAAATTTTTCAAAGTATTCAAAACTTAAGTTGATATTTTTTACAAGAGGTTCAATCTCATCTTTTAGTAACTTACAGACTTCCCTTTTTAGCCAAGAGTCTGATAACATGAGACGAGTGTAGTCACTCTCGGTGTATTGTTGTTTCGACCAAATGACCTTTAACGTGTGCTCAATGTGATTTTTAAGATTACAAAACTGTTTCCTTGCTTTATTTTGCCATAACTTAGCATCATAAGTAGCAAGTTGAACTTCTTTGAAAAATCTTTTCACATTAGTGTCTTTTCTTTTCAAAGGTGGTTTTGGTATTTCTGACAATTGTATACAACCATACTGTAGGATATTCATGAACTAATAAACACAAGATTGGGTGCTATATGGATCGAACTAGGAAGAAACTAGAGAGAGAAAGTGGAGTGGAACCTTTAGAGAGATAAACCAAAAGAAAAATAAAATTAAATGCTTGCAAAGGTCCAACCCTCTCCACATGTGGAGAGGGTTATTTATACTTACATGCTTAGCCTACTTACTTTGTCCCTAGAGGACTGTGGAGCGAGCTGACAGTGGGTAAAGACCCGACTCACTCCACAATATTAATTAACTACTTTACTACTAATATTACTTGTATTACTACGAGCTATTTAATACACGAGAGTGCTCGGGGTGACCGAGTCTTCAACTGAATATTTATATTCCTAACAATCTCCCCCTAAGGGAGGTCACCCCGATAACAATGTTCTTAAATCAAGTACTCTATTCATGAATCTTAACTTTGTAGCTCGTAGACATTGATTCTTCAGTCTTAAGTAATCATTGTGCCTTCAGCAGTGGACTTATGACGACTTCTCCTTGTCTTGGATGATTTGGATCATTCTTCGAAAATATCATCCAACATGTATCTTCAAGTCATCTTTTATCAGTATGTCTCCATGTGATGAAGTATTCTTTGAGCTGACATGCTCACACTCTTTGGAGTCATGATCTTTAGCATCAGAGTTTGCAGAAGCCGTGTTGAAGGTCTTTTAGGTTGATCATGACTTTGTTGGGTTACAATGATAATGTAGTGTGAGCATGAGGTGCTGGATTGGCATCTTTACTGTAATCTGCTACAACCGCAATCAGCTGCAACTTCAATCAGCTACAACCGCAAACAGCTGCAACAACAATCAGCTACAATCGCCAGAAGTTCCTGCACACGACAGTTAGCAACAAATCGACCGGTACTTACAAGTTTGGACTTTGAGATTGTTAACAGCATAGTGTAAAAACTCTCTCTAATCCTCACCAAGACCGTTCCTAATCGAAAACCCACAAAGGGCCTTTTAAGATCATACCGTAGTATATCAACGATTAGGTGAGTCGCTGGAGATCACTCCACGACTGTAGATCGTTTGAAACCGCTGCGATCACTAAGCGTAATCCACATGGAATTACCGAAGTGACCTGCTTTCAGGGCTGTTTGATGTTGACCCTGGCAGGAATTTCCATTCAATCATTGAGAATTACATTTGTAAATCCTATCATAAATGTTCTGGCAGATTGCTAAGATCTGCGTAGGACTCATGAGTTTACAACTGGTGTCCTTAATGTTGAACAACCAGTGTAGAAATAATTCGTGTTCCTATGAGATCTTATTATGCATCTCGTGGCTCTAGACTCTATAGTGCGTTTTGATTTGGTGATCGGAGGCTGGAGAGGACTGCCACCTTTTCAATATCATCTAACTCGGAGTGAGAGAGATGATAGAAATGTATTGAGCTCCGTGACAATTGAAACAAGAGTCCTTTGAGGGACTTTGAGTGGCTAGGGAGGGTTGTGCAACGTATCACTGGGTCCATGATACTTTGTCTTCAATGCCAGCAATCATCTAAGTGATTCTGACAGCATATGAATTGATCCGGTTTCTGCCTAAGTTGTAAGGAGGGCTTCTTTCTTTTCACCCTTTATCTTTACAATTCTTTTTCATTCTTCAACCCCTTCAGTGCTTACCGAGACTTCATAACTAGCACCTTGTTGTGTTTGTTCCAGTACTAGCTCCATCTCAGTCGGCACTTTTCCCTTATCCACTTTTCTCCTTTTTAATCATACCTAAGGACTTCTACACTAACTAGTGGATTGTCCCTGGGTAGATCCCTCCGGCTCTGGCGGGATCGTGGGAACTTGAGCCTAACCTAACCATCCTTATAACTCCATGCATTAATTAAATTGGTCGGTCTTTGGTATTCATCCACGATTGCCAAACCAAATCTTTGAAAAATCTCTCAAAGTGTTCATGATTCTGAAACACATTTTTGCAAACACTTGAGAGTTTTATATTTTTCAAATGCTCCCCCTCAACATGTGCTCAAATGATTGTTTTATAAATTTTCACATGTTAGGTAGAGCTCGCACTTTTTGAATTGATCCACTTTCAGTGAACATGACTGATTCGAGACACGCTTACATCACTAGTTAGACTAGCTTGAAATTATTACCCGGCCTGGTCAAGTCCATAGAAAGTTTCTCGAAACGGTGCACTCTACTCAGACACATCCTTTTCGAGACACGCTTACATCACTAGTTAGACTAGCTTGAAATTATTACCCGGCTAGGATATGTCCTTTCGATTAATGACAGTATATGTTTCGTCAATTCATTGGTGAAGTCTGAGTCACGCTCAAATGAGATGCCAAATCCTTTTTGTTTCAACAAACCATTTGCTCCCCCTCAATATGTGCATTGATATACAAAAGAGTTTAGCACATATGGGAGAGCTTACATTTACGTTCAAAACATCACATTTTCATCATGTTTCATATTTAAATCACATTCTCTCCCCCGATCAAAAATTTCAAACCTTTTGAGATTTGTGATCCTAATTGATTTAAATAATTTAGAAAACATGGGAGAAAATGTGGTCAGGTTTAACATGTTCTGATGATGAAACATACTTTGCTCCCCCTTAATCTAAGAGGGAGATTCACTGCTCATTTTGCACAAGATAACTTTTATGACACAAATGATATTGACCTTTTTGCGCAGATGATGTGATCATCCGCTTTTCTGAGTGAGTCAATGGTCAACATCGATTTTCCATCCACCAACAAAACTTTCCCACACGTTGAAGATCTCCACTTAGCGAGATCAGAATACGAACTGCTTTGTTGAAGTGAAGGTGGTGGTGGTGATGACAGTGTTGTTGTTGTTACTACCGACGTTGTTGTTGTGGTGAATTCCGAGCCAATCAATAGAGTTTGAACGTCTGATCAAATGGTTAGAATGGGAACTGGCACATTCATTTTGGCTATGGAATCTGCATAAGAATATCAACACAGATATACATACATACAGATACACTATTCCTTAATAGCTACCCTTCAGCAGCTTGCCACATTATAATACCAAATTCATTTAATCAAACCACAGTCAGGAAATACGTCAAACTACTATCTAGCATGAAGAGCAATCAGCAATCATGGACATGGCAATTCACTCATATTTCATCATTCAATTTAGGATCTTAGGAACAAGATTCTAACATGATAAATATATACCTAAGGATATCCTGAGAACATATGCACTATTTCAACAACAATTATGAAGCAATCGAGCAACAGAAGTCAGACAACATTTGAAACTCATTCATTCAGATCATACAAATGTCGTTGGAGTATTCAAAAACATCAAACACAACTGGTTTTCTAACTTCTTTTAGGTTTTGAGTCTTAAAGTACTTAGGGGATTAAACGAGGATTCCAAAGTAACACAAATGAGCCTTCTAGATACATAAAGCTAGGAAACTATAAGCAAGTTGCACATAATGTCCTAAACTTTCTAGCAACTAACACGTTTGGCCATTTGATATAAAGTTTTTGCAAGATCCTCTTCAACTAATACCCCATTACCTACAAAACCATTTCTAACAAGTATGAGTTAACCAAGAAATCCATTTGATGATATAAAATTTGAATTCACTCTCCCCCTCAATTAATGACTCGTATTCTAGTTAAAGATTTGTAGTCGTTGATTGAGTGACAAATTTTATGCATAATCCAAGTTTAAACAAATTTCATACAACACATATTCACCAAGTGTCTCACAAATAATTTTCAGAAGAATCATAGAATGAAAACTATTTGTATGCAAAGAAGATTTCTCTTCTTTTTCAAGAAATGATGCACTGAAACGTACATCAGATCGAAGAAACATGGATATAAAGTAATCCATGCCCAGGTGAACATCACCCAGTTGGAGGAACAACCGTCTTTTTGGCGACGTGCTTTCCCCATTTTGAAGCGCGGGTTGCTATCTGAAGTAATAGCAAGCCATTTAGACATGTTTTAACCATCCATTTTAACTTCTGCTCGAGCTTCATTTAAAGACCCGTGCCATTATTGAATGACATTTCTAAGTCCGTAAATGTTATCGATAAATAGAAGACATGCCTAGGTGAAACTATTTTTGGTATTTTCTATTTTTCTGATTTTTATGGATTTTCTGGGTTTAAGTTTCTCTATATACAATTTTCTGGTTTCATAATATTCTATATACAGTATGGTATAAGACATGTATAAGGTATATAATTTAATTTAAGACAATGTTGACTTGAATACCGAAATAAGGATACGTTCAGTATGATGAAGAAATCTGAAGTCAACATCTCTTAAACTTTCACCACCAAAGCTTTCGAGGCTCCTGAACAATCGTCTGAACATGAGCCTTCTCAATTGTAAAGCTTTGATAGCTTCCCCCTAAACCGACAATCTTTCTTTTTAGCAGATTCAAAGCTCTCTTTCAAGCTTACGATAGGTAAGTGTACCGCGAAAACCGTAGCAAACCCCATTAAAAATTGCTGCTCCTTTTAAGAATAACCATCGAGATTCTCCGATCGGGGGACCATCACATAAATCAGCAACGAATCATCTCACACTTAAATTAACCTTCTCACATTTCTTCCCGCTGAAGACTGAAGCAACGCATACCAACAGTATCCAGAGACCACTTCCCCCAAGTAATTGAAGAGATGCAGCCATTCTTGATATATGAAGCCCGAAATCCTGAAGTACACACTCAATCCCATTAATGAAGTCGACAAAGCATCATCAAGATCAATTAAGACCCGAAAATCCCCTTATCTCCTTTCAGGACATTGCAGATGAGAATTGTTACACCAAATTCAGCAGAGTGTAAGCAATTTATCCCGTATGTAGTCGACATGATAACACCAAAACAGTACCATAACAGCTACTGAGTACCGGATGCACACATTTCCTTCAGTAGGATACCGACTAACCATAGGAACCATCATACAATTGTGTACCTCTTTTATCATCAGAAACTGACATTCTCTTCCCACACGTATTTGGAATGATACACCAGAAGTAACGAGTTAGAACACTGATTTTCTCTGCGGTTATGACATTTGTCTTCCCGGAATAATCTTCAATTGAGAAGAAGTATAAAGCTCATCATGTGTACTGATGCGTGGTTTTGCAACCTTACAACAGGTTTTACCTCTCGAGGGATCTCAAGAGGCTTACAACCCCACCAGGCAGTGTACCTGACCGATGTAGTATAGTGTAGTGGTAAGTACGGGGGATTGATCGTTCTCCACAGGGAATAGTGTTCGTTAGGTATGAAAGACTACTCTAATAGGTCTAAGGGTTGAGGAAGATTCTTTTTGTGTTTTTATATTTTTTTATGAAAGCAAGTAAAATCTCGGGTTTTGAAGGAGTGGGCGGAATTAGTTGCTAGTCAACTAACCCAAATAACTACAAATGCAAATAAAATAAATAACTGAAAATAAAATGTTGGTGAGAAACTTATGTGTAGAGAAATGTGTTTACTTAGATTTCCTTACTCCCTAACTATCTTTTACCGGTTGATTAGTGTGTATTAGTCGCGTGGATGACGGGTGTATTCCTTAATACCAATCGTGGGGTGGCGTACGTACTTCCCCAACTCTACAAGCTCCTACTTCACTCCTATGTCGAGCCGGCTAGGAAGCTCCTAACATGGGATCACTAGAATTCGCTTGTGCATTAAATACAACCATAAAAACCTTTAGTACGCATTTGGTTCATGTTTCTTAAGACGTTCAAGCAAGTTACCGAATAGGAAGTTAGCCAGTTTTCTTAAGCCTAACATAGATAAACAATCATCCAATACAACTAATAACACACTAATAACCAATAATCAATAGCTAAGTTTCATTAGATCTAAGCAAACACAAGATAAATCTAGCCTAACATGTTAAACAAAAGACAAGAACAAGATAGAATCAAACAACACATAGACATATTGAATGATTAATTGAAAACTTATCTTTCAATGTAACATGGAAGATCTCAAGGCAAAAATCCTTGAAAAAGATGCTAAAATCGTCTTAGGGTTTTCTCCCAAAAATTCCACACTAAGCTCTCTACCTTAATGACAAAAAATTAGAAAACTATATATAGACTTTTGGATCTGACGGCGTCACCTTATGGAGTGTGACGCCGTCACCTCGCCGCTTTTAGGGTTCCCGGATGACCTTCTTGACGCCGTCCCTCTTTAGCTCTCCAAAATCCGTTCTGGCTTATCAAGGCTTGACGCCGTCAGCCCTTGAACGTGACGCCGTCCCTCTTTGAATTAAGCCGTGACGCCCTTGATCAGGTTAAAGCGTGACGCCGTCAGAATTTACATGCAATTTTCACTGGCTTATCATGAGTAAATTTCACGTCCACCTTTTCTTGCCAAGCCATGACGCCGTCCAGAGTAAAATCTGACGCCGTCAAAGGTAACTTTTAGCCGATTTTTGAGACTTTGTCGTTTTCTTCACTTTTATGCTCCAAAAACGTCCAAAATGCCTCCTTTTCCAGATTTCTCCTCAAAAGTACCTAAAATGACAAAAGGAACGATTTAGGGCGATATTTGATCAAATAATTACGATTTAGGGCTTAAATGACCCCTTAAAAGCGGTACACTTTTCGCTTCATCAAATACCCTTACACTTGAGATTTGCTTGTCCTCAAGCAAATGCGCTTTTATTCTAATCAAAATACAGGTTAGGGGTCATTTAATGCAAACATAAAAGTAATTACAACAAATAATCGTTCCACTTCAATCATAATAAGCACGGAGATTATAAACTAGCACCTCACAAGTAGTGTTTAGATACTCACATCTCTCAAGTGTCATCAAAATAAATCTCATAAATGAAAACGGATAATATCTCTCACTACCTGTCATAGCAAATAGATTACCATAGGCTTGGGAAAGGATCGAAAACCTCCTCCACTAGGCGTAAGCACCTAAGATAAACTATCAAAGAGGGCTTTTAAATGGGTTATAACGTTAGGTGTAGGGAAAAGGAAAACACGGTTTCGTTGGATAAAGGATATTTTACTGGTGGCGAGTTAAAGATCTTGATTAATTACATGTACTATACAATGTTGCTAAGCCAAGACTCGACTCAATCTTAAGCTAGAAACAAAATAACAAAATAACAAAAACATAAAAATAAACATAAAATGAAACGGGATGGTAGTCCGTATGTTTTTTCTACTTTTCTTTTTCTCATTTTTTTTGTATTTTTCTTGATTTTTTTTTTTTTTTTTTTTTTTTTTTTTTTTTTTTTTTTCATACACTCTTGCCCTACCATCCAAAATAATACATCATAGGAGCATTGCATCCCCCTTACACTTGAACTTTTACATAACTTTACAAATAACTATTCTAATGACTCGAATTAAGATAATTGAAAAACTTGGAGTACTTTTAAAATATTTAGCACATATGGGGGTAATAAATGATGTTCTTCCCCATTACTCCATTACACTAGTACTTTACCCATGAGTCCCAATCGTCCCAAAACAATATGTACAAGGATATGACTCGACTTAGCAACCATGTAATCAACTAGATAATTAACTTGGGTTTAAACAAATGTTGTCACAATAATGCACTAAAGATGAGTGCATACAAGGTAGGCTAAGGCGATTTGGGTGTACATTTAAGTGGGGTGTAACAAATTCTTCCTTTAAGTAAAATGCTTAAAGGTCGAAACGAAAAGATAGGCTCTGAGGGGTGTACTAGGGGTATCGTGTACTAAAAATGAGTACAACGCAAAGGGTGTGGGAGAATTACTTGACCAATGTAGCCAAAGTAATTATAACAAAAACACAGGTGTAAAACAATGGGTTAATCCTAATGCCTCTTATCATGTAGTAAATCTAACTACACGAATGTAGTCTCACTTGTGGCCTTGGAATGGTCCTAACGCAAGTTCTAGAATCTAAGTGCTACCGGTACACACATCATAGCATAAATGCTTTTCCTACCAATTCTAGGGGCGAACCTCACATATTTGGGGTGGAAAATTTTTTAGTGGTACGGTTTTTGTGCTAGTCATATAACTCCTATCCGTGAGACGCTCATTAAGATCAAAGTTTCACTCCTATATGTTGTAAAAAATTTTAAATTTGGCACTAAAATTACCTTAATAAGTATTTCTCTCAGTTTTATTACACATCTACTATTAAACAAACAAAAATCAAGCGTAATAGCATTCTCTAAAATCGTACTTTTACCCTCCCCTTACACTTAAGATGAACATTGTCCCCAATGTTCAAATAACAAGATGTAAAAGTAAAAAGTAAAAGAATGAAATCAAATACTCCCCTGATTCGCTCGGTGGATAATGAAGTTACATGGTTAAATCTTCTTCCAAGGTAATGTAGAAGCTCCATGACTAATGCATCGCCATAAGCTTGATCCAAAAACATTTCCTTGTCCAAAATAACCTGTTAAACCTGAGAAAACAAACACGAAAACCTGCATAACATCGGCGGGATAAAATCTATATATAAGGATATAATGCTTGTGGAATGATAACTTTGCAGATTCCTGGAGATTATAAGTTGGAGATTTTAATAAAAACTTTTTAAAAACAAAACTTTCAAAAATTTCTGAAAATTAAATCTGACGCCGTCAGGTTATAAACCCTGACGCCGTCAGAAATGACCTGACAAAAATTTTCATTTTAAGTTTCCGGAAAATTTCTGGAAAAAACCTTTACCTTACTTCCTGGAAATCCTGCAAAACATCATTATGACTCGATACAAGCATTTGACTCAAACACACACTAATATGTATGTTAATTTATTATTATTACGATTCATGTTCATTTGTGTTCTAATAAACCGATTTAGATTTCCCTTACACTTAACTTTTGCAAAATACCTTTATATGTAGTTAAGACGAAGTTAAAAAACAAAATAAAGCATTTTCACAAATTAATTTTGAACATGAATCAATAAGAATAAAAATTAAACACGCATACGGAAACAAATAAAGACAAACAAACAAACAAATAAACACACAAAGCAAATAAAGCTTGGGTTGCCTCCCAAGAAGCGCTTTTCTTTATTAACGAGTCTTGTAGCTAGACTCAAAGTCACGGGTTCTACGTTTTTCCGTTTTGCTTCTCAATTGCCCCTCTAATCCTCCTAACAACCTCCATATCAATTTTGTATTTAGGTCCAAGGTTTAAGCAATCTTTATAATAAAGGCTTCTCTTATCCCAAACATAGTCCATGCCTTTTTCTTTATCCTCTTCATTGATGTCCTCAATCGCACCAATGTTGTCCATGTCAAATCGAGGCACAAAACGAAATTCATTTACCCGATAAGGCATCCTATATGTGATCCTATCTATGTGATTAGAAAACTGAACCGTGCCTTTCAAACGATCATACCTTAAATTGGATGCTTCAATAAATGGCTTACCTAACACTACGCGAGATAGGCGGCAGTCAACAACACTTGCCAAATCTTCTAAGATCATGAAGTTGGTGACAAAGGTAAATTTCCCAACAAGGATATGCATATCTTTAATCCTTCCAACGAAGTTGTAAACTCCGCCTGGACACTTGGGGTCCATCCTAGGCTCAAGTGGTGTGTTTATGATCTGGCTATAAAGGCCTGAGGACATAACGTTGATTGGGGATTCACAGTCAATGTAAGCATGCTCAACGTATTGGTACCCAATCATACATGGTATCTTCACATTCCCGGGATCACCCCTCTTAATCTTTGGGTCAATTCTAACAAAAGGTGGTCGAGGGTTATCAACTAGGTTGTTATAGTAAGCAATCTCCTCCTTAGTGGGGTATTCATTGAAATAATCATCAAACCTAGGATCTACCTTCACTTCATCAATTTTCTCAATCAACTTATCAACCGTAAGATTATTACGTTCTAAGTAATTATCTGAGTATATGGCGGTCCCTAAGTTGTTCAAGGCATGGTCAAGCTCTATATCAATCATTCTACTGAGCTCCCTGAGCTCACTAATCTCATTCTCAAGTTGGCTCCGCAACAAAGCCACTTCGCCAGGTGTAAGGGGTGGATTCGCGTTTTCCATAATGGCAAACTGAATAGTCAATGAAAATCTGTTACGAACAAAAGCACGAAGAAAAAAGATAGACTAAAGAAGATCTAGAAAAAGAAAATAAAAATCTCACTAGAAAGGAATCTAGTGAGTAGACCTATAAAGTAAAAAATTCAACCTAAACAATAACTATTCCCCGGCAGCGGCGCCAAAAACTTGATGCGTGGTTTTGCAACCTTACAACAGGTTTTACCTCTCGAGGGATCTCAAGAGGCTTACAACCCCACCAGGAAGTGTACCTGACCGATGTAGTATAGTGTAGTGGTAAGTACGAGGGATTGATCGTTCTCCACAGGGAATAGTGTTCGTTAGGTATGAAAGACTACTCTAATAGGTCTAAGGGTTGAGGAAGATTCTTTTTGTGTTTTTATATTTTTTTATGAAAGCAAGTAAAATCTCGGGTTTTGAAGGAGTGGGCGGAATTAGTTGCTAGTCAACTAACCCAAATAACTACAAATGCAAATAAAATAAATAACTGAAAATAAAATGTTGGTGAGAAACTTATGTGTAGAGAAATGTGTTTACTTAGATTTCCTTACTCCCTAACTATCTTTTACCGGTTGATTAGTGTGTATTAGTCGCGTGGATGACGGGTGTATTCCTTAATACCAATCGTGGGGTGGCGTACGTACTTCCCCAACTCTACAAGCTCCTACTTCACTCCTATGTCGAGCCGGCTAGGAAGCTCCTAACATGGGATCACTAGAATTCGCTTGTGCATTAAATACAACCATAAAAACCTTTAGTACGCATTTGGTTCATGTTTCTTAAGACGTTCAAGCAAGTTACCGAATAGGAAGTTAGCCAGTTTTCTTAAGCCTAACATAGATAAACAATCATCCAATACAACTAATAACACACTAATAACCAATAATCAATAGCTAAGTTTCATTAGATCTAAGCAAACACAAGATAAATATAGCCTAACATGTTAAACAAAAGACAAGAACAAGATAGAATCAAACAACACATAGACATATTGAATGATTAATTGAAAACTTATCTTTCAATGTAACATGGAAGATCTCAAGGCAAAAATCCTTGAAAAAGATGCTAAAATCGTCTTAGGGTTTTCTCCCAAAAATTCCACACTAAGCTCTCTACCTTAATGACAAAAAATTAGAAAACTATATATAGACTTTTGGATCTGACGGCGTCACCTTATGGAGTGTGACGCCGTCACCTCGCCGCTTTTAGGGTTCCCGGATGACCTTCTTGACGCCGTCCCTCTTTAGCTCTCCAAAATCCGTTCTGGCTTATCAAGGCTTGACGCCGTCAGCCCTTGAACGTGACGCCGTCCCTCTTTGAATTAAGCCGTGACGCCCTTGATCAGGTTAAAGCGTGACGCCGTCAGAATTTACATGCAATTTTCACTGGCTTATCATGAGTAAATTTTACGTCCACCTTTTCTTGCCAAGCCATGACGCCGTCCAGAGTAAAATCTGACGCCGTCAAAGGTAACTTTTAGCCGATTTTTGAGACTTTGTCGTTTTCTTCACTTTTATGCTCCAAAAACGTCCAAAATGCCTCCTTTTCCAGATTTCTCCTCAAAAGTACCTAAAATGACAAAAGGAACGATTTAGGGCGATATTTGATCAAATAATTACGATTTAGGGCTTAAATGACCCCTTAAAAGCGGTACACTTTTCGCTCATCATGTGTACTCATTGTGCATTCAGATGTATGTCTCCTTCCCCCTTGCTGGTTTTGATACCTCAGAATCAGCAACACATTTTACGAACATATTCTTGAAATCTTGTGAGAAGAACAAGTTAGGCTCAAGTAGATCAAGTGAGAATTAACCGCTGCCGAAACCGTCTCTGACTATCTTTATCAACCCTTAAGTAGGCTATTCGAAGTGATAACTGATGGAGCAAACCTGATATACCAAACTTGAACCTGAAGATAGATTTCCCCATTCTCTAAGTACTCAATACCCAACCAAGGTATGAGACATTAACACCTCTTACGATTATCCACAACGTCAACGGTGTGTGACACTGAGTACTACAACGTAACTCCTTTAAGTGATAGTTACCCCGACTGCTGGTAACTAGATAACCTAAGTCTTCAACTTAAATCTTAAGCACGAGCAAGTTATCATAGAAAGTCATGCATCCAACCAACCCCGACTTCAAGATAGGATAAGATCACGCCTTTGAGGAAGTCAACTTCAATCTCGAATAAGTGATACCTGAAAAACTCCATGGTCACAATTATATGCCCAGCTCAAGTGAGTGAACCAACAACCAAATGTACATCGAATCACTTTTTCACACTTCTCCCCCTCAAAGATTGCATATGAGGATGCCATTTTTGATTGAACAAGTGCATATGAGGTTGATCCACTGTTCACACTTCTCCCCCTCAAAGATTGCATACGAGGATGCTATTTTTGATTGAACAAGTGCATGTGAGGTTGATCCACTGTTCACACTTCTCCCCCTCAAAAATTGCATTTGAAGTTGCCATTTTTGATTGAGTGAATAAACGTCCAATTAGATGGAAGTAGATCCACTTGTTGTCTGAACGAGCATGGAGCAAGTATGAAGTCATTTGATGAGAATAGTCAGAAACCAGGAGAGTCGTATGACCATTACTAAAATCTCAATCACCATGTAGTTTATTCACCTTTCTCCCCCTCAAAAATTGCACATGACGACCAACTGCCATTTTTGATAGAGCAGGTGAATAAGAATATACTCCAATGTACGTTTATCCCCTTTGGTGACTGAATGAGCATTTGAAGAACATGAAGCTAGATGAGAATGGTCATAAATAAGAAGATTCATCTTCTTCCGAAGATAAAGCGCACTCAAGCGTACGCCTTTCTTTTCTTTGATGAACGGGGCCTGAAGAGATGTCAGCAGACGCCATAATGATGACATTGAGACACGAGGCTTGAACTGCGGCGTTCAAACGTCATAGTCGATGAAGAACGAGGCCTGAACTGATTTGAACAGACGTCATAGTCGTTGATGTTCATCAAGCTTGAATTGTTTAAACCCCTACATCATGAGATATCACTCTTTTCGGCACCCAAACCCTGAGCCTTTCCTTAATAGGAGGGAACGATGTACCTGCACTTAAGTAAAGACTTCCTGCATTGACATTAAGAGTTCGTTTGTATTTATATAGGTTAGTGATATCAGCAGTTGAGCCATTAGGGGTTGCACTGTCAATCTTGGTTCTGCACTCAGTGAACATCTTACTACAAGGTATCCATCTAAGACCTACAATCTTAAAAGTTATGCCCGTTGGTATCCACCTAAGGCATGATCTAGGAATGTGTGGTTTCTCATGTACAGTGGAGGACTTGTTTAGAGAAGACCTTTGTCCTACAGCGATCTGCCTACCAGGTTTCTGAGTATGATTCTTTGGTTCTACGGGTATGTTGTTATTTCTAATCGTAGAGGATTGAACCTTAGCACGGGCATTCACTACCTTCAGGAGTTTTGTTATACAATCATCATGATTTGCCTTAAAAACACATTTCTGACACGTCGAGCAAACAAAGTGTTTGGAATCAGAAAAAGATCTAAGGTTCTTAGAGTGATCAGCTACGGGAATTGCTTTAATTGGCACGCAACTACCCTTAGAAACAGGTAAATTCCTAGTCTTTTCATGTGTGTTTTTCTTAGCGTCCACTAGGTTTTGATTCTGAACAATGTCTTTTTGTCTAACATGTTCCTTTGGTGTCTCAAGAGACACATGCATTGAACTATTCCTAGAAGAACTAGATGCATTCATGTGATGTGGTTTTGCAATAGCATATTCCTTTTCACTAGGTCTAGATTGTGAAGTGACTGGTTTTGACAAAACTTTTTCCGCATCAACTTGGGAGGCAAACCGTGTTTTTGAAACTTTTGGCCGTTCAGATCTAAACGCAGTCAGTTGTCTAACAACTGATTGGTTTCTAAGTGGTGGTTTCCCCAAGATTGATGGTTTTGCAAACTTAGTGTTCACACCATTTCCTGTCAGTTTTCTTAACTCGTTTTTCAATGCTGCAATTGCTAAACCCTTTTCCTGAAGTTGAGCTTTGAATTCATCATTTTTGGTAATCAAAGAGGTTGTTTGCTCTACAGTCTTAGTTTTCGCTTCTTTGATTGAGTCACACAGTTCTATGCAATGAATTTTCAAAGTCTCATTTTCTTTAAGCAATTCAGTCACTTTATGTTCTAGTTCAACATTTTTTGTTGCAACAACATCACGTTTAGCATTAACTTCATTACACATATTACCCATCTCAGCAATATGTTTTTTCAGGTTGTTGATTGACAAGTTTTTGGCTTGTAGCTGAGCTTTTAAATCGTTTATAGCAAAGAATTCACGGAATTCAGGGAGTTCCGGATTTTTACATGGTAGTTTACTTTGAAAACTTTCTTCCTTTTGTTGCATTGAGATTTCAAGTGAAATACAATGTTTTTCAAGTTGTAAAAATCTTTTTGAAAGTTCATTATAAACATCCTTTTCAACCATATCATTTGATTTGGAAAACACAGCTATAGGCAAAGAACTTGACTCATCATCATGTTCAGCATCCTGATCAATCTCTTCCCCCTTATGACTCATATTTGATGAATCAGAGGTGATATTGCTATCAGTCTTTTCCATCAGATATGTGTCATAAATGGGTTTAGTTTGATCAGTATGTTGTTGTTCATTAGAAAGAACATTATGTTGATCAGACAGATGTACCTCAGCAGATAGTATGAGATCTGCATTTACATTAAGCGTGATATCAGTTCCTGATCTGTTGTTATCACCATACTTATCTGACTCTATCCCGTTTCCCATATGTTGTGCTCTGATGCGCGTGATGTGTCGTTGCGGTTTTGGCAGTTTTAATGCCTACTCAAGTTTTAAATTTATATTTTGCCGACTTATCAATAACACACACACTTAACGAGCAGTGTACCCGGTCAGTATGAAGATAATGGTAAGTAGAGTGTCGATCACTAAGAGTGGAACGCATTATCTCGTTATTCTAATCAGTATTTTAATATCCTAACGCAAGGGGGTTTCAGCCTGAGAGACTGGCACGGTTTGTTTGCAATTAAATAATAAAATAAACCAATAGGCACGAATCAGCAAGTAGCACACACGTACACAGATAGATACTTAAGACAATAAGAGGGCTGTCCTTATGATTAAGTAGATTGTCACTTGTTTTATTGATAGCTTTATATGAAGTGTATGTAATTAACCCTTTCTCGTTGGTCCTAATCTTATCGGCGAGTAAACCCTTAATGATTACTTATGTCTAAAAGTTATTCCTAAGTGATCAATTTAGTAATAACCGTGGGAGCCACATTATGTCCCGCAGTCAAATGCCCGCAAGCCACTAATAAACACAGAGGTTATCAATGCACTAATAAGTAGTAACCAAAGACATCAACATATAAACTTTAATTGATGGGAAAGCAAGTATTAAAGGGAGTGCAATCTTTCGTTGTCACATTACACAAGCCACCAATCCTGATGAATTAAAGTTTGCTAACACAATAAAACAAAACTACTTAATGAATTAAACACATGCAGCACCTTCTTACAGCTCTTGTATCTTTGATTTGGGTGTGTCTTGTGCTGCCTCCTTGACTGAATTCGTCCTTTTTTTCTCCTGTTCGGACTTAGGTTATAATATAATGCGTACGAAATTCGTCTGGTCTTGGGGTATTTATAGTTTCTGTCTGAGGGAAGATGCGGCGCATCTAAGGAGTAGATGCGGCGCATGTACTTAACTTCGCGTGGGGTCCAAGATTATAATATTCAGGAATATTCGTACACCGCCAGAAGATGCGGCGTAACTCCATGATTAGATGCGGCGCATGTCCTCTTGTATCTTGGATCGTATCTGGTGATATCTTGATAGAGATGCGGCGCATGTCATGAGTGAGATGCGGCGCATCTGGAGCAGATTAGTCTTGATCTTCTTCATTTCAGTAGACTCTTTACTTTATGCATGTTTTGCTCCATAATCATTCCAAAATCGCTAAGTTTCACCAAATGCTTGTTTTTACCTGAGAATTACAAAAGTAAACGATTAAGTATCAATCCTCATACATAATATAGTAAAACAAGTCAAATTAATAGGATAAATGATAGTAATAAAATGTACTTATTTGAGTTCATCAAATATCCCCCCACTTGAACTTTACTTGTCCCCAAGTAAACCTTAGAATTTCTTTTATGAAAATGTATCCTAAAAGATGTTAGGATTTATTTTTATATTTAAGCATGTATTCGTTTATTTCATAATCACACAACTAAACACTTAACGAATTAGAAGTATAATATAATAAGTCGATAAAAGCAAATCTAATCGTTTAACTGTCCAGTCGTGACGAATATTCTATCATAAGCTTGGCAAGTATACACATCTCCTCCACTAAAGCTAAGGAATAACAAGTCTAAAGCGGTAAAAAGGGTTTTTAGGTTTAAGGGTTAATTATTCTCTTTCACTATCGATCTCAAATTCCAGAAAAGGCGACAAAATCACAAATACATGATCGAATCCACGAACACGATACTTGCAATTGCTCAAATCCTTAACTCGAATAGGCTAAAGATAGGTCCAAACTTCACCAATAATAATATATCAAAAAGGGCGACAAAATCATAAATACATAGCCGAATCCACGACTACGATACTTAAGATTGCTCAAATCCCTAATCTCAATAAATCAAAGGTTTGGTTGGATAAAGAACAATATAGGGTATGGATAACATTTGGGATATAAATTGGTGTAAAAATAAAAATAAACAAAACAAATAAATTAAAATCCTAAGTGTGGTTAATCACTATCCCAACCATCCCATGAATAAGACTCATATCATCGAATAACTCACGCTTTAACACTTGAAACACACGCTTTAGGTAGACACGAATTATACTCAACAAGATCTTAATCAAAGAATAAACCTTAATTGGCGTTCCCGTAACTGCCAATTCCCATTCAATCCATAGATATAGTACAACAAATAGTGGTGATATCGACCACTTACATAACTTTACATAAGTTGGTTAAAACTAACTTCCAACTTTTCTTTCTTTCTTTTTCTTTTCTTATTTTTTCGATTTATTTATTTATTTATTTATTTATTTATTTTTTTTTTAAACATAAACATAAACATAGATGTGTAAAATTTCACCACATCACTATAATGATAATTCTGGATAATTTTTCCATACTTTTCATGACTTCAGAAATAATGGTAATAGTGAAAGTAGTAAACACACGAAAAATAAACTCAAAGATATACAATATTTACTTTCACTCCAATTGCATTGTGCATTTTCCCGACCTAACCAAAGATAATGAATTACGCACGCGAAAACAGGTAATGTAAGGAAACACACTCTGCCTATAGCAATTAACCAACCACGGATTCTAATCTACAGGGTAGGCTAAGGTGTAAGGGTGTAACGAAACATTTTAAACATAGGTGAAAGAAACGAAAGGAATGGCTCTGAGTGTTTTTCTAGGGGTATCTTACTCTAAAAATGAGAGTAACAAAAGGAGTTTATACGGGGGTTAACTAACCAGTGTAGTTAGTTAATATCACATAACATATAAAGGCTATTTGGGTGTAGTCCTAGAATTTTACCAATTTAGACAAGTCATTCCAATTATATAAATAATACTCATTATGGTGGTCTCGAATAGTATACAAGCCAAGTTCTAAAGTTTACAAGTCACCGGCACACTCATAGATTTGTGAATTTTGAAAAATCACAATTTTTGAAAATAACGTCATGTGTGCAGCTATGCAACTTAGATCTTAAACAAAAACATGCTAAAATTTTTTTTTTTTAAGTTTGATATATTAAGCACATTTTAAGCATAATTTTTGAAAAAGTTTAGGACAAGTAAGTGTTAAGTGTTCTAATTCTCCAATCCCCCCACTTAAGTTAAACAACGTCCTCGTTGTTTGTATAAAAGGTTAAAAACTGGAAAATAAAAGAATTAGAACAGAAAAACTCCCCTGAGATTTGCTCGGTATGATCCTCCATTATTATAAGAGCAAAAATCATCTTTCTTGTGGATGAGAACGTTAAAGCTTCATACTTGATGTATCCACAGGAAATCCAGGAAACTATAATACCACCAACACTTTAAAACACACCTAAGATAAGAAAGGTTCAACTTGCATAATACATTAGTAGTTAGGAAAAATAAAACTTAAAAATTAAAACTGAAAATCATCAGGTCAGTCGATGCGCCGTATCTTATGGAAGAAGATACGCCGTATCGAGCCTGGAATTAATACGGATCAGAATAAAGATGCGCCGCATCCTTAACCAGGGATGCGCCGCATTAAAATAAACTGATAAATAGTTTTAAAGTCGAAAATAAAAATGCAGAAAAATTAAAATAAGATATGACCATTGCAGGAGATGCGTCGCATCTCAGAGTTGAGATGCGCCGTATCCTCATGCGAGCCTGACTGACTCGACACAGAAAAATAAAATAAAATAAATTAAAAGATAAGCATGGGTTGCCTCCCACGAAGCGCTTGTTTTTGTTCGAGTCACGAGCCTGACTCCACCCTTATTTACTGTGTAATAGGGTGTTGTTCCCCCCACTTGGGATCAAGTGCGGGTGATAATAGCAATAAACACGAAAAGAGTGTAAATTTGCTAGTAAAGATGGAAGAAATAAATAAAGATCATACCTTGGTAATATATGAACATCTTTCCTATTCTTACCCGGTTTGGTTGATAAATTGAATGACTTGACCATTCCATCTGAAAGAGTAGTATGCTGAGGAAAAATGAGTCTCCTTCCTTTTTGATTAGTCTCTTTGGTAGTAAGGCGTCCCTTGACTTCCGCAGAAGATGAGAAAGGGTCTTTAGCAAGTAAAAGTTCGAGTTCCTCAATAACCTTCATAGGGTCGGAATCATTATCATCATCAATCATAGCAATGTTTAAGAGCTCATCACCAAACTCTTCTTCGAGCTCCACCAAATACGGGTTGATCACAGGTGCTTCAATAGGTAGTGTAATAAATTTCGCCTCATCATCCTTTTGTTTTGCAACCTGTTTAGGAAAACTAGCAAGATTATTAGTAACGGGATTAATAATATTAAATAAATTTGTACCACTTTGTGTTGTAAGTGACTCCAATTCGTCTTGTGAATCTCCATCTTCAACTAGTGGTCTTGCAATTTCAGCATCGTCCCGAATTTCATCCTTAAATAAGTAATCCCAGATTTCTTCAAAATCCCTCGTTGGGTCAAAATCTGGCTGAGGTATGTCATCATAAACTATGGCGTCAAATGGTTCGAAATCAAAATTAGAATACTTTTCATCTTCATCCGTTGGATTGTCTAATGGTGGTAATACGATTGCAGGATATTCTTCAACGTAAGGTTCCGTATACACATCATCTTGTGCAATCTCCGGAGAAAAAGTACTATCAAGAACAATTGCCAGAATTGGTTTCAAGGTATATGAATCTTCTTCATCATCATTTGACATACACCAAGTGTGTTGAAATGGCAATTTGTTTCTTTCTTTCCTTGACTTTTCATGCCCTAAAATCAAGTATTCTTCCATAGTGATTTCTTTCGTCTCAATGACTTGTGCACCATATCTTGCTCTTTTCCAATCATACATCTGATTATTGCTCAAGGCTCTTTCCTCTATAAGCTTGATATATTCTTCCATTGTAATATCCGGATCGTCCATCTTCCTGAAATAAAACTTACTCGTGCAAAAGAAGGGTGAAACGATCAAAGTAAAATAAAAGCTTCTGATATCTGCTGTTGATGCGCCGTATCCTATAAATGGGATACGCCGTATCTTAATACGTTAAAAATAAGTCAAACTTTTATTCAGAAAAGCAATACGCCGCGCTCGATAAATCAAATGCGCCGTATGTTTAAATAATCAAAAATTAGTTATATTTATAAAAAAATTTAATGCGCCGTATCAGCAAAAACTAATACGCCGTTACTTCGTTACGTTTCGAAATATAAGATTTTTGACTATCAGTAAAGATGCGCCGTATCGACAAAATCGATACGCCGTATTTGTTTAATAATTCGAAAATTGTTTTTAATTAAAATAATAGATACGCCGTATCTGCTGAAGCAGATGCGTCGTATGGCGTTAACGTTTAGAATTTTTTTTTATCAAAAACAGATACGCCGTATCTGCTAAAGCAGATGCGTCGTATTACTTTATCGCTTAAAAAAATTTCTTATTAAAAACAGATACGCCGTATCTTGGGGAAAAGATGCGTCGTATCGAATTAATTAAACGCGTTGTATTTAAAAAAAATTAAATGCAATACGCCGTATCTAAGAGATCAGATGCGCCGTATCGTTTGATTTAGCACAGTACAACGATAGCAGAACAGAAAAAATACGAAAAATAAAAACAAAAATTAAAACACACAAACAAAAATAAACACAAAAACAAAAATAAAAGCAAACAAATAACACACAAAACAACAAATATGCAAAATAATACAATGATGCAATTAATCTAATAAAAAGAAAAACCTAATTAAAATACTAATCAAATTAACAGATAATAACAATTCACTCCCCGGCAGCGGCGCCAAAAACTTGATGCGCGTGATGTGTCGTTGCGGTTTTGGCAGTTTTAATGCCTACTCAAGTTTTAAATTTATATTTAGCCGACTTATCAATAACACACACACTTAACGAGCAGTGTACCCGGTCAGTATGAAGATAATGGTAAGTAGAGTGTCGATCACTAAGAGTGGAACGTATTATCTCGTTATTCTAATCAGTATTTTAATATCCTAACGCAAGGGGGTTTCAGCCTGAGAGACTGGCACGGTTTGTTTGCAATTAAATAATAAAATAAACCAATAGGCACGAATCAGCAAGTAGCACACACGTACACAGATAGATACTTAAGACAATAAGAGGGCTGTCCTTATGATTAAGTAGATTGTCACTTGTTTTATTGATAGCTTTATATGAAGTGTATGTAATTAACCCTTTCTCGTTGGTCCTAATCTTATCGGCGAGTAAACCCTTAATGATTACTTATGTCTAAAAGTTATTCCTAAGTGATCAATTTAGTAATAACCGTGGGAGCCACATTATGTCCCGCAGTCAAATGCCCGCAAGCCACTAATAAACACAGAGGTTATCAATGCACTAATAAGTAGTAACCAAAGACATCAACATATAAACTTTAATTGATGGGAAAGCAAGTATTAAAGGGAGTGCAATCTTTCGTTGTCACATTACACAAGCCACCAATCCTGATGAATTAAAGTTTGCTAACACAATAAAACAAAACTACTTAATGAATTAAACACATGCAGCACCTTCTTACAGCTCTTGTATCTTTGATTTGGGTGTGTCTTGTGCTGCCTCCTTGACTGAATTCGTCCTTTTTTTCTCCTGTTCGGACTTAGGTTATAATATAATGCGTACGAAATTCGTCTGGTCTTGGGGTATTTATAGTTTCTGTCTGAGGGAAGATGCGGCGCATCTAAGGAGTAGATGCGGCGCATGTACTTAACTTCGCGTGGGGTCCAAGATTATAATATTCAGGAATATTCGTACACCGCCAGAAGATGCGGCGTAACTCCATGATTAGATGCGGCGCATGTCCTCTTGTATCTTGGATCGTATCTGGTGATATCTTGATAGAGATGCGGCGCATGTCATGAGTGAGATGCGGCGCATCTGGAGCAGATTAGTCTTGATCTTCTTCATTTCAGTAGACTCTTTACTTTATGCATGTTTTGCTCCATAATCATTCCAAAATCGCTAAGTTTCACCAAATGCTTGTTTTTACCTGAGAATTACAAAAGTAAACGATTAAGTATCAATCCTCATACATAATATAGTAAAACAAGTCAAATTAATAGGATAAATGATAGTAATAAAATGTACTTATTTGAGTTCATCATGCTCTTTCATCAATGAACCCCTTAACATTACTTATAAGTTGTAGTAATGTAACTCTGAACACGTCAACCTCAGTTACAGTGTATTTAGCAAAACACTCTTTTGTCATTTGGCTGTCATAGTCATATTCTTCAGTGTATTGCGAATCAATGAACACCTGGAGTTGGTTGTTGATCACACTGAAAGCTGCTCTGGATCTTGCTTCCGAGAATTCTTCTTTGTCAAGCTGTTGTTCAAGTTGATCTAAATAAAGAGTCATTTTGACTGAGAAATCATGAACATCTTGACCAAAGAGTGTTGTGAAAGCCCGTCTGTAACCCATCACGTATTCAGGTTTTTCAAACAAAGCCTTGAGATGTGAATGAAGTAATCGAAAACATTCAATGCAACTTTCCTTTGCATTAGGTGACATTAGTGACTGAAGCAATTCTCTCTCTTGCGAATTCGGGCTCGAAGATTCCACATTAGTAACATCAAAATCACACACGTTTATTTGTTGTACAGAACTGGAAATCTTTTGTTTATCATATGTGTCGTACAACTTGAGTACCTCAGATATGAAAGAATCTGAAGTAGTAGACATGATGTAAACGTGCACGGGATTTTACAATTCTAAGATTTAAACCGAGAAATAGATTCTTTCGCGGGATTTTACAAAAATCAAGAATAAACCGTGAAATGATAATGGTTACTTGAGTGTGTTATGATGACGGTTTGGTAGACTTGATTATCTATTGTATGGGTATGGTTGTGATTAGGTTTGGTTGATGCAAGTTTTTACGGTGAAATTTTTTGGTCTGAAAACTTAAAACCTCAATAACTTCTTTCTGGAGCGTTTTTAGGCTTTGAAAGTTGGGTTGAATGAATAAATTAATTCAACGTGTCCTTCTCCTCGGTCTCACGGTCGTTTTGACAGGTCGTGGGCTGAAAACGGAGTTACGGTTCAAAAGTTATAGCCGTTTGAAATTTTGATGAAAAAGTACTAGTCAAACCGCCAGTATCAAACCGCTAAAACCCTAGGCAACCAAACCGCTAATTCAAACCGCTGAATCAAGGACCAAACCGCTAGTATCAACCCGTTGAACCAGAAGTATCAAGCCGCTGAAAGCAGAACCGCTAAAAGTTAAACCGCTGAGGATTAAACCGCTGAACGCTAAACCGCTAGAAGATTAAACCGCTGAAACTAGAGCCGCTAAAAAGTTAACCCGCTGACGATTAAACCGCTGGAACCTAAAGCCGCTAGAACCAGAGCCGCTAAGACCAGAACCGCTGAATCCCGTAAACCTCTAACACAACACGACAAGCCGCTAGACGACAAGTCCTGACAAACCGCTGCCACTAGTTGACAAACTGTCCTTTTCAGTACAGTTTGTCCTTTTCCAGAAACAAATAAACTACAAACCGTTATTAACCAAGCCACTGGACCTAAACAGCCAAATTAGGGTAAACCGCTAACAAGAAACTTTCACAGAATATCAAACCGCTGCGATGAAACTTAGTACGAAGTACAACCCGCTACCAAGAAACACGTCTGATCTTTCACAAACAAGTCACAAACACTGTTGTAACTTATCAAGAACGATCTAAAACACCTTTTTGAACATAAAAGTACTAGTATTACACGATTTGAACCACAAACAAAGATCAAGCAATGATCTTTTCTCACCTTTTTGTACGAACTAAAAAGAACCCAAAGACCAAACCACAAATCTGAATATGCACTACACGAACCTAACCATGGCTCTTGATACCAATTGTAGGATATTCATGAACTAATAAACACAAGATTGGGTGCTATATGGATCGAACTAGGAAGAAACTAGAGAGAGAAAGTGGAGTGGAACCTTTAGAGAGATAAACCAAAAGAAAAATAAAATTGAATGCTTGCAAAGGTCCAACTCTCTCTACATGTGGAGAGGGGTATTTATACTTACATGCTTAGCCTACTTACTTTGTCCCTAGAGGACTGTGGAGCGAGCTGACAGTGGGTAAAGACCCGACTCACTCCACAATATTAATTAACTACTTTACTACTAATATTACTTGTATTACTACGAGCTATTTAATACACGAGAGTGCTCGGGGTGACCGAGTCTTCAACTGAATATTTATATTCCTAACACATACACAAAGCCTTGGTACGAGAGTGGGCTTTTTGTTTTTTGGACTTTTAAGCATTTTTCCTCTGCCAATTTTTCATCTTCTTCTGACGTGAACAGAGCATCAGTCGGCAAAAATTTATGTTCCACCTTATCTGTATTTTCAAAACCAATTCCTGATTTTCCCTTATGGACTTTCTCAGCTTTAGGAATCATCATTTGAAGAGTTTGAGCACTTTGGTCTGTTTTTCAAAGTTTTTCTTCAAGATTGTTGGCACGTTTTAAAACCTCTTGATTTTCATTTTCAAGTTTTGTATTAACAATCTTAAAATTTGAAGTGGTTTCCTGAAGCATAGAGTATCTCATTTTTAATTCAACATTCTCTTTTAAAAGCGTTTCGATCCTTCTGTTGGCGGGGCCAAAATTTGCATCCACAAATTTCTGACCTTGAGATTTAAGGTTTGAGAATTCAATGTCTTTGCTTTTTGTTAATTTTTAAAGTTCTTTGGACAATAAGACGTTTGTTTGCTTAGCTTTGCGATTGTCCTCTTTGCACTTTTCAAGTTCATGTTTGAAATTATCGATTAAAGAAGCAAATAAGGCATGATCTTGATCATGAGACGATCCATCCTGGGCAGGCTCACCTCCAATAGGATCCATATCTGGGGTTGTAGGAGTGACATTACTATCAAACCGTTTCACCACATATGTGTCACTGATGGACTCAAGATGCGCAGGATGTGTCATGTCATGAGCAAACACATTTTCAAACACAACACCATTATCATTATTGTTTGAATGTTGTACCATAGCGGGTGTCCCTTTGTTTGCCTCTTTTTCTTTTCCCTCTGCTTCCTTTAAAATCCGTTTTCTTTCAATTTGCTCTCTTTCCCGTTTCTGCTTCTCCATTTCAATTCTTTCCCGTTGTATCACTTGATTCTCTTCCCACACTTCTCTCAGATGAATTGATCTTTGAGTAAGCTGCGATTCCAGCAAATTTATTCTCCAAAGCAACTCATCTCTAAACGGTTCAGCTTTCAGGTCTCTTGTGACGCAATCACTCCATGTTTGGATATTGGAATCATAACCAGGATGTCTTTCGACTACTCTGAAATCTAAGTCGAAAAACCATTTAAAATGCGTCTTGAGTGCTTGGTATGCTTCATTGCACTCAAATCCTCGTTCAATTTGGTTCTCTATACGAAATATGTTATGCAATAGTTCCTCTTTGAATGTGCGATAATCCATTTTAGGTTCGAAGAATCTAGCAAACATTCGATCAAAAGGATATGTGTCCACTATAGATATTTTTGCCTCTGTGAGTCTTGCACATAGACTCTTGATTGGTTTAAAGTGTATGAGACATCGTTCATTCGAGCAAATAAAGTCTTGCATAACCTGAGACATTTGTCCCTCTTGAGAACTCGATTCCATTTTCTTGAGATGTGTGACAAAGCTGATTCAGGATCGTTGCAACGAAATAGGAGTTGAGGTTGTTGACGATTAAGCTTGGTTGTTGATGTTTTGGTTTGTTGGTGATGATCGTTGAAGTTGTTGGTTTATATGAACGAAACAAATTTAAATAAAGTTACAAAATTTGATTAGAGTATAATTAAGACAAAGTCAAAAGTTTACAATTTCAACAAAAAGTTATGTAAATTACAACTTAGATAAACACGACAATTTCTATAGAAATTTCAATTTGACCAAAATTTATACAAATTATGGCTAAATATCAATTTAGATAGAAATATATCTAATTTATATAAATTGGTAATTTATATAAAATCTAACACTCTTATACAAGAGGGTAGATAACCGTTTGTCGAAGTAATTTACACACTTATACAAGTGGTAAAATACCGAGTTCACTTTTGAGTTGACGAAATTACGTTCGAATCAAGTCCTTAAAAGTTATTTAACTTTGAAGTTGTTCAATCACAATTGCGAGGGCCTGAAGTGACAAATCCGAAAGATCTTCTAATTCAGCTGAAAGTACAAGGACTGAAGTTGCCAATTCTGAAAACTGCATCAATTGCGAGACTTAAATGTGAATTGCGAGATCAATTATGACAAAACACTTGAATTGCGAAGAACTGCTGCAATTGCGAAAGATGAATTGCGAGACAAGTTGCATTTGCGAGACCAATTGCGATAAAACAGCAATTGCGAGACCAATTGCGATACGCAGTTACAATTGCGAAGAAAATTGAATTTCGAGAGCAGCAGCACTAATTGCAACAGTAGCAATTGCGAGAGAGTAGCAATTCCGAGAGCAGCAGTAATTGCGAAGAATACGGCAATTGCGAGACACTTGTGCAATTCCGAAACTTTTCACCTTTTTATCAACTTCTTGACTTTTGTGTACTTTGCCCACGTGATATCTTACAACTTTTCAACAACTTGAAAATATTCCTGACCCCTTTTACCACTTGGACCAATATTATATCACAGATATTCCACAAACACAATCAACTAATTCTTTCTTTGAATCTTTCGATCAAAAAAAAAAACTAAGAACACACTACAAGTTTGATTTTCCAAACCATGACTTGAATGAAGAACCAGTAAGCTTCACAGAACCAAATCGTTAGAACATCAAACAAACACAACTTAGCTTGATTTTTGTAGATCGAAAAAGAATGTAAAACACAAATTGTCACTTTTCTATAAAAAAGGAAAATAAAAAATGACAATGGATGTTTTATTTTCTAGGATCAAACAACAATCCTTCCTTTGTTCTTAGATGTTGAGTACAGTAGCAACAAGAAACAAATGGGTCATTTCACAGAAAATGAAAAACGCACCAATATGTATTTTTTCAACAAGAAACGAACACAAGAACTTCCTACCTCGTTGTATGGCTGTTGATACCACTTGTTGTAGCTTAAAATCACTCTTTATCACACTAATATGGGGCGTTTAAACACAAGAGGATGAGATGGGACAAGATGTGTATATGGATCGAATGATATAGAAGATAAATAGATGTTAAAGCTTTTCTTGTTAAACACACACATACACAGTTGAACCACTTCTCAAATGAGACTTTGAGAAGCTTATATATCACAAGGATATTACCCTAATGGGCCTTCAATGGGCCTCGTGGGTTTTAACTCTTGGATTGGGCTTTTACATACAAACTTAGTCTAACATAAGCCCATAATACTCAAAGTTCTAACTAATTGAATGACCATCACTTTAAACACTAAAATTAATGCTAACAAATGGTAATCAACTCACCATGTCTCACAGACAAGAAAGAGTTGACTCACCATGAGGGTACGGCTCTGGTGTGATAATCAAATCCGTTGATAGCTGTAATAGTTTGCTCAAAACTATAGGGTTCTCAACTCACTGATGTTTCATTACTGAGAGTTGAATGGTTTTCAATTCACCATGGATTTTACTCCTTTTGGGGTTTCCAAAGAATTGGCTAGCCCACATGTATATGGCTTGTGGTAAAGGCAGTTTATTTGGTACTCAATTCACCAAGGTTCACTTGTAACCAAGAATTGGCTAGTCCTGAGCAAACGGCTACAGGTAAAGACAAGTCAAATCCGTTTATAGTAGCTGATTTACTAAAAATCAGATGGTTATCAATGTACCATGGTCTAACATACCTAGACATTGGCTACTCCAGTAGTAATGGCTATTGGTAAAGAGACATCAAATCCATTATTTTCAATGATTCACCTCTCACAGGAGTTAACACACTTGGATGTGATGAGAATAGTATGAAACTTAACAGATTTGATGTACACTTTGTCTTGGTTACTGAAAAGAAGGTGACTAGTTGCTGTTGATGTGACTTCTTGTTGCTGTTGTTAGTTCAAGTTGCTGCTGGAAGTCATTCCTCTTAAAGATCTATAAGGATGTTGCTGCTGGTTACTTTCTAATGTTGCTGCTGGATTCATCCTCTACCTATGGACTTCAAAGATCTATCAGGAAACTAGCAAGTTAACCTAGTCAACTTCAAGTTTAGGGGAGGATTGTTAGGAATTCTGGGGAATAGTAGATTTCTCATTGCTGCTGGTAGCATAGCTGGTTCCTGCTAGTAGTGTACGGTTCCTGCTGAGGTTGATTGCTGCTGGTTTAGTTATTTTGTTTCTGCTGTTAGTTATTATTGCTGCGGGTATTAGTAGATGTTAGCCCGTATGTTTAGAATGTTAGTTTGAGTTATTTTAGGAAGAGATTCATGTATATCTCTTTACACGTTTTCTTAGTAATGTGACATTAGGGTTTCTTTATTATAAAAGAAACATAGGGCTAAGGGTTTTGTAACAAGTTGAAAAACAAATTCATTAGTGAATCAAAAGATCCATAGAAGATTAAAATCTTTATAGTTTAATAAAGAAAAACCTTGTTGGTAACTCTGATTGTTGTTCTTATTATTATTCCGCTGCGTATGCAATCATTGTTGCTATAATCCTAGTTGGGCTAGATCTTGGATTCAACACTAGCACACACAGGTTTTGCTGAGTTTCAAGAACCAATAATGGAATATGGTTCTAAGGCCACTAAGAGTCCTAAGATAGAAAAAGTATGTGAAAGTTTAGATAAAACTTTACTTTATCAGGACAAGGTGTCCTTTGTTAAGAAAGGAGATGCTATAGTTGTTGAGGATAGTACAACTGATAGTGATGAAGAAGAACAGGTTATGTCTAAACCTGAAGTGGTTAAGAAAGTAGGAACAAGTGTTCCTAAGATAGTCAAACACAATACTGCTAAGCCTAAATCAAACATCAAGCATGTTAGGCAACCAGTTAGATATTGTGAACAATATAGAACCACCAACAAGCCCAGAGGTAACCAAAGGAATTGGAATAACCTCAAGTCTCATCAACTAGGTGATGACTTTGCTTTTTATAACAAAGCTTGTTACACATGTGGTAGTTTTGACCATCTTGCAGCTTTCTACAACCATTGGGTAACTGGGTATGAAAACAATAGGGTGAACTTTAAAAGGCAAACTCCTCAAACTCACTTTCACTCTAGTTCTAGTGTTAATAGAACAAAACCCAAAACAGTCTCAAAGAAGTCTATCTCAAACACAGATCCTACTGGTAGACAAATGGTTCCTGCTGCTAGACTAATTGTTCCTGCTGCTCGACCATCTATGACTGTTAACCCAAAATCAATAGCTAATGGTGCAAAAACATTTTTCAATCATGCACCAAAGACTGTTCTAAGGCCCATTCAAACAAAAGCAGTGGTTCAAAAACAAGTTTGGAATCCAAAGGGTAGAACTGAAAAGCTAGCAGTTCCTGCTGCTAAGCAATCAGTTCATTCTGCTGCTAAGGGAAATAGGGCAAATGCTGTTAAGGCCTCAGCATGTTGGATTCTCAAATCCAATGTTGCATCAACTGTCCTTAAGAGATTAAATTACATTGATGCAAGAGGCAGATCCAATTCAGTAATGGCTTGGGTCCCCAAAAGAAACTAATACTTCTCATTTATGTGCAGGAACATTCAATTGATCAACAAGAGGATCAAGGATACTCAGATAGTGGATGTTCAAGGCACATGACAGGCAACAAGTCTTATCTCTCAGATTTTCAATCAATAGATGGAGGCTATGTTACCTTTGGAGGAGGTGTTGGTGGCAAAATTTCCGGTAAAGGTACCATTAAAACTGGAAATTTAGATTTTGAAGATGTGTACTATGTAAAAGAGCTAAATTATAATCTTTTTAGTGTCTCACAAATGTGTGACAAAAAGAACAATGTTCTTTTCTGTGAGACTGAATGTCTTGTACTTTCTCCTGATTTTAAGATGCCTGATGAAAGTCAAGTACTTCCTAAAATTCCTAGAAAGGGCAATATGTACAGTGTTGACATGAAGAACATTGTTCCTAAAAAGGATTTAACTTGTCTTGTTGCAAAGGCCACATTGGATGAATCAATGAAATGGCATAGAAGGCTTGGTCATATTAATTTCAAAACCATAAATAAGATTGTTAAGAATGGTTTGGTAAGAGGTTTACCTCACAAAAGATTTGAAAATGATCAAACATGCATTGCTTGTCTTAAAGGCAAACAACACAAAGCCACTTGTAAGCCCAAGATTTTTAACTCTATCAATCAATCATTGTTTATGCTTCATATGGACTTATTTGGACCTGTTTCAGTAAGTAGTATAATGCATAAGAGATATTGTCTTGTTATAATTGATGACTATACTAGATTTACATGGGTTTTCTTTCTATCTACTAAGGATGAAACTTCAAGCATCCTTAAGACTTTCATTACACAGATAGAAAACCAAGTAGACAAGAAAGTGAAAGTCATTAGATGTGATAATGGGACAGAGTTTAAGAATAGAGTTATGGATGATTTCTGCAAACAAAAAGGTATTAGGAGAGAATTTAGTGTTGCTAGAACTCCACAACAGAATGGTGTCGTTGAGAGGAAGAATAGAACACTAATTGAAGCTGCTAGAACTATGTTAGCTGATTCTAAGCTACCTATAACTTTTTGGGCTGAAGCAGTCAACACTGCTTGCTATGTCCAAAATAGAGTTTTAGTTATTCAGCCTCACAATAAGACATCATATGAACTTTTTAGAGGTAGAACTCCTGCAATAGGATTTCTTAGACCTTTTGGATGTCATGTGACAATTCTCAATACCTTAGACCATTTAGGAAAATTCGATGGTAAAGCAGATGAAGGATTCTTTGTTGGATATTCTCTTAATAGCAAAGCATTTAGAGTATACAACACAAGAACTGGGACTGTAGTGGAAAACCTACATGTGGAGTTTTTAGAGAATAAATCCAATGTAAAAGGTCAAGGACCAAAATGGCTATTTGATCTTGAAACTCTAACCAAATCAATGAATTATGTGCCTATTGTTGCAAAAACCAATGATTTTTCAGGTTCACAAGCAACAGATGAGGAAAGGTTAGAAAAGGAGACAAACCAAGATCATGTTTGGATGCCAATCTGGTCAAGTACAAGTGTGGAATCAACTTCAAAAACTGATGAATCCTCTTCTGGCAAAGCTAAAAAAGGTGTTGAAGATGAAAGGAAAGAAGATGGAACTCAGGAACAACAAATTGTTTCTGCTGGTGATTCTGCTGCTAGGCCAAATGATTTTGCTGCTGGCCCTTCAGAAATGAAAGAAGCAGAATTCTCAGACAGTGAGGGGGATTTCAATAATCTTCCATCAAATTATCAAATTCCTTCTACTCCACAAACAAGAATTCACAAAGTCCACTCCCTAGATAATGTGATTGGAGATGTACAATCAAGTGTGAAGACAAGACAACAACTGATGTCTTCAGACCAACAAGGGCTTCTTGATGCCCTTTATGCTTCAAAGCAGCATGAGTTTTCAATCTCTTGCTTGTTTGTATGTTTTCTCTCACAAGCTGAACCAAAGAACATTCTGAAAGCCTTAGATGATTCAAGCTGGGTAGAAGCTATGCAAGAGGAGCTTCTTCAGTTCAAGATTCAGAAATATTGGGTGCTAGTTGATTTACCTAAGAATGCAAAGGTAATAGGCACTAGATGGGTTTTCAAGAATAAAAGGGATGAAAGGGGCATAGTGATTAGGAATAAGGCTAGATTAGTAGCCCAAGGGTACACTCAGCAAGAAGGAATAGACTATGATGAGGTTTATGCTGCAGTAGCAAGGATTGAGGCAATTAGGCTTTTCTTAGCTTATGCTTCATTTTTTGGCTTCACAGTTTATCAAATGGATGTCAAGAGTGCATTTTTATATGGAACAATTGAAGAAGAGGTGTATGTTTCACAACCTCCAGGCTTCATTGACCTACAACATCCAAACAAAGTGTACAGAGTAGTTAAAGCTCTCTATGGGCTTCATCAGGCACCAAGAGCTTGGTATGCAACACTAGCTTCCTACTTATTAGAAAATGGATTTCAAAGAGGAAAGATTGATCAGACACTTTTCATCAAACAGCACAAGAAGGATCTTCTGTTAGTGCAGGTGTATGTGGATGACATTATCTTTGGATCTACTAGGAAGGAGATGTGTTTAGAGTTTGAGAAGCTTATGCATGATAAGTTTCAGATGAGTTCTATGGGAGAACTCACATTCTTTTTGGGTCTGCAAGTTAAGCAATCAAATGAAGGAATCTTTATCTCTCAGGACAAGTATGTTGCAGAGATACTTAGAAAATTTCAATTTGCTGATTCAAAAGTAGCAAGCACACCAATGGATTCTGAGAAACATCTTCTTAAAGACTTAGATGGAGAAAATGTAGATGTACACACATACAGATCTATGATAGGCTCCTTGATGTATCTTACATCATCTAGACCTGACATCATGTTCTCTGTTTGTGCTTGTGCGAGATTTCAAGTAACTCCAAAGGTTTCTCATTTAACAGCAGTTAAGAGAATTTTTAGATATCTCAAGGGTCAACCTAGGTTGGGTCTATGGTATTCAAGGGAATCACCTTTTGACTTGGTAGCATTTTCGATAGTGATTATGCTGGTGCTAGCTTGGACAGGAAGTCAACAACTGGAGGATGTCAATTCCTTGGGTGTAGACTTGTCTTATGGCAGTGTAAGAAGTAAACAATTGTGGCTAATTCAACAACTGAAGCTGAATATGTAGCTGCTGCAAGTTGCTGTGCTCAAGTTCTATGGCTTCAAAACCAACTCCTTGACTATGGGTACAATTTCTTAAACACTGTTATTCATATTGATAATAGTAGTACAATTTGTATTATTAAAAATCAAGTGCAACATTCTAAAACAAAACACATGAAATTAGACATCACTTTATAAGAGACTGCAATGAGAAAAGATTAATTCAAGTTCTTAAAATTGCTTCATAATTCAATTTTGCAGATCTTCTAACCAAAGCTTTTGATGTTGGAAGGTTTCAGTACTTGGTAGCAAGTATTGGAATGCTTAATCCTCAATGATTTTAAACTTTGTGTTTTTGTAAATAAATTTTTGTTGGTGCTGCTGGCTTTAAAAGATACTACTGCTATTTACAAAAGTTTATGCTGCTAGTACAAATTTAATTTGTGTTATACATACAGTTAGTCCTATGATTATTCTAATACAAGACAAGTACTTTGTACATTGTTCTTTAGGTTTTAGACTAACAATTTCAGGTATGATCATGTGAACACAAAAGGATATTTTTTCAAGTGAAATATGTGAGCAACACAATGGAGATACTAGTTGCTGACATAATAGGTTCATGATAGAAAGAGTTTAGGAATTTAAATCTCCTTAAAACCTCTTTCTTGAAACCTGATTATGAAATTTCACATTGAATTGATGACTTAGTTGATCAGACAGTAACTGATTCAACTCACTTTCTATCATTTTATGCTTTTAAGTATAATGAGCAAGTCTAAGGACATCTGATAGAAAGAACAGCTAGTAAAAGTGAATCTAACACTTGTGTTAGAGGTAACAATTGCTATGAGCTGGAAACCCTATCAAGAAAGGCTTTTGAATAGGTTTATCTATACACAGGCAGTTATTTATAACTGAAAATATTGGTTCTCACACAACCAAAGGTTGCTTTAAACCGAAATTTTAATTAAGTGTCTGTTATACACTTAATCCCTTCAAAATGGTTGAAAGCAGTATGGTTTTTCATAATAAAATCAATTACATACTGCTAAGGTAAAAGTTTCTTAAAAGGATTTTCAAAGAGACTCACAAAAACCATCCATTGATGGAACATGAGTCAAATGCCCCATGAATCACCTCTCATAGGAGTTAACACACCTAGAAGTGATGAGGGCAACAAATTAAATTCTTAAGGAATTGATGGCTACATGTATAACATTGTCTGATAACATATTCTGATGGATAGCTCAGATGATGGAGAGAAATATTTTGGTACATAGTGAGAGATCTTCCAAACAAGGGGAGGATAAAATGTTATTTGCTTCATGTGAGGATTCGACACGCGGTTAAGGTGGTTAAACCTTTTGTTCTTTGTGTATATGATATATTGAGTTAATATGATTAAGAATGCGGAATCTACTTAATCACACTTAGAAGGTTATTTGTGTTATGGAAATGAAACGGTTGTGATTGTTGTATGACAATGAACAATGAAAGATTAACACCAAACGATTCAATATTACTAATGATAATAATACGTGTGATCTTGAATTATCACTAGGGTTACAACCTTGAATCTTAATTTTTTCTAACTTGTGATATTATTGTGTTTGTTCTTGTTCTAACAGATATAAGAGTTCTAATTATTTTCACAATAACAACCAACTTATCGACACATAATATCGAGTCTAAGATCTTCTTTTATAGTCCAAGAAGATCTTTACAATATTGTTTAAAGTCTAATCGAACTACTTGCTAACTTATCTTGAGTGTGTCAGTACATAAGATACAATATGTATCTGTGTACACAACTTGTTAACTAAGCACATGGGGTAAGATATTATCTACCGTATATAATTGACTTTAGTGTACAAATATCTTTTCCATACTTATCCATCTAGCAGCAGAAAGCTTATAGCAGCAGCAATGAGTTAATGCTAGCAGCAGGAATGAGATAATGCTAGCAGCAGGAACAGATGCACTAGCATCATCATCAACCAGCAACATTATCATCAGTAGAAACAATACACTACCAGTAGGAATGAAATGTACTACCAGCAGGAACACACTTGTAGTATTTCCCGATTCTTGAACTTCAGAATATTTAATTCCCAACAATCCTCCCCTAAACATGTAAATCCATTTCAACATGTTTTTCTGAATTAAATGAGGACTTGTGAAGATCTTTCAAACACTTCATAGTCAGACCCTTGATCTGAACTTTCTTCTATTCTGAACTCATCTGCTTTCTTTTGACTTTAACAATATCAACACACATCCTAAAGATGGTGCAATTTCCTTGGATGGAGGAATTATAAGAGGCAATGGTGCTGTATATCTTGGATGCTTGTTTCAACAAGTGAAATCATCTATCAGCATGTCTTTGCAAGTGATGAACAAACGTGGTAAACTGAAATTGAAACTTTTCTTCGTTTGACCTAGATAGAACTTTCTCCTTTTGAATGCTTCATCCCTTCTGAATATATATAATACTCCAGAATAAGCTCTATTCTTGTCATTTTCAACCTCCATGTCATCATCTTGTATGCTCTTGTCTTTTCCTCCCTTACATTGGGTTTTTCTTCCTTTCTTGGGCTATTATTTCCTCCCCCGAAGCAAATAAAAATTTTATCCTCCCCTGTTTGGAAGATCTCTCACTATGTACCAAAATATTTCTTTCTCCATTATCTGATCTATCAATGAGAACTTGTTATCAGACAGTGTTGTACATGTAGCCATCAATTCCTTAAGAGTTTAAGATACTGCCGTCATCACTTCTAGGTGTGTTAACTCCTATGAGAGGTGATTCATGGGACATTTGATTCATGGTCCATCAATGGATGGTTTTTGTGAATCCTTTGAAAATCCTTTTAAGAAACTTTTGCCTTAGCAGTATGTAATTGATTTTATTATGAAAAACCATACTGCTTTCAACCATTTTGAAGGGATTAAGTGTGTAACAGACACTTAATCAAAATTTCGGTTTAAAGCAACCTCCGGTTGTGTGAGAACCAATGTTTTCAGTTAAATATAACTGCCTGTGTAAAGATAAACCTATTCAAAAGGCTTTCTTGACAGGTTTCCAGCTCATAGTAATTGGTGCCTCTAACACAAGTGTTAGATTCACTTTTACTAGCTGTTCTTTCTATCAGATGTCCTTAGACTTGCTCATTATACTTGAAAGTATAAAATGATAGAAAGTTAGTTGCATCAGTTACTATCTGATCAACTAAGTCATCAATTCAATGTGAAATTTCATACTTAGGTTTCAAGAAAGAAGTTTTAAGGAGTTTTAAATTCCCAAACTTAGTCCATCATAAACCTAATATGTAGCAACTGGATATTCTGATTCTGCTGCTTCCATTTCACTTGAAACATCCTTTGTGTTCACATGTTCATACCTGAAATTGTTAGTCTAAAACCAAAAGAACAGAGTACAAAGTACTTGTCTTGTATTAGAATAATCATAGGACTAACTGTATGAATAACACAAATTAAAATTTGTACTAGCAGCACAAACTTTTGTAATAGCAGTAGTAACTTTTAAAACTAGCAGCACAAACAAAAATTTATTTACATAAACATAAAGTTTAAAATCATTGAGGATTAAGCATTCCAATACTTGCTACCAAGTACTGAAACCTTCCAACATCAAAAGCTTTGGTTAGCAGATCTGCAAAATTAAATTCTGAAGCAATTTTAAGTACTTGAATTAATCTTTTCTCATTGCAGTCTCTTATAAAGTGATGTCTAATTTCAATGTGTTTTGTTTTAGAATGTTGCACTGGATTTTTAGTAATACAAATTGTACTACTATTATCAATATGAATAACAGTGTTTAAGAAATTGTACTCATAGTCAAGTAGTTGGTTTTGAAGCCATAGAACCTGACCACAGCAACTTGCAGCAGCTACATATTCAGCTTCAGTTGTTGAATTAGCCACCATTTTTTGCTTCTTACACTGCCATGAGACAAGTCTACACCCAAGGAATTGACATCCTCCAGTTGTTGACTTTCTGTCCAAGCTAGCACCAGCATAATCACTATCCGAAAATGCTACCAAATCAAAAGGTGATTCCCTTGAATACCATAGACCCAACCTTGGTTGACCCTTGAGATATCTAAAAATCCTCTTGACTGCAGTTAAATGAGAAACCTTTGGAGTAACTTGAAATCTTGCACAGGCACAAACAGAGAACATGATATCAGGTCTAGATGATGTAAGATACATCAAGGAGCCTATCATAGATCTGTAAGTGTGTACATCCACATTTTCTCCATCTAAGTCTTTTAGAAGTGGCTTCTCAGAGTCCATTGGTGTGCTTGCCACTTTTGAATCAGCAAATTGAAATTTTCTAAGTATCTCTGCAACATATTTTTCCTGAGAGATAAAGATTCCTTCATTTGATTGCTTAACTTGCAGACCCAAAAAGAATGTAAGTTCCCCCATAGAACTCATCTGAAACTTATCATGCATAAGTTTCTCAAACTCTAAACACATCTCCTTCCTAGTAGATCCAAAGATAATGTCATCCACATACACCTGCACTAACAGAAGATCCCTCTTGTGCTGTTTGATGAAAAGTGTCTGATCAATCTTTCCTCTTTGAAATCCATTTTCTAATAAGTAGGAAGCAAGTGTTGCATACCAAGCTCTTGGTGCCTGATGAAGGCCATAGAGAGCTTTAACTACTCTGTACACTTTGTCTGGATGTTGTGGGTCAATGAAGCCTGGAGGTTGTGAAACATACACCTCTTCTTCAATTGTTCCATATAAGAATGCACTCTTGACATCCATTTGATAAACTATGAAGCCTAAAAATGAAGCATAAGCTAAGAAAAGCCTACTTGCTTCAATCTTTGCTACTGGAGCATAAACCTCATCATAGTCTATTCCTTCTTGTTGTGTGTACCCTTGGGCTACAAATCTAGCCTTATTCCTAATCACTATTCCCCTTTCATCACTTTTATTCTTGAAAACCCATCTAGTGCCAATTACCTTTGCATCCTTAGGTAAATCAACTAGCACCCATACCTTCTGAATCTTGAACTGAAGAAGCTCCTCTTGCATAGCTTCTACCCAGCTTGAATTATCTAAGGCTTTCAAAATGTTCTTTGGTTCATCTTGTGAGAGAAAACATACAAACAAACAAGAGTTTGAAAACTCATGCTGCTTTGAACATTAAAGGGCATCAAGAAGCCCTTGTTGGTCTGAAGACATCAGTTGTTGTCTTGTCTTCACACCTGATTGTACATCTCCAATCACATTATCTAGGGAGTGGACTTTGTGAATTCTTGTTTGTGGAGTAGAAGGAACTTGATAATTTGATGGAAGATTGTTGAAATCCACCTCATTATCTGATAATTCTGCTTCTTTCGTTTCTGATGGGCCAGCAGCAGTATCATTTGGCCTAGCAGCAGAATCAGTAAGCCTAGCAGTAGAATCACCAGCAGAAACAATTTGTTCTTCCTGAGTTCCATCTTCTTTCCTTTCATCTTCAACACCTTCTTTAGCTTTGCCAGAAGAAGATTCATCAGTTGTTGAAGTTGATTCCACACTTGTACTTGACCATATTGGCATCCAAACATGATCTTGGTTTGTCTCCTTTTCTAAACTTTCCTCATCTGTTGCTTGTGAACCTGAAAAATTATTAGTTTCTGCAACAACAGGCACATAATTCATTGATTTGGTTAGAGATTCAAGATCAAATAGCCATTTTGGTCCTTGACCTTCTACATTGGATTTATCCTCTAAAAACTCCACATGTAGATTTTTTTCTACAATCATAGTTCTTGTGTTGTATACTCTAAATGCTTTGCTATTAAGAGAATATCCAACAAAGAATCCTTCATCTGCTTTACCATCGAATTTTCCTAAATGGTCTAAGGTATTGAGAATTGTCATATGACATCCAAAAGGTCTAAGAAATCCTATTGCAGGAGTTCTACCTCTAAAAAGTTCATAAGATGTCTTATTGTGAGGCTGTATAACTAAAACTCTATTTTGAACATAGCAAGCAGTGTTGACTGCTTCAGCCCAAAAAGTTATAGGTAGCTTAGAATCAGCTAACATAGTTCTAGTAGCTTCAATTAGTGTTCTATTCTTTCTTTCAACAACACCATTCTGTTGTGGTGTTCTAGCAACACTAAATTCTCTCCTAATACCTTTTTGTTTGCAAAAATCATCCATAACACTATTCTTAAACTCTGTCCCATTATCACATCTAATGACTTTTACTTTCTTGTCTACTTGGTTTTCTATCTGTGTAATGAATGTCTTAAGGATGCTTGTAGTCTCATCCGTATTAGATAGAAAGAAAACCCATGTAAATCTAGTATAGTCATCAATTATAACAAGACAATATCTCTTATGCATTATACTACTTACTGAAACAGGTCCAAATAAGTCCATATGCAGCATAAACAATGATTGATTGATAGAGTTAAAAATCTTGGGCTTACAAGTGGCTTTGTGTTGTTTGCCTTTAAGACAAGCAATGCATGTTTGATCATTTTCAAATCTTTTGTGAGGTAAACCTCTTACCAAACCATTCTTAACAATCTTATTTATGGTTTTGATGTTAATATGACCAAGCCTTCTATGCCATTTCATTGATTCATCCAATGTGGCCTTTGCAACAAGACAAGTTAAATTCTTTTTAGGAACAATGTTTATCATGTCTACACTGTACATATTTCCCTTTCTAGGAATTCTAAGAAGTACTTGACATTCATCAGGCATCTTAAAATCAGGAGAAAGTACAAGACATTCAGTCTCACAGAAAAGAACATTGTTCTTTTTGTCACACATTTGTGAGACACTAAAAAAGATTATAATTTAGCTCTTTTACATAGAACACATATTCAAAATCTAAATTTCCAGTTTTAATGGTACCTTTATCGGAAATTTTGCCACCAACACCTCCTCCAAAGGTAACATAGCCTCCATCTATTGATTGAAAATCTGAGAGATAAGACTTGTTGCCTGTCATATGCCTTGAACATCCACTATCTGAGTATCCTTGATCCTCTTGCTTATCATTTGAATGTTCCTGCACATAAATGAGAAGTATTAGTTTCTTTTGGGGACCCAAGCCATTACTGACTTGGATCTGCCTCTTGCATCAATGTAATTTAATCTTTTAAGGACAGTTGATGCAACATTGGATTTAAGAATCCAACATGCTGAGGCCTTAACAGCATTTGCCCTGTTTCCCTTAGCAGCAGAATGAACTGATTGCTTAGCAGCAGGAACTGCTAACTTTTCAGTTCGACCCTTTGGTTTCCAAACTTGTTTTTGAACCACTGCTTTTGTTTGAATGAGCCTTAGAACAGTCTTTGGTGCATGTTTGAAAAATGTTTTTGCACCCTTAGCTGTTGATTTTGGGTTAACAGTCATAGATGGTCGAGCAGCAGGAACAATTAGTCTAGCAGTAGGAACCATTTGTCTACCAGCAGGATCAGTGTTTGAGATAGACTTGTTTGAGACTGTTCTGGGTTTTGTTCTATTAACACTAGAACTAGAGTGAAAGTGAGTTTGAGGAGTTTGCCTTTTGAAGTTCACCCTATTATTTTCATACCCAGTTACCCAATGGTTGCAAAAAGCTGCAAGATGGTCAAAACTACCACATGTGTAACAAGCTTTGTTATAAAAAGCAAAGTCATCACCTAATTGGTTAGACTTGAGGTTGTTCCAATTCCTTTGGTTACCTCTGGGCTTGTTGGTGGTTCTATATTGCTCACAATATCTAACTGGTTGCCTAACATGCTTAATGTTTGATTTAGGCTTAGCAGTATTGTGTTTGACTATCTTAGGAACACTTGTTCCTACTTTCTTAACCACTTCAGGTTTAGACATAACCTGTTCTTCTTCATCACTATCAGTTGTGCAATCCTCAACAACTATAGCATCTAATTTCTTAACAAAGGACACCTTGTCCTGATAAAGTAAAGTTTTATCTAAACTTTTACTTACTTTTTCTACCTTAAGACTCTCAGTAGTCTTAGAACCATATTCCATTATTGGTTCTTGAAACTCAGGTAAACCTGAATTCCCTAGGTCAATCCCTGGGGGTTTTGGGATGCCTCTATAAGGAGGTGGGACACTCTTATATCCTATTCCTGACTTAGCTCTATTAATCACCTGACATTCTACTATGTTGTGCACACCTCTAGAAGCATGTTCTAGTGCCTGTGTAGTCAAGTGAATGTTTTCATTTTCCTTTTTGACCCTATCAAAAGCTTCTCTCAAAAGCTTAATTTCAGCATCTCTAAAGAATATGTCCTGTCTTAGGAGAGCTTTGTCATTAGAAAAAGCTAATTCATTTTCTTTATAATGTGTGATTTGTTTCTCTAAAGTCTCAAATCCACACTTATAGTTTATAAAGTTTTGAAAAGTGCTGCTTAGCTCTTTCTTTTGATCATCATATTGTTTGATTAAAACCTGTAGAGCATTAAGAGTAGTGCAGGTATTTGAACAAGCTTTATGATTTTGTACCTTAGTAGCAGAAAAAGCCATAAGTGCCATCTGAGCAGGAGTTTCTTCTTCATCTGCCATGAAGCTCCAATCAAAACCTAAGCCATCAATAGCTACCATAGCTTTTGGCTCAATAACCTCCTCTGTTTTGGATTTGCTTCCAAAACCTCTATTCTTGCTATCTTGCTGCCTTGGTCTTCTGCACTCTCTTGAGAAATGACCCATCATGCGGCAGTTATAGCACTCTATCTTTGACTTATCAAAACCAGTAGCATCAGTGTTGCTGATTATGAGCTTCTTCCCCGTCTTGTGATAGAACTTCTTGGCTCTCATGCTAAGAAGAGAAATTTGCCATTTTAGATCCATTTCCTCCAGATCATCTTCATGGATCTCTTGGAGGTCTTCATAGGAGAGCATGGACCCATTATTCTGACTTGTAAGAAATGCACAACAAGTCTTTTCATCCAAAATACTTATGGTACTACTTGATGAACTAGCAGCACCAACATCATCAACAACTTTCACCTCTTCACTTGATTTTGAGGTACTAGGAGTTGACATAAATGCCTTGTTCCCAGTATTAGAACTAGTACCTCCATTCTTCTTCAAATCTTACTCTACAATCTTGAAGTTGCTATACAAGTCCATCAGGTCCATGGTGTCTAGGTCTGGCTTGTTCTTCCAGACAACAACATGCATAGCCCACTCTTCTGGTAAGCTTCTCAGAAATTTTGAGTTTAAATCTTCTTGAAGCATTTCAATCCCAAGAATAGCAAGTTGGCTCACAATATTCTGAAGCCTATTAAACATGTGGTAAAGAGATTCATTGTATGTAGAGGAGAAGTTTTCAAACTGCTGCTTGAGCAGTGTCTTGTGGGTTTTCTTGGTGGCTTCATTTCCACCATACCTTGCAATAATAGCTTCAAATAATGACTTGGCATCTTTGAACTTGCTGAAGTTTAGAAGTTGATCATTGGGAATGGTCATCATCAGCATGCTTCTTGCCTTCAAGTCATTTTTCTTCTTTATTCTATCTTCTGCAGATGTTGGCTTTGTCTGCAGAGTTGACACCACTTTGCCTTCCACTGTTGATGTAGTGGTGGTAGGCTGGTAAGAGTCTCCATCTTCAATGATTTCCCAAAGTGCATAATCTTGCACTTGGAAATATTGCTCTATCCTCAGCCTCCACATCTCAAACTCATTTTGTTTGAGCATGGGAATCTTCGCAGCAACATTTGTCTGAATAGATTCAACGTTCATTTCTTCAGCTTCTTCTTCTAAATCAATAATATCAGCCTGAGCTCTGATACCACTTGTGAGGATTCGACACACGGTTAAGGTGGTTAAACCTTTTGTTCTTTGTGTGTATGATATATTGAGTTAATATGATTAAGAATGAGGAATCTACTTAATCACACTTAGAAGGTTATTTGTGTTATGGAAATGAAACGGTTGTGATTGTTGTATGACAATGAACAATGAAAGATTAACACCAAACGATTCAATATTATTAATGATAATAATACGAATGATCTTGAATTATCACTAGGGTTACAACCTTGAATCTTAAGTTTTTCTAACTTGTGATATTATTGTGTTTGTTCTTGTTCTAACAGATATAGGAGTTCTAAGTATTTTCACAATAACAACCAACTTATCGACACATAATATCGAGTCTAAGATCTTCTTTTATAGTCCAAGAAGATCTTTACAATATTGTTTAAAGTCTAGTCGAACTACTTGCTAACTTATCTTGAGTGTGTCAGTACATAAGATACAACATGTATCTGTGTACACAACTTGTTAACTAAGCACATGGGGTAAGATATTATCTACCGTATATAATTGACTTTAGTGTACAAATATCTTTTCCATACTTATCCATCTAGCAGCAGAAAGCTTATAGCAGCAGCAATGAGTTAACGCTAGCAGCAGGAATGAGATAATGCTAGCAGCAGGAACAGATGCACTAGCAGCAGCATCAACCAGCAGCATTATCATCAGTAGAAACAATACACTACCAGCAGGAACGATACACTACCAGCAGGAATGAAATGTACTACCAGCAGGAACACACTTGTAGTATTTCCCGATTCTTGAACTTCAGAATATTTAATTCCCAACACTTCAGGGGAGGAAACATCTCAGGGGAGGAAATAAAAGCCCAAGAAAGGAAGAAAAACCAAATGTAAGGGAGGAAAAGACAAGAGCATACAAGATGATGACATGGAGGTTGAAAATAACAAGATCAGAACTAAAGGAGAAAGTTCTATCTAGGTCAAACGGAGAAAAGTTTCAATTTCAGTTCACCACGTTTGTTCATCACTTGCAAAGGCATGCTGATAGATGATTTCACTTGTTGAAACAAGCATCCAAGATACACAGCATCATTGACTCTTATAATTCCTCCATCCAAGGAAGTTGCACCATCTTTAGGTCAGTGTTTAAGATGTGTGTTGATATTGTTAAAGTCAAAAAACAAAGCAGATGAGTTACTGAGAAAGATATTCAATCTTGAAGAACAGAAGTGTTTGAAAGATCTTCACAATCCATAATTTAATTCAGAAACATGTTGAAATGGATTCACATGTTTAGGGGAGGATTGTTGGGAATTAAATATTCAAGAAGTTTAATATCGGGTTCTATTCAAAGAAATACTCTAAGTATGATTCTGCTGCTAGAGCATTTGGTTCCTGCTGCTAATGTTTGTTCCTGCTGCTAGAACATTTGATTCTGCTGCTAGCGATAAATGATTCTGCTGCTAGGCTTAACATTCTACTGCTGAAGGATTCTGCTGCTAGCGTTAACATTGCTGTTGCTAAAGTACTTTCTGCTGCTGAGTGGATAAGTATGAAAAGATATTATGTGTATTTAAGTCAACAATATACGGTAGATAATATCTTACCCCATGTGCTTAGTTAACAAGTTGTGTACACAATAACGTTGTTTTTGTACTGACACATCAAGATAAATTAGCAAGTAGTTTGACTAGACTTAACAATATTGTAAAAGATCTTTCTTGTGATATAAAAGAAAGATCTTAGTATAGAGATATGTGTGTGTTAAACTTATAGTGAAAAATATATCTCTCAAGAACAAACACAAAAATATCACAAGTAAGAAAAACTTAAGATTCAAGGTTGTAACCCTAGTGATAACTCAAGATCACTTGTATTATTATCTTAATAATATTGAATCGTTTGGTGATAATCTTTCATTGTTCATTGTCATATAACAAACACAACTGTTCCATTTCCATAACCATAATAACCTTCTAAGTGTGATTAAGTAGATTCCGCATACTTAATCATATTCACTCAATATATCATACACACAAAGTAGAAAAGGTTTAACCACCTTAACCGTGTGTCGAATCCTAACAAGTGATATATTGAGTGAATATGATTAAGTATGCGGAATCTACTTAATCACACTTAGAAGGTCATTATGGTTATGAAAATGGAACAGTTGTGTTTGTTATATGACACTTAGAAGGTTATTATGGTTATGGAAATGGAACAGTTGTGTTTGTTATATGCTAGAACATTTGATTCTGCTGCTAGCGATAAATGATTCTGCTGCTAGGCTTAACATTCTACTGCTGAAGGATTCTGCTGCTAGCGTTAACATTGTTGCTGCTAAAGTACTTTCTGCTGCTGAGTGGATAAGTATGAAAAGATATTATGTGTATTTAAGTCAACAATATACAATAGATAATATCTTACCCCATGTGCTTAGTTAACAAGTTGTGTACACAGATACATGTTGTATCTTATGTACTGACACACTCAAGATAAATTAGCAAGTAGTTTGACTAGACTTAACAATATTGTAAAAGATCTTTCTTGTGATATAAAAGAAAGATCTTAGTCTAGAGATATGTGTGTGTTAAACTTATAGTGAAAAATATATCTCTCAAGAACAAACACAAAAATATCACAAGTAAGAAAAACTTAAGATTCAAGGTTGTAACCCTAGTGATAACTCAAGATCACTCGTATTATTATCTTAATAATATTGAATCATTTGGTGATAATCTTTCATTGTTCATTGTCATATAACAAACACAACTGTTCCATTTCCATAACCATAATAACCTTCTAAGTGTGATTAAGTAGATTCCGCATACTTAATCATATTCACTCAATATATCATACACATAAAGTACAAAAGGTTTAACCACCTTAATCGTGTGTCGAATCCTAACATTATTCAAGGGCTTAGATGAGTTCAGAAGAAGCACAAGGAAGAGAAACCCTAGTTTTTTTTAGTATAAATAGGGCCCTTGTAAGCCTTATGGCAGTTGGTTAGATTTTTTAGTCAGTTAGTAGTTTTTATTTAGTATCAAATTTAATGTTAAAGCTTATTGGGTTTTCATGTTTTTAAATTGTATCTTTAAATTCACCCTTGTAATTTACTTATTCTGAAATAAAAACTCAGAATTTGCTTCGAATTAAAATTCCCTCCATTTTTCTCAATTTTCAATTATTGTCAAATTTATACTATAAGCTTAGATTACTGTTCCAATAAGCAATAAGCTCATTTGAGCTTATGCAAGATTATTAGAGATCACTTCTTTTCTTAATGCAAAAATACCAAAAAGTCAACAAAAGTCAACTCGGGGTGAAAATAAGCACTTGGGTGAAAATAAGCTGTTATGGATAAGCAATGGGGTTTCTAGCTGGCTTTTGACAAGCTCAGCTTGTTTGGTGATCCATACTTTCTATTTTAAGCTAAATGCTATTGTGATTATTTTTCCAATTTTTTTATATATTTCATTGGCACTGTTCAACTGCTTATTTTCTAGCTTATTTTATTACTTATTTGTTTATTGGTATTTTAGTATTGCTTTTTTATCTGTTTTTATAGTTTAAATAGCCTTTGCTTTCTTTTTCTTAAAAATCTCATTTAAAAGCAAAATACAGTCAACATAGTCTTAGCTTATTATAGCGCTTATTTACAGATGAAAAGTTGTTCATTAGGATCCCATTAAGTTAGTGAACCAATGTATTTCCAGAACTGAGCTTAAAACAGTCTTTTCGAATTTTAAAAATCCAATTAGTCCCTATAAAGGGGTGTTTGGTTTAATGGGACAAACAGGTCAAAATGGGTAAATACTGTTCACTTGCCATTGGGTGAGCTTTGATTAAGTTTAATATAGCTTAAACCAGTTAATTATAGTAGCTTTTGATACGTATTGAAGGTTTTTGATGTTTTGATGTGGCTGCAATTGAGACTAGGATAGGAACTGATAGGATAAGCTCATTACAGCTTTAAGCTTATTGAGAACTTGTTTTTGATATTTTTGCATCCAATATAGTCCATTAGTCAGTAGTGATTAAGCTTTAAAAGCCTTGGTACATAGAATGCTAAAATCAGTCCAACCATAGCAGACTGAATTTTTTAGATTTTGTCTATTTTCAGCCCATGTTTTCCATTTATCATTAGCTTAATATAAGCTCAAATGCTCTGAAATTTGGTACAGATAGATTTGGCTTGCTCACCTAGTTATTCCCTATTTTTATAGATTTTTAGTATTAGCTTATAATAGGTTTTGAGTGGCTTGAAAAAGCCCATTTTCCCCCTGCACCTCAGTCCATCAGCAGACCTTAGTTTACTTTTGGGCTTAATCATTGCTTATTGGTTCTATTTTTTAGCTTATTCTGTGTTTCTTGGTTCCATTAGATCATTGTCAGTCTGTTTTAGTTTTTTTTTAGTTTGCTTTTGGCTTAATGTAGCTTATCAGTCATTGCTTATTGTCTTTTGTTCATATGCTTACTGTTCTGTTATCCTTAGCTTATTCTGAGCTTATTTTTAAGATCCAAAATTAGTTGTAGTTACAATAATTGCTTATTATCTAGTGCTTTTCAAGTTTGTAAAAGAAAAAAACCAAAAATTAAATAATTAGCAAAAAGGCAAACCAGGGATTCGAACCCTGTTCTCTTGCCTAGCCAAAGCCTCACAACACAACACCCACACCATCTGCCCTAGGGACTTTTTCAGTTATACCTTTCCTTCTTTTTTTATTTAACCCAGTTTTTTTTTATCTTTTGCTTATTTTCATTATTAGCTTATTATCAGCTTATTCAAATAAGCTGGCATCCTACCTTTATTTTTCCTAGGACTAGAATAATGTTTAGGACTTTCCTGTAATTTTCATAATTTTTCATTTTCATTTAGTATTTTTAATTTATTTTTCTTTTTAATTCAGTTTCTAATTCAAAGAAAATTAAATAAAATTCAGAAAAATATAATTCTTTTTTTTTTTATTTAATTTTCTTTTATCATTTAGAACTTAGAAAAAATAGATTTGCACTCGTAGGGTTAATTTTTAAAGATTTTGGTTTTTAAGCTCGTTTTTGGAGTTCCCGGTTTACGTTTTTAGGTTAATTTCGCTATTTGCTTTATTTTCTTTGTTAATTTGCTTTTCATATCTCAATTAGAATATTAAAAACTCAAAAATCCAAATTCCTCACTTCAAGCACTTTGATTCCAAACCTTACACGGAATCCTCGATTCACACCTCGTCGGGAAACGACCCAGGTAACACTTGCCCGGTATCTCATATCGTATTCACGGGTTTTACAGGTTAGCCTTTGTCCTAAAAGGTTAACTTGTTGATCCCCGCGTATAACGCGTATCCGATATTATTTTTATATATACTCTAAACGGATCAATGAGTACTGCTTATCATCCCCAAACAGACGGCCAGAGCGAGAGGACTATTCAGACGCTGGAAGATATGCTTCGAGCCTGTATCATTGATTTCAGAAAAGGCTGGGAGAAATACTTGCCTTTGGCCGAATTTTCCTACAACAATAGCTATCATGCCAGCATTAAGGCCGCACCTTTTGAGGCGCTGTATGGCCGAAAATGCCGATCTACGATTTGTTGGGCTGAAGTTGGTGACAATCAACTCACTGGTCCCGAACTTGTTCTAGAAACGACCGAGAAGATAGTTCAGATCCGAAACCGTTTGCATGCTGCACGTGATCGACAAAAGAGCTATGCCGACAAGAGATGTAAACCTCTCGTATTCCAGGTCGGGGACAGGGTCATGTTAAAAGTCTCACCATGGAAAGGGGTGATACGTTTCGGTAAGCGCGGAAAACTCAATCCTCGTTACATTGGACCATTCCAAATTCTTGACAGAATTGGACCAGTAGCCTACCGACTTGAGCTACCACCAGAACTGAATAGTGTGCACAACGTGTTTCATGTGTGTAACCTGAAGAAATGTCTTTCTGATGAAACTCCGATTATTCCTTTGAGGGAAATCCAGATAGACGAGAGTCTGAATTTTATTGAGGAACCAGTGGAAATCATGGATCGTGAAGTCAAGCGACTGAAGCACAGTCGCATTCCTATCGTTAAGGTCCGATGGAACTCGCGTCATGGTCCCTAGTTTACATGGGAGCGTGAGGACGAAATAAAGCGAAAGTACCCTTATCTCTTTTCAAACATATCGAGTAACTCAAATTGAAACCCGGGACGGGTTTCTCCTGAGGCTGGGAGGCTGTGACAATCGGTAAATTTCGGGAGCATTTTTAAATTACCGCATTACATTTTAAATGAGCATTTAATTATTTGGAATCATTTTTGGAATGTTTTGGGAATTTATCCGGATTTTGGTAATAAGATTAGGGATTATCGTTATGTGACGAGTAATTTCCTGTGTATCTAGTTAGGCACTACGTGAGTCGGCACAATTAGACTTAATAATACGAGAGATATTGACTATTTTGACACACCAAACGAACATGGACGTATATATAGTCAATCTTATTGTAAAAATTGTTTTAAGATCAGTGGAATACATTAGAAATACTCAGGAAAAGGTTTCGGTACTCAAATTTATCTCGAATATGTTTTATAAGAAGAATATCCGAATGCCACTTCCCACCCTTGCCTAAGTTACAGTTTCAGTCCCTGAGGGACAATATGAATTCACACGAGGTCCTAGGGCTATATAAGGAAATCTTATACCCACATTAGGGTTATTTCACCCATTTCTCACACACCAGCCATCCCTTATCTCTCTATCTTCTCCGGCCACGTTTTTCGGCCACCACCGAGCAACACCACCACCTTTCTCTTATCACACCGCCACCACCAATCTTCATCCCGTGAACCCCTCACCCTGTTTTTCTATAACACGCGTCTGAGAAACCCCCTTCACCAACACAACGCGCCACCCACCATCTTTTCCGGCCAAGATTAATATAGATCCGAGAGTTTAAAAGGTAGTTTACAACGTTTCACCCGTGGTTGTGACTCGGTGTGAGACAACTCGTGTGTAACGAGTTGATTTTTATAATTTTTGATTCGGTTTGGGCGGTAAAACAAAATGGGTTTTATGCTTTTAACAAACTAAAAATGTATATGCACGTTTGGTATTATTCTTGTGTTTGTGGTGTCGGCTGTTTGGTCGTGTTGTGGTTGTGTCGTGAGCTATAGCTCACGGCCGAGGTCTAATGAGCACGTTTAAGGCCGAGTCGAGTCTTTGGTCGTGCATGTTATTGTTGTTATTGTATTGTGATTCATATTGTTTCGGAATAGGGGTTTGGTAAACCCTCGATGCTGTTGAGATTTGAGGTTGGATTAGATTTGGATATTGGTTTAATGTTGTGGCTGTTGTGGTTTGTTGTTGGTGCAGAGAGTTGGAGCCAAGACCAATAGGGTCTCGGCCTATAATTATACGTGTTGTTGTTGTCGTTGCGTTGGATATGGAAGGAGATAATTAGATAACGAGCCGTAGGTTTTGGCCGTTAAATGTTGTTGGCGATTGTTGGACTTGCGGCATTATTGTTGTGATCATATATTAAAAGTGTGTTGATTTGAGCCAAGTCGAGTGTCGCCGAGACTTCGTAGTCTCGTTGTGGCCTCGACAAGCCAAAAGTAATATTTGAACTTTATATTGATTTTGGACTATTGAGGAATGACTTATTGACCCGAGTATAACTTAAAACTCGGAATAGTGACTCGAAATATGAGATGACTCGTTGAAACTTAAATGACATTAGTAAACGATAACATAAAAATATTAAATAACGAATACATTGTTACTTAATATTTTAAAGGTTAAAAAGAAAAGGTTAAATGACGCATAAAACGTTATTTAATATTTTTGGCAAATTGATGCGTTCCAACAAGCTTTAAATTTATAATACAAGAATTACCGGTTAACTAGGAACACATACGAGCAAGTATACTCGTCCGTGTGTAGCAAGATGGTTGGTAAGTCAAGGTCGTCCCAAGAGACTTGGTTGTACTCAAATGTTGTTTGATTATTTAAGCAAGTAACAAGTTGATGATTATGATTGTCACGGATCAAACCAACAAGAAAGCAATTATAAAAGCATGATGTAAGCATACAAACACTTGTTTAGGAATAAAAACCAATCGTGATGGAACGTTGAACATGTTTGGGTGAAACATAGAAGGCACATATCAATTTTCACAAGGTTTTCTAGTCAATGGGTAATATCAAGAAAATCCATGTTTCTACTAGTTTCACGGGTGAGTCCTTTCGGCCAATACCTCTTCCCATTACGCTAGCCCTTTGTGTGATCAAATGTATGAAAAAGATGATTAGTTACATTAGTTCTTACGAGTCCTTTCAACCCAATCTCGAGATTAAATATTCCCGAATTCATTTAAAAACTTGAATACTTAATAGTTGTCAATTATCAAATACCAATCCATTTGTGCACCAACTTCTTGGAATTAAACAATATTAGAAATCCTTTCAACCTTTAAATCCAACAATGTTTAATCAACAAGTTTTAGAACACGAATTATATTTAAACAAACTTATGATAACAATCACTTTTTCTAAACGACTAATCATTCAACATTCACACGAAAGTCTACATAATTCCCAAACAAGTATAAAGAGATAATTGTAATCAAACATATAACACAACACACAAAGGAATTCTCATGATCAAGATAAGCAAAGACATTAATATGATCAAATTTAATAGAAACAATACCAAACATTAGATTCCAAGCATCAATTGCTACAATTCCAACCATGTGATTCCAACCAAGAGAAACTACCAAAATACAAATCATCCATCCCTAAACCTTCCTGGAAATTGTCCTCATGTTGTGAGTATATGACTTAGGGGTGTTTGGTAATAAGGATTGTTAGTGATGTATGTGGTGTTTAATTGGTGTGAACTATAACCAAGCCTTGTTTTGTAAGGATGATCAAGTCATATGTCATGCTAATGTAGACTAAACCAACTCCCCAACACCTCTAGAAATGGGTGGGGAGTGGTAGAAGAGAATCCTTCAAGTGTAGAGAGAATTGGTTGCAGATGGTATGAGAAAGATTATTTTTTAGATTATTGATAACACTTAACCAAGCACTCCTATTTGTAGTTGATTAATCCTTGGCCACCAAGCATGTTTCTTGGCCACAAAGTGTCATAAAGTGCAGGAAAAATGAGTTATGAGAAGTATATGATCGGCCATGGGTCATTATGGTAGTTAAAACCTTGAGTTAATGCAACTCTTCAACTCAGAAAATTCTCAACCTGCGGTTCAGACTTGAACCTGCGGTTTGGGATGTCTGCTGAACCTCAGGTTGGGCTTTGAACCTGCGGTTTGGGATGTCTGCTGAACCTCAGGTTGAGCTTTGAACCTGCGGTTTGGAAATGACTGCTCAACCTCAGGTTGAGGTATGAACCTTGGGTTTGAATTTCAGCTTCAACCTTGGGTTGGGAATTATTTTGCACATGAATTTCAACCTTGAGTTGGCATATAACTTCATCCTTTAACACTCTTTTTGGCACTTAATCTTGACTCTTTCCTTCATTGAATAACTTCATAATCTTTAACTTGAACTTGGAAATAATCATAGCATGAATCTTTATCTTGAACAGAAAACTTCTCTTCGTGCACATACTCTTGATTTGTCGACTTTTCTTCATCTTTTCGTTATTTCCTTCGACATAGTTGTACCTGAACCTGAATACATCTTTTATACCTTTTAAGCGTAAAATGTTCACAAATACAACCAAATAACATGCACAAACATACTAATAACGCTACTAAAATATGTACAAAATGAGCGTTATCAAATCCCCCACACTTAAACTTTGCTTGCCCTCAAGCAAATCTAAGAAAAGAAAAATTAAAATACATATCTAAATTCCAAAATGAAAAGAAAAAAAAATTAAAAATTTATGAAAAATTGTGAAAATATCGAAAAATCTTTTGGTTTTTTATATAAATAAGCAAAAATTGAGCGCACACTCCCCCACACTTAAGGGTTTGCTTGCCCTCAAGCAAATCTAGCAATTAAGAAAAATAAATAGATCCCACATGGTGTATGAAAAATGATTATCAAAAATATGATGCAAATCTACCGAGTACAAGTACGAGATATGATTCGTCGTTTTAAGCTTTAGTGGTGAAAAACCGAGATGTTTGACAATACCCTATGGATTCTCTTGCTTGATAACATGGCTAAGTACCTCACGAAAAGGAATGAAAGTATAATTCACTCAACACTCATATATTTTTGGTGATGGAGTATATAAGAAAATCACACTCATTTTGCTCAGTCATGATCCGTTTATTACCATAGGCTTGTACAAGAAACAAAACTCCACCGACGTGGCGTAAGCACCAAGTGTAAACATCCAAAGAGGACTTTTATTCAGGTTGTAACGTTTAGGCTTCAGGTTAAAAGGGTATGGATAAGGCATGAGAATATTTATGAAATTGGTTTTAAAAGAAAAATAAAGTCAAGTCAAAGTCTCATGTTGCTAGTTACCGAACAAACCACAAACCCGTAAATGATTATAGTTACAATCTTCTCCTCTTCACATTTCGATCACCAAATATATATGTATATCACGTCTTAACACATTGGCTAATCGATATCTCAAACATACTTCATCTTCCTTCATCTTCATAATAATAATATAGCATATTGGCTATAATTGTCATCACATATATTTTTTTTCTTTCTTTTTTTTCGATGACTTATTCATTATTATTATTTTATTTTTTTGTATTTTTTTTTTTTATTTTTTTTTTCACCTTTCTCCTTCATACATCACATCTCCCTCACACTTCGCATAAGCATACACCACAAAAATACAAATAAGAAGTTGGCCACCTTCATCTTTGTCGGAATGGGACATTCAAATAACGAAGTGTAACCAAACTATTAATCATAAAAAAAAAAAAAAAAAAAAAAAAATCCAACAACCAAGCAACTAGCAACCAACCGTTTAGACTTTGACAAGGGGTAGGCTAAGGTTTAAAGTGTAAAATTTTTTTTTTTTTTTTTTTTTTTTTTTTTTTTTTTTTTTTTTTTGGATGTAACAAAAATGAAAAGATTGACTCGGAGGGTGTTCTAGGGGTATCTAGCGCTAACAAATAGGTCCATATGGGTGGTTAACTAACCGATGTGGCTAGATAATATATCATTAGATGTAAAATGATGGCCATTTGGTTTTAATTCCTAAGGTGTCTCTTTGTCACACGAATACACTTATATCACACGAGGTGATCTCACTGCGGTCTGGTAATGATTTGCAAGTACAAGTTCTGGAATAAATAAAATCACCGGCACACTTATAGCAAAAAGATTCAAGCATAAAAAGATATATGCTATATGAAATAGGCTCAAATCCTCACATATTTAGTGGAATGGGTTATAAATGCGCTAGCAAAATGTTATCGATCCTAAAAAATGGATTGCAATGTCAATCGGGACACATCTCGAATTTTTTAAAATTTTACCGATTTTACCAGTGGGATGATCTAGTTATTCTAATATATTAACCTATATGCGTGAAAACAACTAGAGGTTAAGGGCAAACAAGTATACAAAAATTTAAAATTGGCCCAAAAATATGAAAATTTAAAACTAGTTTCGTTTTTCACTATTTTACTTCCCCCCCCCCCCCCCACACTTAAGTTACGCATTATACTCAATATGAAAAATAAACTTCAAAGCATGAAAAAGTAGGGAAAAATAAGATAAGAAAAGACCGAGAGAAACGAAACATCACGGGCTCAAGAAATCGCGATCGAACTCCATATGATAAGATGTTAAGTATGCGAGATCAATCAATTTCTCTTCTAACCAAACATGTCCAATCAAGAGAGTAATGCCACAATTATCCAATCTCCAAGAGCTTATTAAATCTGCAAAAATAAACTAAACTACAAAAACACGTAAAATTCTTAAACTCACTTTTGTAGGCATCACGGTTGCATTTAGCGTATGCAACAAGCCTTTTAAACCTCTCGGTGGCCCGATAGACGAGTTAAGTCTCGTGAGGGTTTCCAGTGAACATACCCACAAAGTTCAAAAACATTATTTTTTTTAAATAAAAGCAAGTACTTATTCATTTACGACGTACTAAGTTAACAAGATTTTAAATTGCAAAAACAAAATTTAAGTTTAAAGAAAGTGATGTTCAAACATTTTTTGGAATGATTTCATAAAACATTTAAACTTATTAAAGAAAAACTAAATTTATTACTCCCTCCGTCCCTAAATAAATGTCCACTATTGAATTTTAAAGTATTCCCTTTTTAACTTTGACCTTAAATTATTTTAATTTTGTTATGTAATACTTGATGCAAAATGTATAAATGGATTGCGTTTTAAATGTATTTTCATTGGTATAATTTTCATTAAGTATTACATAACACAAATAAAATAATTTAAGGTTAAAATTGAAAAGAAAAGACTTTAAAAGTCAACACTAGACATTTATTTAGGGACGGAGGGAGTAAAACTTAAGCAAAACAAAAAAAAAAAAAAAATCTATATATATATATATATATATATATATATATATATATATATATATATATATATATATATATTTTTTTTTTTTTTTTTCAGGTTTTTTTTTTTTTTTTTTTTTTTTTTTTTTTTTAAGAATTTTTTATTTTTTTTTTTTTTTATGAACAATAAACGGAAAAAAATAAACATTTTTTTATGGCTACAGTAAACGGAAATAAATAAACAAAAACAATTTTTATTTTTTTCATATTTTGCTACAGTAAATGGCGGACAAATAAAAAAAACTTTTTATTTTGCTACAGTAATGGCGGTTCAATTTTGAACCGGGCGGTTGGGGTTTTGACTGGTTCACAGAAAGATTGAACCGGGTCGGTTCAGATTTGAACCGTCGGTTGGGTTTTGAAGGATCGACAGAAGCAAATGAACCGAGGCGGTTCTATTTTGAACCGTCGGTTCGGTGGGTCAGAGAGAAATGAACCGGTTCGGCTGAAAGTTGAACCAGCAGTTTGGACCTTTTTTAATTTTACCGAGAGTTTGAACCGGTCGGTTTACAATTTTTTTTTTTTTTCGACACAAACTTATTTATTTATTTATTTATAAACAATTTTAAACTTTACAACTTTTATTAAACTTAAAAATAAAGTTAAACACAAAAGACCATATTATTAATCATGGAAAACAATTAAGAAAATTAAGACAAACACAATTGGTGGTTTTTTTTTTCGCAAGCAATTTTGAGCACAAGCTTTGGAAGCAATCATTTGAATGAGCATTTTAGAAGACATGAAACAAAATCCCAACATCAAAACACTTGATTTTGATGCCAAGATTATTAAGCAGAAGATGGGAATTAAGAGATTTTTGAAACAAAACACAAGTGAAGCAATTAAGCAATCATTATGAGCAAACAAGTAAACAAGCAAGAGCAATCAAATAAGAGCAAAGAAACAATCATTCATGAACAAGAGCAATATAGCATTCGAACAAATTAGCAAACAAGAAATCTATCAATATATCAAGCAAACGAACAAACAAGTAATTTCAACAACAAACAAACATATGAATACAAACGCAAATCCCCGGCAACGGAGCCAAAAACTTGATGCGTTCCAACAAGCTTTAAATTTATAATACAAGAATTACCGGTTAACTAGGAACACATACGAGCAAGTATACTCGTCCGTGTGTAGCAAGAGGGTTGGTAAGTCAAGGTCGTCCCAAGAGACTTGGTTGTACTCAAATGTTGTTTTATTGTTTAAGCAAGTAACAAGTTGATGGTTATGATTTTCACGGATCAAACCAACAAGAAAAGCAATTATAAAAGCATGATGTAAGCACACAAACACTTGTTTAGGAATAAAAACCAATCGTGATGTGTAGGATCGAGAACTTCGAGCTTGATTGAGCTTGGTATAAACAAGAACCTCTGTATGCTATACAAGCGTTTATGCGGAAACTAAACAGCAAGTATAATAAAGAAGAAAAACTCTAAACGACAATGATCCTCTATGGATCAAACTATGAACTAAGAATTGTTTATTGAATATTGAAAACGTTAAAGGCGTACATAAACTCATAGACGGGTTTATCTTTTATACTAACAAGATGACCTAACCCTAACCCGTTCTACAAGAAAACGTGTGAAGAGATAAACAACAATCTCTTCTAAAAATAAATCTTAACAAACATTCTAAATATACGGATAACAAACAATACTATCCGCAGTAACAAACATCTTCGGCAGAAACAAGATAACACTATCGGCAGCAATGAGCTTGCAGCAGCAATGCAACACTATCGGCAGGAACCATTCTTCACTATCGGCAGCAACAATAATATCTTATTTCCTAGAGATCCTAACAATCCTCCCCTAATCTTGAGGTTGACTAGGTTAACCTACAAGATTCCAATGTGATAGAACTTTGAACTTCTCAGGCTTGAGGACTGCGACTTAGCAGCAGCAATAAGTAGTAACCAGCAGCAACATCCATAACATGCAAGATTCCAACCTCTATAGCATCCAGCAGCAACCTCAATAGTTCAGCAGGAATAAGAAATCTTCTTCAAAACATGTATACTGGTCACCATGACATTCACTTGAACTTGGCTGCTACTTATGACAAGATGTACATCAAATCACTTAAGTTTCATACTATTCTCATCACATCCAGGTGTGTTAACTCCTGTGAGAGGTGAATCATTGAAAATTAATGGATTTGATGTCTCTTTACCAATAGCCATCACTACTGGAGTAGCCAATGTTTAGGTTTGTTAGACCATGGTACACTGATAACCATCTGATTTATTAGCAAATCAGCAACTATAAACGGATTTGACTTGTCTTTACCTGTAGCCGTTTGCTTAGGACTAGCCAATTCTTTGGTTACAACAAAACCTTGGTGAATTGAATACCAAATATGGATACCAAATGTCTTTACCACAAACCATACTTTTGTGGACTAGCCAATCCTTTGGATCCCATAAGGGTTACATCCATGGTGAATTGAGAACCATTTTCAACTCTCAGGAATGAACCATGGGTGAGTTGAAGGACCCTATAGCTTTGAGCAAGCTATTACAGCTATCAACGGATTTGATTATCACACCAGAGCCGTACCCTCATGGTAAGCCAACTCTTTCTTGTCTGCAAGACATGGTGAGTTGAGTACCATTTATGGTGAAGGTGTAAACACCAACACTGTACCTGCAAGGTGTTGCTCAAAACCAACTTATTAGCACACAATATACAAGATTTTTTTTTATTTTTTTTTAATTTATTTTTTATTTTATTTTTATTATTATTTTTTTTATAGAACTAAGAAAAACAAATCAGAAACACACCAAAAGAAAAGAAAGAAAATAAGAAAAGAAACCAAAAGAAAGAAAGATAGAAAAATATACAACAACAACAAGAACAATCCTCCCCTTGAGCTGCAATCCTCCCCTTGATTTGCAATCCTCCCCTTAAGCTCAGTATCTAGGGATTTACCATCCCAATATGGACCACCAAATGTTTAAACCTTGGTCCATCAAAAGCCTTGGTCAGCAGATCAGCAACATTATCATCTGTGTGAATCTTAACCACCTGAATAAGATGCTTCTCATAAGCATCTCTTATGAAATGGTGTCGAATCTCAATATGCTTTGTCCTTTGATGATAAACAGGATTCTTAACAATACACATAGTACTTTGATTATCAATAAAAATCTTAGTATTCATATAGTTGAACCCATAATCCAACAACTGATTTTGCATCCAAAGTACCTGTCCACAGCAACTAGCAGCAGCAACATACTCTGCCTCAGTAGAAGATGTAGCCACTATAGTCTGCTTCTTGCACTGCCAAGAAACCAACCTCTGACCCAGAAACTGACAACCACCAGTAGTAGACTTCCTATCAAAGTTAGCCCCAGCATAATCACTATCACTATAGGCTTCCAACACAAAAGGAGAATCTTTGGGATACCAAAGTCCCATCTTTGGCTGTCCTCTCAAATACTTGAAGATTCTCTTAACTGCATTTAGGTTAGAAGTCAATGGTGTAACCTGATGTCTAGCACATGCACCAACAGCAAACATGATATCAGGTCTTGAAGCTGTCAAATACATGAGTGATCCAATCATGGATCTATAAAGATGAACATTAACAGCAGCATCAGGTTCATTATTGGACTTAGGCTTTGGACGTTCAAAAGGAGTTGTAGCAATCTTCACATTTTCCATATCAAACTTCTTAAGCATGTCATAAACATACTTCTCCTGGCAAATAAAGATCCCATCTGGTTTCTGCTTAACCTGAAGACCCAAGAAGAAAGTCATTTCACCCATAGCACTCATCTCAAATTCACTCTTCATCAATTCTTCAAATTCCCTGCACCAGGCTTCATTAGTTGAACCAAAGATAATATCATCTACATAAACTTGTACCAGAATGATATCTTTGAAGTTCTTTCTAATAAAAAGAGTTTTATCAATAGTCCCTCTTCTGTAACCATGTTTAAGAAAAAAGGCTAATAACCTTGCATACCAAGCCCTTGGTGCTTGATGAAGACCATAAAGTGCTTTAACCACTTTGTAAACCAAATTAGGATTCTGAGGATCCACAAATCCCTGTGGTTGAGTAACATAAACCTCTTCCTCAATCCTGCCATACAAAAATGCACTTTTTACATCCATCTGATATACTACAAACCCCATAAAGGAAGCAAAAGCCAAAAACAATCGGATAGCTTCAACTCTTGCCACTGGTGCAAACACCTCATCATAATCAATCCCCTCTTCTTGTCTATGACCTTGAGCTACTAATCTAGCCTTATTTCGAACCACAATTCCCCTAGCATCCCTTTTATTCTTTAGAATCCATTTAGTTCCAATAGCATGCTTTCCAGCAGGCAAAGGAACCAACATCCATACTTTCTGATTCTGGAACTGCTGCATCTCCTCTTGCATAGCCTCAACCCAATCATCATTAGTAAGAGCTTGAGCTATGCTAGTTGGTTCAACTTGAGATAAGAAACAAGCATACAGACAATGTAAATAATCAGTATGATTGCTCCTCAACTGATCCTGTATATAACTGAGAAAAGCAGACTCTCCAAACTTGGGTTGATGAAGTTTACTTCTTGTCTGAACAGGGGAATTAATATCTCCAAGAATCAAAGACTGAGGATGAACAGTATTGATCCTCTTGGTAGCAATGTGATTGACTTCAATGGAGGATGCCTGATTAGTAATGGAGGGGTTGAAGTCATCATCATAAGAAGAAGAAGTGAAAATGCCAGTTCTGGACTGATGATGAGGATCATTCAGCTTATCTTTTGAAGAGACCGAATTTCCAAGATCAGAAGGAATTGGAAATCTTTCAGGGGAGTTATCAATACCCAAAGTATCAACAGATGGAGAAGTCACAGGAACATCAGCAGGAACAGAGACATCAGCAGAAACATTAGAAGGTTCGGCAGGAACAGATCCACTTTCAGCAGGAATGGTATCAGCAGGAACATGAATACCACCAGATGAATTCAGTTGTCTTCTAACTTCAGCTTCAGCCTCTCTCAGAATCTCCTCTGTCTCTTTAGAAAACCCAGAATCAAACATCTCAGCAGCTCTTTTGGCATTGAACTCTTGTCTTTGAAGTCTAGCAAGATCTTCTGCATAACTAGAATCACCTCCAGCCATATCAAAAGAATCTTTGAGCTTTGAACCTGAAATGTTGTTAGAGGGAAAAGAAGGAACAACTATAGGTCGTTCATCACTCTCTACATCAGAATCATCATCCGAGGTACCTGCATTGTTAGTTTGAGAAACATTTTTACCAGCAGATAGATTTGATTTGAATCTATTATAACCTAAGGTGTCAGATAGATAATCCAGATCAAAATACCACTCTGGACCAGCACCCTGCAAATTAGGTTTATCTTCAAGATATCTTAAGTTGAGAGTCTCTTCTATTCTCTTAGAGGACAGGTTATAAACCCTATAGGCTTTACCATGAGCAGAATATCCAACAATAAACCCTTCATCAGCCTTCCCATCAAACTTGCCTAGGTAATCACTAGTGTTCAAAATAGTGACATGACATCCAAAAGGCTTAAAATAACTAATGTTTGGAACCTTCCCAGACAAAAGTTCATAAGGTGTTTTATTATGAGGACTAGTAATAGATACCCTATTCAACATATAACAAGCAGTGCAAACTGCTTCAGTCCAAAACATAGTGGGCATCTTAGATTCAGCTAACACAGTCCTAGCTGCTTCTATCAGGGTCCTATTTTTCCTTTCTGCAACCCCATTTTGTTGTGGAGTTCTAGCATTACTATAGTCCCTTTTTATCCCCTTAGTCCCACAGAGTTCAATAAGATTAGAGTTCTTAAACTCTGTGCCATTATCACACCTTTTAGACTTAACCTTTTTACTTAGCTGATTTTCTATTAAGGCAATAAAATCCCTAAGAACTGGATAAGTTTCATCTTTAGTACCCAAAAAGAAAGTCCATGAAAACCTGCTAAAATCATCTGTAATCACCAGGCAGTAGTTCTTATGGTCAATAGTTCTGATAGAAGTAGGACCAAAAAGATCCATATGAAGAAGCTGCAAAGGCTCAGAGATATTGCTCACAGCAGTTATGGCCTTGTATGATGCTTTGTACTGCTTTCCTTTGTTGCAGGCAACACAATCGTGCTCATTAGAGAAGATCTTCATAGGAAGCCCTTTAACCAACCCATTCTTAGCCAACTTGTTAATGGTCTTGAAATTCACATGGGCCATTCTTCTGTGCCATTTATTAGATTCATCCACAGAAGCTTTAGCAACCAGACAAGCAAGTGATCCCTCAGGCTGAACATCACTAAGATTGAAGCTATAAAGATTGTAAGTCCTAGGAACTTTAAGTTCAACCTGACTTTCATCAGGCAGCTTGAAGTCTTTGGACAACACAAAGCAATCATTCTCAGTGAAGAGAACACTGTTCTTCTTGTCACAGATTTGGGAGACAGAGAACAAATTGAAGTCTTGAAGTTCCTTCACATAAAGTACATCTTCAAAGTCCAGCTTAGCAGTCTTGATAGTTCCCTTCCCAGAAATTATTCCATCTCCTCCTCCAAATGTCACAGTACCTCCATTCAAAGGTACAAAGTCATGCAATCTTTCCAAATTCCCTGTCATACTCCTGGAACACCCACTGTCAACAATTCCAACATCTTTGCTTCTAAAAGGAAAATCCTGAGAAAAAGAGTACATATACAACATTAGATACAAGAGAGACTCAAGCCATTGCTGACTTGAGCCTGCCTAGTGGATCAATAAGAATTAAACCCTGGAGATTGTTGAGATCCACCATTGATCTTGGACCCCATTTTCATATGTTGGTTATTGATTTTCCAAGAACAACCTGCTGAGGACTTAACAGCAGTTTTCCATCTTGTCCCTCCCTTGTGCATGGTGTCAAAACAAACAGGTCTCAAATCATTTTGAAAGTAAGTACTAGTAGGTCTGCTGAAAGGTCTAGCATTATTGCTTCTCCAACCAGCAGGATTGATTCTGCCGGCAGGAACAGGATAAGCAGTAGGAACAGGCTTATCGGCAGGAATGAACTTTTCAGCAGCAACAGGCTTACCAGCAGAAACTGGCTTGCCAGAAGCAACTGAAGTTCTCCTAGCTGCTTGAGGAATATAAGGGGGAATATCATTAACATTTTTCCATACAGACCTATTTTTACAAGCATATACACCCATCTGTTTTTCATAATAGTCACAATCTTTAATAAGATGATCATAACTACGACACACAAAGCAAGATTTCTTTCTAGGAGACTTTTTCTTAACAATAACTTTCTCATTGCAAACAGAATTATTCAAACCAACACATGAAACAGAATTGAAATCACAACCATAATTGTTTGAAACATAACCACAACCAGAAACATTATTGTTTTTAACACTATCAAAAGAAATATCTTCAAATGCAGCTGTCTTTGAGTGAGATTCATCAGTAGCTACTTCTGAGGAGAGATCTTCTGACTTTATTGGAGCTGACTTATCACTTGATCCACATGTGGCATAGTCATTAGTCTTGATTTCTGAAGATTTGTCACTGTAAGAACAAGAGACAAATTCATTAGAGTCACAATCAAGATTAGGCAAGTCCTTTGCCTGCTTGCCATAGATCATTTGTGAATCATCAAAGTCATCAAAAGAATTAGCAGGTTTAAATGTTCCAGTTATGGGTGGAGGAACATCATTCATTCCTCCCTCCTTAACATACTTTACAGGTTTTCTATAATCTACAGGTTCTGGGTTAAAAACACTATACTCATTAGGGTCATAATACTGATTTGGCCCTATTAGGTTACCGAACCCTAAACCTCTTTTGGTTTTAGTAGACATAGAACTATCAATAAGCATGTGAAGGTTTTTGGATGAGTCTTTCCACTTATCAAATCTAGCTAAGGAATTATCTAGCTTAGATTGTAAATCCTGATTTTCTAACACTACCTTAGCTTTTTCTCTTTCAGAATGTTTAAACTCATTAATAGCATTTTTTAAATCTCTTTCCAAAACCTTTATTTTTACTTCATAAGCAGACTGTTGTTGTTGATACCAGACCTTTTGTTGTTCTAAAGTTTTAACAGCCTTTTTATGAGCCTTAAGTTGAATAAAGTTATCCTTATTTTCATTTTCTATATCATCAAATTCCTGTTTCAATTTATCATATTTAGAATCACAACCAAATGGGCAGTTATGTACCTGAGATGGATGACCCATCATTCCAAACTGACAAGCCACTTGAATCTTCTCACCATATCCAGCCACCATCCCAAAGACCTTATCTGCTCTACTTGCAATCGTCTTCTCATGATGCTCCCAGTCCACCATCGCATCCACAGATACCAATGCCTTGGGGTCCTCTGAGTCCAGCTCTTGAATTTTGAAAGCAGAATATCGTACTTTGTCATCTACCTTCTTTTCTGTACATTCCTTGGCAAAATGTCCTGTTTGAGAACATTTATAGCACCTCACCTTCCTTCTGTCAAACCTGGCAGGTTCCTGTCCATCAAAGTTGACCCTTCTTCCTGCCTTCTTTTCAAACCTATCCAATTTCAACGATATCATAGCCACTTGCCATCTTAGATCCATCTCTTCTAGATCCAATTCATCAACCTGATTGAAATCTTCATACACAATCTTCTGCTGTGGTGTACTCTCAGCAACAAATGAATGAAGCACATCCACTACAAGATTCTTAGATCTGGTTTGAGCTTTTGGTGTGACAGGTGAGTAGGAGATTGATGATGTTGATGGTGTTGGACTGTTTCCATATGATGCTTTGTTAGCACCAGAGTTACTAACAAAAGCAGTATGGGTTGGAGTATGAGGTGTATAGGTGGAATATCCTTTGATATCCAGTTCAAGGGTTTTCAACTTGTTGTACAGATCATCAAAGCTCATATAATCCAGACCTCCTTTGGCTTTGAGTGTTATGGAAACCTGAGACCAGGATGGTGGCAAAGCCCTCAGAAACTTGGTGTTGCAATCTTCATCGTCCGGCCTAGCTTTCAACTGGTTGAGTTGACTCAGGATTTTGTGAAATCTGTCATACCCTTTGTGAATCCCCTCAGCCTCAGAGATCTTGAATTCCTGAAACTCTTGCTTGAGCATAGACTTTCTCATTTTTCTGGATTCATCATTCCCTCCAAATCTGGCTTTTACAGCATGCCAGATCTTTCTAGCATCATCCAAGTGATGGAAATCACTCATATGATCCTCTGGAATAGCTTGAAGCAAAAGGGTTCTTGCCTTGGTTTCCCTTTGCACAGCCATGTGTTCTTCGGCAGTAACAGGTGGCTCTATATAGATATTGCCATCATTATCCCTTCCAGTATTCTTCTTACTATTTCCCTTAAGAATCACATTCCACAGATTCTAATCAGTGTTAGTGATCCAATATTCCATTCTCATAGCCCAGACTTCATACTCATCTTTCTTCAGATATGGGAATTTAGCATTGTTGGTGGACATGGTGGTGAGGATTTGTGTTTGGACTTGTGAGGTTTCAGGTTTGGGTTGTTGTTCTTCAGGGTTAATGACATTGTTTTGAGGGATTTCGTCTTCCATTGAAAGAGGGTTGTGAAATATGAAATCGAACTTTTTCTTCTTTATCAGAGATCCTTACCAGGCTCTGATACCACTTGTAGGATCGAGAACTTCGAGCTTGATTGAGCTTGGTATAAACAAGAACCTCTGTATGCTATACAAGCGTTTATGCGGAAACTAAACAGCAAGTATAATAAAGAAGAAAAACTCTAAACGACAATGATCCTCTATGGAGCAAACTATGAACTAAGAATTGTTTATTGAATATTGAAAACGTTAAAGGCGTACATAAACTCATAGACGGGTTTATCTTTTATACTAACAAGATGACCTAACCCTAACCCATTCTACAAGAAAACGTGTGAAGAGATAAACAACAATCTCTTCTAAAAATAAATCTTAACAAACATTCTAAATATACGGATAACAAACAATACTATCCGCAGTAACAAACATCTTCGGCAGAAACAAGATAACACTATCGGCAGCAATGAGCTTGCAGCAGCAATGCAACACTATAGGCAGCAACAATAATATCTTATTTCCCAGAGATCCTAACATGATGGAACGTTGAACATGTTTGGGTGAAACATAGAAGGCACATATCAATTTTCACAAGGTTTTCTAGTCAATGGGTAATATCAAGAAAATCCATGTTTCTACTAGTTTCACGGGTGAGTCCTTTCGGCCAATACCTCATCCCATTACGCTAGCCCTTTGTGTGATCAAATGTATGAAAAAGATGATTAGTTACATTAGTTCTTACGAGTCCTTTCAACTCAATCTCGTGAGTAAATATTCTCGAATTCATTTAAAAACTTGAATACTTAATAGTTGTCAATTATCAAATACCAATCCATTTGTGCACCAACTTCTTGGAATTAAACAATATTAGAAATCCTTTCAACCTTTAAATCCAACAATGTTTAATCAACAAGTTTTAGAACACGAATTATATTTAAACAAACTTATGAGAACAATCACTTTTTCTAACTGACTAATCATTCAACATTCACACGAAAGTCTACATAATTCCCAAACAAGTATAAAGAGATAATTGTAATCAAACATATAACACAACACACAAAGGAATTCTCATGATCAACATAAGCAAAGACATTAATATGATCAAATTTAATAGAAACAATACCAAACATTAGAGTCCAAGCATCAATTGCTAATCACATTTCCAACCAAGAGAAACTACCAAAATACAAATCATCCATCCCTAAACATTCCTGGAAATCGTCCTCATGTTGTGAGTATATGACTTAGGGGTGTTTGGTAATAAGGATTGTTGGTGATGTATGTGGTGTTTAATTGGTGTGAACTATAACCAAGCCTTATTTTGTAAGGATGATCAAGTCATATGTCATGCTAATGTAGACCAAACCAACTCCCCAACACCTCTAGAAATGGGTGGGGAGTGGTAGAAGAGAATCCTCCAAGTGTAGAGAGAATTGGTTGTAGATGGTATGAGAAAGATTATTTTTTAGATTATTGATAACACTTAACCAAGCACTCCTATTTGTAGTTGATTAATCCTTGGCCACCAAGCATGTTTCTTGGCCACAAAGTGTCATAAAGTGTAGGAAAAATGAGTTATGAGAAGTATATGATCGGCCATGGGTCATTATGGTATTTAAAACCTTTAGTTAATGCAACTCTTCAACTCAGAAAATTCTCAACCTGCGGTTCAGACTTGAACCTGCGGTTTGGGATAATGTGAACTGCTCAACCTCAACCTGCGGTTTGAAGGTATGAACCTTGGGTTTGAATTTCAGCTTCAACCTTGGGTTGGGAATTATTTTGCACATGAATTTCAACCTTGAGTTGGCATATAACTTCATCCTTTAACACTCTTTTTGGCACTTAATCTTGACTCTTTCCTTCATTGAATAACTTCATAATCTTTAACTTGAACTTGGAAATAATCATAGCATGAATCTTTATCTTGAACGGAAAACTTCTCTTCGTGCACATACTCTTGATTTGTCGACTTTTCTTCGTCTTTTTGTTATTTCCTTCGATATAGTTGTACCTGAACCTGAATACATCTTTTATACCTTTTAAGCGTAAAATTTTCACAAATACAACCAAATAACATGCACAAACATACGAATAACGCTACTAAAATATGTACAAAATGAGCATTGATTTTGGACTATTGAGGAATGATTTATTGACCCGAGTATAACTTTAAACTCGGAATAGTGACTCGAAATATGAGATGACTCGTTGAAACTTAAATGACATTAGTAAACGATAACTTAAAAATATTAAATAACGAATACATTGTTACTTAATATTTTAAAGGTTAAAAAGAAAAGGTTAAATGACGCATAAAACGTTATTTAATATTTTTGGCAAATAAAAAGAAATACTTGCGAGTTATTTAATATTTTGAGGGCACGCAAATCGAGAAGTGCTATTTATGGAAATATTTGTGTTTTATGGAGTTAGTGTCGATTCACGAATTAGTTGGCGTTAATAAACCCGACCCACATGGTCATCGGACTTATTGGGCTGACGAGTCCAATAAGGGCCCAATAAGCATGTCGGAGGAAATTTATTAACGGGCAATTCATCCTTATGAATTATCGAGTATGGTAATTGAGTTTTGGATTGATAAGTTAAACGAAGGAATTGCGAGACTTATCGCGTTGACGAACTCGATAAGAACCCGACAATTCGTCCGAATGACTTATCAAATCGAAACTTAATCATACGCCCTCGTCTTGTGAGTCATTTAGGTTTTTGTCTTTGTGTGGCGTGAGTACACTCGAGTAATGTTGTGTCTCCACTGTACACCCGTTGATACCAAACGCTAGTAACTAATATAAGAGAGAAGATTGTGGAATCGAAATGGAATATACTTGGGGATAGTTAGCTTTTGGAAACTTTACATTAGGAGATATATGTTAAGGCAAGTTTATATTATTAGGTTTTGCCGAGTCCGTGAGTGCCGATACTTGAGAGCTGCTGAGTACTTTGCTTCTGTAGATTTGTGTTTGTTCTTTGCTTGATTGAGGTGAGTTTCATAGCCCCACTTTTACTCTTATTAATGTTATATTTAAACTTGGGGGAGAAAACATGCAAAACCGTTTTAACGGATCTACTGCTATTTCTGTTTTGCTATAACTTGTTGACTGGCTAAGGTTAGATATGTGACAGATGTTTGTCTTAGACCAGGGTAGCAAATAATCTAGTTAAGTTTTGCTATAACATGGTGCCTGGCTAGGGACTGATATACCTAGGGCCCTATTGTGATTATCAATATGAAAGAGGGCTTTTTTGACCTATCATATTGTTACTTGAGGATTTGTGATTGTTGATGCTTGTGGAATTGTGATTTATATCTATCTTAGTCCAGTGTAGCAAATTTCTTATCTTGGTCCGCCGTTACTTATTGCTTAAACCTATGAACTCACCTGCATTAGCTGACCTTTTTAGCATGTTTTCTCATGTAATTGATGATGATTATTTTGGATGATTTCTGTTGGAGGCTTGGCAAGTGGCATGGCTAAGGATCAATCTAAAACTCTGATAACTCTTTTGGGGACCTATCTTATGTTTTCTTTTGGGCCTTACTTTCAGTACTTTTGGATAAATGTAGACTTGAGATTTGGGTTTTGAAATGTTTTTATGTAAACGGATAATGTATTCCGCTTTTCTATGCTTGTGTTGTGTACCAATTTCATAGCACCCCAATGCTTTTTTTCGTCTTCCGCTGAACCAAAATTTTGGGGGTGTTACATAATGTACATCAATAACTTTTTTTAGTTTCATATGTTACAAGTATTGATTTGGTGGTTAAATGTTTTTCCATTAAATCACTTTATTGATCATTAATATTACGGTTACAAGTTTTGAAGTTACAAATATTGATTAAGTTTTGAAATCCTTCCAAAACAAGCAAGTAGAGAAGTCTTATTTTTAAGCCTTTCTAATTGTAAAATAGTCCTAAATGCATTATAATGTAGTTAAGATACGTGTATGAAAGATGGGAAAAGCGTCCACGGGTCAAGTATCTTAGCTAGTTTGACCAACGCTTAAAATGTTTTTCTTTTTTTTGTCGAGCACATTTTGATATGATGCCTCGCTTCATGTCCATCCCAGATTCGGGTACTGAAGGTTTTCTCTTAATAAATAGAGGCTCAAAGAATTCAGGCCAACTAGTGTTTACTCATGAATTTTGGCACTAATACATAAAAGTGTATGCATCAAGGTACACACACCATTAATATTTTAGAAATGTAATTGAGAGAGGCTAGCTAGTGCACCCATATCTTTAAATGGTTACCGTGTGGATAAAAGCCAAAAGAATCAAAACTCGGATAATATGATACATATAATTTAGCAAGAATATTCCAAAATGGGTGCATGATCGAAGAGCTCAACATTTCCATCAATTAATAGCCTACAACATTGTCGAGTAATCAAGAGTTTTGGAAGAGTTTATGATATTGCATTGTCGCGACTGATACCTTTTGTCATTATCAATCGTACAACAAAGAGATAGACACAACGACTAAGATGAACTTATATACGTAAACTGCCCCACTCGCCCCTTGGTATATGTACATGAAAACTGATATATAGAGCCCCTACCAAGATAGTCCGGTTTATGTTTTCTTTGTCCATATCAAATTATCTTATATATACCTTGTTTGAACGGACAAATAAAACATAAACCATAAACCGGACTATCTTATAGATATTTGCAAAGTCTGATTTACATATTATTAACTTTCAAGTTTAATGCTTCCTACCAAGTTCATCTTGTTTCTCTGAACAGTTATGGTTGGTTTGACCTATTAAAGAAAGGGATATCAGTAGCGGATCGCAGATGTATTATTTAACCATTTATGACCTAAATACAATCAGTGTGGGCCAAAATATAGTTTAGTACCCTAAACATACTTAAATGGAATTTTTATTATCCTGAACTTCTAAATGTGTAAGATGATACCATGAACTTGGCTAAGTGGAATTTATACTAAGGTAAAATTCATGTTATAGTAATGTACTTCTCAAAATATTCACATGTTAGACATCAACCCCAAAAAATACCATAATACTCTACAAACTTTCAAATTTCCTTTCAATTTCATACGTTGTCTGACGTGGTATCACCAGTTACCGGGTTATACAAGTAAATTTTGTGACTTGGCATTTATTTTTTCCATTTTTTATTTTTTCAATACTTCATCATCATCTTCATCCTTCTCCTCTTCCATCACACCTCTATTAACACACATGTCACACATTCAAATAAACCCTAAACCCAAATTACTCAACTCCCATCACCACCTATCTTAGCCGATGCACCCCACCATCACCGACGACTATATCTTCATAAACACACACAAAGACCCTTAATTATCCAATGGGTTTGTAAGTTAGAATTAGGGCCTTATATATAAATCTTCATGTAGACACAAACTTAAAGAAAGCAAAGCTTAAGTACAAGATGGATACGTTGTTCTAAAAGAAGTAGTTAAGGAAAATAGTACACCACCCTTGGTTGGTAGGACATCTGGTAGTCTAAGTTCTACACCTTTGGCTGCAAAGAATATTGAACTGGAAAGTCAGATGATTGATGGGAAGCTTGTGTTAGTGGGTGATGATGGGAAGTCGCTAAAACCTTGTAAATATGGATTCATCTCTCCAAACCCTTTTGATCTCCTTTCGAAGTTTGATGATAGTAATGAAGATTGAAAGGATGATGGGAAAAGTATTTTACTTAATCCTTAGGAGAGTGAACAATGATGATGATGAAGTGGATAAAGTTTATGATGAAACGTCTACATTTATTTATTCTAAGTAATGTGTCGATTTTCTTTAGTTATGCATGATTTTTTATGGTTCTATTTGTAATGTATAGCTAGACTAGTTGTGTCTTTGGCATGTTAAAGGCTTTATTTGGTTTGTTTTGTTTATCAAGCGTGTGTGCTTGAGGTTAATGTGGTACATCAGCCACATTCCAGTGTACTTAATTTTTTGGTTTTAATACATTTTACCGGGGTAACTCATTGCCCAAGAAAAGATGGATACGTTGTATTATTAATAAGAACAACTCATTAATAGACCGGTGACACCATATTGCAACCATAATGTTTTTAGTTAGAAATCAAAATACCTTTTCAATAAACGAAGCTTTGATCCTAATAATCATTAAATATAAATATGTTCTACTTTTTTTTATATGTAGGCAACACCACGATACTTAGCCTCAGCACTAGAACGAGACAAAGTGTACTGCCTCTTCGATGACCAAGACAGTAAATTATTGCGAAGGAAAACACAATAACCTGAAGTAGAACCACGAGTAATTGGGCAGCCTGCCCAATCAGCATCCGAATAGGCAACCAAAGAAGATATTGAGGAAGAATACAACTGAATACCATAATCTAAAGTGCCGCTAATGTAACGTAAGATCCACTTAAGAGCAGCAAGATGAGGTTCCTTAGGATCATGCATATAGAGACAAACATGCTGAACCGCATAAGACAAATCAAGTATAGTGAAGGTGAGATACTGTAAAGCCCCAGCAAGGCTCCTGTAAAGAGTCGGATCAACAACCAGAGTGCCATCAGCCTCCAACTTGGACTCCGTATCAACGGGAGTCCTGCATGAATGACAATTGCGCATACCAGCTACTAAAGAACCCCTGTTGCATACTTTTTCATGGCAAAGAAACATCCCCTTGGTGGTGCGGGTGACAGAGATGCCCAAAAAATAGTTCAGCGAACCAAGATCAGTCATGAAAAACTCCTGACGTAAAAAGTTATAATACTCTATAATAATGTTGTAGAGGAAGCTGTCCGCAAAATATCATCCACATATAGTAATAAATAAGCAACACGAGACCTTGTTCATAAATAAACAAGGATGAGTCACATCTGCTGTGAGAAACCAATACAAGTAGCATAAATCACAAACCGCTGAAACCAGGCACGGGGTGCCTGTTTAAGGCTATATAACGACCGCTAAAGAAGAAAAACATGATCAGGATGCTGAGGATCCCGAAAACCAGGAGGCTGATGCATATAGATAGTCTCAGATAAAGTACCATGGAGAAAAGTATTATTGACATCGAGCTGATGAACAGGCCAATGCCTAGAAGCAGCAAGACTAAGAACTGTCATAATGGTGGCCGGTTTAACCACCGGGCTAAATGTCTCATCATAATCAACACCAAGCGGTTGACTATTCCCGTTAGCGACAAGACGAGCCTTGTACCTACTTAAAGATCCATCTGTAAAATACTTGTGCTTAAACAACCACATGGAATAAACAATTTTCGCGTCAGTGGTCGTGACACAAGAACCCAAGTATTATTTTTAATCAAAGCATTGTGTTCGTCAAGCATAGCACGTTGCCTGTTAGGATCTTTGATTGCCAGAGTGTATGACTTTGGAACAAGAGAAATGGTAGACACATGACAGTTATAACACGGATTCTTTTTATTAGTACCACCATGAAAACGCGCGACCATGGGATGAGTTGAGGTTGGGTCTGGATGAGTATTAGGGCGACTGGATTGGGCCCGAGAGAAGGAGGTAGGTTGGGCAGGACATTTAGGTTGGTAGTAACCGGTGTGATGTTTGGGTCGGTGGTAGGAGGGATATGAGTAGTTGGGTTGGTGAGTTGGACAGGTTGTATTGGGAAGGTATGAATCGGTGTGGTGGTTGGGCCAGTGGTATTTGGAATAGGAGTTGATCCGATGGTATTTAATTTAGGGGTTGGTTGTTTGAGAATATGGTGAGTGGAAAAATGGTCTTATCAAAGGTAATGATGCAAGATTTGCAGAACCTCGAAACGAAGTTTTACAATCCTCCAAGCAGTGTACTTGATCGCTGTAGTGTAGTATAGGTAAATCCGGGGGATTGATCGTTCTCTAGGGTAACAGTGTCGTTAGGTCAAGATGTATGACGAGATAGGTCTAGATGTGAGGGATGATTCTTTTTATATTTTTATATTATATGAAAGAAGTAAAAATCTCGGGTTTTGAAAGAGTGGGCGGAATTAGTTGCTAATCAACTAACCCAAAAACTAATTATAACTGAATTAAATAAATTAAAAAGAAAAAAAAATTCAATTGGTGACTTTTAATGATAGGGAAAAGCGTGTTTACTTAGATTCATTTACTCCCTAGTTATCTCCTATTGATCTGTCGAGTTGTCACGTCCTTATTTTAGTTGAAGCATTGTATTCCATAATATCAGTCGCGGGAAGGTGCTGAAGTCCCCAACTCTATGAATCTTAGTCTCCCCTAAAAACCTTAAAGTCTATTAAGTTTTCTAGGATCTACAAGCCGCAATTCATGCAATAAATACAATGAGAAAACCCAATATTGCACTCTACGGTTGCATTTCTAAGAGGTTCAAGCCAGTTACATATAAGAGGTCGGCCAGTTTTCTTAGCCTAACGCGAAGCAATCAACTAAACAATAAATGACAAATTAATATTTAACAACTAGGTTTTAATAGATCTAAGCAAACACAAATATACTTAAGCAAGCATGTTAAAGAGAAGAAAAGATAACCAATCAATCAATTAACACATAGACATATTGAATAATTAAACAAGTAACTTATCTTCAATGAAACATAGGTTTTGGGGGTTGAAAAACCCTCACAAAAGATGCTAAATTCGTCCTTAAACCCTACTCCAAGATGTTACCCAAAGATGTCACACGCATAATGAAAAACAAAGGAAAATATATATAGGATTACAACTCTGACGGCATCAGCTTATGGGTCCTGACTCCGTCAGCTCGCCGTGATTAGGGTTTCGTCTTATGCAAGTCGCCGTTATGACTGCGTGTAACCACTGTAAGATTTCCTTATATAATTATCTAGTACTTATCCTTTTTCCACGTAGAATTTATTTATTTATTTATTATCTGATTTCAATTCTTGACTTATGTGATATAAATTCCTGATAAACGTACTTGTAACCCAACCTCAACTGATTTAGTATTTAAACAATCTTTGACCTAAAACTTTATGAGATTCTATTTACCACTTTACGTTATTTCGTTAACGTATATTTAAAACTAAACGCTTCTTATTTAACAAGAGTTTTTACGAAACCCTAAACTACCATAGCAACATATAAAAATAACGAAACACTAAAAACATTAAAATACAATTTATTTGATTAATGTACAAGTCACTAAAGCACAGAAACCTTAATACCAATATAACTCCCGATAAAACCCTAATTTCTCAAAACTATTATTTAATGTAATAAAATCACAAACCCTAATTAATATTTTTACAAAATATATATGTACAAGTTTTCTAAATCAAGGTACAAGTCATTAATGTATAAATAATAAAACCTTATATAAAACTTAATAAATGTTTATTTTAAAAACATAAATTGTAATAATTTCACATATTAATTTTTAAAATAAGTTTATTAAATTATAAAATAAATGTACAAACCTTCAAACTCATGGTACAACCCTCTAATGCACAAAACCCTAAAAACCTATTTAATTACCTTAAAACCCTAATAAAAATTTTATAAAAATTATATAAAATTAGGAAATAATTAAAATTATATTTTTCATATTTTCCTAACCCTAGTACAATCCTCTTAAGCCTAGAGTACAACCTTCCTAAGCACAAAAATCATTTTCTCACATATACATGGAATTCGATATACATTTAAATGTTTCATAGAATTCTAAAAATCATTTCTAACTAAACCCTAAAACTAGAAACCCTAGTTTTACCTAAAACCCTAGAGTACTACTTGATTTAGCCCTAAGTACCATTCCCTATGCATCTAACGAACCAAAACCCTTCTAGTTTGTCTAGTATGGTTCGAATAGAACTAGAGACACAACCCTAGCTCATTTCCTTAAACCCTAAGTATCCACTTGTATGAACCCTAATTAGCTACATTTTCCCCCCTTCTAGATGAAGCCTAGGTGTATGGAACATAAACTTACACATCACTTTCCCCCTCCTAAACCTATGTGGCGCCTAAAACAGCCATACACTACATCACACACACTTCAATAAACTCCCTAGAACATGTTAGAAACCCTAAACCTTCTCTATAAATAGAAAGCACCCATGAAACCCTAATCCACCATCACCACCCTTCGAACAAAACCCCACAGCCACATACATCACTATCTCTGTTCTCACAGCCCTCACTGAAGATCCTAGTAACCTTAAAGAAGCCAAGGAGGAGGCTAGACCCATTAGTGAAGTCATTTCGAAACCCTAGCTCACCATTTTGCCTTAATCGACTTTTAATTCAAAAGGTATGATCTCATCTCTTTTCAATTATTTTCTATACTTAGTATATACCTAATAACATATATAAACACTCTTAAAAACATGGCATAACCTAAAGATGACAGAATCGAATTATTTACTTTCTTTTTATACTTAACGAGCGAACAAATATATACACACATGAATAATTTTTCTAAAAACCCTAGGACTCTTGATAGTATTTAGAAATGATCTAAAGATGCTTAAGATACTTTAAATAATCTAAGTTTCCTAGTTAATAAAGTCGAGAACCAAAAATTAAAAGTTTTCTTGCTTTTTCAAACTGTCTCGACAACACACAGACTATGGATTTGTGTTCTAAGTTTCGACTAGTAAACAAGGTCCTAAAAATCCAGATTTTTGCATGACTAAAGACCACTGAGATAGCTAATTATAGGAAAAAGAATCAGTTAATTTCGTTAAGAAATGAGTGAGAACCAGCCTATTTTTGTCGAGTGAGTTTCTGTTTCGAAAAACTGGAAATCGCATGTTTTAAAAATTGTTTGCGAAGTCTAGAGTTCGAACCAAGGTCTGAGATTTTGTAGAAATAGTCTATTGACACTGATAATTAAGTTGGCTAAAGAGTCGTAAAAGGTTTCGCTAAAATATGTAAGAAACAAATCGTTTTTGAATAACAAGGACTTCGGGTGTAACAACTTAGAAGTCTCAAGGGTAAAAAGTGCCAAAGCACTAACTAATTTTGTAAAAAGGATTAAGTATGCTGTCGATTGGAACCCTAGGGGTAAAAAGGGTCATTTTTGAAACTTAAGGGTATAAAAGTTGTCATTTTATGAAAGTTCAAGGGTAAAAATTGTCAATATGTAGAACCTTAGGGAAGAAGTGAAAATGTTCAAATTATAATTAATAATTATATTTATTATTATTATTATTATTATTATTATTATTATTATTATTATTATTATTATTATTATTATTATTATTATTATTATTATTAGAATTATTAATAATAAGAATTAAAATACGATATCGAACGAACGGAACAAATAATAAAACTTATATGTTCAGAAACAGTTACTGAAAACTTGACATAACCAACCCAGGTTGCAAGCCGGAGACGTTTATCAACTTTATTTAAACTTTGTTTTTCCATCCAGACTTTCAGGTGAGTTTATAGTCCCACTTTTCTTATTTACATGTTTTCCAAATATGTGGGGAGATACATGCTATCAAACCGAACACAAGTATTTTCCTGATTGTTATTGCACTAGGCTAACTGTCCCTTATTATTGTGATTGTATTTATTGAAAGACCCTCATATCATGCACCATTAGTCACCCGCAGGGTGAGCGCGAATATAGTGAATAGATCTATTGGCCTGACGACCCATTTGTACTAACCGGATGGATATCTTCGTGGTAGCCGGTTAGGCAGATGCATTATATTTGATTTCTTAAACTCGGGGGCAAGACCACTCTCATTTAATTATGTTTGTAGAACCTGGAAACTGTTAACGCATTGCGTGTCATGAGGTTTAGTGCAATATGTTGAATTATGATTAAACCGATTTCTTTATTATTTACCTTGTGTTCAAACTATTTATTACTTTAAACACTATAGATTCACTCAACCTTTGTGTTGACTTTTTAAGCATGTTTATCTCAGGTAACTAGGAGTATGGCTATCGGCACGGAGTGGCTGTGGACTTTCTTTTTATAATAAGAGTGTCCACGTAGTTATCATTCAATGAATAACGTATCTTTTATAACATATTTTCCGAACCTCCCTCTGGGACCTATATTATGTACTCTGATATTAAATAAATGAATGATAACAATTTTTATTTAAAAACGTCTCTTTTCGAGTCGTTTTCTGTTCTCATGATTGTGAACCATGAAGTAGCACCCCAAACCGGTATTCCGCTGTGTATATCGAAAACGGGGGTGTTACAGAGTGGTATCAGAGCTCATGGTTATAGAGAACCAAATGTTTTCAAACATTGAACTATAACCAATTTTCACAAAACTTACCCAGAGTCCTCCGTGCCATTACAAAATTGTTTATACATGGTTTATTGCTAATTGTTTAGTTATATAGTGGAAATATTCATACTTACCGGATGGTTATAGAGCTATGGTTTCTCCTCCTCATTCTATTACTCTTACGTCAGATCTGGAAAACGTCGCGATTGTACCTAACGTCATGAAAGTACCAAGACGAGTAACGAATTTGGATTCATCCAAAGATGTTACTGTGGTACCTGAGATTTCTCCGAAATTCGAGCATGATACAGAGTCGGATCCCTCTGAAGAACCGTCCGAAGACACTTTGATGCCTGATATTGTGTCATTTTATGATGATCCTTACATACAGACCAGAGAGAGAGCTCATACCTTTACCAATGGAGGGTCAATTGAACTAGATTCCTCTTCAGTTATGGAGATGCAGCCAGAGAGAATTCAAAGGACGGCGCGAATGAGAACGATTCCCGTGTTTTCCTCACCTTTACCTCGTCCATATCCATATATGTTGCCTACTTTTGAACTCTCAGTCCAAACATCTTTACCTCCGCCGCCACCGTCATCTACCGATTTCACTCCCCCATCCATACCATTTGAAATAAGTAATGAGGTCCAAGCCATTATAGCCCGATATAATACTGTACCTCAGTCACCTACTTCTGATGTCTCTACCCCTCCGCGAGTCTTCGAAATAGGAGAAAGTTCCCAGGCAGCACAGGAGCGTCAACCGTTTGTCTCTACTCTTCTGTTACGGCTAGAGCGCCAAGAGGAGCAGATTGAGACTGCATTGGGGCATCTCGACGAACTTCCGTTAGAACGCATTGAAGGCATTGAGTGCAGAATAGAAGATTTAATGACGGATCAGGAAGTGATACGGCAAAAGGTAAATGAAAACTGTGAAGAGTTTGAGAAGCATTACGAGCAGGTTAAACGTGAAATATCTTTTGTTTATGAAAATGAGCTGAAATTGATAGAAGAAATGATCAAAAGGAATGAAGAACTGACAACGGCACAGAACCGGATCGCGGTCTTGGAAATGACGGTCACGGAGATGCAGAAAAACATGCAGGTCCTCCTTAGCATGATAGCTGAACTTAAGGGAGCTCTCGGTAGACAGTCGATCGATATATATATAATCTTTTGGTGCTACGTCTAAATTTTGGAAGTACATAGTATAGACATAGCACTAGTATGCAGTGTGTATCAAACAGCTTTTGTACTTTATGTTGGCCATGAGATATGTAGCATAAATAAGACACTTGTGGTAATTTTGTTATGTATAACAAAATAACAAGTTATTTATGACTATATGTGGCTAAGATATTTAGCTGTGTAGGATCACAATGCATAAATCTAAGCGTGTGTTTTCTTAATGATAGAAATATGCCTCACACTTCCCCCGAACCACCCATGTCCCAGGCTGCTATCCGAAAGCTTGTTGCAGACAGTGTTGCTACAGCACTTGAGACTCAAGCAGCGGAAATGGCTCGTACTAGAAGCTCAAGCCGACCCAATGGAGAGAGCGAGTCAGCTAATGCTCGCAAGTGCACTTACAAAGATTTCATGAACTGCAAACCGACTTTCTTCAAGGGAACAGAAGGAGCTACAGAATTAGCTCGTTGGTTTGAATGTTCGAAAGTAGTCTTTGTAAGGAGCGGATGTACCGATGACTGCAAGGTTGCTTTCGCTACCGGGACTTTGTTAGATGATGCCTTGTCTTGGTGATCTGCTACCTCCCGGACCATGGGAATAGAAGAAGCTCATCAACTCACTTGGGATGATCTTAAGAAGAAAATGCTGAAGAAGTATTGTCCCCGTACCGAAATCAAAAAGTTGGAAGATGAATTTCACCAGCTAGCGGTGAAAGGAACAGATGTCAAGGCATACAATAGAAGGTTTCAGGAGCTTGCTCTCCTATGTACTACTATGGTGCCTGATCTTGAAAAGTTGCTAGAGAAATATGTTGAAGGGTTACCTCGGAGCATCGAGGGGAATGTTACTGTTTCAAAGCCTCAATCGCTGGAAGAAGCCATGACCACAGCTCAGAAGCTGATGGATTGGGAAATCAAGTGAAATTCTATTTAGTGAATTGGCGATCACAAATGAAAGTTTGATGATAGCAGAAATTTCAGTCATTACGATAATCGTCCCAATAACAACCGTCACATTCAAAACAACTACCACCAAAACCGTAACCAATACCATCACCAGCAAAACCGTCGTCAGGAAGCTGCCAAAACCTATACTGCCACTCCTACTGAGAAGAGTGGTTATGTCGGAACGAAGCCGTTATGCAATCGATGCTTGTTGCACCACTTTGGTCCGTGCACAGTCAAGTGCCTGAAGTGTGAAAAGATAGGACATCAGACCAAAGACTGTAAGGCGACAGGAGCGAATCTGCAACCGGTGATCGTGACATGCCACGGATGTGGAGAGAAAGGGCATTATAGGAACCAGTGTCCTAAGCTGAACGCAAATCCGAACAATGGTGCACGCGGACGAGTATAGGTGTTGGGAGATGGCAATGCGCAGCAGAACCCGGATATAGTCACGGGTATGTTTCCTCTCAATCACCATTTAGCTAAAGTATTATTTGATACCGGAGCTGATAAAAGTTATATATCTCTTGCTTTCGCTACTTTACTTAAACTCACTCCCACTGCCTTAAACCATACCTACGAAATTGAGCTAGCTAATGGAAAATTAGTAGGCACTAATTCTATAATCCGAGGTTGTACCTTAACCCTACTAAATCAGCCTTTCGACATCGACCTCATGCCTATTGAACTAGGAAGCTTTGACATAATCATTGGTATGGATTGGTTATCCAAATGTCATGCAAAGATTTTATGCGATGAGAAAGTGGTTCACATCCCTTTTGAGGGTGAGACTTTGATTATTCGGGGTGATCAAAGTAAAACTCGCCTAAGCATAATATCTTGCATCAAAACCATGAAATATATCAACCGAGGATGTCAAGCATTCTTAGCTCATGTGACTGAGAAGAAGGCGGATGAAAAACGATTGGAAGACGTACCTGTAGTACGAGATTTTTCGGAAGTATTTCCTGAAGAGTTACCTGGACTCCCACCTGTTCGTCAGGTAGAGTTTCAAATCAACTTGGTGCCAGGAGCAGCGTCACTAGCAGGAGCACCTTACCGTTTAGCGCCATCAGAAATGCAGGAACTATCCAATCAACTGCAGGAGTTATTGGATAAAGGTTTCATTCGACCAAGCTCATCGCCTTGGGGAGCACCTGTTCTATTCGTTAAGAAAAAGGACGGATCTCTTAGGATGTGTATCGATTACCGGGAGTTGAATACACTTACAGTAAAGAATCAGTATCCATTACCAAGGATCGATGACTTGTTTGACCAACTGCAAGGGTCAAGCGTCTACTAAAAAATTGACTTAAGATCTGGATATCATCAATTGCGTGTTAGGGAAGAGGATATTCCTAAAACAGCTTTTAGAACGAGATACGGTCGCTACGAATTTCAAGTAATGCCATTTGGGTTAACTAATGCACCAGCGATATTCATGGATCTCATGAATCGTGTATGTAAACCTTATTTGGATAAATTCGTGATCGTTTTCATTGATGATATTCTTATCTATTCTCGGAGTAAAGAAGAACATACGGAGCATTTGAAGACTATTTTGGAACTACTCAAGAGAGAACAGCTGTACGCTAAATTTCCCAAATGTGATTTTTGGATTCATACCGTGCAGTTTCTTGGACACGTGGTAGACTGCCATGGAATTCACGTGGATCCTTCCAAAATAGAAGCAGTCAAAAATTGGCCGACACCGACGACTCCCACGGAGGTTCGACAATTTTTAGGACTTGCTGGCTACTACCGGAGATTTATTGAGGGATTTTCAAAAATTGCCAAATCTTTAACCGAATTGACCCAGAAAAATAAGAAGTATGTCTGGGGAGAGAATCAAGAAAAAGCTTTCCAGCTGTTAAAGCAAAAGCTTTGTGAAGCTCCTATTTTAGCTTTACCAAAAGGAAGTGAAAATTTTGTTGTTTATTTCGACGCGTCACACCAAGGTTTAGGTGCGGTGTTGATGCAAAGGAATAAAGTGATTGCTTATGCCTCTAGACAGCTTAAGTCTCATGAGGAGAATTATACGACTCATGATCTTGAGCTAGGAGCAGTTGTATTTGCTCTTAAAATCTGGAGACATTATCTGTATGGTACGAAATGCGTCGTATTCACAGATCATAAGAGCCTTCAGCGTATTCTCGACCAGAAAGAACTAAATATGAGACAACGCTGATGGTTAGAGTCACCAAGCGACTATGATTGTGAAATTCGTTACCACCCTGAAAAAGCGAATGTTGTAGCAGATGCTTTGAGCAGGAAGGAACGAATTAAACCTCTCCGAGTTAGAGCTTTAGTAATGACCATTAGTTTGGACTTGTCATCCCAAATTCTCAACGCACAAGCTGAAGCAGTAAAGGAAGAGAATGTTCAGGCTGAGAATTTGAGAGGTATGGATAAAGCATTTGAAATCCGTCCTGATGGGACACGTTGTATAAAGAACCGAAGTTGGTTACCGCTCTTTGGTGATTTAAGAAATGTGATTATGCACGAATCACATAAGTCCAAATATTCAATCCATCCAGGATCTGAAAAGATGTACCAGGATCTCAAAAAGCTTTACTGGTGGCCAAACATGAAAGCTGACATAGCTGAATATGTCAGCAAATGTTTGACATGTGCACGAGTTAAAGCGGAGCATCAAAGGCCATCCGGTCTATTGACTCAACCTGAGATTCTTGAATGGAAATGGGAACGAATAACTATGGATTTTATCACCAAATTACCTAGGACATCTAGTGGATATGACACTATTTGGGTCATAGTTGATCGTCTCACTAAATCAGCTCACTTCTTGCCAATCAAGGAGACTGATGGAGTAGAGGATTTAGCCAAATTATATCTAAAAGAGATAGTTTCCCAACATGGAGTTCCAGTTTCCATTATTTCGGATCGTGATTCTCGTTTCACGTCTCAATTTTGGGAAAAGCTTCAGAAAGCTTTGGATACTAATTTAGATATGAGTATGGCTTATCATCCACAAACCGATAGACAGAGCGAGAGAACTATTCAAACGTTGGAAGATATGCTCAAAGCATGTATAATAGACTTTGGCAAAGGATGGGATAGACATTTGCCTTTGGCAGAATTCTCATACAACAATAGTTACCATGCTAGCATCAAAGCAGCACCGTTTGAGGCACTATATGGGCGGAAGTGCCGATCTCCTGTTTGTTGGGCAGAAGTCGGAGAATCCCAACTTACCGGACCCGAGATAATTCAAGAAACTATCGATAAGATAGTGCAAATCCGACAACATCTGCAAGCTGCCCGAGACAGGCAAAAGAGCTATGCAGATACAAGACGAAAGCCTATGGAATTTGAAATTGGAGATAGAGTTATGTTAAAGGTGTCACCATGGAAGGGCATGGTTAGATTTGGAAAAAGAGGAAAATTGAATCCCCGATATATTGGGCCATTTAAGATTCTGGAGAGGATCGGTCCAGTAGCTTATCGACTCGAACTTCCCGTAGAACTCAGTAAAATACACCCTGTCTTCCACGTCTCTAATCTAAAGAAGTGTCTATCAAATGAAACACTCGTGATTCCCATGAAAGAGCTTCGTCTCAATGATAAGCTCAATTTTGCGGAAGAATCTGTGGAGATCATGGATAGAGAAATCAATCAGCTCAAGCGAAGTCACGTTCCCATCGTAAAGGTTAGATGGAACTCCAAAAGAGGACCAGAATTTACCTGGGAACGAGAAGATCAAATCCGGGCCAAGTATCCACACCTTTTCCTTAATTCATCGACCAACGCTGACTGAATCTCAGGACGAGATTCCCTTCAACGGGGAGATAATGTAACAACTGTAAGATTTCCCTATATAATTATCTAGTACTTATCCTTTTTCCACGTAGAATTTTTATTTTATTTATTATCTGATTTCAATTCTTGACTTATGTGATATAAATTCCAGATAAACGTGCTTGCAACCCAACCTCAACTGATTTAGTATTTAAACAATCTTTGACCTATAACTTTATGAGATTTCATTTACCACTTTACGTTATTTCGTTAATGTATATTTAAAACTAAACGCTTCTTATTTAATAAGAGTTTTTACGAAACCCTAAACTACCATAGCAACATATAAAAATAACGAAACACTAAAAACATTAAAATACAATTTATTTGATTAATGTACAAGTCACTAAAGCACATAAACCCTAATACCAATATAACTCCCGATAAAACCCTAATTTCTCAAAACTATTATTTAATGTAATAAAATCACAAACCCTAATTAATATTTTTACAAAATATATATGTACAAGTTTTCTAAATCAAGGTACAAGTCATTAATGCATAAATAATAAAACCTTATATAAAACTTAATAAATGTTTATTTTAAAAACATAAATTGTAATAATTTCACATATTAATTTTTAAAATAAGTTTATTAAATTATAAAATAAATGTACAAACCCTCAAACTCATGGTACAACCCTCTAATGCACAAAACCCTAAAAACCTATTTAATTACCTTAAAACCCTAATAAAAATTTTATAAAAATTATATAAAATTAGGAAATAATTAAAATTATATTTTTCATATTTTCCTAACCATAGTACAATCCTCTTAAGCCTAGAGTACAACCTTCCTAAGCACAAAAATCATTTTCTCACATATACATGGAATTCGATATACATTTAAATGTTTCATAGAATTCTAAAAATCATTTCTAACTAAACCCTAAACCTAGAAACCCTAGTTTTACCTAAAACCCTAGAGTACTACTTGATTTAGCCCTAAGTACCATTCCCTATGCATCTAACGAACCAAAACCCTTCTAGTTTGTCTAGTATGGTTCGAATAGAACTAGAGACACAACCCTAGCTCATTTCCTTAAACCCTAAGTATCCACTTGTATGAACCCTAATTAGCCACATTTTCCCCCCTTCTAGATGAAGCCTAGGTGTATGGAACATAAGCTTACACATCACTTTCCCCCTCCTAAACCTATGTGGCGCCTAAAACAGCCATACACTACATCACACACTCTTCAATAAACTCCCTAGAACATGTTAGAAACCCTAAACCTTCTATATAAAAGGTATGATCTCATCTCTTTTCAATTATTTTCTATACTTAGTATATACCTAATAACATATATAAACACTCTTAAAAACATGGCATAACCTAAAGATGACAGAATCGAATCATTTACTTTCTTTTTATACTTAACGAGCGAACAAATATATACACACATGAATAATTTTTCTAAAAACCCTAGGACTCTTGATAGTATTTAGAAATGATCTAAAGATGCTTAAGATACTTTAAATAATCTAAGTTTCCTAGTTAATAAAGTAGAGAACCAAAAATTAAAAGTTTTCTTTCTTTTTCAAACTGTCACGACAACAGCAGACTATGGATTTGTGTTCTAAGTTTCGACTAGTAAACAAGGTCCTAAAAATCAAGAATTTTGCATGACTAAAGACCTCTAAGATAGCTAATTATAGGAAAAAGAATCAGTTAATTTCGTTAAGAAATGAGTGAGAACCAGCCTATTTTTTTCGAGTGAGTTTCTGTTTCAAAAAACTGGAAATCGCATGTTTTAAAAATTGTTTGCGAAGTCTAGAGTTCGAACCAAGGTCTGAGATTTTGTAGAAATAGTCTATTGACACTGATAATTAAGTTGGCTAAAGAGTCGTAAAAGGTTGCGCTAAAATATGTAAGAAACAAATCGTTTTTGAATAACAAGGACTTCGGGTGTAACAACTTAGAAGTCTCAAGGGTAAAAAGTGCCAAAGCACTAACTAATTTTGTAAAAAGGATTAAGTATGCTGTCGATTGGAACCCTAGGGGTAAAAAGGGTCATTTTTGAAACTTAAGGGTATAAAAGTTGTCATTTTATGAAAGTTCAAGGGTAAAAATGATCAATATGTAGAACCTTAGGGGAAGAAGTGAAAATGTTCAAATTATAATTAATAATTATATTTATTATTATTATTATTATTATTATTATTATTATTATTATTATTATTATTATTATTATTATTATTATTATTATTATTATTATTTTTATTATTATTATTATTATTATTATTATTATTACTATTATTATTATTATTATTATTATTATTATTGTTATTATTATTAGAATTATTAATAATAAGAATTAAAATACGACATCGAACGAACGGAACAAATAATAAAACTTATATGTTCAGAAACAGTTACTGAAAACTTGACATAACCAACCCAGGTTGCAAGCCGGAGACGTTTATCAACTTTATTTAAACTTTGTTTTTCCATCCAGACTTTCAGGTGAGTTTATAGTCTCACTTTTCTTATTTACATGTTTTCCAAATATGTGGGGAGATACATGCTATCAAACCGAACACAAGTATTTTTCTGATTGTTATTGCACTAGGCTAACTGTCCCTTATTATTGTGATTGTATTTATTGAAAGACCCTCATATCATGTACCATTAGTCACCCGCAGGGTGAGCGCGAATATAGTGAATAGATCTATTGGCATGACGACCCATTTGTACTAACCGGATGGATATCTTCGTGGTAGCCGGTTAGGCAGATGCATTATATTTGATTTCTTAAACTCGGGGGCAAGACCACTCTCATTTAATTATGTTTGTGGAACCTGGAAACTGTTAACGCATTGCGTGTCATGAGGTTTAGTGCAATATGTTGAATTATGATTAAACCGATTTCTTTATTATTTACCTTGTGTTCAAACTATTTATTACTTTAAACACTATAGATTCACTCAACCTTTGTGTTGACTTTTTAAGCATGTTTATCTCAGGTAACTAGGAGTATGTCTATCGGCACGGAGTGGCTGTGGACTTTCTTTTTATAATAAGAGTGTCCACGTTGTTATCATTCAATGAATAATGTATCTTTTATAACATATTTTCCGAACCTCCCTCTGGGACCTATATTATGTACTCTGATATTAAATAAATGAATGATAACAATTTTTATTTAAAAACGTCTCTTTTCGAGTCATTTTCTATTCTCATGATTGTGAACCATGAAGTAGCACCCCAAATCGGTATTTCGCTGCGTATATCGAAAACAGGGGTGTTACACTGCGTCACTTTGTAACTCCTGACGCCTTCACCTTTAGTTTGACGTTGTCCTCTTGTAAAGTGTCTGGGACATCTCTTGTTAAATTAACACGTGACTCTCATCTTCAATTAACACCTGACGCCGTCAGGTTGTAGGTCTTCAGATTTTGTCTGAGGCGTCTCTTGTTAAACTTGAACCAAAAATCTAGCATAATCAACAAGTAACGGTGTCACGTTGTAGCTTGTGACGCCGTTAGAGCTGCAGGTCTGACAGGTTTTTCGCGACTTAGTCGTTTTCTTCACTTTTTTGTCCAAATACGTCCTAAAAGTGCAGATTTCTAGATCTTCCCCATTACTCCATAACAAACTAGTACTTTTACCCATTCATCCCAAAACTATATTTGCAAGATATGACTCGACTTAGCAACCATGTAATCAATTAGATAATTAACAAAGGCTTTAACATATAAGTTGTAACAATAATGCACTAAAGATGAGTGCATACAAGGTAGGTTAAGGCGATTTGGTTGTACATTTGGGGTGGATTGTAAATAATGTTCTTCATTAATATTTCGGAATCCACCAAAATATCACGAGAACCGTGAAAAAGATAGGCTCTGAGGGGTGTACTATGTGATGTGAGGATTGCATCCACGCAAAAGGTTTTACTTCTCATGGGATCTTGAGAAGCTTGCAATCCTCCAGGCAGTGTACCTGATTGTTGTAGTGTAGTATAGGTAGTCCGGGGGATTGATCATTCTCTAGGAGAATAGTGTCGTTAGTTCAAGATGTATGACGAGATAGGTCTAGAGGTGAGGGATGATTCTTTTTGTATTTTTAAATTTTTTAGAAAGCAATTAAAATCTCGGTTTTGAAGGAGTGGGCGGAATTAGTTGTTAATCAACTAACCCAAAAATTAATTATAAAACTAAAATTAAACTAAAAACAAGAAAATGTAAATTGGTGAACTTCTTATGATAGGAAAAGCGTGTTTACTTAGATTTAATTACTCCCTAGTTATCTCCTGTTGATTCGTTGAGCTGTCACGTCCTTGTTTTAGTTGAAGCGTCGTATTCCTTATTATTGGTCGTGGGGAGGTGCCGAAGTCCCCAACTCTATGAATATTAGTCTCCCCTAAATCCCTTAACATCCATTAAGTTTTCTAGGATATACAAGCCGCAATTCACGCAATAAATACAACGAACAAAACCAATAGTGCACTCTACGGTTGCGTTTTTAAGATGTTCAAGCTAGCTACATATAACAGGTCAGCCAGTTTTCTTAACCTAACACGATAACAATCAAATAAACAAGAGACAAAAAATCAATATTCAATAACTAGGTTTCATTAGATCTAAGCAAACACAAACAAACTTAAGCTTGCATGATAGATAGAAGAAAAGATAAATAATTAATCAAACAACACTAGACATATTGACTGATTAAACGAATAACTTATCTTCAATAAAGCATAAGGTTCAAGGGTTGAAAAACCCTTACAAAGCTGCTGAAATTCGACTAGGGTTTTTTCTCCAAAGATGTCACACCTTACAATAAAAACTTTCGAAAATATATATAGGAATACAGTTCGGACGGCGTCAAGTTACAGCCTCTGACGCCGTCAACTCGCCGTGGTTTAGGGTTTAGTCTATGTAATCGCTGCTCTGACGGCGTCAGAATGGGATCTGATGTAGCAACCTGTAAAATTCCCCAGTACTTTGTAAATGTTAATCAAGTATTAATTTCTCATTATAGTTCATTTAACCATTTTTACGAGCAAAATTAAAAATTTTATTTATTACATTACCATGAATCAAAAACGTTGTTACATGATTCACAATACTTTGGAACGAGCTCACACACGCACCACGATAATCCAATATACAAATAAAAACCAAACGGATCCATTTTACATAGTTCTCGGCCCAACAGGCTATTCAAGCCCACAACTATTCAAGCGCACGTATAATTATTTCTTTTATTTCATACGAGCCAACACTCGATTACTTGGCCTCGATATCTTGATAATTCGACACACAAGCTACACCACTTTTTACATGATTCGATTCTCAAAATTTCAAGGATTCAAGAATGACAATTCAGTTTACTTGGTTTGAACGTTTACTATTAAAACGAGGCCTAAAGCTAACACCATTCGACTTGTGTACAAACTCATTCGATTGTTAAACAACACATCCAAAACCTATTTTTACCTATGTAATTTGCATCGTTCCTGGCCTAATGACTTCTATAAGCCTTATCACACTTTTCTTAATTCTTTTTGTCACGTCTAGAGGTCGTTTGGACCTTATACATGTCGAATAAAACATTGAACCATGCCACTTGACCCTAGCCGAAGCATACATACTCCCACCTCTCTTAATATCTATTCACTCGTGTACCTAGCCTATACTTATTCCCTAATCCTCTTGGCATCAAATCAAGTCCCAACTTGTTGTGTATAATACAATATATTACTAGTATACATGCATATACACTCGTATACTTTTACACACACTCATTCACTCAAAACATAAATCACACACAATATTTTCCTAAGACTTTTTCTCCTAACCGAGCCATTCGAACGAGCAAGGACAAGTTCTAGTCGTTCATACCATTTTCTAACTCGAATCCATTCATCTCGATTCTTTTGTGATCGTTCTAGCAAGTAACGTGCATAACTTTTGATCCCTAGTTCATTTCAACGTGTTCTCACCACCATTTTTGGTGTAGTGACTCATTCGAACACTTTTTCAATACATACTTATGTTTTTCATTGATTCATGCACGTTTATTACCTCATTAGATTCATTACAAGCTTTCCATTATTTATTTCGATCTCTCATTATTTACTTTTCGTATATAATTGACCTCCTAATTCTATGGATGGCTAGACAAGAGAAACAACAATCATTCATATCATATTTCATCATTTATATAGTTATCGAGACTCATTTTAAAGTTATGTTGCATATCGAACATTTATAAGTCATATAAATCATTTGGACCATGTTGTTATATCGACTAAGAAACGCTCCATAAAATCATTTCTAATCGAATGACCTATCGAATAAATTACACAACCTATTTCTCCATAAGCTAATCTAATAAGCAGAAACAATAAGCTACCATGATAATCTCTTATACTACCTTTTCGAACCCACAAGTTAATTGCACTCGAACTAGTTTTAAATCATTAATATTTATCAAGTGGGCCTTAAAGCCTACTAATCTCAAAATAAGCAATTCCGAATAAGCAGTTTGAATATGTTAATAAGACTATATTTTAAGCCCAAATCGATTTGAAACCCATTGGATCATTAAAGCTTAACGGGCCTATTTTAAAAACTCTTATGACCCAATAAGCTAAAAATAAGCTCTTTTTAGGTAATAAGCAGTTTTATAAACTTAAATAAGCTATTGAAGACTTATGAAACTCTCGGAAAAGTTAATCCATAAGTTTTGTGATTTTCGGACTACAAATGCAAATTATATTACAAATCGGGTTAAAATCGTAACTTTCACATAATTTAGTGTCAAACTGCCATTTTGATAACTTAAGGGTAGAAAGTGAATATACAGTAACTAGAAGTGATAAAATGTCATATTTGAATATTTTGGACCAAAAATGTAATTATAATCTAACCAAGGACTAACGGTGTAAAAGTTTCACCGTTAGGGTTAAAAGTGTAAATTTCATATAACTTTAAGGACCATTCAGTAACTATGTTATATATATATATATATATATATATAATGTTATATATATATATATATATATATATATATATATATATATATTTCACATAAAATGTTTTATACATTTTATACCTTAAAGGGCATTTTTACATTTCGTAGGATTTAATTAACAAACGATACGTATATATATATTCACATAAAATGTTTATTGAATCCGTAGATATCGTTTCTTTGAAAGTTGGTGAACGATACATTATGTTATTCGTTAGAAATCTCGTTATATATATATATATATATATATATATATATATATATATATATATATATATATATATATATATATATATATATATATATATATATAACGAGATTTCTAACGAATAACATAATGTATCATTCACCAACTTTCGAGGAAATGATATCTACGGATTCAATAAACATATAAACAAGATAATATTATATATAATATTATTTTTGAACTTTAAGCATTTTAAGCATATCATCCATTCTTATCAAGAACCAATTCATTATCCGATACTTTTTCACAATCATTATTCGTATTAAGCCAAGCATAAAACTATCGATATCTCAAACTTCCCTATTATTCAGGTCGTATTTTGGAGTCGTTCCCATATTACATTTGATTTCACATTATCTTTGCCAACTACATTCGAGGTGAGCTCATAGTCCCACTTTTATCTTTTATATATTTTCAACTCGTGGGGAGATACATGTGACAAAACAGAATACAAGTATTTTCTGTATGCTATACCTGATTGACATTGTCTAAGTTACCACTACTATTGCCACTATTACAAGTCCCACCCCATCATGAGCCATTAGTCACTTGTGAGTGAACGCGAATATAGTGAACAGATCTGTTGGAGGCTGACTGCCTATTTGATCTAGCCAGAAGATGGCATTAGTTGCTAGCTGGATTAGTCAAATGCACTTTATTTGAAGGAAATAGGTAGACGAAAATCTCCTATCCGAGGGCCATAACTCACACCATTAATTTGGTGTGTTCATGTCGTTTGTGCGGTACTCGTTAAGGTTTGAGTGTCATGAGATTTAGGGCAATATATCGAACTGCAATATTACTATTTCTACTATGATTGTATTTCTATGCAATTATACAACTTGAGACTTGTGTTCAAACTGATTACAATTACAAACACTATGGATTCACTCAACAATTTTGTTGACTTTTAGCATGTTTATCTCAAGTAATTAACGGAGCATTCAAGACACGGAGTGGGCAAATAAACTGATGGTTTTTTGTGTCAAATAAATTCTATCATTCATTTCAAACTATCATATCTTTTGTGAGATATTAAATATTGAAATTTCCATTTTGTATCTGAATTATTAAATGAATGATAATAACTTTCAAAACGCCTCTTTTGAGTCATTTTCTATGATTATGACTATGATCCTTCCGGTAATACCCCAATTAGTCTTCCGCTGTTAACTTGAAATTTTGGGGGTGTTAAAGATTGGCATCAGAGACATGGTTATAGAGAACCAAGTGTATTTTAAACATTGGACTATAACTATGCTTTCAAAATGGACCACTTTACACCATACCACCTTACGCCCTCCGTGCCTACATATTTCACAACACCGTGTATAGAGTGTTGCTTAACAAGATTATTTCATATCAACTTTTATATACTTGATTTTATATTGATTACTTACATTTACTAATTTCGGGGTTATTACAGTACCATGTCTTCAGTTTCTCACCTTAGCACTTTACCATCTGACGTGGAGTCCGAGGATACTCTATCGTCTATCACCTCACCCGTATTTCCTAGCACCTCGACTGCTACAGTGTCGAATGTCGCATCGGACGAAATGGAGCCCTTCGAAGAGGGTGAAGTCATTCTTACACCACCTATGACACCTGTTGCACCAGGCAACCCAAACTCATCCCTAGTTGAGGACCCGTACGTACAAGCTAGACGGGCATACATTTCACCACCTCACCTAGAGAACCATCCAGCTTCTTCTACTTACACTCCACTATCATATGATCAGTATATGCTGACGCAGCAGTAGCTACCTGCATCTGACGCAGAGACTCCTTTACCTACACCACCACACCAACCTACAGCCGTATGAGCCCGAGCCTTTTATGAGACCATTCAGGAGTCATCCAAATGGTCCATCAGGATGTACACACCTCGCAAGAGGGTACGATTACCAGTAGTTCCGATTATACCACCATCACACCCTCTATCCCCTACATCACCATTAGACATGATCAGGCTGACACCACCATTATCTCCTGAGCATACCTTACCACCACTACTATCATCACCCCCTCCACCGTCGGTCAGACCCGACTACCTGTTTAACCTATTTACCCAGTCATACCCGTTCGCACCTCACCAATGGGAACCGACTCCTGAGGAGGATTTACCCCCTCAGAACTGGGCCCGCATAACAGATCCCAGTGATTCGTCTTCCTCATCATTACTATTCCCTCCAGGTTTTGCCCCTCCAGCCCGAGTCTTCGAGACTAGAGAGAGCTCCAGGGCAACAGCTACCCGCACACCTACTCCCTCCACTATCATGACGCGACTAGAGCATCAGGAGGAGCAGATCGACACGCTTTTGAGCATCGTTGACAGGGTATCACTCGACTGCCCCGAGAAGGTCGATGGCACTATACATGACCTCGTAACAGAGAGGATGGACCTACAGGATGGTTTGACAAGGATTTAGACAGAGATGTTCGAGACGCGCCCTCACATGACAGTTTTACAGTGGGAGAGACAGAGGCAGATCGAAGAAGTTCTGCAAGCTCGCCGAAAGGCCGCTACATTAGAGAGCCTCATCGAGGACATGCAGGTCCAGCAGCAGACAGATATATAGAGACTTCTGGATCAGATTTCAGAGCTCACGGGACACATGGATGAGACTTCCAGTAGTTAGACATATTGTACATCAGTTATAGTTTTGAGGCATCTTAGCCTACCGCATGTGGCATTAATAAAGGATCTTGTATCATTCTGTTTTGTAAAACAATTGATCAAGTTATTAATATATGTTGTTGGTTATGGATTTACTATATATTTATGTTGATTTATGTTGCCGTGGTTGTTCATGTGTATTGTGATTGTATTCAGAAATGTCGTGATGTTACTTATGGTTGTTATGGTTCTTTGTATGTTATAACTGGACTATAATCACAGACTTTTAATAAGGAAAATTTCAGAAGAAACTTGATGAATGTAGAGAAAGTTGTTGAACTTTAGCTTTTGTAGATGATGAATTAGTTTGTTCCTTAGCAATCTTATACCAAGAGTTGATCATTTATTTACGATAGTACCCAGACATGTCATGATTTTATGATTCTCAGTTGGTTGTGATTTCACATTGTGACAGTATTGTTAGGACTTGTATGCAATTACCTTGTTACTCGAATTATTCTAACATGGTCATTATGTGGATTCTAAATCTGTGTTTTCTTGTGGTATTAATAGAAGTATGGCACGCACAAGAAAGGAAACTACAACACCAACACCAGCAATGACTCCAGCAGCTATCCAGAAACTGGTAGCCGATAGCATTGCTGCAGCTCTCGAAACTCAAGCGGCTACAATAGCTCGCTCGAGTAGCAACAACATGGCAACAGGCGATGCGAGGCATCTGCATCTCGCAAGTGTACCTATAAAGATTTTATGATTTGCAAGCCAACATACTTTAAGGGTTCAGAAGGAGTGACTGAACTTGCTCAGTGGTTTGAGCGTACTTATGCCACAGGGACTCTTCTAGAAGATGCACTTTCATGGTGGAACGCTACCGCCCAGACCATGGGTATTGAGGAAGCGTATCAGATTACCTGGGCCGAATTGAAACTGAAAATGCTAAAAAAGTACTGCCCACGTACTGAAATCAGGAAGCTGGAGGAGGAATTCCACCAGCTGGTTGTGAAGGGGAACGATATAAAAACTTATAATATAAGGTTTCAAGAACTTGCTGAACTGTGCCCAACCATGGTGCCGGATCTTGAAAAGATGTTGGAGAAATACGTCGAGGGACTACCTCGAAGCATTGAGGGAAATGTCACCTCACCAAAACCACCAACTCTTGAAGAAGCCATCACGATTGCACAACGATTACTAGACCGGGAAATTAAACGAAGTTCTACCTTTGGAAACAATGATCATAACCGAAAGTTGGATGATCGAGGAACCACTACTCACAACAACAACAGGTACAACAACAACAACAACCATAACCATAATTACCAGCAAAATCGCAACAAACACCACCACCAACAAAATCGTAGGCAGGAAGCTGCTAGGGCTTATGTTGCTGCACCAACCGACAGAAAGGGTTATACCGGAACACTACCCCAGTGTAACCAATGCAGACTGCATCACACCGGGCCTTATCCTGCCCAATGCGGAAAGTGCCAGAAAGTTGGCCACAGAACTAACGACTACAGGGCCACTGGTGTAAATTTACAACCGATAGCAATATGTACTAGGCCCTGGCGTAGTCACGGGTACATTCTTACTAAACCAATAAAGTGCTAAAAAATATTATTTGATTCCGGAGCTGATAAGAGCTTTGTGTCTACTTCATTTGCTTCTCTGCTTAACATTGCCTCTATAGAACTAGACACTACATACGAAATTGAAATAGCTAACGGGAACCTTATAGGCACCAATACGATAATCCAAGGTTGCACCCTAACCTTACTAGACAAACCTTTTCCCATCGATCTCATGCCTATTCAACTTGATAGTTTTGACGTCGTCGTTGGCATGGATTGGTTATCCAAGCACCATCCTAGAATCATCTGTGACGAGAGAGTCGTCCAAATTCCACTCAATTGTGAAATTCTTATTGTTCATGGCAATCAAAGTAAAACTTGACTTAACATTATCTCGTATATCATGACGGTGAAGTATATGAACAAGGGATGTCACGTGTTTTTGGTTCAAGTGACGAAAAATAAATCGAAAGAGAAACAACTTGAAGAAGTGCCAGTTGTCAAAGATTTTTCTGAAGTATTTCCGGAAGATTTTCCCGGTATTCCACCCGTCTGTCAAGTTGAATTTCAGATCGATTTAGTGCCTGGGGCAGAACCAGTTGCAAAAGCACCCTATAGGTTGGCACCTTCTGAAATGAAAGAGTTATCTGAGCAGTTGAAAGAGCTATCAGATAAGGGATTTATCCGACCGAGTTCATCACCTAGGGGAGCTCCAGTCTTATTCGTCAAGAAGAAAGATGGAACATTCCAAATGTGTATTGATTATAGAGAGCTGAACAAACTCACCGTGAAGAATCGATATCCATTACCCAGGATCGATGATTTGTTTGATCAGTTACAAGGATCGAGTGTCTACTCAAAAATTGATCTGAGGTCGGGATATCATCAGTTGAGAGTCCGAGAAGAAGACATTCCCAAAACAGCTTTCAGAACGCGGTACGAACATTACGAATTTCAGGTGATGCCATTTGGTCTAACCAATGCACCCGCAGTGTTCATGGATTTGATGAACCGAGTATGCAAACCATACTTAGACAAATTAGTGATCGTGTTCATAGACGATATTCTAATCTACTCCCGCAGCAAGGAAGAACATGCAGAACATTTGAGAACCATCTTAGGGTTGCTCAAAGTGGAAAAGTTGTACGCTAAGTTCTCCAAATGTGATTTTTGGATTCCAACGATACAATTTCTTAGTCATGTTATCAACAGTCAAGGTATCCACGTAGACCCTGCCAAGATTGAGGTGGTTAAAGATTGGGCATCTCCTACAAACCCAACAGAGATTCGCCAATATTTAGGTCTCGCTGGTTACTACAGAAGATTCATAGAAGATTTCTCAAAGATCGTAAAGCCTTTGATAGAACTGACCCAAAAGAACAAGAAGTATAACTGGGAAGAAAAACAAGAGTCAGCTTTCTAACTCTTGAAACAAAAACTCTGTGAAGCACCAATCTTAGCACTACCCGAAGGAATTGAAGACTTCGTAGTGTATTGTGATGCGTCACATCACGGTTTAGGTGCAGTACTGATGTAAAGGAGCAAGGTAATAGCCTATGCTTCTCGACAACTCAAGAAGAACGAAGAGAACTACACAACTCATGATCTGGAATTAGGGGCAGTAGTCTTTGCTCTTAAGATATGGAGACATTACTTGTACGGTACTAAGTGTACGGTTTTCACCGATCACAAAAGTCTTCAGCACATCCTGGATCAAAAGGAGTTGAACATAAGACAGCGACGATAGTTAGAGTTGCTCAACGACTATGATCGCAAAATTCGCTATCACCCAGGGAAGGCAAACATTGTGGCTGATGCCTTGAGCAGAAAGGAACGAATTAAACCTGTCAGAGTCTGATCTCTGGGAATGACTATTTGTTCACCCCTTCCATCACAGATCCTCAAAGCTCAATCTGAAGCTTTCAGAGAAGAGAACAGACCCAGTGAAAGAATTCACAGTATGCCAGAGAATGAGAATGGTTTCGTGAAAAGATCAGACGAAATGCTTTGTTTCAAAAAAAGAAGTTGGGTTCCACTCTACGGAAGTATACGTGACCTCATCATGCATGAATCACACAAATCCAAGTACTCCATTCACCCGGGTTCTGAAAAGATGTATCAGGATCTCAAGAAACTCTATTGGTGGCCAAACATGAAGGCTGAAATCGCCGAGTATGTTGGGAAATGTTTGACCTGCTCATGAGTCAAGGCGGAATGTCAAAATCCGTCAGGATTACTTGTACAACCCGAACTTCCAGTATGGAAATAGGAACGAAATTCTATGGACTTTATCACCAAATTACCAAAGACGTCAACTGGAACGGACACCATTTGGGTCATCATTGATCGTCTCACCAAGTCCGCCCATTTCCTACCAATCAAGGAAACTGACGAGATGAGCACTCTCGCACAGTTGTATCAGAAGGAAATAGTGTCCCGACATGGAGTTCCAATCTCCATTATCACAGATAGAGATAGCCGATTCACTTCTAGATTTTGGCAGACTTTACAGAAAGCTCCTGGTATATGTTTAGACATAAGCACCGCTTATCACCCTCAAACTGATGGGCAAAGTGAAAGAACAATCCAAACCTTAGAAGACATGCTTCGGGCATGTGTAACAGACTACGGAAAAGGTTGGGACAAACATTTGCCATTGGCAGAATTCTCCTACAACAACAGCTATCACGCCAGCATCAAGGTGGCGCCATTTGAAGCACTTTATGGTCGAAAGTGCAGATTGCTTGTTTGTTGGGCTGATGTAACACCCCCTAAATTTCAAGTTAACAGCGAAAGACTAATTGGGGTATTACTGGAAGGATCATAGTCATAATCATAGAAAATGAATCAAAAGAGGTGTTTTGAAAGTTATTACCATTCATTTAATAATTCAGATACAAAAAGGAAATTTCAATGTTTAATATCTCACAAAAGATATAGTAGTTTGAAATGAATGATAGAATTTATTTGACACCAAAAACCATCAGTTTATTTGCCCACTCCGTTTCTTGAATGCTCCGTTAATTACCTGAGATAAACATGCTAAAAGTCAACAAAATTGTTGAGTGAAATCATAGTGTTTATAATTGTAATCAGTTTGAACACAAGTCTATAATTGCATAGAAATACAATTATTTTGAAATAGTATTATTGCAGTTCGATATATTGCCCTAAGTATCATGATACTCAAACCTTAACAGTACCGCTCAAACGGCATGAACACACCAAATTAATGGTGTGAGTTATGGCCCTCAATAGGAGATTGTCGTCTACCTATTTCCTTCAAATAAAGTGCATTTGACTAATCCAGCTTGCAACTAAGACCATCTTCTGGATAGTTCAAATAAACAGTCAGCTTCCAACAGATCTGTTCACTATATTCGCGTCCACTCGTAAGTGGTTAATGGCTCATGATGGGAAGGACTTGTAATAATGGCAATAGTAGTGGTAACTTAGGCAATATCAATCAGGTATAGCATACAGAAAATACTTGTGTTCTGTTTTGTAGCATGTATCTCCCCACGAATTTGAAAGTATGTAAAAGATAAGGGTGGAACTATGAGCTCACCTTGAATGTAGTGGCAAAGATAATGTGAAATCAAATGTAATGGGGGAACGGCTCCAACACACGACCTGAATAATTAGGGAAGTCTGAGATTACGATAGTTTTGGCTTGGTTTAATACGAATAATGATTGTGGAAATTAGTATCGGATAACGAATTGGTTCGAAATGAGAATGGATGATATACTTAAAATGCTTAAAGTTCAAAAATAATATCATATATAATATTATATTGTTTTTATATTTATTGAATCCGTAGATATCGTTTCCTCGAAAGTTGGTGAATAATACGTTATGTTATTTGTTAGAATTCTCGTTATATAAATATATATAAACGTATCGTTGGTTAAATGAAACGTACGAAATGTAAAAATGACTTTAAGAACAAAATGTATAAGACATTTTTAAGGAAATATATATAGAAATAAGTTATTAAATCGTCCTTGAAGTTATATAAAATTTACACTTTTAACCCTAACGGTGAAACTTTTGCACCGTTATTCCTTGGTTAGATAATATTTACATTTTTGGTCCAAAATATCAAAACATGACATTTTATCACTCCTGGTTACTGTTTAATCATTTTCTACCTGTAAGTTATCAAAATGGCAGTTTGGTTCTTATTTATGTGAAAGTTACAATTTTTACCCGATATGCATAACATTTTGCATTTTAAGTCCAAAAATCACAAAAATTATAGATTAAATTTTACGAGAGTTTCATAAGCCTCAATTAGCTTATTTAAGTTTGTAAAACTGCTTATTACCTGAAAAGTGCTTATTTATAGCTTATTGGGCCTTAACGAATTTAAAACAGGCCTGTTAACAAATAACGATCCAATGGGTTTTAAAATGTTTAGGGCTTAGTTTTGGGCTTATTTTATAGTCTTAATAACATTTCTAAATTGCTTATATGACTGCTTATTCGGATTAGCTTATTTTGAGCTTAATGGGCTTTAAGACCCACTCGATAAACATGTGAGTTTTTATAACTGTTTCGAGAGTGATTTAAAATGAGGTTCGAAAAGGTATTTGTAGAGCTTATTAAGGGAGCTTATTTTTACAGCTTATTAGTTAGGATTATAGAGAAATAGGTTGAGCAATTTATTCGATAGGTCATTCGATTAGAATTGTTTTTATTGGACGTTTTCTAGTCGACAAAACAAAAGGTCCAATATGATAATAATGACATATGAACATTCGATATGCAACATGAGCTCAAAATGTGTCTCATTAAGCACTTATATGATGAAATAAGATACGAATGAATATAGAACTTAATTTCTAGCCATCCTTTGAATTAGGAGGTCATATGTATACGAAAAATGAATAACAAAAAATCGAAAAAATGAATAGAAAGCTTGGAATGATGTCGAATGAAATATAACGATGCATGAAACTTAAGGAAATCATGAGTATGTATTGAATTGAGTTCGGAAAGCTTACTACACCAAAAATGGTGGTGAGAACACGTCGAAATGGACTAGAGATCGAATGGTTTGTACGTAGCTCGCTAGAATGGCCACAAAAGAATCGAGATCAAGGCTTGAACATTTGGAAATTGGTTATGAACGCCTAGGAAAATAACTCTTGCTCTTGAATGAATTCGGCTAGAGAGAATAGTACTTAGAAAAATATGTGTGAAATGTATTTGAGTGTGAATGAGTGTGTGTATGTTTATCCGTATATATGTATGCATGTAATAGAGTATATAGTATATTAAGCACCCAACTTGGCTTGATTAGATGTAGTAGGGATTAGATAAGGATTTGGAGGAATAAGCCTAGGCTAGCACTCGAGAGTTTTGATATTTAGAGAGGTGGGAGTGAAGGTGCTCAGCTATGGATCAAGTGGCATGGTCATATGTTTTATTCGACATACTAAAAGGGCCAAACGACTTTTTAACGTGACCAAAAGTATAGAAAAGGTGTGATAAGGATTATAGAAATCATTTTCAACTAGTTAATATACAATGTCTTAGGTAAAATCAAGTTTTGTCGAATTTGGTTACACTTGGATTGAGCTTGTACGTATGTCGACTTGGACTAGCTTTAGGCCTCGTTTATATAGTAAACGTTTGAACTACATAAAATGAATTGCCATTCATGAATCCTTGAAATGTGAAGAATTGAATCATGTAAAATGTAGTATAGATTGTGTGTCGAAATATCGAGATATCAAGGCCAAGTATCCGTGTGTTAGTTCGAATGAAATAAAAGAAATATAAGAATTTGGGCTTGAATAGTGTGGGCTTTAAATAGCCTGTTGGGCCGAGAAATAGTAATAAGGATCCGTTTGGTTTTTATTCATATAATAAATTGTCGTGGTCCGTGTGTGAGCTCGTTCCAAAGTATTGTGAATCACGTAACAACGTTTTTGATTCATGGTAATGTAATAAAAAAAATTTAAATTTCGCACGTAAAAATGGTTAATTGAACTGTAATGGTAATTAATACTTGATTAACATTTACAAAGTACTGGGAAATTTTACAGGTTGCTACAGCTGAAGTTGGTGATGTACAACTCACAGGACCATAACTGATCCACAAGACAACGGAAAAGATAGTTAAGATGAGGCAACGACTACAAACAGCACGAGACAGACAAAAGAGTTATGCCGATGTGAGGCGGAAACCGATGGAATTCTAGGTTGGAGACAGGGTTACGTTGAAAGTTTCTCCATGTAAAGGAATGTTCCACAGGTACGCTTCGGAAAGCGTGGAAAATTAAATCCAAGGTACTTGGACCATTCAAAATCCTGGAAACGATTGGTCTGGTGGCTTATAAAATTGAGCTCCCAGAGGAACTCAGCAGGGTACACAACACATTCCACGTATCGAACTTGATAAATGTCTGTCAGATGAAACTCTTGTGATCCCAATGAAAGAAATCCGACTTGATGACAAACTCGTATTTACGAAAGAAACAGTGAAAATAATGGACAGAGAGGTGAAACAGCTAAAGCAAAACCGTAACCCCATTGTCAAAGTTCGATGGAACTCTAAACGAGGACTAGAATATACATGGGAGCGTGAGGACCAAATTCGAGACAAATACCCACATTTATTTCTGTAGACAATCCTAACGACTATCTTAGACTTAAATACTTGGACGAAATTCTGTTTGACGTGTAGGTACTGTAGCAACCTGTAAAATTCCCCAGCACTTTGTAAATGTTAATCAAGTATTAATTTCTCATTACAGTTCATTTTACCATTTTTACGAGCAAAATTAAAAATTTTGCTTATTACATTACCATGAATCAAAAACGTTGTTATGTGATTCATAATACTTTGGAACGAGCTCACACACGCACCACAATAATCCAATATACGAATAAAAACCAAACGGATCCATTTTACATAGTTCTCGGCCCAACAGGCTATTCAAGCCCACTTATCATTATTTCTTTTATTTCATACGAGCCAACACTCGATTACTTGGCCTCGATATCTTGATAATTCGACACACAAGCTATACCACTTTTTACATGATTCAATTCTCCACATTTCAAGGATTCAAGAATGACAATTTTGTTTACTTGGTTCGAATGTTTACTATTAAAACGAGACCTAAAGCTAACACCATTCGACTTGTGAACAAACTCATTCGACTGTTAAACAACACATCCAAAATCTATTTTTACCTATGTAATTTGCATTGTTCCTGGCCAAATGGCTTCTATAATCCTTATCACACTTTCCTTAATTCTTTTGGTCACGTCTAGAGGTCGTTTGGACCTTATACATGTCGAATAAAGCATTGAACCATGCCACTTGACCATAGCCGAAGCATACACACTCCCACCTTTCTTAATATCTATTCACTCGAGTACCTAGCCTATACTTATTCCCTAATCCTCTCGGCATCAAATCAAGTCCCAACTTGTTGTGTATAATACATTATATTACTAGTATACATGCATATACACTCGTATACTTCACCTACACTCATTCACTCAAAACATAAATCACACACAATATTTTCCTAAGACTTTTTCTCCCTACAGATCCATTCGAAGGAGCAAGGACAAGTTCTAGTCGTTCATACCATTTTCCAACTCGAAGCCATTCATCTCGATTCTTTTGTGATTGTTCTAGCAAGTAACGTGCATAACTTTCAATCTCTAGTTCATTTCAATGTGTTCTCACCACCATTTTTGGTGTAGTAAGTCATTCGAACACTTTTTCAATGCATACTTATGTTTTTCATTGATTCATGCACGTTTATTACCTCATTCGATTCATTACAAGCTTTCCATTATTTATTTCGATCTCTCGTTATTTAGTTTTCGTATATAAATGACCTCCTAATTCTATGGATGGCTAGACAAGAGAAACAATAATCATTCGTATCATATTTCATCGTTTATATAGTTATCGAGACTTATTTTAAAGTTATGTCGCATATCGGACGTTTATAAGTCATATAAATCATTTGGACCATGTTGTTATATCGGCTAAGAAACACTCCATAAAATCATTTCTAATCGAATGACCTATCGAATAAATTACACAACCTGTTTCTCCATAGCTAATCTAATAAGCAGTAACAATAAGCTACCATGATAAGCTCTTATACTACCTTTTCAAACCCACAGGCTCAAAATAAGCAATTCCGAATAAGCAGTCCAATAAGCAGTTTGAATATGTTAATAAGACTATATTTTAAGCCCAAAATCAAGCCTAAATCGATTTGAAACCCATTGGATCATTAAAGCTTAACGAGCCTGTTTTAAAAACTCTTAAGGCTCAATAAGCTAAAAATAAGCTCTTTTTAGGTAATAAGCAGTTTTACAAACTTAAATAAGCTATTGAAGACTTATGAAACTCTTGGAAAAGTTAATCCATAAGTTTTGTGATTTTTGGACTATAAATGCAAATTATATTACAATCGGGCTAAAATTGTAACTTTCACATAATTTAGTGTCAAACTGCCATTTTGATAACTTAAGGGTAGAAAGTGAATATACAGTAACCAGAAGTGAAAAAATGTTATATTTGAATATTTTGGACCAAAAATGTAATTATAATCTAACCAAGGACTAACGGTGTAAAAGTTTCACCGTTAGGGTTAAAAGTGTAAATTTCATATAACTTTAAGGACCATTCAGTAACTATGTTATATATATATATTCACATAAAATGTTTTATACATTTTCAACCTTAAAGGGCATTTTTACATTTCGTAGGATTTAATTAACAAACGATACGTATATATATATATATATATATTTAACGAGATTTCTAACGAATAACATAACGTATCATTCACCAACTTTCGAGGAAATGATATCTACGGATTCAATAAATATAAAAGCAAGATAATATTATATATAATATTATTTTTGAACTTTAAGCATTTTAAGCATATCATCCATTCTCATCAAGAAACAATTCGTTATCCGATACTTTTCCATAATCATTATTCGTATTAAGCCAAGCATAAAACTATCGAAATCTCAGACTTCCCTATTATTCAGGTCGTGTGTTGGAGCCGTTCCCATATTACATTTGATTTCACATTATCTTTGCCAACTACATTCGAGGTGAGCTCATAGTCCCACTTTTATCTTTTATACATTTTCAACTCGTGGGGAGATACATGCTACAAAACAGAACACAAGTATTTTTTGTATGCTATACCTGATTGATATTGCCTAAGTTACCACTACTATTACCACTATAACAAGTCCCTCCCCATCATGAGCCATTAATCACTTGCGAGTGAACGTGAATATAGTGAACAGATCTGTTGGAGGCTGACTGCCTATTTGAACTAGCCAGAAGATGGCCTTAGTTGCTAGCTGGATTAGTCAAATGCACTTTATTTGAAGGAAATAGGCAGACGGAAATCCCCTATATGAGGGCCATAACTCACACCATTAATTTGGTGTGTTCATGCCATTTGTGCGGTACTCGTTAAGGTTTGAGTGTCATGAGACTTAGGGCAATATATCGAACTGCAATATTACTATTTCTACTATGATTGTATTTCTATGCAATTATACAACTTGAGACTTGTGTTGAAACTGATTACAATTACAAACACTATGGATTCACTCAACAATTTTGTTGACTTTTAGCATGTTTATCTCAGGTAATTAACGGAGCTTTCAAGGCACGGAGTCGGCAAATAAACTGATGGTTTTTGGCGTCAAATAAATTCTATCATTCATTTCAAAGTATCATATCTTTTGTGAGATATTAAATATTGAAATTTCCTTTTTGTATCTGAATTATTAAATGAATGATAATAACTTTCAAAACGCCTCCTTTGAGTCATTTTCTATGATTATGACTATGATCCTTCCAGTAATACCCCAATTAGTCTTTCGTTGTTAACTTAAAATTTAGGGGGTGTTACATCTGAGGCCGTCACTTGTAAAATCCTTCTGAGCCGTCTCTTGTTTGCATAAAGCTTGACGCCCATCTCCACTTTACACCTGACGGCGTTAGGTTATAAACCCTTCAAAATCTTCTGAGGTGTCACTTGTTAGCTCAACAGTAGAAATCTTCCATGAGTTTACGAGGGACGGCGTCACGTTGTGTCTAGTGACGCCGTCAGACCTCCAAGTCTGACGTACTTTTTGCGACTTCATCGTTTTCTTCACTTTATCGCCCAAATATGCTCCAAAAGTGTCGTTTTTCACAATTCTTGTCCCAAGTACCTAAAATACAAAAAGAAACTATTTGAGGCAATATTTAATCATATTTACTCGATTTTTGGCTTAAATGACCCCTTAAAAAGGTACCAAATAAATCCTTATCAAATATCCCTACACTTGGGATTTGCTTGTCCTCAAGCAAATGAGTTTTTATTCTAATCAATTTACAAGCTAGGGGTCATTTAAGATTAATATAAAAGTAATTACAACATGCAGTCGTTCCACGTTAGTCAAAATAAGCACGGAAATTATATACTAGCACCTCACATAAAGTGTGTGGATTCTCACATCTCTCGGGTGTATAAAGTTATATAACACATATGGAAAATGGAAATTGAAACACTATCTACCTGTCATAGTACATAGATTACCATAGGCTTGGGAACGAATCAAACCTCCATCACTTTGGCGTAAGCACCTAGGATAAACTATCAAAGAGGGCTTTTCAAGGGTTGTAACGTTAGGTGTAAGGGTATGGAAAACACGGTTTGTTGGATATAGGTAATTTTACTAGTGGCAAGTCAATTATCTTGGTCAATTACATATACAATGAGGCGTTGCTAAGCCAAGACTCGACTCGACTCGCTAACTACTAACTGTTTTCGTATTTTTCTTGATACTATCTTTGACTTAAACAGAAAAGAAACTGGATGGTAGTCCATATGTTTTTTCGCGCTTCTTTTTCCACTTTACTTTTTTTTTTCTTTTTATCATTTTTCGATTTTTTTTTTCATACACTTTTGCCCTACCATCCAAAATAATACATCATTACAAAGGGATCTTGCAACCTCCCTACACTTGAACTTTTACATACTTTACACATAACTAACTAATGACCCGAATTAAGAAAATCAAAACACTTGGAGTACTTTAAACATTAACATACATATGGGGGTAATAATCATTGACGTTCTTCCCCATTACTCCATAACAACTAGTACTTTTACCCATGAGTCCCAATCATCCCAAAACTGCATTTACAAGATATGACTCGACTTAGCAACCATGTAACCGATTAGACAATTAACAAAGGGGTTTAAACATATATGTTGTAACAATAATGCACTAAAGATGAATGCATACAAGGTAGGCTAAGGCGATTTGGGTGTACATTTGGGTGTGGATTGTAAACAATGTTTTTCATCAATATTTCGGAATCCACCGAAATATCACGAGAATCGCGAAAAAGATAGGCTCTGAGGGGTGTACTGGGGGTATCGTATACTAAAGATGAGTATATCTCAAAGGTGTGGGAAAATTACTTGACCAATGAAACCAACGTAATTGTAATACACGTTTAAAACAAGTGTTATCCTAATGCCTCTTATCATTTAGTAAATCCTAACTACGCGAATGTAGTCTCACTAGCGGTCTCGGGATGCATCACAAACGCACGTTCTAGAATCTATATACTACCGGTACACTCATAAGCATTAAAGGTGAATGTTCTTTCCTATATATCTATAGGCGAACCTCACATTTTTGGGGTGGAAATTTTTGAGTGGAAGGGTTTTTGTGCTAGCTATATAATTCCTATCCATGAGACGCTTATTAAAACTAAAATTTCACTCCTATATGTTGTAAAAAATTTTAAATTTGGTGCTAAAATTGCCCTAACAAGTATCCTTCTTAGTTTTATTACACATTTACTCTAAGACAAAACAAATATCAAGCGAAGTTATAGTTTCTAAGGTATCCCATTTTACCCTCCTTGCACTTAAATTGAACATTGTCCCCAATGTTCTTGAAAAGTATCAAAGTTATGATAACGGGAAAATAAAATAGGGAAAGAAACTAATACTCCCCTGATTTGCTCGGTATGGACGATGTTAAAATATGGTTAGATCTTCCTCTAAGAAAACAAATATGATAAGCTTCACTTCCAATGTATACTTTCGTCTTCTTGTCAAATATAACCTGTAATTCACTAAGAAAATGAAACACAAAACCTCGCATAAAATCGGCGGTAAACACTATATATACTAAAACTAAACTAGAAAGCAAAGTAAGATATAATGCTTGCAAAATAAATATCTACAGATTCCTGGAAATTTAAAATTCTTAAAAATTTTCAAAAACTTAAATTCCAGCAGAAAAACAAAAATCTGGAAAACTGTGCTGCTACAGTGCCTGACACCGTCGGGTGTTAAGCCTGACGTCGTCAGGTATGACCTGACAGTATTTTTACGTTTTGTTTTTGGAAAATTTCTAGAAAAATCTGAGTATTAAAACCTGGAAAAACTGCAGAACATTAATTGTGACTCGATACAAGCATTTGACTCTAAACAATCACATAAATATATGCTAATCATTACTTGTTATCTTTCGTGTTCGAATTCGTTCTTATAAACAAATATGATCTTCCCTACACTTATCTTTTTGTAAAATACCTTTATATGTAGTTAAGACGAGGTTAAAAACAAAATAAAGCATTTTCACAAATTATATTTGAAACGTGAAATATAAACAAATAAGGATCGAGCATATATATGAAATCAAACAAGATAAAAACAAACACACAAACAATTAAAAAGCTTGGGTTGCCTCCCAAGAAGCGCTTTTCTTTATTAACGAGTCTTGTAGCTAGACTCAAAGTCATGCCCTACTACGTGACTCCATCCTCCGTCATGTTCTCAACGTTCCTATTCTCATACAAGGAGTAATGATGCCCTGCTGTGTATTGCTCCTTCGAATCCCCACCTTTCCTTTTCTCATTCTCCGTCTCAAGTTCCTTGTAATTCTTAATCCTTGCTTCCCATGAAAGGATTTTTTGCTTGACGTGATTACGGGGTGTGGCGAAATCGACGTCAAGTTTCCTCTTTTTCTTATAATTACTCATATAATGTGGGACCATGTGGAATGTAATGTGAGGTCCTCTTGTTTGATACACGGTTAAGGTGGTTAAACCTTGTGACTTTGTGTATGAGATATATTGACTTAATATGATTAAGCACGCGGAATTTACTTAACCACACTTAGAAGGTTATGTATGTTATGGAAATGGAAGAATTATGTTTATTACTTAACAATGAACAAAGAAAGTATTTCACTTAACGATTCAATATTATTCCAAATAATACGAGTGATCTTGAGTTTTTTACTAGGGTTACAAAACCTTGAATCTTATGTTACAGCTTGTGATTTTTGTTTGTTCTATGTCTTAACAGTTATTCAATTATTTCATGTACTACATAATCACTAGTCTAAGATCTCTTTTATAGTTGCAAAAGATCTTTACAAATTGCTTAAAGTCTTTGGCCGACTTACTTGTTTAACTTATGCTTATTGGTGTCAGTACATAAGATACAACATGTATCTCTGTATACAACTTGTTAACTAAGCACATGGAGTAAGATATTATCTACCGTATATGTTTGACCAAAATACAATAAATATCTTCTTGATCTTATCCACTTAATCAGCAGAGTGTTCTCTATCAGCAGGAACAATCTATCGCTATCAGCAGAATCATCAGCAGAGTTGTTAAGCCTATCAGCAGAGTCATTGCACTAAACAGCAGAGTCAATGTACTAAACAGCAGAGTCAACATCATCAGCAGAAACATACTTGGAGTATTTCCCGATTAAGAACTTCATGAATATTTAATTCCTAACAATCCTCCCCTAAACATGTGAATCATTTCAAACATGTTTTCTGAATTAAATGAGGACTTATCTTGAGAAGATCTTTCAAACACTTCATGAATCTGAACTGATCTGCTCTATTCTTCTTTGACTTCAGCAATATCAAAACATTGTACCAAAAGATGGTGCAATTTCCTTGGATGGAGGAATTGTAAGAGGCAATGATGCTGTGTATCTTGGATGCTTGTTTCAACAAGTGAAATCATCTAACCAGCATGTCTTTGAAGTGAAATTGAAACTTTTCTTCGTTTGATCTAGATAGAACTTTCTCCTTTGGAATGCTTCATCCCTTCTAGATATTTGATCTGTTCTAATCATTTTCAACCTCTACATCATCTTGTATGCTCTTGTCTTCTCCTTCCATATATTGGTTTATTCTTCCTTTTTCTGGGCAATTATTTCCTCCCCTGAAGCAAATAACTTTTGTTTCCTCCCCTTGTTTGGAAGATCTCACTATGTACTAAAGAACTTCTCTTCATATCACCTGATCTATCAGTTTGAACTTGTTTTCAGACAATATTGTACATGAAGCCATCAATTCCTTAAGAGTTTAAGTTGCTGTCCTCATCACTTCTAGGTGTGTTAACTCCTATGAGAGGTGAATCAGTGGACATTTTGATTCATAATCCATCAATGAATGGTTTTTCTGAATCCTTGAAAATCCTTTTAAGAAATCATTTAACTTAGTAGTATGTTTATGATTTTAGAATTGAAAAATCGTACTACATTCAACCATTTTGAAAGAATCAAGTGTATAACAGACACCTAATCAAAATTTCGGTTTAAAAATAACCTCTGGTTGTGTGAGAACCAATGTATTTCAGTTATCACTAACTGCCTGTGAAAAGATAAATCTATTCAAAATATTTTCTTGAAAGGGTTTCCAGCTCATAGTAATTGTTACCTCCAACACAAGTGTTAGATTCACTTTCACTAGCTGTTATTTCTATCAGATGTCCTTAGACTAACTCATTATACTTGAAAGTATAAAATGATAGAAAGTGAGTTGTATCAGTTACTATCTGATCAACTAAGTCATTAATTCAATGTGAAATATCATAACTAGATTTCAAGAAAGCAGTTTTAAGGAGGTTTAATTCCTAAACTCAGTCCATCATAAATCTACTATGGTCAGCAATTTGATAAGAATTCTGCTGTTCCCATTTCACTTGAAATATCCTTTGTGTTCTCAAATTCATACCTGAAATAGTTAGTCTAAAACCAAAAGAACAATGTACAAAGTACTTGTCTTGCATTAGTATAATCATAAAACCAACTGTATGAATAACACAATTCAAATTTTGATATATTAGCAGTACCTTATAAATCCAGCAGTACTTTCAAAATTTTATGTACAAAAACACATCATATTGAAAATTTAAAGATTAAGCATTCCAATACTTGCAATTAAGTACTGAAACCTTGAAACATCAAAAGCTTTTGTTAACAGATCTGCAAAATTATGCTCTGAAGTAATTTTAAGAACTTGAATTAATCTTTTCTCATTGCAATCTCTTATAAAGTGATGCCTAATTTCAATGTGTTTTGTTTTAGAGTGTTGTACAGGATTTTTAATAATGCAAATTATACTTCTATTATCAATATAAATAACAGTGTTTAAGAAATTGTACCCATAATCAAGAAGTTGGTTTTGAAGCCATAGAACTTGACTAGAGCAACTTGCAGCAGCTATATATTCAGCTTCAGTTGTTGAATTTGCCACACTTGTTTGTTTCTTACACTGCCATGAGACAAGTCTACACCCAAGGAATTGACATCCTCCAGTTGTTGACTTTCTGTCTAAGCTAGCACCAACATAATCACTATCCGAATATGCTACCAAGTCAAAAGGAGATTCTCTAGAATACCATATACCCAACCTTGGTTGACCTTTGAGATATCTAAAAATTCTCTTGACTGCAATTAAATGAGAAACCTTTGGAGTAACTTGAAATCTTGCACAGACACTGATCGGTTAAAATCAAGTCATATTTATTTCCAAGGAAACACAAGTGGAGTATGTGTGACCCGGTTCGTTATCCCCGATGAGAGTTGAATGGAATTTGTGAGATCGGGTTTGTGAATCGTGTTTGAGATATAAAAATTTGAGAGATTTTGGATTTGGATTACAACTACGTAAAACAATAAATAGGCTAGGAAATAAAATACAACTAAAAACAATTAACGTAATTAAAAACGTAAACGTGATAAACTAAAACATGAAATCTACGAAATATAAATCCTACGGGTATCAAATTAATTTCCCTACACTCTAAATTATAAAAGAAAATTTTGGAAAAAAGAAAAAATATTTTTTTTTGATTTTTAAATAATTTTATATGAATTAAAAACTATTTAAAAGAAAATAATTGATTAAAAATACTAAATGGAAAAAGAAAATTCTGAAAATTTTTTCTAAAATATTTAATACTAAACTTGAGCTATGAAAAATATAAAAAGTGAAAATGCTTTTTCAAATAAGCCGAAAATAAGCAGACTGCTCACAATAGGCTAAAAAGAAAAAAAAAGAAAAAAGAAACTAAAAGGTTTTAAGTTAAATTTTGTATGTTTAACTAAAAGAGATTGTAGAGTGCAGTGGTAAGGTTGTTTGTTTGTGTGTCTGCTAGCCTGGGTTCGAATCCCAGGCAAAGCAGTTTTTGTTTTTAATTGTTTTTCTTGATTTCCCTTTTTCAAATATTGCTTAACAAGTTTTTTTTTTTAACTAAAAATGTTTTTTTAAAACTCAAACACTAATCAAGAATCAGTTGAAAGCCACAAAGATCAAAATTTAACTACCAAATCCAAAATTAAAAAAAACAAGAACACAAACACAAATACAAACGCAAACAATAAACAAAAACAGATCCAAATCCAACTATAATGAACACAAACAATATCTGCTACATTCACCACAGCACAAAAATAACACAAAAAGTCGAACATACACTTACTCAAAACCACTTAAGCTAATCTAAAACTAAAAGCAGAATCAAAGAAACCAAGAGCAGCAAAATTACCCATTTGACTCACAAAGTCAAACACACTTGCATAACACTGCTTAACAAGTAGTTTTTTTTTTCTTTTTACTAAAAATGTTCTTTTGAAACTCAAACACAAAACAAGAATAAGTTGAGATGCTAGGTTCGAATCCCACTTAACCAATATTTTGCTAAACCTCTTTTTTTTCTTTTTCTATTCTATCTAAACTATAAATCCTACTGATGCAATAATCCAACTTAAGCAATAACTGGTATTAAACTAGCATACGCAAATAAACTAATCACAAAGATCAAGATAAACTAAATAAACTAATAAACATCATAAGCAAATCCACAGATAAGCAAATAAATTGGCACCATAAGCAGATAAAATAAGAACTAAATCGACTTTAAAAAAACACGACTTAAATTAAAACAAGAGTAAATTACAACGTAAAAATAAATACAAAGTACCTTAAAATTGCTAAAATAAACCTGCCTTAAAAGGCTTACAAATACCTATATTTATACTAGAAACTAAGCTATGTCCTCACTGCCTTGGTTGTGTTTCTTCTGTGAGAGGGGACCTTTGATAACTTCGATTTGTGCTTCTTTGGATACTTTCCCAGCCGTAGGATTAAAGATAAATGATCTCAGCCCTTTAATTTGTCTTGGCGCCACTAAATCCCACGGATTGATGACATGGATGAGGGGGAAGGTTAAATGGGGAATGGTTTCAGAAATGGGGAAGAGGAGGGGTAGAAAAGGTGAAAGTTTGGGGAGTAGTGGTGATAGTGATGGTGGTTTGTCTGCTTGTTTCTTTGGCGGGATAAGGGAAGAAGACAAGAGGTGGGTGTGGGTTATTAGTTAGGGATTTTGACTCTTATTTTGGGGATTTGACCAAACCTTTACCCCGTGTTAGTTATAAAAGATGGGATTGGGTCGGTTTGCGAAGGGTGTGGGCCGGGTTTGTTATATTTTGGGTGTTGGGCCTTGTGGTGATGGGCTGGTGTGAGAGTTTAAGATGGGATGGGTTTGTGTGGGTAGTTTTGTGGATCCGGGTTTGTAGTTTAGTTTAGGATAGGTTAGGATTAAATAAAGGGACCAAGTGTGTAAATATGGAACCTCAAGGACCAACACTGCCATTTCTTCAAATTTCTTCAAGGGTCCATTTTTGCCAACAAGTAATAATCCAAGGCTATTTTGGGATCTTCCGAGCTCGAATTAAAATGATGACTTTTCCGGCTTCGGTCTTCAGCTCTTTTCCAAATCGTGCTCGGTTTTGTCCATATTTGCCCCGTTTTCAATCCTTTTTGTACCTGCAACACATAAAACACACTCCAAGGATATTTGTAACATTTTATGGTCCATTTGGGTGTTTTTGGTTATTTTTTTGGGTTTTTCAAGTATAAAATGATGAGTATTTACACACTCATCAAAATCCCCCACACTAAGCGATTGCTAGTCCCTAGCAATCCGATCATATGAAGTAATGAAAGGACTAAGCATACCCCGTTTCGACTTTTTATTAAATGCGAGAAATTTAAACTAAATCAAAAGTAGATAAAATGCTTGATTGTCAAAAATGGTATCATGGAACGGGATTCACGCAAAATGGGTGTCTCCAGGGAATTGAAATCGTCATCCTCTTTTTATACTCCCAACTAAGCTTAAACTCAATGTGCAAATGTTTTTGTAAAATGCTAACACTACTTATACTAATAATCTATGTAAGCCGAAACTTAACTTTTCACTCCCACAATTTATTTAAGTTAGGTGAATGTGCTTGATTTTCAAAATTTTGATCATAAAAAATCGACGTTTTTATAAAACTTTGACTAATACTAGTTAAAAGATAGATTTAAAATTCACAACAAGCAAGTTTCAAAACTTTATTGCATTTTGCAATATCATTCCATTTTATTTCCTTTTTATTTTCTCATTTTTTTTTCCTTTTTCATTTTTTTTTTTTTTTTTTTTTTTTTTTTTTTTACTTGTGCAACATAAGCTAACGGAGTTTCACGGGATCCAAGACCTTACACCTTCCTGGAATAAAGGATCCAAGGGCCGTTACAACGGAGAGTTCCAAGACCTTAACGCCTTTCAGAATTAAGGGTCCAAGGGCCGGTGTAAGAGGGTAGCCAAGACCTAAACGCCTTCCGGAAATAAGGATCCAAGGGCCGATCTTGAACCTTAGCTTTTTAGCACATTTATTTATTACTTAACTTTTTGCAATTTTCAAGCAACGTCTCACTTTCATTTTGCATTATTCTAACATATGCTTGTTCCGAAGTTTAAATAAATCTTTGAACTAGAATTTTTCAAAATCGTATGAAAAAATGATTTTGTGTGTTCAAAAGTTTGAAAATAAGCACTTATTAAGTCAGGTTAGTTATCTTCTGGGAGAAAAAGCCATAGATTACTTGTATAAGCTCTAAAGAGAACCAACTACTCTACGCTTAGCATTTTCATTTGCACAAATTGTAGAACCTTAGTCTAAACGTTAAGGAAGCAGCCAGATCAACACTCTGGCAGAGTCGGGATTCCCTTTGTTCTAACCTAATCAAGACTAAACACTTTTATTTTTTATTTTTTTTTTCATTTTTGGTGCAAAGCACTTCTTTTTTATGACAAAAAATTTAAAATTTAGGCCAAAACGGGGGTACTAGGGCACTAGAAGGTACAATGTGACAAAATTCGGGAGAATTCCCCCCCCCCCCACCCACACTTAGAATTGAATATTGCCCTCAATATTCAAAGTACCGGCTATTATGCTGACACTTAGAACGTAAAAAGGTAATACCAAGAGCCAAGTGTGGAAAAGAAATCTCCGGTTTTTCAAAAGGATTTTGAAAAAGATATCCCTAGATAATCGTTAGTAATAAGATCGGATATTGGGCGGCTGGATTGAAAACAGGCGCGTCAATCATCACGATCTTAGGGACTCCTGAAAACATGAGCAAACAACACACAAAGAAAACACTGCAGAGGTATCCCCCCACACTTAGTTGTTAGAAAGTAGAAAGAAATCAGAAACATGGGTTGTCACCCATGTAATGCTAATGTTTTTGTTTACCGAGTCACTAGCTTGACTCGACCCCGAATTTATTGGTCCATGGGGAAAGTTTGGAGATCCGGGACAACCATGGATGGTATGTCCCCTCCAAAGTAATGCTTCAACCTATGGCCGTTCACTTTGAAGTTGGGACCGTCGGTTTGAGATAACTCGACGGTTCCATATGGAAAAACTTGAGCAACGGTGAACGGCCCAGACCAACGGGTTTTTAATTTGCCCGAGAAAATCTTTAATCGAGAATTGAAGAGGAGGACTCGATCACCAACGTTGAAAATGCGGTTTTTGATTTTAGAGTCATGAATCCTCTTTGTTTTCTCTTTGAAGATTAAAGAGTTCTCGTAGGCTTGATCCCGAAGCTCATTTAATTCATTCAATTGAAGCTTTCGACGATCACCTGCGGTCTTGAGGTCAAAATTTGCATGCTTCAAGGCCCAATAGGCTTTGTGCTCAAGCTCGATCGGCAGATGACACGCCTTTCCGTACACAAGCTTATAAGGAGTACACCCGATGGGTGTTTTATAAGCCGTACGGAAAGCCCATAGTGCATCATCTAATTTGTCCGACCAAGAGGCACGATTTTCCCCTACGGTCCTTTCAAGAATTCTTTTCAATCCACGGTTTGAAACTTCCACTTGCCCACTTGTTTGTGGGTGATACGCGGTCGCAAGACGGTGAGTGACACCGTACTTAAGCATGACTTTTGCGAATTGGTCATTACAAAAGTGCGTACCGCGATCACTAATGATAGCACGGGGAGCTCCAAACCGAGCAAATAGAGATTTCAAAATTTTCACAACTACTCGAGCGTCGTTGGTGGGGAGTGCTTTCGCTTCCACCCATTTAGACAAATAATCGACCGCCACGAGTATATACTTGTTCCCTCGTGAAGACGGGAACGGGCCCATAAAGTCGATGCCCCACACGTCAAAGATCTCACAAACTTGAATTGCATTTTGAGGCATTTCGTCCTTTTGTGAGATTTTTCCTTGACGTTGGCAAGAGTCACAAGACCTCACCAAGTCGTGGGCATCACGATAAATCGTCGGCCAATAGAAACCCGAATCAAAGACTTTTTTGGCGGGGTAGTTCGGGCCATGATGTCCCCCCGTGGGTCCATTATGGCAAGCCGTGAGAATGTCAACGGCTTCTTGGCCGTGAACACACCGTCTAATCACTTGATCGGCACATACTTTAAACAAGTAGGGGTCGTCCCAAAAATAATGTTTCACATCTTTAAAGAATTTCTTTTTCTGTTGGGACGACATCCCTTTTACGACAAAATTCCCCGCATGGTAATTTGCAAAGTCGGCAAACCATGGGGTACTCGGATCATTTTTCAAAGAAATCATCTCAAGTGTCTCGAGAGGAAATGTTTCGGTAATTTCCTTTTTCTCAAGATCACTTTGATGGGGATTTTCAAGTCTCGACAAATGATCGGCGGCGAGATTCTCCGCTCCTTTTTTATCACGAATAGTGACATCAAATTCCTGTAGGAGGAGAATCCACCGAAGCAATCTCGGCTTAGCATCTTGCTTAGCAAGAAGATACTTAAGAGCCGAGTGATCCGTATACACTATGGTCTTAGATAAGACGAGATATGGTCTAAATTTCTCAAAAGCATAGACAACGGCCAACAACTCTTTCTCGGTAGTAGTATAATGAGATTGAGCCTCGGTCATTGTCTTGCTAGCATAGTGTATTGGCTAAAAGTGCTTAGATTTCCGTTGCCCCAGGACTGCCCCAATAGCATAATCACTAGCATCGCACATGAGCTCAAATGGCAAGTCCCAATCGGGGGCAACTAAAATTGGTGCTTCAGTCAATTTCTTTTTAAGAATTTCGAATGCTTCGATGCATTCGGGAGAGAAGAAGAATGTAGCATCTTTTTCAAGAAGACGGGTCAGAGGCCGGGCGATTTTAGAGAAGTCTTGAATAAATCGTCTGTAGAAACCGGCATGACCAAGGAAACTTCGGATTCCTTTTACAGTGGTGGGATGAGGTAGCTTAGCGATAACATCAACTTTGGATTTATCTACCTCAATCCCGGCATTAGAAATTTTATGGCCGAGGACAATGCCCTCTTTGACCATAAAGTGGCACTTCTCCCAATTTAGAACAAGATTGGTGTCTTCGCACCGTTTAAGCATTTTGTCTAAATGGGAGAGGCAAGAAGAGAAAGAATTTCCGTACACCGAAAAATCATCCATAAAGACCTCCATTGTTTTCTCGATCATGTCATGGAATATGGCCATCATGCACCTTTGGAATGTGCCCGGAGCATTGCATAAGCCGAAAGGCATACGTCGATAAGCAAATGTTCCGTAGGGGCACGTAAAGGTGGTCTTTTCCTGATCTTGGGGATCAATTGGTATTTGAAAATACCCGAAAAAGCCATCGAGAAAACAATAGAACTCATTTCCCGCTAAACGCTCAAGCATTTGATCCATAAAAGGTAGCGGGAAATGATCCTTACGGGTAGCATCATTGAGTTTTCGATAATCAATACACACTCTCCATCCCGTGACGAGGCGTGTAGGAATCAACTCATTTTCTTCGTTGGTAACAACGGTCATACCCCCCCTTTTGGGAACACAATGGATGGGACTAACCCACGGGCTATCAGAAATGGGGTAAATCATTCCGGCGTCAAGGAGTTTTAGAACTTCCTTTTTGATCACCTCATGAATTTTCGGGTTCACCCTTCTTTGTTGTTGAACCGTGGGTTTGAAGTCATCCTCCATCAAGATTTTGTGAGTACAAAATCTAGGGTCAATACCCTTGATATCCGAGAGTTGCCAAGCAATGGCACTCTTGTGCTTCTTAAGCACATCAAGAAGTTGAACCTTCTCCTCATCTTTTAATTCTTTAGAAATAATGACGGAAATTTGTCATCATTTTCTAGAAAAGCATATTCAAGATGAGGAGGTAAATCCTTGAGCTCGGGCTCCGGAGGATTAGTTGGCTCAAGTTCTTTGATTTCTTCAATTTGAATTTTCTTCGGAGGGAGAGAAGGTGATGGATCATCATTAAGCAATTTCTCAAGCAAGAGAATATCTCCCTCCAGATCAATGTCAGCATAATCAATTTCCGGTGAAATTGAATCATCCTTAAGATAGGCCTCGATCTCTTCCAAAATGAAATCACTTTCCTCAAACGGAGTGAGGGAAGGGGAAGAGTCGGAAAGAATAGGTTGAAAAGAAGGAGGAGTGGGATTGCCACTCAAGGATTTGTTTACAAATCCTAAAATTTCCTGAGCATACTCCTCAGAAGCAACATCAATCACATCAATACGATTAACCGATGTATCATCGTGAGTGGAGGAGTATCTCATAGTTTGATCAAGCTTAAATGTCACCGCTTGATCATCAACACGTAAGGTGAGTTCCTCACCATAAACATCAATCAATGCCCGACCCGTCCTCAAGAAAGATCTTCCAAGTATAAGAGGAACTCGGGGGTCGGCATCAAAATCTACCACGACGAAATCAGCCGGGAAATGGAACTTCCCCACTTTCACAAAAACATCTTCGGCTACACCTCTAGGACTAGTAAGAGTCCTATCGGCTAGCTCAAGAGTCATACATGTGGGAGTAAGTGGGGGTAGAGAAAGCTTGTTCCAAACGGACAGCGGCATAAGGTTAATGCTTGCACCAAGATCGGCCAAGGCATAGCATTGAACCATGCCAGGAAAATCACAAGGAATGAGAAATTTTCCGGGATCTCCAAGCTTTTCCGGAAGCTTTTTAAGGAGAGCCGCCGAGCAATTCTCATTTAGAGGAGTTTTTTGCTAGTTCAAATAATTTCTCTTTGTTACTTAGCAAATTTTTGATTGTTGAAGCAAACTTTGGCATGAGAAGAAGAGCATCCGCGAAGCTAATATCGAAGTGTAAATCTTGAAAGATTTGTAAAAACTTCTCAATTTGGATACTAGCTTTTTCGCGGAGCTTTTGGTCATTAAGTCTAGATGGGTATGGGATAGAAGGTTTAGGTTGAGACTTCGGAACATCGGGTTCCGGAATTGGGGTTGGGACTACCGAAGGTTGGACGTGTGCGGTACTTCGTGAGCTTGTGGAATGCACCTTGTCCGTTGTCTCCTCGGTCTCAATTTCAACTACCTTTGGAGGAAGAGAAGAAGAGGTAGTTGGAATTTTGGGTCCATTATATTGGACACCACTCCTTGTTGTGATCGCCTTCACATCGCCCCTCGGGTTAGCGATCGTGGTGCTAGGAAGAGTTCCTGAGCCCGAGGGTCGATCATTTAAAGACTTTCTGATCTCATTTATTTGGGTGGCCATCAACCGATTGGTTTCTTCTTGGGATTTCATGAATTGTTTCAACAATTCCTCCGTGGACGTTTGATTTTGGTTAAAACCTTGGTTTTGATTGAAATTTTGTCCTCGGTTTTGAACATTCCCCAGATTTTGGTTGAAATTTCCCTGATTTTGAACTCGGTTTTGATTTCCTTGGTTTTGAAAACCTTGGTGACCTTGGTTCATTCGGTTTTGGTTTTGATTGATTTGGGAATTTCGGTTTTGCCCATTTGGATTTTGAGGGTTAAAGCCGGGTGGTCCAAGAAAATTGTTGGAGCGATAGCTTAACAGATTACGGTCTCCTTGGGGTTGGTAAGTGTTACCTCCCTGATTATAGGATCCCGAAGCAGCATAAACGCTCTCTTGAGTGTTGCCACCGGTGGCTGGACACTCAAAATATGGGTGTGGACCACCACATGTTACACAACTTTGATTTACCACATTTGCTTGTTGAGTTTGGTTTTGAAGATTATTTTGATGTATCCTCAAAACAGCCGTGGATAAATCATCCATTCTTTTTGTGAGTGAAGCTATCTCGGATGAAGAGTCCGTAGTGATAGATTTAGATGACTCATTCCTCTCGGCGGAGGAATCCCAATAATTGTGGTGGGCGGTCATGTTTTCAATTAAATCATAGCACTCTTCGGGTCGCCTTTTCATAAAGGTACCACCGGCCGCAGCATTGATCGTTTCACGATGTCGTAATGTTAAACCATTATAGAATGTGTCTATTATGGTAACAAGCAACATATTATGATTAGGACATCGATCAATAGATAGCTTATAACGTTCCCAAGCTTCGAATAAAGATTCATCGGGAAGCTGGCGAAAGTTGCTTATATCATTCCTTAATTTCGTCACCATCGATGGTGGGAAATATTTTGCCAAGAATTTTGAAGTCATTTCATCGAAACTATGAATTGAATTCTTGGGAAGACGATCAAACCAAGCGGTGGCATGATGCGTCAATGAATAAGGAAAAAGATATAAGCGAAGGGCGTCATCGGTGACCCCTTGTTGTTTCATACTTTGGGTTACCGTGATGAATTTATCGAGATGCTTGTTTGCATCTTCACCCGGTAAACCGTGAAATTGACACGAAGTTTGGACTTGTTGGATCATATGATGTTTAAGTCCAAAATCCGCGGCTTGGATGTTGACGGGAGCAATAGGTCCGCCCCGTCCTTGCATGGTTGGTTGGCACAACTCCTCCATCGTTCGGAGATCGGGAGCTGGCACATTAACATGATTCCCACCCGTGTTATTATCGTCAGCCATATCTTCAACGTTTTGAAAATCAAGACGTCGACCTTGACGAATAATTCTTTCGGGATCGGAAACTGGTGAACGAAGGTTGGGTGTGGAAGAACGGGTGTTCATACACCAAAAAGAAACAAAAGTTTAAAAAGAAAACCAAATTTGAAGATGAAAATATATATATATATATATATATATATATATATATATATATATATTTTTTTTTTTTTTTTTTTATTTATTATTTTTTTTTTGATCGATTTGTCAATCGAAATTCGTTTCTCACAAAATTACTCGCAGAGTGGCGGAGAAGCAAAGGTGGGCAATAAATGCTCCTTAAAAACCCGCCTCTTTCGGTTTGTCAATTTAATGTCAAACCATCCTTAAACCACTTGTATAGGTTGTAATTTCAAGATAATCCGAAAAACAATTAACTCACGATTCGTTTTGTTAGAAATTCGGAATGGTTTACAACACTTCAAAGAAGTGAGGATGTTTATTTTATTTTCTTTTGTTTTTGTAAAACACCTTAGACAAAGTGTTTTTTTTTTTTTTTTTTTTTTTTTTTTTTTTTTTTTTTTTTTTTTTTTTTTTAGAGAAAATATACACAAATATACTATAAACCTTCACAAAGAAAGTTTATAAAACACGATTTGACAAACGAGATTTTAAAAATTCGCTACAGCCCTCCCCGGCAGCGGCGCCAAAATTTGATCGGTTAAAATCAAGTCATATTTATTTCCAAGGAAACACAAGTGGAGTATGTGTGACCCGGTTCGTTATCCCCGATGAGAGTTGAATGGAATTTGTGAGATCGGGTTTGTGAATCGTGTTTGAGATATAAAAATTTGAGAGATTTTGGATTTGGATTACAACTACGTAAAACAATAAATAGGCTAGGAAATAAAATACAACTAAAAACAATTAACGTAATTAAAAACGTAAACGTGATAAACTAAAACATGAAATCTACGAAATATAAATCCTACGGGTATCAAATTAATTTCCCTACACTCTAAATTATAAAAGAAAATTTTGGAAAAAAGAAAAAATATTTTTTTTATTTTTAAATAATTTTATATGAATTAAAAACTATTTAAAAGAAAATAATTGATTAAAAATACTAAATGGAAAAAGAAAATTCTGAAAATTTTTTCTAAAATATTTAATACTAAACTTGAGCTATGAAAAATATAAAAAGTGAAAATGCTTTTTCAAATAAGCCGAAAATAAGCAGACTGCTCACAATAGGCTAAAAAGAAAAAAAAAAGAAAAAGAAACTAAAAGGTTTTAAGTTAAATTTTGTATGTTTAACTAAAAGAGATTGTAGAGTGCAGTGGTAAGGTTGTTTGTTTGTGTGTCTGCTAGCCTGGGTTCGAATCCCAGGCAAAGCAGTTTTTGTTTTTAATTGTTTTTCTTGATTTCCCTTTTTCAAATATTGCTTAACAAGTTTTTTTTTTTAACTAAAATGTTTTTTTAAAACTCAAACACTAATCAAGAATCAGTTGAAAGCCACAAAGATCAAAATTTAACTACCAAATCCAAAATTAAAAAAAAACAAGAACACAAACACAAATACAAACGCAAACAATAAACAAAAACAGATCCAAATCCAACTATAATGAACACAAACAATATCTGCTACATTCACCACAGCACAAAAATAACACAAAAAGTCGAACATACACTTACTCAAAACCACTTAAGCTAATCTAAAACTAAAAGCAGAATCAAAGAAACCAAGAGCAGCAAAATTACCCATTTGACTCACAAAGTCAAACACACTTGCATAACACTGCTTAACAAGTAGTTTTTTTTTCTTTTTACTAAAAATGTTCTTTTGAAACTCAAACACAAAACAAGAATAAGTTGAGATGCTAGGTTCGAATCCCACTTAACCAATATTTTGCTAAACCTCTTTTTTTTTTCTTTCTATTCTATCTAAACTATAAATCCTACTGATGCAATAATCCAACTTAAGCAATAACTGGTATTAAACTAGCATACGCAAATAAACTAATCACAAAGATCAAGATAAACTAAATAAACTAATAAACATCATAAGCAAATCCACAGATAAGCAAATAAATTGGCACCATAAGCAGATAAAATAAGAACTAAATCGACTTTAAAAAAACACGACTTAAATTAAAACAAGAGTAAATTACAACTTAAAAATAAATACAAAGTACCTTAAAATTGCTAAAATAAACCTGCCTTAAAAGGCTTACAAAGACCTATATTTATACTAGAAACTAAGCTATGTCCTCACTGCCTTGGTTGTGTTTCTTCTGTGAGAGGAGACCTTTGATAACTTCGATTTGTGCTTCTTTGGATACTTTCCCAGCCGTAGGATTAAAGATAAATGATCTCAGCCCTTTAATTTGTCTTGGCGCCACTAAATCCCACGGATTGATGACATGGATGAGGGGAAGGTTAAATGGGGAATGGTTTCAGAAATGGGGAAGAGGAGGGGTAGAAAAGGTGAAAGTTTGGGGAGTAGTGGTGATAGTGATGGTGGTTTGTCTGCTTGTTTCTTTGGCGGGATAAGGGAAGAAGACAAGAGGTGGGTGTGGGTTATTAGTTAGGGATTTTGACTCTTATTTTGGGGATTTGACCAAACCTTTACCCCGTGTTAGTTATAAAAGATGGGATTGGGTCGGTTTGCGAAGGGTGTGGGCCGGGTTTGTTATATTTTGGGTGTTGGGCCTTGTGGTGATGGGCTGGTGTGAGAGTTTAAGATGGGATGGGTTTGTGTGGGTAGTTTTGTGGATCCGGGTTTGTAGTTTAGTTTAGGATAGGTTAGGATTAAATAAAGGGACCAAGTGTGTAAATATGGAACCTCAAGGACCAACACTGCCATTTCTTCAAATTTCTTCAAGGGTCCATTTTTGCCAACAAGTAATAATCCAAGGCTATTTTGGGATCTTCCGAGCTCGAATTAAAATGATGACTTTTCCGGCTTCGGTCTTCAGCTCTTTTCCAAATCGTGCTCGGTTTTGTCCATATTTGCCCCGTTTTCAATCCTTTTTGTACCTGCAACACATAAAACACACTCCAAGGATATTTGTAACATTTTATGGTCCATTTGGGTGTTTTTGGTTATTTTTGTGGGTTTTTCAAGTATAAAATGATGAGTATTTACACACTCATCAGACACAAACAGGAAACATGATATCAGGTCTAGATGATGTAAGATACATCAAGGAGCCTATCATAGATCTGTAACTGTGTACATCTACATTTTCTCCATCTTCATCTTTCAGAAGGTGCTTCTCTGGGTCCATTGGTGTGCTTGCAATTTTTGAATCAGCAAATTGAAATTTTCTAAGTATCTCTGCAACATATTTGTCTTGACTAATAAATATGCCTTCAGATGATTGCTTAACTTGCAAACCCAAAAAGAATGTAAGTTCTCCCATAGAACTCATCTGAAACTTATCTTTCATAAGTTTCTCAAATTCTAAACACATTTCCTTCCTTGTAGATCCAAAGATAATGTCATCCACATACACCTGCACTAACAGAAGATCCTTCTTGTGCTGTTTGATGAAAAGTGTCTGATCAATCTTCCCTCTTTGAAATCCATTTTCTAATAAGTAGGAAGCAAGTGTTGCATACCAAGCTCTTGGTGCCTGATGAAGGCCATAGAGAGCTTTCACTACTCTGTACACTTTGTTTGGATGTAATGGATCAATGAAACCAGGTGGTTGTGAAACATACACCTCTCTTCCAATTTCACCATATAAAAATGCGCTTTTGACATCCATTTGGAAGACTGTGAAGCCTAAAAATGAAGCATAAGCTAGAAACAGCCTAATTGCCTCAATCCTTGCTACTGGAGCATAAACTTCATCATAATCTATTCCTTCTTCTTGTGTGTACCCTTGTGCTACTAATCGAGCCTTATTCTTGATCACAATTCCCCTGTCATCCCTTTTGTTCTTAAAAACCCATCTAGTGCCAATTAGCTTTTCACCTGTAGGTAAATCAGCTAGCACCCAAACCTTTTGAATCTTGAACTGAAGAAGCTCTTCTTGCATAGCCTCTAACCAGCTTGAATCATCTAGGGCTGTAAGAATATTCTTTGGTTCCTTTTGAGAGAGAAAACATACAAATAAACATGAGTTTGAAAGTTCATGTTGTTTTGAAGCATAAAGGGCATCAAGCATCCCTTGTTGGTCTAAAGAGACCAATTGTCTTCTTGTCTTCACACCAGATTGTACATCTCCAATCACATTATCTAGGGAATGAACTTTGTGAATTCTTGTGTGTGGGGTTGTTGGAACTTGATAGTTAAGTGGAAGATTACTAAAATCCACTTCATCTTCAGAAAATTCTGCTTCTTTTGTGTGTGATGGCCCTATATCAGAAGTATTTGGCCCAACAGCAGAGTGTTCTGGCTTATCAGCAGAATGTTTTAGCTTATCAGCAGAGTGTTCTTGCTTATCAGCAGAGTGTTCAGCAGGAACAAATGTACTATCAGCAGAAACATTGTGTTGATCCATAGTTCCATCATTCTTTCTTTGAGCCTCAACATCTTCTTTTGCTTTACCAGAAGAAGATTCATCAATGTTTGAAGCTAAATCTACACTGGTACTTGACCACAATGGCATAATGACATCAGATTGATCTTTATCTAACTCCACCTCATTTGTTGCTTGTGAACCTGAAAAATTATTAGTTTCTGCAACAACAGGTAAATAATTCATAGAGTTTGTTAGATAATCAAGATCAAATATCCATTTTGGTCCTTGACCTACTACATTGGATTTGTTTTCCTGAAACTCCACATGTAGTTCTTCTTGAACTTTTTCAGTTCTTAAGTTGTAAACTCTAAAAGCTTTGCTAACAAGAGAATATCCAACTAAGAAACCTTCATCTGCTTTACCATCGAATTTTCCTAAATGGTCTAAGGTATTGAGAATTGTCACATGACATCCAAAAGGTCTAAGAAATCCTATTGCAGGAGTTCTACCATTAAAGAGTTCATATGATGTCTTATTGTGAGGCTGCACAACTAAAACTCTATTTTGAACATAGCAAGCAGTGTTAATTGCCTCTGCCCAAAAGATTATAGGTAGCTTAGAATCAGCTAACATTGTTCTAGCAGCTTCAATTAGTGTTCTATTCTTTCTTTCAACCACTCCATTCTGTTGTGGTGTTCTAGCAACACTATATTCTCTCCTAATACCTTTTTCTTTGCAGAAATCATCCATTTCTAAACTCTATTTCTAAACTCTGTCCCATTATCACTCCTAATGACTTTTACTTTCTTGCTTACTTGGTTTTCTATCAGTGTAATGAATTCCTTAAGAATGCTTGATGTCTCATCCTTAGTGGCTAAAAAGAAAACCCATGTAAATCTGCTATAGTCATCAGTTATAACAAGACAATATTTTTTATGTTGTATACTCCTTACTGAAACTGGTCCAAATAAGTCCATATGCAGCATAAACAATGACTGATTGATAGAGTTAAAAATTTTGGGCTTACAAGTGGCTTTGTGTTGTTTGCCTTTTAGACAAGCAATGCATGTTTGATCATTTTCAAATCTTTTGTGAGGTAAACCTCTTACCAAACCATTCTTAACAATTTTATTTATGGTTTTGAAGTTAATATGACCAAGCCTTCTATGCCATAACATTGATTCATCCAATGTGGCCTTTGATACAAGACAAGTTAAATCCTTTTTAGGAATGATGTTCTTCATATCAACACTATACATGTTGGCCTTTCTAGGAATTCTAAGAAGTACTTGATTTTCATCAGGCATCTTAAAATCCTTAGATAGAACAAGACATTCAGTGTCAGTGAAAAGGACATTATTCTTTTTGTCACACATTTGTGAAACACTAAAAAGATTATACTTTAACTCTTGTACATAGTACACATTTTCAAAATCTAAATTTCCGGTTTTAATAGTACCTTTACCAGAAATTTTGCCACGAAAACCACCTCCAAAGGTAACATATCCTCCATTGAATTCTTGAAAATCTGAAAGATAAGACATGTTGCCTGTCATGTGATTGGAACATCCACTATCTGAGTATCCTTGATCTTGATGATCAATAGAATGTCCCTGCACACAAATAAGAAAGTTAGTTTTCTTTGGGGATCCAAGCCATTACTGACTTGAATCTGCCTCTTGCATCAATATAATTTAATCTTTTAAGGATTGTTGATGCAACATTGGATTTTTGAATCCAACATGCTGAGGCCTTAACAGCATTTGCCCTATTACCCTTAGCAGCAGAGTGAATAACATGTTCAGCAGAGTCTGCTAACCTTGAAGTCACACCCTTTGGTTTCCAAATTTGTTTGTGAACCACTGCTTTTGTTTGAATGGGCCTTAGAACAGTTTTAGATGCATGTATGAAAGTTGTTTTTGCATCCTTAGCTGTTGATTTTGGGTTAATAGTCATAAATGGTCGAGCAGCAGAGTAAAATTTGCTATCAGCAGGATCATTTGGTCTATCAGCAGAATCAGATTTTGAGATAGACTTGCTTTTGACTACTCTGGGGTTTGATTTCTTAGAACTAGAGTGAAAGTGAGATTTAGGTGTTTGCCTTTTGTGATTCACTCTATGGTTTTCATACCCAGATACCCTTTGGTTGCAGAAAGCTGCAAGATGGTCAAAACTACCACATGTATAACAAGCTTTATTGTAAAAGGCAAAGTCATCACCTAATTGGTTAGACTTGAGGTTGTTCCAATTCCTTTGGTTACCTCTGGGCTTGTTTGTAGTTCTATATTGTTCACAATATCTAACTGGTTTCCTAACAGTCTTAACATTTGACTTAGGCCTGTTAGTGTTGTGATTGACTATCTTAGGAATACTTGTTCCTACTTTCTTAACCAAGACAGGTTTAGACATAACTTGTTCTTCTTCATCACTATCACTATCAGTTGTACAATCCTCAACAACTATAGCATCTCCTTTCTTAACAAAGGACACCTTGTCCTGATAAGATAAAGTTTTATCTAAACTTTTACTTACCTTTTCTATCTTAGGAGATTTAGTGACCTTAGAACCATATTCCATGATTGGTTCTTGAAACTCAGGTAACCCTGTGTGTGCTAAATCAATACCTGGAGGTGAATGAACACCTCTGTATGGTGGGGGTACAGACTTAAATCCAACACCAGAATTAACCTTATCAATAACTTGGGCTTCCCAAAGCTTATTGAATCCTTCTGAGGAATGTGCTAAAACATCCACAGAAACCTTTACATTTTCTCTTTCATTTTTGTGTTTAGCTAATGAATCATTCAACTCAACAATACACTCATCTCTGATCTTAATGTCATTTTTTAGTATATTGATGTCATCAGCAAAATGAATTTCATTATTTTTAAAATGTAAGACTTGTTTTTCTAAAACAGCTAGACCTCTTTTGTGATTAGCCAAATTAAAAAGAGAGTTAAGTAGCTCTTCTTTATGAGCTTCAAATCTCTTATTAAGGTCTTCATAAGCTTTAAGATTAGGACATGATTCAGTACAAGATGTAATATTGTTTACCTCTGAATCAGAATGGGCCATTAGAGCAAATTCATTGACCAAAAGAGCAGCATTTGGTGGTGCATCCTCTTCAATAGCCATAGAGCTCCAATCATAACCAATACCATCAATAGCCAACATAGCCTTTGGCTCTTCAACAGTAACTTCCTTTTTCCTATCTTGCTTATACCATGTGTTTCTATTCTCCTGCTTTCTTGGGCTTCTACACTCCTTAGCAAAGTGTCCTAACCTATGACAGTTGAAACACTCCACTTTCTTCTTATCAAACCCTGCAGTATCATTACCATTTATGGTAATTTGCTTCCCAGTTCTTTGCCAATGCTTCTTGGCTCTCATGCTGAGCAAAGCAACCTGCCATTTGATGTCCATCTCTTCCAAATCATCACTATCAACCTGCTCTAGGTCTTCATGATTTAGAGGAGAACCACTAGACTGACTAGATATAAATACATAGAATGCTGGATCACCAAGTCCTGCAACAGTCTTTTGTGAACTAGTAGAAGGACCACCATTTGTAGCATTAGAAACACCTTCAACTTCTTCTACCTCTTCAGCCTTACCAATACTAGGAGATGACAAAAGTGCCACGTTCCCAGAACTAGTACCATAAGTTCCAGACTTTCTAAGACTTTGTTCAACAATTTTGAAGTTGTTGTACAAATCATTGAGCTTCATTGTTTCAATGTCTGGTTTGTTCATCCAGACAATAACATGAGTATGGAACTCATCAGGTAGACTTCTTAAAAACTTCATGTTGAGATCTTCCTTCTCTGTCTCAACACCTAACACAGCTAACTGACTGACAAGCTTATGTAATCTTGAGAATAGCTTATCAAGAGATTCATTACTAAAAGCAGTAAAGTTTTCAAATTGTTGCTTTAGTAGTGTCTTCTGTGTCTTTTTGGTAGTTTCATTACCACCAAAGTATGCACAAATCTCTTCAAAAAGAGTTTTTGCATCAAGATACTTGTTGAATGATAGCATCTGCTCACCAGGAATGGTCATAAGCAGCAAATTTCTTGCTTTCTGATCATTTCTCTTCAGTATCTTCTCTTCATTTGACACTGGTCCAGTATTTCTTTTTCTACTTGTTTTACCTTCTAGGACAACCTCTGAGTAGCTTGGTGAAAAAGAATCACCATATATGATTATATCCCAAAGAGTATAATCTTGGACCATAAAATATTGCTCAATTCTCATCCTCCATAACTCAAACTCATTTGGTTTGATTATGGGCAACTTTGCAGCAACATTTGTTTGAGCATCATGAGCTTCCATTTTAGCTTCTTCTAATTCAAATATATCAACCTCTAGCTCTGATACCAACTGTGAGGTCCTCTTGTTTGATACACGGTTAAGGTGGTTAAACCTTGTGACTTTGTGTATGAGATATATTGACTTAATATGATTAAGCACGCGGAATTTACTTAACCACACTTAGAAGGTTATGTATGTTATGGAAATGGAAGAATTATGTTTGTTACTTAACAATGAACAAAGAAAGTATTTCACTAAACGATTCAATATTATTCCAAATAATACGAGTGATCTTGAGTTTTTCACTAGGGTTACAAAACCTTGAATCTTATGTTACAACTTGTGATTTTTGTTTGTTCTATGTCTTAACAGTTATTCAATTATTTCATGTACTACATAATCACTAGTCTAAGATCTCTTTTATAGTTGCAAAAGATCTTTACAAATTGCTTAAAGTCTTTGGCCGACTTACTTGTTTAACTTATGCTTATTGGTGTCAGTACATAAGATACAACATGTATCTATGTATACAACTTGTTAACTAAGCACATGGAGTAAGATATTATCTACCGTATATGTTTGACCAAAATACAATAAATATCTTCTTGATCTTATCCACTTAATCAGCAGAGTGTTCTCTATCAGCAGGAACAATCTATCGCTATCAGCAGAATCATCAGCAGAGTTGTTAAGCCTATCAGCAGAGTCATTGCACTAAACAGCAGAGTCAATGTACTAAACAGCAGAGTCAACATCATCAGCAGAAACATACTTGGGGTATTTCCCGATTAAGAACTTCATGAATATTTAATTCCTAACATGTAATATTACTTTTACCCACCTTAAGTATAATTACTCTATCTTCACATTTGATGGTGGCTCTTACCGTTGCAAGGAATGGTGCTCCTAAGATTAAGGGCATATATTCATCTTCCTCATCATCAACAATCACAAAGTCAACCGGATACACAAAACTTGCTACGTTTACCAACACATCTTCTGCTATTCCTATAGGGTATACATAAGAATGATTTGCTAAGGATAGCCTAACGTTAGTATTAGCCGTTTTATCACTAGTCAACTTAAGGTAGGTCGATAGAGGCATTAGGTTTCCCTCAGAACCTTGATCGGCTAATGCATCTATATACTGTAAATCACCTATGCTACAAGGTATTTTGAAATTCCTGATCCGTGTGTGAGTATATATAAATAATTATAGTATCGTGCACACGTGATGCTTTGGGAAATGACAAGTCAAACTTAAGGAAAATCAAACTTGCAAAACCCGTGGATGTGATGTGTGTGATACCGGGCAAGTGATTACCCGGGTCGTGTCCCAACGAGATGTGAATGGGCTCTTGTGAGAAGCTTTGGATTAAAGTGATTGATGATTTAGATTGCTTTTGATTTTGCTTTGTTTAACAATTCTAAAAATCAAATTAAAAACAGATATCCACGACAAAATTAAACGCGAAGCAATTAAATTAAAAATGCGCAACGAAAAATCTAAAAAAAGACTAAAAAGTAAAATTTATGAAATTTAAAACCTAAAATGTAAAATTACTAAAAACTTATTTTAAAACTTAAATTCTAATTTTCTACACTTTTTATTTAATTATTCCTAATTATTAATTATTTAAATGCTAATTAAACTAATTTAAATTCTAAAAAATACTAAATGAGCTAAGAAAATTATAAAATTGAAATTTACTTAATTAAAATTTAAAAAGATAAATTCTATTAAATAGAAGCTATCACTAAATGTCTATTTCGTTTAATCTAAAATACGTTAAAAACGCGAGTCGAAAACTAATTAAAATGCGTACACTAATGAGATATATGAAATACTAGTCCTACGAGTACAAATCTATTTTAAAAACTAAATTTATAACAGAAAATAAAATCCTACAAAAGTTTAGGGGCAAAAAGTGAAAAATTAAAACTTTAAATATGCTAAAACAAAGACAGGGGCCAAATTGTAATTTTCCGAAACTTATTTTAAACTAAAAACAGTTTTCAGACAAAGACAAGGACCAAATATGACTAAACTGAAACTCAAGGACTGACTTGTAAAAAGGGCAAACTAAAAACGATTTTAAACCAGAAATACCCCAGGTTCGATCCTGGTTAACTTCCAATTTTTAAAACTATTTTTCTTTTACTTTTCTCTTGAAAACTCGATTGCCAACTTATTAAACAAGCTTATGCAACTAATGTTAGCTTTTTCTAGTTCGAGATAAGCTCAAAAATAAGCTCGAAATGAGCTAAAAACTCAAAGGGTCTGCTGTTCGATCGATGTGCAGGCCAAAAAGGGCTAGTTCAAGCCCTCTATACACTATCAAAACCTTCCTCTAAAATCCTAGAAAAAATTCCCTAAGTAGACGAGCTGGTGAACTATTCGAATCCAAAAGACCAAGCAATTTAAGCTTAAAACGAAGGCACTAGAAATTCATGAAAATCTGCAAAAACCTGGAAAACCAAGAACTTAACTTTTGACTTTTTCTAATTTTGCAATATGTTGACTTAAGTGAGATTCCAAGGGTCCTAATTAATTGAATATGTTAAGGTAAGCTAAGATTAGATCAAAATAAGCTGTTATGACTACTTATACAACTAAATCACCCAAGATGTATCAAGAATCCTCAACAGTGAACACATTAGAACCAATTTACCAAGATTTTGACTTTTTTAAAAAGACCCACTGGTTTTATGGTTTTGTTACACTATAATAAGCCTAAGCATGAAATCTAACCAACATTTCACAACTGAAAATCACCAGAACACAAATATGCATGCAATTCCAAACACCCCTTCAAATAACTGTTTTTGGTGATTTTACATGAAATAGCAGATTTGGACCATGAAATCTCAATTTTAGCATACCTTATGATTTATTAACCTCATTCAAACACAAAAAACTCAGATATAAACAACCATGGACCAACAAAACCATAAATCTCAATAAATGGCCTAATGAGACAGTGAGATTAGATTTTTATGTAAATGCTATTAAAATTATAACTATTATACTAAACTAGATTTGATATACTATGATTACCACTAATAAGCTAAGTTAAGCAGAAATTAGCATATAACAAGCAATGCTACAGGAGATGTGAAAATTGAATTAAGAACTCACAATGTGCATTCCTGCTAACCAACTGAACCAAGGACCAATAAGCCATTACCTAACATCCCCCATGGGATTCTAACCCAGGGCAATCCAGTATACACCCTGCTCCAGCTGTGATCATGCTTGAACCACCAGTTTGACTTTTGTTGACCTTTTTTGGTATTTTTGATTTTTTTACTACTAAACTGCTTTTAATAGTTACTAATAGCTTTTATAAGCTATCTAGGAGCTTAAGTGTCCCTAAGAGTCCAATAGATTACACAGCATCAACTAATGAGTAATTGAAATTTTGGAAACTAAGCTAAAATGTGCATAAGATTGAAAAGCTATGAAAACTTGAAATTGATTTATTAAAAACAGTTACAATACATTAAGAAAAGATAAAACACTGCTTAAAAGCTTGAAATTACACTAGAATTCAAAAATTGCATAAAAACGACATACATAAATATAAATTAACTAGATAACTTTCTTCACTGCTTCTCTTCTCCATTTATAGTGAAAAATTAGGGTTTAGAGGACTCCTTTGTCTTTTCCCAGCAAGAAAATTGGCCTTTGGATGAGTAGAATTTGATCTTGGCCGTTCACTGATTTTGGCGCTCAAATATAGTGGAGGATTGCCAGCGTGGAAATTGGGTTTGCTGCTTGTGGGGTTGACTTTTGTGATGGGAGTGGTTTGGTGGGTATTGGGAAGTGGAGGGGACAAAGTTGTTGGAGTAGCAGAGGTGAAGATTTCTGGGGAAGTGTTTTGGCGGCAAAACTTGGGAAGAAGGAGGAGTTGACTAGTTGACTCCGTCCTTTTTTTTTATTTCTTTTTGGCTTGTGTGGCCTGGGGTTCAAATGGATGAAGGGTCAAAAGGAGTGGCTGGGGTCAGTTTGGTGGCTGGGTTTAGTTTAACTTTGGGTTTGTTGTTTGGGCTTTTTGATTTGTGGGCTTGGGTGTGGGTTTAATTTGGTTTTGGTTTATAGGTCCGGTTGGTGTGTAGAATTATCACAAGGACCACTTTTGCCATTTAGCCAAAATCAAGGGACTAAAATTGCACTTTCCCAAAAATTATTATAAGGACCAATTTTTGACAAGTTAAATTTACCAAAGGACCAAAAATATTAAATTTTTTTCAATTTAAAATGTCCAGGGGTAAATTCTGTCAATCTTTGAAATTTCAGGGACTAGTTTTGACATTTTATGAAAGTTGAGGGACTGAAACTGCCAATTTTATAAACTTTGCTCGTTTTTCAACTGTTTTCACTTATTTTGCATCTGAATCATATAAAACACAATTTTTGGGTATTTTCTGTATTTTGATGCATTTTGAGCGTTTTTGGATGTTTTGGAAGTTCAGATATGATAAAAATGATGAGTATTTGAGCACTCATCAATCCCCCACACTAAACTATTGCTAGTCCCTAGCAATTTTTATGAAGATTTAATGGATTTTTCTCTTTACCAGATATCCATCATTTCTGGAGTAGCCAATTGTTTTAGTTCAAGTAAGAACCTTGGTACAATGATAACCAAATGATTTTGAGCAAACCATCAGCTGTCAACGGTTTTGATTTGTCTTTACCAGAAGCCGTTTGCTTCTGGACTAGCCAACTCTTAGATAAATTATCAATATTATCTTTGGTGAGCTGATTACCAATTATGGTTTTTCCACTGCCTTTACCACAAGCCATAATCTTGCGGGCTAGCCACTCTTCATCTTTTTAGGATATGGTGAGTCGAAAACCATACAATTTTCGGCAAATTGCAAGCCATCAACGGATTTGAGACATCTTTACCAAGAGCCGTTTGCTCCTGGATTAGCCAATCCTTTTGTGGGTTAGACATGGCGGACTGATAACCATTTTATTTCGTTCTAAGTGAGAAAAAATTTTAAAATTTTGGCTAAAATGGGAGTGCTAGATGGTACGTTTGATTAAATTCGCTAGAATTCCCCCCCACACTTAGAACTGAATATTGCCCTCAATATTCAAAGTACCGGTTGTTAAACCAACACTTAGAACGTAAAAAGGAAATATTAATAGCCATTTTATTTTATATACATACACACACTTTTTTTTTTTTTTTTTTTTTTTTTTTTTTTTTTTTTTTTTTTTTTTTTGAAAATTTTCCATATATACAACATGTGGGGCATCTCCCCCACACTTAGGTGGTAGAAAATAGAAAGAAGTCAGAAATATGGGTGAAAACCCATATGGTGCTTGAGTTTTTGATCACCGAGTCACTAGCTTGACTCGACCCCGAATTGAGTTGATTTCTCCCGAATCAGTCAGGTTTGTCACGCAAGCTAACCGCTTGTGAACGGCCAACTGTAACAAAGGGTTCCTGAACAGCCCGGGAGAAAAATCAATTAAAAAGTCTATGGGGAAGTAAGTGGAAGAGACCATCTCCCCCACACTAGGTAGTAGAAAAGAGAAAGAAAACAGAGACACGGGTGAGAACCCATGTTTTGCTAATGTTTTTGATCACCGAGTCACTAGCTTGACTCGATCCCCGCATTCATTGGTTCTTGGGGAAAGTTTGAAGATCCGGGACAACCATGGGTGGTATGTCCTCTCCAAAGTAATGTTTCAACCGATGGCCATTCACTTTAAAGTTAGGTCCGTCAGCTTGAGATAACTCAACGGTACCATATGGATAAACTTTTGTGATAGTGAATGGACCAGACCAACGGGATTTTAGTTTACCCGAGAAAATCTTCAATCTTGAATTGAAAAGAAGGACTCGATCACCAACGTTAAAAACGCGGTTCTTAATTTTTGAGTCATGGAGCTTCTTTGTCTTTTCTTTGTAGATCAAAGAGTTTTCATAGGCTTGATCACGAAGTTCATTTAATTCATTTATTTGAACTTTTCGGTGATCACCCGCTGTCTGAAGGTCAAAGTTTGCATGCTTGAGGGCCCAGTAGGCTTTGTGCTCAAGCTCAATCGGCAGATGACACGCCTTTCCGTACACAAGCTTGTATGGAGTGCACCCGATGGGTGTTTTGTAAGCTGTACAAAAGGCCCAGAGTGCGTCATCTAGCTTATCCGACCAAGAGGCACGATTTTCTCCTACGGTCCTTTCTAAGATTCTTTTAATTCCTCGATTGGTAACTTCCACCTGCCCACTTGTTTGGGGGTGATACGCGGTAGAAAGACGGTGTGTAACACCATACTTTTGCATGACTTTATCAAACTTGTCATTGCAGAAATGCGTACCACGATCACTGATAATAGCACGTGGAGTTCCAAAACGAGCAAAAAGAGATTTCAAAAATTTCACAACAACTCGGGCATCATTTGTGGGTAAAGCTTTTGCTTCAACCCATTTTGACAAATAGTCAACAGCCACGAGTATGTATTTGTTTCCTCGAGATGATGGAAATGGCCCCATAAAGTCAATGCCCCATATGTCAAAGATTTCACAAACTTGAATGACATTTTGTGGCATTTCATTTCTTTGTGAAATATTTCCGTGACGTTGACAATCGTCACAAGCTTTGACTATTTCCTGGGCATCCTTGTAGATTGTGGGCCAATAGAAACCGGAATCAAACACCTTTTTGGCGGTGTAGTTGGGATTATGATGTCCCCCAGTAGGTCCAGAATGGCAAGCCTTGAGAATATCGATGGCTTCCTGACCATAAACACACCGCCGGATGACTTGATCCGCACAGATTTTAAACAAGTAGGGGTCGTCCCAGAAATAATGTTTGACATCCTTGAAGAACTTATTCTTCTGTTGGGACGACATCCCTTTCACAACAAAGTTACCCGCATGGTAGTTTGCAAAGTCGGCAAACCATGGGGTAGTAGAATCTCCACGAAAGGTAACCGCGTTGAGTGTTTCGAGAGGAAATGTTTCATTGATTTCCTTTTTCTCGAACACATCTTGATGAGGGTTTTCCAATCGGGACAGATGATCAGCAGCTAGGTTCTCAGCTCCTTTTTTATCACGTATGGTGATATCAAATTCTTGTAGGAGGAGAACCCAACGGAGCAATCTCGGCTTTGCATCTTGCTTTGCAAAGAGATATTTGAGAGCCGAGTGATCCGTATACACCACGCATTTGGTCAAGATTAAGTATGGCCGAAACTTCTCAAAGGCATACACCACAGCCAACAATTCTTTTTCTGTAGTGGTGTAATGAGTTTGAGCTTCAGTCATAGTTTTACTTGCGTAGTGGATAGGCTGAAAATGTTTGGCTTTACGTTGCCCCAGGACTGCACCGATAGCAAAATCACTTGCATCGCACATGAGTTCAAATGGCAAGTCCCAGTCGGGGGCAACTAAAATGGGTGCTTCAGTAAGCTTTTTCTTTAGAGTTTGAAAAGCTTCAACGCACTCAGGAGAGAAGATAAAAGGAGCATCCTTTTCAAGGAGATGAGTCATAGGCCGGGCGATTTTAGAAAAATCTTGTATGAATCTACGATAGAATCCGGCATGACCCAAAAAACTCCGAATACCTTTGACGGTAGTGGGATGAGGTAATTTAGCAATGACATCAACCTTGGCTCTGTCAACCTCAATCCCGCTCTTGGAAATCTTATGGCCGAGGACAATGCCCTCTTTAACCATAAAGTGACTCTTCTCCCAATTTAGACAAAGATTGGTGTCTTTACACCTTTTCAACATGTTTTCTAAATTGGAGAGACAATGCTTGGAACGAATCCCCAATGACCGAGAAGTCATCCATGAAGACCTCCATTGTTTTACCGATCATGTCGGTGAATATGGCCATCATGCACCTTTGGAACGTGCCCGGAGCATTACATAGGCCAAAAGGCATACGTTTATATGCAAAAGTTCCATAGGGGCACGTAAAGGTAGTCTTTTCTTGATCCTGTGGATCAATGGGGATCTGAAAGTATCCCGAGAAACCATCTAGGAAACAATAGTACTCATTTCCCGCTAATCTCTCGAGCATCTGGTCCATGAAGGGTAGAGGAAAATGGTCTTTACGGGTGGCATCATTTAACTTGCGATAGTCAATGCAGACACGCCACCCCGTAACCAATCGAGTTGGAATCAACTCATTTTCTTCATTTGTGATAACAGTAATACCACCCTTTTTCGGAACGCAATGGATGGGACTAACCCAAGGACTATCTGAGATAGGGTAAATCAATCCAGCATCAAGAAGTTTGAGAACCTCTTGTTTGATAACCTCATGAATTTTTGGATTCACCCTTCTTTGATGTTGTACTGCCGGTTTGAAATCATCCTCCATTAAAATCTTGTGAGTACAAAATTCAGGGTTAATACCCTTGATGTCGGAGAGCTTCCAAGCAATTGCTTGCTTGTGTGATTTCAAAACTTTTATGAGAGCAGTCTTTTCATCCTCACTCAAATCTTTAGCAATTATGACGGGTAATTTATCATCACCCTCCAAAAATGCATACTCGAGATGAGGTGGTAAGTCCTTAAGTTCGACCTCAGGAAATTCATCGTTTTTCTCAACCGATTTGATTTCCTCTTTATGAAGTTTTTGTGGAAGAACAGGAGGAAAAGAGGGATCTTCATTTAACATCTTCTCAATGAGAAGGATATCTCCCTCCAGGTCAATCTCTTGGTTATCAATTCCATCGGGAACCGAATCACTCTTGAGAAAGGCCTCGATTTCCTCTAAGATGAAGTCACTTCCCTCAAACGGAGTGAGAGAAGGAGAAGAATTGGCGATTATAGGTTCAGAAGATGGAGTGGGATCACCACTCGAAGAATTATGAACATAACCAAGAACTTCTTGAGAGTACTCCTCTGAAGCAACATCAATGACATCTATTCGGTTAACCGATTCAGAGTCATAATTTGAGGAGTACCTCGAAGTTTGATCAAGGTTAAAAGTGACTGCTTCATTACCAACACGAAGAGTTATTTCCTCTTCGAAAACATCAATTAGAGCACGGCCCGTCCTTAGGAATCCTCTTCCAAGAATGAGAGGAACCCTTGGATCAGCATCGAATTCAACAACAACGAAGTCAGCCGGAAAATGGAACTTTCCTACTTTCACAAAGACATCTTCGGCAATGCCGAGTGGACGAGTGATAGAACGATCTGCAAGCTCAAGAGTCATGCAGGTAGGAGTAAGTCCAGGAAGAGAAAGTTTCTTCCATACTGAATTAGGCATCAGGTTAATGCTAGCGCCAAGATCGGCCAGGGCGAAGCATTCACCCATTCCTGGAAAAACACACGGGATAAGAAATTTTCCAGGATCTCCAAGCTTCTCGGGAAGCTTCTTTAAAATTGCTGCAGAGCAATTCTCGTTTAAAGGAGTTTTTGCCATTTCGTACAATTTTTCCTTGTTGCTTAACAAGTTCTTGATCATTGATGCAAATTTGGGCATCATGATGATAGCATCCGCAAGGCTTATGTCAAAGTGCAAATCTTGAAAGATTTGATAGAATTTGTCCATTTGGTGACTAGCCTTTTCACGGAGCTTTTGCTCATTGAGTCGTGATGGATAAGGTATTGAAGGTTTGGATTTAGGGATCTCAACGGGAGTTGCAACAGATTCAAAGACAACTCCAGGGTTGAGTTTGGTTTTCGGGATATCCTGAGGTTGGACGTTTTTGGTACCTCCGTTATTAGTAGGAAGTACATTGTCCTTGGTCACCTCAGGTTCATGTTCCACTACCTTAGGAAGAGAAGAAGCGGTAGTGGAAATCTCGGGTCCATCATAAGCTTTGCCACTGCGTGTGGTGATAGCTTTAAGTTCACCCTTTGGGTTGACCACAGTATTACCCGGGAGACCTCCCGAGGTAGAAGGTGGAGTGAGATGGCTTATGAGACTAGAAAGCATATTCTCGATGTTGCTTTGAGATTGTTCCATTTTGTTGTTTGTAGCCATAAGCTCACTCTTCAGCTCATTACCTTGCTTGGTTATTGTAGATTGTAAATCATTCCTCAAAGTGAAGATTTGATTTTGCATTGCCTTTAGTTTGGAATCATTAACCTTGATATAGTTATTGAGTTCACTTGAAGGCGGTTCTTGGTAATGAGGAGCTGAATACCCTTGATTACCCCTTGGGGGTGGGTATTGAGATTGATTGATCGGGGCTTGAAATTGATTTTGCGTGTTTTGCCCTCTTTGTTGATTAGGATTAAACCTATTTGGATTGTTGGGTTGAGAAAATCCGGGTGGTCCATTTTGAGGACGGTAGTTTGGATCCACTTGAGGACGGTATTGATTACCTCCTTGGTTGGAACTACCGGCTATTGCATTAATTTCAAATGTACCATTGGTGGCAGTACAATTATAATATGCATGTGGACCACCACAAGTGACACAAACTTCTACCTTTTTGATTTCGGCAGTTTGAGAAGTTTGCGGAGAAGAGGGAGACGAAACTTTCTGCGTGGTGAGAACCAAGGATTTTATAACCTTCGTGAGTTCGTCAAGTCTAGCATCGGTGCTAGACTGGCTCACGGATGATGAGGTAGAAGGACCAACACTCATTTGGGAAACAACCGGTTTGCTTCGTGGAGTGCGGACCTTAGACTTGTTCTCAATTATTGCTAAAGCATCCCTTGTGGTTCGATTCAAGAAATTTCCTCCAGCGGAGGAATTGAGAGATTCTTGATCAGTTGAGCTCACACCATTGTAGAAAGTGTCGAGTTGCATCAACTCAGAGAAACCATGATGTGGACATTTGCGAAGCATTTCTTTATAACGATCCCATGCTTCACTAAATGATTCATCGAATTTTTGTGCAAATTTCATGATTTCGTTTTTTAGACTTGTGGTTTTGGAAGGTGGGAAAAATTCATTCACGAACTTCTTAACCAAATCTTCCCATGTTAGAATCGATCGAGGGGGTTGTTTGTCAAGCCAAATTCGGGCTGCCCCATCGATGGAAAATGGGAAAAGAAGAAGTTTGATTGCCTCTTCAGGGACGTTTTTGCATTTGATGGTAGACGTGATTTTGTTAAACCATCGAATGTGATCTTGAGGATCGTCCCTTTCAAAACCATAGAATTGACGCGAGGTTACAAGATTTATCAACCCCGTCTTGAGTTCAAAATTCTCGGCCACGATGGCCGGAACAACGATAGCATCTCCGTAACCCTCGATGGGTGCTTGGAGAAGCTCATTCATAGTCGGCTCAGCCGCCATGAGAACAGGAATAGCACGAACTTCGGGTTCGACTATTGAAGAAGAACGTCTACGTCTACGACCTCGTCTTCGAGGTATGTTGACAAGCTCACGTAACGGGCTCGTAGACCTAGAAGAACGCGTGCGCATGCACTAGAACACAACTCTAAGAAGCCTCAGAGTCGAGAGAATTATGAAAAAGGATGGAAGATTCTTTTTATTTTGTTTTTGAAAAGTGAAAATGAAAATAAATCCAATTAAAACAAGACCGAGAGAAAACACAAGTGAACTTAAACCAATAATCAACAAGCGTACGGTAGCTCTCTAAAAGATAAACGCACAGGGTGGCGGAGAAGCAAAGGTGGGCAATTAATGCGCCTTAAAAACCCGCCTCTTTCAGTCCGACAATTTAATGTCAGACTATCCTAGAACCTCCGTTAGAGTTTGTTTATCAATTAAAGGTGAGCCGATATTCGCAAGTGATACAAAGGCAAGTTTTAAATCTTTGGTTTGGGAACTTATTATGGTCGTACCCCCAGTTAGGTAGTACTCTGTCTTGGTTCTCGATGGTAATTTTTTTTATTGTTATTTATTATTAACAAAGAAAACAGAAAATGTTTTTGGGTTTTTTAATTTTTATATGATAATATATATATAAAAGAAAAGAAAAAAAATATTTTTTTTTTTATATTGTTTTTGAGAAATAAGAACTTCTTGAAAGAAGGATCTCGAATCACTAATCGCTTGAACTTAACACAATTGTCGCAGCACACCTCCCCGGCAGCGGCGCCAAATTTTGATCCGTGTGTGAGTATATATAAATAATTATAGTATCGTGCACACGTGATGCTTTGGGAAATGACAAGTCAAACTTAAGGAAAATCAAACTTGCAAAACCCGTGGATGTGATGTGTGTGATACCGGGCAAGTGATTACCCGGGTCGTGTCCCAACGAGATGTGAATGGGCTCTTGTGAGAAGCTTTGGATTAAAGTGATTGATGATTTAGATTGCTTTTGATTTTGCTTTGTTTAACAATTCTAAAAATCAAATTAAAAACAGATATCCACGACAAAATTAAACGCGAAGCAATTAAATTAAAAATGCGCAACGAAAAATCTAAAAAAAGACTAAAAAGTAAAATTTATGAAATTTAAAACCTAAAAATGTAAAATTACTAAAAACTTATTTTAAAACTTAAATTCTAATTTTCTACACTTTTTATTTAATTATTCCTAATTATTAATTATTTAAATGCTAATTAAACTAATTTAAATTCTAAAAAATACTAAATGAGCTAAGAAAATTATAAAATTGAAATTTACTTAATTAAAATTTAAAAAGATAAATTCTATTAAATAGAAGCTATCACTAAATGTCTATTTCGTTTAATCTAAAATACGTTAAAAACGCGAGTCGAAAACTAATTAAAATGCGTACACTAATGAGATATATGAAATACTAGTCCTACGAGTACAAATCTATTTTAAAAACTAAATTTATAACAGAAAATAAAATCCTACAAAAGTTTAGGGGCAAAAAGTGAAAAATTAAAACTTTAAATATGCTAAAACAAAGACAGGGGCCAAATTGTAATTTTCCGAAACTTATTTTAAACTAAAAACAGTTTTCAGACAAAGACAAGGACCAAATATGACTAAACTGAAACTCAAGGACTGACTTGTAAAAAGGGCAAACTAAAAACGATTTTAAACCAGAAATACCCCAGGTTCGATCCTGGTTAACTTCCAATTTTTAAAACTATTTTTCTTTTACTTTTCTCTTGAAAACTCGATTGCCAACTTATTAAACAAGCTTATGCAACTAATGTTAGCTTTTTCTAGTCCGAGATAAGCTCAAAAATAAGCTCGAAATGAGCTAAAAACTCAAAGGGTCTGCTGTTCGATCGATGTGCAGGCCAAAAAGGGCTAGTTCAAGCCCTCGATACACTATCAAAACCTTCCTCTAAAATCCTAGAAAAAATTCCCTAAGTAGACGAGCTGGTGAACATTTAAAATCCAAAAGACCAAGCAATTTAAGCTTAAAACGAAGGCACTAGAAATTCATGAAAATCTGCAAAAACCTGGAAAACCAAGAACTTAACTTTTGACTTTTTCTAATTTTGCAATATGTTGACTTAAGTGAGATTCCAAGGGTCCTAATTAATTGAATATGTTAAGGTAAGCTAAGATTAGATCAAAATAAGCTGTTATGACTACTTATACAACTAAATCACCCAAGATGTATCAAGAATCCTCAACAGTGAACACATTAGAACCAATTTACCAAGATTTTGACTTTTTATAAAAAGACCCACTGGTTTTATGGTTTTGTTACACTATAATAAGCCTAAGCATGAAATCTAACCAACATTTCACAACTGAAAATCACCAGAACACAAATATGCATGCAATTCCAAACACCCCTTCAAATAACTATTTTTGGTGATTTACATGAAATAGCAGATTTGGACCATGAAATCTCAATTTTAGCATACCTTATGATTTATTAACCTCATTCAAACACAAAAAACTCAGATATAAACAACCATGGACCAACAAAACCATAAATCTCAATAAATGGCCTAATGAGACAGTGAGATTAGATTTTTATGTAAATGCTATTAAAATTATAACTATTATACTAAACTAGATTTGATATACTATGATTACCACTAATAAGCTAAGTTAAGCAGAAATTAGCATATAACAAGCAATGCTACAGGAGATGTGAAAATTGAATTAAGAACTCACAATGTGCATTCCTGCTAACCAACTGAACCAAGGACCAATAAGCCATTACCTAACATCCCCCATGGGATTCTAACCCAGGGCAATCCAGTATACACCCTGCTCCAGCTGTGATCATGCTTGAACCACCAGTTTGACTTTTGTTGACCTTTTTTGGTATTTTTGATTTTTTTACTACTAAACTGCTTTTAATAGTTACTAATAGCTTTTATAAGCTATCTAGGAGCTTAAGTGTCCCTAAGAGTCCAATAGATTACACAGCATCAACTAATGAGTAATTGAAATTTTGGAAACTAAGCTAAAATGTGCATAAGATTGAAAAGCTATGAAAACTTGAAATTGATTTATTAAAAACAGTTACAATACATTAAGAAAAGATAAAACACTGCTTAAAAGCTTGAAATTACACTAGAATTCAAAAATTGCATAAAAACGACATACATAAATATAAATTAACTAGATGACTTTCTTCACTGCTTCTCTTCTCCATTTATAGTGAAAAATTAGGGTTTAGAGGACTCCTTTGTCTTTTCCCAGCAAGAAAATTGGCCTTTGGATGAGTAGAATTTGATCTTGGCCGTTCACTGATTTTGGCGCTCAAATATAGTGGAGGATTGCCAGCGTGGAAATTGGGTTTGCTGCTTGTGGGGTTGACTTTTGTGATGGGAGTGGTTTGGTGGGTATTGGGAAGTGGAGGGGACAAAGTTGTTGGAGTAGCAGAGGTGAAGATTTCTGGGGAAGTGTTTTGGCGGCAAAACTTGGGAAGAAGGAGGAGTTGACTAGTTGACTCCGTCCTTTTTTTTTATTTCTTTTTGGCTTGTGTGGCCTGGGGTTCAAATGGATGAAGGGTCAAAAGGAGTGGCTGGGGTCAGTTTGGTGGCTGGGTTTAGTTTAACTTTGGGTTTGTTGTTTGGGCTTTTTGATTTGTGGGCTTGGGTGTGGGTTTAATTTGGTTTTGGTTTATAGGTCCGGTTGGTGTGTAGAATTATCACAAGGACCACTTTTGCCATTTAGCCAAAATCAAGGGACTAAAATTGCACTTTCCCAAAAATTATTATAAGGACCAATTTTTGACAAGTTAAATTTACCAAAGGACCAAAAATATTAATTTTTCAATTTAAAATGTCCAGGGGTAAATTCTGTCAATCTTTGAAATTTCAGGGACTAGTTTTGACATTTTATGAAAGTTGAGGGACTGAAACTGCCAATTTTATAAACTTTGCTCGTTTTTCAACTGTTTTCACTTATTTTGCATCTGAATCATATAAAACACAATTTTTGGGTATTTTCTGTATTTTGATGCATTTTTGAGCGTTTTTGGATGTTTTGGAAGTTCAGATATGATAAAAATGATGAGTATTTGAGCACTCATCAATTCCCATAAACCATTTGTTTCTTAGCTACCTTCCTCTTAAGAAGACTCTCGCAAAAGGGTCCTTTAGGTAACGTATCATATTCCATGTTTCCCTTTAAAGCTTTTCGTGATGGGTTGATATACCTATAATTGTTTATCCGTTTATTAATAGTTATCTTATTGATATCGTGTTTTAAGTAATAACCTAAAGGTTGAGACTTTGGTGTTTCCTTAATTGCCATTTCACACCCTTTTTCCTACATCTCGGGTTGTCCTCTTCTCCTCCTTTAAACACGGCATACAATTGATGACTTCCTTGCATTCACTATCTCCGGCATCGACCATGTTTACATCGGTCTCATCATCATACCTCATTGCTTGCTTGTCCTTCAACCTCATTATCATCCTCATGGACAATTGATATAGCATTGACAAATTTGGTGATTGGAGTGTTACCTTCTTTTCTTACCAATAACTTTTCCAGAGCTTTCATCTTGGTGTATTCCTTAAGCAAGCTCATCATCTCCGCCATCTTCTCTTGCATCTCCTCTCGTTGTTTATAGACGGCTTCTTCAAGTTTAGCCAACCTTTCAGAATGTACCGACATATATTCTCTCATTCAAACCTCAAAATTGGGGTTAAGTTCGCGGGGCGGCGAAGGAGAACGTGCGTATTTTTGAAAAGATTACGCGTTTTCTCTATGGGGTGATTCGGAAAAAGGGATGGATTTTTGGTTCGAGATGGAATTGACCGTCGCTTGATTGGGTTTTAATGGTTTCCTTTGTTTTTTGAGTAGGTAATCGACCCTTTTTTCGAGTTCACAAAGTTTTTCTTTGGAGAGGTTGGAGGCTTTGTTAGGTGACGAGAAAGGCAAGTTCATCGATGATGTCCCATGATTCCTTAGCATCTTTCTCTCATGATTTACCGCCGGCCGCTTGATCAATGGCACGCTTGGTGAGATAGTTGACATGATCATAGAAGATTTGGACTTGAAGCCAAAGATCAATGCCGTGATGAGGGACTTTTTGGAGTAAGTCCTTGAAATGAGTCCAAGCCTCATAAAGAGTTTCACCTTGACGTTGTCGGAACATCAAGATGTCGTTCCTTAATTTGGTAGTTCTCCTCGGTGGGAAGAATTGAGCAAGGAAAAGAGAGGTGAGATCATCCCAAGATGTGATGGATCCCGCGGGTAAATGCTCAAGCCATTGACTAGCTTGGTCACATAGAGTGTTGGGAATTAAATATTCTGAAGATTAATATCGGGAATTAAAGGATTACAAGATCAGTTCTACCCAAAGAAATACTCTAAGTATCATTCTACTGCTAGTGCATTTGATTCTACTGCTAGTGTTAAGCATTCTACTGCTGGTAAAGAAGATTCTACTGCTGAGTGGATAACTATTGAAGTATTCTACTACTGGTTGGATAAGAATACAAAGATATTATGTGTATAATAGTCAACAATACACGGTAGATAATATCTTTAGACAAAGTGTTCAGTAACAAGTTGTAAACACAGATACATGTTGTATCTTAATGACTGACACTCTCAAGCATGTGTTCGATTAGACTTGACAATATTTGTAAAGATCTCTCTTGTACTATAAATGAGAGATCTTAGACTAGATTTTAAGTGTGTTAAGATTTGCTAAGAATAGAACAAGAATATCTGTTAAGAGAAAAGAACAAACACAACAATATCACAAGTCATAGAAACATAAGATTCAAGGTTTTGTAACCCTAGTGATAGTGAAGATCACTCGTATTATTTTGAATAATATTGAATCGTTTGGTGATAAACTTTCTTTGTTCATTGTTCTATAACAATCATAACTGTTCCATTTCCATATCCAAATAACCTTCTAAGTGTGGTTAAGTAGATTCCGCATACTTAATCATATTAACTCAATATATCATATACACAAAGCAACAAAGGTCTAACAACCTTATAGTGTATCGATCCCTATCCTCAGTTGGTATCAGAGCAGGCTGATATAGTTGATTTAGAAGAAGAAGAAGAAGAAATGGACGTTGAATCTATTCAGACAAATGTTGCTGCAAAATTACCCATGCTCAAACAGAATGAGTTTGAGATGTGGAGGCTGAGGATAGAGCAATATTTCCAAGTGCAAGACTATGCACTTTGGGAAATTATTGAAGATGGAAACTCTTACCAGCCTACAACCACTACATCAACAGTGGATGGCAAAGTGGTGACAACTCTGCAACAACACCCAACATCTGCAGAAGACAGAATAAAGAAGAAAAATGACTTAAAGGCAAGAAGCATGCTGATGATGAACATTCCCAATGATCAACTTTTAAACTTCAGCAAGTTCAAAGATGCCAAGTCATTATTTGAAGCTATTGTTGCCAGATATGGTGGAAATGAAGCCACCAAGAAAACCCACAAGACACTGCTCAAGCAGCAGTTTGAAAACTTTTCCTCTACCAAAAATGAATCTCTTGACCATATGTTTAATAGGCTTCAGAATATTGTGAGCCAACTTGCTATTCTTGGTGTTGAAATACCTCAAGAAGATTTAACTTCTCAAGGGATCTTGAGAAGCTTGCAATCCTCCAAGCAGTGTACCTAATTGTTGTAGTGTGGTATATGTAGGTCCGGGAGATTGATCGTTCTCTAGGGGAATAGTGTCTTTAAGTCAAGATGTATTACGAGATAGGTCTAGAGGTGAGGGATGATTCTTTTTTTATTTTTATATTTTTTAGAAAGCAATTAAAATCTCGATTTTGAAGGAGTGAGTGCAATTAGTTGTTAATCAACTAACCCAAAAACTAATTATAAAACTAAAATTAAACTAAAAAAAAGAAAAAGTAAATTGGTGAACTTCTTATGATAGGAAAAGCGTGTTTACTTAGATTTAATTACTCCCTAGTTATCTACTATTGATTCGTTGAATTGTCACGTCCTTGTTTTAGTTGAAGCGTCGTATTCCTTATTATTGGTCTTGGGGAGGTGCTAAAGTCCCCAACTCTATGAATATTAGTCTCCCCTAAATCCCTTAACATCCATTAAGTTTTATAGGATCTACAAGCCAGAATTCACGCAATAAATACAACGAACAAAACCAATAGTGCACTCTACGGTTGCGTTTTTAAGACGTTCAAGCTAGTTACATATAAGAGGTCAGCCAGTTTTCTTAACCTAACGCGATAACAATCAACTAAACTAGAGACAAAAAATCAATATTCAATAACTAGGTTTCATTAGATCTAAGCAAACACAAACAAACTTAAGCTAGCATGATAGATAGAAGAAAAGATAAATAATTAATCAAACAACACATAGACATATTGAATGATTAAACGAATAACTTATCTTCAATAAAGCATAAGGTTCAAGGGTTGAAAAACCCTTACAAAGCTGTTGAAATTCGACTAGGGTTTTTTCTCCAAAGATGTCACACCTTACAATGAAAACTTTCGAAAATATATATAGGAATACAGTTCTGACGGCGTCTGGTTATAGCCTCTGACGCCATCAACTCGCCGTGGTTTAGGGTTTTGTCTGTGTAATCGCCGCTCTGATGATGTCATAAAGGGATCTGAGGCCGTCACTTGTAAAATCCTTCTGAGCCGTCTCTTGTTAGCATAAAGCGTGACACCCATCTCCACTTTACACCTGACGGCGTCAGGTTATAAATCCTTCAAAATCTTCTGAGGCGTCACTTGTTAGCTCGACACTAGAAATCTTCCACGAGTTTACAAGGGACGGCGTCACGTTGTGTCTAGTGACGCTGTCAGACCTCCAAGTCTGACGTACTTTTCGAGATTTCATCGTTTTTTTCACTTTATCGTCCAAATATGATCCAAAAGTGCCGTTTTTCACAATTCTTGTCCCAAGTACCTAAAATACAAAAATAAACAATTTGATGCAATATTTGATCATATTTACCCGATTTTTGGCTTAAATGCCTTAAAAAGGTACTAAATAAATCCTTACCACTAGGGGTATCGTGTACTGAAGGTGAGTACATCGCAAAGGTGTGGAAAAATTATTTGACTTTATTGGTCAAGTAACTTGGCTCATTTGTCAAGTAATTATAAAACAGGTTTAAAAACAAGGGTTATCCTAATGCCTCTTATCATTTAGTAAATCATAACTACACGAATGTAGTCTCACTAGCTGTAACACCCCGACCCGACAAAGCCAAGATATCACATTATGGTGTCATACAAAGCATACATTACGCAAGCGGAAGTATTTTAAATAAATAGCCAAGTCTCGAACATCAAGACTGATATCAAAAAGGTAATCCCGAATGCATAGTGGGTTAACCAAACAAAACCAAGTAAAGAGATAATATTCAAAGTACTGAAAGAAATGAAAGTCCGAAACAATGGACAACGAAATGATAAATAAATAGGTCTCTAAGTCCTACACTCTCTCATTCCAAAGCCCGTCGCCCCGCTTATTACTTGCCGCATAAGAAAAGAAAACATGCGGCTGAGCTTAAAAAGCCCAGTGAACAGATATATATAACATAACATAACGGTAAATAAGCATAAGCAACGAAGGAATAAGAATACAAAACGAAAAGTATAATCATAAAAGTCATACGAATTTTAAAGAGAACTAAGAATCAAGAATGCATGAGAACTGAATAAGAAATGAATCAAGAGAATAATGACATAAGGGAAAAGTTCATATAAGGATGTGCCATAGGAACTACATACATAATCCGTCAAATCATACTAAAGCAATACAAGTATACGAAGAAGGGAGACCTCTAAGTAATAAAAGTGTGAGAAGGAGTGTAAGGCACACACTACCTGGTCACCATAACATACAATACATAAACCTAGGATATATCCATACGCTCCCTAACAAAATATGGATGCCAGTACTAGACTGGTCACACATATATAAAGTTGGCCAATAGTGTACACGAAATCATAACATAAGGGGGAACGCCGTAGATCCATAACACCTCTACGGGAGTGTCATGCCTAGGGTGCCATCAAAGACATGGTCATGGTACCTCCACAACTAGGTTAGCTCAGGCACAGATCTATCATAGCATACAACAATAATAATCTAGCATGGCAAGAGAACTAAGATAGTAACTCAATAAGCATGGCAAAGCATAAGTATAGCATAGCAGAGACATTTAAATAAATGTCAGAATGAATCAATAAGAATGACAAGCATACAATGAATGTCATGAGTCAAATGAGGAAATCATATCAGGCATAGGATCGGTAGAAATATACCTACTGAAAAGGGAAAGAATATATGTACCTTATCAAAGCACACAATCAAAGCAATAGAAATGAATGGAAGCAGGGGATCACTCCTTCTTCACCCGATCTACAATAATCATAAGTTTACTTATAAGTTTCATAGTTTCTTAATCATAAAGGTTTCATTTTAGTTTTCTTTCCATTTTAGGTAACTTTCCATATTTAGCAGGTTTCCATATTTAGTAGCTTTCCAAAAATAGTAAGTTTAGCCATTTTAGGTTTAAAAACAATTTAAGGTTTCTAAAAATAGTAAGTAGTATTTAAAAATGTTTAATTAGTTATTAATGTAAAAATTGAGTTTCATATAATTATAAAATGATGTCGTTTCACAATTTAGGGTTTTACAAGTCAAATTAGGGTTTACATTTATAATTATTCAAAGATTAGGGTTACTATTGCAATTATGGCAAAGTTAAAGGTTAATATGATAATTAATCAAAACATAAGTTAAATACTTTTAAGATGACAAATAGCTTATTTAGGTTCTAAAGGTGAAGCAAATAAGCTTATAAGTATTCTAAATAAGTAACTACTTAAATTCAGAATTAAAATTGAAAACGGGTCCGTCTTTAGCTATTTTTAAAACGCCTTAAACGAGCTTATAAAATTCTATACTTTTACCCAGATATACATATATGTCTTAAGTATTTTATATAATTTTTCCAGATTTTATTAAGTAGTACAAGTACAAACTAAAAATGACTTAAACGGTTGCCTTCCCGACCTCTAAAAATCACCAAACCAATTTCATTCGAACGCCATTTCACTGAATTCAGTTTTAGCCCAAAGAACCATTAAAAATCATGTTTGTATCATCGGTTTAAAATTCATTTAGGTAGCATAAATATTTACGAGAGATTAGTTTTTATATAGATCCGATTTCAAGAACACAATTAATCATATCGACACATATTAATACATATTGATCCGAAAGTATTATTATAGATTGAAGTTTATATGGTACCTCTTAGGTTAGATCGAATGGAATGAGAACACAAGGATTTCCAAGTCGGACAAATCACCAACACCTTCTCTTCTCCTTCTTGATCATGATCGAATGAAAGAAAATAGAATATGGATCGATTAGGTTTTATTCAACAATTCGAATGGATTAAAATGATGTGTATTCGATTACCTTTGTGTGATACGAATTGAATAAGAAAACAATGATCACGATCAAGTTATTGCTTCTCCTCTTCTCCTTCTTGATGTCGAATAGAACAAAGTTTTTAGGTTTCTTGTGTGGTTGTTTTTTTTTTTTTTTTTTTTTTTTTTTTTTTTTTTTTTTGTGCCGACAATATGAAGTAGAGAGAAAGGTTTAGGGTTTCTTGGAGAGATGCATGGGATATACACGGTTTTAAAAAAAATAGGAAGAGTGAGCCGTGAATTAGGGAGTGTATAAGGATGATTAGCAACTTTCTATATTGGCCAAAATTCATACTTATCCCATTTATATGTTGTGTACATGTTTTATTATTTTCGGCCTATAATTTATACCTTTAAACGTGCCACGATTTATATCATAAGGTTCATATATAATTTCGTATAATACTTTAGGTTATATGTTCATATTGTGTGGTTTGAGTCATAACATGATATATAACTCAAGTTTTAATTCATAGCGTATTTTATAAGTCGTATTTAATTTAGAGTGTTATACTAGCGATCTCGGGATGCATCACAAACACAAGTTCTAAAATCTATATACTATCGGTACACTAATAAGCATTAAAGGTAAATGCTTTTTCCTAAAGATCTAAGGGCGAACCTCACATTTTTTTAGGGTGGAAATTTTTGAGTGGAAGGGTTTTTGTGCTAGCTATATAATTCCTATCCATGAGACGCTTATTAAGACTAAAGTTTCACTCCTACATGTTGTAAAATATTTTAAATTTGGTGCCAAAATTTCCCTAACAAGTATTTCTTTTAGTTTTATTACACATTTTCTCTAAGACAAAACAAACATCAAGCAAAGTTATAGTTTCTAAGGTATCCCATTTTACCCTCCCTACACTTGAATTGAACATTGTCCCCAGTGTTCTTGAAAAGTATCAAACTTATGATAAAGGAAAACTAAAATAGATGAAAGAAAGTAATACTCCCCTGATTTTCTCGGCATGGACGATGTGAAAACATGCTTAAATCCTCCTCCAAGAAAATAAATGCAATAAACACTCATCATACTTCATCTTTATCTTCTTGTCCAATATAACCTGTAATTCACTAAGAAAACAAACACAAAACCTCGCATAACATCGGCGGTAAACACTATATATATATATATATATATATATATATATATATATATATATATATATATATAATATATAATATATATATATATTAGATATATATATATATATATATATATATAATATATATATATATATATAATCCTAGAAAGCAATTAAGATATAATGTTTGCAAAATAAATGTCTAAAGATCTCTGAAAATTTAAAAAATTCTAAAATTTTTCAAAAATTAAGTTCCAGCAGAAAAACAAAATCCTGGAAAACTGTGCTGCTACAGTGCCTGACGTCGTCAGGTTACCTGGCAGTATTTTTGCATTTTGTTTCCGGAAAAATCTGACTAATAAAAAAAACCTGGAAAACTGCAGAACATTCATTGTGATTTGATACAAGCATTTGACTCTAACAAACACACAAATATATATGCTAATCAATAATTGTTAACTTTCATGTTCGAATTCGTTCTTGTAAACCAATGTGATCTTCCCTACACTTATCTTTTTGTAAAATACCTTTATATGTGATTAAGACGAGGTTAAATCAAACAAAATAAAAACAAACAAACAATAAAACATGGGTTGCCTCCCAAGAAGAGCTTTTCTTTATTAACGAGTCTTGTAGCTAGACTCAAAGTCATGGCCTACGTTCTACTTAATTTAGATGGTCATTCTATGCTTCTAATCATTCTCTCATCCCGCTTGTATTCTGGGCCTAAATTCAAAATTCCTGAATATTGAACTTTTCTTTCCTTTTGACCATTATTACTTTCCTCTTCATCACAATCAACCTTAAAAGCTGGGATATTGTCAACATCTAAATCCTCAATGTCCTTGAATCTTTCTACCTTGTATGGCATTCTATATTTGATGCTCTTTACTCCATCCGAAAACTTAACTACCCCTTCATCTCTATCATAGGACATTTTAGACGCTTCGACAAACGGTTTTCCTATAACTATCTCACATAAGAATTGGTCTATAACACCTCTAACATCTTCCAAGATCATAAAATCACATTGATAGACAAAATTTCCTACGAAGAAATGTAACCCTTTAATTCTACCAACAAAATTGCACAGCTGATTAGGGTTGTAAGGATCTTTTCTAGGTTTCAGTTCTTCATTCATGATTCAGTTATAATAGAGCCTAAACATAACATTCATAGGAGCTTTTAAGTCAATGTAAATGTGCTCTCTATACATATAACCAACCATGCAAGGAATCTTAATATTCATATAATTGCGCTTCCTAATCCACGGTCTTTTCCAATATCTCGAGGGACAAGGATACTTTACAAGAATTTATGGTAATTTAATTCCTCACGAGTTGGAAAGAAATTTTCAAACACACTAAAGTCATTCCTTAGTTCCTCTTCCAAGTCATCACTAGGGGTAGTGTTATCCGTACAAGAATTGGTTCTAAACGTAATTTCTTTCTTAATTAACTCATTAAGCTCCTTAAGTTCATTGATTTCTGATATGTGTCTGAATACACATATATTTTACATTGTTTAAACCCACAAAAACAGCCAAAAACACTTTGAAATGTCACATAATGTTATAAATATCATTAAAATGTGTTTTTATGTGATTCAGATACAAAAAGATTGAAAACAAGTGAAAAACATGCAACGTTCACAAATTTGTCATTTTCAGTCCTTGAAGTTTCACAAATTGGCAGAATTAGTCCCTGATGGTTTATTTTGGAAGATAAAGTCAACTTTGGTCCTTGGGATGAATTTCAAAAGTTGGCATAGAAGGTCCCCGAACTTTGAAATGTTTACACCTTTGGTCCTTATGGCTTAATCCCATGTATCCTAATTTTTAAAACAACCCATCCATAAATAACCAAAACCCAAAACACTACCCATTTTACCTAAACCCACCAAGCCCAACAAATTAAATAGGTCCAATCCTAAACAAAAAACCTTACCCCGTATCTTTTTTAGTTAAACCCCGGTCAAACTTCGGTCAAACCCTCAAACCATCATCCACGTCACTAACCCGCCAAACCAAGAAACCACCCACACCAAAACCATGTTCCCTGACTTAACCGACAACAAGCCTCCTTTCCCATACCTTTTCCCTGTAACACGCATCCTTCCCCCCCCCTCCTTAGCTATCACATGTTGCCAAGTCCCACGTGACTCAGATAAGTTAAACCTACTTGGTCCTGTTTTTCCCGCCAAAATGGTAACTCAACGGCCAAGATTGATTTTTGCCAATCCAAGGGGTGGGAATGAATCAGAGGAAAGAGATGAAGATATAGGATTGATATTTTAAGAGGAAGAAGCAGAAGAAAACCTTGTCACTGTTTTAGACCATTTTTAGTGTAAAATTTAGTTTAAACTTGTTTTCTTAAAATTATTGTAATTTAAGTTTCTGTATTGGTTAAATTTTACAAGAAGTGTACCCGTTTGATTTTATTGCAATTCCATGTTCAATCTTCATTCAGTTTCAAAATTCCTAGTAAGTCAACAAAAGTCAACTGCTTGTTAATGCTTAATTTCTGCTTATTTTTCTTTTTGCTACTTATTTTGACTTCAACATGCTTGTTGATGTTGGTTAGTATGGTTAGTGTTAGTGTGTTCTCGTTTCTGCCCTTAGATGCTTAGAAACTATATAAACAGCCTAGAAAAGGTGTGTTTGGTTTAAGCCTTTTCATGGGTGAAAATGGGTAAATTCAGCTGCCACTGTTCTTTTGCACTTAAGGTTAGTGCAATCTTGCTCATTTCAGTTTAAGTTAGTAGTTTTCAACTTATTTCATGAAGTTTTTAAGGTTGGTGTAGGATTTAAGTATTTGCTCTTTTTTTTTAGCCAAGTGAAATTCTCAAAACTGCTTATCACTTAGATAAGCAGTTGTGATTCATTTTCTTTGCTATTCTTTTTTAGTCTTTTGAGGTTAAACTTAGTACTAGATTCATCCTTTTAGGCTTTAGTCATCAGTTGCCAATTCTGTCCACATTTGCATTAATCAGACTGCATGTGCACCATGTTGCTGTTCTCAGCTTTTTGATTTTGATTATATCTGCTTATTTAGTTAATTTGTTTGCATGATTTTTGTTTGTACCTATTGCTTGCTAGTTATTATTTATTTGTTTTGGCTTTATTCTGCATTCATAGCTTATATGGTGGCTTATTCTTGGCATGCAATTAGCCCCTATGCCTGTCCTGATGTCTGCACTCAGAATTTTAAGATTTTTAGCACCTGATCTAGGCATAATTTAGGGTAGCAATTGGCTGTGAAATTTGGGCGTTTTTAGTTTGTAGATAGCCAGTAGTATTGAGAACATTTTTCCCCCATTAGGTTCCACTTTCCAGCTTATTTTGTGCTTATTTTAAGGTCTGCAATTAGAGGATTTTTCTGCATTTCTATCTTTTTATCATGCTGCACTATTTGCTTATTTGGATTATTCTGTGATGTTAGCTGTTTAATTTAAGTTGTTTTATGCTTGTTCATGTTGTTTGAACTAGTTCTGATCCTGTGGTAATTTTTAGTTAAGATTTGCTTATTTTTAGCTTATTTTGAAACTGCTTCTTAGCCTAAATCTGCTTATCAGGCTTAGAATACTTCCACTTTTATTTTTCCTAGCTTTCCAATATTAATTTAGATTACTCAGAATTTTTCATAATTTTCCTAAAGTCATTTAATATTTTTAATCTTTTTTATTAGTTTCTAGTAATAATTAAATCATAATAAATAGAATATTAATCAAAAAAATATAATTTTAATTTTCATAATTTTCTTTTGTCATTTTTAATCTAGGAAAAATATAATATCATTTTTAGTCCTTAAGAAAAACCAAAAATAGAAATATAGTGATAGCTTCTATTTAATAGAATTTATCTTTTTAAATTTTAATTAAGTAAATTTCAATTTTATAATTTTCTTAGCTTCTATTTACTTAATAATATTTTTAGAAAAAGTTTTAGATTTTTCTTGGCTCATTTAGTATTTTTTATAATTTAAATTAGTTTAATTAGTAATTAAATAATAAATAATTAGTAATAATTAAATAAAAAGTGTAAAAAATTAGAATTTAAGTTTTAAAATAAGTTTTTAGTAATTTTACATTTTTAGGTTTTAAATTTCATAAATTTCACTTTTTAGTCATATTTTAGATTTCCTGTTACGCGTTTTCTTAATTTAATTCGCGTTTAATTTAATTGTGCATATCTGTTTTAAGTTATTATTTAGAATTGTTAAAAAAGCAAAATCAAAAGCAATCTAAATCATCAATCACTCTAATCCAAAGCTTCCCACAATAGCCCATTCACATCTCGTTGGGAAACGATCCGGGTAATCACTTACCTGGTTTCACACTACACACAAACGTGAGTTTGTACAAGTATCCTTTTTCACAAAAGGGTGATTTGTATTTATTCACGCGTATCCGTTGTTGCACAATATTTATATATACTTTACCACGGATCAAATTTTGGTGCCGCTGCCGGGGATGTGTGCTGCGACTATTGTACTCCCAAACCGTCCAACCTACGGTTGTCCAAAAATCTAAGCTCACAATTACTCCCAAACCGTCAAGAATCGATCCTAACCTTTCACGATTTATGGTTAAAAGTTTGTCAAGCAAACGTACAGAGCTTAGAACGGTGACTAAAAAGAACGACTTGCCTAATCTTTACGTTTATCAAGAACAAGAACCAGAGACCATAACGGAAGTGGTGGAAATTCCTAGCTCTCAGAGCACACCACTTGTCCCACCTCCGGATTTTATTCCTTGTGTCGGTTGTGGTGAGCCGCTTTTCGGTTTGCCATGTCGTTGGTGTACATGTGAACAATGTGGTAATGATATTCGAGACGGAAGTTGTTTGTTTTGTGGTTCTAGGAATTCATTTGCTTATGATCCTAATCCGAACTCATTCAACGACTCTTCAAAATTTTCCAACTACCCATCACATTCATACGAGCAAGAATCATATAATCCAAATTTTAATGATGCTTCGTATCAAAATACACCAAGTTTTTGTTGTGAGTTTTGTGGAGGTCCTCATCAAGGATTTGAGTGTCAAACCGGGAACACGTTTGTCTATGAACAGTTTTCTGGTAACACTTAGGACTTTGGAAATGACCAAATTCCACATTATTCACTAAGTCAGTCACAATAATCATTTTGTTGTGAGTACTGTGGAGGTCCACACTTCAGTTACGATTGTCAAACAAGGAATCCATTTCCTAGTAACAATTATGACTATTCATATCATGACCAACCTCCACAGTACCAAATGAATGAGGATGTCTCTGAGTGTGTTCCTGATGACAATTCTAACAAAGATATTCCTCAAAACATTCTCCTAGCTCTTCTGGATTTATTAAAAAAATCTAAAGGAAGATAAACGTGCCCAAGAAAATCCTCATGCTGATAATCAATGTCAACCTTTCGGTTTTCACACATCAGCCGAACTACGAGCAGCTAAAGCACGTGCCAATTTCTGCAATGCTGCTTTTATCGATGACGATGATGACAGTGATGATGAAGATATCATTGATATTCTTCAAAAAGATTCATCAAGTTCATCAGTTGAGATTCCTTTCGTGGAAATACAGGGAGAAAAGTCTATGGAGGAACTGCTAGCAAAAGAACAAATGGAATTTATAAAGCCTTTGTATGCTAGCACTTCTCAACTCCCTGAGTCTGCTATTATCACACCCGAAGTTCCCACTAACTCTCTTAACATGGGGGACGAGCATCTTGACACTATTTCTGAAATGGAATCGGACGAATTCATAAAGTCTTGTGTTGAGAACCTTGTCTCAATCCCAAGTGAGTCACGGGGAACTTTTGATCAAATGTGTGATATCCCTCCTCCTCTTGATTTTTCAAAAGATCATATTGAGATGTTCTCCGATTCCACTAATGATGATACTTTATCATGTGGAGACATCATTTATATGGAGGAATTTCCTTCTGAGCCAGTCAGCTTAGAAGAAGAGAATGATGAAGAAATAATCAAAAACGAAACTCTTCGTGAAACATTATTAAATGTTAATCTTCTCATTTCTAAAATTGAGGCTTTCAAAGAAAAACCCATTTCATCTCCTATCCCCATAAAGGATAGTGACATATTTTCCGATGATTCTATTCCGGAAATGGAAGCCATCTGTTTTGATCAGATGGGAGAGAAAATTAGTGGCAATACCACTTCTCATTCTCATAATTCTCTCCCCGATTATGATTCATTCACCTTTGAGGAGTTCCCCAGTGAACTCACTCATATCATATCTCCGCCGGAGTATGATAACTTTTACTTTGATCTTGACAAAGAAAATCTTTATGTCCCGGAGGGAAATGTTCTCAACACTGAGAATTTGATTAATATCAAAATTCCATCCCTCCCGCCCAGAATATGTCTTGATCAGCCGAGCTTAAATGATGAGAATCATGATACTGAAATCATGAATTCTCCTTCTGATGATGATGAGTTAGTCATGATTTTTATCATGACTTTCTTTCTTTTCTTCACCTACACGGTGACTTCTCCTGTTCTTCACTCCTTCGGGAATGAAGACACTATCTTTGATCCCGGCATTTTCATTTATCATTTGTGAGCCGGATCTGTGTATATCTCATCGGTGTGGAACTTTCATGAAATTCAATGTTTATCCAAACCACATTGAATGAAAGTCCGATGGAGATTGTTTCTTCCACTTGCTTCCCCATGAACCAATGAATGCGGGGTCGAGTCAAGCTAGTGACTCGGTGAACAAAAACATTAGCATAACATGGGTTTTCACCCGTGTCTCTGTTTTCTTTCTCTGTTCTACCACCTAGTGTGGGGGAGATGCCCCAGATGTTGTAAATATGTACATTGAAAAAAAAAAAAAAAAAAAAAAAAAAAAAAAAAAAAAAAAAAAAAAAAAAAGTGTGTGTGTGTGTATATAAAATAAATGGCTATTAGTATTTCCCTTTCACGTTCTAAGTGTTGGTTTAACAACCGTTACTTTGAATATTGAGGGCAATATTTAGTTCTAAGTGTGGGGGGGAATTCTGGCGAATTTTGTCACATTCTAGTGCCATATTCCCCCATTTTGGCCAAAATTTTAAAATTTTTTCTCACTTAGAACGCAATAAATGGTTATCAGTCCACCATGTCTAACCCACATAAGGATTGGCTAATCCAGGAGAAAACGGCTCTTGGTAAAGATTTCTCAAATCCGTTGACGGCTTGCAATTTGCCCAAAATTGTATGGTATTCGACTCACCATATCTTTATAAGTGAAGAGTTGGCTAGCCCGCAAGGTTATGGCTTGTGGTAAAGGCAAGTGGAAAAACCATAATTGGTAATCAGCTCACCAAAGATAATAACTGTATTTTATCTAAGAGTTGGCTAGTCCAGAAGCAAACGGCTTTTGGTAAAGACAAATCAAATCCGTTGACAGCTGGTGATTTGCTCAAAATCATATGGTTATCAGTGTACCATAGTTCTTACTTGAACTGAAACATTTGGCTACTCCAGAAGTAATGGCTTTTGGTAAAGAGACATAAAATCCATTAAATTTTCATAAAAGATTGCTAGGGACTAGCAATAGTTTAGTGTGGGGGATTTGATATGTGTCTGAATACACATATATTTTACATTGTTTAAACCCACAAAAACAGCCAAAAACACTTTGAAATGTCACGTCCTTGTTTTAGTTGAAGCGTTGTATTCCATAATATCGGTCGTGGGGAGGTGCCGAAGTCCCCAACTCTATGAATCTTAGTCTCTCCTAAAAACCTTAAAGTCTATTAAGTTTTCTAGGATCTACAAGCCGCAATTCATGCAATAAATACAACGAGAAAAACCAATAATGCACTCTACGGTTGCGTTTCTAAGACGTTCAAGCCAGTTACGTATAAGAGGTCAGCTACTTTTCTTAGTCTAACGCGAAGTAATCAACTAAACAATAGACGACAAATCAATATTTAACAACTAGGTTTCACTAGATCTAAGCAAACACAAATAAACTTAAGCTAGCATGTTAAAGAGAAGAAAAGATAAATAATCAATTAAACAACACTTAGACATACTGAATGATTAAACGAGTAACTTATCTTCAATGAAACATAGGGTTTGGGGGTTGAAAAACCCTCACAAAAGCTACTAAATTCCTCCTTAAACCATACTCCAAGATGTTACCCAAAGATGTCACACTCATAATGAAAAACAAAGGAAAATACATATAGGATTACAACTCTGACGGCGTCAGCTTATAGGTCCTGACGCCGTCAGCTCGCCGTGATTAGGGTTTCGTCTTGTGCAAGTCGCCGTTATGACGGCGTCACTTTGTAACTCCTAACGCCGTCACCTTCAGTTTGACGCCGTCCTCTTGTAAAGTGTTCGGGCCGTCTCTTGTTAAATTAAAATGTGACTCTCATCTTCAATTAACACCTGACGCCGTCAGGTTGTGGGTCTTCAGATTTTGTCTGAGGCGTCTCTTGTTAAACTTGAACAAAAAATCTAGCATAATCAACAAGTGACGGCGTCACATTGTAGCTTGTGACGCCGTTAGAGCTCCAGGTCTGACAGGTTTTTCGCGACTTCGTCGTTTTCTTCACTTTTTTGTCCAAATACGTCCAAAAAGTGCCGATTTCCAGATTTTTCGTCCCAAGTACCTAAAATGAAAAAAGAAATGATTTGAGGCAATATTTGATCATATTAATACGAATTTGGGCTTAAATGACTCCTTAAAAAGGTACCAAATAAATCCTTATCAGGTAACATGACGGGAAATGATAATTTTATTGGTGGAAAGGTTAAGGCACGAAATCAGTGATGGTTTAATGGTTAGCCAAGGAAAATATATGGAGTGGAACGTGGGCCAAGTTTATAATTGATGTCAATGTTGACATAACATAAACAACCAAAGATACGTAAAGACGTGTAGCTGGGTTTTCTGTTAAATAGGCGAAAGTGAGGTATGTCGTTATTTAAAAGTTATGTGGCCCTGTGAAGGGCTTCGACCCAGAAATGAGGTGGAAAATGGGCTTGGAAAAGTAAGGTACAGATAAGGTTGTTTATTGTCCGAATCATACGTTCGGATTTACCATTCTGTTGAGAAGTACGGAGACACGAAAAACGTGAATGGATGTCGTGTTTGGTAAATAATCGGTGAAAGATAGTGTTATCAAACTTACCACCATGGTCACATTGAAAAGCTTTAATTTCCTTATTAAATTGAGTTTTTACAAGAGAACGAAATTTAACAAACTTAGTAAAAGAATCGAATTTGTTACGCGAAGGTTATACCCACAAGTAAAGAGAATAATGGTCCAAAAAAAATAACATAGTATTTAATACCACTTTGACTCGAAAGTGGGGAAATCCATAAATCCGAATGTACAATATCAAAAGGAAAATTAACTACAGTATCAGAAACATAAAATGGAAGCCTCAAATGGTTACCAAGTTGACAAGCATGAAAAAGATGAGGAGACTTCACTTTTTTACACAAAATAACATTTTTAGAAAGTAAAAAACGTAACACTTCATTTTCCGGATGTCTAAGTCGTTGGTGCCACGTGTGATGACAAGCAAGAAAAGCTTGTGGGTAGGATGTAAGTGTAGTCACAGGATACAGATCTCCGGTGCTATCACATCGGAGGAGAATTTGTTGAGTCAAATAGACTTTCACAGAAAAAACCAAACTCGTCAAATTCAATGGAAACTTTGTTGTTACGGGTAAATTGATGAACGAAAATTAAATTTTTGCAATATGGAGAGTAATTAAAACATTATGAAGGGGAAGAGGACGGTGATGGTTATGCAACAAGCTATAACCTTTGTTAGTGATGGGTATGAATTTAGCGTCACCAACAAAATGCTTTTGTTATAAATCGTACTAAGATTATTTGCATTTGAATTTAAATGAGAATATACACTTGTATCCATATTACACGTCACCAAAATGCTAAGGAGCTAAGATGGGAGTGGGCTGAACTGTGCGTATACTTGTTGTTGGGCCTGTTGGGCTTGAGACATTTGGTGTAAGTGACCATATTAGGCTATTAGTCTTTGTTGGGCATATGCAAGCTGTAAAAGTTGGGCCTGTCCCATTCCAGTGAGCTCCATTACCACCACTATTTTTTTTTTTTTTTAACCGAATGATGGAAAAGTTAAGGAAAAAAATAAAAAAATAAAAAAATTGGGACAGTAGCAATATGCGGATAAGTGATTTTTGAAGAATTGATAATAATGATGACCCACCAATTTGGTTATTACTTGAACTGAATGATGCAGACGGAAATAATAATAAATGAAGACGGCAGCAATATATTACTTGAACTGAATTGATAAAAATTGGACGGCAGCAGTACGCAAACTGTTAAATGATACACGATTTTGGAGATTTGAAGAATTAGGGTTTTAACTTTTTATTTTTTTAGAGGTTTTAGGAGAAAAAGATCATGGCTCTTGATACCATGTAAGAATGTGTATATCGCTTAATGAGATTAGAGTACCCAATGGTTATAAATACATCAATACTAACTAACCGAGCTTGGCCTAATACAAATAATATCGTCCACTAACGCAATTAACTCTTTTATGAATTTGTTGAAACTCTTTTGTACTAGCTCCTTTGCTAGTTTTCTCAATGAATAGTTGTTCAAAAAAAAAAAAAAAAAAATTGTTCATTTCCTTTGTTGCAAGTCATGTAGTTATTTAAACCAGCAATAGTATGTAGTTATGTACTTTGGACTTCAAGTAAGAATTCGAAATTCAGATCCATCAATAATTACTTTTGAGGCTAAGATGTCATATGTCTAAGCACTAGTTAGGCATTTTCCAATAGGTAGGGGCCTTGAGTTATGGAGGGAAATTGACAAATGTTGCGCAATTTTACATTATCTGCTAGGACATCTATTTATCAACTTTGCAAAATGTAGACAATCTTCAAAGTAATTGAAGACAAGAGCTCAATGAATGTATGGACCACTCTAATTAATGACTTTAAGTCAAGATAGAGAAGCTAAATTGTCAATACAGAACCATGAACATACGTACCGACCATTTAAAATCAGTCGATTATTTTATTATGCAGGATATGAAATAAATACCATGTTATATATATTGCCTTAAATAAATTGGATCGACAAGGTTATATGTGCCCTACATGTGGTAATATCAGGTTAATAATGTTTCATTTTAACGTTTTCGCAAATTTCGCCACTAAAAATAACAGTTAAACCATCCATTATGATATTTGTGATCATTATGCGAATGGACATTGCCAGCTCACCGACTCATATAGTGTTAAGTTGGAGAAGAAAACATTGTTTTTCTAATTTGTAATTATCTTTTCCCCTCCAAAAAAATGGAAAAGAATTGTTAGTTATATGTGTATGTGACTTGTGAAATGTTAACCTAGTTTTAGATTGATGATACAACCTATTTAGATGACTCACATTAAACTATTTGGGCAAGACAATTTTTTTTTTTTTTGGCTGCTAGATAATGTGAGTTAGTTTTGAAGGTACATATATTATACTACTACTTAAAATTTCAATTAAGACTTAAGGTCTGTTTGGATGGAGTTTTTTTAAAGTTTTTTAAAGCTATAAATTTTTTGTTTAAAAAACAAGCACCTCTAAAGTAAAAAGCTTTACAGGGCAACATAAACTTCAAGCTTTTATATTAAAAATATAACTCATAAACAAAAAGCTAACAAATGAAGTTTTCTAAATTTTTTAGATCTATTTAAACTTACAATTACTTAATTACCCTTTGTTTAAGTAACATATGACTACATGTTCCTCTTTTCTATCATTGAACTAAACTTCGCTTTTCATATGCACCTTTTATGCCTAACATACTAACATACTGTATATTATTCTAGTTTGTTTATTTTTAAGATTAAACAAGCAAAGCGGCGTCCGGTAGCAGGATTTTTTTTGCGTTGTATTTGTTTGTATGGCTCGGATGTTTGTATATATCGAAGCATATGAATTAGTATAACTAAAAACATAAAATGGTATGCAATTTGTACAAAAGCTAGTCTATATATAAAAAACAATACATATGTTTGTTGGCTATATGTACAGAAGTAGGTTTTGTGATATACTTTTTCCAGATGGACTCTCCATTCGAATATTGACTATTGCTGGTTGAAAAATTAGGAGTGTATTAGTGTTTGTTAGGGTGACCACCAATAGTCAATATTCGAATGGAGAATCCATCTGAAAAAAGTATATCATCAAACCTACTTTTGTAATAGTCAATAATTGAATGCAGAAAAAAATGTGTGCTGCTCTAGGCTTTCTTTTCCGGTGACCTTGTCGGCTATTCCTACTGGGTTGGTGTTGGGTTAGTTCTTTGGCCGTAGTTTCCTTCTTGTCCTTATCTTTCCGGCCTTGGTTTTCTTACACCTAGTTTTTTGTCTACTTCTTTCATTTCCGAGTCAAATGCAAGGTTGCTTGTGATGGTCCATTCTTTGTTATACAGCAGGTGTGTCTTCGAATCAGATGTTGTCTAGTTGTTGTACCTGATGACTGGAAGAGGCGAGTTGACATGAAAACTTGGCAGAGAATTTTCAGGATTTTGATGTTTGATCTTTATTGCATCTGTAAGTATGTCTAAAACATTGTTTCGTCTTCAAGATGATGAACGCAGCGGGTTGTATCTGAACCATTCAGTTAGCGTCGTAATACAAATGGCTGTGACGACAAAAGAACAACATTAACTGAATGGTTCAGGTATAACACGTTGCATTTTCTGAAGGTGCACTGCAAGTATCTGAACAGGTGGATCTTTGCTATGTACAGCAAAACCAAGAATCCTCTAGTATGATTTATATGGCCCAATATATCTAGCATCCTGGAAGTTTTGTATCTTACCTCTTTTGCAATATGGTTTCGGCAAATTGTGTAATTCTACTCCAAAAACACCGACTGGTGTGCTTTTAGATTGGTTTGGTTATTCGTATTTGCGGGCCTGCCAAAACAGGAAAAACATGATTAAAATAGACTTTACACAATGGGTTGCACCATATGCATTATTAGTCCACTGGAGTAACAAACGGAACTAGAGAAGAAAAGTAAGACCAGGCAGCTATATTGAACGTCGCATGCTTCTAAGACAAAAAGTCATGGCCCTGGACCAAATCACTTGTGATACTATGCTATTTCGTTTCTCACAAATCTCCTAGAATTGTATCCTACTGTTGATCAAGGCCTTCTGTGGTATTTCAGTTACGAAAAAACGGGAGAAATCATATGAGTTTCAATGGGAACATAGTTGGGAGTCATAAATTGGTAAAAGTATCAGGAAACAACGGATTGCCTATAAACGGTAACAAAAATTATGGCTTTAACAGTGGCGAAGATTACCTGCCATTCGTAACCGCATTCCTATATAAAAGTCGAGGTTGACAATACGATCGAATCCTGGAAGATCAGCGGCAAATGAAATATATAAGAGCTTAAGTATATTATAGGTTTTGCTAATGAAATAGGAACAATGGAAGCTTAATTATACTAAGTTTTAGATTACCTTTTGCACATCAACTGTATGAATGAACTTCGAAATTTACACGCGTACGCAGGTGTAATCGATTCCAGCTTCCTAGCATGAGAAACAAGCAATAGTGATAGCTAAGTATACAAAATTTTAGATTAACGCTTTACATATAAAAAAAGGAAATGGGTTACTTATTTTGAGGGATATAAGTGGTCAAACCTGGCACAGATAACAGCAGAACGATGATGACGCCGACTAATGCGGGCATGCTGCAAATACAGCTAGGCGGTTCAAATAGTTTAAGCAGTTATTCGAGATTTAGGAAAAAAACAAAGTGACTTTGATTTTCTCTCAACTTTATGGTGAACCGTTGCTAGTATGAAACATACGAACTTGTGTTTCACCACCGACAATGTACAATGATCTGTTTATTTTTTTTCATAAATCTGGAATAACTGCTTACGTCATTTAATCTTGAGCAACCTGAACTGTGTGTTCCCCTATTAAAAGGAACATATAGAAATAAAACATTTCAGAATTTTCGTTGGAAAAAAAAGGTGTAAGGAAAAACTGTCACTATCAAATATGCGTACTGTTGGATGAAGTTACCTATGAAGATCTGGTATAGGCAAATGAGTGTGCATTTTGTATGCGTTCCTTTGTGCCTAGTAGAGAAGGCAGTGGCCGAAGCTAGATATACCTGAGAACATGTGCTCATGTGAGCAGAAAGTTGGTTAAATTAAGCATAAAGTTGACTTTTGGAATGTTGAATCATGGTCTTTGTTAATTACCAGTATTTGAAGTAATTGAATGTATGGTGGAATCTCTGACCTCCTACTTAAATCCCTTTTGTTATTTAAACGGTCTTTAAACAATGGTCTGCACCAGGCGTATTGATAGATCGTTTAAATACCAAAAGGAATTCGAGCAGAAGGTCAGACCAACCACCTTGGTTGTAATTATGCGATTGTTGTTTGTACGACGATACACTTTCTTACTTTGAGGTGCCACTCGAAATCCCATTCGCATGTTAATGAAATATGTGTAAAGGCTTGTGACAAACCCATTGCAATTACAGTTACATAGGAATGTGTTTCCGAGGGGAAGCTCAAAGTGCCAAGGTGTGCTGAAGAAAAATATGTAGTTCCAAGTTTGGCGGTACAAAACTTTTTAGTAATCTGCCGTATGCATTTAAACATAACAGCAACCACAGATGATGTACATCGCTTGTCTATATTAGGAAATAAAGAGCATCTGATTTTCTTTACTTGTCGATACTAAAAGTTGATGGTCTGTGTCTGTGATGTTAAGTTTGTTTATGCATGCTTGTACATGCAGCAACCATAACAGCAACCACAGATGATGTACATCGCTTGTCTATATTAGGAAATGAAGAGCATCTGATTTTCTTTACTTGTCGATACTAAAAGTTGATGGTCTGTGTCTGTGATGTTAAGTTTGTTTACGCATGCTTGTACATGCAGTTACACAAAAGGTCCTGGTCAGCAACACGATTCAATTCAAAAAGATAGATGGAAAATAAAAGAGGATGGTGCGAAGAAGTAATTTGCACCAAATCACTTGTCACAACATTCTCTCTTGTTTCGCATCTATCTTTTAGAACTGTACCATATTGATGAGCGGAAGCTTTTGTGGAACTGTAGGTATAAACATGCAAAAAAAATTTTACCATTACAGACATAGAGCATCAAATGTTAGTATCGACAACTAAAAAAAGCCAAATAATTTTCAATTCCTAATATTGGCATGCGATGTACAACATCTGTCATTGCTTTTATGGCTGAATGCATATGGCTTATCACCAAAGGCTTTGAATGCAGATCGTGCTAATAAGAACCGCTGTTTCATCTCCATAAATGGTTCCATATCAATTATTAATCAACAATATGTTTGAATCTTGAAAGATCAGTGGCAAATGAAATAGCAGAGTGCGTAAAAAGGAATTTCCACCAAATAACCTGTGACACCATCCTGTTTCACTTGCCACCAATCTTTCAAAATTTCAAGCTGTTGTTGATGAGCACGATGTGATTGAATTCTAGAAGATCAGTGAGAAGCGAAATAGCATAGTGTAAAGAAGTAATGTGCACCAAATTACTTGCAAGACTATTCTATTTCGCTTCGCACTAATCTCCCAGAATTGCATCCCATTGTTGGGCACCGGCTTTTGTTGAAAATATCGACAAAGTATCAATGATGGATGTACGGCGACCATGCAAACTTAGTAATAGCTGTGTTTGGTCGCCTCACATCCATCATCTTTACTGTGTGTATTTATTGATATCTTACTTATGTCCATAGTCTGTGCCTGCTGGATATACAAAATGTCTTACCAGTCTAAAAAGGGTAAAGTCATTAAAATATGTAAATCTTAGCAGCACTTATCTTTTGTTAATTCTGTGAGCAGTATCCAACAGTGTTATTGGCTGCGACCATCAGGCCATCATTCACTGGTATTAAAAAAAATAAGTCGAGGCTCACAGCAGGAACGGGTACAATCGACAATTAAAATATGCCACCAATCTTTAAAAATTTGATCCTGTTATTGATCATTGCAAGCTGTGGAAGTAACCGGTCGTATGAATATATGGTTGACAAAATAATGCAGTAACTTGGTATTTTCAGCTTGTTTTTAAAACAGTTTTATACAATCGACAATTCTAATTTTTGATTTACTTTTAGAAAGCCAATTCTTTATATGATAGTGAATCGTTACCTGCGTGTTACCAAACGACGTGTATATATAATATATACACATATATGTACTAAATTTCAGATTTACAATTTTTTTATAAAAGAAAGTAAATGGGAAACTTACTTCAAGGGATATAGATAAAAGAACAATGTCGTTACCGATGAATGTGGGCATGCAGTAAATAACCTGAAAGATACAAAAAAATCATCAAAGCATACACATGGATGCAGTAAGTATGAAAATAGGAAGTAAATTTTAGCGATACTTAACTTCTGCTCATTGGCGTACGTCACATCAGGTGAATCCTTATGTCGATGACTGAAGAATTTAAAAACCTGAATAATACTTATGTTTTGTTTGTAAGCAGTTGTGCTAAAGAATGTCGTCCCAAATTTTAGCGGGAGGAAGTGAACAGAACTGCCATTTCATCTCCATCATTACAAACGGTTCCACAACAACTCCTAATCAACAATATGATTTGATTTTGAAAGATCAGTGGCAAATGAAATAGGATGGTGCGAAAAAAATTATCTGCACCAAATAATTTGTTACAGCATCCTCTTTCATTTGGCACCAATCTTTAAAAATCTCATCCTATTGTTGGTCAGTAGTGCTGCTTTATTTGTTTGATACATCCTCTGTTCGACAAACCGATGACAATGTAAGTCGCAGCGGATCTCTTTATTTTTAGATATCTAAAAAGAGAGAAATTCGCTGCGACTTACATTCTCATCAGTTTGTGGAACGGAGGATGTACATAATAATAGTAACATAAGTCAGCAGCTTGGCAAACTGCGAATTAAAAAATCAGCTGTATATAGATGTTAACAAAGGAGACAACGGCACATAAGAGAACATTAACAAAGAAAATAGTAGAAAAATCAAAAAAATGATATTATGTGGTGGTTAGACCTAAATTTTGTTTGCATATCTGTAACTGTGGTGACACAATTGGTTCTGGCCAACAGTATGGTTGAATTACGAAGGAAAGATGGGAAACGGAAGAGGACGGTGCGAAGAAGCAATTCCTTTTAAATTACTTGTCACACCATTCTCTTCGGTTTCGCATCTTTCTTTACGAATTTAACCTTAGGGTTGACCAGACCCTTTTGTGCCACTACGGTTACGAATATGTAAACAAAAATCAATTATGATAGTTAGAAAAAATAGCTAGCCTTTCTAAATCCCCTTACAATTCCTTTCGTCGTTTGAACTCCCTTTGTGCCAAGGCTTGCACCAGGCAAATTGCTAGATTGTTGAAATGACGAAAGGAACTGTATGGGAATTTAGAACGGCTAACTATGTATTAAAATAAGCGTCAATAGATACTTGAGTACATGGTTTATGTTCATGAATAAAGTAAACAGTTCATCAACCAAGTAATGTGGATATCCAATAGACAGCTCATTACTTTTAACTCCTTTTTTGAATACATTTATAGAATTCACAACTATAATTTATGAAAGACCAATGACATTGCAAGTTACGTTTAAAATCTTTAGCTAACTGATATGGTAAAATAATTGCGAATACATACCTTATTATGAGGCGTGTGTTTTTATAATTCGTCATTTTGTATCTGACCATAAGATGAGGTAAATGATACACCTGCACACGCATGGCGACGTCAGAATAAAACTGATTAGAGTTGTAGGATCGAGTACTTCGAGCTAGATTGAGCTTGGTTAAACAAGAACCTCTGTATGGTATACAAGTGTTTATGCGGAAACTAAACAACAAGTATAATAAAGAAGAAAACTCTAAACGACAATGATCCTCTATGGATCAGACTATGAACTAAGAATTGTGTTATTGAATATTGTGTTCGTCAAAAGTATATTAAACATATGGACGGGATGTTTCTTTTATAATGATAAGAAACCCTAACCCTAACCCGTCTTACAAGAAAACGTGTGAAGAGATAAACAACAATCTCTTCTAAAAATAAATCTAACAAACATACTAAACATACGGATAACAAACAATAACTATCCGCAGCAATCAACCCTATCGGCAGAAACAAAACAATACTATCGGCAGGAACCAACCGCAGCAGCAATGCAACACTATCGGCAGGAACCAGCTTCACTATCGGCAGCAATGAGAAATTCCTTATTTCTCATATCCCAACAATCCTCCCATCACTGAGAAACTCTTATTTCCCAGAGATCCTAACAAGAGTAACTATAAACTTTAGTGTTGCAAATGTAAGCTGGAATGTTTCTTAACCTGAGAAAGGAGGATGATAACTGTAATTCGTGCGTTTCGGGTGGCGAATGGGCTACTAAATCTTAAGGCATTTGATAAAAAAAATGTGTTTTTACCATAACAAACAAAGAATATATGTTATTTTTTTTGTTTACCGATACTAAAAGCTGCTGTCATGTGCCTGTAAGAGTTAGCGTGTTTCTGCATATTCGCAACTGCAGTTGCAAAAAAGGTACTGATCAATAACACGGTCTAATCATCGAAGGAAGATGGGAAACGGAAGAGGATGCTGCGAGAAAGTAGTTTGTTCCAAATCACTTGTCACAGCATTCTCTCCGGTTTCCCATCTTTCTTCAGGAATTGTACCTCAGTGTTGATCAGGGTCTTTTCTGGAACTGCAGTCATGAATATGCAAAAAAAGTTAATTATGGCAGACACATAACATTAAGTGTTAGTATCGGCAACCCCCAAAAAAATACCATTAAGAGTTCAAGAACCTGATGGTTGTCACTGAGTATCTTAGTTGTTGCTTCCAAATAGGCTGCCTTGGTTTCCTTACATCCATTGTTGATATTATGTCATTTTTTGATATTCACTCTGTTTCCATACAATGCAATTACCTTGTTGAATATACAAAAGCTGTTAGCAAGGGAAAAAGGAGATAAAAATATATATACGTGGATTTATGCAGTATAATCGATTAAGTATGTAAATTTTATAAGCACTTATCTTTTGGTTATTTTTGTTATATAGCGACATGCCAAATGAAGCTCAGCAGTGTAAAATAAAAAGGTTTGAATTCCAAAGAGGGTAAGTAGTATAATCTGAGCAACAGCCGATCTTGAACTGAGTTGAAGCATAATTTGCCGACGTAGGTCAGTACGAAAAGTCCACGTATGCAAAAATATTGACAAAGTATCAACAATGGATGTACGGACCATGTGAATACACTAATAGGGTAGGTTGGTCGGCATACATCCATCATTGATATTTCGTCAATTTTTTGATATTTACTTTGTTTCTATAGAATGCAATTATCCTGTTGAATATACAAAACCTGTTAGCAGCGTAAATATATATATATATATATATATATATATATATATATAATATATATATATATATTATATATATATATATATATATATATATAAAATATAAGTGGATTCATGTAGTATAATCGACTGAATATGCAAAAACAGTGTCATCAAACATTTTTTGAAACTGCTTTGAATTGATTAAAAAAGTGCCAGCTTCTTATAAAGTTTAACAATATGATTAATCGCAAAGACAATTATGTTTTATGCATCTTGGCAAGCTCAGCCGCACAAAAGGTTTTGATTGGGCGTCGTACGCATCTAACCAAGACAGCAACCACAGATGATGTACATCGGTTGTCAATATTAGCAAATGAAGAGCATTTAGTTTTTTTTCTTTGGCGGTACTAAAAGCCGTTGTTATGTGGCTATGAGAGTTAATTTTTTCACGAACATTCGCAATTGCAATTCCACAAAAGGTCCTGATTAACAATATGGCACAATTATAAAAGAAAGATAGAAAACGGAAGAGGACATTGTGAAGAAGTAATTTGCATCAAATCACTTGCCACAGCATTCTCTCATGTTATGCATGTTTCTTTAACAATTGTAACCTATTAATGATCAGAGGTTTTCGTGGAAATGCAGTTATGAATACGTAAGAAAAAAATAACCATCATAGGCACATAACATTAACTGTTAATATCTGCCAAAAAAAAAAAAGAAAAAAAAAAAAAAACAGATGTTTTTCACTTGCTAATATTGGTAAATGATGTACAACATCTGTATTTGCTCTCATGGTCAAGTGCATAGGAGCGACTATAAAAACCCTTTGTACCGCTGAACCTGCCAAGATGCATAAGACTGAGCCGTCTAGTAAAAAAATAGGTAGAGTAAAAAAATAGGTGAGTGAGAATAACCAAGCTGAAACACGAATTTATTAGCTGGATCATGAACACAGCGGGGTGTAGAAGCAAACTGATTAAATGAATCATGGTAAACTGTAATTGGATATTGATCGTACATCGCCACTGTTCACCAGTTTTGAGATTTTAAAATTGCAATACAATTCTTATGCTAACATACGTGGAAGTTCTTACGTTCCTCTCTAGCTCCTTTTATTACTTCAGCAAAACTTCACACAATGGCCTGGACCAGACACATTGGTAGCCGAGTGAAGTAATAAAAGGAACTGCAAAAGAAAGGTAAGAACAGGCATGTACGCTGGTCATTACAGGTATGAAGCAGCATAGTTGACTCTTCTGAAACCCCTTATAGTTCCCTTTGGCATTTCAACTCTGTTTATGCAAAGGCCTGCACCAAGCGATCTGCTACATTGTTGAAAAACCAAAAGGAACTATATGGGATCTCAGAATGCGTAACTATGATGGACATCGCATAGCAATATTTGCAAATGAAAAATGTGGTAGGCTTTAGAGCAGAAAGTACCTGGCTGACAAACAGGGCTATTTCCGTCGAAATTTTAAATCCAAAAAACCGCATACTTTAAATATGTAATATGTCTATCAGTTATAGTAACAGCTTTTGTTGTAACCAACAAATGTGATTGTCGGCCGACTGCTGGCCACTTTTGAAATGTTCAAATTAAAAAGCAACTGTTATGCTGGTAATAACAACAGGCACACAATCATAAGTAAACCGAGTTTTAAAAGCATGGGCCAAACAGGTATGTACGCAGTAGTTTTTAGGCTCAGATTTTTAGACCAAAAGCGGCGCAAGCACCTATAAGAAGCTGGAGAAGAAAGGTAAGCGCAGGCACGTGCATTTGCCACGATAGGTATAAAGCAGCATAGCTAATCCTTCTAAGACCCCTTACAGTTCCTTTTGGCATTTCAATTCCCTTTATGCAAAGGCCTGCACCAAGCAATCTGCTAGGTTGTTGAAAAACCAAAAGGAACTATATGGGACCTCAGAATGGGTAACTACGATGATCATCGCATGGCAGTATTTGTAAATGAAGAACGTGATAAGCTTTAAAGCAAAAAGAACCTGGCTGACAAACATGGCTGTTTCCTTTGAAATTTTAAATCTAAAAAAAAAAAAAAAAAAACGGTTGTTGGCTGGAAACTTTGCACTTTAAAGTGTATCACGTTCTTTATTTGCCAATATTAGAAAACGATGTTAGATGTCACATCCGTATCTCCCATCGTGTATAAACACCTGAAGCAACACATACCTTAAATATGTAATATTTCCAGCAGTTATAGGCACAGGTTTTGTTGTAACCAACATTTGTATCAGAAATCAGGCACCAATCATCATAGCCCTGCTATATGTGAAGCAAAGAAAAGTGTTTTGACATACCCGATTTAAGAAATCACTGACAGACTAAGTGCATTTCAAAGTCAGAAATATGGGTCAGCGTACGTAAACAGGCCAATGGATTTTGTCCTTGAGCAAGGCATTTCTTTACAGATTTAAGTACTATATATGTAGTATTTCTTAGGCTCAGATTTCTAAACCAAATATACTGCAAAAGGTTTTTGACTTTATTATGGCTGCAAAGAAACGCGGTTGCATAGTAATGCCATCCGGTACTTGCCCTGCCAAGTTATGGAGACAATTTTTGATACCTCACTTTATTTGTATCAGAAAATAGGCAGCAGTCATCGTAGCCCTACTATATATATAGATAGCAACAAAGAATGCCTCGAACGAAGCAGTGGATGCAAAGAAGCACGGCTACATAATAATGTTAGCCGACGCATTTTATTGTCGTTATACAAAGAAGTGCCACGTTGTATTGGTCAGATAGTACTTTCCCACCTAACTATTTCATCATATGGTGGAGAATGCATTTCAAGTACAAGAAAACATACACGTGCACTTTCCATGGTATTAGAAGCTTATGCATATCAGACATTGACATACATTGTACCCACTTTATATGTATCAGAAAAGGGTTGTAGATTCCACCAAGGCTACAAAACGACGCGGTTGCATACTAATGCCATCCGGTACGTGCCCTGCCAAGTTATGGAGACAATAATTGACAACCCAGTTCATTTGTGTTAGAAATTAAGTACCAAGTATCATAGGCAACTATGATGAACATCGTACGTGAATATTCGCAAGTATGCAGTATTTCCATTAGTTATGAGCACAACTTCCGTTGCAACTAACGAACGTAACCAACATGAGTTATAACAATGTGCCATAGTATAGCAGGAATATATCTTATAGAGCGACGGCTTCGACGACGTTTTGTCACACTGTCAGTCACAATAATTATAACAAAATCAAATTTTAAAGGTATGGGTTCAACAGGTATATGTGCAGCAGTTTTTAGGCTCAGATTTTCAAATCAAAAGCAGTACAAACAGTTACAGGGCCCATCATGGGTACAAAGAAACACGGTTGCATAATACTGCCATCCGGTTCTTGCCTTGGAAAGTTATAGAGATAATATGTAACAAACCACTTTGTTTGCGTCAGAAATTAGGCAATTATCATCATAGCCCTGCTGCATGGGAAACAAACAAAAGTGTTTTTACATAGCCAGTTTAAAGCTGCACTAAGCAGCACAATGCTGAGCACGCACTAAGAACGACGGAAAACGACGTCGCAGCCATTTCTAAAGCACAATCTAACCAATACCACGTACGATGACTCTGCATAGGGCCAACGAAAACGGCGCCAAGGTAGAGGCGGAATTTGGGCTAGCACAGGCCCAGTGTTTTGTTGCCGAACTGGTACCGTTCATACAACAGTAAAACGACGAAAAAAAGGTCAAAGCCGTTGCTCTATAAGAATAATATATATATATATATATATATATATATATATATATATATAATATATATATATATATATAACTGTTATGCTAGCAACAATAGCAGACATAACACTTATAAATAAATCGAGCTTTATGCAGCAGTTCTTAGGCTCAGATTTCTAAACCAAATAGGGTGCAAAACATTTTTGCCTCCACCATGGCTGCAAAGAAACACGGTTGCATAGTAATGCAATCCGGTAGTTGCCCCACCAAGTTATGGAGACAATATTTAAGAACCTGTTTCATTTGTATAAGAAAACAGGCAGTAATCATCATAGCCACAAAGAAACACCAGTATGATACACAAAGGAATTCCATGCAATTGTTAAAAGGAAATATAAATATAAGCCATTGTCATGATAGACATGCAAATGAAATGTGCCTGTAAATGAAAGGATTAACACCATAACAAAGGCCACAAATGTAATAAGCAAGTGCATAGCCATTTCAGTATACCTTTGCAGAAAGTGCAAACACGCGTTTCACCTGCACACTCAAAAGCACAGGCGTCAAAACATATACACAACAAAAACCCACAACACATACGTAAAAAAATGATAAAGCACCCACCAATCGCCTCCCCTTCTTTTTATCAGGATTTTTTTTTTTTTTTTTTTTTTTTTTTTTTTTTTTTTTTTTTTTTTTTAGTTCGATGAAAATGTGTGTAGAGGACTGATATGCAGAAGCTTCTAATGGCAGGAAAAGTGCACGTGTATATTGCATCGTACCTGAAACACAATCCCAACCATCCAATAATAAAGTTAGGTGGGAAAGTACAACGCAGCCAATACGACGTAGCGTTCTAATGTATTAAGCCGAGGAGAATGGGCCAAAGCACCATAAAAGGCCAACGTTTTTTGGGCTAACGCAGGTCCACAACTAATTTCGCCAGCTGCGCTAGAAAGGAACAGTGGGACGACGTCGTAGTAACACTTATAAATAAATCGAGCTTTATGCAGCAGTTCTTAGGCTCAGATTTCTAAACCAAATAGGGCGCAAAACATTTTTGCCTCCACCATGGCTGCAAAGAAACACGGTTGCATAGTAATGCCATCTGGTACTTGCCCCGCCAAGTTATGGAGACAATATTTAACACCCTGTTTCATTTGTATCAGAAAACAGGCAGTAATCATCATAGCCACAACGAATAAGCCTACTAAGAATCATAAAAAGAGGATATGGCCAGCATGGCTGCAAGCCTAGTGGCTTGCCCCGCCAAGATATAGACCAACTAAACTTTAATCCTCTTATCTTGCAGACTGACAAAGTGAAACAAAGTCTATAGACCTTTGCAAAGACAATCACTGATGTTATACCATAAAAGCCATCGACAACTAACGCAATGAAAATGTTTGTCAATAGCTGTTGTTCCAACATAAAATAAACCTACAAAAGAAACATGGTAAATAGTTTAACAACTTTTACAAACCACATAGAATAAACACATAACAATTCGGTTATCAGGTAAGAAAATAACGTACAAAAGCAAAAATACTTTTGACATAAAGTATTCTATTTGTATGAAGGAAAAAAAAAAAAACTATAAAAAGCTAAAAATAAAAGCAATGAAACACAATCAGCCAACTGATCCAGTGGAATCATATATACCATAGAGCAATAACTGTGTAGCAAAATAATAACAACAACAAAAACTTAAATATAAAGGCCAAAAATAATCAATCAAACAAAAACATACAGGCCTAAATCGACTAACAGCAGCAACAAAATCCAAAACCTCAAAGCATAAAATCAGCAAAATCGACAGTTAAGTGCAACAAAACCCCAAATCTCAAAGCATAAAATTAATGACCCCGATAATTAAAACCCTAGATGTAAAGTCCACACAACAACAACAGAACCCTAAATCTAAAATAAATCAACCGACAATGACCCCGATAATTAAAACCCCAGATGTAAAGTCTACACAACAACAACAACAAAACCCTAAATCTAAAATAAATAAACCGACAGCAGAAACCACAGAAACAAAACCCTAAAACTAAAAGCAAAGAATCAGCAATAGTGAAAACCCTAGCTGAGAAATGCTATGCGTTTAAGATAAGCTTGTAAATTGTGAAATCCGGATAAGATGAAATCCGAACATGTGGGTATAATGAAAGCGACATTGTACCTATAACAAATGACTTAATAACAACCACACAAACACATACGATCGTATAGTTAGATGCAAAAGTACGATGCAAGCATACGAACCGATCTACGGAGAAATGGCAAGGAAAGTTCACGTGCACGCTTTACTGGAATACAACCCCCACCACACGATCAAATAGTTAGGTAGGAAAGTACTATCTAAGTTAATAACAAAGTAGCGACAAAAACAGGGAAGCCGAGGAGAATGGGCCAAAACTGCAAAAAAATGCCGGCGTATTTTGGGCTAACGCAGGCCGCAGGCCCACAACTAATTTCGCCAGCTGCACTAGAAAGGAACAGTGGGACGACGTCATAGCCGCTGCTCTATAAGATATATATATATATATATATATATATATATATATATATATATATATATATATATATATATATATATATATATATATATATATATAATACGTTTACAAGTTAAACTTGCAACATCTATTATTCTTTCATCATTCAAATTACATACCAATATATGCACTCATGATGTCCGTTGCTATGAAGTAATTACTTAAAAACACCTTCATTAATATGAAACGCATGTTATCAATGACTAATGAATTTTTCTTTTTATTTTAAATTATGCAAATGTCCTTTTAAGTTATTTTACATTTTAAAAATACAGCTACAACCACATTACTAAACAATAACATAAAACAAAAAAGTAACAACTTTTAGCTATCATTCTCATCTACCAGTATCAGCTTACAATTAGCAGTTATTAGCTTATAACTATCAGTTTACAGCTAGTTTTACTAAACATAGCCTTTAGGTGTTTATGCTTAATGAGTAATGTTGTTGCTATTATCTAAAGACAAATTTGAGATAAGATTTAGAGTCCCATAATACAAGAAAGTCATTTGTTTTAACCTAAATAGTACAAAAGGAAAGTTGCCAAGCGGGGAGCAGAATGATGATTTTAAGACAAGATTTAAGGTTAAAGTGTCTAGAAAAGGTGGAAAGTTACCATAATTTCAATCTTTATTAAACAAAATCCCTACACATTTTCTATTGATCTGCCTTTCAACTTCCATATATAGTTCCATGACCCCATCCACAAATAAAAACCCTAGGGTTTGTACAATATCTCCCTCAATCAATTGGTAATCATGGAAGGATAGGGGAGTCTTTATAAATAAATAAAAATGGTCATTCTTAAATCATCCATTCAACTTATTCGAATTCTTTTTTCTTTATTTATAAAGCTATCAAATTATGTGCTATGATTTCAAGTAGGTCAATTCAGATTGTATATACCGTTTCATTTCTTTTATTAGCAAAAAGTTTACGTGTATATGACATTGGAAGGGGTTGCATCGGTTTGAAGATGTACTCCGGTTAGAACTGTTCGTCGAGCCAACCTTTATGTGAGGATGTACTATTTTTGTGAACACATAAAAATAACTTTTGTAAATGAAATGCATTCTTAAAGTTACTTTATACTATTTGTACAAAAAAATATACGATATCAACTCTGAGTAAAGAAGTAATAACTTCGATTTTTTGGTCGTTGGTATAGTTTTGTTCAATTCTATGTCTTGTGAATATTAATTGTATTAGGTTTTCCTTTTTTTTAAATGACTCTTGATTGCTTTTCAAAAAGAAGAAAATAAGTGAAAATGTGGGTGTCCCACCTAAAAGCCCATGAAAATTTAATCGAAAGCATTTAGCGTCATGAGCTACCCATGTAAATAAAGATTATTACGGAGTATTATTTCTCACGATCATCTGCATATAAAGTGTTGAGTTTTCAACTACTTTCAAAAATCCATCATTACTCATTCAATCCACTTTTATTTAGGTTCAATCTCTATAAATTAAATTAACTTCATATGATGCATGTTTCGGTGAAAAACTCAAAATCCTTAAAATCTATCGACTACTAGAGCTCGATTTCGAAGCAATAAAGTTAGGAAATTTGCAAAATTGACATTCAAGATGATATTTATTTACAACATGACTCAACTTTGTGTTATATTACTAAAATTAGGACTTTATTTTGTGAAATGAGATTGTTTTTAATTTAAATACGAATTATCACTTGTGCCATTTTTCTAAGCAAATGTGGTTTCTCACTTTGAGAGTTTTTAAAGAGTTTTTAAGATTTTTTAAGGGTCACTGCGGAAAAACATATCGATATGAAAAAATAAAGAGTAAAGGTAGATTAGTAGTTTCACATTTTTTTGGTTTGAAAGTTTTAATCAAATGTTTTATATATATATATATAGTGGGACTATATATATATATATATATATATAAGTTCTCGCAAGAAAGTGCCCTTATATATATATATATAGTAGAACCTCTATAAATTAATACTCGATAAATTAATAACCTCGATAAAACTAATAATTTGTCCGGTCCCAACTTGAGACCAGTACAAAATTGGACCCCAATCGATAAAATAATAAGATAATAATTTTTTTGAAATCTCAATGTAAATATATTGGTCCCAACGAAACTATAAATTAATAATTCCCCAAAATATTCTAAAATTCTAAGATTGTCTAGTAAAAAAAGAATCTATAGTCACTTGTTGATTGTTCATGGTTGATTTTTTTAACACCTTTTAGTTTAGAAGCCATAGTAGATGTGATTATAAAATTTATCATTGGACATTTTATAGTGATCAATTTAGAACCATATACATTGAACTATCTTTAATTCAAAACAATGAACTTGACAACTTCATTTAATTTGTTAATGTACATTGGATATGTAAATTTTGAAGGTCATACATGAACCTCTTTAAATTAATAATTTATTAATTTATCGATATAATAATATCTCGCTAAAGTAATAAAATATCCTGGTCCCAACATTATTAATTTATAGAGGTTCTACTGTATATCGGAGATGTACAGTAATGCTAAAATAATACTCCGTAGTTTGTAAAAAAATTTCAATAAAGAATGTGGAAATACGGTTTTACAAAATTCATTCTTGTGCACCATTGCTGACGTGGCAAACAAAAAAACAAGATATTGTTTTAGAACAAATTAAAATCTCATTTATGCATGTACATGAGTATTTTAGCAAAATTATAGATATTGGTCCAAATATATCATGTTGACCAGATATCATATTTCTCTTGAATGTTGCATTTAAAAAAGATCACACAATGATACGTACCTGATTCGCCTTTTTGATCTACTTCTGTATTCAACTTTACAAAAATCTCTCACACTGTAAGTATATCAAACAAACGACAGGATATATGGTATACAAGATTTGCCTGGATACTATGCATTTGCCACAAAATGAAGAACAAAACATGGGAATGATACTGCTCACTGACAAAAGGTAGCACGAGGAATATGGGCGAGGTCTATAATTCTATTTCAATTCATTCATGAATATAACAGATTTCAAACATTTGAAACATATGTAATGTAATGAGATACCAAAATGCAACCAAATAAGATTAATTAAACTTCAAAGTTGTACTGCATTCCATTTTCACTTCTTCTATCATACTATCAAATATGAGATGATCAGATGAGGGTTATTGCATGCCCGTTAATGTTATCAAAGTTACTTGTATTGTCTAATCAGTTAGAGTAATAATAAGTTGTACTACATTCCATTTTCACTTCTTCTATCATAAAGCTAGCACATCTATTCGGAAGGGCCATGAAACTAGTTATTATACATGTCTGTCGCGAACCCAGTTATTCTAGTTGCAAGTCTTTTTAGCGAAGCCAATTATTCTGGCTAGTTACATGACATTAACGTAACATTTATTCTAGTTACATGACTTCAACTTATAAAAGGCTATTTTACTACCTAATAATCTTTCAAGATAAGGAACAAATAAAAGAACAATGTTGTGTGGTGTAAATCACAAAATCTTAAAGTTGGGAACTTAAGCAAGAAACTGAATATTTTGTTATCTGATATTGTATTGTCTTATGCTCAATGGACACATGTATTTCTTTTTCTAGTTAGACATTGTGATCCATCGGACCACTATAATTCTTACGTGACATGACAAAATTATTAACGGCTATTTTGTTATCCATCTAGTCTAAAATCACAATGTGGTTGTAAGAGATTTAACTAAGATTTTTTTTTTTTGAACGGCGAATTTCTTAGATAATTTGGATAAGACATTCGCACCCGCCTTACCGGCGAGCTCTCATCCACCACAGACCAGACTATGTTGTCTTAACCGGGCCCACGCTGGTCGTGGGGATTCAACGACGTCCTCCCGGAAACCGTACCGCCTCCACACAAGTTTAACTTGCTGGAGTAACGGCCGGATGAAAACCGGGTTTCGGCTCAGTTCGAACCCTCAGCCACAATCGGGATCGACTTCATTGCCTGGGACCAACCGAGCTTGTGGCCCACTGTGAAGACTTCCCGGATCGGTCACCCAATCCGGTACTACTTTACACATTACTCACTTAACTGAGTAAGTGCCAGCCATCGGGCCACAAGCGTGGTCCTAAGAGATTTAACTAAGATTCATACTTTTGGCGAACAGACACGTACCCATACATTCACATGCACAACCCTTTGTGGATGATCAAAATTGGAGTTGACATCTATCACACAACTAGACTATTTCATGTTACATTTCATTTAAGATATTTGAGATCAATATAAAACACAACTTATTTACTGATCTAATAAACAGATTCTGATTGTTTATTTTTGGGTTTATGTATATATGAAGGCCACTCAAATTTTCAACTTTTAACAAATAGGCCACTCATTTATTGAAATGAACTTATTGACTGCCCAATTATATGTTTGTTTACGTTTACACCAATTCCGGCCATATACATACCCGAAAACTATAAAATATAAATAAGATATCAATCTATAACTTATCCAAGCAATACGAATGAAAAAGTTTGATGTAAAATACCGATTATACCCTTAATTTATATATTATTAAAATACATTGGAAGGACAAAATTGAAATTTCGACTGGTATTTATTCTTATTAGTTTAATATGTTAGTGTTTGGTTCGTTCTGGCCGTTTGATAATTATCCAGATTAAATTTGACCGAAATTAGTGTAAACGAAGATAAATATATAGTTTGGTGGACTATAAGTTAATGTGTGGCCTATATGGGAAAAAGTTAAAAGTTGAGTGGCCTCCCAATATATTATCCCTTTATTTTTCATATATATATATATATATATATATATATATATATATATATATATATATATATATTATATATAACAGTATGCGTATGACGTCATCAAATGCAATTGCCCAGTAATCAGGCTGATTGCCCAGTAATGCCATGTCATAATGCCATGTAGGCAGAATTTCTTCATAATTTTTTTTTAATTCTTTTTTAATTAAAATTTGTATGTTAATCCGAAATTAAAAATTTAATTAAAATTGCCATTTGCAAGATTCGAACCTGGGCCATTTAATCCACATACAAATGCTTCAACCACTAGACCAAGCCATTTTTTTGTGATTTACAATACAAAATAAGTAAGTCATGCTTAAAAATTTGATATTGTTAAGCTATATTTAAGGAATAGATTATGTATATAATCGGTTGACAATAATCTCAAAACCCTAATATGATTCATTCATTATATCATTTTTTTTTTTAATTCTGTAAAAAAACACAGCCCATTCATAATATACTTTTTCTCTGCTTATCGATTTTGCTCATTCATAAATCCTGCATGGTTTGAGGCAACTGAGGTAACCGATATACTTGGCTTTTGATAAATTATCATATATATATATATATATATATATATATATATATATATATATATATTATATATATATATATATATATATATATATCATATATTGTCTGATCTACCAAAAAACATCTATGGATTCTTGATTATTGTTTTAGGTTTGGGAGGTAAAAGCTGCGTATTTGACCATCAAACCCTGATTATAGATGGGATAATCAAATACAACAATTTTTTTTAGGGATAATTATTACAATGCCCCAGTTGCCCAATGCGTTTGCTTATCCGCCCCGATTTTAGAAAATTCTGATATTAGACCAGGGCAACCTGTCCTTTTTGGGCGCTTTTCTGCAAGTGACAAGTGTCCTTTTCTGACTATTTTTTGGGCAACTTGGGTATTTTTTGGGCAACTTGTGTATTTTTTGGGCAACCGGAGGACACTTGTCATCGTATGGGTCGAGATGCCTAGTTGCCTGGTCTAATATCAGAATTTTCTAAAATCGGGTAGGATAAGCAAATGCATTGGGCAACTGGGGCATATTAGTAATTATCCCATTTTTTTATTATCTTATCAAAGAGTTGTTACTGTTGTAGGGGTCTTCAAACTATATATACATGAATATTTACCCAATTGTTTGTTTGGCTTGACTTTTTATATATATACTAACATAACGAGCATGACTCTCGCATTCCTTACCTTTGCTTTCTAAATTTCAGGTATTAGCAGGCTGGAAAACGACATGTTTGATGTCAAATATTTATGCATGGGCCGTCTCTTTTAGGCCTGAGAACTTGAAGTAACTGTTGGTATGAACCCGATGTTGTTGTCTGGATTCTTAACAATCAATTATGTTTATTAATCTAGAGTGATGTAAAGGTGAGTTTGTTTCTTCTGGTTTGATTCTCAAAAATATATTGATTGCACTGGAAATTTATAGGTGATCCTTTGAATATTGATTTTTATTTTTATTATTATAGGAGAAAATAACAAGAATAAGAACTCACAGTAAATGTTACGTTGTTTTCTATTGTTGTATTCACGATACCTGCTATGCACAGGTCTGGCGTGTAAATGGTCAAGAGAAGACTCTTCTTCCAGTCCCTGATCAACCTAAGTCTCAACCAACCAACTAACGAGGTGTGAACCTACAATCAGACATGCTGGCCTACTACAATCAGGTTATTTATCATTTTATGTTGCTAGATCAGTGTTATACTTTTTAGTTTTTGCCATTAGATATTATATCTAACTGCTATCAAGTATGGGTTTTGTTTGTTGCATTTTTGGCTTCTGTAAGGTCTTTGCTCTGAAATGCATAAGCATAGTAGCACTCTCTTTTCATGAAGAACATAAGTTTTTAGAGGTGATTTGGAAAACTTCACGAATAAGGCATCCGAACATCATAACACTTCATGGGTACTGTGTAGAGCAGGGGCAACATATGGTGGTGTCTGGTCGTTGTTCCTTCTAACTGTAACACACACCCTTTTTATGTTTTAGATTGCTTACATTAACAATTTGTGAGTGACTCTAGAAAATCTGTTGGTGATGTTGCAGGGCTTGGCTTGGTTGGAGGTTGAGGTGACGAATCTTTCCACAAAAGCGGTAAAAGGTGATATAAAATTGGTTAACAAGTACTTGGGTGTTTCAACTGTCTTTAAGATACATTAAATACTTCTAATGTATACCCGTTAGCTATTTTTGTTACTCCCTTGTCTGATCAAAAGAAATGGTGCCACCTTTACCTTACCTTCAAATGAACCAATGTGAGTTTTACAGCATTGTAAATCGTCAAACGATTTATGCCGTAGTACCCTTTACTTACCACCGCATCTAATTCCTGCACGGTTTCTTCTTTAACCTCAGTATTATCAATCACCGCAGCAGAAGCATCTTCTTGAGGTTCAGCTTTCACCTCCTTAACCTTCTAATTATACTTTCTTTACAGATTCAGTAGGTTGAGGCACGTGACTCAAACACTCAACATCACGTTCTTTCTCTGAAGAACAGAAGCATTGTGTTGATAAAAGGTGATAAAATGGGTAGAAACATAACAGGTCAAAACGATCTTGGGTTAAAATGGGCTTTTTTAAAGATATTCTCATGCCATTAGCAGGGTCATTTAATTTGTCATAATGTAGCGTTATTGCGTACCATTTGGCATCATGACTATTTACTGTCGATATTATTAATGCTTTTTTGTATATTAATTTTAGTCTATGTTGACGATCTGTATTATGTTTCGACAGCAGGTATAGCCCCCATTGCATCTGCCACAGCAACCGCATCAGCATCTAGAAAAGACAATCAAATGGCCAAAACATACATGGTTGTGGCCTGATCTGCCACCTTGGTCGCAGTTCAATGTGTCGAGGCTATGGTAGCCGAACGCGAACATCTTATCGCTGCTGTTGATTTTGTTGTTAATGTTAATTCACATTGATATATACTAACCCTCACTGATGTTGCTGCATGAGGTATATTTTGTTTTTGTGTTTATGTTTTGTTACTTTTCTCATATAACGACCACATGTCAATTTAGAACACTTGCAATGCGAGTTTTTATGTTATAATCTGGCTATACATTAAGAATTCGTGTTTTATAGCTTTACTTGGAGTTGCAACTCAAAAGCCAAGGGCATCAAAGAAAGTATGGAAATATATCAGCAGTTTTACCTTTTGATAACGATAGTCAACGTAAACCAAAAACAATGGAAAGAGTGGCGGTGATGTTGTAGAATCTAACTTATTTGAAAACTCAACTTCTATGCAGGGGAGTATTTGGGTCTAACTGGAGACAGGCTCAATGGAGTTGAAATGATTGCCTGTAGACTCACTACACACTATTCACTTAGTGCAGTTAGTATCTTCAAAGCATTTTTTGAAAGCATTTTAAATTTCTGCGTTTCATGAGTACCTATGGTTAACTTACAAAAACTTTCACAAGTTGAAGAATGTCTCATGAATCTGAGAACCGATGATCCTTCTGTCATTGAGTCTTTTCTTCAAAAGTACAATGACCTTGACTATCCCAATAACTCCAATGTTATTCGAAGGTAAGCTTTGTGATTTCTTTTCAATGTCCCCAATCCTTTAAATAATTTTTATGCTGTATTTTTTGAATTTACTAATCTATAAAGTTAGATTTTTCGCCCTTCAAGTTAGATTTTGAGGTAATTCAACATTTTGTACTGGATATTATCTTTAAAGCAAAGTTCAACTGATTTTAAATGTCAATTCTTTCTAATGGATTTTGTACAAATATGTTTAATTTCTTACAGGAAATGAGTTGAGTGCACATGGAAATGGAACAAGTATATCAACATCACATTGCGTTGGAGCTGTAGTTGCTCGATCGTCTGATATGGATGGTCCAATAAGCCAGAAGTTGCTAAGGCTTCTAAAGGCCCAACTATATTGGTGTTGACGACTGCTGGGCTTATTAATGTGTCTTCTGCTGAGAAGGATCCTAAAATTAGTGCTACTGTTTGGGTTGGTTATCCGGGCCAAGCTGGAGGCAGTGCTATTGCTGCTTTTTTATTTGGAACACATTATCTAGGTTCACCAAAAATTTGCGACCATAGTGTGCAACACATAAAACCATAAACTAAATTAATATAAAATGCTTAAATTTTTCAATGTATATGATTTCAGGAGGAAAGCTACCAATGGCATGGTATAAACATGACTATCTATCAAAGGTACTGATGACAACAATGGACATGAGATCAAACAAAGCAAGTGGCTACCATGTCGTACGTATCGTTTCTACAAAGGCCCGGTCATGTACCCCTTCGGGCATGGAATTAGCTACTCAAATTTCATATCTACACCTAATATAAATTTAGTGAGCACTATGATTGCAGGTGGGCACTCCATAAAATATTAGCCGAAAACAACAAATAAATGAGTAATTGTATCCTAATATATTCAGATTATATAACAATGAGTCTCTTTTCAGGTGGTAGTGGAGGAAAAGGAACATGGGGTGGAGTGCTTGATAGGGATTATAATCACATCATCTACACTAATGACCCAAATCTTAGCAGTGAGGTATGTGTATCAGTCTTCTTTTATGAATTTTATAGTACATCTTCCAGTGACTCTGTGAGTCGTGATGGCTGCACACATTCCAGTCACACCAACACATTAAATCGATGCAATCATGTTTGATATTAAAAAAAACCTGAATCGACCCATTCTTAGTTGAATGGGTTGAACTTTTTTCATAACACAAAAATTTTGGACCAAGGTAAGCTATACCCAATAAGCCATTCTCTAGAATATAAATCCACACACCCTCAACATGTATAACGTAGACAAGAATGGTTTAACAATAAGTCCTCCGTTGGTAAAGTAAAGATACCTCCCAGAGTCGGCAAGGGAAGCATCCTTAGAGTTGCTAGTGAAGGTGACATTGGTCTAAAAGGGTATATATTCTATGAGCTATGTTACTGATTATCAACTATAATATGTATGATAGGTTAATCTTTTTTAAAGTCGTTTAACAAAAGTATAAGCCTCGATTTGCTCAGTCTTTTAAATGATTTGTTATATTATGTAACACTTAAAATCCACAAACTTGTAAAATGACCAAAATGCCCCTGCAAGTTTAAAAATCATTTAAAAGCTTATAAAGTATCAAATAAATCCCAAACTTCTGGCAATGCACAAGTTATGATTCCAAATAATTTTAACAACTTCATTTAACATTTATACAAGTGGAAAAATTACCAAAATACCCCTAAGAGTGCCGAATGACTTATATTTAGTTTTATGTTGATTTAAAATGATTTAAATTTTGTAAAAGAGGAAATAATCAATCACAATTAATTGACAACTAACCTACCGAAATTTTGGTCTTATCTTTCCCCCCTATGACTCGGTTTCATCATTAAAATAGTCATTCCATAATTTTGTTCCAAAACCCTAATTGCCGAATAGAAAATAAAAACACACAAACAATTTCTTTTGCCTCCATCCGATCCTCTAAAATTCCTAAAGCAATTTTTTGAGCTTGATCATCATCCAAGGAGTCCTAGAAAAATCATTGTGAAGGTGTCCTTTGCACGATTCGATCTTGGTGAATTTTCTCTTGTCGCAATAGCAAATACAAGGTATAATTCGAAATAATTCATGCGACCTTCTAAAAATTCGTTTCTTATTTTTCTCATGTTCCTTGTATCATATGTGATCCATGAAAAATAGATTTGAGGCTGTTCTTGGCTGGATTCGTGTTTTGAGAATTTTTGTTCTTGTCGAGCCTATTTTTAAGGTAATCCCTAAATAAATTCAATCGAGCTATATAAAATTCGTTCATGATTTTTCTCATAATCCTTATATCGTGTATACTCTGGGAAAAATGTTGGAAAGGTTGTGGAGAAGCTTTTGGAGTCACTTTGGATTTTCGGTTCGTTTTTCATTCACGCGTACAAAAGAATTCGTGCGCCTCTTTTCACATGTTTGAATCTGGTTTTGGTATTTTTCTCAGACCTTATACGCTCTAAGAACATCAAATAAAATGCTTAACTCAACCCATGCACGTTCTATGAATTATACGAAATAATAACCATGAAAACGTATAAAATTTGTGTAAAATGTTATGCGACTGATCTGGGTTGCATGTATAATTTATTTACATGTGTTATAATATTTTAAGACCTGGAAAAATATTGGGAAGAATTAACATGGCCTAGATCTTTGTTTTCGAATTAATTTGGTTTAATCGGATTATGAAGAAAATGTGTAAAATGGAAAAGAAATGCATGCGATCTGGAAAAAGGGAATTAGGGCTTGTTTATGTCATCATAAATAGTGTTTAATAATGAGATAATGATTGGAAATGATTAGGGATCGATTAGGGTTTTGTTTTGTTAAAGAATTGTGGTTAACGATTTGTTTAAAATGTTTTGGGTGAGTTTTGTAACTTTTAAAACTCATGGGTTATTTTTAAAAACTTATTTTGGAATGTGTACTGTTCGTATAAAATATAAGTTGAGGGGGCCTAGTATTATTTTTATATTTTAAGGGATTAAATTGTCTTTATAAATAAATTATAATTCGATTTGCTAATAAATAAAATATAGGGACTAAATATGTAATTTTTGGAAAGTTAAAGTCGAATTGGGTAAGGAATTATATTCAGGGGCTAATGTGTAAATTTGGATATTTATTGGACTAATGTGTAATTATTATTAATTAAAGATTGAAAATGTAAACTTTAAGGATTAATTATGTAAACAAATTAAATGGAGGGACCTATTGTGTAAATATTGAATATTTGAAGGTCAAGTCATACAACTTACTAAAATAAGTACTCATTGTGTAAATTTGTTAAATTAAGGGTTAATGTGTAACTATGAATATTTAAAGGGTTAAAGTGTAACTTTTATAATACAAGGATGTAAAATGTAAATTATGGAAACCTGAGGACCAAAGGTGTAAACATGATAAAGATACCTTATTTCCAGCTAACAATGATCTGAATAAGTTATGTACTCAATATTTCTGAAAGTGGAAACTTACTGATTATGGAAACTTTCTAAAATTAGAAACTTACTAAAAGGGGAAAGTTACTTGAAATGGAAAGATGTTTAATTAAGAATAATTTGTAATCCCCTGCTACTCCTTTAGGTGTGAAGAAGGAGAGACCTTGAGCTTTCCCTCATTTCTGTGCTTGTTTCTATTTGTGCTTTCGTCATAAGGTACGGATACTCTGCCCTGTTCAGTAAGGGTTCCTATACACTATACATTGATGTTGACTTATGATTCTGTTAAGGTTTCCCAAGCCATTGCTATGATCCCCATTTGTTTATGATCCTTTGCTTGTGAACCATGATCTGATGAACCTTTGACTTGGACCTTGATACTATTTCTGCACCTTTGATATGAACCCTCTGTTATGAACCTATTATGATGAACCCTGGATTATGACACATCTGATTTGACATGACTTATGACTCTTAGTTTGATACCCGAGCCACTTTTCTGTTACCTAGCCAGGAAGGTAACCTGGCCGTGTCTGTGATGCACCACTGGCATGACTCATGTGTGGGTGAGTGATTCCTCACACCGTCCCCATTCTGATTATGATATGCGCATTACTTTGATTATGGATTATATATGTTTCTGGGGGGCGTATGGATTGCAATCCTAGATCTGATCTGTTTAGTGGATTTAACTGTATATGCTATGATATGATTTGTCTGGTGACTGGTGCTTGTGTGCAATACACGCCTTTCACATTTATCTGGGAGCTGATCACTCCATTTGATACATGAGGACACCCCTCATATTATCTGGTTGCCTAAGAGGTATCCCCTCTGCATGTGTATGATTATGAGTATGATATGATATGTTTCTGGGCTGTGGTAGATGACTATCCTATTCTTTTATTTCTCATTTGTTCTGATTTATACCTTATGATGTTTCCCAGTGCTTCATTATATTTCTGTTTCGTTATCTTTGTTATATTATGTATCTGTTCACTGAGCTTTGTAAGCTCAGCCGCACGTTTTTTTTTTCCGTGTGCGGCAGGTACCTAGCTGGGAGATGGATTTATGCTTGGGATGAGAGTTAGTGGAGCTTTTGCCTTAGATGATGTCCTACCCTAGTCTTACCATTTTTGTTTCAGCATTTTGATTATGGATTCATTTCGTTATGTATTTCTTTTGGATTATTTCTCTCTTTCATTTGAGACTTATGTATTGAATTCCAGTCGTGTTGACTTGGTTTATTTAATGATTATGTTTATTGGCTTCCGCTGTGAATATGTATGTATGCTTTGATTTGTCACCATAATGTGATGCTTCTACCCTTGCCGGGTTGGGGTGTTACAATTATGGTATCAGAGCCAGGTTGCGACCTGTCGTACATAAGCTTTGGCCTGTGAAACATGTGGACCATAGGATTTGACCCTTAAGTTTAAGATTTGACTGGTGAGGTTTTGGGTAGGCATAGGTTCTGCTTCGTCTTCCATTTCGTGCTTATTTCCCTTATGATTTGCTAATTCTTTTCATGATCATTCAGATGGTGAACACTCGCTTTACTCAGTACACTAATGGGGATGATGGCCCCAATTTTGAAGAGATGATAGCCGCTGCTGTGGCTGCTGCTATGCCTAAAGTGGTGGCTGAGGTCACCACTAACATCAAGAATGGGGCTAGTTCTTCTGGAGGTGGTGGTGGTGGCGATGCTCAACCCACTGCTCCACCCGCTGCTCCTCCAGCTGGTATCCACGTGTGGATCGAGAGGTTTAATAAGCTAAAGCCTCTCTCTTTCAGGTCCGCTGCTACTCCCCATGAGGCGGAGGACTGGATTACGCACGTCGAGAAATTGTTTCGTGTTCTGGGATGTGCTGACGAGTTTAAAACTCGTTTGGCCACATTCAAACTAGAGGGTGATGCTCAAAATTGGTGGACTGCTCTTGTTCAGGCCAAAGGGGATGATTTTGCTGAGACTTGTTCGTGGGCAGATTTTATTGAGGCGTTTTATAAGCAGTACATTCCTATGGCAGAGCAGCTGAGGTATGAGAGGGAATACGGGTCTATTCGTCAGGGTGATCATGAGTCTTCTGGAGATTTCATGCAGCGTTTCTTGCGTCTGGCTAGTTTCGTGGGGCCAGAGGTTACTGGGGATTCTTTTCGACAGGCTCGTCACTTCAAGTGGGCTCTTAAGAGATGGGTGTTAGACCGGATCGTTAACACTCCATTTGATGATGTGGCTAGTGTTCAGGATGCCGCGCGTAACATCGAGTTGTTACATGCGGACAGGGTGTCTAATAAGCGTGATAGGGATGGTAACCGGGTAGATTTTCGGGGTCGGCAGGACCAAAGGCAGGATTCTCGAGGTCGTCAGGACCATGGGCATGATCAGCGGGGTCGCCAGGACCGAGGTTATGATTATAGGCGGCAGGATTCCAGGAACCAGGATCGTCGGGATTCTGGTAGGTATGGTAGTGATCGACAGGGACAGGGTGGTAATAACCGGCGTAGGGATTCTCAGCAGTATCAGCAGTCGGGATCTTCGGGTCAGAGGGGTTCTGTTCAGGCTCTACCTCCTCCTCCTTTATGTACTACATGTGGGAAACCACATCCGGGTCCTTGTTACAAAGCTTCTGGTGGTTGCTTCTCTTGCGGGTCTACTCAGCACAAGGTCAGGGACTGTCCTAAGAAGAATGTTGGTGAACCTAAAGTCGATACTAGGACCGCTCCTACTTCAGGCTGGGTTTATTCTTTGACACGTGACCAGGCAGCTAGCACCTCAGGTACTATTACGGGTTTTCTGTATATTGGAGATCGTATTGTTTTTGTTTTATTTGACACCGGTGCTACGCATTCCATAATATCCACTTCACTTGCAAATAAAATAAACGCAAACCCAACTCAATTAATGAACCGAATATCTATTGCTACCCCGATGAAAACTCATGTGATTATTGATGTCGAGTATGTTAATTGCCCTCTCCGTTTCGATGATCGTATTCGTTCTGCGAACCTTCTTCCCATTGATATGGTTGATTTTGATATTATTCTGGGCATGGACTGGTTAGCTGCTCATAAGGCGACCATTGATTGTTATGCTCGTAAGGTGATCTTTGGTGATCTTCATCATCCTGATTATGTTTATTCTGGTTCCCAACCTCTGAAATCTGTAAAGATCATTTCGGCTATGAAAGCCCGTGCATTGATTTCGCATGGCTGTCTTGGTTTTCTTGCTTCTATTAAAGATACCTCTGTTGATGTACCTAGCATTGATAGTATTCGTATTGTGCGCGATTTCGCCGATGTATTTCCGGATGAACTTCCTGGCATTCCTCCTGTCAGGGAAGTCGAGTTTAGCATTGATCTGATTCCGGGTGCTGAACCCATATCTAAAGCTCCCTATCGTATGGCACCGATTGAATTGAAAGAATTGAAGGAGCAATTGCAAGAACTGTTGGAAAACGGTTTTATTCGTCCGAGCGTATCTCCTTGGGGTGCTCCTGTGTTGTTTGTGAAGAAGAAGGACGGGAGCATGCGCCTTTGCATTGATTATCGAGAGCTTAACCGCATTACGATTCGTAACCGCTATCCCCTTCCGCGCATTGATGATCTGTTCGACCAACTGCAAGGGGCGAGGCATTTCTCTAAAATCGATCTAAGGTCAGGTTATCACCAGCTTAGGGTGAGGGAGCAGGATGTTCCCAAAACGGCCTTTCGGACTCGGTATGGTCATTATGAATTTTTGGTTATGCCTTTCGGGTTGACCAATGCTCCGGCTGTGTTTATGGACCTCATGAACCGGGTATTCCATGAATTTCTCGATAAGTTCGTCATTGTCTTCATAGATGATATCCTTGTGTACTCCAAAACCGAGGCGGAGCACGAGCAGCACCTCAGTATGGTTCTAGAGATTCTTCGACAGCAGCGATTGTATGCAAAGTTTTCGAAGTGCGAATTTTGGTTGGATCGAGTGGCTTTCTTGGGTCACATTGTTTCTGCAGACGGCATCACTATGGATCCGGCGAAGGTTGAGGCTATCACAAAATGGCCAAGACCTACAAATGTGACGGAAGTGAGAAGTTTTCTGGGTCTCGCTGGGTATTATAGGAGATTTGTTGAGGGCTTTTCGCGTCTTGCTTTGCCTTTAACACAGTTGATGAGAAAAGGGGAGAAGTTTATTTGGACTGACGAACGGGAGAGTAGTTTTGAGGAGTTGAAGAAGCGGTTAGTGTCTGCACCTATTTTGACTCTTCCATCGGGTTCCGGCGGTTTTCAGATTTATAGCGATGCATCGAAGAAAGGTTTAGGATGTGTTTTGATGCAGCATGGTAAGGTTATCGCCTATGCTTCGAGGCAGCTGAAGCCTTACGAGGTGAACTATCCGACGCATGATCTTGAGTTAGCGGCTGTGGTCTTCGCGCTAAAGATTTGGCGCCACTATTTGTATGGAGAGTCTTGTGATATTTTCACCGATCATAAGAGTCTTAAATACATCTTCACCCAGAAAGAGTTGAATATGAGACAGAGGCGTTGGTTGGAACTTCTGAAAGATTATGATGCTAACATCCAGTATCATCCCGGTAAAGCAAATGTAGTCGCGGATGCTCTGAGTAGGAAATCCGGTATGATTGCGAGTTTGGAGTTTGAGCCTCGTATTCTGCATGATTTAGAGCTTCTTGATGTGGAGTTTTGTGTTCGTGGTCATGGCGGTTATTGGGCTAGCCTTACAGTTGAGTCCAATCTTATCTTGCGAGTTAAGGAAGCTCAGAAAGAGGATGGTGAGCTGTGGTCTATAGTTCAGAATGTTGAGGAAGGCAAGCAGTCAGAGTTCCGAGTTGATGATTTCGGTGTAGTTTGGTTCGAGGACCGTCTTTGTGTCCCTAACGATCCGGAGCTTCGTGAGGCCATTCTATCGGAAGCTCATAGTTCCCCTTTTACTATACATCCTGGTTCCACCAAGATGTACCGGGACCTCAAGCAACATTTCTGGTGGGGTGGTATGAAACACGATGTGGCTTCATATGTATCTAAGTGCTTGACTTGCCAACAAGTCAAGATCGAGCATCAAAGAGCGAGTGGATTATTGCAGCCATTGGAGATTCCGAAGTGGAAATGGGAGGAAATTTCTATGGATTTCGTTACTGGTTTACCTCTTACTCGTAGGAAGCATGATGCGATTTGGGTGGTCGTCGATCGACTAACCAAGTCTGCTCACTTCCTCCCTATTCGTGTGGACTACAGTGTTAGTAAGTTGGCAGATATATTTCAGCAGGAAATCGTTAGACTTCACGGCATGCCTACGGCTATTATATCAGATAGGGATCCACGGTTTACATCTCGTTTCTGGAAGGGATTGCATAAGGCATGGGATACACGGCTTAAGTTCAGTACAGCTTTTCACCCTCAGACGGATGGTCAGTCGGAGAGGACCATTCAGACGTTAGAGGACATGTTGAGGGCATGTGCTTTAGAGTGGACGGGTAGCTGGGACGATTATTTGTGTTTGGTAGAGTTCGCATATAACAACAGCTGGCACGCAAGTATTCGTATGGCTCCTTTCGAGATGTTATATGGTCGGAAATGTAGGGCTCCGGTTTGTTGGAATGAGGTTGGTGAGCGCGCTATTGAGGGACCAGAGTTAGTTCAGATCGCTACTGAGAAAGTGGATATTGCCAGGGAGAAGTTGAAGGAAGCTCGTGCGCGTCAAAAGAGCTATGCTGATAAGCATAGGCGTGATTTGGAGTTTCGTGTTGGTGATCGGGTATTTCTTAAGGTTTCGCCGTTCCGAGGGGTTAAACGTTTTGGGATTAAGGGCAAGCTCAGTCCTCGATTCATCGGACCGTTTGAGATTTTGGATCGCATTGGAGAGGTTTCGTATCGTTTGGCTCTTCCTCCGTAGTTATCACATGTTCACGACGTATTTCATGTATCTCTTCTGAGGGGATACAATTATCATCCATTGCATGTGGTGTCTTATCCTTTTGATCAGATTCAGCCCGATATGTCTCTTCCGGAAGAGCCGGAAGCTGTTCTTGATCGCCAAGAGAGAGTTATGAGACGTAAAGTCATTCCTTTCGTTAAGATTCTTTGGCGGAACCACCCAGAGCGGGAAGCTACCTGGGAGACCGAGGAGTCTATTCGAGCTAGTTATCCTCATTTTGTTTTCTGATCTGGTATGTCTCTGTTTTGTTTCCGGTCCGTTTCATTATGATTCCTTGCAAATTTCGGGGACGAAATTTTCTGTTAGAGGGGAAGAAGTTGTAACACTTAAAATCCACAAACTTGTAAAATGACCAAAATGCCCCTGCAAGTTTAAAAATCATTTAAAAGCTTATAAAGTATCAAATAAATCCCAAACTTCTGGCAATGAACAAGTTATGATTCCAAATAATTTTAACAACTTCATTTAACATTTATACAAGTGGCAAAATTACCAAAATACCCCTAAGAGTGCCGAATGACTTATATTTAGTTTTATGTTGATTTAAAATGATTTAAATTTTGTAAAAGAGGAAATAATCAATTACAATTAATTGACAACTAACCTACCGAAATTTTGGTCTTATCTTTCCCCCTATGACTCGGTTTCATCATTAAAATAGTCATTCCATAATTTTGTTCCAAAACCCTAATTGCCGAATAGAAAATAAAACACACAAACAATTTCTTTTGCCTCCATCCGATCCTCTAAAATTCCTAAAGCAATTTTCTGAGCTTGATCATCATCCAAGGAGTCCTAGAAAAATCATTGTGAAGGTGTCCTTTGCACGATTCGATCTTGGTGAATTTTCTCTTGTCGCAATAGCAAATACAAGGTATAATTCGAAATAATTCATGCGACCTTCTAAAAATTCGTTTCTTATTTTTCTCATGTTCCTTGTATCATATGTGATCCATGAAAAATAGATTTGAGGCTGTTCTTGGCTGGATTCGTGTTTTGAGAATTTTTGTTCTTGTCGAGCCTATTTTTAAGGTAATCCCTAAATAAATTCAATCGAGCTATATAAAATTCGTTCATGATTTTTCTCATAATCCTTATATCGTGTATACTCTGGGAAAAATGTTGGAAAGGTTGTGGAGAAGCTTTTGGAGTCACTTTGGATTTTTGGTTCGTTTTTCATTCACGCGTACAAAAGAATTCGTGCGCCTCTTTTCACACGTTTGAATCTGGTTTTGGTATTTTTCTCAGACCTTATACGCTCTAAGAACATCAAATAAAATGCTTAACTCAACCCATGCACGTTCTATGAATTATACGAAATAATAACCATGAAAACGTATAAAATTTGTGTAAAATGTTATGCGACTGATCTGGGTTGCATGTATAATTTATTTACATGTGTTATAATATTGTAAGACCTGGAAAAATATTGGGAAGAATTAACATGGCCTAGATCTTTGTTTTCGAATTAATTTGGTTTAATCGGATTATGAAGAAAATGTGTAAAATGGAAAAGAAATGCATGCGATCTGGAAAAAGGGAATTAGGGCTTGTTTATGTCATCATAAATAGTGTTTAATAATGAGATAATGATTGGAAATGATTAGGGATCGATTAGGGTTTTTTTTTGTTAAAGAATTGTGGTTAACGATTTGTTTAAAATGTTTTGGGTGAGTTTTGTAACTTTTAAAACTCATGGGTTATTTTTAAAACTTATTTTGGAATGTGTACTGTTCGTATAAAATATAAGTTGAGGGGGCCTAGTGTTATTTTTATATTTTAAGGGATTAAATTGTCTTTATAAATAAATTATAATTCGATTTGCTAATAAATAAAATATAGGGACTAAATATGTAATTTTTGGAAAGTTAAAGTCGAATTGGGTAAGGAATTATATTCAGGGGCTAATGTGTAAATTTGGATATTTATTGGACTAATGTGTAATTATTATTAATTAAAGATTGAAAATGTAAACTTTAAGGATTAATTATGTAAACAAATTAAATGGAGGGACCTATTGTGTAAATATTGAATATTTGAAGGTCAAGTCGTACAACTTACTAAAATAAGTACTCATTGTGTAAATTTGTTAAATTAAGGGTTTAATGTGTAACTATGAATATTTAAAGGGTTAAAGTGTAACTTTTATAATACAAGGATGTAAAGTGTAAATTGTGGAAACCTGAGGACCAAAGGTGTAAACATGATAAAGATACCTTATTTCCAGCTAACAATGATCTGAATAAGTTATGTACTCAATATTTCTGAAAGTGGAAACTTACTGATTATGGAAACTTTCTAAAATTAGAAACTTACTAAAAGGGGAAAGTTACTTGAAATGGAAAGATGTTTAATTAAGAATAATTTGTAATCCCCTGCTACTCCTTTAGGTGTGAAGAAGGAGAGACCTTGAGCTTTCCCTCATTTCTGTGCTTGTTTCTATTTGTGCTTTCGTCATAAGGTACGGATACTCTGCCCTGTTCAGTAAGGGTTCCTATACACTATACATTGATGTTGACTTATGATTCTGTTAAGGTTTCCCAAGCCATTGCTATGATCCCCATTTGTTTATGATCCTTTGCTTGTGAACCATGATCTGATGAACCTTTGACTTGGACCTTGATACTATTTCTGCACCTTTGATATGAACCCTCTGTTATGAACCTATTATGATGAACCCTGGATTATGACACATCTGATTTGACATGACTTATGACTCTTAGTTTGATACCCGAGCCACTTTTCTGTTACCTAGCCAGGAAGGTAACCTGGCCGTGTCTGTGATGCACCACTGGCATGACTCATGTGTGGGTGAGTGATTCCTCACACCGTCCCCATTCTGATTATGATATGCGCATTACTTTGATTATGGATTATATATGTTTCTGGGGGGCGTATGGATTGCAATCCTAGATCTGATCTGTTTAGTGGATTTAACTGTATATGCTATGATATGATTTGTCTGGTGACTGGTGCTTGTGTGCAATACACGCCTTTCACATTTATCTGGGAGCTGATCACTCCATTTGATACATGAGGACACCCCTCATATTATCTGGTTGCCTAAGAGGTATCCCCTCTGCATGTGTATGATTATGAGTATGATATGATATGTTTCTGGGCTCGTGGTAGATGGCTATCCTATTCTTTTATTTCTCATTTGTTCTGATTTATACCTTATGATGTTTCCCAGTGCTTCATTATAATTCTGTTTCATTATCTTTGTTATATTATGTATCTGTTCACTGAGCTTTGTAAGCTCAGCCGCACGTTTTTTCTTTTTCCGTGTGCGGCAGGTACCTAGCTGGGAGATGGATTTATGCTTGGGATGAGAGTTAGTGGAGCTTTTGCCTTAGATGATGTCCTACCTAGTCTTACCATTTTTGTTTCAGCATTTTGATTATGGATTCATTTCGTTATGTATTTCTTTTGGATTATTTCTCTCTTTCATTTGAGACTTATGTATTGAATTCCAGTCGTGTTGACTTGGTTTATTTAATGATTATGTTTATTGGCTTCCGCTGTGAATATGTGTGTATGCTTTGATTTGTCACCATAATGTGATGCTTCTACCCATGCCGGGTTGGGGTGTTACATAAATGATTTGTTATATTATGTAATGACGTCCTCTCGGAAATCTAAAGTTCTATATGTATATCTTTGCATTGAAGAAAGACATGCAAAGATACTTAATTAATCTCTTATCCATCACTATCTCTTATCTTGATGCTATATCGGGGACCATCACTAAGGTAGTTAACTTTGCTTTTGTCAAAAATAGTATTTGTATTAAACATGCCTATGAAACATGCCTACTTTTTTTTCTAATATTTTGTGGTTTGAGTTGTAGGTCAAAGATAGTTTAATAAAGGATAAAATTCAGTTTTAGCCCAGTAATTAAAGATTGGAAGGATATACTAAGTGGACAAGTAATTAAAGAACTGTGGCCCTTTCTATCAAGTTCCAAGCTACTCTAGCAATAAATCATTGAACTAAGGTACGTGCGTATATTCTTAGTTTCACAGGTGTGTAGTTGTATATCCTTATAAATATCTTTGATATATAAAAGCATGTTTCTTCCTTTTGAATTAATTGTCAACGAGAAATATATAAACGTATGTTTTATAAATCATAATATTACCATTGTAAAATGATTTTATGTCATTGTGTGTTCCAGCTCTTCCAATACATGCAAGTGCAATAATTTATACAGTCCTTTCGATTGCAGATAGCAAATGTTCACAACCAATAATATGGAAGCATCACATCATTTTAGCCTGATGTTCATGAACGTATGATCACAGTATACTCACATATCGTCGTTTATGGTACGGATAATAAGTGTCGCTTGGTAGATAATGTCTGTTGACGATAAGAATGGTTGTCGTGGTCATGATGGTTTTCGGTTTCAACATTTGAGTAATGTGGTGAATTACACAAAGGTTACATTCCGTATCAAGCACTCCACCCCATTTGTGTAGATATCTCAATATTTCTGAAACTGCTCTGATGAGATATTCTCAAAAATGTTCTGGTGATAGGTGTGTATATGCGAGGAAATATATTAAAGTAAAGATACCTCCCGGAGTCGGCAAGGGAAGCATCCTTAGAGTTGCTGGTGAAGGTGACATTGGTCTAAAAGGGTATATATTCTATGAGCTCTGTTAGGGATTATCAACTATAATATGTATGATAGGTTAATCTTTTTTAAAGTCGTTTAACAAAAGTATAAGCCTCGATTTGCTCAGTCTTTTAAATGATTTGTTATATTATGTAATGAGGTCATCTCGGAAATCTATAGTTCTATATGTATATCTTTGCATTGAAGAAAGACATGCAACGATACTTAATTAATCTCTTATCCATCACTATCTCTTATCTTGATGCTATATCGGGGACGTTCACTAAGGTAGTTAACTTTGCTTTTGTCAAAAATAGTATTTGTATGAAACATGCCTGCTTTTTTTTCTAACATTTTGTGGTTTGAGTTGTAGGTCAAAGATAGTTTAATAAAGGATAAAATTCAGTTTCAGCCCAGTAATTAAAGATTGGAAGGATCTACTAAGTGGACAAGTAATTAAAGAACTGTGGCCCATTTCTATCAAGTTCCAAGCTACTCTAGCAATAAATCATTGAACTAAGGTACGTGCATATATTCTTAGTTTCACAGGTGTGTAGCTGTGTATCCTTATAAATATCTTTGATATATAAAAGTATGTTTCTTCCTTTTAACTTAATTGTCAATGAGAAATATATAAACGTATGTTTTATAAATCATAAAATTACCATTGTAAAATGATTTATGTCATTGTATGTTCCAGCTCTTCCAATTCATGCAAGTGCAATAATTTATATAGTCCTTTCGATTGCAGATAGCAAATGTTTACAACCAATAATATGGAAGCATCACATCATTTTAGCCTGATGTTCATGAACGTATAGTCACAGTATACTCACATACCGTCGTTTATGGTACGGATAATAAGTGTCGCTTAGTAGATAATGTATGTTGGCGATAAGAATGGTTGTCGTGGTCATGATGGTTTTCGGTTTCAACATTTGAGCAATGTGGTGAATTACACAAAGGTTACAAGGATTCTTAAGCCGCAACCAAAAGATACCAAAAAAGGATTTATTATTCTCATAAGCACCCGTTGTGTACTTGCATTTTATGTCTAACTTTCATGAGTCATAACTCTATATATTTCATTATATATACGCATTTAGTTTACATTACTTTTCTTTCTTAATGAATTAAAAAGACAAATTCATACGTTTATGTATTCTTTTCCATTAACTAATACCATCCAACGATACCAAACAAAAAAAAAAAAAAAAAAAAAAAAAAAAAAAAAAAAAACAGTAACATCTCTTATAAATAATTTTTATTTCAAAATATTATTTAAATAATATTCTATCTTCTAAACAATAAATTTAAACCTTTTAACATTTCAGTAATTGCTGATCCTCAACTATTTCTTTATATATTTATATATTATTTTTCGTTCACTAATACCTTCCAAGGATAATTATAGAGGTCTCCCATGACCAAAAGGCTACAAGAAGAAATAAGAAGAAGACATTTTGGATTGGCTACAAGCTATGTTTGGTTTCTAGGTTTACATCTTTGTTATTCATATATGTGGCTAGGTAAGCAGGTAATATCGTAATAAGTCAAAATGAGTTGAAACGGGTCAATTTTGATTGTATGGTAAAATGCGTTGGGTTGGGTTGTATCGTGTTAAGTTGAAAATTTTGTTTATTAGCAGCATACCTATGTCAATATGGACTAATTTCTTTTTTACCTCCAGTTATGTTGCCCAGTTATTTATTAATCCGGAAATATTTCTTTTGTTAATACTCGGGGAACATGTCAGAAAAGCCAAAGGCGGTGGAAAGGTCATAGTGGGTCGGTAATGTTGTAGAAGTTAATCAGTAATGGAAGAGGAACATGCTTTTGTCAATGCTAAACAATATCATGGCATTTCGAGTAACCACGGTCGAGGGCTACAACATAATTGGAAAATAAAGTCGTTAAATTCAAAATGGTACCACTTTTATTGCTTACTCTTTGAATTTTGCACTATCGTTGATATGTCATGGTAGGGAAAGGAAAGCGGGTAATCCACAAGTCAAACCTAATGTGATAATTTTTTTATAGCCCTCAATAGCTATTGATTATTATTCCAACTGGTACATAGTTTGATATTTTTTGATAATTTTAGTGTTGTGATCTTCTGTTCTTATTTCGTATAAAGAGCCCGTATAGCAAAAGCTTATATTACTTAAAAAAGGCCATCATTATATAATTACTCTTTTCTTTACCTTAAGGAATACTTAGACGTTGGAAAATGGGCGGGTAAGTTAATTGGTTAATACGCATAAATGGGTGTCAAAATGGACGAGGTGACCTATAATTACTTTTTTTTTTGTCTATTAATTTATTACTCTGCAATAACAAATGTGTCTAAATGCACAGAGTAGAAACATCACAGTAAAGCTTGAACAAGAAGAACAAAGGGATGTAGACGCAAAAAGTACCAGAAAGAATGGTTCCCGTTAAGATAGCTGGATATGCATATCCTGGAAAGACTCATTCGAGTGTTGGTTATACCTATTGCTTTTTTTTTTTTTTTTTTTTTTTTTTTTTTTTTTTTTTGTTAACTTAAGTTTTTTAACGATATTTATACTCGCCCATCAAACGGGCTATGATTTGATACTTTGTTCTTGCGTACCACTTTGAAACTTTTTTTTTCTCTCATATTCGATAATGTTGACATAAATAATGCCTAAAAACATTATCAATATTTATTCATATCTCTATGTTTTGATGATCACAAAATGTAAACTCATTAAAACATAAACTTATAAAATAAACAAGTACTTAGTTGTAAATATTCACTTCTACAACTAAAATCACTTAAGGTATGAATGAACTAATGCTTAATGCATTATATGATCAAAGGAACATTTTCTTAATAACTAGATTTTTTATAAAATGTCAAAAACATTTTATATCTTTTAGAAAAACATTTTTGGTAATAAATAAAAAGGTTTAATTCATTATAAATTTATGAATTCAAAATTTTAACCAAAATCAGTAAAAATGTTCCAGAAAAACCTTCCCCACAAAAAGACAAAACTGGGCAACGGTTGGCTTGGGCGGCCCCCTTAATTTTGCTAGGCGGCCCCCTTAAAATTAAGGGGACCGCCCCCCTATTTAAGGGGGCCGGCCACGCTCCTCTAGCTTCCAGCTGTCCAGTTTTCTGCCTATAAATACCAGCCTTCCCCTGGACTTTTTCCTCATCCTTTTGCACTAAAACTTTCTGTTGTAGATCTCATTTCATATCTTCAAAAAAAAAAAAACCTTTGATCATGTAATCTTAAGCATTGGTTTCCAAGTGATCCAAGCTTCCACCATCCAAGTGCAAAAGAAGAATACTTCTATCAATCAAGACTAGAAGTATTACAACTTAGTATCATCTTGTTACTCAAGTTGTTTGTTTTGTATATTTTGTAAATCATTCATTCATTTGTGTAAAGTGTGTATATAAGTTGTAAACATAAGTGATTAGGCTAGAGTAGTGTGTAAGTAGTGAAGAAGGTGGATAAGTAGTTGTGGAGTAAAGAAGTAGAGTAGAAGCCTTGTAAAGTTGTGAAGTAGAAAAGTCTTGAAGCCGTTGTGAAGCCATAGCCTAGAAGTCGTGAAGCCGTAGCATAGAGGTTGTGTAGCGGTCGTGTTGAAGCCGTGAAGTCCTAGTCGTGAAGTCCTAGAGTTGAAGTCGTGAAGCCGTAGCATAGAGGTTGTGTAGCGATCGTGTTGAAGCCGTGAAGTCCTAGTCGTGAAGTCCTAGTGTTGAAGTCGTGAAGCCGTAGCATAGAGGTTGTGTAGCGGTCGTGTTGAAGTCGTGAAGTCTTAGTCGTGAAGACATAATGTTGAAGTCGTGAAGCCACATCATAGAGGTTGTGTAGCGGTCGTGTTGAAGTCGTGAAGTTCTAGTCGTGAAGTCCTAGTGTTGAAGTCTTGAAGAAGTCATGAAGCAGTCGTGAAGCCGTTGTGAAGTAGTCATGAATAAGTTGTGAAGAAGTTGTGTTGTGAAGTTGTGAGATTGGTTCTAGCTACGATTAGAACTCGACATTTAGCTTTGTGTCGTTAAACCCGTGTAAGCCAAAGTTGTGTAGGTTTTCTCCGCCATAAGGGAGCTTATTGAAGTTGTGAAGAAATCTCTCGAGCTTGGTACTCGGGGAGTGGAGTAGGGCAAGGAAGGTGTCCTTGTAGCCGAACCACTATAAATCCCTCGTGTCTCGGTTAGATCTTTCCATCTCTTATTTACATCTTTATTTATATCGTCATTACTTTTATAACATATAGGCATATATAACTGTTAGTAATAATTAGAAGTTGACTTCACATATAGATCAAATTGAAACTCCATTCAAGAAACCAAAATTTTTACAATCAATTTAAAAGAATACATATATAACTAATAATAAGGTTCAAGTTTTATTTTTCATACAAACTTGAATCTAAGTGTTTTAAAAATAAACAAAGGTTTTCATAATAAAATTAAAAAGACATAAAACCATTCAACCCCCCTTCTAGTTTTCCACAATTGGTATCAGAGCCAGGTTAATCAAGATCTTTAAAATATACTATATTTTAAAACTTGAATCGATCTATGGAATTCGAAAAATATCTAGAAGGGGAATCTTTGCTAAAACCACCACTATTTGAAAACTATACTTTCTTGAATGGAAAAATAAATTTGAAACTTATGTGAAATCAATTGATCTAGATCTTTGGCATGTCATTTCGATTGGTGATTTTGAAAGTCAAACAAAAACATATTTTGAAGGTCAAACAAAAACGGATTTTGAAATTCAAACAAAAACGGATTTTGAAAGTCAAATTGAGTATTTGAAAACAAAGAATGACATAATTAATAAAGTTAAAATAATTATTTATAAAACCTTGCCGAAAGTTGAATATGAAAGAATATTCTTCTGTAAAACGGAAAATGATATTTGGAAAAATCTCTTAAACTTTCATCAAGAAAAATGCTAAGCCAAAGATGAAGATTTTGATCTTGTACATGAATTAGTTATCTTTGAAAATTTAATAGATAAACATTTAGATAAAATAGATACATGTGCTACTAGTTCAAATGCTGTTAATGAAGGTATTAACGACGAAGACTACATGAATCAACTCCAAAGTGAACTCAATCCAAAATCATGGAGTGACACAGACGAAGGAGAAGATCACCATCCGGTATGTGACGAATGAAAATTAGATAAAACTCCAAATAAGACTCACCTATCATTCACACGTCGATTATTATCTGAGACATTACAAAGAAAAGCTAGGACGTGAGGTAAGTTTTCTTTTTAAATTTTATAAGTAATTACTTCATGCATATAATCTTATTAATGCCTTAGGATACGCTTAGTCTGATAGGTTGCTTTGCCTTCACACTTTAGTTATATTCGTTATGTGGCTTAATGAACTAGAAACCCTTTAGTTAGCCCCCCTAAGTATTAGTAAACCAAGCAATCTTCATATTTGGTACTCTTCGATAGGTAAATTTAGGAACTTAATTTCTTCTAAAAAGAGAATGACTACTGGAGAATCTATTGACTAGAAACTCAATTTGACCTAACGGTTGAATTGATTTTATGTGAGAAGTTGGGTGTGTGTAACCCGTAAAAACGGTCGTGTTTAGCCTGAATTGAGCACCACTAGTAATAGTCTCATACTCATTCTCCAACTTGAATACATTATTCTTCCTAAATATACCTAACGATAGTTTACTGTTATGAACTTTGCTTTTCACTAGAGCTTTTCATTTCTAGATGTATGTCATCTTGCATATATAAAATTTCTAGATGTTTACTTGCTCCTATGTGATTTGACTGCATGCCTTCGTAATTATTTGTTTAGTTATTGAATGCATTGTCATTATAATAGCTTTTGTTTTTCTCTAACTACTCTGATATGATGTATTTTTGTATTTAGTCATAATACATGCTTAAATGCCATAGGATATGTAGAAAGAGGTAGCATGTGACAATAGACTTAACCAATACCCATGAGCATGAGATCTTTTATAAACCACTATTTTTAAACCTATAATTAATGGGACTTGTTTTTAAATTTGCAAAAACTTCACATTTTGGAAAAATGATTTTTCAAAAGATTATGACACATTTCTATTAAACATGTTTCACCATCCTACCTTTCTTCCAAACTTGTGTCCATAATTACGTGTTTATCAAAAACCAAAGATTGGAAAAATATGTTTTCTTTCCTCATAAAAACATTTTGAAATAAAGCCAAAACTATTTCATTAATATATCTTTCACATCTACATAAAAACCCACTTTCAAACATTGTTGAATAATGCCAAAAACATTTCTTTAAATCATGCATGGTGATCTCATATCTGTCATCTATATTTATGTATGTGACATTTATAAGTGAACTAAATTTGAAAATAACCATAATTTATTCACTAAGACCTCACTTGGTACAAGTCTAGAAGTCCATGCTATCACAACTCCACATTCCCATGCACATAGATATTCATTAGGATTATTTAACTTGCTTATTAATCTTCCTAAATATGATACTATGAATTACTTGGTGCTATGTAGTGTTTTCTTGTCTAACATATATATGTTACATGCTAAATGAGTTGTTTGCATGATAATAATGCCTAATGAATATGCTTAGCATACATAAGTTATTAAATCCTAAATTGCCTCAAAAGAAGTTGGACTTGCTTGAAACTAAACTAAAAAACACAACCCTTTCAACAATTTTCTGCCAAAAACCCATTTCCAGTAACCTGGAAATCAGCAGATGGGCGGCCCCCTTAATTCATTAGGCGGCCCCCTTAATATTTAAGGGGACCGGCCATCTGATGGTCGAAGGTGCTGCTCCCTTTTTCTATTTTTTATCCCATTTTATCCTATACTTCCCAAAATTCACAAACACATTTTGTCACAAACCACCCACCAAAATTTACCTTCCATAATCACATCATCACTACACCATAAATACCCAACTCCATCATAAATGCTCATCCATATCATCCATCCAAACATGTCATCATCTAACCACCCAAGATCCAAGCCTTCAAGAGTTGCTAAAATCTCAGTGAGGCCCATTTGGAGAAGGAAGCTTGACATTTGCCATAACCCAACAAATGATGTTGTTCAAACTCAACCAACACCTAAACCTCATCCTAATGAACTCTTTCACACACATAACCAATCATCCATATGTCCACCTTCATTCACTCATAATTACCCAAGTTCACAAATGTCTCCACCACCAAGAGTGTCACCACCACTTCCACCAAATAACAACCACTCTCCATTATCATCACCTTCCACTCAACACTTGAAGTTCATTGAAGAAGTCAAGGAAGCCCATGAGCTTAATGCTCTCCTTGCTTTGCACCTTGCTCAAAGCAACTTAGACCCATCACCATCCATCTCACCATCATTACCATCATCACCACATCACTTGAGTCAAATTGAGAAACATGTCAACAATTGTCCTTGTTGCATCTTTCTCCAAAATCAAACCATCGCCTTAAATGAGCGTCTCACTTGGATTGAGTATCTTCTCACTAGATCTAATCCAACACCACCACTTGAACAACATCAAAACCCTCATTCAACATGGTCAAGTCCAAGTTCTCCACCTCCAATTCCTCCATCAACACTCTCTCCAACATCCATACACCCAAACTTACAACCCCATTAATCCAACATTTTTACCCCCTCTTTACCATCATCCATCCAAAATAATTCAAGTTTTTCATGTCTCAAGCAAGTCAAATGGATCTCTTAGGCAATTTAAAATTTTTTTACTTATTGTATGCTATAAGCAAAATATGTGTTGTATCAATAATTATGTTTTTAACATAATTATTTTCAACTAATGAATGCTTTATTTCTTGTCTTTAATATATGATTGTTATGCTTATTGCTTGTATACTTGATATCATGATATATATATACATGCTTGATGATTAATAACATGCTTATTCCATAATATGTTTTAAATGTATGCATGCGTATTTAACATGTTTATGCTACAATTTAATCATTCATGATGTACATGATTCAAATGGAGCTTGCTGCAAAAACACCCTAAAAGTGACCCTTTTCTGGAAATTTTTCAAATTTGGTCGCCTGGGAAAACACCAGATGGGCGGCCTCCTTAATTCTCTAGGCGGTCCCCTTAATTTTAAGGGGGCCGGCCTACAATTAAGGGGAACGACCATCTAGGCAGTAAAATTTACTGTTTTCTTTTGCATCTTGCGACCCCTTTTATCTAGCCCCAACTACCATTTCTCTTAAAGGACGAACTGGTATTGGAATTTTACCACAAAACCTCCAAACCTTACCTAAATCAACCATCACCTCCATCAAACACCCATTTTCATTCACCATGCTATCACCAAAATCATCTCTAAGACACCAAAACTCCATTACCACCACCTCAATTTTCATCCCCAAGTGCACCAAATGCACCTTCAAAAACACCCTCCACTCATGGCACATCATCTTCATCCATACCTTCCACTTCATCCATCAATAACTACATCAACTCACACCTATCATCACCACCATCAAGAGCATCAACTCCACCTCCTACTCAAGAACCTCCATTCACCCAACTTGTAATTTCCATATCAACAATAACACCTCTTGATGCTCATTTCTCATCATCACCAATACCACCACCATGCTTTACCATCCCCTGGGCTTTACTTGAAGCCCATGGAGATAATTGCCTTTGTTGCATCCACAACCGAACCATCATCTTTGGTCTTAGAGATGAGATACACTACATGTTTTCATCCCTTGAACACATGCTTAACAACCAACCTCCACCACAACCTCCATAATTTTCACCCACTACACCACCACCACCTTCATTCTCACCAAATTAAGCATATGCAATGCTTAATCAAAAATAATTTTTCAAACCATTTTGTGTGCAAGCCCCATGGAAGATCATGTACTCCTAGAATGATTATGTAGATTGCATTACTTACTAGCTAATGTAGGATTGAATATAATCTTGGATGGTTGTGTATTTATACACAACATTTTTAATGAATGTCTTTATATGCATGCTTATTTTTGCTATATATATATGCTTGTGCTTCTAATATTTTTCTTGCAAGTATTCCATATATCGATTCCTTGGTGCCCTCAAACGAGGGGGAGCACACATCAAGGGGGAGTTCTCGTCCCGACAAATTTTGTCTCAAAAACTTGTCGGCATAACCTTTTTGATTCTACAAAAAGGGGGAGAAGTGAATATAAACTCACTAAATACTTGTCCAAAAAAAAACTTTTTGGATTTAATGAGTTTAGGTTTTGTAATCATCAAAAAGGGGGAGATTGTTGACGTAAATAATGCCTAAAAACATTATCAATATTTATTCATATCTCTATGTTTTGATGATCACAAAATGTAAACTCATTAAAACATAAACTTATAAAATAAACAAGTATTTAGTTGTAAATATTCACTTCTACAACTAAAATCACTTAAGGTATGAATGAACTAATGCTTAATGCATTATATGATCAAAGGAACATTTTCTTAATAACTAGATTATTTATAAAATGTCAAAAACATTTTATATCTTTTAGAAAAACATTTTTGGTAATAAATAAAAAGGTTTAATTCATTATAAATTTATGAATTCAAAATTTTAACCAAAATCAGTAAAAATGTTCCAGAAAAACCTTCCCCACAAAAAGACAAAATTTGGCAACGGTTGATCACAGGTGCTTCATGTGCTTCAATAGGTAGTGTAATAAATTTCACCTCATCAATTTTTTGTTTTGCAACCTGTTTAGGAAAACTAGCAAGATTATTAGTAACGGGATTAATAATATTAAATAAATTTGTACCACTTTGTGTTGTAAGCGACTCCAATTCATCTTGTGAATCTCCATCTTTAACTAGTGGTCTTGCAATTTCAGCATCGTCCCGAATTTCATCCATAAATAAGTAATCCCAGATTTTTTCAAAATCCCTCGTTGGGTCAAAATCTGGTTGAGGTATGTCATCATAAACTATGGCGTCAAATGGTTCGAAATCAAAATTAGAATACTTTTCATCTTCATCCGATGGATTGTCTAATGGTGGTAATACGATTGCAGAATATTCTTCAATGTAAGGTTCCGTATACACATCATCTTGTGCAATTTCTGGAGAAAAAGTACTATCAAGAACAATTGCCGGAATTGGTTTCACGGTATATGACTCCTCCTCATCATCATTTGACATACACCAAGTGTGTTGAAATGGCAATTTGTTTCTTTCTTTCCTTAACTTAACCATTTCCAGCAACAAGTATTCTTCCATTGTAACATCCGGATCGTCCATCTTCCTGAAATAAAACTTACTCGTGCAAAAGAAGAGTGAAACAATCAAAGTAAAATAAAAGTTGCTGATATTTGTAGACGATGCGCCGTATCCAGAAAGTTGGATACGCCGTATCTTATAATCGTTAAAATTTAATCAGACTTTTATTCAGAAAACAGATACGCCGCTTAGAATTAGAATGCGCCGTATCAGTATTAAATTATCAAAAATCGATTATATTTATTAAAATTAAATGCGTCGTATTAACAGAAGTTAATGAGCCGTATTTTCGTTACGTTTCAAAATACAAGATTTTTGATTCAGAAGATGCGCCGTATCGATAAAAATCGATGCGTCGTGTCTGTTTAAAAATTCGAAAAGCTGTTTTTAATTTAAATAGACAATACGCCGTATCTGTTAAAACAGATGTGTCGTATGGCATTAGGGTTTAGAAAAATATCTTATTAAAAACAGAATACGCCGTATCTTGGGGAAAGATGCGTCATATCGAATTTATTAAACGCGTTGTATTTTATAAAAATTAAACGCAATATGCCGTATCTGTGAAAACAGATGCGCCGTATCGTTTGTATCAGCACAGTACAACGATAGCAGAATACAGAAAAATAGAAAAAACAAAAAACTAAAATAAAATCAAACAAAAAGAAACAAAAATCAAAGAAAACAAATAACACACAAAAACAGAAAATATGCAAATAATACAATGAATGCAATTTAACTAATATACAACGGGGTTAGCGGTTAGAATCAAAAAATTAAAAAAAAAACCTAATTAAAATACTAATCAAATTAACAGATAATAACAATTCACTCCCCGGAAACGGCGCCAAAAACTTGATGTGTGCGTGTGTATTGCTCTAATTCTTTTATATCCACGGCAGCGGCTCCAAAGACTTGGTGCGCGTGTGATGTCGTTGTGGTTTTAGCAGTATTAATGCCTACTCAAGTTTTAAATTTATATTTAGCCGACTTATCAATAAAACACACACTTTAACGAGCAGTGTACCCGGTCAGTATGAATATAATGGTAAGTAGAGTGTCGATCACTAAGAGTGGAACGTATTATATAGTTATTCTAATTAGTATTTTAATATCTTAAGTTAGCTGTACAATCCTAATATAACGCAAGGGGTTTCAGCCTGAGAGACTGGCACGGTTTGGTTATGATAAAATAATAAACTAAACTAATGAGCACGAATCAGCGATTAGCACACACGTACACAGATAGATACTTGAGACAATAAGAAGACCTGTCCTGATAATTAAGTAGCTTGTCACTTGTTTTATTGCTAGTTTTATATGAAGTGTATATAATTAACCCTTTCTCGTTGGCTCTAATCTTATCGGCGAGTAAACCCTTAATGATTACTTATGTCTATCCTATTTATTTAGCGTCTCTTAAATAGGCGAGGAAGGGGCATGGCGACCCAAGCAATGCTCAGCTAGACACAGAGGTTATCAATGCACTAATAAAAGTCACCAAAGACATCAACATATAAACTTTAATTAATGGGAAAAGCAATTTTAAGGGGTGCCCATGATTTTCCGTAGTCACATGGAATCGGCCCATCAATCCTGATGAATTAAAGTGTACTAATACAATAAAACAAAACTACTTAATGAATTGAATACATGCAGGACCTTCTTACAGCTCTTGTATCTTCGTTTAGGGTGTGTCTTGTGCTGCTAATACGTCTGAATTCGGATTTAGGGTTTCTTCGGTCTTCGGTCTCTAAAGTCTCTAAGTGTCTAAGTGTCTCGAAATTCGTATGGCCTTGGGGTATTTATAGTTTCTGTCTGAGGGTTAGATGCGGCGCATAGGATAAGTAGATGTGGCGCATTGACTTAACTTCGCGTGAGGTCCAAGATTAATATATTCAGGAATATTCGTATACCGCCTTAAGATGCGGCGTAACTCCATTTATCTATGCGGCGCATGTCCTTTGCCGTCTTGGATAATAACTTGTGAAATCTTGATAGTGATGCGCCGTATGTAATAAGTATGTTGCGGCGTATCTGGAGCAGAATGATCTTGATCTTGTACATTTCAGTAGACTCTTAACATCTTGCTGTTTTGCTCCATAATTAGTCCAAAATCGCCAAGTTTCACATAATACTTGTTTTTACCTGAGAATTACAAAAGTAAACATTAACGTATCAATTCTCGTATATAATATAATAAAACAAGTCAAATAAATAGGATAAATGATGATGATAAAATGTACTTATTTGAGTTCATCAAATATCCCCCCACTTGAACTTTACTTGTCCCCAAGTAAACCTTAGAATTAATCTTATGAAAATGTATCCTAAAAGATATTAGGATTTATTTTTATATTTAAGCATGTATTCGTTTTGTCATAATTGCACAACCAAACACTTAACGAATTAGAAATAAAATAAAATATTTTGATAAAAGCAAATCTAATCGTTTAACTGTCCAGTCGTGACGAATATTCTATCATAAGCTTGGCAAGTATACGCATCTCCCCCACTAAAGCTAAGGAATAACAAGTATAAAGCGGTAAAAAGGGTTTGTTGGTTAAGGGTTAATCATCCTTCTTGATCTCTATCGATCTCAAATTCCAGAAAAGGCGACAAAATCACAAATACATGATCGAATCCACGACCACGATACTTGCAATTGCTCAAATCCTTAACTCGAATGGGCTAAAGATAGGACCAAGTAATCTTTACCAATAGTATTATATCAAAAAGGGCGACAAAATCATAAATACATAGCCGAATCCACGACTACGATACTTAAGATTGCTCAAATCCCCAATCTCAATAAATCAAAGGTTTGGATAAAGAATGATATAGGGTATGGATAATATTTGGGATACAAATTGGTGTAAAATGAAAAATAAACAAAACAGATAAATTAAAATCCTAAGTGTGGTAAATCACTTTCCCAACCATCCCATGAATAAGACTCATATCATTGAATAACTCACGCTTTAACACTTGAAACACACGCTTTAGGTAGACACGAATTATACTCAACAAAATCTCAATCAAAGAATAAACCTTAATTGGCGTTCCTATAACGGCCAACTCCCATTCAATCCATAAATATAATATATAACAAGTAGTGGTGATATCGACCACTTAATACAAAACTTTACATAAGTTGGTTAAAACAAGCATCCAACTTTTCTTTTTCTTTTTCTTTTCTATTTTTTCGATTTTTTTTTTTTTTTTTTTGACATCAACATATGTGTAAAATTTCACAACTTTTCTATCACTATTTTTTTCGGGATAATTTTTCCATACTTTTCATACTTTCAGAAATAACTGTACTAGCAAAAGTAGTAAACACACGAAAAATAAACTCAAAGATATACAATATTTACTTTCATACCAATTGCATTGTGCAATTTCCTGACTCAACTAAAGATAATGAATTACGCACGCGAACACAGGTAATGTAAGGAAAACACACTTTGCCTAAAGCAATTAACCAACCACGGATTTTAATCTACAGGGTAGGCTAAGGTGTAAGGGTGTAACGAAACATTATAACAAAGGTGTAAGAAACGAAAGGAATGGCTCTGAGTGTTTTTCTAGGGGTATCTTACTCTAAAAATGAGAGTAACAAAAGGTTTATACGGGGGTTAACTAACCAATGTAGTTAGTTAATATCACATAACATATAAAGGCTATTTGGGTGTAATCCTAGAAATTTACCAATTTAGACAAGTCATTCCAATTATATAGATAATACTTATTATGGTGGTCTCGAATAGTATACAAGCCAAGTTCTAAAGTTTACAAGTCACCGGCACACTCATAGATTTGTGAATTTTGAAAAGTTCACAATTTTTAGAAATAATGTTATGTGTGCAGCTATGTAATTTAGACTTTAAACAAAAACATGCTAAATTTTTTTAATTTTGATATATTAAGCACATTTTAAGCATATTTTGAAAAAGTTTAGGACAAGTAAGTGTTCTAATTCTCCAATCCCCCCACTTAAGTTAAACAACGTCCTCGTTGTTTGTGTCAAAGGTTAAAAACTGGAAAATAAAAGAATTAGAACAGAAAATCTCCCCTGAGATTTGCTCGGTATGATCCTCCATTATTCGTTTAAGAGCAAAAATCAACTTTCTTGTGGATGAAAACATTAAAGCTTCAAAAATGATGTATCCACAAGAATGCAGGAATCTATAATACCATTCAGACTTTAACACGCCTGAGTTAAGAAGGTTCAAACTTGCATAATACATTAGTTGTTAGTAAAAATAAAACTTTAAAAAAAACTAAAATGAAAATCATCAGGTCAGTCGATACGCCGTATCTTATGGAAAAAGATACGCCGTATCGAGCCTGGAATAAATACGAATCAGAATAGAAGATGCGTCGCATCCTTAACCAGGGATGCGCCGCATTAAAATACTGACAGAAAGTTTTAAAGTTAAAAATAAAAATGATGAAAATAAAATAAGATATGACCAGTTTAGGCGATGCGTCGCATCTTAGGATTGAGATGCACCGTATCTTCTACAGGTCTGACAGACTCGACACAGAAAAGAAAAGTAACACAAAAGATAAGCATGGGTTGCCTCCCACGAAGCGCTTGTTTTTGTTCGAGTCACGAGCCTGACTCCACCCTTATTTACTGTGTATTAAGGTGTTGTTCCCCCCACTTGGGATCAAGTGCGGGTGATAATAGCAATAAACACGAAAAGAGTATAAATTTGCTAGCAAAGATGGAAGAAATAAATAAAGATCATACCTTGGCAATATATGTACATCTTTCCTATTCTTACCCGGTTTGGTTGATAAATTGGATGACTTGACCACTTCATCTGAAACAGTAGTATGTTGAGGAAAAATGAGTCTACTTTCTTCTTGGTTAGTCTCTTTGGTAGTAAGGCGTCCCTTGACTTCCGCAGAAGATGAGAAAGGGTCTTTAGCAAGTAAAAGTTCGAGTTCCTCTATATCCTTCATATGGTCGAAATCATTATCTTCATCAATCATAGCAATGTTTAAGAGCTCATCACCAAATTCTTCCTCGAGCTCCACCAAAAATGGGTTGATCACAGGTGCTTCATGTGCTTCAATAGGTAGTGTAACAAATTTCACCTCATCATTTTTTTGTTTTGCAACCTGTTTAGGAAAACTAGCAAGATTATTAGTAACGGGATTAATAATATTAAATAAATTTGTACCACTTTGTGTTGTAAGCGACTCCAATTCATCTTGTGAATCTCCATCTTTAACTAGTGGTCTTGCAATTTCAGCATCGTCCCGAATTTCATCCATAAATAAGTAATCCCAGATTTCTTCAAAATCCCTCGTTGGGTCAAAATCTGGTTGAGGTATGTCATCATAAACTATGGCGTCAAATGGTTCGAAATCAAAATTAGAATACTTTTCATCTTCATCCGATGGATTGTCTAATGGTGGTAATACGATTGCAGAATATTCTTCAATGTAAGGTTCCGTATACACATCATCTTGTGCAATTTCTGGAGAAAAAGTACTATCAAGAACAATTGCCGGAATTGGTTTCACGGTATATGACTCCTCCTCATCATCATTTGACATACACCAAGTGTGTTGAAATGGCAATTTGTTTCTTTCTTTCCTTGACTTAACCATTTCCAGCAACAAGTATTCTTCCATTGTAACATCCGGATCGTCCATCTTCCTGAAATAAAACTTACTCGTGCAAAAGAAGAGTGAAACAATCAAAGTAAAATAAAAGTTGCTGATATTTGTAGACGATGCGCCGTATCCAGAAAGTTGGATACGCCGTATCTTATAATCGTTAAAATTTAATCAGACTTTTATTCAGAAAATAGATACGCCGCTTAGAATTAGAATGCGCCGTATCGGTATTAAATTATCAAAAATCGATTATATTTATTAAAATTAAATGCGTCGTATTAACAGAAGTTAATGCGCCGTATTTTGTTACGTTTCAAAATACAATATTTTTGATTCAGAAGATGCGCCGTATCGATAAAAATCGATGCGTCGTGTCTGTTTAAAAATTCGAAAAGCTGTTTTTAATTTAAATAGACAATACGCCGTATCTGTTAAAACAGATGTGTCGTATGGCATTAGGGTTTAGAAAAATTTCTTATTAAAAACAGAATACGCCGTATCTTGGGGAAAGATGCGTCGTATCGAATTTATTAAACGCGTTGTATTTTATAAAAATTAAACGCAATATGCCGTATCTGTGAAAACAGATGCGCCGTATCGTTTGTATCAGCTCAGTACAACGATAGCAGAATACAGAAAAATAGAAAAAACAAAAAACTAAAATAAAATCAAACAAAAAGAAACAAAAATCAAAGAAAACAAATAACACACAAAAACAGAAAATATGCAAATAATACAATGAATGCAATTTAACTAATATACAACGGGGTTAGCGGTTAGAATCTAAAAATTAAAAAAAAAAAACTAATTAAAATACTAATCAAATTAACAGATAATAACAATTCACTCCCCGGCAACGGTGCCAAAAACTTGATGTGTGCGTGTGTATTGCTCTAATTCTTTTATATCCACGGCAGCGGCTCCAAAGACTTGGTGCGCGTGTGATGTCGTTGTGGTTTTAGCAGTATTAATGCCTACTCAAGTTTTAAATTTATATTTAGCCGACTTATCAATAAAACACACACTTTAACGAGCAGTGTACCCGGTCAGTATGAATATAATGGTAAGTAGAGTGTCGATCACTAAGAGTGGAACGTATTATCTAGTTATTCTAATTAGTATTTTAATATCTTAAGTTAGCTGTACAATCCTAATCTAACGCAAGGGGTTTCAGCCTGAGAGACTGGCACGGTTTGGTTATGATAAAATAATAAACTAAACTAATGAGCACGAATCAGCGATTAGCACACACGTACACAGATAGATACTTGAGACAATAAGAAGACCTGTCCTGATAATTAAGTAGCTTGTCACTTGTTTTATTGCTAGTTTTATATGAAGTGTATATAATTAACCCTTTCTCGTTGGCTCTAATCTTATCGGCGAGTAAACCCTTAATGATTATTTATGTCTATCCTATTTATTTAGCGTCTCTTAAATAGGCGAGGAAGGGGCATGGCGACCCAAGCAATGCTCAGCTAGACACAGAGGTTATCAATGCACTAATAAAAGTCACCAAAGACATCAACATATAAACTTTAATTAATGGGAAAGCAATTTTAAGGGGTGCCCATGATTTTCCGTAGTCACATGGAATCGGCCCATCAATCCTGATGAATTAAAGTGTACTAATACAATAAAACAAAACTACTTAATGAATTGAATACATGCAGGACCTTCTTACAACTCTTGTATCTTCGTTTAGGGTGTGTCTTGTGCTGCTAATACGTCTGAATTCGGCTTTAGGGTTTCTTCGGTCTTCGGTCTCTAAAGTCTCTAAGTGTCTAAGTGTCTCGAAATTCGTCTGGCCTTGGGGTATTTATAGTTTCTGTCTGAGGGTTAGATGCGACGCATAGGATAAGTAGATGCGGCGCATTGACTTAACTTCGCGTGGGGTCCAAGATTAATATATTCAGGAATATTCGTATACCGCCTTAAGATGCGGCGTAACTCCATTTATCTATGCGGCGCATGTCCTTTGCCGTCTTGGATAATAACTTGTGAAATCTTGATAGTGATGCGCCGTATGTAATAAGTATGTTGCGGCGTATCTGGAGCAGAATGATCTTGATCTTGTACATTTCAGTAGACTCTTAACATCTTGCTGTTTTGCTCCATAATTAGTCCAAAATCGCCAAGTTTCACATAATACTTGTTTTTACCAGAGAATTACAAAAGTAAACATTAACGTATCAATTCTCATATATAATATAATAAAACAAGTCAAATAAATAGGATAAATGATGATGATAAAATGTACTTATTTGAGTTCATCAGCATGATAATATTGTCTAATGAATATGCTTAGCATACATAAGTTATTAAATCCTAAATTGCCTCAAAATAAGTTGGACTTGCTTGAAACTAAACTCAAAAACACAACCCTTTCAACAATTTTCTGCCAAAAACCCATTTCCAGTAACCTGGAAATTAGCAGATGGGCGGCCCCCTTAATTCATTAGGCGGCCCCCTTAAGATTTAATGGGACCGGCCATCTGATGGTCGAAGGTGCTGCTCCATTTTTCTATTTTTTATCCCATTTTATCCTATACTTCCCAAAATTCACAAACACATTTTGTCACAAACCACCCACCAAAATTTACCTTCCACAATCACATCATCACTATACCATAAATATCCAAATCCATCATAAATGCTCATCCATACCATCCATCCAAACATGTCATCATCTAACCACCCAAGATCCAAGCCTTCAAGAGTTGCTAAAATCTCAGTGAGGCCTATTTGGAGGAGGAAGGTTGACATTTGCCATAACCCAACAAATGATGTTCTTCAAACTCAACCAACACCTAAACCTCATCCTAATGAACCCTTTCAAACACATAACCAATCATCCATATGTCCACCTTCATTCACTCATAATTACCCAAGTTCAAAAATGTCTCCACCACCAAGAGTGTCACCACCACTTCCACCAAATAACAACCACTCTCCATCATCATCACCTTCCACTCAACACTTGAAGTTCATTGAAGAAGTCAAGGAAGCCCATGAGCTTAATACTCTCCTTTCTTTGCACCTTGCTCAAAGCAACTTAGACCCATCACCATCCATCTCACCATCATTACCATCATCACCACATCACTTGAGTCAAATTGAGAAACATGTCAACAATTGTCCTTGTTGCATCTTTCTCCAAAATCAAACCATCGCCTTAAATGAGCGTCTCACTTGGATTGAGTATCTTCTCACTAGATCTAATCAAACACCACCACTTGAACAACATCAAAACCCTCATTCAACATGGTCAAGTCCAAGCTCTCCACCTCCAATTCGTCCATCAACACTCTCTCCAACATCCATACACCCAAACTTACAACCCCATTAATCCAACATTTTTACCCCCTCTTTACCATCATCCATCCAAAATAATTCAAGTTTTTCATGTCTCAAGCAAGTCAAATGGATCTCTTAGGCAATTTAAAATTTTCTACTTATTGTATGCTATAAGAAAAATATGTGTTGTATCAATAATTATGTTTTTAACATAATTATTTTCAACTAATGAATGCTTTATTTCTTGTCATTAATATATGATTGTTATGCTTATTGCTTGTATACTTGATATCATGATATATATATACATGCTTGATGATTAATAACATGCTTATTCCATAATATGTTTTAAATGTATGCATGCGTATTTAACATGTTTATGCCACAATTTAATCATTCTTGATGTACATGATTCAAATGGAGCTTGCTGCAAAAACACCCTAAAAGTGACCCTTTTCTGGAAAATTTTCAAATTTGGTCGCCTTGGAAAACACCAGATGGGCGGCCCCCTTAATTCCCTAGGCGGTCCCCTTAATTTTAAGGGGGCCGGCCTACAATTAAGGGGACCGGCCATCTGGGCAGTAAAATTTACTGTTTTCTTTTGCATCTTGCGACCCCTTTTATCTAGCCCCAACTACCATTTCTCTTAAAGGACGAACTGGTATTGGAATTTTACCACAAAACCTCCAAACCTTACCTAAATCAACCATCACCTCCATCAAACACCCATTTTCATTCACCATGCTATCACCAAAATCATCTCTAAGACACCAAAACTCCATTACCACCACCTCAATGTTCATCCCTAAGTGCACCAAATGCACCATCAAAAACACCCTCCACTCATGGCACATCATCTTCATCCATACCTTCCACTTCATCCATCAATAACTACATCAACTCACACCTATCATCACCACCATCAAGAGCATCAACTCCACCTCCTACTCAAGAACCTCCATTCACCCAACTTGTCATTTCCATATCACCAATAACACCTCTTGATGCTCATTTCTCATCATCACCAATACCACCACCATGCTTTCCCATCCCTTGGGCTTTACTTGAAGCCCATGGAGACAATTGCCTTTGTTGCATCCACAACCGAACCATCATCTTTGGTCTTAGAGATGAGATACACTACATGTTTTCATCCCTTGAAGACATGCTTAACAACCAACCTCCACCACAACCTCCATAATTTTCACCCACTACACCACCACCACCTTCATTCTCACCAAATTAAGCATATGCAATTCTTAATCAAAAATAATTTTTTAAACCATTTTGTGTGCAAGCCCCATGGAAGATCATGTACTCCTAGAATGATTATGTAGATTGCATTACTTAGTAGCTAATGTAGGATTGAATATAATCTTGGATGGTTGTGTATTTATACACAACATTTTTAATGAATGTCTTTATATGCATGCTTATTTTTGCTATATATATGCTTGTGCTTCTAATATTTTTCTTGCAAGTATTCCATATATCGATTCCTTGGTGCCCTCAAACGAGGGGGAGCACAGATCAAGGGGGAGTTCTCGTCCCGACAAATTTTGTCTCAAAAACTTGTCGGCATAACCTTTTTGATTCTACAAAAAGGGGGAGAAGTGAATATAAACTCACTAAATACTTGTCCAAAAATAACTTTTTGGATTTAATGAGTTTAGGTTTTGTAATCATCAAAAAGGGGGAGATTGTTGACATAAATAATGCCTAAAAACATTATCAATATTTATTCATATCTCTATGTTTTGATGATCACAAAATTTAAACTCATTAAAACATAAACTTATAAAATAAACAAGTACTTTGTTGTAAATATTCACTTCTACAACTAAAATCACTTAAGGTATGAATGAACTAATGCTTAATGCATTATATGATCAAAGGAACATTTTCTTAATAACTAGATTTTTTATAAAATGTCAAAAACATTTTATATCTTTTAGAAAAACATTTTTGGTAATAAATAAAAAGGTTTAATTCATTATAAATTTATGAATTCAAAATTTTAACCAAAATCAGTAAAAATGTTCCAGAAAAACCTTTCACACAAAAAGACAAAACTGGGCAACGGTTGGCTTGGGCTGCCCCCTTAATTTTGCTAGGCGGCCCTCTTAAAATTAAAGGGACCGCCCCCCCTATTTAAGGGGGCCGGCCACGCTCCTCTAGCTTCCAGCTGTCTAGTTTTCTGCCTATAAATACCAGCCTTCCCCTGGACTTTTTTCTCATCCTTTTGCACTAAAACTTTCTGTTGTAGATCTCATTTCATATCTTCAAAAAAAAAAAAAAAAACCTTTGATCATGTAATCTTAAGCATTGGTTTCTAAGTGATCCAAGCTTCCACCATCCAAGTGCAAAAAAAGAATACTTCTATCAATCAAGACTAGAAGTATTACAACTTAGTATCATCTTGTTACTCAAGTTGTTTGTTTTGTATATTTTGTAAATCATTCATTCATTTGTGTAAAGTGTGTATATAAGTTGTAAACATAAGTGATTAGGCTAGAGTAGTGTGTAAGTAGTGAAGAAGGTGGATAAGTAGTTGTGGAGTAAAGAAGTAGAGTAGAAGCCTTGTAAAGTTGTGAAGTAGAAAAATCTTGAAGCCGTTGTGAAGCCATAGCCTAGAAGTCGTGAAGCCGTAGCATAGAGGTTGTGTAGCGGTCGTGTTGAAGCCGTGAAGTCCTAGTTGTGTAGCGGTCGTGTTGAAGCTATGAAGTCCTAGTCGTGAAGTCCTAGTGTTGAAGTCGTGAAGCCGTAGCATAGAGGTTGTGTTGAGGTCGTGAAGTCTTAGTCGTGAAGACATAGTGTTGAAGTCGTGAAGCCACATCATAGAGGTTGTGTAGCGGTCGTGTTGAAGTCGTGAAGTCCTAGTGTTGAAGTCTTGAAGAAGTCATGAAGCAGTCGTGAAGCCGTTGTGAAGTAGTCGTGAATAAGTTGTGAAGAAGTTGTGTTGTGAAGTTGTGAGATTGGTTCTAGCTACGATTAGAACTCGACATTTAGCTTTGTGTCGTTAAACCCGTGTAAGCCAAAGTTGTGTACGGTTTTCTCCGCCATAAGGGAGCTTATTGAAGTTGTGAAGAAAACTCTCGAGCTTGGTGCTCGGGGAGTGGAGTAGGGCAAGGAAGGTGTCCTTGTAGCCGAACCACTATAAATCCCTCGTGTCTCGGTTAGATCTTTCCATCTCTTATTTACATCTTTATTTATATCGTCATTACTTTTATAACATATAGGCATATATAACTGTTAGTAATAATTAGAAGTTGACTTCACATATAGATCAAATTGAAACTCCATTCAAGAAACCAAAACTTTTACAATCAATTTAAAAGAATACATATATAACTAATAATAAGGTTCAAGTTTTATTTTTCATACAAACTTGAATCTAAGTGTTTTAAAAATAAACAAAGGTTTTCATAATAAAATTAAAAAGACATAAAACTATTCAACCCCCCCTTCTAGTTTTCCACAGATAACCGTTTATTTCTTTACGTTCTTAATGCAATCAATAAAAAATTTGGTACTAAAACCATCCAAATTATCGTTACAAGTCATGCCCGCCCATTGGGCGGGCTTTGAAGTCTAGTGTATATATATATGTATACACTAGCTTTCAAAGCCCGCCCGATGGGCGGGCATGATTTATAACTATCGTTGGATGGTATTAGTTAACGGAAAATAATATATAAGGAAGGGGGGGCATGACTTATAATTATTGTTATGAATATCGTTGAAAAAAATAAGCTATAAAGATACTATTTTTTTTTTTTATTGAATGTATTATGAACGAAAAGAAATAAACGGTTATCGAATATAAGAAAAAAAAGTTTCAAATTGTTATGCAAGAACAATGTATCAAAGCATATCCCGTCCGATGGGTGAGCAAGCCTTATGAATATCGTTAAAAAAACTTTAGTTAACGTGAACCATTCCTCGTGGTACTTGTTGTGTCTGCATCTCTTTGTTCTTCTGTTTCAAGCTTTACTGTGATGTTTCTACTCTGTGCATTCAGACACATTTGTTATTACGGAGTAATAAATTAAAAAAAAAAGTGATTATAGGTCACCCCGTCCATTTTAACACCCATTTATCCGTATTAACCCATTAACTTACCCGCCCTACACGCCCATTTTCCAACATCTAACTATTCCGTAAGGTAAAAAAAAGAGTAATTATATAATGATGACCTTTTTTAAGTAATATAAACTTTTGCTATACATGCTCTTCATTCGAAATGACAACAGAAGATCACAACATTAAAATTATCATAAAATATCAAATTATGTACCGGAAAGAATGACAATCAATAGTTGTGGGCTATAAAATAATCACCTTAGGTTTGACTTGTGGATTAATATCAATGATCATGCAACATAGCAAACATCAATATAAGTGCGGAAGAAGCAAAAAACTGATCCGGAAAATTGACCCAATGGGTAAAAAACTGTTCACATCAGCTATGCGTCGTGAGGAATTACCATGGGCATTCATTGTTTTGCTAAATAGTATTTAAGCTATGCATCAAGTGTTTGTAAAAATCTTTTAATGTTTGATCTTTGGAAAAACCACAAAAAAATAAATAAATAAATAAATAAATAAATAAAACACGAAAAAGCAAAGCATTTCTTTGAACATTGTTGTTTCCAAAGAAATAAAAGTCCATCCTCTTTTTTGTTTACAAAATTTTACAAATTTATAAAGTGTTGTGAATAGCATAATTAACACAATGATGTTCTAAAGATGTTGGCCAATAAACTTTCCCAGTTTAAATGGACTTAAAAACTTTGTTATAAACATCTTTAAAACATACATTCAAACATCAACTAAACAAAATGAAACACGGCCACTCGAAGCAACCTAACAAAATGAAACTTGGAGGTTCACTTGCGCTGAATCCGGACTATCCAAAAGGGTAGTCGTCTTTGGATTAGTCGGCTTGCAATGTTGAGTCGGAAACCCAAGTAAAAAAAAAAAAAAAAAAAATTATCTATGACAAAACCCAAAAACATTACATAACAATGGTAAACAATATCCCACCTTAGAGTTTGTAATACCCATTTTGTCACAACCCTTTACATTAGTCTCTTTCACCCTTTGTTTCAAGATTGACTTTTATTTCGTACTAATTACTTATAAATCTTGGGATCACCATTTTGTCAAAGTCTGTCATATGGTGTTCAACATTTACTAATTAGTGGAATAAGTAGCAAGTCTCCAAAACCAGAAGTTACTATTACAAACATAAGGTTTGTGGGACTTTCGACCCGTCCCGCCTAGTTTCTTTTAAGCTAGTTTATCGTATTGCATGTTTGACCCGTTAAAAATTTAACCTCGCCCAAGTCAACCCATTCATATGAAAATGGATTTAACGTGAACAATCTCAGATGAATCTTAGCCTTAGTACTGGAAAAGTCCTATGTACGTGGCACGAAATCAAATTCGTTTCAGCACCTGTATGACACGACAACCATAAGGATGAAAAGATGATATCACGAACTTGATTTTATCGGTTGGAATACTCTGTGTAGACTTAAAGGCATTATTTAACATTCAAGCTATGAGTTCCCTTTCCGGCTCAGCACTTACATACTCAAAAAAATACTATTTACGACATGTAGTGAGGGGTACGAATTTATAAGCCCGTAAACAATACAAACAGTAATAAACTATTTTCTACTAAATAAGTGATAGGGGGTGTTTGGGACTGCTTAGTTAATTTGATTCTGGTACAATGATAAGCATGGTCCAACCTATTTAGCTTTAAGTGCTTATTATCGCTAATATAAAAGTGTAAATGAGTTGTCCCACCCGCTTTGCCTCTGCAAATAACTATGAATACCTTCAAGCTTGAAATAATAAGTTCAACAGTCTAAGAAAAGGGACATATAGCCAGCATCTATCACCCGAAAATATTAATAAAACAATCATTAATAAAGTGCAAATGGAACAAACCGGCCCGTACAATATTATAAATTGCCACTCTTTTACCTAAACCCGCCCAATCAGAATCTTTTTTCCATGAAGTACATAATGCCTTTACTGATGTAGAGTAGAAAGATAATGCTACACCATAACTATATTAGTGGTTTCTAAGGTAAACTATGCATCAGTAGCTATGAGCATGCATCAATAGCAATATTTGTTCACGCATCACTTAAACTACGTTTCTTTCTATTTTCTGAACTAATATTCCATAATCATGATATCCATCAAATGAGGTGTTTTGAATAGCTTATATCTTGAGCTTATTGACTTCTTGAAACGCAGAAAAGCAGATAACCTCACTTCTTTCATAAGCATATTAGCTAATGTTTATTGCTTGTTTGAGTCCATAGGATCAAGAAAATGAGCTCATTAGGTGAAAAAAGGGAGATTATCGCAAATATGCCCATGAAATAAGCTAATCCAAACACCCCCTTCATTTACATTTATGTGTTTACATTACTCATATGAGCAACAAACTGCATCCATATTTTTACCCTCTAAAATAGCATCGATATGAGCTAGCATTTGCATAGAAATGTAAAGGCTTCAAAACGGGTGTTTGTAAATAGAATATGAGGCATACCACAACAGAATACGGAGGCTAAGGACCTTACTTTACCTCTAGTAAATGGACTATGGACGAAATACTTATTGGCTAGCTCATAAAATAAGTAATCTAGTCAAGCACGCCAATACAAACTAATAAAATTGGAATATCAGTGGAGGAACGGATCAAATTTTTAGTCAGGGACAAATAAGGAAAAACAAAATATGACTCATTCTTGCACATATGTTTCAGTTTCATTATGATGCGACTACCCACAAAAAGCATCACAGATTATTAACCGATGCATTTTTTTAATGACTCGGCATACTCCTTGACAATCTAAACTGAGCAATCCCAAACACCTTATTATATGAGCCCTACATTAGACAATCTTTTTCTTTCTTTCTTTTTTTCTTTTTAGTGTTTGAGCAAAACGTCTTGTGCTGCGGTTTGGTTTTTAAGAAGGTAATCAGTTTGAAATAAGCAATCCCAAACACCACCTAAAAGGTAAGATTAAATAAAGGTGATAATTATAACTATTTTCTTGCAAGGTTGATTAGAGTATTTGGGTCACTAAGATGTTGCCACAATTGAACGTGCTTTTCGCGGATTTCATGTATTTGGCGTAGGTGGTTAGCAAGTTGAATACGGCTGCTACGTATTGGAGATTGTTATCAGGTAGTATACACATCAGACCTCCTACAACATGATCAAATGTAGTTAAGGTGCTTTTGATATATTCAGATATATAAGTGATCAGCAGTTAAAAAAAAAGGCTATAAGTGACCAACCTGTAGAGCATATAAACGCTGATACATTTACAGGTGCAACTTACCACGTGCCATACGCCTGGGATAAGTGTTTTGGGCAGTAGAGGTATCTACAACATTCCCCCGTGGTTCAGACCAACCTAGATGAGAGGTAAAATAGAGTTGTAAATGGATGTTCCAAAAAAAAACAAAAGCAAGTATAAATCACGTACATGGTTTTTCTAAACCTTCAAATCTTTTTAGTTGACGTGGATGCCCTAAGCACCTGTGTCAAAATCTCATATGTTGTTTTTCTTCATCTTGCATATCGGTAGATTAGGATCTCCTAGATTCACAAGCAGGTTCTTGCAGTTGAGATAAAAATGAACAATTTTTTTTCAAATGTAGGTACTCCATACCAATCGCTGCATCTTGTGCAATTATGAGCTTCTTGCGCCAATAAAGCGCTCTGCACAAGTTTCAACACAGCATATAATCTTTTTCTATTTCAGAAGACACAATATGAGATATAGGTTCTGATAACTTACCGAATATTTTCTATAAGAACATGCCTAAGTGACCCGTTAGTCATATACTCAGTAATAGACTAACAGTAGATAATGTTCCACCCGGTCCATCTAGTACCACACCATATAACGCTACCACGTTTGGATAATGAGGATTTAACAGCATTTGCGCTTCTCTCCAAAAATCTTTCGTCTGTCAAAACACAATATTTATATATCTTTATCGCATAAATTATGGTTCATATCTTAAGGTACTAATAAATTACCAAGCGTTCTTGTTCTGATGATTTCCTAGCAAAACAAAATTTTCTTCTTTGCTTGATAGTAACATCTGTTCCCCTCCATTTTTCGTGATAAACAGTTCCAAATGTACCCGATCCTAATTCATGTAGTTCTTCAAGATGAGCGTTTTTTATAATCTGCACTTTTTACATAATAGTATATATCGGTTTGATTTGAAAATTCAAAGTACTACATACAATAACATGATGTATGTTACCTGAAGACCATGTATTCCTGCTTCCAGTTCAGCTATTGCAGTACCACAACGAATTCATCGCCCACATTCTCGTCATATGCAACGTCCTAGAAAATAGTAACAGCTTAACTCAAGGAAATATGACATGTCATTTGCATAAGATACTAACATACGTTTTCAAATGTATCGTTTTGGTTCTTGTACTTTTTTGTTCAGACGAGTGGTTAAAAGATGGTTTTGTCCCTTTTTTGGGCCATTCTATAACCTGTATATAACCTATAAAATTAATTTACCTCATTGTTAGATTGAGCAACAGTCTCAGCAGTTGGTTCTCTTGTAAGAATTGAACCACTTTCGTCGACAATGGAGACCAACCTAGATGAGAGGTAAAGTAGAGCTGTAAATGGATGTTCCAAAAGAAACAAAAGCAAGTATAAATTAGGTACATGGTTTTTCTAAACCTGCAAATCTTTTTAGTTGACATGGATGCCCTAAGCACCTGTTTCAAAATCTCATATGTTGGTTTTCTTCACCTTGCATATCGGTCGATTAGGATCTCCTAGATTCACAAGCAGGTTCTTGCAGTTGAGATAAAAATGAGCAATTTTTTTTTTCAAATGTAGGTACTCCATACCAATCGTTGCATCTTGTGCAATTATGAGCTTCTTGCGCCAATCAAGCGCTCTGTACAAGTTTCAATATAGCATATAATCTTTTTCTGTTTCAGAAGACACAATATGAGATATAGGTTCTGATAACACACAGGCTATTTTCTATAAGAACATGCCTAAGTGACCCGTTAGTCATATACTCAGTAATAGACTAACAGTAGATAATGTTCCACTCGGTCCATCTGGTACCAAACCATATAACGCTACCACGTTTGGATCATGAAGATTTGACAGCATTTGCGCTTCTCTCCAAGAATCTTTCGTCTGTCAAAACACAATATTTATATATCTTTATCGCATAAATTATGGTTCATATCTTAAGGTACTAATGACTTACCAAGCGTTCTTGTTCTGATGATTTCCTAGCAAAACAAAATTTTATTATTTGATTGATAGCAACATCTGTTCCCCTCCATTTTCCGTGATAAACAGTTCCAAATGTACCCGATCCTAATTCACGTAGTTCATCAAGATGAGCGTTTTTTATAATCTACACGTTTTACATAATAGCATATATCGATTTGATTTGAAAACTCAAAGTACTACATACAATAACAAGATGTATGTTACCCGAAGACCATGTATTCCTGCTTCCAGTTCAGCTATTGCAGTACCACAACGAATTCATCGCCCACACTCTCGTCATATGCAACGTCCTAGAAAATAGTAACAGCTTAACTCTAGGAAATATGACAGGTCATTTACATAAGATACAAACATACGTTTTCAAATGTATCATTTTGGTTCTTGTACTTTTTTGTTCACACGAGTGGTTAAAAGATGGTTTTGTCCCTTTTTTGGGCCATTCTATAACCTGTATATAACCTATAAAATTAAGTTACCTCATTGTTAGATTGAGCAACAGTCTCAGCAGTTGGTTGTTTTGTAAGAATTGAACCACTTTCGACGACAATGGAGGCCAACCTAGATGGGAGGTAAAGTAGAGCTGTAAATGGATGTTCCAAAAAAAACAAAAGCTAGTATAAATCACGTACATGGTTTTTCTAAACCTGCAAATCTTTTTAGTTGACATGGATGTCCTAAGCACCTGTGTCAAAATCTCATATGTTGTTTTTCTTCGCCTTGCATATCGGTCGATTAGGATCTCCTAGATTCACAAGCAGGTTCTTGCAGTTGAGATAAAAATGAACAATTTTTTTTTCAAATGTATGTACTCCATACCAATCGCTGCATCTTGTGCAATTATGAGCTTCTTGCGCCAATCAAGCGCTCTGCACAAGTTTCAACATAGCATATAATCTTTTTCTATTTCAGAAGACACAATATGAGATATAGGTTCTGATAACTCACCGGATATTTTATATAAGAACATGCCTAAGTGACCCGTTAGTCATATACTCAGTAATAGACTAACAGTAGATAATGTTCCACCCGGTCCATCTGGTACCACACCATATAACGCTACCACGTTTGGATAATGAAGATTTGACAGCATTTGCGCTTCTCTCCAAGAATCTTTCGTCTGTCAAAACACAATATTTATATATCTTTATCGCATAAATTATGGTTCATATCTTAAGGTACTAATGACTTACCAAGCTTTCTTGTTCTGATGATTTCCTAGCAAAACAAAATTTTATTATTTGATTGATAGCAACATCTGTTCCCCTCCATTTTCCGTGATAAACAGTTCCAAATGTACCCGATCCTAATTCATGTAGTTCTTCAAGATGAGCGTTTTTTATAATCTACACATTTTACATAATAGTATATATCGTTTTGATTTGAAAATTCAAAGTACTACATACAATAACATGATGTATGTTACCTGAAGACCATGTATTCCTGCTTCCAGTTCAGCTATTGCAGTACCACAACGAATTCATCGCCCACACTCTCGTCATATGCAACGTCCTAGAAAATAGTAACAGTTTAACTCTAGGAAATATGACAGGTCATTTACATAAGATACTAACATACGTTTTCAAATGTATCGTTTTGGTTCTTGTACTTTTTTGTTCACACGAGTGGTTAAAAGATGGTTTTGTCCCTTTTTTGGGCCATTCTATAACCTGTATATAACCTATAAAATTAAGTTAACTCATTGTTAGATTGAGCTACAGTCTCAGCAGTTGGTTCTCTTGTAAGAATTGAACCACTTTCGATGACAATGGAGACCAACCTAGATGGGAGGTAAAGTAGAGCTGTAAATGGATGTTCCAAAAAAAACAAAAGCTAGTATAAATCACGTACATGGTTTTTCTAAACCTGCAAATCTTTTTAGTTGACATGGATGTCCTAAGCACCTGTGTCAAAATCTCATATGTTGTTTTTCTTCGCCTTGCATATCGATCGATTAGGATCTCCTAGATTCACAAGCAGGTTCTTGCAGTTGAGATAAAAATGAACAATTTTTTTTCAAATGTATGTACTCCATACCAATCGCTGCATCTTGTGCAATTATGAGCTTCTTGCGCCAATCAAGTGCTCTGCACAAGTTTCAACATAGCATATAATCTTTTTCTATTTCAGAAGACACAATATGAGATATAGGTTCTGATAACTCACCGGATATTTTATATAAGAACATGCCTAAGTGACCCGTTAGTCATATACTCAGCAATAGACTAACAGTAGATAATGTTCCACCCGGTCCATCTGGTACCACACCATATAACGCTACAATGTTTGGATAATGAAGATTTGACAGCATTTGCGCTTCTCTCCAAAAATCTTTCGTCTTTCAAAACTGTAGGGTATTCACAATGCAAGAAACACTTGTTTGAGGCCTTTAGATGGATCGAATGACTAATAACTAGAGAGAGAAAGTGGGAACTTCTAGAGAGAGAGAACTATGTGTATATTAGCTTGAAAATGTAGGGAAGTTCCAACCCTTCCCTTGCAAGGGAAGGGGTATTTATACATACTACTTAATATGCCCCTAGTGGGCTGTGGAGAGAGCTGACAGAGGGTAAAGACCCGACCCACTCCACAATACTAATTAATAACTAATCTACTAATAATATTACTGATAATCCTACGAGCTATGATGAGCTAATAAGTACTCGGGGTGACCGAGTCTTCAGCTGAATATTCATATTCCTAACAATCTCCCCCTAAGGGAGGTCACCCCAGAAGTAATGTTTTGAATTTCAACACTTCTTCCTTGGATCTTGACATCATAGCTCGTAACCATTGATTCTTCAATATCATAGATTGTTGTGCAAACATCCATGATCTTAAGATGACTTCTCTTTTTTCTTGGATGAACTTTGAGTAATCTTTGAAAGTATCATCCCACTTGTGTTTCCAAGTCATCTTTCAGCAGTATGTTTCCTTGTGATGTGATAATCTTCAAGCCGACATGCTCACACTATTTGGTGTCATGATCTTTAGCATCAGAGTTTGCAGAAGCCGTGTTGAAGGTCTTTTTTTGGTTGATCATGACTTTGTTGAATAACAATGATGATGTAGTGTGAACATGTGGTAGAGGATTGGCATCTTTTCTGCAACCAGCTACAACATCAACCAGCTACAGCATTCCACAGCTACAATCGCCCGAAGTTCCTGCATACGATAGTTAGCAACAAATCGACCGGTACTTACAGGTTCGGACTTCGAGATTGTTAACAGCATAGTGTGAAAACTCTCTCTAATCCTTACCAAGACCGTTCCTAATCGAAAACCCACAGAGGGCTTTTTAAGATCGAACCGTAGCACATCAACGATTAGGTGAGTCGCTGGAGATCACTCCACGACTGTAGACCGTTAGAAACCACCGTGACCACTAAGCGTAATCCATAAAGAATTACCGAAGTGACCTGCTTTCAGGGCTGCTTGATGTTGACCCTGGCAGGAATTTCCATTCAATCATTGAGAATTACATTCGTAAATTCTCTCATAAATGTTCTGGCAGATTGCTAAGATCTGCGAAGGACTCATAAGTTTACAACTGGTGTCCTTAATGCTGAACACCCAGTGTAGAAATAATACGTGTTCCTATGAGATCTTATTATGCATCTCGTGGCTCTAGACTCGATAGTGCGATTTGATTTAGTGAGCGGAGGCTGGAGAGAACTGCCACCTTTTCAATATCATCTAACTCGGAGTGAGAGAGACGATAGAAATGTATTGAACTCCGTGACAATTGAAACAAGAATCCTTTGAGGGACCTTGAGTGGCTAGGGAGGGTTGTGCAGCGTATCATTGGGTCCATGATACTTTGTCTTCAATGCCAGCAATCAACTAAGTGATTCTGACAGCGTATGTATTGACCCGGTTTCTGCCTAAGTTGTAAGGAGGGCTATTTCTTTTCACCCTTTATCTTTACAATTCTTTTTCATTCTTCAACCCCTTCAGTGCTTACCGAGACTTCATAACTAACACCTTGTTGGGTTTATTCCAGTGTTAGCTCCATCTCAGTCGGCACTCTTCCCTTATCCACTTTTCTCCTTTTTAATCATACCTAAGGACTTCTACACTAACTAGTGGATTATCCCTGGGTAGATCCCTCCGGCTCTGGTGGGATCGTGGGAACTTGAGCCTAACCTAACCATCCTTATAACTCCATGCGTTAATTAAAATGGCCGGTCTTTAGTATACTTCCATGATTGCCAAACCAAATCTTTGAAAAATCTCTCAAAGTGTTCATAATTCTGAAACACATTTTTGCTAACACTTGAGAGTTTTATATTTTTCAAATGCTCCCCCTCAACATGTGCTCGAATAATTGTTTTATAAATTTGCACATGTTAGGTAGAGCCCGCACTTTTTGAATTGATCAACTTTCAGTGAACATGACCGATTCGAGACACGCTTACATCACTAGTTAGACCAGCTTGAAATTATTACCCGTCCTGGTCAAGTTCACAGAAAGTTTCTCGAAACGGTACACTCTACTCAGACACATCCTTTTCGAGACACGCTTACATCACTGGTTAGACCAGCTTGAAATTATTACCCGGCCAGGATATGTCCTTTCGATTGATGACAATTTGTGTTTCGTCAATTCATTGGTTAAGTCTGAGTCACGATCTCATGCGATGCCAAATCCTTTTTGTCCATTTGCTCCCCCTCAATATGTGCATCGATATACGAAAGAGTTTAGCACATATGGGAGAGCCTAACGTTTAATTACAAAACATCACATTTTCATCAGGTTTCATATTTAAATCACATTCTCTCCCTCGATCAAAAATTTCAAACCTTTTGAGATTTGTGATCCCAATTGATTTAAATAAGTTAGAAAATGTGGGAGAAAATGTGTCCGATTTAATATATTCTGATGATAAGAACATACTGAGCTCCCCCTTAATCTAAGAGGGAGATTCACTGCTTTATATGCACAAGATATTTATGACACAAATGATATTGACCTTTTTGCGCAGATGATGTAATCACCCACTTTTCTGAGTGAGTCAGTGGTCAACATCGATTATCCATCCACCAACAAATCTTCTCAAGTATTGTCGATCCCCACTTGGCGAGATCTGAGTAAGTACTTCGTTGTTGAAATGATGGTGGTGAAGGTGAAGGTGTTGTTGTTGTTGTTGCTGCCGATGTTGTTGTCGTGGTGAATTCTGAGCCAATCAATAGAGTTTGAACGTCTGATCAAATGGTTAGAATGGGAACTGGCACATTCATTTTGGCCATGGAATCTGCATAAGAATATCAACACAGATATACATACATACAGATACATTATTCCTTAATAGATACCCTTCAGCAGCTTGCCACATTATAATACCAAGTTCATCTTATAATCAAACCATAATCAGGAACTACGTCAAACCACTATCTAGTATGAAGAGCAAATAGCAATCATGAACATGGCAATTCACACGGATTTCAATATTCAATTCAGGATCTTAGGAACATGATTCTAACATAATAGCAATCTACCTAAGCGAATCCTGAGAACATATGCACAATATCAACAACAATTAAGCAGCAATCGACCAACAAAAGTCAAACGACATTTGAAACTCATTCATCTAGATCATACAAATGCCAGTGGAGCATCCAAGAACATCAAACACAACTGGTTTTCTAACTTCTTTTAGGTTTTGAGTCTTAAAGCATTTTGGGGATTATACGAGGATTCCAAAGTAACACAAATGAACCTTCTAGATACATAAAGCTAGGAAACTATAAGCAAATTGCACATAATGTCCTAAACTTTCTAGCAACTAACACATTTGGCCATTTGATATAAAGTTTTTGCAAGATCCTCTTCAACTAATACCCCATTAACTACAAAACCTTTTCTAACAAGTATGTTTCAACCAATAAATCCGTTTGATGATATAAAATTTGAATTCACTCTCCCCCTCAATCAATGACCCGTATTCTAGTAATATATTTGAAGTCGTTGATTGAGTGACAAATTTTATGCACAATCCAATTATAAAAGAATTTCAAGCAACACATAATCACCAAGAGTCTCACAAATAATTTTCAGAAGAATCATAGAATTAAAACTATTTGTATGCAAAGAAGATTTCTCTTCCTTTTCAAGAAATGATGCACTGAAACGTACATCAGATCGAAGAAACATGGATATAAAGTAATCCATGCCCAGGTGAACATCACCCAGTTGGAGGAACAGCCGTCTTTTTGGCGACGTGCTTTCCCCAGTTTGAAGAACGGGTTGCTATCTAAAGTAATAGCAAGCCATTTAGACATGTTTTAACAATTAGTATAACTTCTGCTCGAGCTTCATTTAAAGACCCGTGCCATTATTGAATGACATTTCTAAGTCCGTAAATGTTATCGATAAACAGAAGACATGCCTAGGTGAAACTATTTTTGGTATTTTCTATTTTTTTTGATTTTTATGGTTTTTCTTGGTTTTAATATATTTCTATATACAATTTTCTGGATCTTTAATTTTCTATTTACAGTATGTTTTAAGATATGTGCAAACTATATTATTTAGTTTAAGACGATGATGAAATGAATACCAAAATGAGGATACGTTTAGTATGTTGTAGAAATCTGTGGTCAATCATCTCTTAAACTTTCACCACCAAAGCTTTCGAGGCTCCTGAACAGACGACGGAACTTGAGCCTTCCCAATGTACAGCTTTGATAGCTTCCCCCAAACCGACAATCTTCATACTGAGCAGATTCTAAGCTCTCTTTCAAGCTTACATAAGGTAAGCGTACAGCGGAAACCGTAGCAAACCACATTAAGTATTGCTGCTCCCTTTTAAGAATAATCATCGTGATTCTCCGTTCGGGGATCCTCAAATAGATCAGCAACGAATCATCTCACATTTGAATAATTCTTCTCACATTTCTTCCCGCTGAATACTGAAGAAATGCCTACCAAAAGTATCCAGAGACCACTTTCCCCCAAGTAGTTGAAGAGATGCAGCCAGTCTCGATATATGAAGCCCAAAAACCCGAAGTACACACTCAATCCCATTAATGAAGTCGACAATGCATCATCAAGATCAATTAAGACCCGAAAATCCCCTTATCTCCTTTCAGGACATTGCAGATGAGAATTGTTACACCAAATTCAGCTAAGTCCCGAGTGTAAGCAATTTATCCCGTATGTAGTCGACATGATAACACCAAGACAGTACCATAATAGCTACTGAGTACCGGATGTACACATTTCCTTCAGTAGGATACCGACTAACCATAGGAACCATCATACAATTGTGTACCTCTTTTATCATCAGAAACTGACATTCTCTTCCCACACTTAGTTGGAATGACACACCAAAAAGAACGAGTTAGAACACTGATTTTCTCTGCTGTTATGACATTTGTCTTCCCGGAATAATCTTCAATTGAGAAGAAGTATAAAGCCCATCATGTGTACTCATTATGCATTTAGATGTATGTCTCCTTCCCCCTTGCTGGTTTTGATACCTCAGAATCAGCAACACATTTTACGAACATATTCTTGAAATCTTGTGAGAAGAACAACTTAGGCTCAAGTAGATCAAGTGAGAATTAACCGCTGCCGAAACCGTCTCTGACTATCTTTATCAACCCTCAAGTAGGCCTTATGATGAGATAACTGACGGAGCAAACCCGATATACCAAACTTGAGCCTGAAGATAGAATTCCCCATTCTTGTGACTTACGCTTGCACTAATGTTGGAAGAACGGTGTAGAGAATTAGTGCTCCAAGCAAATCTCTAAGTACTCAATACCCAACCAAGGTATGAGACATTAACACCTCTTATGATTATCCACAACGTCAACGGCGTGTGACACTGAGTACTACATCGTAACTCCTTTAAGTGATAGTTACCCCGACTGCTGGTAACTAGATAACCTAAGTCTTCAACTTAAATCTTAAGCACAAGCCAGTTATCATAGAAAGTCATGCATCCAACCAACCTCGACTTCAAGATAGGATAAGATCACGCCTTTGAGGAAGTCAACTTCAAACTCGAATAAGTGATACCTGATCAACTCCATGGTCACAATTAGATGCCCAGCTCAAGTGAGTGAACCAACAACCAAATGTACAACGAATCACTTGTTCACACTTCTCCCCCTCAAAGATTACATACGAGGACGCCATCTTTGATTGAACAAGTGCATATGAGGTTGATCCACTGTTCACACTTCTCCCCCTCAAAGATAGCATACGAGGATGCCATTTTTGATTGAGTGAATAAATGTCCAATCGAATGGAAGTAGATCCACTTAATATCTGAATGAGCATGGAGCAAGTATGAAGCCTTTTTATGAGAGTAGTCAGAAACAAGAGTATTCGTCTGACCATTACTCAAATCTCAATCACCATGCAGTTTATTCACCCTTCTCCCCCTCAAAAATTGCATGTGACGACCAACTGCCATTTTTGATAGACCGGGTGAATAAGAATATGCTTCAATATACGTTTATCCCCTTGATGACTGAATGAGCATTTGAAGACCACGAAGCTTGATGAGAATGGTCATGAATAAGAAGATTCCTCTTCTTTCGAAGATAAAGCGCACTCAAGCGTACGCCTTTCTTTTCCTTGATGAACGGGGCCTGAAGAAGTGTCAGCAGACGCCATAATGTTGTCATTGAGACCCGAGGCTTGAACTGATGTGTTCAAACGTCATAGTCATTGAAGAACGAGGCCTGAACTGATTTGAACAGACGTCATAGTCGTTGATGTTCATCAAGCTTGAATTGTTTGAACCCCTTCATCATGAGATATCACTCTTTTCGGCACCCAAACTCTGAGTCTTTCCTTAATACAAGGCCTGAACGATGTACCTGCAGTTAAGTAAAGACTTCCTGCATTGACATTAAGAGTTTGTTTGCATTTATATGGGTTAGTGATATCAGAATTTAGACCATTTGGGTTTTCACTGTCAACCTTGGTTTCGCACTTAGTGAACATCTTTCGAATAGGTATCCACCTAAGACCAACAATCTTAAAAGTTCTACCCGTCGGTATCCAACTAAGGCAAGATCTAGGAGTGTTAGGTTTCTCATGCACAGTTATAGACTTTTTGGGAGAAAACCTTTGTCCTAGGGCAACCGGCCTATCAGGTTTCTGCAAATACCTCTTTGGTTCTACGGGCTTGTTGTTGTTTCTAGTCTTAGAGGATGGAACCTTGGCACGTTCATTCACTTCCTTCAGGAGTTTTGTTATAAAATCATCATGGGTTGCATTGAAAACACATTTCTGACAAGTCGAGCAAACAAAGTGTTTGGAATCAGAAAAAGATCTAGGGTTCTTAGAGTGATCGGCTACGGGAATTGCCTTAATTGGCACGCAACTACTCTTAGAAACAGGCAAATTCCTAGTCTTTTCATGTGTGTTTTTCTTAGCGTCCACTAGGTTTTGATTCTGAACAATGTCTTTATGTCTAACATGTTCCTTTGGTGTCACAAGAGACACACGCGTTGAACTAATCCTAGAAGAACTAGAAGCACTCATGTGATGTGGTTTTGCAACAGCATATTCCTTTTCACTAGGTCTAGACTGTGAAGTGACTGGTTTTGACAAAACTTTTTCCGCATCAACTTGGGAGGCAAACCGGTTTTTTGAAACATTTGACCGTTCAGATCTAAACGCAGTCAGTTGTCTAACAACTGATTGTTTTCTAAGTGGTGGTTTCCCCAAGATTGATGGCTCTGCAAACTTAGTATTCACACCATTTCCTATCGATTTTCTTAATTCGTTTTTCAACGCTGCAATTGCAAAACCCTTTTCCTGAAGTTGAGCCTTGAATTCATCATTTTTAGTAATCAAAGAGGTAGTTTGCTCTACATTCTTAGTTTTTGTTTCTTTGATTTTATCACACAGTTCTTTGCAATGACTTTTCAACGACTCATTATCGTTAAACAATTCAGCCACTTTATGTTCTAATTCTGCATTTATTGTTGCAACAACATCATTTTCATGTTTAGTCCTAACTTCATTAAGCATGTCACGCATCTCAGTCAATCTGTTTTTCAGGTTTTTGATCGTTAAGTTTTTAGCTTCTAGCTGAGCTTTCAAATCATTTATCATAAAAAATTCACGGAATTCAGGGAGTTCCGGATTTTTACATGGTAGTTTAGTTTGAAAATGTTCTTCCTTATGTTGTATTTCAACTTCAAGAGAAATACAATGTTTTTCAAGCTGTGAAAATCTTTTTGAAAGTTCATTATAAACTTCTTTTTCAACCATATCATTTGATTTGAAAAACTCAGCCGTAGGCAAAGAACTCGACGTATTATCATGTTCATGTTCAGCATCCTGATCAATTTCTCCCCCCTTATGACTCATATTTGTTGAATCAGAGGTAATATTGCTATCAGTCTTTTCCAACAGATATGTGTCATAAGTAAGTTTAAGATGATCAGTATGTTGTTGTTCATTAGAAAGAGCATTATCTAGATAAGACAGATGTACCACAGCAGATTGTGCTTGGTGATTTTCAGGTACGTAGGCTGCATTCTCACATATTGTGAAATCACCTCCTGTGCTGTCACCAGCATCAAACTTGTCTGATCTTGTTCCATTCCCCATTTGTTTAGCCCTTTCATCAATAAACCCATTAACATTACTCATCAATTGTAGTAATGTAACTCTGAACACGTCAACCTCGAATCCAGTGTAATTAGCAAAACACCCTTTTGTCATCTGACTGTCATAGTCATAGTCCTTAGTGTATTGCGAGTCAATGAACACCTGGAGTTGGTTATTGATCACACTGAAAGCTACTCTGGATCTTGCTTCAGAGAATTCTTCTTTGTCAAGTTGTTGTTCAAGTTGATCTAAATATAGAGTCATTTCGACTGTGAAATCATGAACATCTTGACCAAAGAGTGCTGTGAAAGCCCGTGTGTAACCCATCACGTATTCAGATTTATCAAACAGAACCTTGAGATGTGAATGAAGTAGACGAAAACATTCGATGCGACTTTCCTTTGCATTAAACAGCATAAGTGACTGATGAAGCTCTTTCTCTTGTGATTTCGGGCACGAAGATTCCACATTGGTATTATCAAAATCACACACGTACATTTGTTGTCCAGAATTGGAAATCATTTGGTTATCATATGTGTCGTACAACTTGAGTACCTCAGATATGAAGGAATCTGAAGTAGTAGACATGATGTAACCGTGCACGGGATTTTACAATTCTATGATTTAAACCGAGAAATAGATTCTTTCGCGGGGTTTTACAAAATCAAGAATAAACCGTGAAATGATGCTTGATATGTGTTATGATGACTGTTGGATTGTTGCACTATTGTTAAGTTGTGATTTGGTTTTGTTGATGCAAGTTGTTACAGCAAAATTTTGGTCTGAAAACTTAGAAACTCAATAACTTCATTCTGGAGCGATTTCAGGCTTCGAAAGTTGGGTTGAATGAATAAATTATATTCAATGTGTCATTCTCCTCGGTCTCACGGTCGTTTTGACAGGTGTTTCGCTGAAAACGGAGTTACGGTTCAAAAGTTATGGCCGTTTAAAGTTTTGACGTAAAAAGTCAACTTTGGTCAAACCGCCACGGACAAATAGCACCTCTGTGGATACAAACCGCCTAGACAAACCGCAACCATGCCGCAGAGACAAACCGCGTAGACACAAACCGCATACACGCCTCAGAGACAAACCGCGTAGACACAAACCGCATACACGTTGCAGAGACAAACCGCGTAGACACAAACCGAGTTCACGCTGCAGAGACAAACCGCGTAGACACAAACCGAGTTCACGCTGCAGAGACAAACTGCGTAGACACAAACCGCATACACGCCTCAGAGACAAACCGCGTAGACACAAACCGCATACACGTTGCAGAGACAAACCGCGTAGACACAAACCGAGTTCACGCTGCAGAGACAAACCGCGTAGACACAAACCGAGTTCACGCTGCAGAGACAAACCGCGTAGACACAAACCGCGTACGCGCCTTAGAGACAAACCGCGTAGACACAAACTGCCAAACACGTCGCTTTCAATGCTTTTTGTCCTTTTGCCTAAACTAGTAATAAGACAAACCGCGTCCTCGAAGTGACACAAACCGCGTTCAAGAACTCGTCCAAAGTACACAAACTACACCCAGGAACACTTGGATAAAAACTCTCGAATCACCCAAAAACACCACACAAATCTTAAATCTGTGAATTCAAGCACCAAATACTACTCTTATACTGTTCCTAAGCTAGAAAGTACAAGGTATAACAACTTCTAATCACTAAACAAAGCACAAAATGAAATGTTGGGAATTATGATGCATATCAAGAACAGACTACTTAGGTCTGGTAGTTTACTACTTAGGTCTGGTCGTTTACTAAGTTAGGTCTGTTTGTGATTTAGGTCTGGTTATGTAATGTTAAGTCTGGTTGACTTATTAAGTCTGGTCTGGTCGTGAAGATAGGAAAGTTTGTTAGAGTTATATTAGGAAAAGATACAATGTGTGTATGTATCTTTATAGAAGATTTGTGTATATCTTCTGTGTCGTCTAGGGTTTCCTTGTGTTATAAAAGGATCCCTAAAGTTTGTTAGTAAGAAAGTGTGAGTTGTACGAATTGATAATAGTGAATATCAATATACGAAGTTAGTGATATCCCTGCTTGTGTTCTTAATTGTTCTTGTTAAGATTCCGCATTAACATTAACAATCACTTAGGGTTTCTCACTTAGATTGGTTCGGATTTATCCTAACCATCTACTAGGTATTCAAAACTACTTAGTGATCCATATACAATTTGTGGACCAACAAGTGGTATCAGAGCAAGGAGAGAGACTCTGAATTCGTAGAACACTAAATCCCTAAAACCTAATTCTCACTCAAATCACCCTTCACAATGTCTGAACTCGATAAGCCTGAAACTTTCTCAATCCATAACAGTGAGGATGAGCAATCAAACCATGAAGATGAAGGAAAAACCGAAACCAGTAACTCCCAAACACAACAACAACCCATCCCTTCCACAACCACAATCTCAAACATAAAACTTCCACTTCTGAAGAGAGAAGAGTATGATATATGGGCCATGGAGATGGAACATTATCTGGAATACATTGATAGTGATGTATGGAAGGTGATTCAAAAGGGAAATTCTAAGAAGAGAATTTCACAAGGGAATGATGGGCAACTCAGAATAATGCCACCAGTATCTGCTGAGGAGATTAGGGCTGTGGAGAAGGAAAAGAAGGCCAGAACCTTGCTTCTTATGGCTATTCCTAAGGAGCATCTACAAAGGTTTCATGGCATTCTTGATGCTAAGGAGATGTGGGAAGCTATCAAGAAACGATTTGGAGGTAATGCTAACTCCAAAAAGATGCAAAAGGCTGTTCTTAAACAGCAATTTGAAACATTTAGTGTTTCAAAGACTGAAGGTTTGGAGAAGGGCTATGACAGATTTCAACATCTGTTAACACAATTGGAAGTTCATGGTGCAGCAGTCTCGAATGAGGATGCAAATCACAAATTCCTTAGATCTTTACCATCAGAATGGGGCAATGTATCTGTGGCAATGAGGATTAAGGAGGAAGTAGACTCTATGACACCTGATGATCTTTACAATAATCTCAGGATGTTTGAAAGGGACATCAGTAACAACACTCAGGGTTCAACCAGTTCCTCAAATGTTGCTTTTGTATCTCAAAACAAAAGCAGTACTTACAAGGTTAGATCTGGTGTTAGGTCTGGTAACTATGAAACTCCTTCAAGTGAAAGGTCTGCTTCAAGTTTCACTGATGAGGTGATACATTCTTTCTTTGCCAATCAAACGGAAGATGAAAGCTTTATTAGTGAAGACCTTGAACAAATTAATGATGCTGAAGTTGAGGAGATGGATATAAAATGGCACATTGCCATGGTTGCTTTAAGGGTCAAACGATTTCAGAAGCAATATGGTAGGACTATCAACTTCAACAACAAATCACCAGTGGGATACACAAAAAGGACTGTTGAATGCTACAACTGTCACAAGCATGGGCATTTTTCAAGAGATTGTCCAGAGAAGAAGTCTGCTGATGAGAAAAGAGTTGAAGATGGGAAGATGGAAAAGAATTAGATGAGCCTGCTGACAATGGAAGCTGGAGGAGTCAATTGGGGTGAGCATCCAAGAGTAAATGAGGAGTCTGATCATGCTCTCATGGCCATTGGTAATGAGGTATCATTATGCTCTAAATTATGTACTGACTCATATAATCATGTTAAGGCTTTATGTGATGAGCAGCAAGAACAAATAGGTGATCTAGAAGTAAATTTATTAGCACATAAAAATGCTGTAAAAACTTTAGAGGCACAAAAGGTCACCCTTCAAAATCAACATGCTGCTTTAAATGAAAAACTATACTTTCAAGCTAATAAAATATATGAACAAGATGAGAAGCTTAAAAGGTATAGACAATTAGGGCTTAAAATTCAGAAGGAGAGGGATGAGCTGAGAAAAAGGGTAGATCAATGGAACAATTCAAATAAAAACCTGTTTAAGTGTTGGGATTCTCAAATTAAGTCAAATAAAAAATGTGGCTTAGGATATGAGGAAAATGAGAATAGGGATATATTTAAAAATAGAGAAGAGGACTATGCTGATAAACCTTTGTACAATAGGTTTGTTAAGACTGGTGACTTTAAGGGAGTACCACCACCTTTAAGTGATGACTATACTCCTCTTGAAAAAGAAGAGTTAGATGATTCACTCTTTGTATATGGTAAGAAAGGTCCTCAAGTGCCTGAACCAACTACCTCAGAGGACAAATCCAGTAGATATTCTTCTTGTCAATCCAATGACTCTGAAGGATCTGTTGATGGTTCCTCTGATCACTCTAAGTCTGAGTCAATCAGTGAGGAAAAAGAGAATCCTGAACCTAAGAGTGTTAAGAAGTGTGAACCTGTTGTTACTAAACCTTTAGTGATTGAACAAAAAGCTGAGACGGTTAAACCTAGTTGTGTTAACCACATAAAAACTCCTAGGGAATCTGTTAAATTGAATGAGTCACCTAGAAGCAATAGTGTTCACAGAGAGAGTAGGAGTAGTTACAATTATGCTCCTAAAAGATGTTTTGTGTGTGGAAGTTTGAGTCATTTAATAAGAGATTGTGACTTCCATGAAAAGAGAATGAAAAGAGAGGCTGAGCAAAAGAGAATGAATGTTAATAAGGTTCAAGGGTTAAATAAACCAGTTTGGAACAATGCTAGTAGAGTTAATCATGCTAACCAGTTTGTTCCCAGACCTGTTCAACTAAATAACACTACCAGACCTAACTCCTTTGTTAGTTCTGGTAGACCAAATTTTGGGTCTGGCTACAGAAACTTTAATGTGAATAGGCAAAATGTTAATTTTATGAGGCCTAAAGTGAATACTGGTTATGTCAACTCTGTGAGACCAAATGTTAACACTGGTTTTGTAAGACCCAAGCAACCTTTTCAAAAATCTCAGGTGAATGAAAATTTTAAAAGAAATAATTTTTACAAAGCTCATTCACCTGTAAGGACACAAACAACTGGGGGTTCTACTGATAATTTTTCTGATTGCTGGACTTGGAATCCATTTAAAAATGAATTTACCTATAAGTCCAAACATGGTTTCACTGGAGCAAGTTCATACAAAACCTATAAGTATGTTGCTCCACAGGATGGACACAAGCCCACTCAGGCTTGGGTTGTTAAGAAAAACTGATCTTCCTTCTTAACTTTGTATAGTTTGTATATTTGTTTGTTTCTTATCCTGCTATTCTTCTTGGTTATTCTTATTTACAGTACTTATTTTGTCTTCTATAGTATGTGTGTTTGGTATTTTGTGCTTAACTTTGTTTTGCAGTTGTTAGCTCCTTTCTATTTGCAAGTTATTCATATGTGGAAAATTAAAAAATCAGAACCAAAGAGTTTTTTATTTAATAACAAGAAATTGCATTCTAGGATGCAAATTACAAAGCTTCTTAAGACAAAAGATTTTACCCAAACCAGCTAAACATCACAACCTACACCTTCTGCTTCCCTTTACCCATGAAGTCAGGAATGGTCTTCTTGGCTCCTCTGCCACCAAATTGATTCCATGCTTTTGGGCATGGAAGTGCAAGAATCACACTGCTTGGTGGAGGACGTGGCACAGAAGCACTACTCAGGGAAGGCACAGTCTTCGAAGGAAAAGTCTCTTCATCATTCTTGGAGGGGTCTTCTTCTTTGGCACTTTTATCATCTACATCAGAAGGAGGAGTTGGTCTTGAAGTTTTTGGTGTTTCATTGTCTGGTTCCTTTTCAGACAGATCATAAGCAGCTAGCCATTGTTTCAGAGTTGTTTCTCTCAATGTCTTGCTTCTTGTGATGGATGAATACCCTGGTGGGAAGTATCCACCCCATCCTCCTGAGGATGTATCAGAGGATGAGTCATTTGGATCCCAGGAATCGGATGAAATCTCTATGGTGTTTAAGTTGGATGGATCCATTATGCTTGTAAGGTTTTCTTCTGGTTTGTAATGGTATTTGTGATAAAACTATGGGTGGTTTTATAGGGAAAATCAAGGTTTAATGTCTTTTAATGCTTGGTTGGTGTATGAGTTAATACTTGCAGGGAAAGAGTTATTAATTGTGTTTTTGGAAAGTTGACCTTCGGTTTTATTTTGGTTAAGTATTTTCTAGTGATAAAAAAAAAAAAAAAAAAAAAAAAAAAAAGGGGGAATTTACACTTAAGGGGAGGTAATGTACATTTAAGGGGAGGCAAATGTACAAGTTTTAAATATTTTTAAATCGGGTAATCTTAAGTGTTAAATCTGGTAGCTTATGTGTCTTGCAAAAAATTGGTTTTTGTCTCCTGTTTCTTGGTCTTTCAACTAATTCTTGCAGAGAAGAGTGGAATGAGGTGTTACAAAGCTTTGCATTCGCTATAGTAAGTATGTAAATTCACTCTCTTGGTTAGGTCTGGTAAGTGTATGATTCGGCCTGGTTGACTTTTTAGGTCGGGTAGTGTTAATTTTATGACCGTTAGATCTGGTCAGAGTAACTAAAGATTTTACTAATATATTACCGTTGCACTATTTTCGGTAAAACAAGATATTTATGAAGTATATAAGCTTAAAATTTGATATTATTTATCTTCTTTTATTCTTTATTTGCTTCCAAATTTAAATAATCTTTATTACTCACGACTCTGTTTCTACGCAAATATTTTTCAAAACCCTACCTCTCTTGTCAACCAGACCTAACTCATTAACTCATCCATGGCTAATCTCAAGTTTGTGGACAAACATAATCAAGTCGGGTTCTTGAAGAAGCCTGATCAAAGTGCAGGTTTTGAGCAGATTGTGGATTTTCTAAAAGGTTCTTATATTTGTTATTCTTTAACTCATAATCCTACTATTTATCAGTCCCTTGTCAAGCAGTTCTGGAGGTCGGTTACCTCTGAGACTCTTGATGATGGGACACCATGCTTAAGAGTTGTCATAGACAAAAATGGTTTTACCATTTCTAAAGCATCCATTAGGGACAGTCTCAAATTGGATGATGCTTTAGGAGAATTTGATTTGTCTAATGAGGATATTTTTGAGGGTTTGAATAGCATTGGGTACCCCACAGATGGAAGCTTTACCTTTTGGAAAAGTCATTTTTCACCTCAGTGGAGGTTCTTAGTACATCATTTACTTCAGAGCTTAAGTCCCAAAAGTGGTGGATGGGATCAATTTGGGAGCAGAATTGCTTCTGCATTGGTCTGTTTATCATCTGGAAGGAAATTTAACTTTTCAAAATTAATTTTTGAAGGAATGGTGAAAAATGCTAAGAACCCAAAATTTTTAATGTATCCAAGATTTTTGCAAATGATCTTGAATTTTGAAACTAGGGATAAAGTGCCTTACATCAGTGTGGCCTTTACTTCTAAACTCTTTGCAAATCTAAAAAGGAGTTTTCAAGGGACAGACAAACCTTTGCTTGCTGCTATGCTTGGTACTAACAATGCAGGTACTTCTGGAGCTGCACAAGTGAACCCTGATGAAGCTCAAGACCAAGCCTCATCTAGGTCTGCTACACCTAGGTCTTCTCCAATTCCATCACCTCAACCAGGTCCCTCACCATCAGTTGAAAGATCATCTACACCCGTCCAACAATCTTCATCTCCACAACCACATGTTCCAAGTCCTGAAATGGAGGAGGCACATAATCCCATAACTGTGGAAGATCTCCTTGTCATTGTTCCTCAACTACAAAAGAAGATTGACATATTGGAAAAGACTAATGAGGCACTCAGAAAAGCTTATGTGACTTTGGTGAAGAAAGTAAAGAAAATGGGAGTAGCAATGAAGAAAAAGGGTGTCTCTTTTGAGGAAGATGAAGCTGAAAATTCTTCCAAACAGGGGAGGAATTTGGAGGAAGAACAAGAAAATATTCTTCAAACACCAGTTCAAGAACCACTTGTTCAAGATAATGTCACCACAATTAGTCCAGAGACATTGGAAGTTGCAGAGACTTTGGCTCAATCAATGGGCAAAATCAAACAGGATAGGAAAAGAAGAAGGTTAATTTTGTCTGTTGAGGAAGAAGTTGAAAAGTTTGGGACTATATCTGATGAAAAGTCTGGTGAAAAGTCTGGTGAAAAGAAGTCTGGTGGAAAGTCTGGTAATGAACTTAGTTCTGGTAATGAAGAACAACAATCTGCACTAAGAAAGGGAAAGCAGGTCATGGAAGAAACTTCATTGCCAAAGAAGTCTAAGAGAAAAACAAGAGAAAAACTTGCATCTGAGGCTGAAATTGAGAGGATTAAGGCTCAAGATATTGCTGATGAAGAAAGACAAAAGATGTTAGATGCAGTCTATGCAAGACAGTTGGCTGAAGAATCTGATGATTTTACAAAACTACTCAATGTTGATGATGAAGTGAGAGCAAAGTATGAAGAGCTGCTAACTATTGAAGGTTTAACTGCTGATGAACGAGCCAAACAGTTAGCTGACTTCATTAATGCAAGGAGTAATGATGATACATTGGGTGGATTCTTGGAAAAGTTCAAGCTTCATCAGAAATCTAAGATTCCTAAGAAGATGTCTATGGCAGAAAAGAAGTATGATATGAAGATGTATCTTAAGAATCAAATGCATCTTTCTTTGGATCAGATGAAAAAGAAGTCATATGAAGAAATACAAGTAGCATATCTCAAGGCATTTGAGAGAGATCAAGGTTACAAAGCTACTGATTATGATGATGTGCAGAAATATTGCTTTCAAGGTAGAAAGGCTAAAGAGACTGAACTAGTCATTGAACCTGATAAAGTGATTGATACACAACCTGAGGCTGGTAAGTCAACAGAAGAAGTGAAAGATGAAGTGATTAAGCCTATTGTGTTTCAAAGAAGAAAAGGTTTGGAAAGGAAGAGTAAATCCAAGAAAGTAGTTGTTGAAGAGGAATTAGATGAAGAACCTTCATCTGAAGGAGCCACAATGGGGACTATTGAAAGCACTAAGGAACCTGCTAAGGTTGTCAAGTATCAACTTATCATGACTGGTGGAAGGGCTGCATATCAAATAATAAGGGAAGATAATTCTGACATTGTTTATATGAATTTTGCTGGCATTTTGATTGATGTGAATAGGGAGGATCTTCAAGAACTTTATCAGTTGGTGAATATTAAATATGGAGATCATCCTCCTGAAGATGAGTTTGAAAGAGTCTTCTGGGGAAATTTGAAGGTGATGTTTGAGCCTCCAACTGAGTCTGATATAGTGTGGAAACTTCCTGAAGAACAGAACATTGTCAGCTGGAGATACTTTCATACCTGCAAGGTACATTGTGTGTCATTAAAGAATGCTGATATTTATATGCTTGCAGAGGTGGAATATCCTTTATCATCAAGTGTCTGCAAGGAAATGATGAACAAAAAGTTGTATGCTAGTAAAAAGGATGAAGGATATGAGATGTTATTGGATTTGATTAAGAAGCAGTCTTTGAAGGATGTAGCCTAAGGGTGTTTGAAAGAATTTTCACAAAGTTGTTGAGTGAGATTATTGGAACTTCTCACTTGGTGAAGGTGCTTTGCACTAACACTTCAAAAGGTTATCAGTCCACCTTGTCTCATCAACACAAGGACTGGCTAATCCTGAGCAAACGGCTAACAGGTAAAGATTGCTCAAATCCGTTTATGGCTGACAATTTGCCAAAAATTGTATGGTACTCAACTCACCATATCTAAGATAAGTGAAGAGTTGGCTAGCCCACAAGGTTATGGCTTGTGGTAAAGGCTGTGGAAAACCATAAATGGTAATCAATTCACCATGATGAGGTGCTTTTCCATCAAAGAATTGACTAGTCCAGAAGCAAACGGCTTTTGGTAAAGACTTAACAAATCCGTTGATAAGCTGATGATTTGCTTAAAATCATATGGTTATCAGTGTACCATGGTCTTACACACCAAAACATTTGGCTACTCCAGTAGTAATGGCTATTGGTAAAGAGACATCAAATCCATTAAATTTCAATGATTCACCTCTCACAGGTGTTAACACACCTGGAAGTGATGAGAATAGCTATGAAACTTAATATGAATTGATGTACATATAGTCATTGTTGCTGCCAAGTCCATATCAGAAGAGCTTATCAAGATTCAAGCTGCTAGAAAGGAACAAGACCTAAATACATTTCAAAGTGTTCAAGATTCAATCCTCAGAAGGCTAAATCAGAAGAACTTGAAGTTCATGAAGCATGAAGATCAAGTTAGGGGAGGATTGTTGGGAATTATGATGCATATCAAGAACAGACTACTTAGGTCTGGTAGTTTACTACTTAGGTCTGGTCGTTTACTAAGTTAGGTCTGTTTGTGATTTAGGTCTGGTTATGTAATGTTAAGTCTGGTTGACTTATTAAGTCTGGTCTGGTCGTGAAGATAGGAAAGTTTGTTAGAGTTATATTAGGAAAAGATACAATGCGTGTATGTATCTTTATAGAAGATTTGTGTATATCTTCTGTGTCGTCTAGGGTTTCCTTGTGTTATAAAAGGATCCCTAAAGTTTGTTAGTAAGAAAGTGTGAGTTGTACGAATTGATAATAGTGAATATCAATATACGAAGTTAGTGATATCCCTGCTTGTGTTCTTAATTGTTCTTGTTAAGATTCCGCATTAACATTAACAATCACTTAGGGTTTCTCACTTAGATTGGTTCGGATTTATCCTAACCATCTACTAGGTATTCAAAACTACTTAGTGATCCATATACAATTTGTGGACCAACATGAAATTTATGTAACTTATCAAATCGAACTAAAAAGCCTCAAAAATTAGACAAATCCGTGAATACCAACTCTCATGGACCTAACCATGGCTCTTGATACCAATTGTAGGGTATTCACAATGCAAGAAACACTTGTTTGAGGCCTTTAGATGGATCGAATGACTAAGAACTAGAGAGAGAAAGTGAGAACTTCTAGAGAGAGAGAACTATGTGTATATTAGCTTGAAAATGTAGGGAAGTTCCAACCCTTCCCTTGCAAGGGAAGGGGTATTTATACATACTACTTAATATGCCCCTAGTGGGCTGTGGAGAGAGCTGACAGAGGGTGAAGACCCGACCCACTCCACAATACTAATTAATAACTAATCTACTAATAATATTACTGATAATCCTACGAGCTATGATGAGCTAATAAGTACTCGGGGTGACCGAGTCTTCAGCTGAATATTCATATTCCTAACAAAAACACAATATTTATATATCTTTATCGCATAAATCATGGTTCATATCTTAAGGTACTAATGACTTACCAAGCGTTCTTGTTCTGATGATTTCCTAGCAAAACAAAATTTTCTTATTTGCTTAATAGCAACATCTGTTCCCCTCCATTTTCCGTGATCAACAGTTGCAAATGTACCCGAACCTAATTCATGTAGTTCTTCAAGATGAGCGTTTTTTATAATCTGCACATTTTACATAATAGTATATATCGGTTTGATTTGAAAATTCAAAGTACTACATACAATAACATGATGTATGTTACCTGAAGACCATGTATTCCTGCTTCCAGTTCAGCTATTGCAGTACCACAACGAATTCATCGCCCACACTCTCGTCATATGCAACGTCCTAGAAAATAGTAACAGATTAACTCTAGGAAATATGACAGGTCATTTGCATAAGATACTAACATACGTTTTCAAATGTATCGTTTTGGTTCTTGTACTTTTTTGTTCACACGAGTGGTTAAAAATGGTTTTGTCCCTTTTTTGGGCCATTCTATAACCTTTATATAACCTATAAAATTAAGTTACCTCACTGTTAGATTGAGCAACAGTCTCAGTAGTTGGTTTTCTTGTAAGAATTGAACCACTTTCGTCGACAATGGAATGCCAGGTGGCAAAATTACTTAATTCATAAAAGTAGATATTCATTGTTGATACTCGAGCTAAAATTATTATTAAAAATTGAATTAAATTTTTGAGGTTAAATTACCTTGGATGTACAGAGAAGTATGTGATTAGACTTGCTACCATATCTTAGCTTATCTAATTTATCAAGATAGATTAACCTCTGATTATTGCACCAATTATCAAAGCCTCTTCAATCATGCCTGACCAAATAGTAACTAACTAATGCCTGTTCCTGTCCAGAGAATACACCCTCTTCCGTTGGAGTTGTTACAATTAAACAGCACGCGTCTGCAGTCATAGCATCACTATTATAATTTATCATATACAGCTATGTTACTTAATTTGTGATGAACATACATTTGTGTATATTGGAAAATTAGGGTTTTGACAAATCAATTTGGTTTTCACATAAGACACCAATTTGGTCTCCAGTTTCATATCTAAAAATAACGCATTTGCCATATTATACTTTGTCACATACATGAGGTCTGAGAACGTAAGAAATTTTATGACTGTATTATAAAACATGCATGGTGATTTAGCTTATTTAAGAATGCAATGTATTAAACCTGATATAAAGGAGCATGTATTAAACCTGATGGTTCTCATCTTCTTTTCTAGCTTCAAACTCAACAGCATTGTCAATTCTAACAAAAATAAAAAATTGTTAGTAAAATCAAACACATTAAAAATCATCAAAATGCTAAAATCGTTATGGAGTTTTCTTATCTGCATAAACATAAAAACAAAACATTATTAGTTAATTGTGTGAACTTCAACATATTAGGGTTTTCAGAAAAAAGAGAGAGATAGAGAGAGTCGACTTGTGGAATTGATACTAGGGTTCTGAGTGAATGGGCTATATTGTGCATATTTTGGATTAGAAAAAATCATTAATTGCATAGGTTTATAGATTTGGTGTTGCAAAATATAAAACAAAAAAAGATGTTGGTCTAGTGGTTATCAAGTGTGTTAATGTTACCAATCACCCAAGGTTCGATCCTCTCTAGCGAATTTTTTGTACTAATTAATTCCAGATTTTAATTCCCTTAATCCTTGCTTAGGTGGACTAAATATGGTGACATGGCTTTTAATGAAAATTACATGGCAATGACGTGGAATTATGTGGCATTATCTACGTGTAACGCCCCCTGTTATATATAATGTAGAGATATTGGTTCATGAGAAAAGTTTATTTTGCTAGAAAAGTGAGAAAAGTGTACAAATCACCCCCTCCCCTTCCCCTCCTTTTTTTTCACCAACTCAAGGGACCTGATTGTAACTTCCTTTATTCTTTAAGGTTAAGTATTGTAAATTCATCCCTATTTGCTACTCAATCATATAAAATGCCTGACTTTTTCATTTTTTCTTTTTTTCCTCTTCTTTATTTCTCTGGTTCTCTCCCGCTTCTCATTTTTTCCAATGATTATTGTTTCCAATCTCCACATAATCAACACAATAAACATGATCTCCTATCAGATTCACTTAATCATCTCGTTCTAATGTCATAAATTGCCGATCAAATTAAGGTTTTAAACCTTTTTCGATTATAATTTTGTTAGTTTTGTTATCAAAGATCAAAAATAAAGATGATATAAGTGTTTGTTAGAGTTTATTTGTACCAATTATTTGTTTATTATGAGTTAGGGTTTTGTTTTATGAATTTTGATTCGGTAATCATCATGTTTGTTCATTGATGTATCGTTTTAATTGCTTTTGTGACCTGATGCATTGTATAGATTAGTTATTTGAAGCAAATTTGAGAAAAAAAATGACTTGGAAACATGTTTACAAAAACTGCATACAAGGTGTTTGATAAAATGCTTAAATTAAATTTTATAACTGTGATGCACTGATTTTACACTGCGAGTGTAGAGTTTGAGTGCGAGGAGATGACAGATTCTGTAGGGAAAGGTGGATCTAACTCTGATCATGCTGAATACGTACAAACGAGGTACTACGATAATATTCCTAAAACCCTCTTACAAGCCATCAGTTATGTGTTCTTTTACTTTTAGTTTGTGACTATTTGAAGCTTATTTATTTGTTTAACCTTGTATACTTGTTGCTAATTATTCAATACACCATTTCCTTGCCTCAATTTTTGTATAAATTACGGCTCTCCGCCAACTATTTCGCTAAAAGATTAATGTAACATGATGGCTGGAAATAGCGGTTAGGTAATTAGTGGTTATGTATTTGTGATTCTTCGTGCACTTTTATGTTTACTCATTTGTGCAACTAGAATCCATAAGATGCAAGAAAACACCTTAGTCATTACAGTAATAGATGCATGGTTTTGACAAACTGTTGTTCCCTTTACACAAGTAGAAGTAACTACAAAGTTAATCTAATTGTGTTTATGATTGAGATTAATGTATTGATTAATTATAACAGATAAATAAAACGTAAAGATAAAACACAAGTTTTTCAACGTTGAAATTCTTATTAGAAATTAATCAAAATAATCTATTACCCAAGTGTTTGCGGAATAAACACTTGGGATCGAATATACAAGGTATGGTTTGTTCTCCTCTCTAAACTCAAGTTATTTTTGAGTGGTAACAATAATGACCCACTGAGCTATCTCAGGGATGTGGTTACTCTTTGGAGGAGAAAAGTGGTTTTGTGAAAGTCTAAGCTTTTTAATGCACAAAAACTTATCCCACTTTTCTCCTTCTGTTCCTATTTATACACAAGTATAAAAGAGCACCATGATTAAAATACATAAAGAATAACCTAGTGTATCTGACAACTACAACAGTATTTGTCATTTCCAAGAACCAATGGGAATAAGCTAAAGGTCTTTCCGAGTGTCAGATCTGACACATCTTGACTTTAGCTGTTTAGGGAAAGTTTGCTTTCGGCCCGATAAGACATCTTCTTATCTCTTCAAACCTTCCTCGCCTAATCCCGCCTTTCTTTCAGACTTCAGATTCTTAAGTCTTCAGTCTTCAGTCTTCAATCATTTATTGTTGTTGAGGAGACTGGGGGTTCAGTGAGTTCTTGTCAAATACTCACTGAACCCATTACCTTCTTCTTTGGCTTAAGTGACACTCAGGGAGTTCCGCCTCACTGAATGGTGAATCTTTCTTCTTAGACTCGTCCTAAGCATCTTGAAGGTAACTCACTGAGTGACTGTTCACTCAGTGAATTGAGAGTGTTTACGGTTGATTAACACTTGGCTTAATTTGTATTCAAATCCTGTTTTCAGGACGCTTGGGTACTAACGGACCCAACAATCTCCCCCTATTTGGATATAAATTATGCCTAAGTGTTTGATCAGTTGTGAGTGAGCAAAATGGGATTCTTCTCATACTGAATATACTAGAAAGCTATGAAAAGATACTGATATAACAAAACATGGGCCATTATTTTATTAATATCATTTACAAAGTCCTAACATCTAAACATCATACTCAGGGTCCAAGATACCCATGAGTTCCAACTTAGCTTTCTTCAACACTAACACTTCTTTGACAGGTCGCTCATTCATCATCCTATCCATCAGCTTGACAAACTCTTCATTTTCAGGGCTCTTCATGGAAAGTGCCATTTGCTTGTATGCCTGAAGAGTTGTCGTTTCCACAAGGTTTATATCACTAACTTGCTGAAAAGCCGGTTGGCTGAAGTCATCGACAAAGAAAATACCATACTCAGGAGACTTGATAACCTGATTGGGAACAAACTTGACCCCTTGAGGTGGAGTCCTGTCGCAGTGAAGGGCAACTATGAATTTTTCAGGTTCCTGTTCCACAACTTTCCTTTTCCTCCCAATCTTCTGAGTAGGTTCAGGGATTGACAGTCCCTGAGAAGCAAGCGCCTTCTCATGATCTATTCCTAAACTCTTAGCCACTTTTTCAAGTTTCTCATATTTGGGGTTCAGGGTCTTTAGAAGGCTAGGGACGATCTTGCCTTGCTTCTTCCTCAGGATGGGCATCATCATGTCCCATTCCCTTAGCCCATAGTTTGAGAACTTGAAGGGTTTATTTACCTCAGACTTTCTTGGTCCCCTGTGAACCTTTATGCTTATAGGCTTGGTAAGGTGAATGGTCATATCAGTGATGGTGCCTTCTCCCTTGGTCTTTGTCATGTGCCACATATACCTCTCATAGGTTTTCTTCCTCCTTTCTTCTCTAAGTTTGGCCTGCTGATTGTGTTCCTAAATGAGATCAGCCTGAAGCTTGAGGAATTCTTTCCTTTTGATGACCTTGTCAGTATCCTTGATTACCTCCTTGGCAACCTCAACAATTACAGGTCTGTTGAGTTGCTCAACTTTTTCTTTGGCCCTTCTTATGTCCTGTTCATGCAACACTACGGCCACTTCCGCTGGAGTTCCAAAGAATTTCCTTCCACCATCTAATTCAACCATAAATGGTGCATCAGGGTCTAGACGCCTTTCAGTTGATGCCAGAACCAATTGTAATTGAGGAGATTCTTTAGTCACCATGATTCCCTTCCCTTTGTCAGTGAGAGGAGGTTGACTGGTGGAAGTCTCAGGCACTTCTGTTGCTATGGCTTCAGGTGGTACAAGGATTGTAGCAACAACAAGTCCTAAGGATGAAGGTTCAGGAGTAAGATCGTCAAGTTTCTCCCCCTCAACAGATGCTGGTGCTTCAGTAAAGGCATCTGTTAACTCAGGAGGTGGGGGAACCAGAGAGGCCTGAAGAATAGACAGAATACTGGAGACCATTTTCTTTACATCTAAGGTCTCATTCTTCAGGGCGGAGAGGTCTTCCGCCATTGTAGCCTGGGTTGTGGCGAGTTCAGTGACCTTGGTGGTATAATGATTGATCAGCTCATTATGTTTGTTGGAGAGCTGATCAAATGTTGTGGATATCTTGGTCAGGCACTCTTGGGAACTAGCGACTGACTGTTGAATGGAGTCTTGCTGAGACCTTAGTGGTTTAAGATCCACCTCTTTCAGGAGACTGAGTAGTTCAGTAATGTTGGTGGGGGTGGTCTTCTGAGTATCCATGTACTCAGTCAGCTTTGTTATCAGGGCTGGATCATCTCTGAATTCCTCCTGAATTGAATCAAGAGTCTTTAATATGTTGGAGAGCTGCTTGTCTTGTTCAGAACCCATATTGTCCAGGGATGTCTTAAGTTCAGCCTGAGATTTTTCAACAGTAGCCCTGAAGTCGGCATAGGAGACTGCCGCTTCAGTATGCTGGTCCCATTGTTCTTCAGTTATCTCACTGAAGAGGGCATGGTTGGCCTTATGGAGGAACATGACTAGTTCCTTTCCATGAGAGAAAGAATGTTATCATACTTCTATAGCCATTGAGGAGTTGCAGGAGCAGATGAGTGACCTGATGATGATGATGATGATGATGATGTTGATGGTTGGGTGAGTTGCTGTGGGTGATCCTCAGGAGGAGGAGATTGTTGTTTAGTGTGCTGAGGAGAATTGTGTGTGTCAGTCTCCGTTTCCTCCTAAGCACCAAAAATTTCTTCGTCCCCAAAATCTACCATCTCTTCGTCTGATACTTCATTTATTAAGTTTTGAAGATCCGCCAAAGTAGGAACCGGGGTAGAATCCAGCTCCCCCTCAGAAGAGGATTTGCCTTCGTTGTGGCCAGGTCCTGACCCCTCCAAGTGCACTGAGCGGGTTTGCTCAGCCTTGACTGTGGAGTCAGTTCCCAAGTGACTGGATTCGCCATGGGGGGTTGTGGGTTCCGTATTAGCGGGTGGTTTTAATCCCTCTGAGTCTCTTTCCCCCTGAGTACCTTCAAGGACTGGCGGGTTTGTTTGAGTACTATCATGAGGCAATGATTGGTTGAGGGGCCCTTTCCCATCAGGGTTGTACTGCCCTTCTAAGGATTTAGCGACCGTTTCTCCCTGAGATCCAGAGTGTGATTTCTCAGGACCGTAAACATGATGTGATTGGGTGTGGGTCCCCATCTCAGTGGAGTAGTGCTGCCCCACTGATGGTATAGGACCCTGTACTCCCTCAGGAAAAGGTTGTGATTGACTAATGCCTACATCGGGATGTGAGAGGGTGAAGGTTCCAGACCCCACTGACTTGTGTATGTCAGTAGAGCCATGTGGAAAGGTTTTACCCGAGGACACTGAGGATGATTTCTCAGTACCCTTCGTTGGCGTTTGTTTTACGGTCAAGAGGGTCTTAGTAGTGGGTGTCTCAGAGGTCTTGGCCGTTGTTTGCCTTTTTTAGGCTCTGAGGCAGAAGTCTCAAGGGCAAGTGGTTTGGGTTTAACCACCTTCTTGGACCCTACCTTCTTCTTCTTCTTCTCCTTCTTTGTAGGAGAAGAAATAGGAGAAACCGCATTTGCCCCCTGAATGACCATTAGCATGTAGGTGGTCAGGGGGACTGGTGTTACCTCAGTAAGGTCTCTTGAATAGTTGGCCTTTTGTAAGACGTCAGGTTTAGATCCCTCAACGTCTGGCCTAACATATTCAGAGCCTAGTAGGTCCTGAAGCACACAGGAAATGAACCTAGGATAAGACATATGTCTTTGCCTAGATTTTCCTGATAGCTTGGCTACGAGGTCCTTGAAGATTATCTCTCCAACATCTATTTTTCTACCCTCCAAGAGGCTGAACACAATCATTTTTTGTGATGTGTTCAATTGCTCAGTGGATGATTTATTGCCTCCAAGGACCTGAATGAAAAAGGTCATCAGGATCCTCCAGACAGCAGGGAACCAGGTCTTAATGATAGGCGCTTTAGCCAATAGGGTTCCTGGGGCCACGTCAGGATTTTTAACATCATGTGGCCCTAGTAAAAGCAATTCGGCCTTTACTTCTGCGTCAGTGGGCTGAGAGTCAAAGTTCTCAGTGAAATCAAGACCTGTGGCTTTGATAAAGGTTGGGTAATCTAGAGAGAGTGTCCTTCTCCCGTTCATCACTGAGAACATTATTTGGGTCTCTTTGACGTCATCAGGTCTTGTTGCCACTGTTGTACACCAAAATTCCCACAGATAGTCATGATATATGACTGAGGGTGTTTTTGTAAACGCCGTAGCAAGAAAGCAGTTTTGAAGATATTTGACTACATTCTTGTACGCCCAAAATTTTTCGGGGTAGGCAAAGTTTCCTACGACATTATTTTTGGTCATGTCCACGCCCTCCATTGTGACTTCCACATTTGGGGCGTAGGTGATAGCTTTAGAGGTAGCCATAATTTTTTGAAAAGTCTTGGTTTTGCAAGAAAAAAAGTTCAGGGTCTAAAGATGACGAACACAAACAATAATTTTTGAAAGAAAAGGGCAAGAATTTTCTTAAAATTTTCTAAAAGCGTGTGTGTGTTTATTTGGTTGGGGGTATTTATAGGGAAGTAGAGAGGAGGGGTGGTTTAGGCATTAAGCGAAATTTTGAAAACTATTTTGTATAAAACATTTGGGATCCGCATTAAATGCCACCACTCCACTTTCCCGAGTTTTGCGCAACAGTCGAGGTGAACAGTTGTGCCGTTTAAAAAACTTATGATTTGCAGAGATTACATCGTCACAAAATATGATGTGTGAGGAGAGGCATTAAATGCCAAGTGGGTATGTGGGGGCCCAAGATATGTATGCCAGTTGGTAAAAGAACATATATTCCTATATTAAATAGGTATTCAGTTACCAACCTTGGACATTTACTAACTAGATACTTAGAGCATTTAAGTTAGCATTGAATGTCATCTTGAGGACCCTGAATGACTTTTCATTCAGTGAGAGGTTCAGGGAAGGTGAATTAGTGATCTTTTTTCACTGAGGAACACATTGAGTCAGGGGCCTGGGATTTTCAGAATTTATACTTAGTTGGATAGATTCAATCGGTGGACTGACTTTCAATATCCAACATTCCTAATTCAGCTTTCAGTCTTGTGAAAGTTGGTTCATCGAATGGTTTGGTGAATATATCAGTTAGCTGATATTCAGTAGGAATGAAGTGTAATTCAGTGTCACCATTCATGACATGGTCCCTGATGAAGTGATATCTGATATCAATGTGTTTTGTTCTCTGATGAAGAACAGGATTGTTTGAGATGGCAATAGCACTTGTGTTATCACAAAAGATGGGAACCATCTTATACTAGATTCCATAGTCACTGAGTTGACTTTTCATCCATAGTACATTTGCACAACAACTAGATGCTGCAACATATTCGGCTTCTGCTGAGGACATGGCAACAGATTGTTGCTTCTTAGCACTTCAACAGACTAATTTTCCACCAAGAATTTGGCAGGAGCCTGAGGTGCTTTTTCTGTCCATGTTGCATCCAGCATAGTCTGAGTCTGAGTATCCTTTGAGATCAAAGCCTGAGCATTTTGGATAGTATAATCCAAGCTTTGGAGTACCTTTAAGGTATCTGAGGATCTTTTTCACAGCTATGAGATGTGATTCTCTTGGGTCAGATTGATATCTGGAATACAAACATACTGAGAATTGGATGTCTGGCCTTGATGTAAGTGGATACATCAGTGACCCAATCATTCCTCTAAAGAGAGTTTGATTCACTGGTTTTCCAGTAAGGTCAGGACCAAGGTTGTTTGGTGGGACCATGGGAGTTTTGACTGAGGCACAGTCACTGAGCTCATACTTCTTCAGTAGGCTTCTGACATACTTCTCTTGACTGATAGAGGTTCCTTTATTAGTCTGCTTGATTTGCAGTCCAAGGAAGTAAGTCAGTTCTCCCATCATGCTCATTTCAAATTTCTTTGCCATTAGTTTTTCAAACTGTTTGCAAAGTTTATAACTTGTTGAGCCAAAGATGATGTTATCAACATATACTTGTACAAGTATGACATCATTATTTGTCTTTTAGATAAACAATGTGTTGTCTATCTTGCCTATGACAAATTTGTTTTGGATCAGGAAGGCTGAGAGAGTTTCATACCATGCCCTGGGAGCTTGCTTCAGTCCATAAAAGGCTTTATTAAGCTTACAGACATAGTCACGAAACTCATTGCTTTCAAATCCAAGGGTTTGTTGAATATATACTTCTTCTTTCAGTGAGCCTGATGAGTGTAAATACTCATCATTTTACACCCATTTAAGACACAAAAATGACCAAAAAGACCCAAATATATTGCAGATATCCTTGGTTTTGTGTTTTTATGTGTTTCAGGTACAAAGGATTGAAAACGGAGCGAAAACGAGCATTTTTGGATCGACTCGAAAATAAGTGTGCATTTGATCAAGTGAAGACATAAGTCAAAGTCAAAGTCAAAGTCAACCCCAAAAATACCAAAACAACACAAATGGTCCTTGGAATTAATTTTCAATATTGGCAGCCATGGTCCCTGGATTTTCAGATTTCTACATAAATGGTCCCTCAAAGTTTAAACACATTCCTATCCTAATCCATCCCATTAACCCATTAACCCTTATCCAAAACAAAACACAACCCAATCCTTCCTAAACCCAACCCATCCCATTAACTAACCCAAGCCAAACACCAATAAATAAACCCAACCCGTATACCCTTAGCTAAACCATGTTTGACTTCGGCCAAACCCCACAAACCTGCCAAAGCAAAACCACCCCAACCCACCATTTCCAGAAAACCACCATTACCCACCATGCTTATCCCTAACAAAACCAACCCTCCCCCTCACCCTCCTACTACACTCCACCTACCCATTCCAAAGCATTTAATGCTTCTCTAACATCACAAGTTTACCAGTACCAAGTGGGATTTTCTGCTAATATATTTTTGGCACCAAAACTAGATTGAAAGGCTGAGATCATTTCAAGCCAATCCAAGGGTCAGAAGATGGTCAGAAGAAGTCAAGAGGATTATCCCAGCACTAAATTAGTATAAATAGGGCATTTTGTAGCCAAATTTGGCATGTAGTTTTTTTAGTTTAGTCGTATTTTTATTCAAGTTCTTATTTAGGAGTAATTTAAGTTTTCAATAGTCAATTTAAGTTTGTTTAAGGTCTTTTGTTATCAATCTCATCAGAATTGTACTCATTTTCCAAATTAATGAAATTCCAAGTTTCCAGTTAATCCTGAGTTCAAACAAGTTGTTAGTTAGAAAAGCTTATTTCTGTTTGAATAAGCTTATATAAGCTTATAATAGAATTTGCAAGCTTATAATCAATTTAAACCAGTTAAAATCCAAAATACCAAAAAGTCAAGGAAAGTCAACCTTTGCATGACTGTGGAAAGCTTATTGGAAGTGGCCTGCAATGGATGGGGCCAGATGGACTTTACTAGCTTGTTGTAAAACAAGCTAGAGCTTGTAGCTGCCATTGACTTGGTACCCTTGTTAAGCTAGGGTCTCAAGTAAGGAATTTCTCATTTTTTTTGTACTTTACTGTAGCAACTGCTTATTCACTGCTTAATTGTGCTTTTCTTTGCTTATTTGACTTCTGAGATGAGAATTGAGTAAAGTTTGTTAGGATTTAGTAGCTAGTCTTTGCATTTTCTCAAAATCCTTAATAAGTCAAAAACAGTCAACATTAGCTTAAGTATAGAGTTTGCTTATTTTGTGCTTAATCTTAGGTAAATGTTGCTTATATCATCTTAAATAAGTTAGTCATTCACTAAAATATCAGAATCAAGGGTTATTTTGGTGACTTTTAGTTTTAATTTCAAATCAGTCAAAGTATAAGTGGTGTTTGGCTAATGGTCAAAAATGGGTCAAATCTGCTTACACTGTTCATGTGCATGATGATAAACTTTAAGCTGGCTTAATTTAGCTTATAAAAGATGTTTATAGGTTGTTTGTAGCTAAATTGAAGCTTTTTGAGGTTTTTGGTGGATTGTGCTAGTTCTAGGATTTGTTCTACTCATAACTGCTTAACTTAGATATAAGCAGTTTGTGTGCTAGTTGTTGTAGTTTTTAAGTCCATATTAGTGGTTTAAGTGAATATCAAAGAGTTGGATAGGTTTCAGTTTGAATTAAGGAGATTTGGCCATTTGTGTCAAGTCTGCACAGAACCTCAAAAGACATGCAGTCTGCAAGGCTTTTCTAGATCCAATTTAAGTGCTTAATTGTGTTGATATAAGCTTAGATCTTTGGTATCTCAGTAGGTTGCTAGCTGTTCTTTGCTTATCCCCCAAAATCAGACCTTTGTGTAGCTTATTAGAACCTATAAATAAGCTCAAAATTGCTTACTCAGTCAAGTGTATACTGAGACATCAGTATACACTTGTCTTGATTGCCCCTTTTTGCAGCTTCTTTATAAGCTCTGAATAAGCTTATTAATGTCTGAAATTTGCCCTAAGTGATCATTGGTTGTTGATCTTTAAGTTTCATCAGTTTCTGTGGTATTTAGTAGTTGTTTAAGTGCTTAAAAATAAGCCAAAAGTGGCCCTTGTGGACTGTCTATTACCCTGCACCATCAGCAGAATTGGTTTTATTTTAGCTTATTTTGAGCTTATCCTGTGCTTATCTCTGCCTAAGATTGCTTTTTCTGAGTTCACCTTTAAACAATAGTTGGTTTGTAGCTTATTTTAGGATTCCTAGCTTAGTGGAATGGCTTTTTAGCTTTTTAGCTTGTTTCCTTTTCTTTAAAACTGATAAGCAAATCAGTGCTTATTTTGAGCTTATTTGTGAGATATAAAAAATCTTCCTTCACAAAAGTTGCTTAAATTGAGCTTATTTACAACTTTGTTTTAGAAAGTTTTCCAAAAATAAAAAATAAAAAGGGAATTCGGGGAAGTCCAAGGTGAGTGGGGACTCGAACCCTGGACCTCAACCCAAACTCACCTTTACACACACACACACCCAAACCACTAGCGCCCTTGGGTCTTTCCTGTCATAGCTTTCACAACCAATCCTTTTAACTCATTTTAATTTTCTTTTGCTTATTTTTTATATTAGCTTAAAAACAACTTAATTAAATTAGCTGTTAGCACCATTTTAATTTTCCTTGTTCCTGCTTAGTATAAAGTAGTTTCCTGTAAAAATTTAGATTTTTCTAAATTCATTTAGTATTTTTTATAATTTAATTAGTTTAAAACTGTTTTTAATTCATAATAAAAAATATAAAAGTCAAAAAAATATAAATCTTTTTTACAAAATTTTCTTTTATCATTTAGGATTTAGGAAAAATAAATTTGTACTTGTAGGATTAATTTTTAATTTTAGGCTCGTGTTTATAATTCCCGACTCGCGTTTTTAATTTAATTAAGTTGTGTTTCATTTTTCTTTGTAATTTTGTTTGCCATATTTTTAGTAGATATTAAAAACACAAAAAATCCAAAATCCAATCATCAAGCATTTTAATTCCTAACCGATAACAAAATCCTCGATTCACACCTCGCTGGGACACGACCCGGGTAATCACTTATCCGGTATCTCACACCGTATTCACGGGTTTTGCACGTTGACCTTTTTCCTAAGAGGTTGACTAGTTGATTCCCAAGTATCACGGGGATCCGATACTATATTTATATATATACTCACACATGGATCAAATTTTGGCGCCGCTGCCGGGGAGGTTGTGTTGCGACAATATTGTTAAAGGTTTTAACGATTAGTGACTTGAGATCCTTCCTTGTGAAATTCCCGTTCTCCATAAACCCCATAAAATAAAAAAATATTTTTCTTTTCTTTTGTATATATATTATCATATAAAAAACAAAAATACAAAAACATTCGTCGTTTTATTGTGTTAAAATAAAAGATAAAAGCAATCTCAATATAATATTCCTCAACTTGGAGTATTATCATAACAAGTTCCCAAACAAAAGATTAAATTTTGCCTTTGTGTCGCTTGCGAATTCGGCTCACCTTTGATTGATTAACAAACTCTAACGGAGGTTTCAGGAGGTTTGTCATTAAATTGACGAACAGAAAGGAGCGGGTTTTTAAGGAGCATTTATTGCCCACCTTTGCTCCTCCGCCACCCTGTGCATTTTTCTTTCAAAGAGCTACCGTACGCTTGTTTGATTTAAGGTTTAAGTTCACTTGTGTTTTGCCTCGGTCTTGTTTTAATTGAATTGTTTTTAGTGCATGTGCACTCGTTCTTCTCCGTCAACAAGTCCTTTACGTGAACTCGTGCATACCCCGAGAAGACGTAATCGGAGACGTAATCGTAGGCATTCCGCCTCAATAGCCGAACCCGAGATTCGTGCTATTCCCGTTCCTCCCATTGTCACAATGGCAGAGGAACGCACCATGTCTGAGCTTCTCCAAGCACCCACCAAGGGTTACGGAGATGCTACTTTTGTTCCGACAATCGTTGCCGATAGCTTTGAGCTTAAGACCGGGTTGCTATCCTTAGTAACCGCGAGTCAATATTTCGGATTTGAGAGAGACGATCCTCATTCCCACATTCGATGGTTTAACAAGATCACGTCTACCATCAAATACCGAAATGTTCCTCAAGAGGCAATCAAATTGCTTGTTTTTCCTTTTTCTCTCGAGGGGGCCGCCCGAATTTGGCTCGAAAAAGAAACCCCTAGTTCTATTGAAACATGGGAAGATTTGGTGTCGAAATTTGTGAATGAATTCTTTCCTCCATCAAAAACCACAAGCCTTAAAAATGAAATCACCAAATTAACTCAAAAATTTGATGAATCCTTTAGTGAAGCGTGTGACCATTTTAAAGAATTACTTCGCAAATGTCCTCACCATGGTTTCTCTGAGTTACATCAACTCGATACCTTCTATAATGGTTTGAACCATTCCGATCAAGACTCTCTAAATGCCGCCGTCGGTGGTAATCTCTTGTATCGGACTACTAAAGATGCTTTAGCCATCATTGAGAATAAGTCCAAGGTCCACACTACCCGAAGCAAGCTGGTTGTTTCCCAAGTTAGTGCCTCCACTTCTACTTCATCTCCCATGAGTTCTTCTAGCACCGATGCTAAGATTGACAAACTCACGGAGGCTATTCAAGCTTTGGTTCTTTCCAAGCAAAAGAAACAATCTTCCCCACAAACTTCTTCACCCACTCAAGTCAAAGCGGTGGAAGAAACTTGTGTCACTTGTGGTGGTCCTCATGCATACTACAATTGTACTACCACTGATGGTAGTCGTTGTGACGTTAATGCAGTAGCCGGGTCTTACAACCAAGGAGGTAACCAATACCATCCTCAAGTTGACCCGAACTATCGTGCTAGCAATTAAAATGGACCACCCGGATTTTCTCAACCCAACAATCCAAATAGATTCAATCAAAACCAACCGAGAGGGCAAGATGTTCGAAACCAATTTCAAGCCCCGGTAAATCACTACCCAAACCAAGGGGGTAATTTCAATCAAGGCTTTCAAGCTTCTAATTACCAAGCCCCCGTTGGTCCCTCAAATGAACTTTCTAACTACATCAAGTCAAATGAGGCTAACTTGAGGTCAATGCAAAATCAAATCACCACTTTAAAAAATGATTTTCAAACCTCAATATCAAAACAAGGTCATGAGCTTAAAAGTGAACTTAAGAATACAAATCAAAAGATTGATCAATCTCAAAGTAAAATTGAGAACATGTTTTCTAGTCTCATGTGTCAATTGAATCAAGCTTCAACTTCGGGAGGTCTTCTAGGAAATACCATTCCTAACCCAAAGGGTGAGTTGAAAGCTATTACCACTCGTAGTGGTAAGACGATTGATGGACCTTCGACTCCTATGCCCCCTCCACCGGGGGAAGTGAATCGAGAGACCGAAGTGACTAAGGACAAAGTGCAAATTACTAGCCCACAAAGTATCGTAAACGTCAAAATTTCGGTCGTCCAAACTCCAATTCCGGAACCCGATGTTCCGAAGATAAATTCTAAGCCCTCGATTCCTTATCCGTCGAGGCTTAATGATCAGAAGCTCCGTGACAAAACTAATAGTCAAATGATGAAGTTTCTTGAAATCTTTCAAAAGTTACACTTCGATATTAGTTTTGCGGATGCTCTTCTCTACATGCCAAAGTTTGCTTCAACATTCAAGAGTCTCCTTAGCAATAAGGAAAAATTGTTGGAATTGGCTAAGACTCCATTGAATGAGAATTGTTCGGCGGTGATTCTTAAGAAGTTACCCGAAAAACTAGGAGACCCCGGCAAATTTCTCATTCCTTGTGACTTCCAAAAGCTTGATGAATGCTTAGCCTTGGCCGATCTTGGCGCAAGCATCAATCTAATGCCTCTTTCCGTATTGGCAAAGCTTTCTCTACTGGAACTTATTGATACACGAATGACACTAGAGCTTGCAAATCGATCGGTTACTATTCCGAAAGGTATTGCCGAAGATGTCTTCGTGAAAGTAGGCAAGTTCCATTTCCCTGCTGACTTCGTAGTGGTCGATTTTGATGCCGATCCTCGTGTCCCCCTTATCTTGGGACAACCATTCTTGAAAACGGCTCGTGCATTAATTGATGTCTACGAAGGTGAAATGACTCTTAGGGTCGGAGATGAAAAACTGGTCATTAATATTGAAAGCACTTCAAAAGATCTTCTCAAGCATAAAAGCGAGTCAATTAACCAAATTGATATCCTTGATTCTACATGCGAGGAATACTTTCAAGAAGTGCTAAGTGGCAATCCCATTTCATCTGATCCTACCAATGCCCTCTCTTCCCCCTCTCTCACTCCGTTTGAGGGAGGAGACTTCATCTTGGAAGAGATTGAAGCTTGGTTGTCTTGTGATTCATTTCCATTTGAAATTGATGATGGTGTATTTGACATGGAGGGAGACATTCTTCTAATTGAGAAGTTACTTAATGAAGATCCATCATCCCTCCCTCCGATAGAACTTCATAATGAGGAAATCAAATCTGTTGAAAATTCTGATGATCCTCCGGAGGTCGAACTTAAGGACTTACCGCCTCATCTCGAATATGCATTTTTGGAGGGTACCGATAAATTACCCGTCATTATTGCTAAAGATCTAAATGATGAGGAGAAAACCGCTCTCATAAAGGTTCTAAAGTCACACAAGCGAGCCATCGCTTGGAAACTTTCCGACATTAAGGGTGTTAACCCGGAATTTTGTACACACAAGATTTTAATGGAAGATGACTTTAAACCAGCGGTTCAGCATCAAAGAAGGGTTAATCCAAATATTCATGAGGTAATCAAAAAGGAAGTTCTTAAACTCCTTGATGCCGGCTTGATTTACCCTATCTCGGATAGTCCTTGGGTGAGCCCCGTTCATTGCGTGCCTAAAAAAGGTGGCATTACTGTTGTTACAAATGATGAGAACGAGTTGATTCCTACTCGATTGGTGACGGGATGGCGTGTATGCATTGACTACCGAAAGTTAAATGACGCCACCCGTAAAGACCACTTCCCTCTTCCATTCATGGACCAAATGCTCGAAAGACTAGCGGGAAACGAGTACTATTGTTTCCTCGACGGTTTCTCGGGTTACTTCCAAATTCCCATTGACCCGCAAGATCAAGAAAAGACCACTTTCACGTGCCCTTATGGAACGTTTGCCTACCGACGCATGCCTTTTGGCTTATGTAATGCTCCGGGCACGTTCCAAAGGTGTATGTTGGCCATTTTTCACGACATGATCGAGAAAACTATGGAAGTCTTTATGGATGATTTCTCGGTCTTTGGGGATTCTTTCACCACATGTCTCTCCCATTTGGACAAAATGCTTCAATGTTGTGAAGACACTAATCTTTGTCTAAATTGGGAGAAAAGTCATTTCATGGTCAAAGAGGGCATTGTCCTCGACCATAAGATTTCCAAGAGTGGGATTGAGGTTGATAAGGCTAAAGTTGATGTTATCGCTAAGCTACCTCATCCCACTACCGTCAAGGGTATTCGGAGTTTCCTTGGTCACGTCGGTTTCTATCGTAGATTCATTCAAGATTTCTCCAAAATCGCCCGACCGATGACTCGTCTCCTTGAAAAGGAAACTCCGTTCATTTTCTCACTGCTTAATTGTGCTTTTCTTTGCTTATTTGACTTCTGAGATGAGAATTGAGTAAAGTTTGTTAGGATTTAGTAGCTAGTCTTTGCATTTTCTCAAAATCCTTAATAAGTCAAAAATAGTCAACATTAGCTTAAGTATAGAGTTTGCTTATTTTGTGCTTAATATTAGGTAAATGTTGCTTATATCATCTTAAATAAGTTAGTCATTCACTAAAATATCAGAATCAAGGGTTATTTTGGTGACTTTTAGTTTTAATTTCAAATCAGTCAAAGTATAAGTGGTGTTTGGCTAATGGTCAAAAATGGGTCAAATCTGCTTACACTGTTCATGTGCATGATGATAAACTTTAAGCTGGCTTAATTTAGCTTATAAAAGATGTTTATAGGTTGTTTGTAGCTAAATTGAAGCTTTTTGAGGTTTTTGGTGGATTGTGCTAGTTCTAGGATTTGTTCTACTCATAACTGCTTAACTTAGATATAAGCAGTTTGTGTGCTAGTTGTTGTAGTTTTTAAGTCCATATTAGTGGTTTAAGTGAATATCAAAGAGTTGGATAGGTTTCAGTTTGAATTAAGGAGATTTGGCCATTTGTGTCAAGTCTGCACAGAACCTCAAAAGACATGCAGTCTGCAAGGCTTTTCTAGATCCAATTTAAGTGCTTAATTGTGTTGATATAAGCTTAGATCTTTGGTATCTCAGTAGGTTGCTAGCTGTTCTTTGCTTATTCCCCAAAATCAGACCTTTGTGTAGCTTATTAGAACCTATAAATAAGCTCAAAATTGCTTACTCAGTCAAGTGTATACTGAGACATCAGTATACACTTGTCTTGATTGCCCCTTTTTGCAGCTTCTTTATAAGCTCTGAATAAGCTTATTAATGTCTGAAATTTGCCCTAAGTGATCATTGGTTGTTGATTTTTAAGTTTCATCAGTTTCTGTGGTATTTAGTAGTTGTTTAAGTGCTTAAAAATAAGCCAAAAGTGGCCCTTGTGGACTGTCTATTACCCTGCACCATCAGCAGAATTGGTTTTATTTTAGCTTATTTTGAGCTTATCCTGTGCTTATCTCTGCCTAAGATTGCTTTTTCTTAGTTCACCTTTAAACAATAGTTGGTTTGTAGCTTATTTTAGGATTCCTAGCTTAGTGGAATGGCTTTTTAGCTTTTTAGCTTGTTTCCTTTTCTTTAAAACTGATAAGCAAATCAGTGCTTATTTTGAGCTTATTTGTGAGATATAAAAAATCTTCCTTCACAAAAGTTGCTTAAATTGAGCTTATTTACAACTTTCCTTTAGAAATTTTCCAAAAAAATAAAATAAAAAGGGAATTCGGGGAAGTCCAAGGTGAGTGGGGACTCGAACCCTGGACCTCAACCCAAACTCACCTTTACACACACCCCCCCAAACCACTAGCGCCCTTGGGTCTTTCCTGTCATAGCTTTCACAACCAATCCTTTTAACTCATTTTAATTTTCTTTTGCTTATTTTTCATATTAGCTTAAAAACATGTTAATTAAATAAGCTGTTAGCACCATTTTATTTTTTCTAGTTCCTGCTTAGTATAAAGTAGTTTCCTGTAAAAATTTAGATTTTTCTAAATTCATTTAGTATTTTTATAATTTAATTAGTTTAAAACTGTTTTTAATTCATAATAAAAAAATATAAAAGTCAAAAAAATATAAATCTTTTTTACAAAATTTTCTTTTATCATTTAGGATTTAGGAAAAATAAATTTGTACTTGTAGGATTAATTTTTAATAGATTCTAATTTTAGGCTCGTGTTTATAATTCCCGACTCGCGTTTTTAATTTAATTAAGTTGTGTTTCATTTTTCATTGGAATTTTGTTTGCCATATTTTTAGTAGATATTAAAAACACAAAAAATCCAAAATCCAATCATCAAGCATTTTAATTCCTAACCGATAACAAAATCCTCGATTCACACCTCGCTGGGACACGACCCGGGTAATCACTTATCCGGTATCTCACACCGTATTCACGGGTTTTGCACGTTGACCTTTTTCCTAAGAGGTTGACTAGTTGATTCCAAGTATCACGGGGATCCGATACTATATTTATATATATACTCACACATGGATCAGAGCCATTTAAGAATGCACTTTTTACATCCATTTGGTACACCTTGAAGTTCATGTAGGTTGCAAATGCAAGGAAGATCCTGTTGGCTTCCATCCTTGCCACTGGTGCAAGTGGTTCTTCATAGTCAATGCCTTCTTGTTGATTATAGCCTTTGGCTACAAGTCTAGCCTTGTTTTCAATGACTATGCCATTTTCATCATATTTGTTTTTGAACACCCATTTCATGCCAATGACTGAGACATCTTCAGGACATTTGACCAAGGTCATTACCTTGTTTCTGTCAAATTGTTCCAGTTCATCATGCATGGCCTGAACCCAACTAGGATGTTTAAGTGCTTCTTTGACACTTTTGGGTTCAATTGTGGAGATGAAGTCCATAAGCAGGCATTCATTGGCTGAGGCTGCTCTTAGATTAGCAGCCATGCTTCTGGTGAGCATGCCTTCAGTAGTCTCTCCAATTATATTGACAAGTTCTATATCTTGAGACCTAGTCCAACTGTCCTGAGGTCTTGGACACTGATTTGAACTTGTGGAGGCCTGATTGGTTGGAGGGGTAGGTTCTGGTGTAGACACCTGATGATCTTCAGGATCTTGAGTGTCTGACTGGGTTGACTGATCACTGAGATTGTTTGGTTCCTGAGCACTTTGTTAAGACTAATTTATTGGATCAGTACTTGTTTGTGCTTCAACAAATTCAGTGATGGTTGGGTAAGGAAGGTTGTGAGGGATAATGTGGTAGGAGATATCAGCATTTGCTTGATACTGAGTGGAAGGATTGTTCTCACGATGATATTCATCAGGAGGATATCTTGATGAATCATCAATTCATATCTCTTCCACTGAGGCATTTGAGAACCTGATTGCTTCAGTGCTCTCATCAAAGGTAACATGGAATGTTTCCTCAGTTTGCTGTCTCCTAGTGTTGAACACCCTGATGGCCTTTGAGACAAGTGAGTATCCTAGGAAGTATCCATCATCAGCTTTGGCATCAAATTTCCCTAAGTGATCCTTGTGATTATGAATGAACACAGGACACCCAAAGACATGAAAGTAGCTGATGTCAGGGATCCTTCCCTTGAATAACTCATAAGGGGTTTTGCTATGTCTCTTGACAATGATGGATCTATTTTGTGTATAACAGGCAGTTTTGACTGCATTAGTCCAAAAGTGTTTGGAAAGGACTGATCCATTTAGCATTGTCCTGGCAGCTTCAATGAGTGTTCTATTATTCCTTTCAGCAACACCATTTTGTTCAGGTGTGTAAGGAGAGTAGAAATTTTTGGAAATTCCTTTCTCATCACAGAAACATTAAAGTTCATAGTTTCTGAACTCTGTCATATTGTCAGTCCTGATCTATTTGACTTTTATTTCAATTTGATTTTCAATGTTCCTAACAAAGGACATGATTGTTTCAGCTGCCAGACTCTTTTTGGTCAGGAAGTAAACCCAAGTGTATCTTGAGTATTCATCCACAATGACTAGAGTATATTTCTCATGGTTAATAGATCTAGGACTAATGGGCCCAAAGAGATCCATATGGAGAAGATGAAGGTAGTTCTTGATGGAAAAGTTTGTTTTGGTTTTAAAGGATGCTCTATGATGTTTACCTTTTTCACAGGCAGAGCATGGTTTATCCTTTGAAAACACAAATGATGGCAAGCCAAGGAACTTGTTTTGTTTCACAAGATTGTTTATGTTTTTGAAGTTCAGATGGGAGAGTCTCTTATGCCAAAGCCAGTTGAGGGTTTCAGTGGCCTTGGCAAAGAGACAAGTTCGATTCTGAGTTAGACTGGACATGTCTAATACATAAACATCTTGTCTTCTTGGTGCAATAAGGACAACTTCCTTATTTGCATTGAAGATGGTTCCTTGCTTATCATCAAACTGAACTATGTACTTTGCATCACATAGTTGACTGACACTGATTAAATTGTACTTAAGACCATTGACAAAAGCTATCCTAGTAAAGATTATACCACTACAGTTTACTGAACCATAACCTTCAGTGAGACATGATGAATTATCAGCAAATACCACCTTGGGTCCTGGTTCTTCTACATATTTGTGCAGATACCTTTTCACACCAGTCATGCTCCTTGAACATCTACTATCTAGATGCCAAACTGGCTCCTTGGTATGACTCTGCACAAATGGTAAGCTGAGTTAGTTCTTTCTAGGACCCCTCTTTTTCGAGGGCTTGGCTTTAACAGCCTTCTTAAAAGCAACAATTGATTCATGGTCAGTGGTTGTGTGGACTGAGCTACCACAGGTTTTGCATTTGATTGCAGAAGTAGGCTCAGTAGACTGAGAGGATGTCTTGGGAATTCCTCTTCTAGTCTGAACGACCATCTCATGTCCTGAGGTGTCATGAGTGGGATCACAACATATGTCACAACTTGTGTCCATTAGGCAATCCTCAGGAAGGTGGTCATTGAAGCCACAGTGAGGGCAAGGTGCAAAAGGCTTTGCCTTTTGTTTCTATTTCTGCTTAGAATTAGAAGGATACTTTAAAGTCTGTGCTTTAAAGTTTGCAATCTTGGATTTAGCTGTGTATGATTGGTGATCAGAGGTCCTGTGATCTTCCTTTTTGCATATCATGCAGTAAAGGATTCTAAAATAATCATCAGTGGAATGATTGGTAGAGTGACACAGCTCACACCTCTGCAGAGGTTTGGAGGGTTTTGGTTTGGAGCTTGAGGAAGCTGATTTGGATTCCTTCTTAGATTGAGAAGGCTTCTTATAAGATTCAATCTTCTCACTCAGCTTCCTGACAAGCTCAGCCAACTGATCAATTTTTGAATCAGGGCTTTCTGTTTTTACTTTAAAAGGGACTGAAGTTGATGAGTCATCAGTATGAACTGAGACTTCAGGGGTTTGCCTTTTCAGGATGGTTTTTCCCAATCCTGGCTTCTCCTTGGGAGAATGCTGAGAGTAGACCAATCGTGTAAGGTCTGAGCTTGGTGCAGCTCCCTGAAGGACTTTCAGAGGTGGGACAGGTGTAAATGATTCTGATTCAGACTCATTGACTGACTCAGTACTACTGGGTTGGTCAGTGAGTCCAAGCATAATTTTCAAAGCCTGAATTTCAGGAAGCAAGATTTTCCCAGTCTCAAAGTTTGGTAACTTACTGATTGGGTTGTCCCTGACAATCCAGTCATTTGACTTGGGTTCCATTTCCTGCTCAAAAGATATGCCAGCTGGAATAAAAGCCTTTTCTCTGTGACTTCCACTGGGGTTTTCAGTGAGTTGGTCTATTCCTATAACTTTCTTGTTTTCACTAGGAATTAGACTTACAGTTTCATAGACTTTGGGGTTCTTTTTAGTGCAGCTTTCAATGACAGCCTGTTGTTACTTAGATTTATCACACAAGCTACTAATCTACCTTAGATCTAGAGAGAGAAAGTTAGAGAGAGAAAGAGATGGGAGGTTATCTTATGAATAATGAAATGTTAATCTTGCATTCAACCAACCAACCCTCTCCCTTGAATGGGAGGGGGTATTTATAGTTTCTTACAAAGTGTTGGGCTTTTTCCCTAATAAGCATATAATTAACATAAATAAATAGACACATCCCATGGTTCTTACACACAGGCTGAGCCTTAAATCAAACCCAAAGGCCTAAGCAACCTATTACATAAATGATCAATACTTGATAATAATAAAGTGTTCCCAACACAGCCTTTTCTTTGTTAAGTTCATTTTGAAGAGCTTGATTTTGTTTCAAAATCTCAGTGTTTTGAATTTGTAGTGTAATAGTTTCTAACTTGGCCTGTTTTAGTACAAGTAATTCATCTCTACACTTATTTAATTCTAACACATAATTGTTATATTTTGAAAGCAAATTAACCCTTTGTTCTTCTACAAACTTAAGATCTACACAAATGTAATTCATATAGGACTGCCAGTCAGAATCATCATCTATTGAAAGTAAAATATTTAGCTTCTTCATGGTTACGTTGACCCATTCTCCATTCCTAGCATGACTTTTTCCAACAGCCAGCTGATCACCTTCAGAAAGTGCCATCAGTGCACTTACTCTAATTTCCTCATTTTCTGAGGAGACCTCTGCTTCATCCCAGTCATAGGCTTCGGCTACAAGAACCTTGTTCTTTGTCTGAACAGGTTTGGAAGTTTGAGTAGCCTGAGACATTGAGGGATTAGTTTCAAGGAGAGTAAGTTTAGCCTTAGCTTGCCTATATTTAGCCTCAAAATCTTTTCGGCCCCTTTGAACATTATTATTATGAAAATGTTGGGTCGACTAAAGCATTTTAGGTTGAAACTTGCTTGTTCCTGAAGAGGAACTGTTTCCATAAAATTTATAAGAGGGTTCTGAGATGGTTTTTGAATAACAGTCTCTAGCAAAATGGCCCTTTTTACCACATTTGAAACATTCAGTGGTTTCATTTGCTTTAGCTTTTGAAAAGTTTGACTGATTTCTTTTGATAAAACATTTTGAATTAGCAAGGAGTGCCCTTTCTTGGAATTCCAAGTTTAAGTCATTTAGGTACTCATCACCAGTTCTTTCATCAATTTCATCATCAGAATCCTCTTGAAAATCCTGTACAACACCATTAGAATAAAAGGCAGTTGATATGGGTGAGGAGGTCAGGGCCTTTTTGGTCTCAAGAGCTTTCTTTGAGTCAGGGTATCTCCTAGAGATTAAGTTGTCCTCATAGACGAACTTCCCATAGATCTCAGGGAGTTCAAGGGTCTGAATGTAATACACCGTAAATTTCCCCTGTCATTTGTAAACGATTAACGAATAGTAGTTCATAATCACAGTTTAATTAACCATTTTTACGGGCTAAATTTTTGCTTTTATTCAACTATGTTAACCTAAACGTCGTAACACGTTCGCACATTCTTTATGTCACCCTCATTTGTACGAACATGATAATCTTGTAATCACGAATTAATTTAAAACGTTTAACACTTAACGTTTATACGTTTCGTCAATTAACCAAACGTGATCAAATACATTCCTGAGCTCATGAAAATTTTCACAAATACTCAGTAACTATATTGGACCTCGACTCAATACCCGAAGAATACCAAATGGGCTACTAGACTCATTGGGCCTCAGGCCAATACTTCGGCAAACTAAACATATCAAACGGACCATTATTATTTATTTTCTTTTCTTGGGCCAGCTGATGAACTCAAATAAGTACATTTTATTACTATCATTTATCCTATTTATTTGACTTGTTTTATTATATTATCTGTGAGAATTGATACGTTAATGTTTACTTTTGTAATTCTCAGGTAAAAACAAGTATTATGTGAAACTTGGCAATTTTGGACTAATTATGGAGCAAAACAAGCAAGAAGATAAGAGTCTACTGAAATGTACAAGATCAAGACATTCTGCTCCAGATACGCCGCATTTTACTTATTACATACGGCGCATCACTATCAAGATTTCACAAGATACGATCCAAGATACAAGAGGACATGCGCCGCATCTGAGAATGGAGTTACGCAGTGATGAAGCGAAAAGTGTACCGCTTTTAAGGGGTCATTTAAGCCCTAAATCGTATTTATTTGATCAAATATCGCCCTAAATCGTTTCTTTTGTCATTTTAGGTACTTTTGAGGAGAAATCTGGAAAAGGAGGCATTTTGGACGTTTTTGGAGCATTAAAGTGAAGAAAATGGCAAAGTCTCAAAAATCGGCTAGAAGTTACTCTTGACGGCGTCACAATTTATACTGGATAGCGTCATGCCTTGGCAAGAAAAGTTGGACGTGAAATTTACTCATGACGGGCCAGTGAAAATAGCATGTGAATTCTGACGGCGTCACGCTTTAACTTGATCAAGGGCGTCACGGCTTAAATCATAAGGGGACGGCGTCACGTTCATGGTTGGACGGCGTCAAGCCTTGATAAGCCAGAATGGATTTTTGAAGAGCTAAAGAGGGACGGCGTCAAGAAGGTCATCCGGGAACCCTAAAAGCGGCGAGGTGACGGCGTCACACTCCATAAGGTGACGCCGTCAGATCCAAAAATCTATATATAGTTTTCTAATTTTTTGTCATGGGGGAGAGCTTAGTGTGTGGAATTTTGGGAGAAAACCCTAAGACGATTTTAGCTACTTTTTCAGGGCTTTTTGCCTTGAGATCTTCCATGTTTCATTGAAAGATAAGTTATCAATTAATCATTCAATATGTCTATGTGTTGTTTGATTCTATCTTATTCTTGTCTTTTGTTTAACATGTTAGGCTAAATTTATCTTGTGTTTGCTTAGATCTAATGAAACCTAGCTATTGATTATTGGTTGTTAATGTGTTATTAGTTGTATTGGATGATTGTTTATCTATGTTAGGCTTAAGAAAACTGGCTAACTTCCTATTCGGTAACTTGCTTGAACGTCTTAAGAAACATGAACCAAACGCGTACTAAAGGTTTTTATGGTTGTATTTAATGCACAAGCGAATTCTAGTGATCCCATGTTAGGAGCTTCCTAGCCGGCTCGACATAGGAGTGAAGTAGGAGCTTGTAGAGTTGGGGAAGTAAGTACGCCACCCCACGAATGGTATTAAGGAATACACCCGTCATCCACGCGACTAATACACACTAATTAACCGTAAAAGATAGTTAGGGAGTAAGGAAATCTAAGTAAACACATTTCTCTACACATAAGTTTCTCACCACATTTTATTTTCAGTTATTTATTTTATTTGCATTCGTAGTAATTTGGGTTAGTTGACTAGCAACTAATTCCGCCCACTCCTTCAAACCCGAGATTTTACTTGCTTTCATAAAAACTATAAAAACATAAAAAGAATCTTCCTCAACCTTTAGACCTAATTAGAGTAGTTTTTCATACCTAACGAACACTATTCCCTGTGGAGAACGATCAATCCCCCGTACTTACCACTACACTATACTACATCGGTCAGGTACACTGCCTGGTGGGGTTGTAAGCCTCTTGAGATCCCTCGAGAGGTAAAACCTGTTGTAAGGTTACAAAACCACGCATCAAGTTTTTGGCGCCACTGCGGGGAATAGTTATTGTTTAGGTTGAATTTTTATTTTATTAGGTCTACTCACTAGATTCCTTTATAGTGAGATTTTTATTTTTTTTTTTTTTTAGGTTTTCTTTAGTCTATCTTATTTCTTTGTTTGTTTGTTCATAATTTCCATTGACTCTTCCGTTCACCATTATGGAGTACGCGAATCCACCATACCACCAACCACAAAGGCCATTCTACCCTATTGACATCTCGAATTTCAAACAATATCGAGATGAACCCATATATGATGCATGGACTCGTTTTAGAAATTTACTCCGAAAATTCCCTCATCATAGTTTCGCTTTAGCATCCCTAACCCGAACCTTTTACTATCGTGTTGGCCAATATGACCAAATGCGCATTGAGGATTTTGCCAATGGGGACTTTAGGGAATTAAGTGCTGAAGAAGCATGGGATGCCATAGAAGATTGTGCCCAATATTATTATAGGGTAGACAACCCAACAAACGTTAGTACAAGTCAATTGAATATAAATTTCCTGGATCATGAAACAAGTTTGTTTGGGGATGAATACATTAGTGTTGAGATACCTAAGTGGTTGTCATGTAATGCCATAGTACAAAACAAACACATAGGTGACCTTGATGTGACGGAGGATTTAGCCGAACATGATCACATTGATCAAAAAGACCTAGGTTTTGTGATTGATGACGTCGAATCTCAAGAAACACATGATGAATCTTTTGGGCAATTTGAATATAGCAGTCAGAATATTGAGGATGATCCTTATGATTCGGATATAGAAGTTGAGATGCCTAGAGAAGCACTTGAGATACTAGGGAAAATGTTAGGGTTAGATTCTACTAAAACACATGATGAGGATATAGGTGGTCTTGACACAAGGAATGATGAGGTAAGTAACATAAGCCCACCAAGTACCCCACAAGTCCTACCATCATTTGAGGCACACACACCACCCATGACTTACCCGAAAGAAGTAGAAGAGACTATAGGAACCCCAATAGAGGTAGAGCCCTTGGACCAAACAAAACTAGAAGAAATAGGTTTGAATACTTGTAGTCATAACCTTTCTTTTAGTTCTATGGAAGTTCCTAGTTTTGATGAACCGGAGCCTAAACCAAAACCGTTACCTAATCTTCCATCCTTAGATGTGAACTTAGGAATTGAATTAGGTCCCGACCCACCCATCAAACCATATAGTCCGGGTAGTTTTATGTTGAAGGTAGTAGACTCTAAGCCTTGTAGAGAGGAAGCTGACATAGGAGTGAACCATAACCTTTCATACTTACATCACCCATTCATGATTAATCACAAGAAACACTATGGGTTTAAACCGGGTTTATTAGGTCAAGATGGATTCCCAACTAGGAGTCTCTCGAAGTTGATAGAAGATGATCCCTTTCTAGGAGAAAACTTCAATTCACCCATTGACCCAATTGAACTAAGTAAGGTTATGATGATTGGATCCCACATCTTTGAGCATATAATTCATCCACCACTCTTTCCTCACGTGGCATACTCCTACCGAGTTGGTGTGTATCACTACTATCACCTGCACTTAATCCTAAGTGTAGGGAAAACCTCTCCTTTATTCATTAAATAAGGGTAGAGTCAGGCTCATGACTCGAACAAAAACAAGCGCTTCTTGGGAGGCAACCCAAGCTTTATTTGCTTTGTGTGTTTATTTATTTGTTTGTTTGATTTTATTTGTTTCCGTATGTGTGTTTAATTTTTATTAGTATTGATTCATGTTCAAAACTAATTTGTGAAAATGCTTTATGTTGTTTTTAACTTCGTCTTAACTACATATAAAGGTATTTTGCAAAAGATAAGTGTAAGGGAAATCTAAATCGGTTTATTAGAACACAAATTAACATGAATCGTAATAATAATAAATTAGCATACATATTAGTATTTGTTTGAGTCAAATGCTTGTATCGAGTCATAATGATGTTTTGCAGGATTTCCAGGAAGTAAGGTAAAGGTTTTTTCAGAAATTTTCCGGAAACTTAAAATGAGAATTTTTGTCAGGTCATTTCTGACGGCGTCAGGGTTTATAACCTGACGGCGTCAGATTTAATTTCCAGAAATTTTTGAAAGTTTTGTTTTTAAAAAGTTTTTATTAAAATCTCCAACTTATAATCTCCAGGAATCTGCAAAGTTATCATTCCACAAGCATTATATCCTTATATATAGATTTTTCCCGCCGATGTTATGCAGGTTTTCGTGTTTGTTTTCTCAGGTTTAACAGGTTATTTTGGACAAGGAGATGTTTTTGGAATCAAGCTTATGGCGATGCATTAGTCATGGAGCTTCAACATTCTCTTTGGAGGAAGATTTAACCGTGTAATTTCATTATCCACCGAGCGAATCAGGGGAGTATTTGATTTCATTCTTTTACTTTTATGCTTTTACATCTTGTTACTTGAACATTGGGGACAATGTTCATCTTAAGTGTAAGGGAGGTAAAAGTACGATTTTAGAGAATACAATTACGCTTGATTTTTGTTTGTTTAATAATAGATGTGTAATAAAACTGAGATAAACACCTGTTAAGGTAATTTTAGTGCCAAATTTAAAATTTTTTACAACATATAGGAGTGAAACTTTGATCTTAATGAGCGTCTCATGGATAGGAGTTATATGACTAGCACAAAAACCGTACCACTAAAAAAATTTTCCACCCCAAATATGTGAGGTTCGCCCCTAGAATTGGTAGGAAAAGCATTTATGCTATGATGTGTGTACCGGTAGCACTTAGATTCTAGAACTTGCGTTAGGACCATTCCGAGGCCTCAAGTGAGACTACATTCGTGTAGTTAGATTTACTACATGATAAGAGGCATTAGGATTAACCCATTGTTTTACACCTGTGTTTTTGTTATAATTACTTTGGCTACATTGGTCAAGTAATTCTCCCACACCCTTTGCGTTGTACTCATTTTTAGTACACGATACCCCTAGTACACCCCTCAGAGCCTATCTTTTTGTTTCAACCTTTAAGCATTTTACTTAAAGGAAGAATTTGTTACACCCCACTAAAATGTACACCCAAATCGCCTTAGCCTACCTTGTATGCACTCATTTTTAGTGCATTATTGTTACAACATTTGTTTAAACCCAAGTTAACTATCTAGTTGATTACATGGTTGCTAAGTCGAGTCATATCCTTGTACATATTGTTTTGGGACGATTGGGACTCATGGGTAAAGTACTAGTGTAATGGAGTAATGGGGAAGAACATCATTTATTACCCCCATATGTGCTAAATGTTTTAAAAGTACTCCAAGTTTTTCAATTATCTTAATTCGAGTCATTAGATTAGTATTTGTAAAGTTATGTAAAAGTTCAAGTGTAAGGGGGATGCAATGCCCCTATGATGTATTATTTTGGATGGTAGGGTAAAAGTGTATGAAAAAAAAAAAAAAAAAAAAAAAAAAAAAAATCAAGAAAAACACAAAAAAAAATGAGAAAATAAAAAATAGAAAAAACATACGGACTACCATCCCGTTTCATTTTATGTTTATTTTATGTTTTTGTTTTTGTTATTTCGTTTCTAGCTTAAGATCGAGTCTAGTCTTGGCTTAGCAACGTTGTATAGTACATGTAATTAATCAAGATCTTTAACTCGCCACCAGTAAAATATCCCTTATCCAACAAAACCGTGTTTTCCTTTTCCCTACACCGTACGTTATAACCCATTTAAAAGCCCTCTTTGATAGTTTATCTTTGGTGCTTACGCCTAGTGGAGGAGGTTTTCGATCCTTTCCCAAGCCTATGGTAATCTATTTGCTATGACAGGTAGTGAGAGATATTATCCGTTTTCATTTATGAGATTTATTTTGATGACACTTGAGAGATGTGAGTATCTAAACACTACTTGTGAGGTGCTAGTATGTAATCTCCGTGCTTATTATGATTGAAGTGGAACGATTATTTGTTGTAATTACTTTTATGTTTGCATTAAATGACCCCTAACTTGTATTTTGATTAGAGTAAAAGCACATTTGCTTGAGGACAAGCAAATCTCAAGTGTAAGGGTATTTGATGAAGCGAAAAGTGTACCGCTTTTAAGGGGTCATTTAAGCCTTAAATCGTATTTATTTGATCAAATATTGCCCTAAATCGTTCCTTTTGTCATTTTAGGTACTTTTGAGGAGAAATCTGGAAAAGGAGGCATTTTGGACGTTTTTGGAGCAAAAACTTGATGCGTGGTTTTGTAACCTTACAACAGGTTTTACCTCTCGAGGGATCTCAAGAGGCTTACAACCCCACCAGGCAGTGTACCTGACCGATGTAGTATAGTGTAGTGGTAAGTACGGGGGATTGATCGTTCTCCACAGGGAATAGTGTTCGTTAGGTATGAAAGGCTACTCTAATTAGGTCTAAGGGTTGAGGAAGATTCTTTTTATGTTTTTATAGTTTTTATGAAAGCAAGTAAAATCTCGAGTTTGAAGGAGTGGGCGGAATTAGTTGCTAGTCAACTAACCCAAATTACTACGAATGCAAATAAAATAAATAACTGAAAATAAAATGTGGTGAGAAACTTATGTGTAGAGAAATGTGTTTACTTAGATTTCCTTACTCCCTAACTATCTTTTACCGGTTAATTAGTGTGTATTAGTCGCATGGATGACGGGTGTATTCCTTAATACCATTCGTGGGGTGGCGTACTTACTTCCCCAACTCTACAAGCTCCTACTTCACTCCTATGTCGAGCCGGCTAGGAAGCTCCTAACATGGGATCACTAGAATTCGCTTGTGCATTAAATACAACCATAAAAACCTTTAGTACGCGTTTGGTTCATGTTTCTTAAGACGTTCAAGCAAGTTACCGAATAGGAAGTTAGCCAGTTTTCTTAAGCCTAACATAGATAAACAATCATCCAATACAACTAATAACACATTAACAACCAATAATCAATAGCTAGGTTTCATTAGATCTAAGCAAACACAAGATAAATTTAGCCTAACATGTTAAACAAAAGACAAGAATAAGATAGAATCAAACAACACATAGACATATTGAATGATTAATTGATAACTTATCTTTCAATGAAACATGGAAGATCTCAAGGCAAAAAGCCCTGAAAAAGTAGCTAAAATCGTCTTAGGGTTTTCTCCCAAAATTCCACACACTAAGCTCTCCCCCATGACAAAAAATTAGAAAACTATATATAGATTTTTGGATCTGACGGCGTCACCTTATGGAGTGTGACGCCGTCACCTCGCCGCTTTTAGGGTTCCCGGATGACCTTCTTGACGCCGTCCCTCTTTAGCTCTTCAAAAATCCATTCTGGCTTATCAAGGCTTGACGCCGTCCAACCATGAACGTGACGCCGTCCCCTTATGATTTAAGCCGTGACGCCCTTGATCAAGTTAAAGCGTGACGCCGTCAGAATTCACATGCTATTTTCACTGGCCCGTCATGAGTAAATTTCACGTCCAACTTTTCTTGCCAAGGCATGACGCCGTCCAGTATAAATTGTGACGCCGTCAAGAGTAACTTCTAGCCGATTTTTGAGACTTTGCCGTTTTCTTCACTTTAATGCTCCAAAAACGTCCAAAATGCCTCCTTTTCCAGATTTCTCCTCAAAAGTACCTAAAATGACAAAAGAAACGATTTAGGGCGATATTTGATCAAATAAATACGATTTAGGGCTTAAATGACCCTTAAAAGCGGTACACTTTTCGCTTCATCACGCAGCATCTTCTGGCGGTGTACGAATATTCCTGAATATATTAATCTTGGACCCCACGTGAAGTTAAGTCAATGCGCCGCATCTACTTATTAGATGCGCCGCATCTAGTCCTCAGACAGAAACTATAAATACCCCAAGACCAGACGAAATTTGGAGGTTGGACATTTAGCTAAGTACGAAACAGAAGAAACCCTAGGACGAATTCAGTCGAAGTAGCAGCACAAGACACACCTTGAACGAAGATACAAGAGCTGTAAGAAGGTCCTGCATGTATTCAATTCATTAAGTAGTTTTGTTTTATTGTATTAGTAAACTTTAATTCATCAGGATTGGTGGCTTGTGTAATGTGACAACGAAAAGGTTGCACTCCCTTAAAACTGCTTTCCCATTAATTAAAGTTTATCTGTTGATGTCTTAGGTGACTTTTATTAGTGCATTGATAACCTCTGTGTCTAGCTGAGCGTTGATCGGGTCGCCATGCCTCTGCCCTCGCCTATTTATTAGATCGCCTATGCATTCTATCGTCTGTAGAAAAGTAGGAAGAAAGATAAATAGGATAGTCATAAGTAATCATTAAGGGTTTACTCGCCGATAAGATTAGAACCAACTAGAAAGGACTTAATCTCGGTGCGTTGCATCGAACTATACACTTCATATAAAACTAGCAATAAAACAAGTGACAAGCTACTTAACTACCCGGACAGGCCTTCTTATTGTCTCGAGTATTTATCTGTGTACGTGTGTGCTATTCGCTGATTCGTGCCTATTAGTTAGTTTATTATTTAATTGCAACCAAATCGTGCCAGTCTCTCAGGCTGAAACCCCCTTGCGTTAGATTAAGTTGTATAGCTAACTTAAAATATTAAAATACTGATTAGAATAACTAGATAATACGTTCCACTCTTAGTGATCGACACTCTACTTACCATTATATTCATACTGACCGGGTACATTGCTCGTTAAAGTGTGTGTGTTATTGATAAGTCGGCTAAATATAAATTTAAAACTTGAATACTGCTAAAACCACAACGACATACCGTGGGTATAAATTAGAGCATACGCACGCACGCATCAAGTTTTTGGCGCCGCTGCCGGGGTGTGAATTGTTATTATCTGTTAATTTGATTAGTATTTTAATTAGGTTTTTCTTTTTAATTTTTTAATCTTACCGCTAACTCTGTTGTATATTAGTTAATTTGCATTCATTGTATTATTTTGCATATTTTCTGTTTTCGTGTGTTTATTTTCTTTTATTTGTGTTTATTTTGGTCTGTTTTTATTTGTTTTTATTTTTCGTATTTTCTGTGTTCTGCTATCGTTGTACTGAGCTAATATAAACGATACGGCGCATCTATTTTCATAGATACGGCGTATTGCGTTTAATTTTTATAAAATACAACGCGTTTAATTAATTCGATACGACGCATCTTTCCCCAAGATACGGCGTATCTGTTTTTAATAAGAAATTTTTTTCTAAACGATAACGCCATACGACGCATCTGTTTTTACAGATACGGCGTATCTATTATTTTAATTAAAAACAGTTTTCGAATTATTAAACAGATACGACGCATCGATTTTTATCGATACGGCGCATCTTTCTGAATCAAAAATCTTGTATTTTGAAACGTAACGAAAATACGACGCATTAACTTTTGTTAATACGACGCATTTAATTTTAAATAAATATCGATTTTTGATAATTAAAACTGATACGGCGCATTCTAATTTATAAGCGGCGTATCTATTTTCTGAATAAAGTCTGATTAAATTTTAACGATTATAAGATACGGCGTATCCAAATTTTTGGATACGGCGCATCGTCTGCAGATATCAGTAACTTTAATTTTTCGTATTCCGTTTTCGTTGTTGATTTTCTGATATATTACTTTCTTGAGCATACCCTACTGATGTTTTTGTGTTGATTTCAGGAAGTGCATGACCAGGAGTTCTACGAAGAACTTGATTCAACCTTTCGACGATCCTGAACGAGCCTTTCATTCGCTAAAAAGGCTTTTCAACACAAAAAGCTTTGATATCTCAAGTTCATTCGAGCTTGATTATTTTTCTGAAGAGAAAGAGGAAGAAGAAACAGAAGCAATGGGCGAAAACACAACTATGGAGGAATACATGAACAAAACCCGTGCTGATTACACTTCAGGAGTTGCTAGACCAAAGTTTGATGATAAGTCAAAGTTTGAATTGAAGGGTCAGTTTCTCAAGGAGCTAAGAGAAAATGCTTTCAGTGGATTGGAACATGAGGATGCTAATGAGCATGTTGAAAAGGTCCTCGAGATTGCGGATTTGTTTACTTCAGAAGGAGTCACTGACGATCAACTCATGCTAAGAATCTTTCCAATCTCGCTAAAAGGAGCTGCTAACAAGTGGCTAAGGAATGAACCTGCTAGTTCAATCACTACATGGGAAGATTTGAAGAGCAAATTCCTGAAGAGATATTGTCCACCTGCTAAGACTGCTAAAAAGATGGAGGCTATCAACAGTTTCAAGCAAGAGCCTGATAAAACTCTTTATCAAGCTTGGGAACGATTTAAAGATTTACTGGTAAAATGTCCTCAACACTATCTAACCCCTATGCAGGAGATAATATTGTTTTATCAAGGATTGGACGTGCCTACTAGACAAATCTTGGACGCTAAAGGAGCTGTGCCTCAAATGAGTGCAGCCAATGCTAGGAAAGCTATCCAAGAAGCTGCTGATCATTCTCAAAAATGGCATGATGGGACCTCTACTAGATCTAAGAGCAGCACTAATTTTGACGGGTTTGCGGCTATTCAAGCTCAATTGGATAAAATTAATAGAGAGATGAAGAAGCGTGATGAAAAAGTGTATGCTGCCCAAGTTGGATGTGAAAAATGCGAAGGACCTCACTACACTAAAGATTGCCTGAATAAGAATGAAAGTGAGACGTTTGAAGAAGCATATTACACCCAATTTGGACAACCATTCCGACCTTCAGGAAGATTTAGGGAAGCCACCCCGGGATTCTATCAAAAGAACAACTTTAATCCCGCTTATCAAGAAAGGAGGCAGACTTTAGATGACACTCTAAAGCAAATTATGGTCGATGCTGCTAAAAGACATGAAGAGAATACTGCTATGATCAAAGAAATACGAGCTTCAACGGACACTATTACAAGAAATCAAGGAGCTTCGATCAAAGCATTGGAACAACAAATTGGTCAAATGAGCAAAGTTCTTCAAGAAAGGGGATATGGAAGTTTACCTAGCTCAACTGAAACCAACCCAAGAGATCATGTCAAGGCCATAAGCACCACTGAAGAAGTCACTCCTAACATTCCTTTTCCTAGAAGACTGATGAATGGTAATGATGGTGCAAGACCCGAGTTTTTCTTTAATTCTTCAATCAGTTTAAGGGGACTGCTCAAAGAGAAGACAAAGATTGAAGAGGAGATCAAGGCTACAATGAAAGAGGAGAGCTCTGCAACCGACTTAAATGCCTTGCCTCATAAAGAAAAGGACCCAGGAAGTTTTACTTTACCTTGTTCAATTAATGATATATCTTTCAATAATGTGTTAGCTGACTTAGGAGCTAGCGTTAGTGTAATGCCCCTTAAGATATTCACTACCCTAGGACTAGGAAAATTAGCACCAACTAAGTTACTTATTGAATTGGCTGATAAAACGGTAAAACGACCTGAAGGGATTGCTAATAATGTGCTAGTTAAGATTGAGAAGTTTGTTTTCCCTGTAGACTTTGTTATATTAGATATGCCCGAGGATGTTAAGATTCCTTTAATCCTTGGAAGACCTTTCTTGTCTACTGCCCATGCTAAGATTGATGTGTTTAAAAGAAAAATCTCATTAAGGGTAGGGAATAATAAACTAGTCTATAAGTGCCAAGATCCTGTTAAAAGCATAATTAGAGGCGTCTATGTGCTAGGATTAAGAGAGCGTATGGACCTCGATCTTGAAGCTAGGCTTATGGGAGAAACATTGATTCAAAACAACTCAACTAATCCTAATCATGAGAACTTTGAGGAATTTATTGACCTTAATGTACCCACCGAACTTAGACGCGATATTGTTAATGATTCTGATGACGAGTGGTATGATTGCGTAGTAATTAACAAACGTAGGAGAATAGTTGAGAAAACGAATTTGAATAATGATGTGTTTATTGAACTACCACCCCACCTTGCTTATTTATGCCTATATGATAATAAGAATTTCCCGTCTATCATTTTGTCATCTCTGCCCGAAAGGGACAGAACTTTATTTATACAGATATTAAAGAAGAACGGCGTGGAAATTAAGGACGAGCAAGGAGTGTTCAATATTACTGAATTGGCGATGAGGGAGCGCGATTTTTCCGACTCCTTCAATGATCGATATTAAAGAGCTGAACGTGAGTCTAACTTGAAGACTCTGGAATAAAGACAAGTGCTGACCGGGAGACAACCCGGAGAAAATTTTTACTATTCTATTCTGGGTCGAGTCAGTCAGGCCCGCAGAGGATACGGCGCATCTCAATCCTGAGATGCGACGCATCTCCTGCACTGGTCATATCTTACCTTATTTTTCTGCATTTTTTTATTTTTGACTTTAAAACTTTTTGTTAGTTTATTTTAATGCGGCGCATCCCTGGTTAAGGATGCGACGCATCTTCTATTCTGATTCGTAATTATTCCAGGCTCGATACGGCGTATCTTCTTCCATAAGATACGGCGCATCGACTGACCTGATGATTTTCATTTTAATTTTTACATTTTATTTTTGCTAACTACTAATGTATTATGCAAGTTTGAACCTTTCTTAACTTAGGTGTGTTTAAAGCCTTGGTGGTATTATAGATTCCTGCATTTCCTGTGGATACATCAAATATGAAGCTTAAACATTCTCATCCACAAGAAAGATGATTTTTGCTCTTATACTAATGGAGGATCATACCGAGCAAATCTCAGGGGAGTTTTTCTGTTCTAATTCTTTTATTTTCCATTTTTTAACCTTTTATGCAAACAACGAGGACGTTGTTTAACTTAAGTGGGGGGATTGGAGAATTAGAACACACTTACTTGTCCTAAACTTTTCAAAATATGCTTAAAATGTGCTTAATATATCAAAAAAAAAGGGATAATTACCAAAATAGCCCAAACACAAATGGGCGGTTCCCTATCTAACCCGAAATCCGAAAATAATTGTGTTGCCCAGGGCAACCGGCATTTTTTGGGGCAACCGAAGGATTTCCAGTGTATTTTTTGGGCAACAATCGCCCTTTTTTGGGCAACTGGGGGCATTGCCCAGGGCAACCGGGGTAGAAATATCCCATTTGGGTTTAAAGTCTAAGTTGCATAGCTGCACACATGATGTTACTTTCAAAAATTATGATTTTTCAAAATTCACAAATCTATGAGTGTGCCGGTGACTTGTAAACTTTAGAACTTGGCTTGTATACTATTCAAGACCACCATAATAAGTATTATTTTATATAATTGGAATGACTTGTCTAAATTGGTAAATTTCTAGGATTACACCCAAATAGCCTATTTTATGTTATATGTTATTAGCTAACTACACTGGTTAGTTAACCCCCGTATAAACCCTTTTGTTACTCTCACTTTTAGAGTAAGATACCCCTAGAAAAACACTCAGAGCCATTCCTTTCGTTTCTTACACCTTTGTTATAATGTTTCGTTACACACTTACACCTTAGCCTACCCTGTAGATTAAAATCCGTGGTTGGTTAATTGCTTTAGGCAAAGTGTGTTTCCTTACATTACCTGTGTTCGCGTGCGTAATTCATTATCTTTGGTTAGGTCGGGAAATTGCACAATACAATTGGAGTGAAAGTAAATATTGTATATCTTTGAGTTTATTTTTCGTGTGTTTACTACTTTCACTATTACCGTTATTTCTGAAGTTATGAAATGTATGGAAAAATTATCCAGAGTTATCATTATAGTGATGTGGTGAAACTTTACACATCTATGTTTATGTTTCAAATAAAGTTTATCAAAAAAAAAAAAAAAATTGAAAAAATAAGAAAAGAAAAAGAAAAAGGAAAAGTTGGAAGTTTGTTTTTGCCAACTTATGTAAAGTTTTGTATTAAGTGGTCGATATCACCACTATTTGTTGTATACTATATCTATGGATTGAATGGGAGTTGAACGTTACGGGAACGCCAACTAAAGGATATTCTTTGATTGAGATCTTGTTGAGTATAATTCGTGTCTACCTAAAGCGTGTGTTTCAAGTGTTAAAGCGTGAGTTATTCAATGATATGAGTCTTATTCATGGGATGGTTGGGATAGTGATTAACCACACTTAGGATTTTAATTTATCTGTTTTGTTTATTTTTCATTTTTACACCAATTTATATCCCAAATATTATCCATACCCTATATTATTCTTTATCCAAACCTTTGATTTATTGAGATTAGGGATTTGAGCAATCTTAAGTATCGTAGTCGTGGATTCGGCTATGTATTTATGATTTTGTCGCCCTTTTTGATATAATATTATTGGTGAAGATTACTTAGTCCTATCTTTAGCCTATTCGTGTTAAGGATTTGAGCAATTGCAAGTATCGTGTTCGTGCATTCGATCATGTATTTGTGATTTTGTCGCCTTTTCTGGAATTTGAGATCGATAGAGATTAAGGAGAATGATTAACCCTTAAACCTCAAAACCCTTTTTTACCGCTTTAGACTTGTTATTCCTTGGCTTTAGTGGGGGAGATGTGTATACTTGCCAAGCTTATGATAGAATATTCGTCACGACTGGACAGTTAAACGATTAGATTTGCTTTTATCGAAATATTTTATTTTACTTCTAATTCGTTAAGTGTTTGGTTGTGTGATTATGTCAAAAATGAATACATGCTTAAATATAAAAATAAATCCTAATATCTTTTAGGAAACATTTTCATAAGATTAATTCTAAGGTTTACTTGGGGACAAGTAAAGTTCAAGTGGGGGGATATTTGATGAACTCAAATAAGTACATTTTATTACTATCATTTATCCTATTTTTTTGACTTGTTTTATTATATTATCTGTGAGAATTGATAAGTTAATGTTTACTTTTGTAATTCTCAGGTAAAAACAAGTATTATGTGAAACTTGGCGATTTTGGACTAATTATGGAGCAAAACAAGCAAGAAGATAAGAGTCTACAGAAATGTACAAGATCAAGACATTCTGCTCCAGATACGCCGCATTATACTTATTACATACGGCGCATCACTATCAAGATTTCACAAGATACGATCCAAGATACAAGAGGACATGCGCCGCATCTGAGAATGAAGTTATGCCGCATCTTCTGGCAGTGTACGGATATTCCTGAATATATTAATCTTGGACTCCACGCGAAGTTAAGTCAATGCGCCGCATCTACTTATTAGATGCGCCGCATCTAGTCCTCAGACAGAAACTATAAATACCCCAAGACCAGACGAAATTCGGAAGTTGGACATTTAGCTAAGTACGAAACAGAAGAAACCCTAGGACGAATTTAGTCGAAGTAGCAGCACAAGACACACCTTGAACGAAGATACAAGAGCTGTAAGAAGGTCCTGCATGTATTCAATTCATTAAGTAGTTTTGTTTTATTGTATTAGTAAACTTTAATTCATCAGGATTGGTGGCTTGTGTAATGTGACAACGGAAAGGTTGCACTCCCTTAAAACTGCTTTCCCATTAATTAAAGTTTATATGTTGATGTCTTTGGTGACTTTTATTAGTGCATTGATATCCTCTGTGTCTAGCTGAGCGTTGATCGGGTCGCCATGCCTCTGCCCTCGCCTATTTATTAGATCGCCTATGCATTCTATCGTCTGTAGAAAAGTAGGAAGAAAGATAAATAGGATAGTCATAAGTAATCATTAAGGGTTTACTCGTCGATAAGATTAGAACCAACGAGAAAGGACTTAATCTCGGTGCGTTGCATCGAACTATACACTTCATATAAAACTAGCAATAAAACAAGTGACAAGCTACTTAACTACCAGGACAGGCCTTCTTATTGTCTCGAGTATTTATCTGTGTACGTGTGTGCTATTCGCTGATTCGTGCCTATTAGTTAGTTTATTATTTAATTGCAACCAAATCGTGCCAGTCTCTCAGGCGGAAACCCCCTTGCGTTAGATTAGGTTGTATAGCTAACTTAAGATATTAAAATACTGATTAGGATAACTAGATAATACGTTCCACTCTTAGTGATCGACACTCTACTTACCATTATATTCATACTGACCGGGTACACTGCTCGTTAAAGTGTGTGTGTTATTGATAAGTCGGCTAAATATAAATTTAAAACTTGAATACTGCTAAAACCACAACGACATACCGTGGGTATAAATTAGAGAATACGCACGCACGCATTACCAGCCCACCAGACAAGCCCAAACACAAACCCAACCCAACCCAATTTTATAAAATCTATACTTATAAAATGCAACGAGGAACGTTTACTTTGCCTCATTTTCTCTCGATTCGACATAGCAACCATATCATCATTTTACTCAACTCGATTCCCAACCCAACTAAGAATCGAGTGTGACAAACCCCCTCTCAAAAATTCGAACGCCTGCCTAGTTAAAATCCATTCAAACTTAGCCAATAATCACGAGTCGATAATTGTTCAACTTAAAAAAAAATCACACTTTGCCTAGTGAACTACTTCGGTCGACCCACCAACGAATCCACTCGAGCCACAAGCAATTTTGGACACGTTTCTATATTGCCTCGACCCTTAAGTGTCACCAACGAGCCACACAAATTGTCTTGGTCACATTGCTAAAATTATTTGACCCCATTGGATCATATCAACGAACACAACCACAAGGACCAACATTACAAGTTCATTTGTCTCTTCCTTTTGGTTCTTAGTGCCGAATAACACATGCCACAATCATTTGGCTAACTTACACACACCATTGACCTCACAATTTCTTTCCCACTTGATTCATTTTGAACTCCACGTGCTACAAACCAAACCGACTATTAATATTTCATGGTAATCGATTTCTAGACAAGAAAGAACAAGATAAAGAAAACCATGATTGTGATATTCCCCTCTTACACACTCAACCTTACTTACACATTAAATTCCTCACGCCACAACAAAACAAATACATGAGTACTTGAAGTAACTCCAACCCACTTGCAACTTGTATTTCTTTTCCCTTTGGGTCTATATATACGTATAAGAACTCACACACACACTTCACACTCACTCTTAAACTCTCACCATACAATACATAGTTATAAGCTCATAATAACGAGACCACAAGTACCAGAAATCTCCTCATATTCATCGAGTGCCAACTTCTGGTTGAATGGAGATTTCAAATCTATTTCGGTTCAAGTTTTGGCGAGTACTTTGTGTTTCAGTCCGAAGCTAACGTTCAAAAACTCATAACCACTCATTGTAAGTGTTTTCAAATCAGGTTCTATTCATTTCAATGTTTAAAACTTTGCATGCATGTTTCTTTTCTTTTCATACGAACGAACACATTCAAAAATACGTGTATACGTATGATATTCCCAGGAAATCAAAAACACTACAACATAACATGAACATAACCCACGAAAGTCAAAACGAACCAATGATTAAGAATAGTCAAACCGGGTTCCAAAATAACTTAGAAATTTTCTAATCTGTTGGGTTATATAAATGGTTCGAACAGCCCTACTTAGGCTTTGTTTAATCCGTAAACTCACATGTAACGAAGACATGTTTTTGCATATCATGAATCACGAACCAGCTATCCTGACTTGTCATGTGTATTGAATTAACTTATAAGCTCTATTAAGCCCTCAATAAGCTGTAATCCTTAGACCTCACGAACTGCTTAAAAACACTTAGAAATATTTATGGTATTTTTAGTTTCACATCATGCGATGTGCTCAACTCCAAAAATAATAACTTGCGATCTAGATATATAACGTGTGTATATTTTTTTCACATCTCGATTTTAGACCTGGAAAACTACAACTTTCTTGTTTTAAGTTTGACATCATAAGCTCTCAAACACGCATAAATTAATGGATTTTGTACGACACTCGCTAGTTACTATATACCAAATTCAGAAAATTAAATTAATTTTTCCGGTATTGGGCTAAGTTAAAGCCCAATAAGGACTGGCGAATTAACAGCCCACATGGCCCAAGCTAAACATTTTTAGAATCACAAAAATGACCCAAGTCCAGGCCCAAAAGTGTTTTCATGCCCTCGCCTCTAAATTTCTTAACGGGCCACTATTCTATGCGTTTTAAGGCCCAATATATAAAAATTAATTTTTCTTGTCAAACCAACAGTTGACTTAAGCTTGAATAAGCTAAAATAAGCTTCTGAAATTTTTATAGAATTTTTCCACAAGTTTTTATGTAAAAAGGACTAACTTTGCAAACTAGTTTCACTTGAAGGGCCAAAACTGCCAACTTTGTAAAAATAGGTTCTGAAACAGTAAAAACAGTATCTTTGGATTGAAAATGACTTTATAATAAAGTATAAACTTAGATTGTCAATTTAGTAAATTTTGGGTCGAAAATGTAATTTTTATAAACTAGGGGCTAACGGTGTAACGCAAACACCGTTAGGGTATAATGTGTAAAAACAGTGAAAGTTAAAGAGTAAACAGAAACATTATAACATTTTGTTTCCAATCCTAAATTTACACAATACACCCTCAACTCTCAGTTGTTTCGTTCAAACAGAAACTTACATGTTATATTTATATATAACGACTTTTAAACTACTCGACTCAACGTTCTGTCTCATCCAATTCGAGACGACGATCATTATGATTTCTAAATCATAACAACAAAATATTATTATTGATAATATTATTTTTGAACTTTAAACATCTTAAACCATTCACACTCACACCACCGATCAAATCGTCATACGATTCCTCATATCGCATTCATTATTCGTGCTGTGACGAATTCTCAAACATTATTATTATTCAGGTCGTGTGTGAAGCTATTTCCGAAATCTCAACTGAATTTACATTTCAGTGAATCCAATTTCGTCATTATTGCTATCGCATCAGGTGAGTTTCATAGCCCCACTCTTCTTGTTTTCTGTTTTATAAACTCTTTGGGGGAGATACATGCTCAAATACAATGCTTTTACTTTTCATAAGTACTCTTAACTATTTACACATTACTGCGAGTTTATAGCCCCTACTTTTAAACGTTTTGAATTACTTTTGGGGGAGATACATGCTCCACTAAATGCTTTATACTTTTACAAGTACTCTTAACTATTTACACATTACTGTGAGTTCCATAGACCACTCTTTTACCTACTCCGAATTACTTTTGAAGGCGATACATGTTCGCTTTACATATAAACTTTACTGGGTTACTTTAACTAATGTACTTAGTTGATAAAACGCTCTACTCGTTATTGAGACGTAATACTTGCTTTTAATTATAAAAGTACTTTTAAACCTTTACAAATTATTATGAGTTTATGAATCCACTTTATACATTTTTATATCTCATGGAGAGATAACTACTATAAACATGATCACAAGTGATTTTCAACTGTATGCTATACTTGCTTCACTATTGCCTAAGTTTACCTTTATTGCCATGTTTGAAGTCCCTCATATCATGAACCTTAATCACTTGCGAGTGAACGTAAATAATTGTGAATAGATCTATTTGTGACTGACAATCCCCGTTTGGGTCTGCTAGGATGAGCCACCCAGGCGCACTTTATTTGAACAAATTTATGGGTTATTGGCAAATACCCATCCTGAGGGCCTATATACTTTACATCATTTTGATGCCTATTAAACGTTGAGTGTCATGAGACTTAGAGCAATAAAAACGATACTGTAGTCATGATACAGTATTGCCGTTATTTTATTAAACTTGAACTTGTTTTCACTATATAGCAGAAAATCACTACTTGGCAAACAATAACTATTTTGTGTTGACCCATTTAGGGCAACCAAACCAACTATGGGTGTATAACAACTTAACTCACCACTTACTTTATAACAAACCAACTATGGGTGTATAATATCGTAACCCATCACTTATTTTATTAATAATTGTATTTATTACAATTATTACCTAAACTTGGAATTATTGAAAATCAACTGATTTTATGCAAACTCTATGGATTCATTCACACTATGATTTTTGACAATCAACTGGTTTAACTATAAATATTATGGTATTACTCACTTTTTGACTTCGATAATCAACTGGTTATTTACAACTGCTATGGACTCACAAAATCTTTGATTTTGGAAATCAACAGTTTTTACTTACAAACTCTATGAACTCACCAACCTTTGTGTTGACGCTTTTAGCATGTATTTATCTCAGGTCCATAATGAGCAGGGATGGCACGGAGGAGCACGAATACTTATGAAGGCTATAAATTTTACTATCATTCGAAAACCTATTTAATAAACTTTGAAAACCAATGGGACCTTATTTTGTAAACTCTGATATTCGAATGATAAATCTTTTAAAACGACTAAATTGGTGATCGTTTTCTACTATTCAACTGTTGTGCCATGAAGTAACACCCAATTTGAATTCCTCTGCATATCACGAAATTGGGGGTGTTACAGATTGGTATCAGAGCTACAGTTATAGAGAAACGGGTCTAAATGAGGTCCGAACTCTAACTACTTTTACAAACAAAACATTTTATAGCCTCTCGCTCTCCGTGCTTACCATCCGCCAGACGCTTATATGACTTCTAGATAGTTTTGCTACATCAACACTCTAATATATTGATATATATACTCATCAACTATTTCGAGTACCGTACCATCCATCCTTAATTATCTTACTCATATCTTTATAGATGCATGTGAAATACTTTTCTTGTATTCCCAAAAAATCGGCGCATGGATTATTTTGTGGATTAGTATGAGTGTTAAATCAAAAATTCTTAAGTAGGATGGTTTACAATGTCTTTATTTGAATGATTGGGATGCCTTTTATTTGAATAAAGAAATTGTAAAGCGCCAAACCATATGTTTATATTTCTTTGTTTACATTGTTTGGGACGCCTCTCTATGTAAATAACGAATTATAAATAAGTGGGCTTATTGCATCTGAAATGAAACGAGTATGAAACCGATAATCACAAAAAAATTCATCAAACACACAACATAACTCTCATTAGAAACCATAAATATTGATACACAATGATATGATTAGCATTGGTAATGCTAATATTACAAATATCACTAAGAAAGGCATAACATCACCAATCGGTTGACCCGCTATGCCAATGAAAAACACCACTACACCAGCAAGAGCAAGAACCACGACTGGATGCAACACCTCGAATATCCTGTACGATAAGAATACACAAGTTATTAATGCAATAAAACATTAATACATGGTGTTAGTATACGGATTCAAAGCAACACTCTTATCGTAATACTATCTCTTACCCCCATATTTCATCCGCGCTGACGGCCAAAACCACGAGTGCTATGAGAAGCGCTATGACTTCGGCCAAGGACTCCAGGTCTTCTTGTGGGACGTAAGCCAAGAAGATGGCTGCAGCAGTATACAAAATTACGAGAATGGTGTATGTGTAAGACATTTCGAGAGTTTGGGAGAAGAGAAATTGTGTGGAGTGAAGAGTGAAAGCCGGCATATATATAGGAGAAATAGCCGGTAGGCTACTATCCTAGCCAATTGCGTTTACTATTCCTCACACAAGGACAAACAAGATTTCTCATCCCCTAAAAGCTGGGATTCAGCAACTTTCTCTACATACACCGAATCCTCATCCAAATATCTCTACGTAAGAATCTGTTATCAACAAAACTCTTTGTTTAACGGGTAGGTTACCCGCACAGATTCTTGTAATTGGAAAACCATGTGTAATTTCAAACCATAAAAGAATAACAATAGTCATTCCAAAAGAAATTATTCCAAGTTATGTTAACTGTGGAACCATTGTAATCTCAGTTCCATCCACTATTAGGACATTATAAACTACACAATGGTCCTACTTATTCCTCTAACATTGTGAATTTCACGATGCTCCCTCTAAACTCCCAGACATTGTATGTGAATACAATGGTCTCAAACTTATTTCGTAACCTTATGTCTTACCACTTTGAACTTATCACAAAACTTTAGTGGTCTCTATTTCCTTAGCAGACACTGTAAGTAAATACAGTGGTCTCTACTTTTCTTTGACACTGTAAGTGATACAGTGGTCCCTATATTTCAACCTCAGGCACTGTAAATCCTACAGTAATCTCAATTACATTCCAAACATTGTAAATGAAACAATGGGCGCATTTATTTCCAAAACATGGTTACTAATCTAAATGTTGTAACATGTTCCCACATTCATAATGTCATCTTCATTTGTACAAATCTTGATTTTCTAAACCAAGTACCATCTATAACTTTATGTATCGCGTGTTGATAAACATTTCGGACTCACGAAAGCCAAACCAAACACACCCTTGAGACATTGGTTCTCGACTCATTGCTAACAGCAACCCAACGCACCCTTGTTTATCATTGGGCCTTTATCATAAAAAAAAAACTCGAGCCCAACTCTATTTAAGCCCAAAGACTTAAGATTTATTTCTAATCTAATCGGCTCATGCCCGTTTACTTTGGGTCATTTTATGTAAAAATTCCCTTAACAACCTATCAGTATTTTTACACGTCTCAATTAAGCACTTACCAAAGAATCATGTGTAACAAGTCTTTTCCAATTACTCGATCATGTGATGACCAAGTTATCATCAAAGCTCAGCCCAACTATCATGTTCTCAAATTGCCTCAACTAGACCAAAAATCATATATTGCCTAAGTACTTTGTTCATTTCGAGCTCCAAACAATCTCAGCAAACTCAAACGAACCCCCACTTAGTTATTTGGCCATGTTTCATGTTGTTGAAACCTTTGTACAACCAAAACAAACCAAACTTGATGCATCTCTTTTGTCCCCAGCAACGGTTAACCACCCCAAGGAACAAAATGATTTTGAGCTACAACACATTTCATTTTATGGCATATTGATTTCCCCTCCTAGCTTCCATATCTATCTAACAAATTGGATATTTTGAAAACGATAGATACAAACAAGTTAATAACGTAAGACACGATTTTATATATAAAGCAAACAAATTTTGTGTATATTTTTACTCAGAAGCAAACTGATTCATCATCTACAAAAAAAAAAAAAAAAAAAAACAATAAAAAATGGAACCGATTATGTGTTGCACTTAGAAATTTATTTAACAAGTTTTTCTTTACAAAAGCTAAATTTCAACAACTTTCTCTACATTCATCTATTTTTGATCCGAAACTCTCATTGTTTAAAAATCTATTACTTACAAACTCTTTGTTTGACGGGTAGGTTACCGCCCTAGATTTTGATTTTCAAAAGTTATGAACCATGTTTATTTTCAAAACGCGATAGAATAACAATTTTCATTCAAAAATGAAATTTTTCTCAAGTCAAGCTGACAGTAGAATTATGATGATTACTTGTACAATGATAAATTCGTCTCCTACGTAAATAAATATGGCTTCAAATCCTTTGTTTATGCGTACCCTCTTTCCAACACCTCGTATAGAGGATTGCACAGCATACGACTTCATAACAACTTACCATGCGGGAATCTTCATCCCAATGACTTCCACTTATTGCAAAACAACCCTGACAACTACCTTAGCCTGGAATCCCGGGACGGGATTCAGTTTAACGGGTAGGTACTATAATACACCGTAAATTTCCCCTGTCATTTGTAAACGATTAACGAATAGTAGTTCATAATCACAGTTTAATTAACCGTTTTTACGGGCTAAATTTTTGCTTTTATTCAACTATGTTAACCTAAACGTCGTAACATGTTCGCACATTCTTTATGTCACCCTCATTTGTACGAACATGATAATCTTGTAATCACGAATTAATTTAAAACGTTTAACACTTAACGTTTATACGTTTCGTCAATTAACCAAACGTGATCAAATACATTCCCGAGCTCACGAAAATTTTCACAAATACTCAGTAACTATATTGGACCTCGACTCAATACCCGATGAATACCAAATGGGCTACTAGACTCATTGGGCCTCAGGCCAATACTTCGGCAATCTAAACATATCAAACGGACCATTATTATTTATTTTCTTTTCTTGGGCCAGCCCACCAGACAAGCCCAAACACAAACCCAACCCAACCCAATTTTATAAAATCTATACTTATAAAATGCAAAAAGGAACGTTTACTTTGCCTCATTTTCTCTCGATTCAACATAGCAACCATATTATCATTTTACTCAACTCGATTCCCGACCCAACTAAGAATCGAGTGTGACAAACCCCCTCTCAAAAATTCGAACGCCTGCCTAGTTAAAATCCATTCAAACTTAGCCAATAATCACGAGTCGATAATTGTTCAACTTAACAAAAAAAAATCACACTTTGCCTAGTGAACTACTTCGGTCGACCCACCAATGACTCCACTCGAGCCACAAGCAATTTTGGACACGTTTCTATATTGCCTAGACCCTTAAGTGTCACCAACGAGCCATACAAATGGTCTTGGTCACATTGCTAAAATTATTTGACCCCATTGGATCATATCAACGAACACAACCACAAGGACCAACATTACAAGTTCATTTGTCTCTTCCTTTTGGTTCTTAGTGCCGAATAACACATGCCACAATCATTTTGCTAACTTACACACACCATTGACCTCACAATTTCTTTCCCACTTGATTCATTTTGAACTCCACGTGCTACAAACCAAACCGACTATTAATATTTCATGGTAATCGATTTCTAGACAAGAAAGAACAAGACAAAAAAAACCATGATTGTGATATTCCCCTCTTACACACTCAACCTTACTTACACATTAAATTCCTCACACCACAACAAAACAAATACATGAGTACTTGAAGTAACTCCAACCCACTTGCAACTTGTATTTCTTTTCCCATTGGGTCTATATATACGTATAAGAACTCACACACACACTTCACACTCACTCTTAAACTTTCACCACACAATACATAGTTATAAGCTCATAATAACGAGACCACAAGTACCAGAAATCTCCTCATATTCATCGAGTGCCAACTTCTGGTCGAATGGAGATTTCAAATCTATTTTGGTTCAAGTTTTGGTGAGTTCTTTGTGTTTCAGTCCGAAGCTAACATTCAAAAACTCATAACCACTCATTGTAAGTGTTTTCAAATCAGGTTCTATTCATTTCAATGTTTAAAACTTTGCATGCATGTTTCTTTTCTTTTCATACGAACGAACACATTCAAAAATACGTGTATACGTATGATATTCCCAGGAAATCCAAAACACTACAACATAACATGAACATAACCCACGAAAGTCAAAACGAACCAAGGATTAAGAATAGTCAAACCGGGTTCCAAAATAACTTAGAAATTTTCTAATCTGTTGGGTTATATAAATGGTTCGAACAGCCCAATTTAGGCTTTGGTTAATCCGTAAACTCACATGTAACGAAGACATGTTTTTGCATATCATGAATCACGTCACAGCTATCCTGACTTGTCATGTGTATTGAATTAACTTATAAGCTCTATTAAGCCCTCAATAAGCTGTAATCCTTAGACCTCACGAACTGCTTAAAAACACTTAGAAATATTTATGGTATTTTTAGTTTCACATCATGCGATGTGCTCAACTTCAAAAATAATAACTTGCGATCTAGATATATAACGTGTATATATTTTTTTCACATCTCGATTTTAGACCTGGAAAACTACAACTTTCTCGTTTTAACATTGACATCATAAGCTCTCAAACACGCATAAATTAATGGCTTTTGTACGACACTCGCTAGTTACTATATACCAAATTCAGAAAATTAAATTAATTTTTTCGGTATTGGGCTAAGTTAAAGCCCAATAAGGACTGGCGAATTAATAGCCCACTTGGCCCAAGCTAAACATTTTTAGAATCACAAAAATGACCCAAGTCCAGGCCCAAAAGTGTTTTCATGCCCTCGCCTCTAAATTTCTTAACGGGCCACTATTCTATGCGTTTTAAGGCCCAATATATCAAAATTAATTTTTCTGGTCAAACCAACAGTTGACTTAAGCTTGAATAAGCTAAAATAAGCTTCTAAAATTTTTATAGAATTTTTCCACAAGTTTTTATGTAAAAAGGACTAACTTTGCAAACTAGTTTCACTTGAAGGGCTAAAACTGCCAACTTTGTAAAAATAGGTTCTGAAACAGTAAAAACAGTATCTTTGGGATAGAAAATGACTTTATAATAAAGTATAAACTCAGATTGTCAATTTGGTAAATTTTGGGTCGAAAATGTAATTTTTATAAACTAGGGACTAACGGTGTAACGCAAACACCGGTAGGGTATAAAGTGTAAAAACAGTGAAAGTTCAAGAGTAAACAGAAACATTATAACATTTTGTTTCCAATCCTAAATTTACACAATGCACCCTCAACTCTCAGTTGTTTCGTTCAAACACAAACTTACATGTTATATTTATATATAACGACTTTTAAACTACTCGACTCAACGTTCTGTCTCATCCAATTCGAGACGACGATCATTATGATTTCTAAATCATAACAACAAAATAATATTATTGATAATATTATTTTTGAACTTTAAACATCTTAAACCATTCACACTCACACCACCGATCAAATCGTCATACGATTCCTCATATCGCATTCATTATTCGTGCTGAGACGAATTCTCAAACATTATTATTATTCAGGTCGTGTGTGAAGCTATTTCTCAAATCTCAACTGAATTTACATTTCAGTGAATCCACTTTCTTCATTATTGCTATCGCATCAGGTGAGTTTCATAGCCCCACTCTTCTTGTTTTCTGTTTTATAAACTCTTTGGGGGAGATACATGCTCAAATACAATTCTTTTACTTTTCATAAGTACTCTTAACTATTTACACATTACTGCGAGTTTATAGCCCCTACTTTTAAACGTTTTGAATTACTTTTGGGGGAGATACATGCTCCACTAAATGCTTTATACTTTTACAAGTACTCTTAACTATTTACACATTACTGTGAGTTCCATAGACCACTCTTTTACCTACTCCGAATTACTTTTGAAGGCGATACATGTTCGCTTTACATATAAACTTTACTGGGTTACTTTAACCAATGTACTTAGTTGATAAAACACTCTACTCGTTATTGAGACGCAATACTTGCTTTTAATTATAAAAGTACTTCTAAACCTTTACAAATTATTATGAGTTTATGAATCCACTTTATACGTTTTTATATCTCATGGAGAGATACCTACTATAAACATGATCACAAGTGATTTTCAACTGTATGCTATACTTGCTTCACTATTGCCTAAGTTTATCTTTATTGCCATGTTCGAAGTCCCTCATATCATGAACCTTAATCACTTGCGAGTGAACGTAAATAATTGTGAATAGATCTATTTGGGACTGACAATCCCCGTTTGGGTCTGATAGGATGAGCCACCCAGGCGCACTTTATTTGAACAAATTTATGGGTTATTGGCAAATACCCATCCTGAGGGCCTATATACTTTACATCATTTTGATGCCTGTTAAACGTTGAGTGTCATGAGACTTAGAGCAATAAAAACGATACTGTAGTCATGATACAGTATTGCCGTTATTTTATTAAACTTGAACTTGTTTTCACTATATAGCAGAAAATCACTACTTGGCAAACAATAACTATTTTGTGTTGACCCATTTAGGGCAACCAAACCAACTATGGGTGTATAACAACTTAACCCACCACTTACTTTATAACAAACCAACTATGGGTGTATAATATCGTAACCCATCACTTATTTTATTAATAATTGTATTTATTACAATTATTACCTAAACTTGGAACTATTGAAAATCAACTGATTTTATGCAAACTCTATGGATTCACTCACACTATGATTTTTGACAATCAACTGGTTTAACTATAAATACTATGGTATTACTCACTTTCTGACTTCGATAATCAACTGGTTATTTACAACTGCTATGGACTCACAAACTCTTTGATTTTAGAAATCAACAGTTTTTACTTACAAACTCTATGAACTCACCAACCTTTGTGTTGACGCTTTTAGCATATATTTATCTCAGGTCCATAATGAGCAGGGATGGCACGGAGGAGCACGAATACTTATGAAGGCTATAAATTTTACTATCATTCGAAAACCTATTTAATAAACTTTGAAAACCAATGGGACCTTATTTTGTAAACTCTGATATTCGAATGATAAATCTTTTAAAACGACTAAATTGTTGATCGTTTTCTACTATTCAACTGTTGTGCCATGAAGTAACACCCAATTTGAATTCCGCTGCATATCACGAAATTGGGGGTGTTACACTGAATGTAGTTAGCATTCCTGAGGCCCTGTGAGAAGTTTAGCCACTTCTCAGGGAGACTATTGACAAAGCCAACATTGATCTCATGCTTAGACAAAACTACACAATCATTTGACAATTCATTTATCAGAGTCTTGTATCTGGTATATGTCTGAGAGAGACCTTCAGAGTCCTTTGCCCTGAAAGTGTTGTACTCAAGTTTCAGGTCCATGATCCTGTTTTCCTTGGTATCTGGGGGACCTTCAAAGCTATTAATCAAGTCAACCCAAGTTTGCTTGGCTGTAGAACAGTTAATGACTGATTCCATTATATCGTCATGAAGACAAGATATAATTATGCTTTTCAGGCGTTGGTCTTGATTGACCACCCTTCTCTCATCTATAGTCCACTGAGCTTTAGGTTTGTTTAACCCCTCAGCAGTCTTAGGGACATAAGGACCATCCTTGATACAAGTGATGTAGTATGGTTCCATACCAGTCAAGTAGCAAAGCATTCGCTTTTTCCACTTGCTAAATTTTCCAGCTTCGAGTCTGGGAGCAACAGCTGAATAGCTACCACCTTTTTTATCGACGAGATGGGGCACATTAACATCAGCCATAGTAGGATCTTGGTTTTAAAAACCTTGAGCACTCTTAGTTTTTGAAAAGATTTTATAAACCAGAGGCTCTGATACCACTTGTTGTTCCCTTTACACAAGTAGAAGTAACTACAAAGTTAATCTAATTGTGTTTATGACTGAGATTAATGTATTGATTAATTATAACAGATAAATAAGACGTAAAGATAAAACACAAGTTTTTCAACGTTTAATGTCTTATTAGAAATTAATCAAAAGAATATATTACCCTAGTGTTTGCAGAATAAACACTTGGGATCGAATAGACAAGGTAGGGTTTGTTCTCCTCTCTAAACTCAAGTTATTCTTGAGTGGTAACAATAATGACCCACTGAGCTATCTCAGGGATGTGGTTACTCTTTGGAGGAGAAAAGTGGTTTTGTGAAAGTCTAAGCTTTTTAATGCACAAAAACTTATCCCACTTTTCTCCTTCTGTTCCTATTTATACACAAGTATGAAAGAGCACCATGATTAAAATACATAAAGAATAACCTAGTGTATCTGACAACTACAATAGTATTTGTCATTTCCAAGAACCAATGAGAATAAGCTAAAGGTCTTTCCGAGTGTCAGATCTGACACATCTTGACTTTAGCTGTTTAGGGAATGTTGCTTTCGGCCCGATAAGACATCTTCTTATCTCTTCAAACCTTCCTCGCCAAATCCCGCCTTTCTTTCAGACTTCAGATTCTTCAGTCTTCAATCATTTATTGTTTTTGAGGAGACTGGGGGTTCAGTGAGTTCTTGTAAAATACTCACTGAACCCATTACCTTCTTCTTTGGCTTAAGTGACACTCAGAGAGTTCCGCCTCACTGAATGGTGAATCTTTCTTCTTAGACTCTTCCTAAGCATCTTGAAGGTAACTCACTGAGTGACTGTTCACTCAGTGACTTGAGAGTTTTTATGGTTGATTAACACTTGGCTTAATTTGTATTCAAATCCTGTTTTCAGGATGCTTGAGTACTGACGGACCCAACACAAACACGCACACTGGATGCAACACACAATGACACTATATCATTGATATAAAAAATAGTTAGAGTATCTAAACTAACTTTGATGTAATCCTTGAAAAATATAAGTTGCAACACCGGAACTACAAACAAAAAGAACAGGATTACAATATCTTATATGAAATTAGTCGCAACATATATAAGTGGAATTTTAATAAGACATTTATATTTAGCAGATCAATTGTTATGTACGTAATTGGTAGTTGAGAGCAGCAAACTGAATTCTAATTCACTATGGACAACGGTCCAACACCTTTTTCAGAGATCGGCAAAAGTGTAGAAGGTAGATTAAGCTTCTGTTATTTTTATTTTTGTTATCCGTGATGCTATATGCTAGCTTAGTAATTAGTTATGTTACAAGTGTCAATCCACAAATGATATTTACCATTCTAATTGCCAACATGTTTGGACTTTGATAAAACTTGCAGTGAAAAGTGATAAAATTTACAGCGAAATGATCATGATACATATAGTTACATGCCCTGTTGTTGCCTTTTGTATTAAAGTTTACCACATCGCATAATTTAAGTGATAAAACGTTTCATGATAAATAATCTCTATATTTGAAAATTTCAAACCTATCTTTTTCAATGAGAATTAGTGTCAGCTTCTATAACACCCCCTAAATTTTAAGTTAACAGCGGAAGACTTAATCGGGGTATTACTGGAAGGATCATAGTCATAATCATAGAAAACGACTCAAAAGAGGCGTTTTGAAAGTTGTTGTCATTCATTTAATAATTCAGATACAAAAGGGAAATTTCAATGTTTTAATATCTCACAAAAGATGCAGTAATTTGAAATGAATGACAGAATTTATTTAATACCAAAAACGATCAGTTTATTAGCCCACTCCGTGCCTCGAATGCTACATTAATTACCTGAGATAAACATGCTAAAAGTCAACAAAATTGTTGAGTGAAATCATAGTGTTTGTAATTGTAATCAGTTTGAACACAAGTCTATAGTTGCATAGAAATACAATCATACTTGAAATAGTAATATTGCAGTTCGATATATTGCCCTAAGTCTCATGACACGCAAACGTAAACAGTGTACTGTATAAACGGCGTGAACATACCAAATTAATGGTGTGAGTTATGGCCCTCGTGTAGGAGTTTGCCATCTTCCTATTTCCTTCAAATAAAGTGCATTTGACTAATCCGGTTAGCAACTAAGGCTATCCATCCGGCACTAGTTCAAATAGGCAGTCAGCCTCCAATAGATCTATTCACTATATTCGCATTCACTCATAAGTTATTAATGGTTCATGATGTGAGGGGCTTTGGGCAATAGTGGTAAGTTAGACAATATCAGTCAGGTGTAGCATACAGAAAATACTTGTGTTCTGTTTTCTAGCATGTATCTCCCCACGTATTTAAAAGTATGTAAAAGATAAAAGTGGGACTATGAGCTCCCCTTGAATGGAATTGGAAAAGGTTATGTGAAATCAAAAGTATTATGGAAACGGCTCCAACACACGACCTCAATAATAGGGAAGTATGAGATTTTGATAGTTTTGGCTTAATACGAATAATGATTGTGAAAAATGCATGAGATAACGAATTGGTTCGTGATGTGAATGGATGATATGCTTAAAATGCTTAAAGTTCAAAAATAATATTATATATAATATTATCTTGTTTTTATGTTATTTGAATCCATAATTATCGTTTCCTCGAAAGTTGTTGAATGATACGTTAAGTTATTCGTTAGAATATTTGTTATATAAATATACATAAACGTAACGTAATTTGAATATATTGTACGAATTGTAAAAAATGCCCCTTATGCATGAAAATGTATAAAACATGTAATGGAAATAGATATGAAATAATGTTACTGAATGTTCCCTGAATTTATGTGAATTTTACACTTTTAACCCTAACAGGGAAACTTTTGCACCGTTAGTCCCTAGTTAGAAAACATTTACATTTTTAGTCCAAAAGATTAAATTATGACATTTTAAGACTCCTGTTTACTGGATGATCACCTTCTACCCATAAGTTATCAAAATGACAGTTTGATACATAATTATGCGAATGTTACAATATTAACCCGATAAGCATAAATATTTGCAATTTAAGTCCAAAAATCATAAAAATCATATATTAAGTTTTTCGAGAGTTGTATAAGCTTCAAATAGCTTATTTGAGTTTGTATAACTGTTTATTTGACAAAAAGTGCTTATTTTGTGCTTATTGGGCTTTAACGAGCTTAAACCAGGCCCAATAACAAATAACGATCCGTTGGGTTTTAAAATAAATTGGGCTTGTCTTTGGGCTTATTTTAATGTCTCATTTATAAAACAAAAGAGCTTATTGGACTGCTTATTCAGATATGCTTATTATAAGCTTATTGGGCTTAAAAGCCCACTCGATAGATATATTAGTTTGAAAACTGTTTTCGAGTGTGACATACTTGAGGGTTATAAAAGGTCTTAAATGAGCTTATCACAAGAGCTTATTTTAACAGCTTATTAGTTGAGCTTATAGAGAAACAAGCCAAGCTTTTTATTTGATATGTTGTACGTATAAAATCGATTTTATGGGATCATTTCTACTAAAAAAATGAATAGTTCCAAAATGATAATAGTGACTTATAGTGCACGATATGCAACATATGTTAGAAACATGTCTCGTTAAGCATTTAAATGAAGAAATAAGTATCGAATGAGTATAGTACTTGTGTTCTAGCCATCCTTTAATATAGGAGGTCATATGCAATACGTAAAATGAATGCGAAAAATCGAAATAAATAAATGAAAGCTTGTAAATGAACTCGTACGAAATAAAATGTGCATGATTCAAAGGAAGACATAAGAATGAATGGAAATGAGTTCAAATGCTTACGACACCAAGATGGTGGTGAGAAATACGTGGAAATGGACTAGAACTCGTATGGAAATCACGTAACACGTTAGAACAATAGCAAAAGAATCGAGATCAAGCTTGATCTGTTGGAAAATGGATTCGAATGGCTAGAGGATGGTCCTTGTTCTTGAGTCGTCTCGGAAGGAGAGAAAATCTCTTAGGAAAATATGTGTGAAAATGTTTGAGTGTGAATGGGAGTGTATGTGTATATCCGAGTATATGTATATGCATGTATTAGTCGAGTATATAGTTTAATATGTACACAAGTTGGGTGATTAGATGTAGCAGAGATTGGGATAAGGATTTAGAGAATAAGAGTACACTAGGTACACGAGTAATATGGAACTTAAGAGTATAGTTTGTGTGTTGGTTCGGTTATGGTTCAAGTTGCATGTTATATATGTATTCGACATATAGAAAAGGTCCAACAACTTATTCAGCATGACCAAAAGTATAGAAAAAGTGTACATTGCTTGTGGAAATCATTTTCGACTAGGAATGATACAATGCCTTAGGTAAAAATTAGTTTTGTTGAATTTAGTTTTACACTTGAATGAATTGTACTCGTGTCAAGTGATGTTTACTTTGAGCCTCATTTAATGATCAAACGTTCGAACTAGGAAGTGAGGATTGTCATTCCTGGATCCATGGAATGTGAAGAATTGAACCATGTAAAAAGTTGTGTGGAAAACTAGAAGAGGGGTTGAATAGTTTTTCTCGTTTTAAAATTAATTCGCTTTGAATACTTAACGTGATTTCAACTTAATGCAAACAATCAAGTAATATAAATAAAACAAGTAAGGGAAGGAACAATCAAACCACAACACGGATGTTTATAGTGGTTCGGCTACAAGGACTCTCTTCCTTGCCCTACTGCACTCCTCGAGCCTCTAACTCAAGAGTTTTTCTTCACTAAGAAACAAGCTCCCTTCTCGGCGGAGAAAACCTTTACACACGTCGCTTACACTTTATCCGGTACAAAGCTAAATACCGAGTTCTAGTTTGAGGTAGAACCAACCTAACATCGCTTACACTTTTTCCGGTACTAAGCTAGATACCGAGTTCTTTTACAAGGGTACAACCACTCCCGACACTCTATGTGTTTTGAGGACTAAAACACTAACCGCTCACTACTGAATGTTTTGGTAAAACAATGATGTGTGAACTACAACTAAATCACACAGTAACTACTCTAACAAGTTTGCAACAGTATGTTGAAGCTTGTGATGCTTGATCTCTTGGCTATAAAAGAAAGATCACTAAGAATGAAATGAATGAATGAATGGGTTAATAACGAATGAAATAATGTATATGTAATTTATGCTATGTGAGTGATGATTGAACATGAATGATCAGCTTGCTATTTATAGGCGAACTGATCACACAGTCCACGGATTTGGCGGACCTAAATTCTGGGGTTCGTCCTTTATGCAATTTGGTTCCGCCAGAACCTGACAACATATCTTTCAAAATCTTGCCAAGATCTTACAAAATCCAATTCTTTTCTTGAAGATCTTTCCAAGATATTTTCTAAATCTTCAGGATATCCTAAAGATATCCAAATGATGTATGCCATGATTTCATGTATATATTTCTATTTTAAGAATAAAAATGTAAACATGTAAATGTATATATGTATGTCCTATGTATATTCTAGTGGTCATGTAGCATGTTATGATGAGTTTTTAAAGCTTATTATTATAGATGTAAAATACTTTAAATTATAATTATGCTTTGCTAAAGATAAACTTTATAATTGTCATTAACAAAATATAGCAAAGATCGTAAAATCTAAATAACGTTTTTAGGACGATATTTGTATTAACAATCTCCCCCTTTTTGTTGATGACAAAACATAAAGTTTATTTTTAAGCAATGGAATAAGTAAAGTGTAAGTCTTTTAAAAATATAGATTAAAACTAGTTTTATGCAAATTTTGAAATATATTTAGGCTAAAACATATACTGACTGTAATGTATGAGCTTAATCTAATCCCCCCTTTTTGTTGAAACAAAAAGTAGAAATGCATAGCGGAATTGGTTAATGGCTCTTGGTGATTACTCCCCCTAATTTGGAGTACCAAGTATGATGCATGGATTTTGATAACTTAATAGCTCCCCCTTGGATAATACTCCCCCTAATTGGAGTGCCAAGGTTATGATGCATGAATAAACCTACAAAAACAATAGTTAGTGTATGATAATGCTCCCCTTTGATCAATACTCCCTGTTGCTAGGGTACCAACGTATATGATTCAAGGATGAGAAATGCTACAAAACAAAGGTTAGTTATATATGATTCAAGCCAACCAAGTAATATGATGCATGAGTAAAGGTTCAACCAAGCATTGTAGTTCAATCCATTTGACTAAAAAAGTCAACTAAGTAAAATTGTTCAAACCAAGCACAAACTTCAAACCAACTATATAATGATGCAAAAGTTAGTAAATCAAACCAACCAAAATATAATGCAAAATTAGTGATCACACACAAACATTAACATAAAATCCTTCCATTGAAAATTGTTTGTGACAAAAGTCACAAAACAAGGTGTTACAAAATAACATGAAAAGAACCTAAAAATTAAAAAAGAAAAGTCCTAAGAAGTCCTATAAAAGGAAACAAAGGAGAAACGTCTAATGTCTATTGCGAAGGATGTGAAAGAGCATTTAGGTGCTCTAGAATGTGGTTCAAAATGAACCTCATTTCGTTTTGTAACTCGTGAACCAAGATGTTGGTCCGTTGAGTTAGGTGGGCGGTCCTCTCACACATGGAACATCCATGTCTAGGGAAGTTAGGAGGAAGGGTTGGTTCATTGTTTTGTGGTGGTGGTGGTTGGTTGTTTGATGGTGGAGGTGGTGGAACGTAGGTTGGAGACATGATGGAAGCTAGCAAAGTGGATTGCAAATCCATAGCTTCATTAAGGTGGGAATCCACCATATTGGAGAAGGCGTAAAGAAGATCAAGTTCTTCATTAATCTCGCCTTGGCTTTGGGGTTGGTTTTTCCACATTCCCTCATCAATGGCATTGAGGGTGGATCTTGGTGAAAGGGGTTAAGGTTGAGGTTGTGGTGAAGGTGGAGCTTGATCACGATAAAGAGGACCGTGAATATCCCTATAGATGGGAAGGAAAAGGGGTGGTTCTCGAGCCTCAAAAGGCTTCGGTGGTGGATTGGTGGACCTTGGTGGAAGGTCTGCAAGAGTTTCTAGATATGGGTGTGGTGAGGTTGGAGGAGTAGCAAATAGCTCCATGGGATGGAGTTTGGGTGAATGTGGAGGTGATGGTGATCTAGTTGGTTGAGATGGAGCGGGTGGTGGTGTGGTAGCCACTGGAGTTATGGTGGGTGGTGGAGTGTTGATGATGATGTGAGGTGGTGTTGGAGTTGCAAGATTGAGAATGTTTTCATTAGCTATGGGTGAGGAAATGTTCAATGGTGAAGATTCTTCTGATGAAGAATTAAGATTCACGAAACAACAAGGTCTGACACTCATACGAGCCGTCCTTCTGTGTGGTCTGCTTGTGGATGAGTTGTTGGACTTAGGCATTGTTGAGAATAGTAGTGATGGTGATATATGCAGAAATTGCTATTAGAAATGGTGGTGAAGGTGTGAATTGTGATGATCCTAAAGCTTCTAATTTATAGGCAGTAAGGTTTATGTAACTTTGTGTTTGGATTTGATGTTGATCCATAGAGAAATGTTGGTTCCTAATGATTTGGAGGAAGAAAATGAACTTGTTATATCACCAAAGTCAATCCATAGAGATGGAGTTGAGTGAGTTTGAGAAGATATGCAGTAAATGCAAAGGGTGAGTGGGAAATCTATTGATTTGATTGATCCATGGATTGCAAGGAACCAAATTGAGGGGTCCTTGCATGTTACAAAAAGGTAACTTGAGTGGAAATTTGAATTTTCAAAATTTGGTGGGAAATTGTGTTCCTATTGGTCTAGTGTTGCTAAGATGATCCTAATGTGCTTAAATATCAGTAATATAATCCTAAGAACTAGAATCAATGATTAAAATGCTGGATTAGACGGGAAATTTGAAAAAAAATTACTGTTGGTCTGCAGAGCCAAACGATAACAAAGGCGTACCCAAATTTTTGGTTCCGCGAAATCCATTTGGCCTATTTGGCGGAGCCAAAAATTTCAACTGACGGAACCCAAATTTTGGATCCGCCATATCCGCCGATCGAAAAATCTTTACAGAGCGGATTTCTAACTACTTGAAACCCGTTGAAATCCCGAAAATTATCCTAAATCATATGTAATTAATTAGTTGTGGTTGACTAAAAATAAAAATACAGGTTCTAACACATGGTAACACATAGATCAAACGGAAGATTTTGAACTTACTATATATGAAAATTAAGCCAAACAGTGGCTTAAACTCGAAAAATCGATAACATCAAGTGTTATCATCCTGCATTGTCAAGTTAGTTCACATAGATGTTTAATACCAACATAATATCCTAAAAACATAACAATTTAACACATCATTGTTTGAAATTGTTTATACCAAACACTCCCTATTTCCTCACTACTTGTTGATTTTCTTGTTGAGCTTCATTATCCAACGCCCAATGTTCTTCATCATTCCTCTTGTTTGTTTGAATTCCTTGAATTGGGCAGACTGTCATCCTCACTTACAGATGATGATGATGATGAGGTTGGAGAATGAGCACGTTTACCTTTTGACACCGCTACTCTATGATCACTTAGGGGTACAAAAGTATGGGGGATGAGAGAGTAGTCTGGAAGGAAACCTCTAGCGTTAGGAGGAATGGGTGCAAAAGCTCTATAGAGACGGGTGAGAAGCATCCCGTAAGGCATGGCGGTGGTTCCCAACACCGGAATGTCGGCCATTCTCTTGGCGACATAGTAAGCTAAGTTGAAGGGTTGATGGGTGGACACACAATAGAGCATATAACAAAGACTAGCATTGAGATGATCCCTATTTCCTATGGTACAAATAACGTTTGCCCGAAGAACTTTTTCCAACTTCTTGAATTGGGGCCTAAGCTCGTTTAGCTCCATGCCAAACGGGTCTCAATCTACTTGACGACCTTTTCGGTTGGTCCTAGTTAGGTTGTTCCTAGGGACAAAGAGATGATCACGAATAGTCTCTTTTGGTGTCAAGGGTGTGTCGTATGGAGGCATACAATCAACAAGGGAATCAAGGATAGACAATGACCATTTGTCCGAATAAAGGCAAGTGCCTTGACCCATAATTCCTAAGACTTCCGCGAATTGGTTCAAAGGGATGGTGAATTCGTGTTGGTTGACTTTGAAATGGATGCTTATGAGACCATATTCATTGGAACTAAGAACGACACTAGCATAGAATTCTAGCACAAATCTAGGAACTATAGGTTCGTCTATGTCTAAAAGACAATCAAAGTTGATGGCGGCTAGTTGTTCTCGGATGTTGGTTCCTTCTAAGAATGAGGGGTCTACGGTTCTACCCTCATGTACGGATCTTTTCTCTAGAGCCTTAAAAATCTTAACTTGGTCATTTGTGAGTCCTTTTGTCTTATGGTGTTTGGGTAGGTAATTGAGGGTGTCTTTGTGGTCGTAGTATGTTGCGGGAGGTATGATGTTATCCTAGACACGAAAATTACATAGTTTAGTTAAAATTAACGAGAATATGTATATAATGTTCTAGTGTGTGCCTACATGGGGACAATGTGGAGGTGCGATTATCTCGACTCCTTTTGATGCATGAAAATTTCATTTATGCAAATTTTATAACAAAATGAGAGACAACCCAAACGCTCCTAATTCAATGTAGCTTCGTTTGAATGTACCCGAAAATACATATTATTTATGTATTCCCTTTAGCATTCAAGAGACATTATGCAAATGATGTTTTAAAACATAACGTTTTTATTTGTATGAACAATTTGCAAAAACCGTTTTTCCTAGTTGTGAGAAGATTTTTGTAAAAAATTTCTCATGGGGTTTTTGGTGAATTATGATAATGTCCTACAAGATGCAATTCCTAACTATGGAAAACATGATTTGTTATGCAATTCAGTGAATATGCTTCATGATTTTACAAAAAATATGCATAAACCCCATGTTTTGATTTTGTGCAAGAAATGAAATCCTAGACTCAGATCAGGAATGTAGATATAGTTAGGATACTTACAGAGAGGATTAAAGCACAAATTGGTTGTGGTAGAATGCCTAGGTTCTGAGTTTGGTTTATTTTGGGTCGAGTTGGTATAGCTTGTGTGTTTTAGGGAATATGATAAACAGTACAGGAGTGTTTGTTTATTAAAACAAAAATTGACTCAGAGACCCGCGGATACGGCGGAACCAAAATCAAGGTTCCGTCCTTGTTGTAGTTTGGTTTCGCGGGATCAGATTAGATTTTTGGTGTTTGGTTAATCTAAGGTTCAAGCTAAGGTTCTAACTACACATTTAGTTCCATTAATCCTAAACCAAGTCTAAGAAAGTTAAAGGGTACTCTCTTAAGAGGTTTTGTGAGAATATCGGAAATGTTGTCCTCTGAGGATACTTTCTCGATTGAGATGTTTCCTTTTTGAACATTGTCGCGAAGAAAGTGGTGACGAATTTCTATGTGTTTTGTTCTAGCATGTTGAACTGGATTCTTGCTAAGGTCGATAGCTCCTTTGTTGTCGCAAAGAATGGGAACGTCGTTGAGTTGAATTCCATAGTTGACAAGAGCTTGTTTCATCCAGAGAGCTTGTTGGCAAGCTTTTCTTGCTGATACGTACTCTGCTTCAGTTGTTGATATTGCTAGGGCCGTTTGTTTCTTATCAAACCATGAGGTGAGACAATGCCCAACAAAAGTACAAATACCACTTGTACTTTTTCTATCGGCATGGTCTGAGTCGGCATACACTATGGTTTCTACACTCGTTCCTTTGGGATACCATAATCCTAAATGTGTAGTACCTTTAATGTACCTAAAGATCCGCTTTACGGATTCAAGATGGGATGTTTTGGGATCTTCTAGAAAGCGTGCACATAGACAAACACTAAACATAATGTCCGGTCTACTAGTCGTGAGATAGAGTAAACTACCAATCATTCCACTATATTTAGTGCTATCTACGGATTCACTTTCGTCATCCTTTGTGAGTTTAGTTTCGGAAGATATGGGTGTTTTCATAGGTTTGAAATCTTCAAGACCAAATTTCTTAAGCATAACTTTGATGTACTTAGATTGGTTGAAGAATATCCCATCTTCTAATTGTTTAATTTGGAGTCCTAAGAGAAAGTTTAGTTCCCCCATCATACTCATTTCAAACTCGTCATGCATGATTTTTGAGAAATCGTCGCATAACTCTTGACAAGTTGATCCGAATATAATGTCATCCACATATATCTGGACTATGATAATATGTGATCCCTTTTTCTTAGTGAAAAGCGTGTTGTCTACTAGGCCCACGGTATACTTATGTTCAACTAGGAAAGTCTTAAGTTGATCATACCAAGCTTTTGGTGCTTGCTTAATTCTGTATAAAGCTTTTTTAAGTTTGTAGACATGATTTGGTTTTTCAAAATCGGCAAAGCCGGGAGGTTGTGCGACATACACTTCCTCATTAATAAAACCATTAAGAAATGCACTTTTGACATCCATTTGGAATAGTTTAAAGTCATGTACACGTGCATATGCAAGTAGTATTCTAATTGACTCGAGCCTAGCGACCGGTGCAAATGTTTCATCGTAATCTGTACCTTCTTGTTGATTGTAGCCTTGAGCTACTAGCCTAGCTTTGTTTCTAGACACTACACCATTTTCATCCATTTTATTTCTAAAAACCCATTTTGTTCCGATTATGGTTTGATTTTTAGGTTGAGGGACCAATGTCCAAACGTCATTTCTAACAAACTGATTTATTTCTTCTTGCATCGCTATGACCCAAGATTCATCTTTTATGGCCTCATTTATATTTTTAGGCTCAATAGTTGAAACAAAACAAAAGAAATTACTTTGGTTTTGGACTTTTGATATTAATGTTCTTTCATTAATTTCTCCTATGACATTGTCTAATGGATGACTTTTAGATTCTTTTACGTTGACTATTTCTCTATTTACCAGTTCATCTTCTTTGTCATTTTCTTGGTTTTCAACCATTTAACTTTCAACTAAGTCATCATCTACCAAAGGTGATGTCTTAGAGGGAGGTGGACTTTCGTCGAATGTTACATTCAAAGATTCCTCGACTCTTGCGATTTCTTTGTTCAAAACGATATATGCTTTACTGTTTTGTCAGTATCCAAGGAACACACCTTCATAAGACTTTGGGTCAAACTTGGTGAGATAATCCTTAGTATTTAAAATGAAGCACTTGCTTCCAAAAACTCTAAAATATTCTAATGTAGGCTTTTTTCCTCGATAAAGTTCATATGGAGTTTTATTTAAAAATGGTCTAATTAAAACTCTATTTAGGATATATTTGGATGTGTCAACGGTGTTACACCAAAACTTTTGTGGTATGTTTTGGTTATTTAGCATTGTTCGACTCATTTCTTGGAGTGTTCTATTTTTACGTTCTACTACACCATTAGATTGAGGAGTTCAAGGAGCCCAGAAATTATGTGTTATGCCATTAGCATCATAAAAAGCTCCAAATTGAGTTTCGTTATCGAATTCACGACCATGGTCGGTTCTAATTGACACTGTGCTATTTCCTATTTGATTTTGAATTTTCTTACTTAGAATTTCAAATTTATCAAATGCTTCCTTTTTAGTTTTCAAAAACTTAGTCCAAGTATATCTAGAATAATCATCTACTATTACCAAAGTATAGAAGTTTCATCCATAACTTTGTATAGCGGATGAAACAAACAAATCCTGACCGGATCTACACACACTCCTTGTGTTAGATGTGATACTAAGAATTATACGTAGTCTAGCACGCGGAATTTACTAGCTAGCACTTAGAAGACTTTATGTGTTTTGTATGATTTGAATGAAACAATGAATGAACACAGAATGATAAACTTCAACGATTCAATATTATTAGAATAATAATACGAGTGATCTCCTATCACTAGGGTTTACAACCTTGAATCTCTATAATATGTATGAACTCTTATCGTTTCGTGTATCTAAACCTTAACCTAGGCAATCCTTTTATAGACCAAGGATTCCTTTACAAGATAACTATCATTCTAATCTTATACGATATACACAATATATTTTCCTTAATTATCTATTACATAAATCATAAACCGCACAAACTTCTTCACTCAGCAGTCCTAACTGCTTATGTCTTCAAAACTCTTCAGCAGTCTTAACTTCCATCTTCAACAGTCTTAACTGCTACCTTCAACAGTCTTAACTGCTAAAGCTTAATTTCCGAACAATCCTCCCCTAAACTTATGATTTCTATTCAAATCACTAAGTTTCTTCAAATTAAGCTTCTTCTTCTTAATGCTGAAAATTCTTTCAAACACCTATCAAGCAAATCTCTTAGATCTAGCATTCACTTCTTGTGCAAGGTTGAATATCTTGGTCACCAGCATATCAGCCATCTCAGATTCTTCATTAGCTTCTAGTTTAATATTTGCCATTATTGTCAAAACACCTGGTCTGAGTGGATAATCTTTTTCAACCAGCATATAGATCTCTATTCCATCCTTAGTAGACACTCTGTGTACTCCACACGTTCCAAATAACTTCCAATTGATGTCCATGACTTGTGCTTGAAATCTCCATATTGACTCTCCACCATCTGGTTCATAAATTCTCTTCAATTGAACCCATAGTTCTTTATCTTTATCTTCAATAGGATCTTTATCTCTGAATTTCTCTTTCGCTAAGCTCCATAGTTGATTAAGATCTTCTCTGTCAAAGCCTTTGAGTAAATCTTCAAACAACTTGTACCTTTCAGAAATATCTCCAAGTCTGATTATCTTCCATCCTTTCATTCTTCCATCAGTGAACACTTCCCAGTCAATGATTGGATGTTTTACTTGTAAAGGTTTAATATAAGAAGAATCTGGAACAATCATCATCATACTTCTGATCTTCTCATTTGTTAACCCTTCTTCTTCAGACTTTTGTTTCTTTGCAACTTCTGATTTCATAGTTTCTGATTCTCTCTTCTTACCTGTTTTGAAACTTCTTCTTGGAGTGTTCAGAATAGCATAAGTTTCATAGTATTCCCTTTCAATTATGGCATAAGATTTTCCCTTGAAGTCATTCATAGTGTAATTTGCTGAGTTCTTCAAATAATGCTTCATAGACTCAACTAGTTCCTTCTTTGTTGGCAACTTTATCTTGTATCCTGACTTCTGCCTTTCTCTTATCCTCTGAATCAGATCTTCCCATGTTGCAACTCCATTCTTTTTGAGTATGAATTCTTTAAGCTCCTCTGTCTTTTCTTCTTCATTCAACTGTTTATCTTTAAGAACCATTGAAGCTTGAGCTCTTACAATCACATCAGAATCCAACAAATATTGTAGCTGTTCATTGAACTCCTCTTGATTTACTTCTTTTGATCTTTTTCTTTCCATAAATTCAGCTATGTTTCGTACATCATCAGCAGCCATTTTTCTTGCAAATTCCTCATCTTGAGCAATCTGAGCTTGTTTAGCTTCTTCATTAGCCAAATCTTCTTCTATCATTTGCCTTGCAACTTCTGCATCATGATCTATCTGTTCTTGAGTTTTTGGTTTCAATCTCTTAAGCTTTTCAAGTTCTTGAGCAGCAGCAACTTCTTTAGATGTCATTCTGCTCTTCTACTTTCATAAACTTACTCAGCAGAAGCTTCATCATTTGGAACTGCTTGATGCTCTGTCTCAGCAGTTTGAACTGTTTCAACATTTGGAACTGCTTGATGTGTCTCAGCTGTTTCTTCTTGAACATAACCAGAACCTGAACCAATATCAAAACCTTCATCTTGTTCTGAACCTTTATCATGCCTCCCCTGAGAACCTGATCTATCCTTATCTTTACCAAATTTCCTCCCCTGTTTGGAAGAATTTTCATCATCCCCTTCTGAACCATCTGAATCATCATCATCAGCCAATATCACTTTTGCCCTTTTCTTCTTTAACTGATCTTCAAGCTTCTTCACCCTTTTTGTTAGCTTGGTGTAGACTTTGGAAAACATTTCTTTATGAGATTTCAGCTCCTCATTGCTCTTCTTAAGCTCCTCCTCCAAGGTCTTTACTCTGTCAACTAATTTGGTACATATTTCCATCAATTCAGTTTGTGAAGAGCTACCCTCATCACTTCTAGCTGTGTTACCTGCTAGGAGAGGTGAATCTTTGGGCAAGGATCTAGTCACAACCCTAGTTAGACTAGGTTTAGACCTTCTCCTATAAGTGATGGGTGGTGGTTGGGTTGTTTCAAGTTCTTGAGTGGATGTGGGATGGGGATCAGTTGGAACTGCTGAACCTTCACCCAACTCAGTTTGAAGCATTTGAGGAAACAATGGAACTGGTTCCCCTTCAAAAAGCCTACTAGCCATAGCCATATTTTGAAAAACCTTTGATTGAAGGCTAGGCGTAGCAAAAGTTTCTGTTGGTTTTGTAAGCAAATTTTTCTTTTTATTCAAAAGAGTTTGAACAAATATTGGATACATTAGAAACTTTGTTTTACTGTCAACATTTGATGCCATACCCTCAAAAATATATTTTGAAAAGTTAAAAACTCTGTTTGTAGACAAGAAAATGAGAGCAATAGCAATATTGCTACTGAACTGCTCCCAAGCAGTCTTTTTAGGAATGCTTAAAAAATTCCAATCCAGCCATTCTTAATGATGAAAAATGAAAGATTTTAGCAATACAATGATCTTGTAAATTGGAATTGTGGTTTAATGTAGTCGCTTGGGGTTTATAGGTACTGTTTAGGGTTTTGCGAAATATGCGTATGAGATAAATTATCTTTAGAAAGAGAATAAATAAATTTATGGTAAAAAGATAATTATCGTTTATAAAAATCCCTATAAGTATCTTAAGAATAACGGTTTTACCCCAACGGCTAGAAAATTAATTACTGACAGATTTTTACAACGGCTAGTTAAGCCGTCCTAACGTTGTACTAACCGTACCAACTGCTGCAAAAATTTTGTTGAGCCGTACGAACCTTTGAAATAAATTTTAAAATACCATGGCTCAAACATAGTTTTTAGCAAACTATCAGCTATCAACGGATTTGATATGTCTTTACCAATAGCCGTTTGCTTTGGACTAGCCAACTCTTCACACTTAGATATGGTGAGCTGATAACCATACAATTTTTGGTAAATCGTCAACCATCAACGGATTTGATTAGTCTTTACCAGAAACCGTTTGCTCTGGACTAGTTGGTTCTTATTTGGATAAGACATGGTGAACCAATTACCATTTGTTGTATGCAAAGATCACATACTAATCTCCAGAACACCATTTAGTCCAAAACATCAAGCATTCATAATCCCTTGGTGTTTTCTCTCCAATCCTGCAATTGTTAGTCCAAAAACAAAGAAACAAGATACAAGCATATGACTACCAATGCATATAACAAGAAAAATTAATTTCCTTATGGAACCCAAGCCAAAACAGACTTAGGCTATCCTCTAGCATCAACATAATTCATTCTTTTCAAAACATTCTTAAAACCATTGGGTTTAATTGGTCTCCATACTCAACATGCTGATGCATTCACTCCAGTACCCATGTTTCCCTTAGCAGTGTTTTTATTCACACCAGTACCAATTACCCTGCTAGCAGTTGGAACTGCTGGCTTGGTAGTTGTTACCTTAGGTTTCTAAACTTGATTTTTTACAACCGCTTTGTGATGAAAGGGTCTATTAACAATTTTTGGTGCTGATTTGGAAAACATTTTTGCACCTTGAAATGTTGGCCTTGGGTGAATTGTTCTTATAGGTCTGACAGTCTGAACTGCTGGTCTAGCAGTTTGAACTGTTTTGGGTCCAGACCTTAAAAGAACTGATCTAGGTATCATTCTATTATTCCTAAGAAAAGATTGAGGTCTTGCTATGCTCAACCTATGATTTGTATATCCAAATACCCATTTATCACAATAATCTGCAAGATGGTCAAAGCTACCACAAGAGTAACAAGCTTTTCTATAGCCAACAAAATCCTCCCCTAATTGGTGAGATTTTAGGTCATTCCAATTCCTTTGGTTACCTCTTGGCTTGTTTGTGGTTCTATACATTTATGCATACCTAATAGTTGGTCTAAAAGGTTTGGCATTTGATCTAGGCCTAACAGTCTCAGGTTTAACCATCTTTAAAACTTTTGGTTCCTTCACTTTAGCACTAATAGGCTTAACCACAGCCTGATCATCCTCATCATTAGAAGTCCATTCCTCAATAGTTGGAGCATCTGAGTCCTTAGGTGAGGGCCTATCAGAAGACACCTTGTCCTCAGATAGTGATTTATCACTTACACTTTCAAACACAGGTTTATCAACTACATCCTTCTTGGGTTGAGGACCATAGTTAAGCACAAGTAATTGAAATTCAGGGAGTCCTATGTGTTCTAAGTCTACACCTGGGGGTGTTGGAATTCCTCTATAAGGAGGTGGAACTGACTTATATCCTAGGCCTGACTTAGCTTTATTAAGAATCTGACTCTCAATTATCTTTTGAACAAATTTTGATGTGTATTCTAGTGTGTCTACACTCATCTTAATGTTCTCCTTAGCTTTCTTAACCTGTTCTAGTTCATGTTTTAACACAGTAATCTCATTCTCTCTAAACATTAAGTCTCTTTTAACAATAATCATATCATCAGAAAACTTAGACTCATTATTTTGATAATGAACAATTTGTTCTTCTAACACAACTAAAGCTCTCTTATGATTTGCTAAGCTAAAAGCAGTTTCAACTAGCTCTTTTCTCTGATTCTCACATCTTATCTTAAGTGTTTCTAGATCTTTTAAAGCTTCACAAGATTTAGAACATTTTGAAACTTGTACCTCAGAATCTGAGAATGCCATGAGAGCAACCTCTGTAGATGCTTCTGCTTCCTCCTCTGCAATGTAGCTCCAGTCAAATCCTAAGCCATCAATGGCAACCATGGCTTTTGAGCTTGAATCAGTAACCTCCACAACCCTTGACTTGTTTCCATATGCTCTGCTCTTTCCATCTTGTTGGCTTGGCAATCTGCACTCCCTTGAATAATGACCTTTCTTGTGGCATTGAAGCACTCAATCTTGGACTTGTCATACCCTGCAACATCATTACTGTTTATGACAATCTTCTTGCCAATCTTCTTCAAGAATCTCCTAGCTCTCAAACTGAGAAGAGAGAGCTGCCACTTGATATCCATCTCTTCAATGTCATCTTCATCAATCTCTTGAAGATCTGAATGAGTTAACATTCTTCCATTGTGCTGAGTAGTCAAGAAAGCACAATAAGTATCATCATTCAAAAGTCCATTAGTACTTGCTTGAGGTGCTAGCAGTACCAAGGTTTGCACTAGCAGTACCAACTGCTCCACCAACTTGCACTTCTTCATCTGGACTTGAGGAACTGGGAGTTGATACAAAGGCCAAATTTCCTGAGCTTGAGCTTGAGCTTGATCCAGCAGACTTCTTAATATCATGTTCAACTATCTTGAAGTTGCTATAGAGATCTATTAAGCTCATGGAATCTATATCAGGCTTGTTTTTCCATACTACCACATGCATAGCCCATTCAGAAGGTAGACTCCTCAGAAATTTGGAGTTGAGATCTTCCTGAGGCATCTCAATTCCTAGAACAGCCAATTGACTCGCCAGCTTTTGAAGCCTATTGAACATATGATCCAACGACTCATTACTTGTTGCTGTAAAGTTCTCAAACTGATGCTTGAGAAGGGTCTTCTGGGTTTTCTTGGTGGCTTCATTCCCACCATATCTTGCAACAATAGCTTCAAAAAGAGATTTAGTACACTTGAACTTACTAAAATTCAGCAACTGATCATTGGGAATAGTCATCAGAAGCAAACTTCTAGCCTTAACATCATTCTTGTACCTTGCCTTCTCTTCATTAGTGGTTGGCTTTGTCTGCACATTTGTCTCAGATTTACCATCAACAACAGTTGTTGGATTTACAGGTGTAAAAGAGTTTCCATCTTCAATGATCTCCCACAGTGCATAGTCTTGCACTTGGAAAAACTGCTCTATACGAAGTCTCCACATGTCGAACTCATTAGGTTTAAGCATAGGAAGCTTAGCAGCAATGTTGGTTGTGGATGGTGTTGTTTCCATGTCCATCTTTGTTCTTCTCGGATCTTCTAAATCTAAGTATCAGTAACCTGTCTCTGATACCACTTGACCGGATCTACACACACTCCTTGTGTTAGATGTGATACTAAGAATTATACGTAGTCTAGCACGCGGAATTTACTAGCTAGCACTTAGAAGACTTTATGTGTTTTGTATGATTTGAATGAAACAATGAATGAACACAGAATGATAAACTTCAACGATTCAATATTATTAGAATAATAATACGATTGATCTTCTATCACTAGGGTTTACAACCTTGAATCACTATAATACGTATGAACTCTTATCGTTTCGTGTATCTAAACCTTAACCTAGGCAATCCTTTTATAGACCAAGGATTCCTTTACAAGATAACTATCATTCTAGTCTTATACGATATACAGAATATATTTTCCATAATTATCTATTACATAAATCATAAACCGTACAAACTTCTTCACTCAGCAGTCCTAACTGCTTATGTCTTCAAAACTCTTCAGCAGTCTTAACTTCCATCTTCAACAGTCTTAACTGCTACCTTCAACAGTCTTAACTACTAAAGCTTAATTTCCTAACAAATCCATATGCAATAGTTCTAAACACCTAGATGTGGACACCATGTTTTTAGCCTTATGGCTATTATGAACTTGTTTCCCAATTTTGCAAGCATCACAAAAGCGTTGGTCGTATTTCAAATTGGGTAGGTTCCTAACAAGTTCCTTAGAAGATAGAGATTGGATTAGTCTCATATTGGCGTGCCCTAAGCGTCTTTGCCACAGTGTTGAGTTTTCATCTAAGGAGGTGAAACAAAGTTTGTCTTTAGGTGTTTTGTCTAATTTCATAACGTATACGTTATTTTTCAAAACACCTTTTCCTACGGTTATACCGTCTTTAAGTATTTTACATCCATTTTCACTGAAAAGGACATTATACTTTTTACGGCATATTTGACTAATACTAAGCAAGTTAAAACCTAAATTATCTACATGAGGAACATCATCAATAGAGAGAGAGTGATGAGAGATTGTACCTTTTCCGATGATTTTACTTTTAAGCTTGCTACCAAACGTAGCATTACCTCTGTCGTATGGTTGGTAGGTAGAGAAAAGGCTTTTATTTCTCGTCATGTGCCTTGAACACCCGTTTTCTTTTATCCACTCATCCGGTTCTAACCCGAATTTCAAGCAAACCTAAGTTCAAGAAAGACTCAAGCGTTTGGTCCCCAATATTTCATGGGTCCATTTGGGTTAAACATTCCATTATCTTGGTTCATGTATGGAAATGGTGGATAAGGGTTACATGGCATGTAGTTGGGACCTTGATAGTTCCTAGGCATGTTTTGGTTCCAACTATTTTGATAATGATGTTGTGTGTTGAAATTACTCTTTGGAAAAGGGTGTTTGGGAAAACTAGTTCTATGTCTTTGTTGAACATTTTTGGTTCTAAACTCATTTTTAACTTGTTCTATTCCTATAGTAACTGCTGGTTTTTGTTTGTTAACTGTTGTACTAGTGCTAGGTTTTCTTGTAACTTTAACGAACTCAGTACGATCCTAATTGCAAGCCTTCTGTTCAGCAACAGTTCCCGAGGAACCAATTCCCATTACTGGAGGAACCAAGTTTTTGGTTCTGTGAGATCCGTGGGTGTTTGAACTTATTGGAACAGTTTCTTGTACTTTCTCTATTTGTTTCTTAAAGCTACTTAAATCTCCTAGTTTCATAAAACCTAGTCCGATTTTATCATGAGGTAACTTTTGAACTTTCATTATCTCATCTACACAACTGATGTTTTTATCAAACCTTTTAAATTTTGAGTTTTGTTTGATAAGTTCTTCCTGTGTGGTATTAAGTGTTTCTAATTCTAGTTTAAGTTCTTGACATGAGATACATGTTTCTTTAGTAGCTTTACCCTTTTCTAATCGTAAAGCTTTTTCTTTTAACCAATAAAGTTCGTTTTATAAAAAATCCTTTTTGGTTTTTAAGAACTTATTTTTGTTTATGATTTTTAGGGTAATTTCACACAGTTTGTTATATTCTATTTCTAAGGTGTCATCATCAATAGAGGAGTATGACGAGTCAGGATGTACCTCTTCTGAGTCATGAGCCATGAGAGCAATTTCGTCGTTCTTAGGCTCGTCGTCATCACCTTCACTGTCACTCCAAGCCCCACTAACAAATGCTCTTTGAGTCTTGTTCTTGGGAGGCTTAGGACACTCTCCTATTAGATGATTATAATCTCCGCACCTAAAGCACTTCCTATCTACTTTTCCTTTCTTATCATCACGGTCTTTCCAGAAGGATTTCTCTTCTTCTCGAGGTTGTCTAACAAACTTTCCTCGTCTTCTGAAGGACTTCTTGAAATCTCTTACGGCTATGGCATACTCTTCGTCTTCGCTACCTGAACTAGACTCTTCATCGTCACTTGACTCTACCCGAGCTTTTAAGGCAATGGACTTGATCTTTTCCTTTTTTCATTTAACTATCTCTGAGTCTTTTTCCATCACCATCTCCTGAACTTTGAGATTTCCGATTAGCTCGTCAAGTGTCATGCTTGAAAGATCCTTGGATTCTTCAATAGTCGTCACCTTTGCTCTCCACTTCGGATGAAGTGCTCTAAAAATTTCCTGACAAAGTTCTTACTAGAAAAAGATTCCTCAAGTTCTTTAAGAGAAGTAATGATAGTATTAAACCTAGCAAAAGCACTATCAATGGTCTCATCTTCAGGGATAACAAATTGTTCATATTGTTGAACAAGAACATCAATTTTGTTAACCTTGACTTGTGAGTTCCCTTGATGAGTGATAATTAAAGATTGCCAAATATCTTTAGTTGTTTTAATAATAAAGACTCTTTCATATTCTTTCTTAGGTAAAGCATTGTAAAGCATTATTTTAGCTTCATTATTTTTGGCAATCAACTTCTTTTGCTCATCACTGTGACGAGTAAGAGAAGTACCCTCATCCCGACCACTTGATATATCTTTAATTATGGGTTTATGATCACCCTCTACAATAATATACCATAGATCTATATCCTTTGACTTCACATAAGTTTCAAAGTGGTTTTTCCAATATATAAAACTATTTGGTTCAAATAGTGGTGGTCTTTGCATAGATTGCCCTTCTTTGAAGTTTTCAAAATCCATTGATCATTTCAAGTTTTAAAATACAATATATTTTGAAAATCTTGAGTAACCTGGCTCTGATACCAATTGTGGAAAACTAGAAGGGGAGTTGAATAGCTTTTTCTGTTTTAAAATTAATTCGCTTTGAATACTTAACGTGATTTCAACTTAATTCAAACAATCAAGTAATATAAATAAAACAAGTAAGGAAAGGAACAATCAAACCACAACACGGATGTTTATAGTGGTTTGGCTACAAGGACTCTCTTCCTTGCCCTTCTCCACTCCTCGAGCCTCTAACTCGAGATTTTTCTTCACTAAGAAACAAGCTCCCTTCTCTGCGGAGAAAACCTTTACATACGTCGCTTACACTTTATCTGGTACAAAGCTAAATACCGAGTTCTAGTTCGAGGTAGAACCAACCTAACGTCGCTTACACTTTTTCCCGTACTAAGCTAGATATCGAGTTCTTTTACAAGGGTACAACCACTCCCGACACTCTATGTGTTTTGAGGACTAAAACACTAACCGATCACTAGTGAATGTTTGGTACAACAATGATGTGTGAACTATAACTAAATCACACAGTAACTACTATAACAAGTTTGCAACTGTATGTTGAAGCTTGTGATACTTGATCTCTTTGCTACAAAAGAAATATCACTAAGAATGAAATGAATGAATGAATTGGTTAGTAATGAATGAAAGAATGTATATGTAATTTATGCTATGTGAGTGATGATTGAACATGAATGGTCAGCTTGCTATTTATAGGCAAACTGATCACACAGTCCACGGATTTGGCAGACCCAAATTCTGGGGTCCGTCCTTTATGCAATTTTGTTCCGCCAGAACCTGACAACATACCATTCAAAATCTTTTTAAATCTTGCCAAGATCTTACAAAATCCAATTCTTTGCTTGAAGATCTTTCCAAGATATTTGCTAAATCTTCAAGATATCCTAAAGATATCCTAATGATGTATGCCATGATGTCATGTATATATTTCTATTTTAAGAATAAAAATGTAAACATGTAAATGTATATATGTATGTCCTATGTATATTCTAGTGATCATGTAGCATGTTATGATGAGTATTTAAAGTTTATTACTATAGATGTAAAAGACTTTAACTTATAATTATGCTTTGCTAAATATAAACTTTATAATTGCCATTAACAAAATATAGCAAAGATCATAAAATATAAATAACGTTTAGGACGATATTTGTATTAACAAGTTGTATAGGTTGTGTGTTGAAATCTCAAAATATCGAGGTCAAATGTTGGTGTATTATACCGAATGAAATATAAGAAATAATGAAAGTTGGATTGGGCTTGAATAGTAACAGGCTCAGAATTGGGCCGAGAATAGTAATATGGATCCGTTTGGTTTATTATTCGTATATTGGATTCGTCGTGGTCTGTGTGTGAGGTCAGTCCAAAGTATTTGGAAATCACGTATCAACGTGTTTGAATTATTGTAATGTAATAAACAAAATTTTAAATTTTGCTCGTAAAAAGGGTTAACTGAACTGTAATGGTAATTTAATACTTGATTAGCATTTACAAATCACTGGAGAATTTTACTGGTTGCTACAGTACCTACCCGTCAAACAGAATTCGATCCCGGAATTTAAGTCTAAGATAGTTGTTAGGGTTGTCAATTGAAATAAATGTGGGTATTTGTCGCGTATTTGGTCCTCACATTCCCATGCATACTCTGGTCCTCGTTTAGAGTTCCATCGAACTTTGACAATGGGAATACGGTTTTGCTTTAGCTGTTTCACCTCTCTGTCCATTATTTCCACTAGTTCTTATGTAAATACGAGTTATTCATCAAGTCGGATTTCTTTCATTGGGATGACAAGAGTTTCATCTGACAAACATTTCTTCAAGTTCGATACATAAAATGTGTTGTGTACTCTGCTGAGTTCCTCTGGGAGCTCAAGTATATAAGCAACTGGACCAATCCTCTAAAGGATTTTGAACGGTCCAATGTTCCTTGGATTTAACTTTCCACACTTTCCAAAGCGTACCATTCCCTTCCACGGGGAAACTTTTAACATAACCATATCTCTAACCTGGAATTCCATGGGTTTTCGCCTCACATTGGCGTAGCTCTTTTGTCTGTCACGTGCGGCTTGTAGTCGTTGCCTGATCTTAAATATCTTTTCCGTTGTTTTGTGAATCAGTTCTGGTCCTGTGAGTTGTACGTCACCCACTTCAGCCCAACAAATAGGCGATCTGCACTTTCGACCATAAAGTGCTTCGAATGGTGCTGCTTTGATGCTGGCATGGTAGCTATTGTTGTAGGAAAATTCAGCCAACAACAAGTGTTTATCCCAACCTTTTCCGAAGTCTATTACACATGCCCGAAGTATGTCTTCTAATATTTGGATTGTTCTTTCACTCTGCCCATTGGTCTGAGGGTGATAAGTAGTGCTCATATCTAAATGTGTACCGAGAGCTTTCGGTAGAGTCTGCCAAAATCTAGAAGTAAATCAGCTATCTCTATCTGAAATAATGGATATTGGAACTCCATGTTGAGACACTAGTTCCTTCAGATACACTGTGCGAGAGTGCTCATCTCATCAGTTTCTTTGATTGGTAGGAAATGAGCGGACTTGGTGAGACAATCAATGATGAACCAGATGGTGTCCAATCCGTTGACGTCTTTGGTAATTTGGTGATGAAATCCATACTAATTCTTTCCTATTTCCATACTGGTAGTTCAGGTTGTACAAGCAATCTCGATGGGTTTTGACATTCCGCCTTGACTCTTGAACAAGTCAAACATTTCCTAACATACTCAACGATGTCGGCTTTCATGTTTAACCACCAATAGATCTTCTTGAGATCCTGATACATCTTGTCAGAACCCAGGTGAATGGAGTACTTGGATTTGTGGGATTCATGCATGATGAGATCACGTATACCTCCGTAGAGCGGAACCCAACTTCTTTCTCTGAAACAAAGAATTCCGTCTGATCTTTTCACGAAACCATTTTCATTCTCTGGCATACCGTGAATTCTTTCATGGGGTCTGTTCTCTTCCCTGAGGGCTTCTGATTGGGCTATGAGGATCTGTGATGGAAGTGGTAAACAAATGGTCATTCCCAAAGATTGGACTCTGAGAGGTTTGATTCGTTCTTTTCTGCTCAAGGCATCAGCCACAACATTCGCTTTCCCAGGGTGATAGCGAATTTCACAACCGTAGTTGTTGAGCAACTCTAACCATCGGCGCTGTCTCATGTTCAGCTCCTTTTGATCTAGGATGTGCTGAAGTCTTTTGTGATCGGTGAATACCGTGCACTTGGTGTCGTACAAGTAATATCTCTATATCTTAAGAGCAAAGACTACTGCCCCTAATTCCAGATCATGAGTTGTATAGTTTTCTTCGTTCTTCTTGAGCTTTCGAGAAGCATAGGCTATTACTTTGCTGTAACACCCCCAAAGTCTGGTTTAGCGGAAGCATACATGTTTAGGTGCTACTAAATTGATATCACAACACAAAGTGTAAAGAACGGTTTTACCTCAACCGTTTAAAATAGATTTCATATTCAAAAGTGATTTGTTTACAACATTTCAAAAATGGTAAGGAAATATAAGGCCATAAAAGATTTCAAGTGATCCCAAATATATCAGAGTCTTCTATGACCATGCCATGCCATACCAAAAGCCTTCACCACTAGATTATCGCCTTAAACCTGAAAATACATGCCAAAAGGGTCAACACGAGGTTGGTGAGTTCATAGATTTATGATAAAACGGTAAAGATGATGAGGCTTTAATAAAAGTTTTTTGAGCACTATGTTGCTCAAAATGTTATGATAATAGAGTTTAATAAAAGTTTTGTGAGCATTGTGTTGCTCAAAATGTTATGATGATAGAGTTTAATAAAAGTTTTGTGAGCATTGTGCTGCTCAAAATGTTATGATCATGGAGTTTAATAAAAGTTTTGTGAGCCTTGTGTTGCTCAAAATGATAATAAAAGTTTTGTGAGCATTGTGTTGCTCAAAATGTTATGAAAATAGAGTTTACTTTAAAGACAAATTTGAGATGTGGACCATGGGTAGGGTATGTGTCCCAAAATAGATTACACTATTACGCTAGCTCTAAGTTCATGCAACCGAAGCTCGACAGTTCAGTGCGCTAAATCCTTGCACATAAATAATAATAGGGGCCCATAGCGAGTGCTTAACCCAATACACTCGTAATCTGACTTAATATACGCCGGCATTGACCCATCTGGCCAATCGAACGGGGGAGTCACTCTAATAGATCTATTTACATTAATCGCGCTCCCTAACCGGAATTAACGGTGCATGAAGGTGGGCATAATTGTGGGTTCTAGAGGCTTAGGCTAACTACGCAATAGTTTGATAAAATAGAGTTGGTCCATAAAATAGTTTTGTATGTTTCTCGCCTCAAGTTTTGTAAAACAAGTATAGGTTAAGGGGGGGCTATAACTCACATGCATATTGGTCAATCACATAACACCTTTAAAATAATCAAATAATTCATGTATTCAAATAAAAACAAGTTATGAGTTATGTATATGCAAGCATTTAGTTTAAAAACGAGCATGTATTCTCCCCCAAATATTTATAAAACAAGTAAAAGGTAGGGGCCATGAACTCACCTTGGCTTGCAGCAACGCAAACATATCACAACGGTCACAACTGGCATCAAGGGCAAAACACAACGATATCGAGGGTATGGGCACAATGGTGCTAGATCGGCACAACCTAATACATATATTTATCTCAGAATACACCTAAAAAAATAATGAGTTTTGATAGGACGAGTATTTTAGTTTTCGTGGATTGCTCGTATTAAAGTTTGTAAAAAGTTTAGTGTTAATGTTTCGTGTGTTGGTAAGAAAACATAGACTCAAGAATACGCACGCCAAAAAGGAAAAGGAAATCGACACAGTCGAGAAAAGTACGGACGAGAACTTGAGTCGAGAAAGGTATGACAAAGGAAGTCAAGGAAAATAGTGACAAAAGATATTGTTAACTAAATAAGTTAATTACTACGTTTCGGTGTTTACCCAATAACCCAAATAGTTTGGAAATAATTAATAAAATTTTGGAAAGGAAATTTAAGTTTTAAAAGGAAACTTAAATTGATATGTCACACTACAAGTTTCAATTATTGTCGGGCTTTATAAGATAAAAGGCTTATAGATTTAGAGGGTTTTTTAAAATTTTGACATGACACGTCCATTTATATAGTTTTTCACAATTCGTCGGGACTTCAATAAAACTCAGTTTCTCAAAATAATGTTCCCGACAGTTTATAATAATAACAATTGACGGTAGTAATTTATCCTTCTTTATAGAATATCATTTAGTTGTCTAGTCTAAAAAATGTCTGATTAGTCTGATATAGTTAAATTGTCCAATGATTTTATCCGGTATTTGTCAAGTGTCAAATAACAATCCAATGTAAAATCTATTTAAGTAGTTATGTCCGTTGTTAAGTTTTTAATCTCATGTATATACGAAACGTACCATTGATTACAATGTCTAAACAATTTAAGAACTCGTTAGACAAAACGTAGATATAAGTCATATTGACTAATACATCTTAACTATTATAAGTGTTTGCTTGTTTAATTTTTGTGGGCTATGGCCCATGTTAAAAAAAATTAACGCACCCTCTTTACTTGGGCTTTTGAGCCCACTAGCCGAATGGCCAAAGATTTTAACACACCCTTATTGTAACATGTTAGGAAATTAAGCTATAGCAGTTAGTACTGCTGAAGAGTTTTGAAGACAAAGAGCAGTTCGTACTGTTGAATGAAGAAACTTTGTACTGTTTATGATTTTGTATAAGATATATACGTGTGAAGATAATTATAGAAAAGATTTAATGTATATCTTATAATGTTAGGCTTATACGATTAGGTTGATAGTTATCTTGTAAAGGAATCCTTAGTCTATAAAAGGATTGCCTAGGTTAATGTTTTGATATGAATGTGTTCGTATTGTTTTGTTAAGATTCCAGGTTGTAAACCCTAGTGATAGGAGATCACTCGTATTATTTATTAATAATATTGAATCGTTGAAGTTGGAGTATATTGTGTTCATTGTTCATTCTTTGTTGATTCGTTAATACAAAACACAAACAAACAAATCTTCTAAGTGCTAGCTAGTAAATTCCGCGTGCTGGACTAGACATCATTCAAAGTATTCATCTAACACAAGGAGTGTGTGTAGATCCGGTCAAGTGGTATCAGAGCCAGGTTACTGATACTTTGGTTTAGAAGATCCAGACGAATTTGTTTAAGAAAAGATGGACATGGAGACAACAACAAGTCAGACTAATATTGCTGCTAAGCTTCCAATGCTTAAACCCAATGAGTTCGATATGTGGCGATTAAGAATTGAGCAGTTCTTCCAAGTTCAAGATTATACCCTCTGGGAGATTATTGAGGATGGGAATTCGTACAAACCTGCAACTACAACAACCATTGTTGAGGGTGTCACTGAAACTAAGTTGCAAACTAAGCCAACCACTACAGAAGAGAAGGCACAACACAAGAATGATGTTAAGGCGAGAAGTTTGCTTCAGATGACTATTCTCAATGACCAGTTATTAAATTTTAGCAATTTTAAGTTTGCTAAAACCCTTTTTGAAGCTATTGTTGCAAGATATGGTGGGAACAAAGCCACCAAGAAATCTCAGAAGACCCTTCTCAAGCAACAGTTTGAGAATTTTTCAGCAACAAGCAACGAGTCACTAGATCATATGTTTAATAGACTTCAAAAACTAGTAAGTCAATTGGCTGTTCTTGGAATTGAGATGCCTCAGGAAGATCTCAACTCCATATTTCTGAGAAGTCTACCAGCTGATTGTGCTATGCATGTAGTTGTATGGAAAAACAAGCCTGATATAGATTCCATGAGCTTAATGGATCTCTATAGCAACTTCAAGATAGTTGAACATGATATTAAGAAGTCTGCTGGATCAAGCTCAAGCTCAGGGAATTTGGCCTTTTTATCAACTCCCAGTACCTCAAGTCCAGATGAAGAAGTTCAAGTGACTGGAGCAGTTGGTACTGCTATTTTCAATATTGGTACTGCTAGCACTTCAAGCAGTACTAGTGGACTCTTGGATGAGAATACTTATTGTTCTTTCTTGACTACTTAGCACAATGGAAGTATGTTGACTCATTCAGATCTTCAAGAGATTGATGAAGATGATATTGAAGAGATGGATATCAAGTGGCAGCTCTCTCTTCTCAGCTTGAGAGCTAGGAGATTTTGGAAGAAGACTGGCAAGAAGATTGTCATAAACAGCAATGATGTTGCAGGGTATGACAAGTCCAAGATTGAATGTTTCAATTGCCACAAGAAAGGTTATTACTCTAGGGAGTGCAGATTGCCAAGCTAACAAGATGGAAAGAGCAGAGGATATGGAAACAAGTCAAGGGTTGTGGAGGTTACTGATTCAAGCTCAAAAGCCATGGTTGCCATTGATGGCTTAGGGTTTGACTGGAGCTACATTGCAGAGGAGGAAGCAGAAGCATCTACAGAGATTGCTCTCATGGCATTTTCAGACTGAGGTACAAGTTTCTAAATGTTCTAAATCTTTTGAATCTTTAAAAGATCTAGAAACTCTTAAGAAAAGATATGAGGATCAGAGAAAAGAGCTAACCGAAACTACTTTTAACTTAGCAAATCATAAGAGGGCTTTAGCTGTGTTAGAAGAACAAATTGTTCATTATAAAAGTAATGAGTCAAAGTTTTCTGATGATATGATTATTGTTAAGAGAGACTTAATGTTTAGGGAGAATGAAATTAGTGTGTTGAAACATGAGCTAGAACAGGTTAAGAATGCAAAGGAGAACATTCAAATGACTGTTGACACACTAGAATTTACAACTCAGGGTGTTAGTAAGATTGTTGAATGTCAGATCCTAAATAAAGCTAAGTCAGGCCTAGGTTATAAGTCAGTTCCACCTCCCTATAGAGGAATTCCAACACCCCCAGGCATAGACTTAGAACACACAGGACTGCCTGAATTTTAACTACCTGAGCTTAAATATGGTCCTCAACCTAAAAAGAATGTAGTTGATAAACCTGTGTATGAAAGTGCAAGTGATGCCTCATTTTCTATGGATAAGGTGTCCTCAGCTAAGGACTCAGATGCTCCAACCATTAAGGAATGGACTTCTGATGATGAGGATAATCAGGCTGTGGTTAAGCCTATTAGTGTTAAAGTGGAGGAACCAAAAGTTCCAAAGATGGTTAAACCTGAGACTGTTAGGCTTAGATCAAATGCCAAACCTTTTAGACCAACAGTTAGGTATGCAAAAATGTATAGAACCACAAACAATCCAAGAGGTAACCAAAGGAATTTGAATGACCTCAAATCTCACCAATTAGGGGATGATTTTGTCTGCTATAGGAAAGCTTGTTACTCGTGTGGTAGTTTTGACCATCTTGCAGCCTTTGGTGATAAATGGGTAAATAGGTATTCAAGTCCTAGGGTGAACACTGTTAGACCTCCCACTCATCCAACAAACACTAGAATGATACCTAGATCAGTTCTTTTAAGGTCTGAACCCAAAGCAGTTCATACTGCTAGACCAGCAGTTCAGACTGTCAGACCTATTAGACCTGTTAACCCAAGACCAACAGTTCAAGGTGCAAAACCAGCACCAAAAACTGTTCATGGACCCTTTCATCACAAAGCAGTTGTAACAAACCAAGTTTGGAAACCCAAGGTAACAACTACCAAGCCAACAGTTCCAACTGCTAGCAGAGTAATTGGTACTGGTGTTAATAAAAACACTACTTAGGGAAATATGGGAAATGGTGTGAATGCATCGGCATGTTGGGTTTGGAGACCCATCAAACCCAATGGTGCTAAAATTGTTTTGAAAAGAATGAATTATGTTGAAGCAAGAGGAAAGCCTAAGTCTGTTTTGGCTTGGGTTCCTCAAGGAAATTAATTTTTATTTTTGAGTGCAATGTTAGTCATATACTTTTATATTGTGAGATAAGTTCTTTGTGGCTTGTTTCTTTGTTTTTGGACTAACACTTGCAGGTTTTGGATGATAAACACCAAGGAATTAAATGCTATATGTTTTGGACTGTAATGGTGATTTGGAGCTGAGTGTGTGATCTTTGCACATAACAAATGGTAATTGGTTCACCATGTCTAACCCACATAAGAACCAACTAGTCCAGAGCAAACGGTATTTGGTAAAGACTAATCAAATCCGTTGATGGTTGACAATTTACCAAAAATTGTATGGTTATCAGCTCACCATTTCTAACTGTGAAGAGTTGGCTAGTCCAAAGCAAACGACTATTGGTAAAGACATATCAAATCCGTTGATAGCTGATAGTTTGCTAAAAACTATGTTTGAGCCGTGGTATTTTAAAATCCTTTTCAAAAAGTTCATACGGCTCAACAAAATTTTTCCAACAGTTGGTACGGTTAGTACAAAGTTAGTACGGCTCAACTAGCCGTTGTAAAAATCTGTCAGTAATTAATTTTATAGCCGTTGGGGTAAAACCGTTTTTCTTAAGGTATTTATAGGGATTTTTCTAGAAGATAATTATCTTTTTACCATAAATTCATTTATTCTATTTCTAAAGATAATTTATCTCATACGCATAACTCGCAAAACCCTAAACAGTACCTATAAACCCCAATAGACTACATAAAACCTCAATTCCAATTTAAACGATCATCGTATTGCTATAATCTTTCATTTTTCATCATTAAAAATGGCTGGATTGGAATTTGTTAAGCGTCATAATCAGGTTGCGTTTCTTGAGAAAATAGAGGATGGAGATGGACCAAAATTTTATAAGATTGTGGACTTTCTCAACCATTCTCACATAAGGTATGCTCTAACTGTTTCTCCTACTCTTTATGTCTCGCACATCACACAGTTCTGGCAGAATTCTACTTTCTTGACTAGTGAAGATGGAGACTTTGAAATTCATTCTGAAGTTGATGGTGTATCTTTTGTTGTTACCGAGTCTATAATTAGGAGACATCTTAAATTAAAAGACTCAGACGGTATTAACACTATGCACAACGCTGAAATATGGGAAGAAGTTACAAAAATGGGGTATGATACATCCGAACATAAATTAACTTTTCAAAAAGGATGTTTCTCACCACAATAGAGATTTTTTATACATACTCTTTTACATTGTTTAAGTCCTAAAAAGACTGCTTGGGAGCAGTTCAGTAGCAATATTGCTATTGCTCTCATTTGTTTGTCTACAAACAAGGTTTTTAATTTTTCAAAATTTATTTTGAGGGTATGGCATCTAATGTTAACAGCTAAACAAAGTTTCTCACGTATCCAAGGTTTGTTCAAACACTTTTGAATAAAAAGACATATCTGCTTACAAAACCAATAGAAATTTTTGCTACTCCTAGCCTTCAATCAAAAGTTTTTCAAAATATGGCTATGGCTAGTAGACTTTTTCAAGGGGAACCAGTTCCATTGTTTCCTCAAATGCTTCAAACTGAGTTGGGTGAAGGTTCAGCAGTTCCAACTGATCCCCATCACACATCCACTCAAGTACTTGAAAGAACCCAACCATCTCAATTACGCATCACTTATAGGAGAAGGGAAACACCCAGAGTGATTCCTAGATCCTTTCCCCATGATTCACCTCTCCTAGCAGGTCACACAGCTAGAAGTGATGAGGGTTGTTCTAACCAAAATGCATTGATGGAATTATGTACCAAGCTAGTTGCCAAAGTTGAAAGTTTGGAGACAGATCTTGCAAGCACCAAGGAAGAGCTCAAAGCCCACAAGGAGAATTCGGCTAAAAATTTTAACAGATTATCTTTAAAGGTGAAAAAGCTGAAAGATCAACTCAAGCAGAAAAGGGCAAGAATGGTATTGGATGATGATTCTTCAAGTGATGACTCAGATGATTCAGATGATGCTGATGGTGGAAATTCTTCCAAACAGGGGAGGAAATTTGGTAAAGACAAGGATGGATCAAGTTCTCAGGGGAGGCATAATGAAGAGGAAGAAGAACAACTTGACAAAGGTTCTGGTAATGTAGTTATGGAAGAAGAACAACAACATGAAGCAGTTCAGACTGATACCCAAGAAGATGAAACTGTTCCAACTGCTGAGACAGAGCATCAAGCAGTTCCAACTGGTGACACTTCAGCTGAGCTAGTTTATGAAAGAAAAAGAGCTGACAAAGGTAAAAGATCTATGACACAAGAGGAAGAGGAAGCAGCTCAAGAACTTGAAAGACTCAAGACATTAAAACCAAAAACTCAAGTTCAGATAGACTTTGATGCAGAAGTAGCAAGGAAAATGATAGAAAAAGATTTGGCTGATGAAGAAGCTAAGATAGCTCAGATTGCTCAAGATGAGGAATTAGCAAGGAAAATGGCTGCTGATGATGAAAAGAACATAGTTGGTTTCACGGATAGAATAAGAACTGAAGATTTTAATCAAGAAGAGTTCAATGATCAACTTCAATACTTGTTGGATTCTGATTGTATTATAAAAGCTCATGTTGTGATGATTCTTAATGATCAGGAGTTAAATGAAGAAGAAAAGTCAAAGGAGCTCAAAGAATTTATCTTGAAGACAAATAGAGAAGCTACTTGGAGTGACTTAATGCACAGAATCAGAGAAAGGCAAAAGTCAGGTTACAAGACAAAGTTACCTACCAGGAAGGAGAAACTCAATTTCATGAAGCACTATTTGAAGAATCAAGCTAATTACAAGATGAGTGACTTTACTGGATGGACAGATGCTGAGATTGAAAGGAAATTCTTTGAATCATATGTAAGACTGAATACTCGAATCAGAGAGGACATGACAAGGAAAAAGAAAAGACAACCAGAGGTTCTTGAATCTGATGCTGCAAAGAGACAAAAGTCTGAAGAAGAAGGATTAAGCAATGAGAAGATCAAGAGCATGATGATGATTATTCTAGAATCTTCATATATCAAACCTCTACAAGTAAAACATCCAATCATTGACTGGGAAGTGTTCACTGATGGAAGAATGAAAGGATGGAAGATAGTCAGATTTGGTGATATTTTTGAAAGGTACAAGTTGTTTGAAGATTTACTCAGAGGATTTGACAGAAAAGATCTTAATCAACTATGGAGCTTAGTAAAAGAGAGATTCAGAGATAAAGATCCTATTAAAGACAAAGACAAAGAATTATGGGTTCAGTTGAAGAGAATCTATGAACCTGATAGTGGAGAGTCAATGTGGAGATTTGAAGCACAAGTTAAAGATGTGTATTGGTATTTGTTTGAATCGTGTGGAGTACATAGAGTTTCTACTCCAGATGGGATAAAAATATATATGTTAGTGGAAAAGGACTATCCACTCAGATCATTTGTGTTAATGGCTATGGTACAAGGAAGACTCAAGGTTGAAGAAGACTCTGAGATGGCAGACTTGTTAGTTACAAAGATTTTCAACCTTGCAGAGCAAAGAAAAGTCAAAGACTAAAGTGACTGAGGAAAGAATTTTCCACATTAAGAAGAAGAAGCTTAATTTGAAGAAACTTAGTGATTTGGATAGAAATCATAAGTTTAGGGGAGGATTGTTAGGAAATTAAGCTATAGCAGTTAGTACGGTTGAAAAGAAAGTTAGTACTGCTGAAGAGTTTTGAAGACAAAGAGCAGTTCGTACTGTTGAATGAAGAAAGTTTGTATTGTTTATGATTTCGTATAAGATATATATGTGTGAAGATAATTATAGAAAAGATTTAATGTATATCTTATAATGTTAGGCTTATACGATTAGGTTGATAGTTATATTGTAAAGGAATCCTTAGTCTATAAAAGGATTGCCTAGGTTAATGTTTTGATATGAATGTGTGCGCATTGTTTTGTTAAGATTCAAGGTTGTAAACCCTAGTGATAGGAGATCACTCATATTATTTATTAATAATATTAAATCGTTGAAGTTGAAGTATATTGTGTTCATTGTTCATTCTTCGTTGATTCGTTAATACAAAACACAAACAAACAAATCTTCTAGGTGCTAGCTAGTAAATTCCACGTGCTAGACTAGACATCATTCAAAGTATTCATCTAACACAAGGAGTGTGTGTAGATCCGGTCATAACAGATTTTAACGCACCCTTATTGTAACAGATTTTAACGCACCCTATATAAGTTGAAGGATTAACACCCCTTTGTGTTTATTATTCAAACCAGGAGGGAAATGACCATATGTAGGTTACGAATCAGATTTAAAAGAGCACCCTAATGGTGATGTCGACCGAGACACAAGAGGCCAACGACACACCCTTCGTGGGTGATGTCGACTGATCCAAAACCAAACATACAAACTACCGCACCCTATGTGGAATGAGGATCCAACACAGGTTCAAACAACATTATCCCGGAAATGAAGCATCAAATATACCCCCTTGGATTTGAACCCGAGACAAGACAAGCAAACAAACACCAATTTAAATCGAAGGTTTAACCACACAGATGGTTTAAACCGAAATGAAATGGATACCTAAAGAGTCTATTCGATAACAATAACAACAACAGGAATCTACAAACACTCGTTCGAAAACACTTCATTACTAGCCACAATGACAAGAAAACAAATAGCACACAACAAGGACGATTCTCGAGTTCACTCAGTGAGTCGACTCGGCTTAATTAACAAACGAACACCCCTTTCAAATTAATTTAGCCACATGAGACCACTTTTAAAACGTTTGTAATAAATTATTAATCCACGAATTCTCTTATAAATCTTGGTTGATATTCGTATAAATAAATGAATGAGATGAAAGGAGGGTTTTGGATGTGTTTGTCATACCAAAAGAATGAAATGAAGCGATGAGAAGGAGGCGCGGCGGAGGTGACAAACACGACCCAACAACAATCTAGATGTGAACCCTCACTCCAGGCCCATATCAAAACACGGACACCTTGATCTCTTACTCGGGACGGCGGCAACATGAAGACCAAACAGAAAAGGACTGGTCGTTGCTTGTGGTGGTGATGGTGATGATGGAAGTGAGATAGTATGAGAAGGGAAGTGATGAAATTTGAGTTGTGTCTTCTCCTGTTGTTCGACCAAGATATAAAGAGAGAAAAGAAGCAATTTTGACCAAGTCTTTCTTGGTGGAATTCTTGTGAAGGAACAAATTCAAAAAAACTCACTATCGATGGGGAGAACATATAAGAACTCGTGACCTGTTTTGGGGAAGAAGAGATGGCAGACAAAGAAAAAGATGATAGAGATGGTTCGATGTTGATGGTGATATGGAGAGAGAGAAAACAGAATAAACATGGGAAGAGATAAGGGAAAAAGATAGTGGGTTGGAATTTATTTATTAGGAGGGTAGGTTTTGTTTTATTATTACCTCGTGTACCCCGTGTCCCATTGAGCTAAACTTTTAAATGTGATCCCTTGGTTTGGCAAAAATACGGGAAATATATTTCTGGAATTGTTTTTATAAAAATGATATAAAAGTAAGGTTATTGACTCCGAAAATTAACTATAAAATTTTAAGTCGTTACCAACGTGGTTTCGTTACGCGTGTGGTGTCGTGTTTTTCAGAAAAGTGAAATGACTTCTCGGTTTGGTATATAAATTGCCGGCAAGTGATTACTTTACTTTTCCTGATAAAATTATTGCTACAGTGTGCGAAAGAATTTCCTGAAATAGTTAAATACACTCAAAATGCTCAATTAAATTGTTAAGTAAAAATAAGTAAATTATGATTATTAAAATAATGTTTGGGAATTTACGGGTGGTTACAGTCTACCCTCCTTAATGCGAAGTCCGTCCCGGATTTCGGTTTATGTTACCTGATAAATTTGGTGTTGTAGCATATTCATACCATATAACACATACAAAGTGAAATCTTGGCTGATTTGTTTAGAGAGTTTTAGAGAGAGAAAGATAGTTGGGAACTTTAGAGAGAGAAAGTGAAGAGATTAGATTAATATTGTGAGAAGTTCCAACCCTTCCCTTGTGTGGGAAAGGCTTTATATAGTACATGCATAGGTTCCCTGAGTGGGCTGTGGAGTGAGCTGACAGAGGGTAAAGACCCGACCCACTCCACGATTACTTTAATAACTAAACTATTTCTAATATTACTAATAATCCTACGAGCTAGTTAATACTCACAGATACTCAGGGTGACCGAGTCTTCACATGAATATATGTATTCCTAACAATCTCCCCCTAAGGGAGGTTACCCCGGAAATAATGTTTTGAATTCTAGCATTCTATCATATGAATATGACTTCCTAGCTCGTAGTCCTTGATTCTTCAAAGTCATGAAACTATGCACTTTCAGCAGTAAAGTCTTTCGATGACTGATCATTTATCTTGTATGATCTTTGAAGATTCTTTGATGATATCATCCAACATATGTCTTCAAGTCATCTTGTTTCAGCATCGTCTTTGTGTGAAGTTGTGATCTTTGAGCATTCTTTGAGATCATCAGTCACCATAAATCTCCAAGCTCATCCGTTGTAATATTGCCTTCAGGTGATATGTTGTGACCGTTGAACTCGCATGCTCACACTTTTCTGGCTCATGATAACTATCATCAGAGTTACGGAAGCTGTGTTATAGGTCTTTCTTCTATCATGATTTCTTTGATAATGATTTGTAAGTGTGAGCATGGAGTGTGGATTGACACGTCCCTACTGGAATCAGGAACCACCATCGCCATCTTTATATGAATCTGAAATAAAACAGTTAGCAATAAAGTTGGAGAACGAATATGGCTTTGTCATTCTTTCGATGTGGTTGGATTAACCTTCGGTTCTGTGAAGACCGACCTGTGATCAGGTAGAATCCCCTTTAAAGAAGATTCTCCTTGATAGGAATTTCCAGCTTGTAGTAATGAGTCTTCCAACAAATTATTGTCAGAGTCATCATACTAAGCATGTTCTCATACCGGAACGTCTCGAAGCAGACAGCACGGTAGAGTGAATCAGTGAATTAAAGACCCACTGATTGACGAGAAATTGATTAGAAAAATCACTCGTGTGTCATTGGATAAACATTTTTTGCAACACGACGAGGGTTTTATAAATTGAATCACATTTCTGTCGTAAACACTTTTGTTTGAAAATTTTCACAATCAATGTGCTCGAAACTCAGTTGGTGAGCACATTGAAAATTTTCCAAACGCATCCGTCAATCCATTTCCTGGAACAAGTTTGATTCAAAAGTGAATCGCCTCATCGTTTCTTTCCAGTTGTCACAAATTTGATCCATGAAGGATCTCACGTGTCACCTACCAAGAGCTTGTTTGATGTTGGCTCTAGAAGGATTTCCATCTTCATTGTGAATACTTTCGTATCACTCGGATGTTCTGGCAATACCACAGGGATAATGCGTAGGACTCTTAATATATGTTTTCTTACTTTTCACGGTGTATGAAACAGCAAGCATATTGGAAATGTGTCCTAATGAGATTTATGGATGATCTCTTGGCTCTAGACTTAATAGTGCGTTTTGATTTAGTGAACGGGGGCTGGAGAGGACTGCCACCTTTTCAATATCATCTAACTCGGAGTGTGAGAGACGATAGAAATGTATTGATCTCCGTGAAAAGTGAAACAAGAGTCCTTTGAGGGACCTTGAGTGGCTAGGGAGGGTTGTGCAGCGTATCACAGGGTCCATGATACTTGTCTTCAATGTCAGCAATCAACTACGTGATTCTGACAGCATATGTATTGACCCGGTTTCTGCCTAGAGTGTAAGGAGGGCTTCTTTCTTTTCACCCTTTATCTTTACATTTCTTTTTCATTCTTCAACCCCTTCAGCGCTTACCGAGACTTCACCACTAGTACCTTGTTGGGTTTGTTCCAGTACTAGCTCCATCTCAGTCGACACTCTTCCCTTATTCACTTTTCTCCTTTTTAATCATTCCTAAGGACTTCTATTCTAACTAGAGGATTGTCCATGGGAAGATCCCTCCGGTTCTGGCTGGATCATGGGAACTGATACCTAACCTTACCATCCTTATAACTCCAGTACATTAAGTAACATGGTCGGTCTTTGGTATTCTTCCACAATTGCCATCACAAATCATTCGCTCCCCCCTCAATATGTGCATCGATATACGAAAGAGTTTAGCACATATGAGAGAGCCTAGAATTAAGTTCAAAAGATCACATTTTATCAGTTTTCATATTTAAATCACATTATCTCCTTCGTTCAAAAATTTCAAACCTTTTGAGATTTGTGATCCCAATTGATTTAAATAAGTTTAGAAGTTATGGGAGAAAATGTGGTCTGATTTAATATATACTGATAATGGAACATTACGATGCTCCCCCTCAATCTATGAGGGAGAATGTTAGTGTCAGGTATGATAGGTTTGAAAGAATTTGTATTAAAAAATCATACACTGACACGTAACAACCACATTTTATTCACTGCTTGTTATGTACAAGATAACTATTATGACACAAATGATATTGACCTTTTTGCGCAGACGATGTGATCATCCGCTTCTCTGAGGGAGTCAGTAGTCAACATCAATTATCCATCCACCAACAAAAATTTCCCAAGTATTGTAGATCCCCACTTGGCGAGACCAGAATAAGTAATGCTTTGTTGAAATGAAGGTGGTGGTGGTGAAGACATTGTTGTTGTTGTTGTTGTTGCTGATTTTGTTGTTGCGGTGAATTTAGAGTCAGTCAATAGAGTTTGAACATCTGATCAAATGGTTAGATCGGGAGCAGGCACATTCATATCGGCCATGGAATCTGCATAAGAATATCAACATAGATATATATATATATATATATATATATATATATATATATATATATATATATATATATATATACATACATATTCACTCTTCATTAATAGCTACCACGTAGCAGCATGCCAACTCATAATACCATATTCATCTCATAATCAAACCACAGTCAGGAAACACATCAAACCGCTATCTAGCATGAAGAGCAATCAGCAATCATGAACATGGCAATTCACTCATATTTCAACATTCAACTCAGGAGCTTAGGGACAAGATTCTAACATGATAGCTACATACCTAAGCATATCCTAAGTGCACATGCACTAAATCAACAACAATTAAGCATCTATCGACTAACAAAAGTCAAACAACATTTGAAACTCATTCCATCAGATCATACAAATGCCAGTGGAGTATTAAAGAACATCAAACACAATGGGTTTTCTAACTCCTTTTAGATTTTGGTTTTTAAAGTATTTAGGGGATTAAACGAGGATTCCAAAGTGACACAAATGAATCTTATAGTTACATAAAGCAAGGATACTATAAGAAAATTGCACATAATGCCCTAATCTTTCTAACATTTAACACATTTGGCCAATTGAGATAAAGCTTAGTAAGTTCCTCTTTAACTAATACCCCATTAACTACAAAACCTTTTCCAACATTTATGTGATAACCAAGAAACCCGTTTGATGATATAAAATTTAAAATCACTCTCCACCTCAATCAATGACTTATATTCTAGTTAAAGAGTTGTAGTCATTGATTGAGTGACAAATTTTATGAACAATCCAAGTCTGATAGAATTTCAAACAACACGTTACCACCAGTTGTCTCACAAATAATTTTCAGAAGAATCATAGAAGGAAAATTATTTGTATACAAAGAAGATTTCTCTTCTTTTACAAGAAATAATGCACTGAAGCGTACATTAAATCAAGAAAATATGGATATAAAGTAATCCATGCCCGGGTGATCTTCACCCAGTGGGAGGAACAACCGTCTTTTTGGCGACGTGCTTTCCCCATTTTGAAACGCGGGTTGCTATCTGAAGTAATGGCAAGCCATTGAGACATGTTTTAACAATTCATTTGAACTTTTGATCGAGCTTCATTTAAAGTCCCGTGTCATTATTGAATGACATTTCTAAGACCGTAAATGTTATCGATAAACAGAAGACATGCCTAGAGGAACTATTTTTGGTATTTTCTAATTTTTTGATTTTTATGGTTTTTTTCTTGGTTTTAATATTTTTCTATTTACAATTTTTTCTGGTTTTATAATTTTCAATTTACAATTTGGTTTAAGATATGTACAAACTATATTATTCAGTTTAAGAAGATGTTGACATGAATCCCAAAGTGAGGATACGTTCAGTATGTTGAAGAAATCTGTAGGCAACATCTCTTAAACTTTCACCACCAAAGCTTTCGAGGCTCCTAAAAAATTATCTGAACTTGAGCCTTCTCAATTGTGAAGCTTTGATAGCTTCCCCCTAAACCGACAATTTTCATTTTGAGCAGTTTCAAAGCTCTCTTTCAAGCTTACATAAGGAAAGTGTACAGCGGAAACCGTAGCAAACCACATCAAATATTGCTGCTCCTTTTAAGAACAAACATCGTAATTCTTCATTCGGGGGATCATCCAATAGATCAGCAGAGTATCCTCTCACACTTGAATAATTCTTCTCACATTTCTTCCCGCTGAAGTCTGAAGTAATGCATACCAAAAGTATCCAGAGACCACTTCCCCCAAGTAGATAAAGTGATGCAATAAGTCTCATTGTATGAAGTTCAAAAACCCGAAGTACATACTCAATCCCATTCATGAATTCGAAAACGTAACATCAAGATCAATTAAGACTTGCAGATGCCCTATTCTCCCTTCAGGAAATTGCAGATGAGAATTGTTACACCAAAGTCAACTAAGTCCTGAGTGTAAACTGATTTTCTCTGCGGTCATGACGTTTGTCTTCCCGGAATGACTTCAACTAAGAAGAAGTATAAAGTTCATCACGTGTACTCGTTGTTCATTCGGATGTATGTCTCCTTCCCCCTTGCTGGTTTTGATACCTCAGAATCAGCAACACATTTTACTCACGTATACTTGAAATCTTGTGAGAAGAACAAAGTTGGCTCAAATGTATCAAGTTAGAATCAACCGCTACCGAAACACTCTCTGACTATCTTTACCAACCCTTAATTAGCTATTTGAAGTGATAATTGATGGAGCAAACCCGATATACCAAACTTGAAACTAACAAAGAATTCCCCAAATTTGTTACTTAAGCTTGCACTGTTGATGATCGAAGAACGATGCAGAAGAAAACTCCTAAGTACCCTTATACACTCAACTAAGAGCCAAAGCAAGTACAACACCTCTTGAGACTATCCACATCTGCATCTGCGTGTGACACTGAGCACTACAATGTAACTCCTTGAAGTGATAGCTATAACCCTTGAGAACTACAATGTAACTCCTTACATCGGGTATAACTAGATAATGCTAGTCCCAATCATAAATTTTAAGCACGATCAAGTTATCTTTGAAAGTCATGCATCCAACCAACCCCGACTTCAAGATAAAATAAGATCACGCCTTTGTGAAAGTCAACTTCAATCTCAAATAAGGGATGCCAAATAAACTCCGTGATCACTTGACATTCATTGTCCAAAATCTTATCCGTTTTGACGTTTTAGCTGACATTTTCCTTTATGTTCTTGTGGTTGCTTTATAGATTGCACATTGGAAGGAACAACCATGCGTGATGAAGAGGATTCTTCAGAACCTGGTTCTGGGAAAGGAATGCCAAAGAACGGATCATTATTCATGTGTGCATCTACTATATCATAAGAGTCATTATCAACACCTTAAGGAATAAGTGGAACATTAGGTGTTGAAGGAGAGTCGTATGACCATTTCTTAAATCTCACTCAACATGTAGTTTATTCACCCTTCTCCCCCTCAAAAATTTCATATGACTGCCAACTGCCATTTTTGATTGAACGAGTGAATAAGAATACAATTAACGGCAAGTAGATCCACTTGATAACTGGCAATTTGTTTATTCACCCTTCTCCCCCTTAAAAATTGCATATGATTGCCATTTTTTATTGAACGAGTGAATAAGAATACCATCAATGGTAAGTGACTCCAGTTGATGACTGACATGTAGTTTATTCACACTTCTCCCCCTCAAAAATTGCATTGAACGATGCCATTTTGATTGAACAAGTGAATATGAACATTCTCTAATGAACATTGATCCACTTGATGACTGAATGAGCATGGGAAGAGCATGAAGCTTGTTGATGAGAATGGTCATAAACAAGAAGATTTCTCTTCTTTCGAAGATAAAGCGCACTCAAGCGTACGTGTAATACCTGAAATTCAGATAACTTGTCAAATGACCAAAATACCCCTGAAACAATAAAACTTAAATAAATAACTTATAAAAATTCTGAAACGATTCCAAACATTTGAAAACGAACCATATATGAAACGAATAAATTTCTGGGACAACATTACATTATTTTGAATGTCCAAAAATTATAAAATCACATATACATATATATATGATCCGAATATAATTAATTATATATGTAATATATTTTGTGAAAATCATTTAACTAGATAGATACCAATTAAATAAAGGAAATTATATACAAAATCAAATTACTTTTGTGATAAGTTTCTAGGCCGAAAATCTGGATCACATGCCCCCTCCTAGGTCGGTTAACACAATATAAATACAAAACATAATTTTTGTAAAACTCTATTTTGCCGAAACCCTAAGATCGACTAAACTAAAATCGACCAACCTTCCTACGCGACTTCTGGACCTGAGCAAAGAATTTCTTGGTGTTCCTTGGAGCATTAGCAAGCTATGAAAAATAGGAGTTGGAGTGTCGAAGCTTTGATTCGAACGTGGTGATTTCTTTTGTTCGATCCATACGTACGAGAGGTAGAAATTCCTTGCGACTTATTTTTACGTTCTAAAAATTATCCAGTATTTTTACAATGATCTACATGTCGAATATAACCTAAGAAAAATAATAAACACAAATCATGCATGTTTATTTAGGCGTACGAAATTAAGAGGGTTAAAACAAACTTAATTTGCAAATCATGCTATACGAATTTTATGAGGTGTGACCATAATTTTTACGTGATCTATACTGATGATATAAGTCCAAAAAAATAACCCTTTGATTTGTGGAAGCTTAAATCATGTGTTTTGAATTAATATTGTAATCGGACTTATTGAAAAATAAAAGAAAATAAGAAGAAACCCTAAATCGTGTTAGGGTTAGGGTTTTGTGGGTTGAATCTGAGTAATAAATGCAGTTAATCATTGTGTCATGATGGGTTAATGAGTGGTTAAAGTTAGGGTTGGATTTGGTAAATAAAACATGTATACGATTTGAGATATAAATGACAAGGGCTTGTTTTGCCAACTTTTAAACTTAAAGGTTATTTTTATAATAATAATTAGGTCAGTAAAAGTGTAGGAAAAAATAAACTTGAGGGTCTTAAGTGTAAATATTGAGTAAAAATGAATAAATGATAATTAAGGGTACGATTTGTAATTTATTTAAATGGAGGGACTAAAAATGTAAATTCTGAAAACTTGAAGTTATTTTGCAGTAAATAACATTATAAAGGGTGTCTTATGTAAATTTGAGTAATTATGGGTTTGATATATAATTATTACTAAACTAGGGTTTGAAATATAAGTTTTGTAAAGTTAAAGGACAAAAGGTGTAAATTATGAAATCTGAAGGACCTGAATCGTAATACACATAATTTTGAGGATATGTTCTGTAACTTTGTAATATAAGGTGTTTATTTGGTAAAGACAAATATTATAGGGGTTTGAAACATGAATTATGTAAATGAAGGATTGTTTTTGTAAATTATATAATTAAGCGGTATAAACTGTAAATTGTGAAACTTAAGGGATTAATGTGTCATTCTGAATATAGTGTGTATTAAGTCAGTAACTTAAAGTATTTTCATGATTAAACCTTTGAATTAGATATAGTTGCAATTGAAACCCTAAACTATGTGAACTCGTCATTTAACTTTTGTAACCTGATAAAATGTACCCTATTTCCATAACAATCTTAAGAAGGACTTAACCTAATCTTGATATTGTCAACTTACTAACAATGGAAATATAACTGAAGACCCTTTGGACTTCTGTCTTCTACTCCTTAGGTTCGAGGAAGGAGTAATTTCATCTTGTCAGCTTTTATCTTTGTGTTCTTGCATTCGTCATAAGGTACAGATATTCTGACCTCTTTCAGTAAGGGTCCTTCATTTCTCTTTTCCTTCAGTTCTCATTTTCCCTTATTAGGATTCCCTATACCATTGCTATGTTCCCTGTTCGTTTGTAAACCTTTCATGTGATCTTTGTTTTGTGAACTTTCATAAACCTTGTGTTTGATTTTTGTCTTGAACCCTGAGCTGTGAGCCTTGTTTTGAATCTAATCTAATAGACTGGTTATAAAACTAAATTGATCTTTGGAATATAAACCTTAATCTGTTAAATCATTTAGTTAAACCTAATTGATTTTGAATTGTTCTTAAAACTACTTATGAAACGTTTTGAGAAAAGCTACTTTAAATAAGTAACATCACTTTTACCGAAAGTTACTAAAAGTTTTGGAAGAACATTTTGAAGAAAACTATTTTGTAAGATCAGTTGTGATGAAAACCATTTTTGAAGGATTGTTTAAATGGACTTTTAAATAGAAACCCTTTTTAGATAAACTGTTGGTATAAAACCTTGATCATAAACTTTTGCCACATGCTTTTGAAACATTTGATACAGTTCTTTAATTTGAACTTAACTTTGACATGAAACGTAACCTGATAAATTCTAAGTTTGAACCTATGGTATATAATCTTGAATTGTTGACATGAACCTTTTTGCCATGTACCCTTAGGATATGACCTTTTGATTATTTGATAGTACGCTGACCTTTGACCTATAGATTGATATTACGAGCCAATCACTAGGCATGAGGGTTTCATGTCCATGTCATTGACGCACCTTTGACATGACTCTAGGGCAGTGTTGGTCCAAAAATCGTATATGGATCACTAAGTAGTCTTGAACACCTAGTAGATGGTTAGGATAAATTCGAACCAATCTAAGTGAGAAACCCTAAGTGATTGTTATTGTTAATGCGGAATCTTAACAAGAACAAGTAAGAACACAAGCAGGGATATCACTAACTTCGTATATTGATATTCACTATAATGAATTCGTATAACTCACACACGAACTAACAATCTTTAGGGATCCTTTTATATCACAAGGAAACCCTAGCCGACTCAGAAGATATACACAAATCTTCTATAAAGATACATACACGCATTGTATCTTTTCCTAACATAACTCTAACAGACTTTCCTAACTTCACGACCAGACTTAACTTTACAAGTCAACCAGACTTAAACATGCTACCAGACTTAACATTACATTACCAGACCTAATAACACAAACAGACCTAACTTAGATAAACTACCAGACCTAAGTTGTCTGTTCTTGATTCGTATCATAATTCCCAACAATCCTCCCCTAACTTGATCTTCATGCTCCATGAACTTCAAGTTCTTCTGATTAAGCCTTCTGAGGATTGAATCTTGAACACTTTGAACTGTATTTAGGTCTTGTTCCTTTCTAGCAGCTTGAATCTTGATAAGCTCTTCTGATATGGTCTTTGCAGCAACATTGACTATATGTACATCAATTCATATTAAGTTTCATATCTATTCTCATCACTTCCAGGTGTGTTAACTCCTGTGAGAGGTGAATCATGGAAATTTAATGGATTTGATGTCTCTTTACCAATAGCCATCACTACTGGAGTAGCCAAATTTTTTGGTGTGTAAGACCATGGTACACTGATAACCATATGATTTTTAGCAAATCATCAGCTTATCAACGGATTTGTTAAGTCTTTACCAAAAGCCGTTTGCTTCTGGACTAGTCAATTCTTTGATGGAAAAGCACCTCATCATGGTGAATTGATTACCATTTATGGTTTTTCCACAGCCTTTACCACAAGCCATAACCTTGTGGGCTAGCCAACTCTTCACTTATCTTAGATATGGTGAGTTGAATACCATACAATTTTTGGCAAATTGTCAGCCATAAACGGATTTGAGCAATCTTTACCTGTTAGCCGTTTGCTCAGGATTAGCCAGTCCTTATGTTGATGAGACAAGGTGGAATGATAACCTTTTGATGTGTTAGTGCAAAGCACCTCCACCAAGTGAGAAATTCCAATAGTCTCACTCAACAACTTGTGAAAATTCTTTCAAACACCCATAGGCTACATCCTTCAAAGACTGCTTCTTAATCAAATCCAATAACATCTCATATCCTTCATCCCTTTTACTAGCATACAACTTTTTGCTCATCATTTCCTTGCAAACACTTGATGATAAAGGATATTCCACCTCTGCAAGCATATAAATATCAACATTCTTTAATGAAACACAATGTACCTTGCAGGTATGAAAATATCTCCAGCTGACAATGTTATGCTCTTCAGGAAGTTTCCACACTATATCAGACTCAGTTGGTGGCTCAAACATCACCTTCAAATTTCCCCAAAAGACTCTTTCAAATTCATCTTCAGGTGGATGATCTCCATATTTAATATTCACCAACTGATAAAGTTCTTGAAGATCCTCCCTATTCACATCAATTAAAATTCCAGCAAAATTCATATAAACAATGTCAGAATTATCTTCCCTTATTATTTGATATGCAGACCTCCCACCAGTCATGATAAGTTGATACTTGACAACCTTGGTAGGTTCCTTAGTGCTTTCAATAGTCCCCATTGTGGCTCCTTCAGATGAAGGTTCTTCATCTAATTCCTCTTCAACAACTACTTTCTTGGATTTACTCTTCCTTTCCAAACCTTTTCTTCTTTGAAACACAATAGGCTTAATTACTTCATCTTGCACTTCTTCTGTTGACTTACCAGCTTCAGGTTGTATATCAATCACTTTATCAGGTTCAATGACTAGTTCAGTTTCTTTAGCCTTTCTACCTTGAAAGCAATATTTCTGCACATCATCATAATCAGTAGCTTTGTAACCTTGATCTCTCTCAAATGCCTTGAGATATGCTACTTGTATTTCTTCATATGACTTCCTTTTCATCTGTTCCAAAGAAAGATGCATTGATTCTTAAGATACATCTTCATATCATACTTCTTTTCTGCCATAGACATCTTCTTGGGAATCTTTGATTTCTTCTGAAGCTTGAACTTTTCTAAGAATCCACCCAATGTATCATCATTACTTCTTGCATTTATGAAGTCAGCTAACTGTTTGGCTCGTTCATCAGCAGTTAAACCTTCAATAGTTAGCAGCTCTTCATACTTTGCTCTCACTTCATCATCAACATTGAGCAGCTTAGTAAACTCATCAGATTCTTCAGCCAATTGTCTTGCATAAACTGCATCTAGCATCTTTTGTCTTTCTTCTTCAGCAATATCTTGTGCCTTAATCCTCTCAATTGCAGCCTCAGATGCAAGTTCTTCTCTTGTTTTTCTTTTAGACTTCTTTGGCAATGAAGTTTTCTCCACAACCTGCTTTCCCTTTCTTAGTGCAGATTGTTGTTCTTCATTACCAGAACTAAGTTCATTACCAGACTTTTCTTCACCAGACTTTTCATCAGATAAAGTCCCAAACATTTCAACCTCTTCCTTTCAACAGACAAAATTAACCTTCTTCTTTTCCTATCCTGTTTAATTTTGCCCATTGATTGAGCCAAAGTCTCTGCAACTTCCAGTGTCTCTGGACTAATTGTGGTGACATTATCTTGAACAAGTGGTTCATGAACTGGTGTTTGAAGAGTATTTTCCTGTTCTTGCTCCAAATTCCTCCCCTGTTTGGAAGAATTTTCAGCTTCATCTTCCTCATCATCAAAAGAAACACCCTTTTTCTTCATTGCTACCCCCATTTTCTTTACTTTCTTCACCAAAGTCACATAAGCTTTTCTGAGTGCCTCATTAGACTTTTCCAAAATACCAATCTTCTTTTGTAGTTGAGGAACAATGATAAGAAGATTTTCCACAGTTATGGGATCATGTTCCTCCTCCCTTTCAGGACTTGGAACATTTGGTTGTGGAGGTGAAGATTGTTGGATAGGTGTAGATGATCTTTCAACAGATGGTGAGGGACCTGGTTGAGGTGATGGAATTGGAGAAGACCTAGGTGTAGCAGACCTAGATGATGCTTGGTCTTGTGCTTCATCAGGGTCCACTTGTGCAGCTCCAGAAGTACCTGCATTGTTAGTACCAAGCATAGCAGCAAGCAAAGGTTTGTCTGTCCCTTGAAAACTCCTTTTTAGATTTGCAAAAAGTTTGGGAGTAAAGGCCACACTGATGTAAGGCACTTTATCCTTAGTTTCAAAATTCAAGATCATTTGCAAAAATCTTGGATACATTAAAAATTTTGGGTCCTTAGCATTTTTCACCATTCCTTCAAAAATTAATTTTGAAAAGTTAAATTTCCTTCCAAATGATAAACAGACCAATGCAGAAGCAATTCTGCTTCCAAATTGATCCCATCCACCACTCTTGGGACTTAAACTCTGAAGTAAATGATGTACTAAAAACCTCCACTGAGGTGAAAAATGACTTTTCCAAAAGGTAAAACTTCCATCTGTGGGGTACCCAATGCTATTCAAACCCTCCAAAATATCCTCACTAGACAAATCAAATTCTCCTAAAGCATCATCCAATTGGAGACTGTCCCTAATCGAGGCTTCAGTAATGGTAAAACCATTTTTATCTATGATTGCCCTTAAACATGGTGTCCCATCATCAAGAGTCTCAGAGGTAACCGACCTCCAGAACTGCTTGACAAGGGACTGATAAATAGTAGGATTATGAGTTAATGAATAACAAATGTAAGAACCTTTTAGGAAATCCACAATCTGCTCGAAACCTGCACTTTGATCTGGCTTCTTCAAGAAACCAACTTGATTATGCTTGTCCACAAACTTGATATTAGCCATGGATGAGTTAATGATTTAGGTCTGGTTGACAAGAAAGGTAGGGTTTTGAAAAATATTTGCGTAGAAACAGAGTCGTGAGAAATAAAGATGATTTTAAATTTGGAAGCAAATAAAGAATAAAAGAAGATAAATAATATCAAATTTTAATCTTATATACTTCATAAATATCTTGTTTTACCAAAAATAGTGCAACGGTAATATATTAGTAAAATCTTTATTTACTCTGACCAGATCTAACGGTCATAAAATTAACACTACCCGACCTAAAAGGTCAACCAGGCCGAATCATAAACTTACCAGACCTAACCAAGAGAGTGGACTTACACACTGACTATAGCGAATGCAAGGCTTTGCATCACCTCATTCCAATCTTTTCTGCAAGAATTAGTTGAAACAACAAGAAAGAGGAGACAAAAACCAATTTTTGCAAGACACATGAGCTACCAGATTTAACACTTAAGGTTACCCGATTTAAAAACATGTAAAACTTGTACATTTGCCTCCCCTTAAATGTACATTACCTCCCCTTAAGTGTAAATCTCCCCCTCCTTTTTTTTTTTTTTTTTTTAATCACGAATAAATACTTAACCAAAATAAAGACGAAGGTCAACTTTCCAAAAAATACAATTAATAACTCTTTCCCTGCAAGTATTTACTCATACACCAACCAAGCATTAAAAGACATTAAACCTTGATTTTCCCTATAAAACCACCCATTGTTTTATCATAAAAACCATCACAAACCAAAAGAAAACCTTATAAGCATAATGGATCCATCCAACTTAGAAACCATATAGATTTCATCCGATTCTTCTTGGGATCCAAATGGCTCATCTTCTGATTCATCATCAGGAGGATGGGGTGGATACTTCCCACCAGGGTATTCATCAATCACAAGGAACAAGGCATTGAGAGAATCAACTCTGAAACAATGGCTAGCTGCTTATGACCTTTCTGAAAAGGAACCAGACAATGAAGCACCAAAAACTTCAAGACCAACTCCTCCTTCTAAAGTAGATGATAAAAGTGCTGAAGAAGAAGACCCCTCCAAAGATGATGAAGAGACTTTTCCTTCGAAGATTGTGCCTTCCCTGAGAAGTGGTTCTGTGCCACGTCCCCCACCAAGCAGCGTGATTCTTGCACTTCCATGCCCAAAAGCATGGAATCAGTTTGGTGGCAGAGGAGCCAAGAAGACCATTCCTGACTTCATGGGTAAAGGGAAACAGAAAGTGTAGGTGGTGATGTTTAGCTGGTTTGTGTTAAAGCTTTTGTCTTATGAAGCATTGTAACTTGCATCCTAGAATGCAATTTCTTGTTAATAAATAAAAAGCTCTTTGGTTCTGATGTTTTAATTTTCCACATATGAATTACTTGCAATAGAGAAGAGCTAACAACTGCAAAACAAAGTTAAGCACAAAATACCAAACACACATACTATAGAAAGCAGAAAACGAATTAACTACTGAAAATAAGAATAACCAAGAAGAGTAGCAAGATAAAGAACAAACAAATATACAAACTATACAAAGTTAAGAAAGAAGATCAGTTTTTCTTAACAACCCAGGCCTGAGTGGGCTTGAGTCCTTTCTGTGGAGCAACATACTTATAGGTCTTGTATGAACTTGCTCCAGTGAAACCATGTTTGGACTTATAGGTAAATTCATTTTTAAATGGATTCCAAGCCCAGCACTCAGAGAAATTATCAGCAGAACCCCTACTTGAATCTGTTTGTCTCCTTACAGGTGAATGAGCCTTATAAAAATTATTTCTTTGAAAATTTGCATTCACCTGAGGTTTTTGAAAAGGTTGCTTGGGTCTTACAAAACCAGTGTTCACATTAGGTCTCACAGAATTAACATAACCAGTATTCACTTTAGGCCTCATAAAGTTAACATTTTGCCTATTCAGATTAAAGTTTCTGTAGCCAGACCCAAAATTTGTACTACCAGAATTAACAAAAGAATTAGGTCTGGTAGTGTTATTTAGTTGTACAGGTCTGGGAACAAACTGGTTAGCATGATTAACTCTACTAGCATTATTCCAAACTGGTTTATTTGAACCATGAACCTTATTAACATTCATTCTCTTTTGCTCAGCCTCTCTTTTCATTCTCTTTTCATGGAAGTCACAATCTCTTATTAAATGACTCAAACTTCACACACAAAAGCATCTTTTAGGAGCATAAGTATAACTACTCCTACTTTCTCTGTGAACACTATTGCTTCTAGGTGACTCATTCAATTTAACAGATTCTCTAGGAGTTTTTATGTGATTGACACAACTAGGTTTAACTGTCTCAACCTTTTGTTCAGTCACTACAGGTTTAGTAACAACAGGTTCACACTTCTCAACAACCTTAGGTTCAGGATTCTCTTTTTCCTCATTGTTTGACTCAGACTTAGAGTGATCAGAGGAACCATCAATAGATCCTTCAGAGTCATTGGATTGACAAGAAGAATATCTACTGGATTTGTCCTCTGAGGTAGTTGGTTCAGGCACTTGAGGACCTTTCTTACCATACAAAAGAGTGAATCATCCAACTCTTCCTTTTCAAGAGGAGTATAGTCATCACTCAAAGGTGGTGGTACTCCCTTAAAGTCACCAGTCTTAACAAACCTATTATACAAAGGCTTATCAGCATAGTCCTCTTCTCTATTCTTAAATATAGCCCTATTCTCATTTTCCTCATATCCTAAGCCACATTTTTTATTTGACTTAATTTGAGAATCCCAACACTTAAACAGGTTATTATTTGAACTGTTCCATTGATCTACCCTTTTTCTCAGCTCATCCCTTTCCTTCTGAATTTTAAGCCCTAATTGTCTATACCTTTTAAGCTTTTCATCTTGTTCGTATATCTTATTAGCTTGAAAGTATAGTTTTTCATTTAAAGCAGCATGTTGGTTTTGAAGGGTGACCTTTTGTGCCTCTAAAGTTTTTACAGCATTTTTATGTGCTAATAAATTTACTTCTAGATCACCTATTTGTTCTTGCTGCTCATCACACAAAGCCTTAACATGATTATATGAGTCAGTACATAATTTAGAGCATAATGATACCTCATTACCAATGGCCATGAGAGCATGATCAGACTCCTCATTTACTCTTGGATGCTCACCCCAATTGACTCCTCCAGCTTCCATTGTCAGCAGGCTCATCTGATTCTTTTCCATCTTCCCATCTTCAACTCTTTTCTCATCAGCAGACTTCTTCTCTGGACAATCTCTTGAAAAATGTCCATGCTTGTGACAGTTGTAGCATTCAACAGTCCTCTTTGTGTATCCCACTGGTGATTTGTTGTTGAAGTTGATAGTCCTACCATATTGCTTCTGAAATCGTTTGACCCTTAAAGCAACCATGGCAATGTGCCATTTTATGTCCATCTCCTCAACTTCAGCATCATTAATCTGTTCAAGGTCTTCACTAATAAAGCTTTCATCTTCCGTTTGATTGGCAAAGAAAGAATGTATCACCTCATCAGTAAAACTTGAAGCAGACCTTTCACTTGAAGGAGTTTCATAGTTACCAGACCTAACACCACCAGATCTAACCTTGTAAGTACTGCTTTTGTTTTGAGACACAAAAGCAACATTTGATGAACTGGTTGAAGCCTGAGTGTTGTTACTGATGTCCCTTTCAAACATCCTAAGATTATTGTATAGGTCATCAGGTGTCATAGAATCTACTTCCTCCTTAATCCTCATCGCCACAGATACATTGCCCCATTCTGATGGTAAAGATCTAAGGAATTTGTGATTTGCATCCTCATTTGAGACTGCTGCACCATGAACTTCCAGTTGTGTTAACAGATGTTGAAATCTGTCATAGCCCTTCTCCAAACCTTCAGTCTTTGAAACACTGAATGTTTCAAATTGCTGTTTAAGAACAGCCTTTTGCATCTTTTTGGAGTTAGCATTACCTCCAAATCGTTTCTTGATAGCTTCCCACATCTCCTTAGCATCAAGAATGCCATGAAACCTTTGTAGATGCTCCTTAGGAATAGCCATAAGAAGCAAGGTTCTGGCCTTCTTTTCCTTCTCCACAGCCCTAATCTCCTCAGCAGATACTGGTGGCATTATTCTGAGCTGCCCATCATTCCCTTGTGAAATTCTCTTCTTAGAATTTCCCTTTTGAATCACCTTCCATACATCGCTATCAATGTATTCCAGATAATGTTCCATCTCCATGGCCCATATATCATACTCTTCTCTCTTCAGTAATGGAAGTTTTATGTTTGAGATTGTGGTTGTGGAAGGGATGGGTTGTTGTTGTGATTGGGAGTTACTGGTATCGGTTTTTCCTTCATCTTCATGGTTTGATTTCTCATCCTCACTGTTATGGATTGAGAAAGTTTCAGTGAAAACAGGCTTATCGAATTCAGACATTTTGTAGGGTGATTTGAGTGAGAATTAGGTTTTTGAGATTTAGTGTTCTTCGAATTCAGAGTCTCTCCCTTGCTCTGATACCACTTGTTGGTCCAAAAATCGTATATGGATCACTAAGTAGTCTTGAATACCTAGTAGATGGTTAGGATAAATCCGAACCAATCTAAGTGAGAAACCCTAAGTGATTGTTATTGTTAATGCGGAATCTTAACAAGAACAAGTAAGAACACAAGCAGGGATATCACTAACTTCGTATATTGATATTCACTATAATGAATTCGTATAACTCACACACGAACTAACAATCTTTAGGGATCCTTTTATATCACAAGGAAACCCTAGCCGACTCAGAAGATATACACAAATCTTCTATAAAGATACATACACGCATTGTATCTTTTCCTAACATAACTCTAACAGACTTTCCTAACTTCACGACCGGACTTAACTTTACAAGTCAACCAGACTTAAACATGCTACTAGACTTAACATTACATTACCAGACCTAATAACACAAACAGACCTAACTTAGATAAACTACCAGACCTAAGTTGTCTGTTCTTGATTCGTATCATTATTCCCAACAGGCAGGAGAGTGATGACCTGTTCCATCCCTTATTTATTAATTTGCTATGGCCATTATATTATGATTATTGATTTATCTGTGGGGCGTATGGGTGCACTCTAGATTTGACCTGTTAACTGTATATGTTATTTGTTTATTGTTATACTTATCTGGTGACTGATGGTGTGTGCGATACACGTCTTTCACATATCTGGGAGCTAGCTACTCTATTTAGTTTCATTTACAAAGATATGATATGGTTTGTGTCTGGGCTCGTGATAGATTTATGTTTTCCTTATCTTATGAAATTCCTTATTACTCGTTCTATTTCTTTTCCTTTGTCTTAAATCTTGTTGTTCTTAACATCTCATTTCTACACCTTGATTTATCGGTATGACGTGTATTCTAGATTTCTTTCGTTCTATTCCCTATTATTGTTTTGTTACCTTTATATCTGTTCACTGAGCTCTCGTAGCTCAGCCGCATTTCTTTTCCTGCGGCAGGTATTAGTAGGAAGCTGGGAATGAGAGAAGAATGTATCTTTGGACTTAGAAGTTGGATAGCTATGCTGGATATAGAATTGGACTGAAGATAGTATATTATTAGAAATAATGTTTTGGGAAGTATTCATTTGTAACCCCATAGATTCTAGTATTTTGATTATTATCCTTTGAGATTTTTGTATTAATGAAAATGTATGCTTGGTTTGTTCTGATGTGGATCCATTGTTGTGATATCTTTACCCTTGTCGGGTCGGGGTGTTACAATTTATGGTATCAGAGAGACAGGCTGCGATTCGTAATACACTTACCCTTGACCTGTGTAAGTAGGACCACTAAGTTTTCCCTGTAAGTGCTCGTAGGACAACCTTTGAGAATATATTTTAGGATTTTTCCCTATAGGAACTTAAACGCTGACCGGTGAGGATTTGGGTAGACATTAGGATTTTGTTTTGTCGTTCCATTCGTACTTGTTCTCCATATTTCGTTAATCATCTTTGAAATCGTTCAGACGGTGAAATCTCACGCGTTTTTTAAAATTTTGAGTTATGAGTAGTCTTTCGATTCCCATCGAGTTCTAGTACTTAGTATCATTTGTGTCATTTTTAGTATGGCACCTCCAGCACGCAACAGGTATCGTTGGACAACCGTTTTCGCTACAGGCCAGAGAAGAATTGGTAATTTGAAGATGGACCAACAAAAGGATGCTGATTCCTGCTAGCATGTGTCCCTGCCGGATTGAAGAAAAGTTGACTGTGGTTAATATAAATGGAGCAGAAGTACATGTGCACGAGACGAAAGTGATTGATAAAGACGGAGTAGTGACTAAGTACCTGGGAAGGTGTCCCAAGTTCGTAGAAGAGGGAGGAGTAGTGAGGGCAGAGCCTCACAATTTGTATGGATTCGTGGACGACATAGGAGATGAAGGAAGGAACCCTGAAGATGGTTTTGCGAGACAACCACTGCCACAACCTGAAGGAAACCGAAACGGATGGCTTAGCGAGGAGGATGAAGTGGATTCGGATTTGGAGTCCACTGCAAGTAACGTGATCTAGACGTAGGATGAGAGCTCGAGCCATTTGTGAGTTATTTTATCTTAGGTTTCTTTTGACATTTATATTGTACGGATTCATTTGAATTGTGGGTTTTCCCCAAGTATTTAATAATAAGGCTTGAGCAAATTTTTGGAATAAATTATGTTGATATGTGTCTATCATGTTTCTCAACCTTCTAAGTAGGTCAAGCTCACCTTGGCTGTGAACGCCCGAATTGATTTTCCCCCGGCTACCTTGGTTTTTGGCATCCATTAGAAATACCTCCTTAGAAATTCTAGTACAGAAGTCTCTTAGAACCCATTTCGTGCACTAAGGAATGAGCCACATCTTGAGAGTTATTGGGCACCCTGAGTTTCTAAATAAAATTCTTAGATGAATCACCAAGCTGATCACCGAAGCATGAAGTAGAAATTGACAGGTTACTGAGAGAATATTCTAGTCACCCAGTGAAGGTGTCTCTCAAATGGGTTCGGGATCATATAGATTGATTTGTGCAACCAGGAAGAGCAACAATCGAAGACCGGGAAGTAAGTTTGTTTACCTATATCTTCCGGGCGTATTTTAGTTCTGTTCGCGATAAAGAAGGATGGTGGTTGAAGATAGCAGAACCGTATTATCATTAGAAACCAATATTCCTCCACCCTGAAACGAGTAGGTGCTTGTTAATTTTAGAGCGTGAAGTTCTTTCAAGAGACTAATTAACTTTAGTTGAAATCGCTTTCCGGATCCACAAACGACTGTTATGATGATTAGTAACGCTAATGGTATTGGTTAAAGCTCTGGCTGCTTATAAAGTTGGTAATTAGGTTTCCGCGTGCCTACTGGGACAAATGGTCATTGTATGACTTAATAGTACGTCCGGAGACGGGAAAGAGCATGTTAGAAATTCACATTACCCCATCATATTTCAAGAAGAACTGTAGAAGCTTGAAGGACCAAACACAAGTTCCAATTTTGGTTTCACTTTCCGATTGATGGACTGATCAATATAGATTAACCGGACTGGAAGGGATTGGATGTATTACATGAGCGGGTTTTTGGAAAAGACCCTTTGTGGTTGGGAGAAAATTTATTCTATGAAGGCCGAAGATTTTGGCGACTAACTTTTACCCCGTTGACTTACTTAAGTTCATAATAAGATCCTTGAATGAGCTAAATTACTAGAAGCATTCCTGTTCGTGTTCATTTTCTTATGTTCGGTGATGAATTTGTTTTGAGAGGTTTTAGCAAATGATGAATGATTGATACGTCTGATAGGCATTCCGAGAGTTTCGTTAACTCTTTCTAGTGATTCGTTCTCCACTTAGTTAGAGTATTTAATTTTGATAACCTCTGAGACCGTAGGAAGACTAGGTGGAATAAGATAAGTTAGTTTGTACACGGCTTGGGAATCTAGTATGACCATCATGAGGGTATATTTATATGATGCCAGTATTATGACGCCTGGCCAACGTGATAATACTTACATCATATAACGCGCACTTATTGTGGTCATCGGTTATTTCAAGAAGTGCCTTAGAACTTTAGAAGTCCTGATAACTGTTTGAGATTATCCGCATTAGTGAGACCTTAAGTTCATCCGAAATGTACGTGTAATTTGCTTTCATCGTTAGGTAAATCGACACGTCTGAGTTCTCGTCACGCATTTTGCTCACCTCTAAGAATTTTGGTAATAAAATTAAGTCCAATTATAGAACTTCTACCATTAGATGGTATCGATAATCTATTCCATACGTTCTACTCTGACTTGTCAAGTCAAATCCTGGGGATTACCCATCAGTCAAAATTCCATGTATTTCCTGTGTCTTTTTCGAGAAGATCCGATTATCATTCGTTACGTTCGATATACCTTTCTTTCGATTTGAATCCAGTATAATTTTGCCTTTTTAGGAAGCCGAAGTTCAACCGATATTATAGAGTCATAGAAATCAAGTTTTCATATTCCGTTCCAAAGTCAGTTATGTTTCCATTCCGTTTCACGTCAATTTTCGAGGACGAAAAATTTTTTTAGAGGGGAAGAAGTTGTAATACCTGAAATTCAGATAACTTGTCAAATGACCAAAATACCCCTGAAACAATAAAACTTAAATAAATAACTTATAAAAATTCTGAAACGATTCCAAACATTTGAAAACGAACCATATATGAAACGAATAAATTTCTGGGACAACATTACATTATTTTGAATGTCCAAAAATTATAAAATCACATATACATATATATATGATCCGAATATAATTAATTATATATGTAATATATTTTGTGAAAATCATTTAACTAGATAGATACCAATTAAATAAAGGAAATTATATACAAAATCAAATTACTTTTGTGATAAGTTTCTAGGCCGAAAATCTGGATCACATGCCCCCTCCTAGGTCGGTTAACACAATATAAATACAAAACATAATTTTTGTAAGACTCTATTTTGCCGAAACCCTAAGATCGACTAAACTAAAATCGACCAACCTTCCTACGCGACTTCTGGACCTGAGCAAAGAATTTCTTGGTGTTCCTTGAAGCATTATCAAGCTACAAAAAATAGGAGTTGGAGTGTCGAAGCTTTGATTCGAACGTGGTGATTTCTTTTGTTCGATCCATACGTACGAGAGGTAGAAATTCCTTGCGACTTATTTTTATGTTCTAAAAATTATCCAGTATTTTTACAATGATCTACATGTCGAATATAACCTAAGAAAAATAATAAACACAAATCATGCATGTTTATTTAGGCGTACGAAATTAAGAGGGTTAAAACAAACTTAATTTGCAAATCATGCTATACGAATTTTTTGAGGTGTGACCATAATTTTTACGTGATCTATACTGATGATATAAGTCCAGAAAATAACCCTTTGATTTTTGGAAGCTTAAATCATGTGTTTTGAATTAATATTGTAATCGGACTTATTGAAAAATAAAAGAAAATAAGAAGAAACCCTAAATCGTGTTAGGGTTAGGGTTTTGTGGGTTGAATCTGAGTAATAAATGCAGTTAATCATTGTGTCATGATGGGTTAATGAGTGGGTAAAGTTAGGGTTGGATTTGGTAAATAAAACATGTATACGATTTGAGATATAAATGACAAGGGCTTGTTTTGCCAACTTTTAAACTTAAAGGTTATTTTTATAATATTAATTAGGTCAGTAAAAGTGTAGGAAAAATATAACTTGAGGGTCTTAAGTGTAAATATTGCGTAAAAATGAATAAATGGTAATTAAGGGTACGATTTGTAATTTATTTAAATGGAGGGACTAAAAATGTAAATTCTGAAAACTTGAAGTTATTTTGAAAAAATAACATTATAAAGGGTGTCTTATGTAAATTTGAGTAATTATGGGTTTGATATATAATTATTACTAAATAGGGTTTGAAATATAAGTTTTGTAAAGTTAAAGGACAAAAGGTGTAAATTATGAAATCTGAAGGACCTGAATCGTAATACACATAATTTTGAGGATATGTTCTGTAACTTTGTAATATAAGGTGTTTATTTGGTAAAGACAAATATTATAGGGGTTTGAAACATGAATTATGTAAATGAAGGATTGTTTTTGTAAATTATATAATTAAGCGGTATAAACTGTAAATTGTGAAACTTAAGGGATTAATGTGTCATTCTGAATATAGTGTGTATTAAGTCAGTAGCTTAAAGTATTTTCATGATTAAACCTTTGAATTAGATATAGTTGCAATTGAAACCCTAAACTATGTGAACTCGTCATTTAACTTTTGTAACCTGATAAAATGTACCCTATTTCCATAACAATCTTAAGAAGGACTTAACCTAATCTTGATATTGTCAACTTACTAACAATGGAAATATAACTGAAGACCCTTTGGACTTCTGTCTTCTACTCCTTAGGTTCGAGGAAGGAGTAATTTCATCTTGTCAGCTTTTATCTTTGTGTTCTTGCATTCGTCATAAGGTACAGATATTCTGACCTCTTTCAGTAAGGGTCCTTCATTTCTCTTTTCCTTCAGTTCTCATTTTCCCTTATTAGGATTCCCTATACCATTGCTATGTTCCCTGTTCATTTGTAAACCTTTCATGTGATCTTTGTTTTGTGAACTTTCATAAACCTTGTGTTTGATTTTTGTCTTGAACCCTGAGCTGTGAGCCTTGTTTTGAATCTAATCTAATAGACTGGTTATAAAACTAAATTGATTTTGGAATATAAACCTTAATCTGTTAAATCTTTAGTTAAACCTAATTGATTTTGAATTGTTCTTAAAACTACTTATGAAACGTTTTGAGAAAAGCTACTTTAAATAAGTAACATCACTTTTACCGAAAGTTACTAAAAGTTTTGGAAGAACATTTTGAAGAAAACTATTTTGTAAGATCAGTTGTGATGAAAACCATTTTTGAAGGATTGTTTAAATGGACTTTTAAATAGAAACCCTTTTTAGATAAACTGTTGGTATAAAACCTTGATCATAAACTTTTGCCACATGCTTTTGAAACATTTGATACAGTTCTTTAATTTGAACTTAACTTTGACATGAAACGTAACCTGATAAATTCTAAGTTTGAACCTATGGTATATAATCTTGAATTGTTGACATGAACCTTTTTGCCATGTACCCTTAGGATATGACCTTTTGATTATTTGATAGTACGCTGACCTTTGACCTATAGATTGATATTACGAGCCAATCACTAGGCATGAGGGTTTCATGTCCATGTCATTGACGCACCTTTGACATGACTCTAGGGCAGGAGAGTGATGACCTGTTCTGTCCCTTACTTATTAATTTGCTATGGCCATTATATTATGATTATTGATTTATCTGTGGGGCGTATGGGTGCACTCTAGATTTGACCTGTTAACTGTATATGTTATTTGTTTATTGTTATACTTATCTGGTGACTGATGGTGTGTGCGATACACGTCTTTCACATATCTGGGAGCTAGCTACTCTATTTAGTTTCATTTACAAAGATATGATATGGCTTGTGTCTGGGCTCGTGATAGATTTATGTTTTCCTTATCTTATGAAATTCCTTATTACTCGTTCTATTTCTTTTCCTTTGTCTTAAATCTTGTTGTTCTTAACATCTCATTTCTACACCTTGATTTATCGGTATGACGTGTATTCTAGATTTCTTTCGTTTTATTCCCTATTATTGTTTCGCTACCTCTATATCTGTTCACTGAGCTCTCGTAGCTCAGCCGCATTTCTTTTCCTGCGGCAGGTATTAGTAGGAAGCTGGGAATGAGAGAAGAATGTATCTTTGGACTTAGAAGTTGGATAGCTATGCTGGATATAGAATTGGACTGAAGATAGTATATTATTAGAAATAATGTTTTGGGAAGTTTTCATTTGTAACCCTATAGATTCTAGTATTTTGATTATTATCCTTTGAGATTTTTGTATTAATGAAAATGTATGCTTGGTTTGTTCTGATGTGGATCCATTGTTGTGATATCTTTACCCTTGTCGGGTCGGGGTGTTACAGTACGCCTTTCTTTTCTTTGAGGAACAGGGCCTGGAGTGTTTTCAGCAGACACCATTATGTTGAAATTGAGCCCCGAGGCTTGAACTGCAGTGTTCAAACATCATTGTCGTTGAAGAGTGAGGCTTGAACTGATGTGTTCAAACGTCATTGTCGTTGAAGATCGAGGCCTGAATTGATGTGAACAGACGTCATTGTCGTTGAAGAACGAGGCCTGAACTGATGTGAACAGATGTCATTGTCATTGATGTTCATCAAGCTTGAATTGCTTGAACCCCTAATTCCTGAGATATCAGTCTTTTCGGCACCTAAACCCTGAGTATTTCCTTAATAGGAGTGAACGATGTACCCGCACTTAAGTAAAGACTTCCTGCATTGACATTAAGAGTTTGTTTGCATGTATATGGGTTAGTGATATCAGCATTTAAACCATTTGGGGTTTCACTGTCAACCTTGGTTCTGCACTCAGTGAACATCTTTCTAATAGGTATCCATCTAAGACCAACAATCTTAAAAATTCTATCCGTCGGAATCCACCTAAGACAAGATCTAGGAGTGTTTGGTTTCTCATGCACAGTGAAAGACTTGTTGGGAGAAAACCTTTGTCCTATAGCAATCTGCCTACCAGGTTTCTGAATATACTTCTTTGGTTCTACAGGCTTGTTGTTGTTTCTAGTCTTAGTGGATTGAACCTTAGCACGAGTATTTACTTCCTTTAGGAATTTTGTTACACACTTATCATGATTCGCCTTAAAAACACATTTCTGACAAGTTGAGCAAACAAAGTGTTTGGATTCAGAGAAAGATCTAGAATTCTTAGAGTGATCAGCTACGGGAATCACATTAATCGATATGCAACTACTATTAGAAGCCGGCAAATTCCTAGTCTTTTCATGTGTGTTTTTCTTAGCATCCTCTAGGTTGTGATTCTGAACACTGTTTTTATGTCTAACATGTTCTTTTGGTGTCACAAATGACACACGCTTTGAACTAATCCTAGAAGAGCTAGAGGAACTCATGTGATGAGGTTTTGAAAACGTATATTCCATTTCCTTAGGTCTAGACTGTGAAGTGACTAGTTTTGACAAAACTTGTTTCAAATCAACTTGTGAGGCAAACCGTGGTTTTGAAGATATTGGTCGTTCAGATCTAAACACATTCGGTTGTCTAACAACTGATTGGTTTCTAAGTGGTGGTTTCCCCAAGATTGATCATTTTGCAAACTTAGTGTTCACACTATTTCCTGTCAATTTTCTTAACTCGTTTTTCAACGCTGCAATTGTAAAACCCTTTTCCTGAAGTTGAGTTTTGAATTCATCATTTTTTGCAATCAAAGAAGTTGTTTGTTCTGTAGTCTTAGTTCTTGTTTCTTTGATAGAATCATACAGGTCTTTGTAATGTTTTTCACAGCATCATTTTCCTTAAGTAATTTAGCCACTTTAAGTTCCAATTCGATGTTTCTTGTTTCAATTGCATCAATGTCATGTTTAACCTTGGCTTCATTACTTTTCTCATGCATATTAATTCGATTTTTCAAATTGTTGATCGTTAAGTTTTTGGCTTGTAGCTGAGCTTTCAAATTGTTTGTCTCAAAAAATTCACGAAATTCAGAAAATTCCGGATTATTACATGGTTTGTTAGTTTGTAGACTTTCTTCCTTTTGTTGTATTGATATTTCAACTGAAATACAATGTTTTTCAAGATGTAAGAATCTGTTTGAAATTTCATTATAAACTTCTTTTTCAACGATATCATTCGTTTTGAAAAGCTAAACCTTAACCAAAGGACTTATAACTTGATCATGTTCAACATCCTGGTCAATTTCTCCCCCCTTATGACTCATATTTGTTAAATCAGGAGTGGTATTGCTATCAGCCTTTTCTAATAGATATGTGTCATAAACAGGTTCAGATTGATCAGTATGTTGTTGTTCACTAGCAAGAACAATATGTTGAACAGTTAAATGTACCTCAGCAAATGGCACTTGGTCATTTACTGGTCTGATATCAGCATCCACACCATGTGTGATATGAGTCACATAACTGCTGCTTGTATCATGCTTATCTGACTTTGTCCCACTGCATTTTGTGACAACTGAACTAGCACCCAGTGCTTTACTCGAAACAACCTTAATCTCTCTTGATTGCATCCGACTTTCATTCATCTTGATTTCATACTTTAGTTTGTTTTGTGCTCTTTCCTCAATGTACTTCTTAACATTATCCATGTGTTGGAGTAATGTTTCTCTGAACATGTTAACTTCAATTCCAGTGTAATCAGTAAAACACTTTTCTGTCATTTGACTGCCATAATCCCAAGTGTATTGTGAATTGATGAAAACTTGAAGTTGTTTGTTGATCACCCGAAGAGCAGCCATGGATCCAATTTCATGAAATTCTTCTTTGTCAAGTTGTTGTTCTAGTTGATCTAAGTTCAGGAACATAGTGCCTATGAAAGTATGAACATCTTGACCAAAGAGCGATGCAAATGCTCGTTCGAATCCTCCCATGGATCCAGGTCTTTCTGAGAGAACCTTGAGATGTGAATGAAGTAGTCAAAAGCATTCTATGCAACTTTCCTTTGCATCATCGTGCAATTGTTGTGGCTGATGCAACACTCTCTCTTGCGAATTCGAGCACAAAGATTCTATATTAGCAATATCAGAATCAAACACGTTTATTTGTTGTACAGGGTTGGAAGTCTTATGTTTATCGTACATGTCGTACAACTTGAGTACCTCAGATATGAAAGAATCTGAAGTAGTAAACATGATGTAAACGTGCACGGGATTTTACAATTCTATGATTTAGACCGAGAAATAGATTCTTTCGCGGGATTTTACAAAAATCAAGAATAAATCATGAAATGATAGTGATTACTTGAATGTGTTATGATGACAGTTTGGTAGACTTGGTAATCTGTTGTTTAGTTGTGATTTGGTTTGGTTGATGCAAGTTATTATGGTGAAATTTTGGTCTGAAAATTTAAAACCTCAATAACTTCATTTTGGAGCGATTTCAGGCTTCAAAAGTTAGGTTGAACGAATAAATAATTCTACGTGTCCTTCTCCTCGGTCTCATGGTCGTTTTGACAGGTAATTCGCTGAAAACGGAGTTACGGTTCAAAAGTTATGACCGTTTGAAGTTTTGACGTAAAAAGTCAACTTTGGTCAAACCGCAGAAACCTCAAAACGCAGAGACCTCAAACCGCAGTACCACAAACCGCGGCAGATTATCACAAACCGCAGAAGACTCAAACCGCAATACCACAAACCGAAGAAAACTCTAACCGCAGAGTAACCTCAAACCGCAAACGTCAAACCACAGCACTGAACGACAAACCAAAATACTGGTCAAACCGCAATACTGGTCAAACCGCAGGACTGGTCAAACCGCAGAAAAGCTAAACTGCAGAAGGTTAAACCGTAATAAGTCAATCCGCAATACCTCAAACAGCAAGAAGTCAAACCGCAGGACAAAACGACAAACCGCAAAGGACAAGAATCACAAAGCTCAGCCGCTAAAGGACAACCCGTCACTATCAGTACTTTTTGTCGTATTTCTCGTAATAGTTAGAATCCAAACCGCAGTCAGAGATTTTTGCCAAACCGCAACCAACAATTTCCCAAATAACTCAAACCGCAACCACGAATCCTTGAACGAGAGACAAACCACAGCGAAGAAAACTCGTCCGAATGTCAAACCGCAGCCAAGAAAAACTTCAAATCTTCCACTAACTGACACGAACAAGGTTGTATATTATCAAGGAAGATGTAAGACAATTTTATGAACATGAAAGTACAAGTTTCTCACGAATTTAACCACAAACAAGGCTCAAACCAACGATTTAGCCACCTTTTTATACGAACCAAAAAACAATACAAAAAGTGCCAAAAACATACCATAAATCCAAGAATATGCACTCATACGAACCTAACCCTGGCTCTTGATACCAATTGTAGCATATTCATAACATATAACACATACAAAGTGAGATCTTGGCCGATTTGTTTAGAGAGTTTTAGAGAGAGAAAGATAGTTGGGAACTTTAGACAGAGAAAGTGAAGAGATTAGATTAATATTGTGAGAAGTTCCAACCCTTCCCTTGTGTGGGAAGGGCTTTATATAGTACATGCATAGGTGCCCTGAGTGGGCTGTGGAGTGAGTTGACAGAGGGTAAAGACCCGACCTACTCCACGATTACTTTAATAACTAAACTATTACTAATATTACTAATAATCCTACGAGCTAGTTAATACAAACAGATACTCGGGGTGACCGAGTCTTCACATGAATATTTGTATTCCTAACAGGTGTCTGGGAAGAGATGTGGGTACTCACTACAGATTTGGGTCTCACCAGGCTGTTTAAGGATTTTTTTCTTTGTTGGTGGGAGGGTACCCAGGTTGTCTGCCATTGTTTTTCCCCTTTTTGTGATTCGGTGTTGTACATGTTCTAATTTAGAGTGGTGGAAGGGCATGATGACTGGTTTTCAAGGTTTGATCTGGACTTGGGTGCTTATCCCTCTCATAGTATTGGATAAAATCTTGTTTGAAAACTTTATTTGAGTAAGTCTTTATACGAATTTGACCAAAATAACTTTCCAACAATTTCACAATCCTTAACAAAAGTTTGATAAAGTTTGAGCAGAAAATTTTTACGCATCAAAATGAGTGTTTTAAAAGGATATCACTACGGATTCCATATTCAATTTGTCTTAACTGTACAAAAAGGTAGTAAATTAAATGCTTTCCAGGTGAGTGGATAGTTCACCGGGTGATTGCAAAAGAGTTTATAAAACGATTTGTAAAACAGTTTATAAGGTAATAGGAAACAATTTATTATTAGCAAAATAATAGCAAACTGTAGTTTAGTTTGTGATATAGTAGTAAGGTAACAAATCGGTTTACAAAATAACTTGTGAAATGACTTGTAAAATAGTTTATAAAACGAGAACTATTCGTTGTTTACAAAATAGTTATAAGGTTAAAGTTCTTGATTTTAAAGATTTAAAATTTTGTAGGGTGACCGCGATATATTTTGTAGAATAATCGAAAAACAGTTTGTATGGTGTTAGTGACATGGTTTATTATTTTATGAGAGGGTAGCAAAAATAAATAATATTCCCGAAGGACGAGAGGAAAGTCTGGTGATTATCCTAAGGAACGCGGGTCAGGTTATTCCTTAGGGTCTTAAGGTTTCTGTCGGTCATAGAATTTTCATCGAATAGGGAGTTTGGCAAGTTCAGGGTACGACCCTAAAGGAGAACGTTGATTGCGACTAGCCATCAGTCGGCTGTCTCAGTAGTGTACTTAGTACTTAATGTGGAAGGTACGACATCGGTTGAGGGTAGGGTTTGAGGTGGAGGTGATTGTAACAAAATCACAACAAAACAAAGCTGAATAGCAATTTTAAATCCGGAATGAGGTCCAAATTCAACCATAGCCAAAACCGATTCCAAACGCTCCAATAAGCTCAAACGGGCTTACTACGATCTCGAGGAGTTACAAATAAGCAACTCGAATTTAGACGGTGCTAATCGGGTCTAATCGACCTGATGCAAATCACGGTTAGACGGCAGCAACCGGAATTCCAGATGAATGGAGAAGTATAGTGGTGCCGGGTGTATTACGGTTTGTAAGGTGTTGTGATGCCAGTGTGTTGTGTATAGATGTGAATGTTTATGCTATGCAATGATTATGTACACACAAAAAAAATTTTGAGACTTTCAAAAATCAAGTGAAAATTTATCTGGGCATAACTTCTAGTATAACCACTCCAAGTATTGCAAAATTTACCTCTGAGTCGGACATAGGTGATCAGGCTATGTCCCACTGTCCCTAGTCGAATATAGGTGATCAGTCTATATCCAACCGAGGTTCAATAAATTTTGAAATACTTAGCTCAGTTACACCAGTCATATATGTCACAAATGGTAATTTTCACGTTATTAATTAATATTAAATGGTTATTTATTATTTTTAAGCTGAGCATTTCTATGCGCGTTTGCATGTTTCTGAGTATTTTTGAGCATTTTTGGGAGCTGTCCCGCATACTGTAGCTTACAGTCACTGCAGAAAAAGTATATTTTTGTCAGTAAGCATAAATTATTCTATTTCTGATAATTACTGACAAGTTTCGTAATTAACTGAGAGCTTTCTCACATTTTTCTGAAAAGCAACCGCACACGCGTACCGACAGCACAGTACACATGGTAGCAGTCAAATAAATATTTTTTTGAGTCAGTAATAATATTTTATTACATTTTTGACAAAAACGTGGATAAAAACTTTATTTACGTATACGTGTCCAAAAACGTCTAACCGGGACTTTACGGTCACGTTTAAGCTCAAACCGACACACGATACACCAACGAGAGGTAAAAATATTTTCCCTCCCCCTAATACTTGTCCATACCCGGCCTTAGGTAATACTTCACCACTAGGTTCCAAAAACTACCCACTAACTTCATTTTTATCTTATAAATATTACTTATTACCCTAAATGTTACTCACAACAAAACACTTATCCATAATACTCTCACCAACATTCCTTGATCATTTTTCTTCATCAATATACACGGCTCTAACTAAATCTCCAAGATCCATCATTTTTCTTTGAAGTTCAAGTAAATTAGAGTGTATATTCATGAGTTTCGGGTTATTTGTAACGTGGTTTGGGTAAATTTGGTGAAAATTGGGTTGTTCTTGGTCCTTTTTACCCCACGTTAACATTAAAGCATTGTAAGGAATCATCATAACTTTTCTAATCTTGTTGATTTCATGTTCATTTTTTGTCTAATGATGTTAAAAATTGTTAAATGTATATATTTTGTTAAAATGGAAAAAGCTAGGGCTTGTATTTATTAAAAAGTGCTCGACCTAGATGAAGTTTTTGAACAAATTAGAGTATTTCTTGCTTGTGTGGTAAATCTTGTTACATATGGTGCTAGTTTGATGATACAAATGTGATTAATGTTAATTGCGCGAGAATAAGGCAATTACATTTTTATGGTTATATATATGGATCGGCTAGAATAAAAATTACAAAATTATTGGAGTTTTGAAAAACATAAAATTTTGGCTCAAGTGGTGAAATGGTGGAACTAATGCTTAAAAGTTTATTTTGAATAGCTTATTGAGTAAGCCATAACTAATTGAGTTTAGCTTATAAAAATGTGAAAATGGTTCGAATGGTGTATTATGGGTCGAACACAATAAAATTTGGTCATATTTGACTTTTTGACTTAATAACTTATTTATAAGAGCTTAATTGATATTATTAAAATTCGTTACGTTACTAATATTTACTAATTATCAATAATGGGCTAAAAATGTATTTTGGGCTAAAAATGTTATACGTGGACTGTTGGGCCGAGCCCAACATGAAGATGGTCACTTTTGACTTTTTTTTTACCAAACGGATTAACGAACGTGTTAAATGATTTTTAAAAACGCGACGATATATATATATATATATATATATATATTATATATATATATATATATATATATATATATATATATATATATATATATATATATTAACTAAAAAGGGCCTTGGACTAGAATTAATAATTTTGAGATTATGGGCTTTCGGTGGCAGTTGGGCCAAGCCCAACCCAACTCGTCACAGTTGACTTCTTTTGACCAAATGTGGTGACGAATGTGTTAAAATTATTTTTAGCAAACTAACGATATATATGTCGTAAATTAAAAAGGCTAAATGGTTCGGACTAAATATGAACTATTGGGCTTATTTAATAAATTTCGGCCCAATGAGTAAGCCGGATGACAAAAATGACTTTTGAAATATTTTTCAACTCACTAAGAATATTATTACTTAATGATACGACATATATACTTAAAACTAGTTTGGACTTGTTTTGAGACGCGTTAGTCTCCAAAAGGGTGAAAAATGAAATTTTGACCAAATCCGTATAAATATTGACTTTTGTTGACTTTTGATGGCATATTGACTAAATATTCACTTTGTGTCGAAATCTATTATTAATAACTAAACGTAATGATAACGATAGTTATAACGATAAAAATTCTTGAAACGACCGATATATATATTACGGACAAATTTTGCACATATAGTTAACAACGCGAATTATTTGGGAAATTGCAACACATGAGAAAATGAAAACGTTTGAGTAAACAAATGGGTCATGCCCAAATTTTCTAAAATTCTAACACTTAGAGTATTTTGATAAAAATACTTAACTTATTTAAATTTTTCTAAAATGCTTAACAATGTTTCTAAATTTCTTATAATTAAAATATATTATAAATAATAAACATATTATAATATAATATTCCTCACTAACACTATTATTTATTATTACTCAAACCTATTTAGTTAATTATAACCCTAATTAGTTAAATACATGATCGTTAAACTTAATCTATATATATTTATTTTATATATCATATAATATTTATATTAATATATATATATATATATATATATAGTATTCATCGTTAAATTCGCAAGTACTATATATTATATATATATATATATATATATATATATATATATATATATATATATATATATATATATATAATATATATATATTATATATATATATATTACATATGTACTTGCGGAATTTAACGATGAATACTAGTACGGATGTTCCGTCGCACGTGTTCCCGCCGTACACTTTCTCCATGAGCCACCACCAAGAGATACATACGATAAATCATTTTGAGATATATTTTACCGCACAGCAAGCAAGAAATACATGAGCACTATTCACGCGTAAACTTTTCAAATAAAGTAAAGACATATAAGACACGAATATTTCGCTAAGACTTACCGTACTGATTTAGGTTGCGTGTCGGAGCGGTTGCACTATTTTGTTGATTGATTAACAGGTTGGTATTATTTTTAAGGTGAGTTTATAGCCCCATATTTTTATACGATTTGTTTTATAAGCTTGGGGTGAGAAAAATGCAAAACTGTTTTCATGGACCAAAAATAGATTTTGTTTTTATACACACTTGTATGCAGAAACCTAAGTTTAGTTGAATCCCATTGCGCCCACTATCATCAACCGTTAATTCCTGTCTAGGAAGCCGTTTGATATAAATAGATCTATTGGGGATGACACCCCCTGATGCGCGTGATGTGTCGTTGCAGTTTAGCAGTTTTAATGCCTACTCAAGTTTTAAATTTATATTTAGCCGACTTATCAATAACACACACACTTAACGAGCAGTGTACCCGGTCAGTATGAATATAATGGTAAGTAGAGTGTCGATCACTAAGAGTGGAACGTATTATCTAGTTATTCTAATCAGTATTTTAATATTCTAACGCAAGGGGGTTTCAGCCTGAGAGACTGGCACGAATTTGGTTGCAATTAAATAATAAACTAAACCAATAGGAACGAATCAGCAAGTAGCACACACGTACACAGATAAATACTCGAGACAATAAGAAGATCTGTCCTTATGATTAAGTAGTTTGTCACTTGTTTTATTGATAGCTTTATATGAAGTGTATGTAGTTAACCCTTTCTCGTTGGTCCTATTCTTATCGGCGAGTAAACCCTTAATGATTACTTATGTCTAAAAGTTATTCCTAAGTGATCAATTTAGTAACAACCATGGGAGCCACATTATTTTCCGCAGTCAAATGCGCAGGCCACTAATAAACACAGAGGTTATTAATGCACTAATAAGTAGTAACCAAAGACATCAACATATAAACTTTAATTGATGGGAAAGCAGTTTTAAGGGAGTGCAATCTTTCCGTTGTCACATTACACAAGCCATCAATCCTGATGAATTAAAGTTTGCTAACACAATAAAACAAAACTACTTAATGAATTAAACACATGCAGCACCTTCTTACAGCTCTTGTATCCTTGATTTGAGTGTGTCTTGTGCTGCTGCCTTGACTGAATTCGTCCTAGGGTTTTTGGTCTTCGGTCTCGTATATATTATATGGCACTCCGAAATTCGTCTGGTCTTGGGGTATTTATAGTTTCTGTCTGAGGGTAGATGCGGCGCATTATTAAATAGATGCGGCGCATGTACTTAACTTCGCGTGGGGTCCAAGATTATAATATTCAGGAATATTCGTACACCGCCAGAAGATGCGGCGTATCTTTATCTTTGGATGCGGCGCATGTCCTCTTGAATCTTGGATCGTATCTGGTGAGATCTTGATAGCGATGCGGCGCATGTCATGAGTGAGATGCGGCACATCTGGAGCAGATTTGACATGATCTTGTCCATTTCAGTATATTCTTCACTTTATGCTTGTTTTGCTCCGTAATTAGTCCAAAATCGCCAAGTTTCACCAAATGCTTGTTTTTACCTGAGAATTACAAAAGTAAACGATTAAGTATCAATCCTCATACATAATATAGTAAAACAAGTCAAATTAATAGGATAAATGATAGTAATAAAATGTACTTATTTGAGTTCATCAAATATCCCCCCACTTGAACTTTACTTGTCCCCAAGTAAACCTTAGAATTAATCTTATGAAAATGTATCCTAAAAATGTTAGGATTTATTTTTATATTTAAGCATGTATTCATTTTTTGTCATAATCACACAACTAAACACTTAACGAATTAGAAGTAGAATAAAAATATTTCGATAAAAGCAAATCTAATCGTTTAACTGTCCAGTCGCGACGAATATTCCATCATAAGCTTGGCAAGTATACACATCTCCCCCACTAAAGCCAAGGAATAACAAGTCTAAACCGGTAAAAAGGGTTTTGAGGTTTAAGGGTTAATCATTCTCCTTAATCTCTATCGATCTCAAATTCCAGAAAAGGCGACAAAATCACAAATACATGATCGAATCCACGAACACGATACTTGCAATTGTTCAAATCCTTAACTCGAATAGGCTAAAGATAGGACCAAGTAATCTTCACCAATAATATTATATCAAAAAGGGCGACAAAATCATAAATACATAGCCGAATCCACGACTACGATACTTAAGATTGCTCAAATCCCTAATCTCAATAAATCAAAGGTTTGGATAAAGAATAATATAGGGTATGGATAATATTTGGGATACAAATTAGTGTAAAATGAAAAATAAACAAAACAAATAAATTAAAATCCTAAGTGTGGTTAATCACTATCCCAACCATCCCATGAATAAGACTCATATCATAGAATAACTCACGCTTTAACACTTGAAACACACGCTTTAGGTAGACACGAATTATACTCAACAAGATCTTAATCAAAGAATAAACCTTAGTTGGCGTTCCCATAACTGCCAACTCCCATTCAATCCATAGATATAATATACAACAACTAGTGGTGATAACGACCACTTAATACAAAACTTTACATAAGTTGGTAAAAACAAACTTCCAACTTTTCCTCTTTCTTTTTCTTTTCTATTTTTTTTTTCGATTTTTTTTTTTTTTTTTTTTTTTTTTTTTTTTTTTTTTTTTTTTTTTTTACTCATAAACAAAGATGTGTAAAATTTCACCACATCACTATAATGATAATTCTGGATAATTTTTCCATACTTTTCATAACTTCAGAAATAACGGTAATAGTGAAAGTAGTAAACACACGAAAAATAAACTCAAAGATATACAATATTTACTTTCACTCCAATTGCATTGTGCAATTTCCCGACCTAACCATAGATAATGAATTACGCACGCGAACACAGGTAATGTAAGGAAACACACTTTGCCTAAAGCAATTAACCAACTACGGATTTTAATCTATAGGGTAGGCTAAGGTGTAAGGGTGTAACGAAACATTTTAACAGTTTTAATGCCTAATCAAGTTTTAAATTTATATTTAGCCGACTTATCAATAACACACACACCTAACGAGCAGTGTACCCGGTCAGTATGAATATAATGGTAAGTAGAGTGTCGATCACTAAGAGTGGAACGTATTATCTAGTTATTCTAATCAGTATTTTAATATATTAAGTTAGCTATACAATCTAATCTAACGCAAGGGGGTTTCAGCCTGAGAGACTGGCACGATTTGGTTGCAATTAAATAATAAACTAAACCAATAGGCACGAATCAGCAAGTAGCACACACGTACACAGATAAATACTCGAGACAATAAGAGGGCTGTCCTTATGATAAGTAGTTTGTCACTTGTTTTATTGCTAGTGTTATATGAAGTGTATAGTTCGACGCAACGCACCGAGATTAAGTCCTTTCTCGTTGGTTCTAATCTTATCGGCGAGTAAACCCTTAATGATTACTTATGACTATCCCGTTTATCTTTCTCCTACTTTTCTACAGACCATAGAATACATAGGCATCTAATAAACAGGCAAGGGCAGAGGCATGGCGACCCGATCAACGCTCAGCTAGCCACAGAGGTTATCAATGCACTAATAAAAGTCACCAAAGACACAAACATATAAATTTTAATTAATGAGAAAGTAGTTTTAAGGGAGTGCAACCTTTCCGTTGTCACGTTACACAAGCCACCAATCTTGATGAATTAAAGTTTACTAACACAATAAAACAAAACTACTTAATGAATTAAACATATGCAGCACCTTCTTACAGCTCTTGTATCTTTGATTTGGGTGTGTCTTGTGCTGCTACCTTGACTGAATTCGTCCTTGGTTTATGGTCTTCGGTCTTCTGTTCGGAACTAAAGGCTCTTAATTCGTCTGGTCTTCGGGGTATTTATAGTTACCGTCTGAGGGTAGGATGCGGCGCATCTAGCATGTAGATGCGGCGCATGTACTTAACTTCGCGTGGGGTCCAAGATTATAATATTCAGGAATATTCGTACACCGCCAGAAGATGCGGCGTATCTTCGTCTTTGGATGCGGCGCATGTCCTCTTGAATCTTGGATCGTATCTGGTGAGATCTTGATAGCGATGCGGCGCATGTCATGAGTGAGATGCGGCGCATCTGGAACAGATTTGACTTGATCTTGTCCATTTTAGTAGACTCTTCACTTTATGCATGTTTTGCTCCATAATTAGTCCAAAATCGCCAAGTTTCACCAAATGCTTGTTTTCAACTGAGAATTACAAAAGTAAACGATTAAGTATCAATCCTCATACATAATATAGTAAAACAAGTCAATTTAATGGGATAAATGATAGAAATAAAATGTACTTATTTGAGTACATAGGGGTATCTTACTCTAAAAATGAGAGTAACAAAAGGGTTTATACGGGGGTTAACTAACCAGTGTAGTTAGCTAATATCACATAACATATAAAGGCTATTTGGGTGTAATCCTAGAAATTTACCAATTTAAACAAGTCATTCCAATTATATAAAATAATACTTATTATGGTGGTCTCGAATAGTATACAAGCCAAGTTCTAAAGTTTACAAGTCACCGGCACACTCATAGATTTGTGAATTTTGAAAAATCACAATTTTTGAAAATAACGTCATGTGTGCAGCTATGCAACTTAGATTAAACAAAAACATGCTAAAAAAATTAAATTTTGATAATTAAGCATAGATTTAAGCATATTTTTGAAAATTTAGGACAAGTAAACGTTCTAATTCTCCATCCCCCCCCACTTAAGTTAAACAACGTCCTCGTTGTTTGTATTTGAAATTAAAAACAAGAGATAGAAAGAATTAGAACGGAGAACTCCCCTGAGATTTGCTCGGTATGATCTTCCAATGTAAGTGTGCGAGCGTATAAAATGCGGGAGTCCATCAACATCTTCAATATTCCGGATCTGTAAAAATATAGAGACCACAGGAAAAACAAATCTCGAGAAACATCTCATTAATCATCGGTTAGAAAACGATAAACAAAAGAAAAACAAAGAACTGTATTCAATTCTGGCAGGTCGATACGCCGTATCTAAAAAGATAGATACGCCGCATTGATGTCAGCAAAACAGTTCGGACTAAAGTATTCCAGATGATTCGATACGCCGTATCCATAGGGGTTGGATACGCCGCATCGAAGGCCTGGGACAGACTCGACAGAAAATTAAATTGACATAAATTAAAAGATAAGCATGGGTTGCCTCCCACGAAGCGCTTGTTTTTGTTCGAGTCACGAGCCTGACTGCACCCTAATTTTCGGATTGTCAATCTTAATTATTACCTGAGAGATAAACAACCAAGAAAACTAGCAGTAACCAGGACATTTTTTTTTTAATAAAATTTAAACACACACAAAAGATTAAAAAAAACGAAAAATATTTTTGGGGTCACGGAAAATCGATACGCCGTATCTAACAGACAATAGATACGCCGTATCGACATAAGTTAATACGCCGTATCCAACAGACAATGGATACGCCGTATTATCTTCCTGCAACATTTTTTTATAAAAATTTAAAAGCAATTTTTTTTTTTTGGCCACAGAACGTCAATGCGTCGCATTCACAGACAAGAATGCGCTGTATTGAAACCAGAAAGATGCGCCGTATTCACAGACAAGAATACGCCGTATCTCCCTTCTGAGACAGACACACAAAATATAAACAAACTAACAGGTAAACAAAACAAACACAAACATAAAAATACCAATAAAACTAGTAAAAAGATAAATTCACTCCCCGACAACGGCGCCAAAAACTTGATGTGTTTTTTTAGGTCTATAATAAACTACCAAGTTTTAACAAAGGTGTAAGAAACGAAAGGAATGGCTCTGAGTGTTTTTCTAGGGGTATCTTACTCTAAAAATGAGAGTAACAAAAGGGTTTATACGGGGGTTAACTAACCAGTGTAGTTAGCTAATATCACATAACATATAAAGGCTATTTGGGTGTAATCCTAGAAATTTACCAATTTAAACAAGTCATTCCAATTATATAAAATAATACTTATTATGGTGGTCTCGAATAGTATACAAGCCATGTTCTAAAGTTTACAAGTCACCGGCACACTCATAGATTTGTGAATTTTGAAAAATCACAATTTTTGAAAATAACGTCATGTGTGCAGCTATGCAACTTAGATTAAACAAAAACATGCTAAAAAAAATTAAATTTTGATAATTAAGCATAGATTAAAGCATATTTTTGAAAATTTAGGACAAGTAAACGTTCTAATTCTCCATCCCCCCACTTAAGTTAAACAACGTCCTCGTTGTTTGTATTTGAAATTAAAAACAAGAGATAGAAAGAATTAGAACGGAGAACTCCCCTGAGAGACTGGCACGAATTTGGTTGCAATTAAATAATAAACTAAACCAATAGGCACGAACCAGCAAGTAGCACACACGTACACAGATAAATACTCGAGACAATAAGAAGATCTGTCCTTATGATTAAGTAGTTTGTCACTTGTTTTATTGATAGCTTTATATGAAGTGTATGTAGTTAACCCTTTCTCGTTGGTCCTATTCTTATCGGCGAGTAAACCCTTAATGATTACTTATGTCTAAAAGTTATTCCTAAGTGATCAATTTAGTAACAACCGTGGGAGCCACATTATTTTCCGCAGTCAAATGCGCAGGCCACTAATAAACACAGAGGTTATCAATGCACTAATAAGTAGTAACCAAAGACATCAACATATAAACTTTAATTGATGGGAAAGCAGTTTTAAGGGAGTGCAATCTTTCCGTTGTCACATTACACAAGCCATCAATCCTGATGAATTAAAGTTTACTAACACAATAAAACAAAACTACTTAATGAATTAAACACATGCAGCACCTTCTTACAGCTCTTGTATCCTTGATTTGAGTGTGTCTTGTGCTGCTGCCTTGACTGAATTCGTCCTAGGGTTTTTGGTCTTCGGTCTCATATATATTATATGGCACTCCGAAATTCGTCTGGTCTTGGGGTATTTATAGTTTCTGTCTGAGGGTAAGATGCGGCGCATCTATTAAGTAGATGCGGCGCATGTACTTAACTTCGCGTGGGGTCCAAGATTATAATATTCAGGAATATTCGTACACCGCCAGAAGATGCGGCGTATCTTTATCTTTGGATGCGGCGCATGTCCTCTTGAATCTTGGATCGTATCTGGTGAGATCTTGATAGCGATGCGGCGCATGTCATGAGTGAGATGCGGCGCATCTGGACAGATTTGACATGATCTTGTCCATTTCAGTAGATTCTTCACTTTATGCTTGTTTTGCTCCGTAATTAATCCAAAATCGCCAAGTTTCACCAAATGCTTGTTTTTACCAGAGAATTACAAAAGTAAACGATTAAGTATCAATCCTCATACATAATATAGTAAAACAAGTCAAATTAATAGGATAAATGATTGTAATAAAATGTACTTATTTGAGTTCATCACCCCCGTTCGGTTGGCTCGGCATAGTCAAGGCGAACGTATACCATATGAAAATAGGCTGAGTGTCTGGGGATTAACACTCGCGGGCACCCCTTTTCTAGATAATGCCAACTTGGCATGCTGCGATGTCATAGTTCGGTTAGATGAGGCTTAGTGTTTGCATAGCAGGATAGTGTGTTATTGCTGAATTGTTGCTGAATATTGCTATGGTCCATATGTGTTATTTACTTTAAACCTATGAACTCAACAGCATTAGCTGACTTTTAGCATGTTTTTCTTAGGAAACTGAGGTGTGTTTACTGAAGGCAGGGCATGGCGATGGTCATAATAATTGTTGGAAATGTTTTTAGTATTGCGTTAACTCTGAAATTTGGACCGCTTTGTTTAATGGGCTACATTTTCATTTGAAACGGATTTTATGTAAGACAACATGACTTTGAACATGTAATGTATTTTAAAACGGATTTTTAATCCGTTCTCTATATCTTGTGTTGTGATTATCGATTTAGTAGCACCCAAAGTGTATGCTTCCGCAATATTATGATTTTGGGGGTGTTACAGATTGGTATTCAGAGCCTAGGTTAGAGAGAACGAGGTTTATAAAAACCTTAAACTATAACCGATTTATGAAAAACTTTTCCTTATGACCGCCAGATGCCTGCCAGTTTAGCTTGCTATGATTTGGGCATTATTTGCTTTATTTGATTAAGTGTTATGATGTGCTATTTGAGTATTTTATTAAGCATATATGATATAAGTATTTTCTATGTACTTACACGTGTCGTACCATATTTGTCACAGACTATGTCTCTCCCTTTCGGCACACACTCCGAGGTAGCTGCTGCTGGACACACTTCTCCGATGCGATAGCTAGTTCCATTCGCGGATGACCCGTTGATGGAGGTTGTCCGAGCCGCTGCTCAACCACCCATTCCAGCTCAGCATGTACACACCACTCCAGTGTCTACCTCACCATATTTAACCAGATACACCACAGCACACCGCTTATCCCCAGCCCAGCTATACACTTTCACCCAGCATGTTCAGGATAACCCACCCATCAGCCGACGCACTGCTCGTATGTCGGTATATTTGGGGCATTGTCTGCGACTCTCAGATTTTCCAGTTTTATCCCCTAAGAGGAGGACCAGATCAGATTACATGGGTACCCCTACTGAATAACCAACTCAGTCACCTATATCATCGTCAGACCACTCCCCACCTATCCTGAGACTTAGGAGATCAGTTGAGACTTATTTAGAGGAGGATGAGAATCCAGTGGAGGATCCAGAGCAGGTTCAGGATGAGCCTACTCCAGCTGTGACTGCACCTACTGAGCACACTCCTGTTGGTGCAGATGATGACAGGGACAAAGATGCCCCTATGGATTTGGATCAGGTGATGATGACGCGGGATGGTAAGAGCATCATGGAGGATGTGCAGGGTATATTTAAGGTTGGACAGAGTTCCAGGGATGTACAGATTCAGGGTGTGAGTGATGGTCAGTGGGTGGATATTGCTTGTGATGTCAGCACGGGTGTACATGCAGCTAGCCCAGAGTACACACCGTCATCTCCTTCGTTCAAGCCTCCATCTCCGATGCCTACTCCACTTCCATCACCAGTGGTTTCTCCACTTGCAGAGCTCGAGGAACCTACTGAGATGGAGCAGATATGGATTCAGTTGGCAAATCAGGCCAGTTTACTTGATGTGCACTGTGACCAGATCGGGAGGTTGGAACAGTCTGATCGTATTCAGTGTGTGGAGAGGAGGATTGGGACTGTTGATAGGGATGCTTGTGTGTTATTTGAGGAGATGTACTCTGATCGGCGGGTGATGATTGGATTAAGAGCTAGGTTGGATGGTTTGGACAGGCTGCATGGTAGAGAGCTTAGGAATTTTGATTTTAGTGCTATTGGCTTAGGAAGAGGCCAGAGCAGGATGCAGGGAATGTTGAGACGAGCAAGAGGTGTTGATCGTACTCAGTGGCAGAGGATTATGACTGCAGAGTACACTATTGGAGCAGTGATGAGAGAGAATCAAGAATTGAGAGATCGTATTGGCCAGTTGGAGACTACCATTGGAGGGTTGACTTTAGCTTTTGAGCAGTTACGCCTAGATAGTGACCGAGCTTAGAATAGTGGTAGTGGATGATGTATTCGTTAGGTTGACTAGTATTTCATTAGTATTCCAAGACTAACTTTTAACCATGCTTGTAATTTTGTAAACCTTATCCTTTTGATATATGTATAACAAGCATGGTTTTCCTATCCGATTATTCGTTTTTCCTCTGTGGCTGACTTTATTCTTGCATTCTGTTTGCACTATCCATATATTCATATGATTCTTTCCTTCCATAAACAAAATCTCATTTATCGCCATCTTTTTGTGATGCAGATAAATAGCACCCAAACGAAAGTCAACCAGGGTCACACGAGGACAAACCGCCAACACACACACCCCAACAAGGTCAGTAAGGGGAAGAACTGCTGAAAATGTCGCCCCGAAAAGAGCCGCACAGGGCCAAGTTGCTGAGAATGCCGCCCCAACCAGAGCCGCAGAAAATACGCCAGTGGTGAATAAAGCAACTCTGGATCAGCTTGTTGTTGATCGTGTAGCCGCAGCTCTCGCAGCTGCAAACAATTCGACCACCAACACCGGAACGTCTAGGCCAGTGACCAACAGCCGTGGTTGTACTTACTCTGAGTTCCGAAAGATCATGCTTGGAGGATTTGTAGGAACAGAGGGAGCCGTTGGCTTGACTAGATGGATTGAGAAGCTAGAAACCGTGTTTCGCATCAGTGGTTGTAACGATGACGACAGGGTCAAGTATGCATCTTTCACTTTCATGGATGCCGCTCTGACCTGGTGGAACAACTACATGAAATATGCTAACATGGATGTTTCTTATGCCATGCCGTGGGAAGACTTTAAGGAACTAGTGATTAGGAAATATTGCCCATGAAATGAGGTCAAGAAGTTGGAGATAGAGTTTTGGAATTTGAAGGTGCAAAACAACAATATGGCTGCTTACAACCAGATATTTCAGGAGCTAGCTTTGCTATGTCCTGAAATGGTTCAGACTGAGGCAAGATTGATTGAAAGGTATATCGGTGGTTTATCGAAGTCCATAAGAGGTGATGTGACTACCTCGAGAGCTGCAGATCTTCATGAGACCGTGGAGATAGCAAACAAGTTGATGGATCAGGAACTGGAGGATGTTCCAGAAAAGAGTACTGACCACAAAAGGAAGTGGGAAGATCACTCGAAGAGTAGTAACAACAACTCTAAGAACAAAAAGCAGAATGTAGCCAAAGCTTATGCAGTTGGTTCAAGTGATAAGAAGGGGTATGACAAGAATGCACCTTTTTGTAACCGCTGCAAGCTACATCACAAGGGAACGTGCACAGTGAAATACCACAACTGCCAGAGAGTTGGACACTTGGCAAAGAACTGTAGGGCAAGACCCCTAGCCACCGCTCAAGCAGCACCACCCCACAACCGTAGGGCGGAAGTCACCTGTTTTGGGTGCGGTGAAAAGGGTCATTACCGAAATGAGTGCAACAAGCCCCGGAACCAGGGAAATGGTGGTGGACCAGGCAACCAAGTAGCAGTGGTCAACAATGGAAATCAGGGCAATGGAGGAGGAGCCCGTGGAAGAGTTTATGCTGTGGGCAGAAGGGAAGCCCAGGACGACCTGAACGTAGTGACGGGTAAGTTTCTTTCAAATAATCGCTATGCTTCAGTACTATTCGATACGGGAGCATATAGAAGTTTTGTGTCGACGTCTTTTAGTCCTTTAATTGATATAGCCCCAACCACCTTAGATAATGTCTTCGACGTAGAATTAGCAAACGGAAACCTAGAAAGAGTAGGTACCATTATAAGGGGTTGCACTCTAAACTTACTAAACCGCCCATTCAACATAGACCTTATGCCAGTAGAGTTGGGTAGCTTTGACGTCATCATAGGGATGGATTGGCTATCGAAATATCATGCCGTCATCGTCTGTGATGAAAAGATTGTCAGAGTGCCCTACGGGAACGAAGTTATGATAATTGAAGGAGATCAGAGTGATCGTGCGCGTTCGTCGAGATTGAGCATCATCTCGGGTACGAAGGTGCAGAAGTACATTGAGAAAGGATGCCACCTCTCTTTAGCTCATGTAACTGAAAAGAAGGAAAAGGAGCCCGGGGAGAAAAGGTTGGAAGGTGTGCCAATCGTAAGGGATTTCCCGGAAGTTTTTCCAGAAGACCTACCTGGACTCCCACCGGCCAAACAAATCGAATTTCAAATCGATTTGGTGCCAGGAGCCGCGCCTGTAGCGCGAGCACCCTATCGGTTAGCACCTACAGAGTTACAGGAGTTGTCTGATCAGTTAGCTGAACTGTCTGGAAAATTTTTTATCAGACCGAGTTCTTCGCCTTGGGGAGCTCCTGTCTTGTTTGTTAAGAAAAAGGATGGATCCTTCAGGATGTGTATCGACTATCGGGAGCTGAATAAGCTAACCATTAAGAATAGGTACCCACTCCCAAGAATCGATGATTTATTTGATCAGTTGCAAGGTTCATCAGTTTATTCGAAGATAGACCTGAGATCGAGTTATGACCAACTTCGAGTCCAGGAAGAGGATATCCCGAAGACCGCATTCCGAACCCGATATGGCCATTACGAATTCCAAGTTATGCCTTTCGGCTTGACAAATGCACCAGCTGTATTCATGGACCTCATGAATCGGATGTGTAAGCCGTATTTGGATAAATTCGTAATAGTATTCATTGATGATATCCTAATATATTCCAAGAATGAGAAAGAGCATGAGGAGCATCTCAAGCTAATTCTGGAATTATTGAGAAAGGAGGAGTTATACGCCAAGTGTTTGAAATGTGAATTCTAGATATCGACTGTGCAGTTTCTGGGTCACGTGGTAGATAGACAGGGCATTCACGTGGATCCCGCTAAGATTGAGGCAATAAAGGATTGGGCAACGCCCACAACGCCTACTGAAATACGATAATTTTTTGGACTTGCCGGTTATTACCGAAGGTTTATTGATGGTTTTTCTAAGATAGCTAAGCCATTGACGAAACTGACATAAAAGAATGTGAGATACGACTGGGGAGATAAGGAGGAAGAAGCTTTTCAACTCATTAAGGAAAGATTGTGTAGTGCACCTATTTTGGCTTTACCCAAGGGTAGTGAAGATTTCGTTGTGTATTGTGACGCATCACACAAGGGTTTGGGAGATGTGCTGATGCAGAGAGAGAAGGTGATAGCATACGCTTCTCGACAGCTGAAAACTCATGAGAAAAACTACACAACCCATGACCTAGAGTTAGGATCAGACATGTTTGCACTGAGAATTTGGAGGCTCTATCTTTGTGGTACTAAGTGGGTGGTATAGACTGACCACAAGAGTCTACAGCATATCTTGAACCAGAAGGAGCTAAACATGAGACAGCGCCGATGGTTGGAATTGCTTAGCAACTATGATTGTGAGATCCGTTACCACCCAGGCAAGGCAAATGTAGTTGCCGACGCCCTCAGCAGAAAGGAGCGGATTAAACCCCTCAGAGTCAGATCATTAGGAATGACGATCAGTTCGCCGCTTCCAGCAAAAATTCTTGAGGCTCGGGGTGAGACGCTCAAGGATGAAAACCGACCACGTGAGAAAATTTACAGAATGCCAGAAAGTGAGAATAGCTTCGTAAAAAGATCTGATAGAGTTCTGTGTTATGAGGACAGGTGTAGGATCCCGCTATATGGAGGAATTCATGATTTGATTATGCACGAATCCCACAAATCCAAGTATTCCATCCACCCATGATCTGACAAGATGTATATAGATCTGAAGAAGTTGTATTGGTGGCTAAACATGAAGGTCGATATATCTGGTCTGCTTGTTCAACCTGAGATCCTAGAATGGAAATGGGAGCGTATCACTATGTATTTTATCACCAAACTGCCTAAGACGTCGAGCGGTTATGACACGATTTGGGAAATCGTTGACCGTCTCACTAAATCAGCGCATTTCCTTCCTATAAAGGAGAATGACAACATGAACAAACTCGCGCGACTATATATGAAGGAAATTGTTGCAAGGCATGGTGTGCCTATTTCTATTATCTCTGATCGAGATAGTCGATTCACATCTAATTTTTAGAGGTCGCTTCAGGACGCACAACCGACCTTGACATGAGTACAACTTATCATCCTCAGACTGATGGTCAGAGTGAAAGGACCATTCAGACATTAGAGGACATGCTGTGAGCCTGTGTGATTGACATCGGGAACGGCTGGGATAGGAATTTGCCTTTAGCCGAGTTTTCCTATAACTGTTAGGAAATTAAGCTTTAGCAGTTAAGACTGTTGAAGGTAATAGTTAGGACTGTTGAAGATGGAAGTTAAAAATGCTGAGGAGTTTTGAAGACATGAGTAGTTAAGACTGCTGAGTGAAGAAGTTAGTACGATTTATGATTTATGTAATAGATAAATATGGAAAAGATATTGTGTATATCGTATAAGTTTACTTGATAGTTATCTTGTAAAGGAATCCTTAGTCTATAAAAGGATCGCCTAGGTTAAGGTTTAGATATACAACACGACACGATACAGAGATATAGAAGTACGAATTAGTTCATAGAGATTCAAGGTTGTAAACCCTAGTGATAGGAGATCACTCGTATTATTATTCTAATAATATTGAATCGTTGAAGGTTATTATTCTGTGTTCATTCATTGCTTTATTCAAATCATACAAAACACATAAAGTCTTCTAAGTGCTAGCTAGTAAATTCCGCGTGCTAGACTCCGTATAATTCTTAGTATCACATCTAACACAAGGAGTGTATGTAGATCCGGTCAAGTGGTATCAGAGACAGGTTTACTGATACTTAGATTTAGAAGATCCGAGAAGAACAAAGATGGACATGGAAACAACACCATCCACAACCAACATTGCGGCTAAGCTTCCTATGCTTAAACATAATGAGTTTGACATGTGGAGACTTCGTATAGAGCAGTTTTTCCAAGTGCAAGACTATGCACTGTGGGAGATCATTGAAGATGGAAACTCTTTTACACCTGTAACAACAACAACTATTGTTGATGGTAAATCTGAGAGTACAGTGCAGACAAAGCCAACCACAAATGAAGAGAAGGTAAGATACAAGAATGATGTTAAGGCTAGAAGTTTGCTTCTGATGACTATTCCCAATGATCAGTTGCTGAATTTTAGTAAGTTCAAGTGTGCTAAATCTCTTTTTGAAGCTATTGTTGCAAGATATGGTAGGAATGAAGCCACCAAGAAAACCCAGAAGACCCTTCTCAAGCATCAGTTTGAAAATTTTACTGCAACAAGCAATGAGTCATTGGATCATATGTTCAACAGGCTTCAAAAACTGGTGAGTCAATTGGCTGTTCTGGGAATTGAGATGCCTTAGGAAGATCTCAACTCCAAATTTCCGAGGAGTCTACCAGTTGAATGGGCTATGCATGTGGTAGTATGGAAAAACAAGCCTGATATAGATTCCATGAGCTTAATGGATCTCTATAGCAACTTCAAGATAGTTGAACATGAGATTAAGAAGTCTGCTGGATCAAGCTCAAGCTCAAGCTCAGGCAATTTGGCCTTTGTATCAACTCCCAGTTCCTCAAGTCCAGATGAAGAAGTGCAAGTTGGTGGAGTAGTTGGTACTGCTAGTGCAAACCTTGGTACTGCTAGCACCTCAAACAGTACTAGTTGACTTTTGAATGATGATACTTATTGTGCTTTCTTGACTACTCAGCACAATGGAAGTATGTTGACTCATTCAGATCTTCAAGAGATTGATGAAGATGATATTGAAGAGATGGATATTAAGTGGCAGCTCTCTCTTCTCATTTTGAGAGCTAGGAGATTCTTGAAGAAGACTGGCAAGAAGATTGTCATAAACAGTAATGATGTTGCAGGGTATGAGAAGTCCAAGATTGAGTGCTTCAACTGCCACAAGAAATGTCACTATTCAAGGGAGTGTAGATTGCCAAGCCAACAAGATGGAAAGAGTAGAGCATATGGAAACAAGTCAAGAGTTGTGGAGGTTACTGATTCAAGCTCGAAAGCCATGGTTGCCATTGATGGCTTAGGATTTGACTGGAGCTATATTGCAGAGGAGGAAGCAGAAGCATCTATAGAGGTTGCTCTCATGGCATTCTCAGATTCTGAGGTACAAGTTTCAAAATGTTCTAAATCTTGTGAAGCTTTAAAAGATCTAGAAACACTTAAAACAAGATATGAGAATCAGAGAAAAGAATTAGTTGAAACTGCTTTTAGCTTAGCAAATCATAAGAGAGCTTTAGCTGTGTTAGAAGAAAAAATTGTTCATTATCAAAACAATGAGTCTAAGTTTTCTGATAATATGATTATTGTTAAGAGAGACTTAATGTTTAGAGAAAATGAGATCACTGTTTTAAAACATGAGCTAGAACAGGTTAAGAAAGCTAAGGAGAACATTCAGATGAGTGTAGACACACTTGAATACACATCAAAAGGTGTTCAAAAGATAATTGAGAGTCAGATCCAAAATAAAGCTAATTCAGGCCTAGGATATAAGTCAGTTCCACCTCCTTATAGAGGAAATCCATCACCCAAAGGTGTAGACTTAGAATACACAGGACTCCCTGAATTTCAATTTCCTGTGCTTAACTATGGTCCTCAACCTAAGAAGGATGTAAGTGATAAACCTGTGTTAGAAAGTGCAAGTGATAAATCACTATCTGAGGACAAGGTGTCTTCTGATAGGTCCTCACCTAAGGACTCAGATGCTCCAACCATTGAGGAATGGACTTCTGATGATGTGGATGATCAGGATGTGGTTAAGCCTGTTAGTGCTAAAGTGGAGGAACCAAAAGTTCCAAAGATGGTTAAACCTGAGACTGTTAGGCCGAGATCAAATGCCAAACCTTTTAGACCAACAGTTAGGTATGCAGAAATGTATAGAACCACAAACAAGCCAAGAGGTAACCAGAGGAATTGGAATGACCTCAAATCCCACCAATTAGGAAAGGATTTTGTTTGCTATAGGAAAGCTTGTTACTCTTGTGGTAGCTTTGACCATCTTGCAGCTTTTTGTGATAAGTATGTTAGAGGGTATTCAAACAAAAGCATGTGTCTAGAAAGACCTAAAACTCTTCCTAGGAATGACAAGATGATACCCAGATCAGTTTTTTTAAGGTCTGGACCTAAAGCAGTTTAAACTGCTAGACCAGCAGTTCAGACTGTCAGACCTATGAGACCAATTCACCCAAGGCCACCAGTTCAAAATCCAATAACTGTTTTTAAACCATCATACAAAACTGGTAAAAGAACTTTTTATGAGAAAGCAGTGGTGAAAAACCAAGTTTGGAAACCTAAGGTAACAACTGCCAAGCCAGCAGTTCCAACTGCTTGCAGGGTAATTGGTACTGGTGTGAATAAAAACACTGCTAAGGGAAACATGGGTAATGGAGTGAATGCTTCAGCATGTTGGGTATGGAGACCAATTAAACCCAATGGTGCTAAGACTGTTTTGAAAATAATGAATTATGTTGATGCTAGAGGAAAGCCTAAGTCTTTTTTGGCTTGGGTTCCACAAGGAAATTAATTTTTCTTGTTATATGCATTGTTAGTCATATGCTTGTATCTTGTTTCTTTGTTTTTGGACTAACAATTGTAGGATTGGAGAGAAAACACCAAGGGATTAAGAATGCTTGATGTTTTGGACTAAATGGTGTTCTGGAGATTAGTATGTGATCTTTGCATACAACAAATGGTAATTGGTTCACCATGTCTTATCCACATAAGAACCAACTAGTCCAGAGCAAACGGTTTCTGGTAAAGGCTAATCAAATCCTTTGATGGTTGACAATTTACCAAATATTGTATGGTTATCAGCTCACCATATCTAAATGTGAAGAGTTGGCTAGTCCAAAGCAAACGGCTATTGGTAAAGACATATCAAATCCGTTGATAGCTGATAGTTTGCTAAAAACTATGGTTGAGCCACGGTATTCTAAAATTTTATTTCAAACAATTCGTACGGCTCAACAAAATTTTTGCAACAGTTGGTACGGTTAGTACAAAGTTGGGACGGCTCAACTAGCCGTTGTAAAAATCTGACAGTAATTAATTTTCTAGCCGTTGGGGTAAAACTGTTATTCTTAAGATACTTATAGCGATTTTTATATACGATAATTGATATGTGTCTAAAAACACATATGTATTACCCTGTTTAAACCCACATAAACGTCCAAAAACACACAAATAGCCAATAAATGTTATAAATTTCATCAAAATGTGTTTTTATATGTTTCAAGATGCAAAATGATTTAAATCAAGTAAAAACATACAAAGTTTGCATAAATGACAAGTCTAGTCCCTCGAATTTCAAAAGTTGTCAAAAGTAGTCCCTGGGGTTTTGGAAAATGACATTTATGGTCCCCAGGTGTTTTAAAATGGAAAATATTGTTTTATGGTCCTTTTGATATCTTTGGTGAAATTGCAAGATCAGTCCCTCTAAAATCCAAATTTACATATTAGGTCCCTAAAGTTTATAAAATGCAAAAAAAATACAACTTTGGTCCTTGTGTAATTGTTTTATGGCAGGTTTAGTCCCTTGAAGGTACTTTGGGAGAATTACAACTCAGCCCCTCAACAATTCAGAAATTACAAGTTTGGTTCCTATGCTTATTTAAACCAAATCCGGATCAAACTAATCCCTTAAAACCCATTAAACCCAATCCTAAATAACTAAACCCAACTACCAGCCCATCACCAACACAACCCAAGCCCAAATCCAATCCCATATAACCCGGCCCACTTTTTTCTTAAATAATATCCAGGGTCAAACCAAGGTTTGACCCGTCTCTTTCCCACTCACCTCTGCAACCTTATCCCCCACCTCATTCAAACCCCCAGCTGTTTCACCACCTCATCCCCTCCTCTCATACACGTTACCTAACAAGCCAAAGCATTAAATGCTTCTTCCTTACACCCCCATGTGCTCAGAATGCCAAAAATCCCACTTGTCAGCTTTCCCGCCAAAAATACCAATGGACAGCCAAGATTGATTCAAGCTTAATTGAATGGTGGGATTAGTTCGGATTGACTCAAGGAAGTTTTTGAGAAACCTATTTAAAGAGAAGAAGCATCACAGGATTACTTGTCAACTAGTTTAGGACCAAATTAGTATAAAAAAGTAGTGTAACTTTATTTCAGTTTAATTAATGTTTTCAGTTGTAATTCTAGTTTATTTTGAGTAATCTGTCACTTTTATATTGTAACAATATTAATTAGTAATAAAATTTCAAGTTTTCAAATTTCTTGTTTAATTCGTATTAATTTATTTGATAAGCAAATAGCTTATTTTCTGTTTATATAAGCTCATTTAAGCTTCTCATAGCTTTTTGTGAGTTTATCATTAGTTTAAATCAGCTCTATCCAAGATATGTGTAAAAGTCAACAAAAGTCAAACTGATTGGTAATAAGCTGTTTCTGGGTTTAGAAGCTAAAGCTGGATGGTTTTCTGGTTTCTAGCTTGTTGACAACAAGCTAGGAGTGGTTTCTAATTCTTGGTCCTTGTTCTTTGTTCCATTTTCAGTATCAGTTGTAAGCTTTTCTTTCTATATTTTGCATAATTATCCATAGTACTGTTCTAGTGCTTATTTTTAGCTTATCTTTATTATTTCTTACTTATTAGTAGTTTAAGATCATATGTCATCAGTATAATCAGTTTTCTATAGCTTATGTATCATTTTCCTTAAAAACATTAAAAAAGTCAAAAATATGTAGAATTAGCTTAACCTTATTACTCTGCTTAATTACACTTTAAAAGTTGTTCAAAATCATTATTATAAGTTAGTAATCAGTTAATGTTAACAATCTTAGCTTAAAACTATCATTTCCAGTTCAAAATCAACCACAGCAGTCCCATAAGGGAGGGTTTGGCACAGCAGTGAAAATAGGACTACAAGCTTGTTACTGTGCATTTGCACATTTCCCAACTTTAAGCCAACTTATTCTAGACCATGTTAAGCTGTTTTTAAGTTTTGAGTAGCAGTATATATAGAAAATCAAATTTTGAATCTCTTGTGCTAATTTCATACTCTCAACTGCCAATATAAGCTTTTATAAGCTACAAGCTATTTTGGCTCTTGTTTTTGGCACTTTTGAACTCCCCTTAGTCCCTTTAGTGAATACCAAATAGCCTAGCTTGTTCTCTTTTGCTCTCCTTTGATCTGCACAAAATCTGCATTTTTTTTTCTAAATTTGCGTATTTGGTGGTTCTGGGCTGATTTTCGGCGATTTTTCATTTCTTCGTCGTAAGGAGTTAGACCCTAAAATTTGGCACGCTTAGAGTTGCCCAGCTTGTGTACATCTAGGATTTTTTGTTTGATTTTTGGAAGCCATTTAAGCCACAAAAACTAGGCCTCAACAAGGGCAGTTTTGCCCGAAGCAGGGCATACATCAGCAGTTCCTTAATGAGCTTAAGCTTATTGAGAGCTTTAGAGCTTATCACCTTGGCTTTTTCCAGTCCCTTAAGCTTAGTCAAACTCACTTCAGTCCATTTTAGTAATTTCCATAAGCTTATAGCTTATAGATCAGTCATTAGCTTATAATAAAAAATCAAGTTTTTAAAACCTTCTATAAGCTAACTGTTGTGATTTTTGGCTTATTTCTAGCTTAATTCGTGTGTTCTAAAAATACTTTCTTCACAAAAAGTGTTTATTAATAGCTAATAAGTTAGTTTGTAAAAAGAAAATTGAAAAAAAAATAAATATATAAATAGCAAAAAAATGGGTGTGGGATTCGAACTCAAGACCTCTCGCTAGTAAACATGCATAATTCCCACACCCCTTCCATCTGCTCTGGGGCACCAGTTCCGTTAGAACTTGTGTCCCAGTTATATTTAACCTTGTTTTTTTTATTTCTAGCTTATTTTCTTTTTCAGCTTATATTAGCTTATCCGTATAAGCTGTTGGTTTGTTTTTATTTTTAATAAATCAGTAATGTTACTAAGTATTTATATAAAAATTTTCAGATTTTTTAGAATACGTTTAGTATTTATTTCGTATTTTTGTTTGTAAATTAGTAATTAAATCATAATAAAAAATATAAAAGTCAAAAAATTATAATTCTTTTTTCTAAAATTTTCTTTTATCATATAGAACATGTAAAAATTATAATTGTACTCGTAATGTTTATATTTCAATAATTTTACGTTTTTACTTGCGCACGTACGTTATTTTTATTAATAACGCTCGTTTTTAGTTTTCTTTGTAGTTTTTGTATACGTAAGTTTTAGATAACCGTTTTTCTTACGTTTTTAATCATTTTTAATTATCTTTCACTTATTTTAGATTAGAAACCCTATATCCCATTATTTTCACCTTTCTAACACGTTTCAACGAATCGAGATCGCGAGTTCCATTCAGCCTTCGTTGGGGATAACGAACCTAGGTTACACTTGCTCGCCTTGTGTTTCCTTTGACATTAGAAATATAAGGTTGATATTACAAGGATCAAATTTTGGCGCCGCTGCCGGGGAGGTGTGTTGCGGCTATTGTTTAAAGTTCAGGCGATTAGTGATTCGAGATCCTTCTATCGGAAGTTCCTATTTCCCAAAAACAATATAAAATACAAAAATATTTTTCATTTCTTTTCTATATATATTATTATTAATATTATCATATAAAAAATAAAAACACCAAAAATAAATTCCTTTTTCTTTGTTAATAATAAATAAACAATAAAAAAATTACCATCGAAAACCAAGACAGAGTACTACCTAACTGGGGGTACGGCCATAATAAGTTCCCAAACCAAAGATTTAAAACTTGCCTTTGTATCACTTGCGAATATCGGCTCACCTTTAATTGATAAACAAACTCTAACGGAGGTTCTAGGATAGTCTGACATTAAATTGTCGGACTGAAAGAAGCGGGTTTTTAAGGAGCTTAATCGCCCACCTTTGCTTCTCCGCCACTCTGTGCGTTTATCTTTTAGAGAGCTACCGTACGCTTGTTGATTGTTGGTATAAGTTAACTTGTGTTTTGCTTCTGTCTTGTTTTAATTGGAATATTTTACTTAGTGCATGCGCACTCGTTCTTCCATGTCATCAAGCCCTTTACGTGAACTCGTAGAAATTCCGAGAAGACGTAATCGTAGACGTGCTGCCCAAATAGTCGAACCCGAGATTCGTACTGTTCTCACTGAAAATATGGCAGACGAACGCACCATGGCTGAAATGCTCCAGGCACCCACCGAGGGTTATGGAGATGCCATTGTTTTACCAGCCATCGATTCTGATCATTTTGAACTGAAAACACATTTGATTCAGCTCGTGTCCACAAACCAATTTCACGGGTTTGAACGAGAGGATCCTTATGCACACATTCGTTGGTTTAACAAACTGACTTCTACAATCAATTACAAAAATGTGCCGCAAACAGTGATCAAATTGATGCTATTTCCATTCTCACTTGAGGGGGCAGCCCGAATTTGGCTGGATAAAGAACCCCCTCGATCCATTGAAACCTGGGAAGATCTCGTTAAGAAATTTGTAAATTATTTCTTCCCTCCATCAAAGACGACTAACCTAAAAAATGAAATTGCTGGTTTTCGTCAAGGTTTCGATGAAAATTTCGGAGAGGCATGGGACAGATTTAAAGATCTCCTAAGAAAATGCCCACATCACGATTTCAATGTGTTACAACAGATAAATACGTTTTATAATGGGTTGACCCAAAACGATCAAGATGCACTTAATGCAGCCTCCGGTGGCAATATCTTGAATCGTAAACCCAGAGAGGTGGTTGAAATTTGTGAAAATAAATCAAAAGTTCCTATTTCAAGAAACAAAGTGAATGTTCCTGTCACTCCTACTCTTTCTTCTTCATCCGGTAACTCCTCAGAGTTAGCCTTTTTAACGGATTCAATGCGTTGTATGATGAAAGAAATGAAAGAATTAAAAAGTGAAATTCATAAGCCGGAACAAATCAAAGCAATAAACAAAGTGTGTGAAACTTGTGGTGGCCCACATGCGTATTATGATTGTCAAGCAACCGATGCTTCTGTTTACCCAGCTCCCGTAGCTGTAGTAAACCAAAATCAGTACCGTCCGCATGCTGAGACTCAGTACCGAGCACAAAATGCTATGGTCCCACCTGGTTTTCCACCCGTGCCAAATCAGAATAATCAAAATCGCTTTGTTCAAAATCAGGGACAAAATTTCCACAATTCCCAAAATTTCAATCAAAACCGAGGTCAGAATCAAGGTAATTTTAACCAAAACCGTGGTCAAAATTTTAATCAAAACCAAGGTTCAAACCGAAATCAGACGTCCTCAGATGAGTTGCTTATGCAATTCATGAAAACCCAAGAGGAAACAAATAAGACACAACGTGAGACAAACCAGTTATTGGTTGCTCAATTAAACCAGATCAAAAAGTCTTTAACTGATATACCTTCTACCTCGGGAGGTCTTCCAGGTAACACTGTTACCAACCCTAGGGGTGAACTCAAAGCTGTCAGTACACGTAGTGGTAAATCTCATGTTGGATTCAAGGTGATAAAGGACCCGGTAATTCCCACTAACAATGGAAGTGCTAAATACGTCCAACCTTCGGTTATCCAACCTTCAGTCATCCAAAAATCTACACCCACAATTGCTCATCAACCGTCTAGAATCGATCCTACTCTTTCACGATTTACGGTTAAAAGTTTGTCAACCAAACTTAGTGAGCAAAGATCAGCCAGATATTATTCCGAAATGCTCAATGCTGTTCCTGTCAGTGTACTCGATGACAGTGATGATGATGAAGATACCACTTTCGTCAAAGCTATCACCACTCGGAGTGGTGCTTCTTATAAGGGGCCAGCTGGCCCTATTCCTCCTCCGTTATTTGAAATGGAAAAAGAGACGGAGGATACAACGGACAAAGTGCAAATTCCAATCCCACAAAGTACAGCACATGTCTATCCTCCGGTTGTCCCGAAAAAATCCAAACAAGGAGTTGTCTTTGAGACTCCTGAAGTCATTGCTCCTAAATCCAAACCTCACATTCCTTACCCATCGCGCTTAAATGAGCAAAAACTCCGTGAGAAGGCTAGTCAACAAAATGATAAATTCTATCAAATCTTTAAAGAATTACATTTTGACATAAGCTTTGCGGATGCTACTATTCTGATGCCCAAATTTGCTGCAGCAATCAAACACTTGTTAAGCAACAAGGAAAAACTGATTGAAATGGCTAAAACTCCAGTAAATGAGAACTGCTCAGCGGTTATCTTGAAAAAGCTTCCGGAGAAGCTTGGAGATCCTGGAAAGTTTCTACTACCTTGTGTCTTTCCAGGAATGGTTGAATGTTATGCCTTAGCAGATCTAGGTGCAAGCATCAACCTGATGCCTCATTCAGTATGGAAGAAACTTTCTCTTCCGGCTCTTACTCCTACCTGCATGACTCTTGAGCTTGCAGATCGAACCATAACTCATCCCTGCGGCATTGCCGAAGATGTATTTGTGAAAATAGGAAAGTTCCATTTTCCAGCTGACTTTGTGGTTGTTGATTTCGATGCTGATCAAAAGGTTCCTCTAATTCTTGGAAGAGGATTCCTAAAAACGGGCCATGCTCTGATTGATGTATTCAAGCATGAGATTACCTTGCGTGTGGATAAGGAAGCTGTTACCTTTAATCATGATCAAACTTCAAAGTACTCCTCAAATTATAATTCTGCTTCGGTCAACCGAATCGATGTCATTGACATTACTTCAAAGGAGTACTCTCAAGAGAGTGTTGATTGTTTTCATAATTCTGTGAGTGGGGAACCCACCACATCTTCTCAACATATCATAGCAGACTCTTCTCCTTCTCTCACTTCGGTTGAGGGAAGTGATCCCTTTTGGGATGAAGTCGATGCTTTTCTCGCTGTAGATAGTTCACCTCCGAATGAGGTTGATGACGACTATCTTGATCCTGAGGGGGATATTCTTTTTCTAGAAAATTTGTTAAACGAAGATTCATCTTCCCCTCTTCCACCAAAACAACTTCATAATGAGAAACCCAAGTCAGTTGAGAAAACTGATAAATTTTCTGAGATCGAGTTTAAGGACTTGCCTCCTCCACTTGAAATTCTTGAGGAGGAAGTTCTTGTTTTAATGGTTATTCAGATCTCTCTTCTTCCCTTCACCTACTCGGTGATTTCCCCTATCTCTCACTCATTCGGGAGTGAGGATATTACTTTTGACCCCGGCATTGTCCATCTAACATTGGTTTAAATGCCGGATTTCATGGTCTCTTACTTCCCCATAAACTTTTAAATTGTTTTTTCTCCCGGGCTGTTCAGGAACCCTTTGTTACAGTTGGCCGTTCACAAGCGGTTAGCTTGCGTGATAAACCTGACTGTTCGGGAGGAATCAACTCAATTCGGGGTCGAGTCAAGCTAGTGACTCGGTGATCAAAAACATTAGCAAACCATATGGGTTTTCACCCGTATCTCTGTTTTCTTTCTCTGTTCTACCATCTAGTGTGGGGGAGATGCCCCACATGTTGTATATATGTATATGTCAAAAAAAAAAAAAAAAAAAAAAAAAAAAAAAAATGTGTATATAAAATAATGGCTATAAGTATTTCCCTTTCACGTTCTAAGTGTTGGTTTAACAGCCGGTTCTTTGAATATTGAGGGCAATATTCAGTTCTAAGTGTGGGGGGGAATTCTAGCGAATTTTATCAAATGTATCATCTAGCACCCCCATTTTAGCCAAAATTTTAAAATTTTTTCTCACTTAGAACGCAAAAAATGGTTATCAGTCCGCCATGTCTAACCCACATAAGGATTGGCTAATCCAGGAGCAAACGGCTTCTGGTAAAGACAAATCAAACCCGTTGAAAGCTGATGGTTTGCTCAAAATCATTTGGTTATCATTGTGCCAAAGTATCACATACTAAAACAATGGCTAGTCCAGAAGCAAACGGCTTCTGGTAAAGACAAATCAAAACCGTTTACAGCTGGTGATTTGCTCAAAATCATATGGTTATCAGTGTACCAAAGTTCTTACTTGAACTGAAACATTTGGCTACTCCAGAAGTAATGGCTTTTGGTAAAGAGTTAAAATCCATTAAGTTCTTCATAAATGATTGCTAGGGACTAGCAATAGTTTAGTGTGGGGGATTTGATATGTGTCTAAAAACACATATAATTTACCCGGTTTAAACCCACATAAACATCCAAAAACACACAAATAGCCAATAAATGTTATAAATTTCATCAAAATGTGTTTTTATATGTTTCAAGATGCAAAATGATTTAAATCAAGTAAAAACATACAAAGTTTGCATAAATGACAAGTCTAGTCCCTCGAATTTCAAAAGTTGTCAAAAGTAGTCCCTGGGGTTTTGGAAAATGACATTTATGGTCCCCAGGTGTTTTAAAATGGAAAATATTGTTTTATGGTCCTTTTGATATCTTTGGTGAAATTGCAAGATCAGTCCCTCTAAAATCCAAATTTACATATTAGGTCCCTAAAGTTTATAAAATGCAAAAAAAATACAACTTTGGTCCTTGTGTAATTGTTTTATGGCAGGTTTAGTCCCTTGAAGGTACTTTGGGAGAATTACAACTCAGCCCCTCAACAATTCAGAAATTACAAGTTTGGTTCCTATGCTTATTTAAACCAAATCCGGATCAAACTAATCCCTTAAAACCCATTAAACCCAATCCTAAATAACTAAACCCAACTACCAGCCCATCACCAACACAACCCAAGCCCAAATCCAATCCCATATAACCCGGCCCACTTTTTTCTTAAATAATATCCAGGGTCAAACCAAGGTTTGACCCGTCTCTTTCCCACTCACCTCTGCAACCTTATCCCCCCACCTCATTCAAACCCCCAGCTGTTTCACCACCTCATCCCCTCCTCTCATACACGTTACCTAACAAGCCAAAGCATTAAATGCTTCTTCCTTACACCCCCATGTGCTCAGAATGCCAAAAATCCCACTTGTCAGCTTTCCCGCCAAAAATACCAATGGACAGCCAAGATTGATTCAAGCTTAATTGAATGGTGGGATTAGTTCGGATTGACTCAAGGAAGTTTTTGAGAAACCTATTTAAAGAGAAGAAGCATCACAGGATTACTTGTCAACTAGTTTAGGACCAAATTAGTATAAAAAAGTAGTGTAACTTTATTTCAGTTTAATTAATGTTTTCAGTTGTAATTCTAGTTTATTTTGAGTAATCTGTCACTTTTATATTGTAACAATATTAATTAGTAATAAAATTTCAAGTTTTCAAATTTCTTGTTTAATTCGTATTAATTTATTTGATAAGCAAATAGCTTATTTTCTGTTTATATAAGCTCATTTAAGCTTCTCATAGCTTTTTGTGAGTTTATCATTAGTTTAAATCAGCTCTATCCAAGATATGTGTAAAAGTCAACAAAAGTCAAACTGATTGGTAATAAGCTGTTTCTGGGTTTAGAAGCTAAAGCTGGATGGTTTTCTGGTTTCTAGCTTGTTGACAACAAGCTAGGAGTGGTTTCTAATTCTTGGTCCTTGTTCTTTGTTCCATTTTCAATATCAGTTGTAAGCTTTTCTTTCTATATTTTGCATAATTATCCATAGTACTGTTCTAGTGCTTATTTTTAGCTTATCTTTATTATTTCTTACTTATTAGTAGTTTAAGATCATATGTCATCAGTATAATCAGTTTTCTATAGCTTTTGTATCATTTTCCTTAAAAACATTAAAAAAGTCAAAAATATGTAGAATTAGCTTAACCTTATTACTCTGCTTAATTACACTTTAAAAGTTGTTCAAAATCATTATTATAAGTTAGTAATCAGTTAATGTTAACAATCTTAGCTTAAAACTATCATTTCCAGTTCAAAATCAACCACAGCAGTCCCATAAGGGAGGGTTTGGCACAGCAGTGAAAATAGGACTACAAGCTTGTTACTGTGCATTTGCACATTTCCCAACTTTAAGCCAACTTATTCTAGACCATGTTAAGCTGTTTTTAAGTTTTGAGTAGCAGTATATATAGAAAATCAAATTTTGAATCTCTTGTGCTAATTTCATACTCTCAACTGCCAATATAAGCTTTTATAAGCTACAAGCTATTTTGGCTCTTGTTTTTGGCACTTTTGAACTCCCCTTAGTCCCTTTAGTGAATACCAAATAGCCTAGCTTGTTCTCTTTTGCTCTCCTTTGATCTGCACAAAATCTGCATTTTTTTTCTAAATTTGCGTATTTGGTGGTTCTGGGCTGATTTTCAGCGATTTTTCATTTCTTCGTCGTAAGGAGTTAGACCCTAAAATTTGGCACGCTTAGAGTTGCCCAGCTTGTGTACATCTAGGATTTTTTGTTTGATTTTTGGAAGCCATTTAAGCCACAAAAACTAGGCCTCAACAAGGGCAGTTTTGCCCGAAGCAGGGCATACATCAGCAGTTCCTTAATGAGCTTAAGCTTATTGAGAGCTTTAGAGCTTATCACCTTGGCTTTTTCCAGTCCCTTAAGCTTAGTCAAACTCACTTCAGTCCATTTTAGTAATTTCCATAAGCTTATAGCTTATAGATCAGTCATTAGCTTAGAATAAAAAATCAAGTTTTTAAAACCTTCTATAAGCTAACTGTTGTGATTTTTGGCTTATTTCTAGCTTAATTCGTGTGTTCTAAAAATACTTTCTTCACAAAAAGTGTTTATTAATAGCTAATAAGTTAGTTTGTAAAAAGAAAATTGAAAAAAAAATAAATATATAAATAGCAAAAAAATGGGTGTGGGATTCGAACTCAAGACCTCTCGCTAGTAAACATGCATAATTCCCACACCCCTTCCATCTGCTCTGGGGCACCAGTTCCGTTAGAACTTGTGTCCCAGTTATATTTAACCTTGTTTTTTTATTTCTAGCTTATTTTCTTTTTCAGCTTATATTAGCTTATCCGTATAAGCTGTTGGTTTGTTTTTATTTTTAATAAATCAGTAATGTTACAAAGTATTTATATAAAAAATTTCAGATTTTTTAGAATACGTTTAGTATTTATTTCGTATTTTTGTTTGTAAATTAGTAATTAAATCATAATAAAAAATATAAAAGTCAAAAAATTATAATTCTTTTTTCTAAAATTTTCTTTTATCATATAGAACATGTAAAAATTATAATTGTACTCGTAATGTTTATATTTCAATAATTTTACGTTTTTACTTGCGCACGTACGTTATTTTTATTAATAACGCTCGTTTTTAGTTTTCTTTGTAGTTTTTGTATACGTAAGTTTTAGATAACCGTTTTTCTTACGTTTTTAATCATTTTTAATTATCTTTCACTTATTTTAGATTAGAAACCCTATATCCCATTATTTTCACCTTTCTAACACGTTTCAACGAATCGAGATCGCGAGTTCCATTCAGCCTTCGTTGGGGATAACGAACCTAGGTTACACTTGCTCGCCTTGTGTTTCCTTTGACATTAGAAATTTAAGGTTGATATTACAAGTATCAATAATTACTTTTTACCATAAATTCATTTATTCTCTTTCTAAAGATAATTTATCTCATACGCATATTTCGCAAAACCCTAAACAGTACCAATAAACCCCAAGCGACTGCATAAACTTTAATTCCAATTTACAAGATCATTGTATTGCTAAAATCTTTCATTTTTCATCATTAAGAATGGATGATTTGAAATTTGTTAAGCGTCACAACCAGGTTGCGTTTTTAGAGAAAACAGAGCAAGGAGATGGGCCAAAGTTTTATGAGATTGTGGATTTTTTCAATCACTCTCACATAAGGTATGCTTTAACTGTTTCTCCTACTCTTTATGTTTCGCACATCACACAGTTCTGGCAGAATTCATCTGTCTTGACAAGTGATGACGGAGACTTAGAAATTCATACTGAAGTAGATGGCATTAAATTTGTTGTTACCGAGTCTATACTTAGGAGACATCTTAAATTAAATGACTCAGATAGTATCCACACTATGCTAAATACTGAAATTTGGGAAGAACTTACAAAAATGGGGTATAATACATCTGAACATAAATTGACTTTTCAAAAAGGATGTTTTTCACCTCAATGGTGATTTTTGAAACATACTCTTCTCTGTTGTTTAAGTCCTAAAAACACTACTTGGGAGCAGTTCAGTAGCAATATTGCTATTGCTCTCATTTGCTTGTCTACAAACAGAGTTTTTAACTTTTCAAAATATATTTTTGAGGGTATGGCATCAAATGTTGTTAGTAAAAAAAAGTTTTTAATGTATCCCAGGTTTGTTCAAACAATTTTAAATAAAAAGACAAACCTGCTTACAAAACCAACTAAAACTTTTGGTACGCCTAGTCTACAATCAAAGGTTTTTCAAAGTATGGCTATGGCTAGTAGGCTTTTTGAAGGGGAACCAGTTCCATTGTTTCCTCAAATGCTTCAAACTGAGTTGGGTGAAGGTTCAGCAGTTCCAACTGATCCCCATCACACATCCACTCAAGTATTTGAAACTACCCAACAACCACCTATCACTTATAGGAGAAGGTCTAAACCTAGTCTAACTAGGGTTGTGACTAGATCCTTGCCCAAAGATTCACCTCTCCTAGCAGGTAATACAGCTAGAAGTGATGAGGGTAGTTCTTCACAAACTAAATTGACGGCTTTATGTACCAAGTTAGTAGCCAAGGTTGACACTTTGGAGAAGGAGCTAAAGCAAACCAAGGAGGAATTCAAAGCTCACAAGGAGAATTTTCCCAAATTCTATACTAAGCTAACAAAAAGGGTGAAGCAGCTTGAAGAACAGTTGAAGAAGAAAAGGGCAAGAGTGATATTGGATGATTCTTCTGATGATGATGACTCAGATGTCTCTAAAGGGGATGATGAAAATTCTTCCAAACAGGGGAGGAAATTTAGTAAAGATAAGGATAGATCAGCATCTCAGGGGAGGTATGAAGAAGGTTCTGAACAAGATGAAGGTTTTAATATTGGTTCAGGTTCTGGTTATGTTCAAGAAGAAACAGCTGAGACACATCAAGTAGTTCCAAATGTTGAAGCAGTTCAGACTGCTGAGACAGAGCAAGTAACAGTTCAAACTACTGAGACAGAACATCAAGCAGTTCCAACTGAAGAAACTTCTGCTGAACAAGTTTATGAAAGGAGAAGAGCAGATAAAGGGAAGAAGCCTATGACATCTGAAGAAGTGGCTGCTGCTCAAGAACTTGAAAGGCTTAAAAGATTGAAACCAAAAACTCAAGAACAGATAGATCATGATGCAGAAGTTGCAAGGCAATTGGTAGAAGAAGATTTGGCTGGTAAGGAAGCTAAACAAGCTTAGATTGCTCAAGATGAAGAATTTGCAAGAAAAATGGCTGCTGATGATATAAGAAATATAGCTGAATTCATGGAAAGAAAAAGATCAAATGAAGTAAATCAAGAAGAGTTTAATGAACAGTTACAATATTTTCTGGATTCTGATGTGATTGTAAGAGCTCAAGCTTCAATGGTTCTTAAAGATAAAGAGTTGAATGAAGAAGAAAAGATAGAGGAGCTAAAAGAATTCATACTCAAAAAGAATGGAGTTGCAACGTGGGAAGATCTGATTCATAGGATAAGAGAAAGACAGAAGTCAGGGTACAAGACAAGGTTGCCAAAAAAGAAGGAACTTGTTGAGTCTATGAAGCATTATTTGAAGAACTCAGCAAATTACTCCATGAATGACTTCAAGGGAAAGTCTTATGCTATAATTGAAAAAGAATTCTATGAAACTTATGCTATTTTGAATTCTCCAAGAAGAACTTTCAAAACAGGTAAGAAGAGGGAAGCAGAATCTATGGAATCAGAAGTTGCTAAGAAACAAAAGTCTGATGAAGAAGGGTTAACTAATGAGAAGATCAGAAGTATGATGATGATTATTCCAGAGTCTTCTTACATTAAACCTTAGCAGGTAAAACATCCAATCATTGACTGGGAAGTGTTCACTGATGGTAGAATGAAAGGATGGAAGATTATCAGACTTGGAGATATTTCTGAAAGATATAAGTTGTTTGAAGATTTACTCAAAGGTTTTGACAGAGAAGATCTAAATCAACTGTGGAGCTTAGTAAAAGAGAAATTCAGAGATATTGATCCTATTGAAGATAAAGATAAAGATAAAGAACTATGGGTTCAATTGAAGAGAATTTATGAACTAGATGGTGGAGAGTCGATATGGAGATTTCAAGCACAAGTCAAGGACATCACTTGGAAGTTATTTGGAACGTGTGGAATACACAGAGTGTCTACCAAGGATGGAATAGAGATCTATATGCTGGTTGAAAAAGATTACCCACTCAGACTAGGCGTTTTGACAATGATGGCATGTGTTAGACTGGAAGCTAGTGAAGAATTTAAGATGGCTGATATGCTGGTAACAAAGATATTCAACCTTGCACAAGAAGTGAAAGCTAGATCTAAGAGATTTGCTTGATAGGTGTTTGAAAGAATTTTCAGCAATATGAAGAAGAAGCTTAATTTGAAGAAACTTAGTGATTTGGATCGAAATCATAAGTTTAGGGGAGGATTGTTAGGAAATTAAGCTTTAGCAGTTAAGACTGTTGAAGGTAACAGTTAGGACTGTTGAAGATGGAAGTTAAGACTGTTGAGGAGTTTTGAAGACATGAGCAGTTAAGACTGCTGAGTGAAGAAGTTAGTACGGTTTATGATTTATGTAATAGATAAATATGGAAAAGATATTGTTTATATCATATAAGTTTAGTTGATAGTTATCTTGTAAAGGAATCCTTAGTCTATAAAAGGATTGCCTAGGTTAAGGTTTAGATATACAACACGACACGATACAGAGATATAGAAGTACGAATTAGTTCATAGAGATTCAAGGTGGTAAACCCTAGTGATAGGAGATCACTCGTATTATTATTCTAATAATACTGAATCGTTGAAGGTTATTATTCTGTGTTCATTCATTGCTTTATTCAAATCATACAAAACACATAAAGTCTTCTAAGTGCTAGCTAGTAAATTTCGTGTGCTAGACTACGTATAATTCTTAGTATCACATCTAACACAAGGAGTGTGTAGATCCGGTCGATAACAACAGCTATCACACCAGCATTAAGGTTGCACCATATAAGGCACTTTAAGGTCGTAAGTGCAGATCGCCAATTTGTTGGGCTGAGGTCAGAGAAAGCCAACTTACTGGACCAGACCTAGTCCACGAGACTACTGAGTAGATCGTGCAGATCAAGAGCCGAATGCAAGCGGCTCGTGACCGTCAAAAGATCTATACTGACAAGAGGCGAAAACCCCTTGAGTTCCAAGTGGGTGACAAAGTGATGTTAAAAGTCTCGCCATGGAAAGGCGTGATAAGATTCGGCAAGCGTGGAAAGCTGAACCCTCGCTATATTAGACCTTTCGAAATTCTTGCCAGGATCGGGCTGGTAGCCTACCGACTCGAACTGCCAGCTGAGCTCAGCACTGTGCATGACATTTTTCATGTCAGCAACTTGAAAAAGTGCTTATCTGATGATAACGCCATCATTCCCTTTGATGAGATTCTGCTTGACGATAAACTAAATTTAATCGAGGAGCCGATTTAAATCATGGACCGGGAAGTGAAACGGCTAAAGCAGAGTCGTATCCCAATTGTGAAGGTCCGTTGAAACTCTTGTAGAGGCCCCGAGTATACATGGGAGCAAGAGGATGAAATCAAGCGAAAATATCCTCATCTCTTTTCGAACCCAACTTGTAACGTAAATTGAAATCTGGAACGGATTTCCCGATTAGCTGGGGAGACTGTGACAAATGGTAATTTTCACGTTATTAGTTAATATTAAATGGTTATTTATTATTTTTAAGCTGAGCATTTCTCTGCGCGTTTGCATGTTTCTGAGTATTTTTGAGCATTTTTGGGAGCTGTCCCGCATACGGTAGCTTACAGTCACTATAGAAAAAGTATATTTTTCTCAGTAAGCATAAATTATTCTATTTCTGATAATTACTGACAAGTTTCGTAATTAACTGAGAGCTTTCTCACATTTTTCTGAAAAGCAACCGCACACGCGTACCGACAGCACAGTACACATGGTAGCAGTCAAATAAATATGTTTTTGAGTCAGTAATAATATTTTATTACATTTCTGAAAAAAACGTGGATAACAACTTTATTTACGTATACGTGTCCAAAAACGTCTAACCGGGACTTTACGGTCAAGTTTAAGCTCAAACCGACACACGATACACCAACGAGAGGTAAAAATATTTCCCTCCCCCTAATACTTTTCCATACCCGGCCTTAGGTAATACTTCACCACTAGGTGCCAAAAACTACCCACTAACTTCATTTTTATCTTATAAATATTACTTATTACCCTAAATGTTACTCACAACAAAACACTTATCCATAATACTCTCACCAACATTCCTTGATCATTTTTCTTCATCAATATACACGGCTCAAACAAAATCTCCTAGATCCATCATTTTTCTTTGAAGTTCAAGTAAATTAAAGTGTATATTCAAGAGTTTCGGATTATTTGGAATGTGGTTTGGGTAAATTTGGTGAAACTTGGGTTGTTCTTGGTCCTTTCTACCCCATGTTAACATTAAAGCATTGTAAGGAATCATCACAACTTTTCTAATCTTGTTGATTTCATGTTCATTTGTTGTCTAATGATGTTAAAAATTGTTAAATGTATATATTTTGTTAAAATGGAAAAAGCTAGGGCTTGTATTTATTAAATAGTGCTCGACCTAGATGAAGTTTTTGAACAAATTAAAGTATTTCTTGCTTGTGTGGTAAATCTTGTTACATATGGTGCTAGTTTGATGATACAAATGTGTTAGGAATTAAACCTAACAGTTAGTACTGGTGGTTATAAGTTAGTACTGCTGACAATTTATTGAAGAATACACTAATAGTACTAAGTCAGTTAGTACTGCTGGTATAGACATTGGTACTGCTTATGTTTTTGTAAATGTGTACAAGGATAATTATAGAAAGGATTTAGTAGATATCCTTATTGATATAGATTATAGTTATCTTATACAGGATCTCCTATGTTAGGTTATACGTATGAGTTTTTGTGAAGATTCAAGGTTGTAAACCCTAGTACTAGCAAGAGTACTTGTATTATTGATATAATAATATTGAATCGTTTTCATTAAACAATTGTCTCTTGTTCATATACATAAACACTATTCCATTCATTGATCATACATACAAATAATCTTCTAAATGTTAACTAGTAAATTCCGCGTGCTAGTTAATATTACTCAAAGTGTCTATCTAACACAAGGCGTGTGTTTAGATCCGGTCAAGTGGTATCAGAGCCAGGTTCTGGTACTTTGAATTAGAAGATCCATAACGAATTTTATCTATAAGGAAGATGGACATGGAGACAACAACCCAAACCAATGTTACTGCAAAATTTCCAATTCTCAAGCCTAATGAATTCGATATGTGGAGGCTGAGAATAGAGCAATTCTTCCAGGTGCAAGTGTAACACCCCGACCCGACAAGGGTAAAGATATCACAATATATGGTTTCATATCAGAACAACATAGCATCCATAAACCAAAATAGCGGAAGTCAAATACATAATCCAACAATAAGTCAACATGACTTATATCCAAATGAAAGGAGATAAAAGAAGTACATAAGTTCAATGCCTAAACAATGGCAACATAAAGTCTTAAGGAAAATCAAATGGTAGATAAGCTATAAAGAACAAGCTCCACTCAAGTGCACTCAACCCCAAAGCCATGCCAGCTCCTAGCTTAATTACCTGCCGCGGGAAAAGAAAAGCGACTGAGCTACTAGAGCTCAGTGAACAGATATAACGTAACAAGCAGTAGCATAATGAATAATACATGAGTAAATGAGAATGGAAGCATGAATACATGGTAAGAATACATGGTAAGAATACATGGTAAGAATACATGGTATCATAAGGGAAAGGACAAAGGTGCATGGTAAAGAAAGGTCAGTAATCCACTACGAGCCCATAACATGAAATCATAATCATAATCATAATCATAGCCATAAACATGTAGAGGGGAGACCTCTTAGTATCCTGTAATTATGAGGGGTGTCCTCATCATGGGTGGAGTAGCTAGCTCCCGGAGTGTGAAAGACGTGTATCGCACACACCATCAGTCACCATGAATAACATAACATAATAACATAACATGTACATGAACAAATCTAGGATGCATCCATACGCCCCAGGTGGCCATAATCTGCCTCTACGTAAACATAACATGCAGGGACGGGACAGGTCATCACTCTCCTGCCCTAGAGTCATGCCATCGGTGCATCGACTGACATGGACATGAAACCCTCATGCCTAGTGAGTGGCTCGTAGTATCAAACTGAGGGTAAAGGTCAAGTATCATGAATCATGTTTTTAGTTTACTTGCATAGGTCAATATCATGTTTCATAAGTTCATAATCATGGTTCATAATCATGGTTCATAAGCAAAGGTTCATGCATGAAAGGTTCATAATCATAAAAGGTTCAATATCATGATGGTTCAAAAGATCAGAGTTCATGAATGGAGGGAACATAGCAATGGTATAGGGAAACCCTAACATGAGTCATAATCAGAGAACGAAGGCCTCTTAATAAAGAAGCAGAATATCTGTACCTTATTGCTTGACAAGAATCACACTGAATAAGATGATAAAGAGCACAGAACTACTCCCTCTTCACACCTAGAGGAGTAAAGACATGATTACTAAAGATCCCATTTCCATATTAAGTAACTTTCTATTTTTAGCAGGTTTCCATTTTTAGAAAGTTTCCTTATTTAGTAAGTTTCCAAAATTAGCAGATTTCTATAATGAGTAAGATTTAAGTATTATGATTTAGTTAAGTCATTAATTTAGTCTCATTATGGGATTAGGGTTGATTTTAGCAAGTTATAAAAGTTTAGGGTTAAATATGACAAGTTTACATAGTTTAGGGTCTTAATTGTAAATATATCAAATTAAAGGTCTAGAATGAAAATATCATAAGTTACTTATTTAAATACCCCATTTATTCAGAATTACATCATTAGCCCCTTAAGTTTCATATTTTACACTTTAAACCCTTTATTTATAAAAGTTACAAAATAAACCCTAAAGTTACATAATTTACAATTTAATCCATATAATATCTTTAATTACACCATTAACCCTTAGATTTAATTATATACAGAATCTACCTTCTAATTTCATGCATGGTACGATTTAACCCTTTAGTTTCCCATAATTACACATTTAGTCCCTATAATTATAAAACATATATATTAATTTGTAAATTCTAAATAATTACATATTAGCCCCCATAATTATCCAAACTTACACCAAACCATCTTAACATTATAATTTACTCAAAATGAACCTCAAGTTTCCAGTATTTACATTTTTAGTCCCTTGATTTTATTAATTTGCAAATCGAATTACTAATTATATATAATTACCCATTTAACCTTTTAAATACAAAATTTACATATAAACCCCTCATTTAACATTTTATACGAATTATACCATGTTCAAATAACCTACAAAAATTATCCCTTGAGTTTTTAGAATTACAAAACACACCCTTAGATTTAATTTCTCAAATCGATATACACTTTTAATTAACAATTCAAAACCCTAATTTCACTAATCATTACATCATCATTACCATATCATTTAAACACATCAATTTTCCAGATTTCATCATAAAATACCTAGGTCGATTTGATTTTAGGGTTTTCCATAATTTTACTTTTGTTTCTATTTAGCCGATCCATAAACAATTTCCAAAATAATAGATTTAGGTCTCCACAATTCAAAGGAACATTTTTTAGTGTTATATGATGATCATAGATGCCATGAAAAATAATAACATGATCCAAAAATTCGCATGCATGCCTCTTGATTTTATATTCGATTTAGGGTTTATAAGCATATTATTTTCCATACGATTTATATATGATGCATGGGTTGTTTTTATCATTTTTCCCAGGTTGTATTCGACATAAAGATCATAAGAAAAATGGCCAACGAATTTTAGAGGTGTCGCAGAATTAATTTAGGAATTACCTTGTTTACTAGCGCACGAAAAGAAAATAACTCCCCAAAATAGAGATCGACCAAACAAGGCTTCACCACTATTTTTCCTAGGTTGTACACGTTTGGAAGAGTGTTAGAAAAATGAGAAACAAGATTTGTGGTGATCGAGTGAATTAAAACGAATTATACCTCTTTTGTTTGTTGCGATGGGAGAAAATTCACCACAATAGGATCGAGCAAAGAACACCTTCAAAATTATTTTTCCAGGACTCCTTAGAAGTATATTGATCAAGAAAAATGCTTAGAGGATTTGTGGAAATCGTATGGAGGTTCAAGGGATTTTTGGTGTGTTTTCTTTCCAATCGGTAAATTAGGGCTTGGAATAAAATGTGGTGATTGAATTATCAAATGAAGGACCGGTCAAAGGGGAGGATAATGGCCAAGAAATTCGAAATTTGGTCAAGAGAATTAATTTCCTTGCTTAATTATTTTAATGCCTTTTTATTTCCCTTAATTACCTTTATTTAAATCATAGAATTTGAATTTAAGCCTTATTAGGCGCCCAAGGGCATTTTGGTAATTTTCATGGCTTGTATAAATGTTAAATGGAGTTGTTAAAAATATTTGGGATCATAACTTGTTCATTGTTAGAAGTTTGGAATTTATTTTGTGCTTTATATATGTTTTATTTAGGTTTTAAATTCCCAGGGGCAATTTGGTCATTTTACATGTTATAGAATTTCAGGTATTACAACTTCTTCCCCACTAACAGGAAAAATTTCTCCTCGAAATTTGCAAGGACATAAGAAAGGAAACATGACAGAAACGAAACTGAACATACCAGGTCAAAACATGAAATGAGGATAACTCGATCGTATTGACTCTTCGGTCTCCCAGGTTGCCTCGCGCGCTGGGTGATTCCGCCAAAGAATCTTTACAAAAGGAATGACCTTATTCCTCATAACGCGCTCTTGACGCTCTAACACCGCTTCCGGTTCTTCAGATAAGGTCATATCGGGACGGATTTGATCAAACGGATAAGAAGCCACATGTAGAGGATGATAGTTGTATCCCCTCAAAAGAGATACATGAAATACATTATGAACATGAGCCAACTGAGGTGGTAAAGCTAGACGATACGATACTTCTCCGATACGCTCCAGAATTTCAAAAGGTCCAATAAACCGAGGGCTGAGCTTGCCCTTAATACCAAAACGTTTGACGCCTCGGAACGGAGAGACTTTAAGAAATACCCGGTCGCCGACATTAAACTCTAGATCCCGACGGTGCTTATCCGCATAACTCTTTTGACGCGCTCGTGCCTCTTTCAATTTCTCCTTAGCCGTAGCAACCTTTTCATTTGTCACCTCTATCATCTCAGGTCCTTCAAGAAGACGTTCCCCTACTTCATTCCAACATACCGGTGCTCTGCACTTCCGCCCATATAACATCTCAAAAGGTGCCATATCAATGCTCAGCGTGCCAACTGTTATTATAAGCGAACTCTACCAAGCACAGATAATCGTCCCAACTACCCGTCCATTCCAACGCACACGCCCGTAACATATCCTCTAATGTCTGGATGGTCCTCTCCGAATGACCATCAGTTTGGGGATGAAAAGCGGTACTGAACTTAAGACGAACACCCAAACTTTATGCAATCCCTTCCAGAAGCGCGAAGTAAAACGAGGATCACGATCAGAAACGATAGAAGAAGGAGTGCCATGCAATCTAACAATCTCCTGCGTGAAAATCTCTGACAACTTACTAACACTGTAGCTCATACGGATGGGTAAGAAATGAGCGGATTTAGTTAGCCGATCAATGACCACCCAAATCGCATCATGTTTCCTACGAGTCAACGGTAAACCACAAACAAAATCCATAGATATTTCATCCCACTTCCAAACTGGAATCTCCAAAGGCTGTAATAACCCACTAGCTCTCTGGTGTTCAATCTTGACCTGCTGACAGGTCATACATCTAGCTACAAACGATGCCACATCCTGCTTCATGCCGTTCCACCAGAAGTGTTGCTTCAGATCCCGATACATCTTGGTAGAACAGGATGGATAGAAAAAGGAGAACTATGAGCCTCAGTCAACAAGGCCTCACGTAGATCAGAATCATTAGGAACACATAATCGATCCCCATACCATACAATACCACTATCATCAACCCGAAACTCAGACTGCTTACCTTCCTCGACATTCTGCACAATAGCCCAGAGTTCACCATCGTCCTTCTGAGCTTCCTTAATCCGCAGCATCAGATTTGATTCCACCTTCAAACTCGCCCAATAAACACTAACGCCCTTTACACATAGCTCAACCTCTAACCGCTCTAAATCCTGAAGAATACGAGGCTCGACATTCATACTAGCAATCATACCCGATTTCCTGCTGAGTGCATCGGCAACAACATTCGCCTTGCCGGGATGATACTGGATATTAGTGTCGTAATCTTTCAGAAGCTCCAACCATCTCCTCTGCCTCATGTTGAGCTCCTTCTGGGTAAATATGTATTTGAGACTCTTATGATCCGTGAAGATATCACATGATTCACCGTATAAGTAATGTCTCCATATTTTCAACGCAAATACCACAGCTGCCAACTCTAGATCATGGGTCGGATAATTTTCCTCATAGGGTTTTAACTGCCTTGAAGCATAGGCAATTACTTTCCCGTTCTGCATGAGAACACAACCTAAACCCTTCTTGGAAGCGTCACTATAAATCTGGAATCCTCCCGAACCCGACGGTAAAGTCAAAATAGGTGCAGACACTAGTCGTCGTTTCAACTCCTCAAAGCTCTGCTCACGTTCATCCGTCCACACAAACTTTTCACCTTTTCTCATCAATTGAGTCAACGGTAAAGCCAACTTCGAAAACCCCTCGACAAAACGTCGATAGTAGCCAGCTAACCCAGAAAACTCCTGACTTCGGTTACCGTGGTAGGTCTTGGCCATTTTGTGATAGCCTCGACCTTAGCTGGATCCATGGTAATCCCATCTGCAGACACGACGTGACCAAGGAAAGCAACTCGGTCCAACCAGAATTCACACTTGGAAAATTTAGCGTATAATTTCTGCTGCCTCAGAATACCCAAAACAGTATGCAAATGCTGCTCGTGCTCTTCCGTCGACTTAGAATATACCAGAATATCATCAATAAAAACGATGACAAATTTATCAAGGAATTCATGGAAAACCCGGTTCATTAAGTCCATAAATACTGCAGGAGCATTTGTTAACCCAAAAGGCATAACCAAAAACTCATAATGTCCATACCGGGTACGGAAAGCAGTCTTAGAAATGTCCTGCTCTTTAACCCGCAACTGGTGATAACCAGATCGCAAGTCAATCTTGGAGAATACTTTAGCTCCCTACAGCTGATCGAACAAATCATCGATGCGAGGTAGCGGATAACGGTTTCGAATAGTGATACGGTTTAGCTCTCGGTAATCGATACACAACCGCATAGACCCATCTTTCTTCTTTACAAAAAGTACAGGAGCACCCCATGGTGACACACTCGGACGAATAAATCCACAGTCCAATAGCTCTTCTAACTGCTCCTTTAACTCCTTAAGCTCCACCGGTGCCATCCGGTACGGAGCCTTAGAGATAGGCTCAGCGCCGGGAATCAGATCGATACTAAATTCAACCTCTCTGGCCGGAGCAAGACCAGGAAGTTTTTCAGGGAAAACATCAGAAAATTCCCGAACAACATGAACAGTATTAATATCAGGACTCTCTACAGAAGAATCTTTAACAGAGGCCAAATAACCTTGGCAACCATGAGATATTAGAGTCCTTGCTTTCAAAGCAGAAATAATTTTCACAGATTTTAGAGAGCGTGTTTCATGAAAGACAAATTCAGGCTGAGTTAGATCACCAAAAATTACTTTTCGAGCATGACAGTCAATGGTGGCTCTATGAAAAGATAACCAATCCATGCCCAGAATAACGTCGAAATCAACCATGTCCAAAGGGAGCAGATTTGCCGAACGAATCCGGTCATCGAATCGTATAGGACAATTTACATATTCATGATCAATAAGAGTACTGAGTTTCATGGGAGTGGAGAGGGATACTTGATTACTTAGTGGTGTTGGTAATATTTTAAGTTTCTTAACCAGATTTAGAGATATAATCGAGTGTGTAGCTCCAGTATCAAAAAGTGTGAAAATAGCGTGATCACCAATATATAAAATGCCCGTAATCGTACCTGATGATTGTGCCGCCTGATCCCGAGTCATAGAATATACACGGCCAGTGTTGGGTGGAGGGGGAGGTTTCAAGTAGTTCCCGGTTTTCTCCGGGTTTTGCTTGGGACAATCTTTCACCCGATGCTCTGTCGAACCACAACCAAAACAAGTCCCAGAAGCCCGACGACATGGTCCATTGTGGCGCTTACCACACGTAGTACAAATAGGATAAGAATATGAACCCCCAGATGCACCTCCCTGAGGACTAGAACCCGAAGCCCTGCTCTGCTGATTACCCCTAACAGTCTGGTCTCTCCACTGTTTCTGACTGGTGTTGCGTCCCGAGCGATCATCTCCCTGCCTAGGAGTGAACCTGGAATCCTGCCCTCTAGTATCCGACCTCCTCTGATCATGGTTCCTGCCAGTCTGACCCTGATGGTCGTATCGTCGATCCCCCTGTCCACGAGAATCATAACTCCTGTCATTTCGGCCCCTAAAGTCCCTGCTCTGGCCCTGAGTCTGAATCCTATCCCCATCTCTGTTTCTCTTATACCCAGATCCCTGATGAAATATCTCGATATTGCGAGCTGCGTCGCAACATTCTGCCGGGTCTCGAAACTCATCATTAAGTATGCGGTCTAGTACCCACCTAATACAATAGCAAAAGAAAAATGTATTAATGTCTATTGGTACCAACCATCAACTTAAATAGGTTACTAACCTCTTGAGTCCCCATTTGAATTGTCTAGCCTGCTGCTTAGCATCCCCAGCAAGCGGACCCACAAAACTGACTAATCTCTGAAACCGCTCCAGATACTGCCCAGCATTCTCAGAATCAAGCTGAGAGATAGTGTTGTACTCCCTAATGAATCTCTGCTGCTCGGAAACAGGAAAGTACCGATTATAGAACGTGGTACGAAAATCAGCCCATGAACAACCAAGAACATATGCATCACCACCTTTAGCTTCTTTGTGCGCTTTCCACCAGTTGAGCGCATCACCCTCTAACTTGAACACAGCCAGACGAGTCTTGAACTCGTCCTCACAACCTAACACCTCGAACAGTTTCTCCATGTGGGTGATCCAGTCTTCTGCTGCATGAGGAGTAGCAGCAGAAGTGAAGGACAACGGCTTGAGTTTATTAAAACTCTCCAGCCACCCATTAATGGTAGTGGGTCGGCCCCCACCACCAGAAGAACTGCCAGCACCCCCAGATGGACCAGCTCCACCACTGATAAGCCGGTTGATCACCGCCTCAATGTTAAGGCCCGGTAGCAGACTTGCTACAGCATTAGCCACCATAGCCTCCAGATTGGGAATTTCAGCATCTCCTCCACTGTTATATTCCTGGTGATGAGTGTTAACCATCTATAGAATTACGAAGACGATTAGTAAGGTGAAACAAAATATGACAGAGCAGAATAAGGAAAAGAGTACGCGAAAGGAAAACCTAATGTCTACCCAATCCTCACAGGTCAAAGGCCTAAGCCAACGGGTTTCGGAAACCTGTTCTCTGATACCATAAATTGTAACACCCCGACCCGACAAGGGTAAAGATATCATAATATATGGTTTCATATCAGAACAACATAGCATCCATAAACCAAAATAGCGGAAGTCAAATACATAATCCAACAATAAGTCAACATGACTTATATCCAAATGAAAGGAGATAAAAGAAGTACATAAGTTCAATGCCTAAACAATGGCAACATAAAGTCTTAAGGAAAATCAAATGGTAGATAAGCTATAAAGAACAAGCTCCACTCAAGTGCACTCAACCCCAAAGCCATGCCCAGCTCCTAGCTTAATTACCTGCCGCGGGAAAAGAAAACGCGGCTGAGCTACTAGAGCTCAGTGAACAGATATAACGTAACAAGCAGTAGCATAATGAATAATACATGAGTAAATGAGAATGGAAGCATGAATACATGGTAAGAATACATGGTAAGAATACATGGTAAGAATACATGGTATCATAAGGGAAAGGACAAAGGTGTATGGTAAAGAAAGGTCAGTAATCCACTACGAGCCCATAACATGAAATCATAATCATAATCATAATCATAGCCATAAACATGTAGAGGGGAGACCTCTTAGTATCCTGTAATTATGAGGGGTGTCCTCATCATGGGTGGAGTAGCTAGCTCCCGGAGTGTGAAAGACGTGTATCGCACACACCATCAGTCACCATGAATAACATAACATAACATAACATAACATGTACATGAACAAATCTAGGATGCATCCATACGCCCCAGGTGGCCATAATCTGCCTCTACGTAAACATAACATGCAGGGACGGGACAGGTCATCACTCTCCTGCCCTAGAGTCATGCCATCGGTGCATTGACTGACATGGACATGAAACCCTCATGCCTAGTGAGTGGCTCGTAGTATCAAACTGAGGGTAAAGGTCAAGTATCATGAATCATGTTTTTAGTTTACTTGCATAGGTCAATATCATGTTTCATAAGTTCATAATCATGGTTCATAATCATGGTTCATAAGCAAAGGTTCATGCATGAAAGGTTCATAATCATAAACGGTTCAATATCATGATGGTTCAAAAGATCAGAGTTCATGAATGGAGGGAACATAGCAATGGTATAGGGAAACCCTAACATGAGTCATAATCAGAGAACGAAGGCCTCTTAATAAAGAAGCAGAATATCTGTACCTTATTGCTTGACAAGGATCACACTGAATAAGATGATAAAGAGCACAGAACTACTCCCTCTTCACACCTAGAGGAGTAAAGACATGATTACTAAAGATCCCATTTCCATATTAAGTAACTTTCTATTTTTAGCAGGTTTCCATTTTTAGAAAGTTTCCTTATTTAGTAAGTTTCCAAAATTAGCAGATTTCTATAATGAGTAAGATTTAAGTATTATGATTTAGTTAAGTCATTAATTTAGTCTCATTATGGGATTAGGGTTGATTTTAGCAAGTTATAAAAGTTTAGGGTTAAATATGACAAGTTTACATAGTTTAGGGTCTTAATTGTAAATATATCAAATTAAAGGTCTAGAATGAAAATATCATAAGTTACTTATTTAAATACCCCATTTATTCAGAATTACATCATTAGCCCCTTAAGTTCCATATTTTACACTTTAAACCCTTTATTTATAAAAGTTACAAAATAAACCCTAAAGTTACATAATTTACAATTTAATCCATATAATATCTTTAATTACACCATTAACCCTTAGATTTAATTATATACAGAATCTACCTTCTAATTTCATGCATGGTACGATTTAACCCTTTAGTTTCCCATAATTACACATTTAGTCCCTATAATTATAAAACATATATATTAATTTGTAAATTCTAAATAATTACATATTAGCCCCCATAATTATCCAAACTTACACCAAACCATCTTAACATTATAATTTACTCAAAATGACCTCAAGTTTCCAGTATTTACATTTTTAGTCCCTTGATTTAATTAATTTGCAAATCGAATTACTAATTATATATAATTACCCATTTAACCTTTTAAATACAAAATTTACATATAAACCCCTCATTTAACATTTTATACGAATTATACCATGTTCAAATAACCTACAAAAATTATCCCTTGAGTTTTTAGAATTACAAAACACACCCTTAGATTTAATTTCTCAAATCGATATACACTTTTAATTAACAATTCAAAACCCTAATTTCACTAATCATTACATCATCATTACCATATCATTTAAACACATCAATTTTCCAGATTTCATCATAAAATACCTAGGTCGATTTGATTTTAGGGTTTTCCATAATTTTACTTTTGTTTCTATTTAGCCGATCCATAAACAATTTCCAAAATAATAGATTTAGGTCTCCACAATTCAAAGTAACATTTTTCTAGTGTTATATGATGATCATAGATGCCATGAAAAATAATAACATGATCCAGAAAATTCGCATGCATGCCTCTTGATTTTATATTCGATTCTAGGGTTTATAACATATTATTTTCCATACGATTTATATATGATGCATGGGTTGTTTTTATCATTTTTCCCAGGTTGTATTCGACATAAAGATCATAAGAAAAATGGCCAACGAATTTTAGAGGTGTCGCAGAATTAATTTAGGAATTACCTTGTTTACTAGCGCACGAAAGGAAAATAACTCCCCAAAATAGAGATCGACCAAACAAGGCTTCACCACTATTTTTCCTAGGTTGTACACGTTAGGAATAGTGTTAGAAAAATGAGAAACAAGATTTGTGGTGATCGAGTGAATTAAAACGAATTATACCTCTTTTGTTTGTTGCGATGGGAGAAAATTCACCACAATAGGATCGAGCAAAGAACACCTTCAAAATTATTTTTCCAGGACTCCTTAGAAGTATATTGATCACATAAAAATGCTTAGAGGATTTGTGGAAATCGTATGGAGGTTCAAGGGATTTTTGGTGTGTTTTCTTTCCAATCGGTAAATTAGGGCTTGGAATAAAATGTGGTGATTGAATTATCAAATGAAGGACCGGTCAAAGGGGAGGGATAATGGCCAAGAAATTCGAAATTTGGTCAAGAGAATTAATTGCCTTGCTTAATTATTTTTAATGCCTTTTTATTTCCCTTAATTACCTTTATTTAAATCATAGAATTTGAATTTAAGCCTTATTAGGCGCCCAAGGGCATTTTGGTAATTTTCATGGCTTGTATAAATGTTAAATGGAGTTGTTAAAATTATTTGGGATCATAACTTGTTCATTGTTAGAAGTTTGGAATTTATTTTGTGCTTTATATATGTTTTATTTAGGTTTTAAATTCCCAGGGGTAATTTGGTCATTTTACATGTTATAGAATTTCAGGTATTACAGCAAGACTATGCACTCTGGGAGATCATAGAAGATGGGAACACATTCAAGCCTACAACTACTACAACTATAGTTGAAGGTAGGACTGAAACAAAAGTGCAGACAAAGCCTATGACTACTGAAGAGATGGCCCAGCACAAGAATGATGTTAAGGCAAGAAGCATGCTGCTTATGACCATTCCTAATGATCAATTATTGAACTTCAGTAAGTTCAAGTGTGCCAAGACTTTGTTTGAAGCTATTGTTGCTAGATATGATGGGAATGAAGCCAATAAGAAAACTCAGAAGACATTGCTCAAGCAACAATTTGAGAACTTCTCAGCTACAAGCAATGAATCACTAGATCATATGTTCAACAGGCTACAGAAACTAGTGAGTCAGCTTACTATTCTTGGTATTGAGATACCTCAAGAAGATCTTAACTCCAAATTTATGAGGAGTCTACCATCAGAATAGGCTATGCATGTGGTTGTAAGGAAGAACAAGCCTGATATATATTCCATGAGCTTAATGGATCTATATAGCAACTTGAAAATAGTGGAGCAAGATGTGAAGAAGGTTGCTGGAACAAGTTCAAGCTCAGGGAATTTACCCTTTGTATCAACTCCCAGTACCTCAATTTCAGAGGAAGAAGTTCAAGTTGCTGGAGCAGTTGGTACTGCTAGTCCAAATATTGGTACTGCTAGTACTTCAAGCAGTACTAATGGACTTTTGGATAAGAATACTTATTGTGCTTTCCTGACTACTCAGCACAATGGAAGTATGTTGACTCATGGAGACATTCAAGAGATTGATGAATATGATCTTGAAAAGATGGACATCAAGTGGCAGCTCTCTCTTCTTAGCATGAGGGCTAAGAGATTCTTGAAGAAGACTGGCCAGAAGATAATCATTAACAGCAATGATGTTGCTGGGTATGACAAGTCAAAAGTTGAATGCTATAATTGCCATAAGAAGGGTCATTATTCAAGAGAGTGCAGAATGTCAAGACAACAAGATGGCAAGAACAAAGGCTTTGGAAGCAAGACCAGAGTTGTGGAAGTTACAGACTCAAGCTCAAAAGCTATGGTTGCCATTGATGGCTTAGGATTTGACTGGAGCTACATTGCAGAGGAGGAAGCAGAAGCATCTACAGAGATGGCTCTCATGGCATTTTCAGATTCTGAGGTACAAGTTTCTAAGTGTTCTAAATCTTGTGATGCATTAAAAGATCTAGAAACTCTTAAGAAAAGATATGATGAACAAAGAATAGAGCTAACCCAGACCAGTTTTAATTTAGCAAATCATAAAAGGGCTTTAGCTGTGTTAGAAGAACAAATTGTTCATTATAAAGGTAATGAGTCTAAGTTTGCTGAAATATTATACATTAGAAAATGTTTAGATGATTAAGTAGTGTGTAACAAAGAAACAAAGTTTGGGACAAGTTATGGTCGAATAGGGTTTTGTAGAGAGAAAAAAGAGATGGGAACCTTTTAGGAGAGAAATAGATTATTAGATTGAAAAGTAAATGAGGTCCAACCCTTCCCAAGTGTGGGAAGGGGTTTATATACTAACTAGCTAGGGTGCCCCTAGTGGGCTGTGGAGTGAGCTGACAGTGGGTAAAGACCCGACCCACTCCACAAATATAAATATAACTAAGCTAATAATACTAATTATACTAATAATAATAATAAGCCTACGAGCTATATAAATGCTAAATAGATACTCGGGGTGACCGAACCTTCATCTGAATATTTATATTCCTAACAATCTCCCCCTAAGGGAGGTCACCCCGGAAATAATATTTCGAATTCTAGCATTCTATCATTTGATCTTGACTTCATATCTCGTAGTCTTTGATTCTTCAATGTTTTGTATCTTTGTGCCTTTGGCAGTGATCTTTTGATGACTGCTCTTCTATCTTGGATGATCTTTGAGTATTCTTTGAATTTATCATCCAACATGTGTCTCCAAGTCATCTTTCAGTAGTATGTCTCCATGTGACATGATTATCTTTGAGCCGACATGCTCACACTATTTAGTGTCATGATCTTTCAGCATCAGAGTTTGCAGAAGCTGTGTTGAAGGTCTTTTAGTTTATCATGACTTCTTTGATTATAATGATGATGTAGTGTGAACATGTGGTGGTGGATTGGCATCTTGTTCGGCAATTTGCTACAACCGCAATCAGCTGCAACATCAATCAGCTACAACCTCAAGCAGCTGCAACAGCAATCAGCTACAATGCCCAGATGTTCCTGCACACGACAGTTAGCAATAAAACGTCCGGTACTTACAGGTTCGGACTTCGAGATTGTTAACAGCATAGTGTGAAAATTCTCTCTAATCCTTACCAAGACCGTTCCTAAATCGGAAACCCACAGAGGGTTTTAAAGATTTAACGTAGCAAATCAACGATTAGGTGAGTCGCTGGAGATCACTCCACGACTGTAGATCGTTTGAAACCGCTGCGATCACTAAGCTTAATCCGCAAGGAAATACCGAAGTGACCTGCTTTCAGGGTTGTTTGATGTTGACCCTGGCAGGAATTTCCATTCAATCATTGAGATTTACATTTGTAAATTCTCTCATAAATGTTCTGGCAGATTGCTAAGATCTGCGTAGGACTCATAAGTTTACAACTGGTGTCCTTGATGATGAACAACCAATGTAGAAGTAGCAAGTGTTCCTATGAGATCTTATTATGCATCTCGTGGCTCTAGACTCGATAGTGCGTTTTGATTTAGTGAGCGGAGGCTGGAGAGAACTGCCACCTTTTCAATATCATCTAACTCGGAGTGAGAGAGACGATAGAAATGTATTGAACTCCGTGACAATTGAAACAAGAATCCTTTAAGGGACCTTGATTGGCTAGAGAGGGTTGTGCAGCGTATCACTGGGTCCATGATACTTTGTCTTCAATGTCAGCAATCAACTAAGTGATTCTGACAGCATATGTATTGACCCGGTTTCTGCCTAAAGTGTAAGGAGGGCTTCTTTCTTTTCACCCTTTATCTTTACATTTCTTTTTCAATCTTCAACCCCTTCAGTGCTTACCAAGACTTCATTACTAGTACCTTGTTGGGTTTGTTCCAGTACTAGCTCCATCTCAGTCGGCACTCTTCCCTTATCCACTTTTCTCCTTTTTAATCATACCTAAGGACTTCTACACTAACTAGTGGATTGTCCCTGGGTAGATCCCTCCGGCTCTGGCGGGATCGTGGGAACTTGTACCTAACCTTACCATCCTTATAACTCCATACATTAATAAAATGGTCGGTCTTTGGTGTTCTTCCACAATTGCCATAAACCAAATCCTTGAAAAATCTCTCAAAGTGTTCATGATTCTGAAACACATTTTTGCAAACACTTGAGAGTTTTTTATTTTTTTAAATGCTCCCCCTCAACATGTGCTCGAGTGAACATGATCGATTCGAGACACGCTTACATCACTAGTTAGACCAGCTTGAAATTATTACCCGGCCTGGTCAAGTCCACAGAAAGTTTCTCGAAACGGTACACTCTACTCAGACACATCCTTTTCGAGACACGCTTACATCACTGGTTAGACCAGCTTGAAATTATTACCCGGCCAGGATATGTCCTTTCGATCAATGACAATATAGGTTTCGTCAATTCATTGGTTATGTCTGAGTCACGATCTCATGCTATGCCAAATCCTTTTTGTCCATTTGCTCCCCCTCAATATGTGCATCGATATACGAAGGAGTTTACCACATATGGGAGAGCTCACACTTAAGTCCAAAACATCACATTTTCATCAGGTTTCATATTTAAATCACATTCTCTCCCCCGATCAAAAATTTCAAACCTTTTGAGATTTGTGATCCCAATTGATTTAAATAAGTTAGAAAATGTGGGAGAAAATGTGTCCAATTTTAATGTATTCTGATGATGGAACATACTATGCTCCCCCTTAATCTAAGAGGGAGATTCACTGCTTCTTATTTTGCACAAATTGATTTTTATGACACAAATGATATTGACCTTTTTGCGCAGACGATGTGATCATCCGCTTCACTGAGGGAGTCATTGGTCAACATCAATTATCCATCCACCAACAAGAACGTCCAAGTATTGTAGATCCCCACTAGGCGAGATCGGAATAAATATTGCCTTGTTTCACTGAAGGTGGTGGTGGTGATGACAGTGCTGTTGTTGTTGTTGCTGCCGATGTTGTTGTCGTGGTGAATTCTGAGCCAATCAATAAAGTTTGAATGTCTGATCAAATGGTTAGAGCGGGAACTGGCGCATTCATTTTGGCTATGGAATCTGCATAAGAATATCCACAAAGATATGCATGCATACAGATACACTATTCATTAATGGCTACCACATAGCATCTTGCCAACTCATAATACCAAGTTCATCTCATAATCAAACCACAATCAGGAAATACATCAAACCACTATCTAGAATGAAGAGCACTAAGCACTCATGAACATGGCAATTCACACAGATTTCAATATTCAACTCAGGATCTTAGGAACATGATTCTAACATGATAACTATATACCTAAGCGAATCCTGAGAACATATGCACAATATCAACAACAATTAAGCAGCAATCGACTAACAAGAATCAAACAACATTTGAAACTCATTCATTCATATCATAAAAATGTCATAGGAGTATTCAAGAACATCAAACACAACTGGTTTTCTTACTTCTTTTAGGTTTTGAGTCTTAAAGTATTTAGGGGATTAAACGAGGATACCATAGTAACACAAATGAACCTTCTAGATATATATAAAGCTAGGAAATTATAAGAAAATTGCACATAATGTCCTAAACTTTCTAGCAACTATCACATTTGGCCATTTGATATAAAATTTTAGCAAGATCCTCTTCAACTAATACCCCATTAACTACAAAACCATTTCTACCAAGTATGAGTTAACCAAGAAACCCGTTTGATGATATAAAATTTGAATTCACTCTCCCCCTCAATCAATGACTCGTATTCTAGTTAAAGATTAGTAGTCGTTGATTGAGTGAAAATTTTTATGCATAATCCAAGTTTAAACAAATTTCATACAACACATATTCACCAAGTGTCTCACAAATAATTTTCAGAAGAATCATAGAATGAAAACTATTTGTATGCAAAGAAGACTTCTCTTCTTTTTCAAGAAATGATGCACTGAAACGTACATCAGATCGAAGAAACATGGATATAAAGTAATCCATGCCCAGGTGAACATCACCCAGTTGGAGGAACAGCCGTCTTTTTGGCGACGTGCTTTCCCCATTTTGAAGCGCGGGTTGCTATCTGAAGTAATAGCAAGCCATTTAGACATGTTTTAACTTGTTAATAGAACTTCTGCTCGAGCTTCATTTAAAGACCCGTGCCATTATTGAATGACATTTCTAGGTCCGTAAATGTTATCGATAAACAGAAGACATGCCTAGATGAAACTATTTTTGGAATTTTCTAATTTTTTTGATTTTTTATGGTTTTTCTGGGTTTAAGTTTCTCTATTTACAAATATCTGGTTTTATAATTTTCTATATACAGTATGGTATAAGATATGTATAAAGTATATAATTCAATTTAAGATAATGTTGACATGAATACCGAAATAAGGATACGTTCAGTATGTTGAAGAAGTCAGTAGTCAACATCTCTTAAACTTTCACCACCAAAGCTTTCAAGGCTCCCGAATAATCGACTTAACTTGAGCCTTCTCAATGTGAAGCTTTGATGGCTTCCCCCTAAACCGACAATCTTCCTTTTGAGCAGATTCCAAACTCTCTTTCAAGCTTACATAAGGTAAGTGTACGGCGGAAACCGTAGCAAACCACATCGAATATCGAATATTGCTGCTCCTTTTAAGAATAACCTTCGTGATTCTCCAGTCGGGGGACCATGAAATAAATCAGCTGTGTATCATCTCACACTTGAATAATACTTCTCACATTTCTTCCTGCTGAAGCCTGAAGTAACACATACCAACAGTATCCAGAGACCACTTCCCCCAAGTAGTTGAAGTGATGCAGCCAGTCTCATTATATGAAGCCCAAAAACCCGAAGTACACACTCAATCCCGTTAATAAAGTCAAAAACGTAACATCAAGATCAATTAAGACCCGAAAATCCCCTTTTCTCCCTTCAGGAACATGCAGATGAGAATTGTTACACCAAATTCAACTAAGTCCCATGTGTAAGCAATTTATCCCGTATGTAGTCGGCATGATAACACCAAGACATTACCATAACAGCAACTGAATCCCGGATGTACACATTTCCTTCAGTAGGATACCGACTAACCATAGGAACCATCATACATTTGTGTACCTCTTTTATCATCAGAAACTGACTTTCTCTTCCCCCACGTAGTTGGAGTGATACACCATAAGGAACGAGTTAGAACACTGATTTTCTCTGCGATTATGACATTTGTCTTCCCGGAATAATCTCCAATTGAGAAGAAGTATGAAGTCCATCACGTGTACTCGTTGTGCATTCAGATGTATGTCTCCTTCCCCCTTGCTGGTTTTGACACCTCAGAATCAGCAACACATTTTACGCACATATTCTTGAGATCTTGTGAGAAGGACAAAGTCGACTCAAATGTATCCTATGAGAATCAGCAGCTACCGAAACGCACTCTGACTTTCTTTACCAACCCTTAAGTAGGCTTTTTGACGAGATGACTGATGGAACAAACCCGATATACCAAACTTGACACTGAAGTGGAATTCCCCGTTCTTGTGACTTAAACTTGCACTACTGTTGTAAGAACGGTGTAGAGAATTAATGCTTCCAAGCAAATCTCTAAGTACTCAATACTCAACCAAAGTATGAGACATTAACACCTCTTGCGATTATCCACAACGTCATCGGCGGTGTGTGACACTAAGTACTAAAACGTAACTCCTTTAAGTGATAGTTACCCTGACTGCTGGTAACTAGATAAACTAAGTCTTCAACTTGAATCTTGAGCTATGAAGACAAGTTATCATAGGAAGTCATGCATCCAACGTACCCCGACTTCAAGATAGGATAAGATCACGCCTTTGAGGAAGTCAACTTCAATCTCGAATAAGTGATACCTGATCAACTCCATGGTCACAATTAGATGCCCAACACAAGTGAGTGAACCAACAACCAAATGTACATTGAATCACTTGTTCACACTTCTCCCCCTCAAAGATTGCATTCGAGGATGCCATCTTTGATTGAACAAGTGCATATTTGATTGATCCACTGTTCACACTTCTCCCCCTCAAAGATTGCATACGAGGATGCTATTTTTGATTGAACAAGTGCATGTGAGGTTGATCCACTGCTCACACTTCTCCCCCTCAAAAATTGCATTTGAAGTTGCCATTTTTGATTGAGTGAATAAACGTCCAATCGGATGGAAGTAGATCCACTTGATATCTGAATGAGCATGGAGCAAGTATGAAGCCTTTTGATGAGAATAGTCAGAAACAAGGAGGGTCGTATGACCATTTCTCAAGTCTCAATCACCATGTAGTTTATTCACCTTTCTCCCCCTCAAAAATTGCATATGACGACCAACTGCCATTTTTGATAGACCAGGTGAATAAGAATATACTCCAATGTGCGTAGATCCACTTGAAGACTAAATGAGCACGAGAAGAGCATGAAACTTGTTGATGAGAATGGCCATAAACAAGAAGATTTCTCTTCTTCCAAAGATAAAGCGCACTTAAGCGTACACCTTTCTTTTCTTTGATGAACGGGGCCTGAAGAGATGTCAGCAGACGCCATGATGTTGACATTGAGGCCCGAGGCTTGAACTGAAGTGTTCAAACGTCATTGTCGTTGAAGAACGAGGCCTGAACTGATTTGAACAGACGTCATAATGATGAAGACCGAGGCCTGCACTGATGTGTACAGACGTCATTATCGTTGATGTTCATCAAGCTTGAATTGTTTTAACCCCTACATCATGTGATATCACTCTTTTCGGCACCCAAACTCTGAGTCTTTCCTTAATACAAGGCCTGAACGATGTACCTGCACTTAAGTAAAGACTTCCTGCATTGACATTAAGAGTTTGTTTGCATTTATATGGGTTAGTGATATCAGCATTTAGACCATTTGGGGTTTCACTGTCAACCTCGGTTTCGCACTTAGTGAACATCTTTCGAATAGGTATCCATCTAAGACCAACAATCTTAAAAGTTCTACCCGTCGGTATCCACCTAAGGCAAGATCTAGGAGTGTTTGGTTTCTCATGCACAGTGACAGACTTTTTGAGAGAAAACCTTTGTCCTAGGGCAACCGGCCTATCAGGTTTCTGCATACACCTCTTTGGTTCTACGGGCTTGTTGTTGTTTCTAGTCTTAGAGGATGGAACCTTGGGACAGGCATTCACTTCCTTCAGGAATTTTGTTATACAATCATTATGGGTTGCATTAAAAACACATTTCTGACAAGTCGAGCAAACAAAGTGTTTAGAATCAGAAAAAGATCTAGGGTTCTTAGAGTGATCGGCTATGGGAATTGCCTTTATTGGCACGCAACTACTCTTAGAAACAGGCAAATTCTTAGTCTTTTCATGTGTGTTTTTCTTAGCGACCACTAGGTTTTGATTCAGAACAATGTCTTTAGGTCTAACATGTTCCTTTGGTGTCACAAGTGACACACGCTTTGAACTGATCCTAGAGGAGGTAGATGCACTCTTGTGATGAGGTTTTGCAGCCGTACATTCCTTTTCATTAGGTCTTGATTGTGAAGTGACTGGTTTTGACAAAACTTGTTTCGCATAAACTTGGGAGGCAAACCGTGTTTTTGAAAATTTTGGCCGCTCAGATCTAAACGCAGTCGTTGTCTAACAATTGATTGGTTTCTAAGTGGTGGTTTCCCCAAGATTGATGGTTTTGCAAACTTAGTGTTCACACCATTTTCATTCAATTTTCTCAACTCGTTTTTCAATGCTGCAATTGCAAAACCCTTTTCCTGAAGTTGAGCTTTGAATTCATCATTTTTGGCAATCAAAGAGGTTGTTTGTTCTACTGTTTTAGTTTTCTCTTCTTTGATTGAGTCACACAGTTCATTGCAATGAATTTTCAAAGTCTCATTTTCTTTAAACAATTCAGTCACTTTGTGTTCTAATTGAGCATTATTTGTTGCAATAACATCATTGTCATATTTAGTCTTAACTTCATTGCATATGTCACGCATCTCAGCCAATCTGCTTTTCAGGTTTTTGATTGTTAAGTTTTTGGCTTCTAGCTGAGCTTTCAAATCATTTATCATAAAAAATTCACGGAATTCAGGAAATTCCGGGTTTTTACATGGTAGTTTATTTTGAGGACTTTCTTTCTTTTGTTGCATTGAGATTTCAAGATCAATACAATGTTTTTCAAGCTTTAAAAATCTTTTTGAAAGTTCATTATAAACATCCTTTTCAACCATATCATTTGATTTGAAAAACTCAGCCGTAGGCAAAGCACTTGACGCATCATCATGTTCAGCATCCTGATCAATCTCTCCCCCCTTATGACTCATATTTGTTGAATCAGAGGTGATATTGCTATCAGTCTTTTCCAACAGATATGTGTCATAAGTAGGTTTAACTTGATCAGTATGTTGTTGTTCATTAGAAAGAGCATTTTGTTGTTCAGACAGATGTACCTCAGCAAATGGTACTTTGTGATTTACTGGACTAAGATCTGAATCCACACCATGTGTGATATCAGTCCTTGAGCTTTTGCTATCATCATGCTTGTCTGATTCTGTCCCATTTCTCATAATTTGAGCCCTTTCATTAATGAACCCCTCAACATTACTCACAAGTTGGAGTAATGTCCTTCTGAACACGTCAACCTCAGTTCCAGTGTAATTAGCAAAACACTTTTTCGTCATTTGACTATCATAGTCATAGTCCTCAGTGTATTGCGAATCAATGAACACCTGGAGTTGGTTGTTGATCACACTGAAAGCTGCTCTAGATCTAGCTTCAGAGAATTCTTCTTTGTCAAGCTGTTGTTCAAGTTGATCTAAATATAGAGTCATTTTGACTGTGAAATCATGAACATCTTGACCAAAGAGTGCTGTGAAGGCCCGTGTGTAACCCATTATGTATTCAGATTTTTTAAACAGAACCTTGAGATGTGAGTGAAGTAATCGAAACATTCAATGTGACTTTCCTTCTCATTTTGCAACATTAGTGACTGAATCAACTCTCTCTCATGCGAACTCGGGCTTGAAGATTCCACATTAGTAATATCAGAATCACACACGTTTATTTGTTGTACAAGGTTGGAATTCATTTGTTTATCATACGTATCGTACAACTTGAGTACCGCAGATATGAAGGAATCTGAAGTAGTAGACATGACGTAAACGTGCACGGGATTTTACAATTCAATGATTTAAACCGAGAAATAGACTCTTTCGCGGGATTTTACAAAAATCAAGAATAAACCGTGAAAGGATAATGATTACTTGAATGTGTTATGATTAGTGATTGGGTAGACTTTTTGATCTGTTGTTTAGTTGTGATTTGGTTTGGTTGATGCAAGTTGTTACGGTGAAATTATGGTCTGACAACTTCACAGCTCGATAACTTCTTTATGGAGTGATTTCAGGCTTCGAAAGTTGGGTTGAATGAATAATATTATTCAACTTGTCCTTCTCCTCAGTCTCACGGTCGTTTTGACAGGTCGTGGGCTGAAAACGGAGTTACGGTTCAAAAGTTATAGTCGTTTGAAGTTTTGACGTAAACAGTCAACTTTGGTCAAAACGCAACTTTGTCAAAAACGCTACAATGAGAAGATAGACAAAACGCTACAATGATCGGATTGAAAAAACGCTACAATGAGCAGATAGACAAAACGCTACAATGATCAGATAGACAAAACGCTACAATGTGTAGACAGACAAAAGGCAAGTCTGATAATACAAACCGCAACAGACAAGTCGCTACTCTGACGGAGACAAGTCGCTACTCTGACGGACACAAATCGCTACCCACAAAACGCTAGTCACTAGAAGACAGAGCTGTCACTATCTTGGTCAAAACGCCAGACAAGTCGCTTTCGTAGCGATTTGTCGTTTTTGCCAAATCCAGTAAAGAGACAAAACGCAATTTCGAGAAACCACAAAACGCTACTTTCACCTTCCCAGCAAATTGACTCTTAGGGTAAAGAAGTTGGAAGATCAGCTAAAGAGGAAAAAATCAAGAGTGGTGTTAGATGATGATTCTTCAGATAGTGACTCAGATGATTCAGATGATGATGGTGGTGATTCTCCCAAACAGGGGAGGAAATCTGGGAAAGAACAAGGGGATAAAAAATCTGGAACTTAGGGGAGGCATGAAGAAGGTACTAGTGGATTGTATGAGGAAGGTACTGCTAGTGGAAATGGTGATACAGATATGGGTGAACAAGATCAAAATCAAGATACTGCTGAGAATGTTGAAGAAGCAGTACAAACTGCTGATGTTGAAGAACAAGCAGTACAAACTGCAGAGACAGAACAAGAAGCAGTACAAACTGCTAATGACAAGGGCAAAGGGATTTTGATTGAAGAAGAAAAGCCTCATCAGAAGAAAATTGTTAAGCCAAGAACTTAGATGCAAATAGATCATGATGCTGAAGTGGCTAAGAAACTTCAAGAGGATGAAAAAGCAAAAGAACAATCTCAAATAGATCTTGATGCAGAGTTAGCAAAGAAGATGGCTGAGGATGATTTAGATGATGTGGTTGAGTTTATGGAGAAAACAAGATTAGAAAAGACGGTTTCAGATGCTGAGGTGGATCTAGAACAATTTAATGAACAACTACAATACTTGTGAGACTCAGATCCTATTGTGAGAGCACAAGCTATACAACTTATTAAAGATCAGAGTTTAAGTGAAGAAGAAAAGTCAGCAAGGCTTACAAGCTTCATTTTATTAAAGAATAAGGAAGTAGCTTGGAGTGATCTTATGCAGAAGATAAGAGATAGACAAAAGAAAGGATACAAGAAGAAGATGCCTACAAAGAAAGAGCAGATAAGCTTCATGAAAAGTTACTTGAAGAATCAGGCATATTGGAAACAAAGTTTCTTCAAAGGAAAATCAGATGATGTGATAGAGAAAGCTTACTATGAAGCTTATGCAAGAATCAACAAGCCAAGTGCAACAGATTTTGTGATTGATACTGGACATGGAAAAGAAGAGAAAAGAAAAGCAGAAGTTTTGGAGTTTGACACATCAAAGAAACAAAAGACTGCTACTGAAGGGTTAACAGATGAACAACTGAAAAAAATGATTGTGGTAGTTCCTGAATCCACAAACATCAAACCTCTACAAGAAAAACATCCTATTATTGATTGGGAAGTATTTACTGAAGGAAGAATGAAAGGATTGAAAGTTATCAGAGTTGGTGGAATAACTGAGGAGTATAAGCTTTTTGAAGATATGCTCAGAGGATTTGATAGGGAAGATCTCAATCAGTTGTGGAATTTAGTACAACAAAGATTCAAAGTTGCAGATCCACTTGAAGATAAAGATAAAGAGCTATGGGTACAGTTAAAGAGGATATATGATCCAAATGGTGGTGAAGCTATATGGAGGTTTCAAGCTCCAATTAAAGATGTTTCATGGAAGCTTTTTGATACATGTGGTGTACATAGAATTTCTACCAAGGATGGGATAGAAATATATAAGTTGGTTGAAAAAGACTATCCACTCAAAAAAGCAACTTTATTGACTCTAGTGTGTTCAAAATTGGAGATTGAAGTTGAATCAGAAATGGCAGATGTGTTAGCCAGAAGGATTTTTGATCTTGCAGAACAGAGAAAAGCTCTGACTAAGAGATTGACATGGTAGGTGTTTGGAAGAATCCCCCCATCATGGAGATGAAGTTTAATTCGGAAGAAACTTAGTGATTTGGAAATAAATCATAAGTTTAGGGGAGGATTGTTAGGAATTAAACCTAACAATTAGTACTGGTGGTTATAATTTAGTACTGCTGAAGATTTATTGAAGAATACACTAACAGTACTAAGTCAGTTAGTACTGCTGGTATAGACATTGGTACTGCTTATGTTTTTGTAAACGTGTAAAAGGATAATTATAGAAAGGATTTAGTAGATATCCTTATTGATATAGATTATAGTTATCTTGTACAGGAATCCTTGGTCTATAAAAGGATCTCCTATGTTAGGTTATACGTATGAGTTTTTGTAAAGATTCAAGGTTGTAAACCCTAGTACTAGCAAGAGTACTCGTATTATTGATATAATAATATTGAATCGTTTTGGTTAAAAAATTGTCTCTTGTTCATATACATAAACACTATTCCATTCATTGATCATACATACAAATAATCTTCTAAGTGTTAACTAGTAAATTCCGCGTGCTAGTTAATATTACTCAAAGTATCTATCTAACACAAGGCGTGTGTTTAGATCCGGTCAAAATGTGATTAATGTTAATTACGCGAGATTAAGGCAATATATACATTTTATGGTTATATATATGGATCGGCTAGAATAAAAATTACAAAACTATTGGGGTTTTGAAAAACATAAAATTTTGGCTCAAGTGGTGAAATGGTGGAACTAATGCTTAAAAGTTTATTTTGAATAGCTTATTGAGTAAGCCATAACTAATTGAGTTTAGCTTATAAAAATGTGAAAATGGGTCGAATGGTGTATTATGGGTCGAACACAATGAAATTTGGTCATATTTAACTTTTTTACTTAACAGCTTATTTATAAGAGCTTAATTGATATTATTAAAATTCGTTACGTTACTAATATTTACTAATTATCAATAATGGGCTAAAAATGTATTTTGGGCTAAAAATGTTATACGTGGACTGTTGGGCCGAGCCCAACATGAAGATGGTCACTTTTGACTTTTTTTTTTACCAAACGGATTAACGAACGTGTTAAATGATTTTTAGAAACGCGACGATATATATATTTATTAACTACAAAGGGCCTTGGACTTGACCAAATGTGGTGACGAATGTGTTAAAATTATTTTTAGCAAACTAACGATATATATGTCGTAAATTAAAAAGGCTAAATGGTTTGGACTAAATATGAACTATTGGGCTTATTTAATAAATTTCGGCCCAATGAGTATGCCGGATGACAAAAATGACTTTTGAAATATTTTTCGACTCACTACGAATATTATTACTTAACGATACGACATATATACTTAAAACTAGTTTGGACTTGTTTTGAGACGCGTTAGTCTCCAAAAGGGTGAAAAATGAAATTTTGACCAAATCCTTATAAATATTGACTTTTGTTGACATATTGACTAAATATTGACTTTGTGTCGAAATCTGTTATTAATAACTAAACGTGGCGATAACGATAGTTATAACGAAAAAAATACTTGAAACGACCAATATATATATTACGGATAAATTTTGCACATATAGTTAATAACGCGAATTATTTGAGAAATTGCAACACATGAGAAAATGGAAACGTTTGAGTAAACAAATGGGTCATGCCCAAATTTTCTAAAATTCTAACACTTAGAGTATTTTGATAAAAATACTTAACTTATTTAAATTTTTCTAAAATGCTTAACAATGTTTCTAAATTTCTTATAATTAAAATTATATTATAAATAATAAATAATATTTATAATATAATATTCCTCCACTAACACTATTATTTTATTTATTTCTCAAAACCTATTTAATTAATTATAACCCTAATTAGTTAAATACATGATCGTTTAACTTAACCTTATATATATATAGATATATATACTAGTTTTCGAAGCCCGCCCGATGGGCAGACATGACTTGTATTTATTTGTGATTGAGTATTAAATAATTATTTTTTATATGGATGTATTGTTTCTCTTAATGTTTTTGGTTATTTGTGGTGTTTTTCTTAATGTTTTTGGTTTGGGAATTTCAACAGATTATTGTTGCATGAGTTGCATGTACACTTATTCAAGTATTTTTTTGGGGGGTTTGATGTATAAATGATTGCAACTTTAAATTAAAAAATAGTATAAAAGATGTTGACATTATAGAAGATATTAATGTTTTTGTTATATGTAATTGTGGTGTTACTTTATATATATATATAATAATATATTATATATATATATATATATATATATATATATATATATATATATATATATATATGTATATATTAGTTTTAGTTGCAATTATTTTTTTGGGGGGTTTGATTTATAAATTATTGCAACTTTAAATTAAAAAATAGTATAAAAGATGTTGACATTATGGAAGATATAATGTATAAAGTATGGCAACATATTATATAATATATATATATATATATATATAAAATTGTTTTTTTAATATGGCTTAACATATATACTTTTGTTGAAATAGAAATTTATAATTTTTTGCAAATGTTGAAGTTTTAAAAAAGGACATATTTATAATTTGGAACAAATACTCTAAATAAGTATTGATATAATGTAGTGTTTATGATATATATTATTTAGTATATTTGAATTTTATTACAATGAATGAATAAAATAACATTTTTTTTTATGTTAAGATACCGAAACGTGTTATTATTTTATTATTGGAAAAAGAAAACGATCATATTGTTTTTGAAAAACGTATAGTTTTAAACAGTTTGAGCACAATAAATATAATTATGACTGATTTTATTTATTTATTTATTTATTATTTATGTATAATGTTATAAATAATAAAAATTATATGTAAATTATTTATTATTTATATATAAAAGATAAATAAAAAAATGTTATTTACTTTAAATTAAAAAAAAAAAAAAAAGGCTACAAATATCAAAGGGACGAAAGTGCATCTTGTTCATTCCTTCATTTTGTTCATCTTATTCATTCCTTCGTTGTCTTCTTCATCATTTCCACTCCTCAAAATTTATAAAAATCTGTACATATAATTAAACCTTCATTTTCTTCTTCATCATTTCCACTGGTCATCTCCACTTTCCTTCCATCGGATCTGTTTCGCCGCACCAATCTAAACCCGATCCATTTTAAGATATTCAAAACCCATCTCCAAATCACTTCATCTTCAAAACCCATCTCGAAGATTTTCATTATCTCACAAAACCAAGGCCAAACGGTCTTCAATTTAAAAAGAATGAAAAAAAAAAGAAAAAACCTGTTAAAAGCCCCAATGGGCAAAAAAATCAAGGCCAAACGATCATATTTTTGTTTTCTATGCACCATGATTCATCGGCTTGTGCAGGAAAAATGGCAACCGAATTTGTATTGCCCTTGAACTCAGACACGTTTCGAGATGAACAGGTATGTTTCTTTAATATTTAAAGGATGTACACTTGTAATCCACTTTAACTCAGAACATAAGATAATAATTGATCTTAATTGCTTGTAGGAGCTACCCGAGCAGTTTAAAGAAGAACGTTTAAAGGAAAAAAAGAAGGAACTTTACCTGTCAAGTAATGGTATGTATAGGGTGAAAGTTAGAATTGTGCAAAAAAAGAATGGATAGATACAGTTAACTGGTGATAAGTGGAAAGACTTTGGTGATGAAAAGTTTATAGGGATGTTAAAGTGATACATTTTGTGGAGGATGGGTATGAATGATTCTATGTTACGGGTTATTATGTTAACGGGTATGAATTTTTGCAAACATTGCACATGTATTAATTTATCATTGTATTTTATTCAAAAATAGATGTAACATGTGTGCATATCTTTGTTTTTCACTGCTCTGGGGTATATCACCGTTTAATTAATTACATATAAACCAATTGAAATGATAAAACTGATTTGGTTCTTATGAATATAGCAATTGAAAATGCAAAAGAACAAATCATGTACATTATTGATATTGGTTAAGATCCTTCTGTGAGGTAGAATTGGGAATGAAGGTCATATGAGATGAGTAATATTGATAGTAAACACATAAGAAACAACACATAAGTAGTGAATGAGTATGTAAGTAATTAAAACAAATAAATTGAAACAAATAAATTTACTAAAGTATTTACTGTTTTAAAGGATATTTTGTTTAATTAAATTCTAAATAAAGCTTCTTTATACACAACATTAATTGTTGACTTTGCGTAATTCCCTTCTTCATCACAACATAAGATCTTTAATCCTTTTCTATTTTTCACTCTTGATACTGCTACGTAGAGTTGCCCATGAGAGAATACCGGTCTTTGAAGAAACAACCCCACTTGAGTTAAAGTTTGTCCTTGACTTTTGTTAATAGTCATTGCAAAGCATAATGCAACTGGGAATTGCCTACGATTAAATTTAAATGGCATTTTATTATCAGAAGGGCTTAAGACCATTCTTGGTATTCCGCAAATACTTCCAACATACCCGCCTGAAATAATCCTTGGTTCGATTATATTTACACCTATCCTTAGTACTTGCAACCTTGTACCGTTGCATAATCCTCCTCCCTGGTCTATGTTTCTCATGCACATGATTGAAGCACCTATTTTTAATTTTAGAGAATGTTGTGGAAGCCCAGCAATTCGGATGCTATTAAGGAAATCATCTGTGTACAGTGACTCATTAAAATCTGCGTCCATATCAATAACACCTACTGAGTCTGAGCTTTCGTATGTCTTTTCATCTCCTGGAAGAAGTTCTAGCATGCGATCGTTTATCATATCCACAAGCTCATGAGTTGGTGCAAGAATGGATTTTTCTTAGAAGGATGTAGGATTATAAAGGTTGTCTTTCAGATCTGGGTATGTTTCTTCAACAATTTTACCAATATGATCATTAGAATTTGGGATCAACATATCATCAAGGAATTCGACTGTTGCTTCTCCGTCATTTTTACCTCCAATTTTTCCATTGCCAATATTCAATATCCAATTTGTAAAATCTTGGATTTCTTTTCTTTCTGAAGCGTTTGAACCCTTTTCTAGTCTCATGATAATAGTCAAACACATGACGGTGCAATGTTGCCACAAATACAAAGAGTTTATTGACGCATGTACGACATTATGTCTGGATCCATTTGTAATGACTGGTAATATTTGGCGAAAATCTCCACCAAATAGGACTACTTTACCTCCAAAAATCTTTTCTGAAGGTTCAAATGTGTTTGTCCTGCAAATGTCTCTCAGTGTCTTATCAAATGCTTCGTAACAGTGTCTATGTGTCATAGGAACCTCATCCCAAATGATGAGTTTACACATTCGTATTAAATCAGCCAAGTCACTATCTGCTAGAATATGACACATTGAATCCTCGACCACGTTTATAGGAATATCAAACCTAGAATGTGCGGTTCTTTCGCCTTCTAACAAAAGAGATGCGATACCACTTGATGCAACATTGAACACTATTTCACCTCTTGATCTTATTGCAGCAGATAAGGTTTTGTAAAGATATGTCTTACCTGCTCCTCCGTATCCATAAACAAAGAACATTCCTCCTTCTTCCCCTTGAACAGCTTCCATTAAAGTTTGATATATGTTTTTCTGTTCATGTGTCAGTGTTTTATAGAGGTTTTCATGTTGCATTCGTAACTCATCTTTGTTGTATTTCAACTCATCATACACCAATCTATTGTAATCACCCATTTTCATCATTTCATTAGGGAACAGCATGTTTGGAATTTATTTTAAACTTTTGTTGTTACAAAGGAGCATGTGCTCGATGTACCTTAGACAAATATTCTTTCTTTGCTCATCTGTAAGAATCAAATCTGGTAAAAAACAAAAAATATATGTTAGTTCATAGTTGATGAATTCCATAATTTGTTTAACCATCTACCTTTTTAATTCATGTTGATTGTTATTTCCATAATTTGTAGAAGGTTACTTTTGATTAATGTTATTGGTATTTAAATTTATAAAATTCATACACGTGAATTTATAGAATGTTTATGTAGGATATAATTAAATGGATTTAATACCTGGATCATTTCTTTTCTTCTGCTCGATATGTTCAACATCTGCGGCCAATAGTTCCCATGTCTTGTCGTAAGCAACCTCTGGCCTTGACATGCTATCTGTCATAATTAGCATGACATAAAATTTACGTAAATAATTTCCCGAACCCCATAAGCTGGCTTCCATTAAACAGTCTATATATTCCTTATCATCTTCTAAAAGAGCACGTGCTTGACAGGCATCTTTATATGTTGGATAAACAACATCCTCATATTTCTTTAAATCAATCCAATCTTTAGCTCCCTTAACCTTGTTGAGCAATATCCGTAAATAAAAGTATTCTCCATACGAAGGAGGTACATGATGTACACGACCAATAGTTGTGCCTTTTTGTCTATTCAACCATTTTCTTTCTTCTTGCTTCCATACGTAATGCTTTGGAAACTCATGGTAAAGTAGTTCTTGTGCGTCTGTGTTTGTCGTGTATTCCATCCATGCAACGAACTTTGATTCATTAACCGAAGCTTTTTCCAACGCAAAATCAATACTTTGAGTTGCCTCAAATATTACCGATTGTTCTCCTTCTAAGTGGAAGGGTAATCTTTCAAAGGGTGGGAACCTGTAATGTATATCAAATCCATAGATTCTCCACCCCGCTTCACATGCTGAAAGATACCTACAATCGTAATATTCTTTTATTTCATCAACGTCTTCCTCTTCCAATCCTACTGTTGATCTGTCAGGTCCCTTATTAATATACTTTGTTGACATAAATAATGCCTAAAAACATTATTCATATCTCTATGTTTTAATGATCACAAAATATAAACTCATTAAACATAAACTTATCAAATAAAAAAGTATTTAGTTGTAAATATTCACTTCTACAACTTAATCACTTAAGGTATGAATAAACAAGTGCTTAATGCATTATATGATCAAAGGAACATTTTCTTAAACACTAGATTTTTTATAAAATGTCAAAAACATTTTATATCTTTTAGAAAAACATTTTTGGTAATAAATAAAAAGGTTTAATTCATTATAAATGTATGAATTCAAATTTTTAACCAAAATCAGCAAAAATGTTCCAGAAAAACCTTCCTCACAAAAAGACAAAACTGGCCAACGGGCAGGGAGGGCGTCCCCCTTAATTATGCTAGGCGGCCCCCTTAAAATTAAGGGGACCGCCCCCTATTTAAGGGGGCCGGCCACGCTCCTATAGGTTCCAGCTGTCCAGTTTTTCTGCCTATAAATACCAGCCTTCCCCTGGATTTTTACTCACCTTTTGCACACTGAAACTTTCTGTTTTAAATCACATTTCATATCTTCAAAAACCCTTTGATCATATAATCTTAAGCTTTGGTTTCTAAGTGATCCAATCTTCCTTCATTCAAGTGCAAGAGAAGAATACTCCTTCAACAACTAGAGAAGAAGTATTGCAACTTAGATACCTAAGTTGTTTGTGTCATCATACATTTGTATATAAGTTGTGTATTGTTGTTAGATAGTTGTGTGAATAATTGTTTGGGATAGGTTAGAGTGTTAATAGTGAAGTTGTGAAGTTAAGGTGTGTTAGAAGTTAAGGTGTGAAGAAGTAGAGAAGTACATAAGTAGTGATAGTTTGTGAAGTAGTCGTGTAGCCGTCGTGAAGAAGGTGTGAAGAAGTCGTGAAGAAGTCGTGAAGAAGAAGGTGTGATTAAGTCGTGTTTAAGTTGTGAGATTGGTTCTAGCTACGATTAGAACTTGATGAACTCAAATAAGTACATTTTATTACTATCATTTATCCTATTAATTTGACTTGTTTTACTATATTATGTATGAGGATTGATACTTAATCGTTTACTTTTGTAATTCTCAGGTAAAAAACAAGCATTTGGTGAAACTTAGCGATTTTGGACTAATTATGGAGCAAAACGTGCATAAAGTGAAAGTCTACTGACATGGACAAGATCAAGTCAATTCTTCTCCAGATGCGCCGCATCTCACTCTCGACATGCGCCGCATCTCTATCAAGATATCACCAGATACGATCCAAGATACAAGAGGACATGCGCCGCATCTAATCAAGAGTTACGCCGCATCTTCTGGCGGTGTACGAATATTCCTGAATATTATAATCTTGGACCCCACGCGAAGTTAAGTACATGCGCCGCATCTACTTAGTAGATGCGCCGCATCTTCCCTCAGACATAAACTATAAATACCCCGTAGACCAGACGAATTAGAAGTTCCGGAAAACCTAAAACCGAAGTTCGAACAGGAGAAACAAAGGACGAATTCAGTCAAGAAGGCAGCACAAGACACACCCAAATCAAAGATACAAGAGCTGTAAGAAGGTGCTGCATGTGTTTAATTCATTAAGTAGTTTTGTTTTATTGTGTTAGCAAACTTTAATTCATCAGGATTGGTGGCTTGTGTAATGTGACAACGAAAGATTGCACTCCCTTTAATACTTGCTTTCCCATCAATTAAAGTTTATATGTTGATATCTTTGGTTACTACTTATTAGTGCATTGATAACCTCTGTGTTTATTAGTGGCTTGCGGGCATTTGACTGCGGGACATAATGTGGCTCCCACGGTTATTACTAAATTGATCACTTAGGAATAACTTTTAGACATAAGTAATCATTAAGGGTTTACTCGCCGATAAGATTAGGACCAACGAGAAATGGTTAACTACATACACTTCATATAAAGCTATCAATAAAACAAGTGACAATCTACTTAATCATAAGGACAGCCCTCTTATTGTCTCAAGTATTTATCTGTGTACGTGTGTGCTACTTGCTGATTCGTGCCTATTGGTTTATTTTATTATTTAATTGCAAACAAACCGTGCCAGTCTCTCAGGCTGAAACCCCCTTGCGTTAGGATATTAAAATACTGATTAGAATAACGAGATAATACGTTCCACTCTTAGTGATCGACACTCTACTTACCATTATCTTCATACTGACCGGGTACACTGCTCGTTAAGTGTGTGTGTTATTGATAAGTCGGCTAAATATAAATTTAAAACTTGAGTAGGCATTAAAACTGCCAAAACTTTACTCCAACGCACGCCCATCAAGTTTTTGGCGCCGCTGCCGGGGAGTGAATTGTTATTATCTGTTAATTTAATTAGTATTTTAATTAGGTTTTTCTTTTTATTAGATTAATTGCATCATTGTACTATTTTGCATATTTGTTGTATTGTGTGTTATTTGTTTTGTGTTATTTGTTTGCTTTATTTGTTTTTATTTTCGTTGTGTGTTTTATTTTTGTTTTTATTTTTCGTATTTTTCTGTTCTGCTATCGTTGTACTGTGCTAAATCAAACGATACGGCGCATCTGATCTCTCAGATACGGCGTATTGCGTTTAATTTTTTTTAATACAACGCGTTTAATTAATTCGATACGACGCATCTTTTCCCCAAGATACGGCGTATCTGTTTTTAATAAGAAAATTTTTCTAAGCGATAAAGTAATACGACGCATCTGCTTTAGCAGATACGGCGTATCTGTTTTTTGATAAAAAAAAATTTTCTAAACGTTAACGCCATACGACGCATCTGCTTTAGCAGATACGGCGTATCTATTATTTTAATTAAAAACAGTTTGCGAATTATTAAACAGATACGGCGTATCGATCTCTATCGATACGGCGCATCTTCTGAATCAAAGATCTTGTATTTTGAAACATAACGAAAATACGGCGCATTAACTTTTGTTAATACGACGCATTTAATTTTAATAAATATAGTTGATTTTTGATAATTTAACTCGATACGGCGCATCCTAATTTATATGCGGCGTATCTACTTTCTGAATAAAAATCTGATTATATTTTAACGTATTAAGATACGGCGTATCCAACTTTATGGATACGGCGCATCGTCCGCAGATATCAGCCATTTTTATTCTTTATATTCATTTCTAAATTCATTAATATTCTAGCGAACAGATGCTACTGACGATTTTACCTATGATAACAGGTTTTGCTATGGAAGATATGTCAATGAAAGGATATCTTGCTAAAGGAACAACAAAACATGATTAATGGATTGGTAATTGAGTGCACCAATTGTCAACGGTGCTTAACAAAGTTCTTTTGGTAAAACATGATTTGAAAGGGATTACAACTAGAGGCGGAAAGTCAACCTTTCAAATGTGATCGGTATTAAAGAGCTGAACGTGAGTCTAACTTGAAGACTCTGGAATAAAGACAAGTGCTGACCGGGAGACAACCCGGATTTATCTTTTAATTTTCTGTTCTGTGTCGAGTCTGTCAGACCTGCCGAAGATACGGCGCATCTCAATCCTGAGATGCGACGCATCTCCTGCAATGGTCATATCTTATTTTATTTTTCTGCATTTTTATTTTCGACTTTAAAACTATTTATCAGTTTATTTTTAATGCGGCGCATCCCTGGTTAAGGATGCGGCGCATCTTTATTCTGATCCGTATTAATTCCAGGCTCGATACGGCGTATCTTCTTCAATAAGATACGGCGCATCGACTGACCTGATGATTTTCAGTTTTAATTTTTAAGTTTTATTTTTCCTAACTAATAATGTATTATGCAAAGCTTGAACCTTTCTTATCTTAGGTGTGTTTTAAAGTGTTGGTGGTATTATAGTTTCCTGGATTTCCTGTGGATACATCAAGTATGAAGCTTTAACGTTCTAATCCACAAGAAGTTGATTTTTGCTCTTATACTAATGGAGGATCATACCGAGCAAATCTCAGGGGAGTTTTTCTGTTCTAATTCTTTTATTTTCCAGTTTTTAACCTTTTATACAAACAACGAGGACGTTGTTTAACTTAAGTGGGGGGATTAGAGAATTAGAACACTTAACAATTACTTGTCCTAAACTTTTTCAAAAAATTATGCTTAAAATGTGCTTAATATATCAAACTTAAAAATTTTTTAGCATGTTTTTGTTTAAGATCTAAGTTGCATAACTGCACACATGACGTTATTTTCAAAAATTGTGATTTTTCAAAATTCACAAATCTATGAGTGTGCCGGTGACTTGTAAACTTTAGAACTTGGCTTGTATACTATTCGAGACCACCATAATAAGTATTATTTATATAATTGGAGTGACTTGTCTAACTTGGTAAATTTCTAGGATTACACCCAAATAGCCTATTATATGTTATGTGTTATTAACTAACTACACTGGTTAGTTAACCCCCGTATAAACCCTTTTGTTACTCTCATTTTTAGAGTAAGATACCCTAGAAAAACCCTCAGAGCCATTCCTTTCGTTTCTTACACCTATGTTTAAAATGTTTCGTTACACCCTTACACCTTAGCCTACCCTGTAGATTAGAATCCGTGGTTGGTTGATTGCTATAGGCAAAGTGTGTTTCCTTACATTACCTGTGTTCGCATGCGTAATTCATTATCTATGGTTAGGTCGGGAAATTGCACAATGCAATTGGAGTGAAAGTAAATATTGTATATTTTGGAGTTTATTTTTCGTGTGTTTACTACTTTCACTATTACCATTATTTCTGAAGTCATGAAAAGTATGGAAAAATTATCCGGAAAGAAAGTTATAGTGATGTGGTGAAATTTTACACATCTATGTTTGTGTTAAAAAAAAAAAAAAAAAAAAAAAAAAAAAATCGAAAAAATGAGAAAAGAAAAAGAAAGAAAGAAAAGTTGGAAGTTAGTTTTAACCAACTTATGTAAAGTTATGTAAGTGGTCGATATCACCACTATTTGTTGTACTATATCTATGGATTGAATGAGAATTGGCAGTTATGGGAACGCCAATTAAGGTTTATTCTTTGATTAAGATCTTGTTGAGTATAATTCGTGTCTACCTAAAGCGTGTGTTTCAAGTGTTAAAGCGTGAGTTATTCAATGATATGAGTCTTATTCATGGGATGGTTGGGATAGTGATTAACCACACTTAGGATTTTAATTTATTTGTTTTGTTTATTTTTATTTTTGCACCAATTTATACCCCAATTGTTATCCATGCCCTTTATTATTCTTTATCCAACCAAACCTTTGATTTATTGAGATTGGGGATTTGAGCAATCTTAAGTATCGTAGTCGTGGATTCGGCTATGTATTTATGATTTTGTCGCCCTTTTTGATATATTATTATTGGTGAAGTTTGGACCTATCTTTAGCCTATTCGAGTTAAGGATTTGAGCAATTGCAAGTATCGTGTTCGTGGATTCGATCATGTATTTGTGATTTTGTCGCCTTTTCTGGAATTTGAGATCGATAGTGATTAAGAATAATTAACCCTTAAGCCTAAAAACCCTTTTTACCGCTTTAGACTTGTTACTCCTTAGCTTTAGTGGTGGAGATGTGTATACTTGCCAAGCTTATGATAGAATATTCGTCGCGACTGGACAGTTAAACGATTAGATTTGCTTTTATCGACTTATTTTATTTTACTTCTGAATCGTTAAGTGTTTAGTTGTGTGATTATGAAATAAACGAATACATGCTTAAACATAAAAATAAATCCTAACATCTTTTAGGATACATTTTCATAAGAGAAATTCTAAGGTTTACTTGGGGACAAGTAAAGTTCAAGTGGGGGGATATTTGATGAACTCAAATAAGTACATTTTATTACTATCATTTATCCTATTAATTTGACTTGTTTTACTATATTATGTATGAGGATTGATACTTAATCGTTTACTTTTGTAATTCTCAGGTAAAAACAAGCATTTGGTGAAACTTAGCGATTTTGGACTAATTATGGAGCAAAACGTGCATAAAGTGAAAGTCTACTGACATGGACAAGATCAAGTCAATTCTGCTCCAGATGCGCCGCATCTCACTCTCGACATGCGCCGCATCTCTATCAAGATATCACCAGATACGATCCAAGATACAAGAGGACATGCGCCGCATCTAATCAAGAGTTACGCCGCATCTTCTGGCGGTGTACGAATATTCCTGAATATTATAATCTTGGACCCCACGCGAAGTTAAGTACATGCGCCGCATCTACTTAGTAGATGCGCCGCATCTTCCCTCAGACAGAAACTATAAATACCCCGTAGACCAGACGAATTAGAAGTTCCGGAAAACCTAAAACCGAAGTTCGAACAGGAGAAACAAAGGACGAATTCAGTCAAGAAGGCAGCACAAGACACACCCAAATCAAAGATACAAGAGCTGTAAGAAGGTGCTGCATGTGTTTAATTCATTAAGTAGTTTTGTTTTATTGTGTTAGCAAAATTTAAATCATCAGGATTGGTGGCTTGTGTAATGTGACAACGAAAGATTGCACTCCCTTTAATACTTGCTTTCCCATCAATTAAAGTTTATATGTTGATGTCTTTGGTTACTACTTATTAGTGCATTGATAACCTCTGTGTTTATTAGTGGCTTGCGGGCATTTGACTGCGGGACATAATGTGGCTCCCACGGTTATTACTAAATTGATCACTTAGGAATAACTTTTAGACATAAGTAATCATTAAGGGTTTAGTCGCCGATAAGATTAGGACCAACGAGAAAGGGTTAACTACATACACTTCATATAAAGCTATCAATAAAACAAGTGACAATCTACTTAATCATAAGGACAGCCCTCTTATTGTCTCAAGTATTTATCTGTGTACGTGTGTGCTACTTGCTGATTCGTGCCTATTGGTTTATTTTATTATTTAATTGCAAACAAACCGTGCCAGTCTCTCAGGCTGAAACCCCCTTGCGTTAGGATATTAAAATACTGATTAGAATAACGAGATAATACGTTCCACTCTTAGTGATCGACACTCTACTTACCATTATCTTCATACTGACCGGGTACACTGCTCGTTAAGTGTGTGTGTTATTGATAAGTCGGCTAAATATAAATTTAAAACTTCAGTAGGCATTAAAACTGCCAAAACTTTACTCCAACGCACGCCCATCAGAACTCGACATCTAGCTTTGTGTCGTTAAGCCGGGGTAAGCTAAAGTTGTGTAAGGTTTTCTCTGCCATAAGGGAGCTTGTTGACATAGTGAAGAAAACTCTCGAGTTGGGTGCTCGGGGAGTGGAGTAGGGCAAGGAAGGTGTCCTTGTAGCCGAACCACTATAAATCTCTTGTCTCTCGGTTAGATCTTTCCATCTCTAACTTTCATTTCATTTTATTACCTTACTTGCATTACTTATTTATATATACTTATATACATATTGTTCATATTGTTCAAAGAGTTGAGATCACCTAAATTCGAATCTAAGTTTTAAAAAGTAAACAAAGTTTTCATAATATAAATTTAAAAGGACATAAAACTATTCAAACCCCCCTTCTAGTTTTCACATACTTGAATAGATATTTTATAGAACCCACCTGGTTGCGCCACTCAACGTTAATATGTGATTGGAACCGCCATAGCAATCCCGGATTGTATGGTACAACATATCCGTTGTGCAATTCAATTCCGCTTTTCTTTATAGTGCTGCCTTCATTTCTTCTTTTATAAATCGCATACCCACTCTCATCAATGAAGGTTTGATCGTTAAACTGTTTTGGGAATTTTTTGGTACATTTGTTTTTTACCATGCACGGACTACTTGGCTGTTGTGGGCCACATGGACCATGCATCATGTGATCCGTAACAATTTTATACAATTCTGCATATTCATGTTTGTCTGGTATTTCTGCTGAAATAATTCGGTCAATGTGTGCTGGTTGTGTTATTTTATCTGTTTCTTCCAAAAATAGCAAAATGTGTGCATGAGGAAGGCCTCTCTTTTGGAATTCCACAGTGTAAACCGCTGTAAAAAAAACATAATTTCATTTGTATTAAACAATTTACTTAAAGTTATTTACTAATTATGGTTGTAATATTAATTGTAAAAGTATTTACCTACTTTTAGGCGGCCAAAGTAATGCCTCTCTTTGAATTCCCTCATAAGGCTGTCAAGTTTTTGTTTAAAAACTCGTGTGATTACGTCGGGCCTGTCGTCAGATTTCAAACCTTTTTCAACCACAAAACGTTGAATCTCCGGCTAATTTGGGTTGCACGTAAATGTTATGAACAGATCCGGGTAGCCATAAACCTTACAAATTGTCATTGCGTCTAAATAGTTTTGCATCATATACCTTGGACTTCCTGTAAACGATGATGGCAACATAAATTTTTTTCCTCTTAGCTTAACTCCTGAGTCGTTATCTTCTGCTAATTTAGCTAATTTTGAGTAAGTTTCGCTGCGTAGGTCTTTTTGTTGGTTTTTAATGTAGGACATCCTTTCAGATTCAACCATGGTGTATGCGTCTACAATAAACTGTTGACATAGTCTCCGTGCATTTAGTACCATTGAGAAAATGTTTGGCCTTTCTTGCAAACGGTATGCAAAATACTCCCTCATTGTTACTCTTGTCTTCTTGTTGGTTGGCGTTTTGTCAGTTATGCCAAAGTGATATATGTCGGTTCGATAACCATCTTCGGCATATGGGAACAACAATGGGTACTGGAGTGCAAGATACGAAGGGTGTAGCTCACTGATTCGCTTCAGTCCCCCTTCTTGCATGTGTAGAATTATGTCTCTCTTATTAGTTGTGGAATCAAAGTCTCCTACAATAAGAGCAGCGACCTCTGTTGCCGTTCGGAGGTTATAATCTCTTCCATCACGTTCTCTTGTACCAATAATTCTTAACTTATATTTATTTGCTTCCTGTTCGTTGACGAAACGTTCGCCAGCCATTCTGAATTGGCACACTAACGGGTTAATGCTATCAAGCATGTCACGTAACTCAATTGTTAGCTGGTGGTCAATGACATTGTTTTTTTATGAAGCTGATGTTTCCTTACTGTATTTAAAATTCAAAATAAGGCAAATTTAATAATATTTTGAATTAATGATATAATATTTAAAAATTTAATAATATAACCAACACCGTTGTGTAATAACGTCACTGGTTTTTTTTTATTTCTTTTTTTTTCTTTTTTTTTTTTTGTTACCTGTCACCGTCGATCCGGTGTTGTATCTCATTTTCTGGATCATAAATATATTGTTGTGCAAACTTTGGGGCTTCTCCTTTTTCGGGCAGCAAAGTACCCATTATATGGTAATTTTCCCCGTGAATCCGGTAACAATACGGTCCCCGTCCATCAGTAACTGACATGTCTTGTTTTGCACCCATAGATGTGAATGCAAACATTGAATTATATCGTCTGGTATTCTCAATGAACATAGAGCTTTTTGGGTGGTCTCCATTAATAAGCTCCATCAACAATTTTGGCGGCTTCTCCACCTCATTTGATAATTTGATTTTTCCTCTACTGCAACGAAGGGAATATGATTGCGTTGTTGAATGTGTATTTCCTACCATGCTTTCAGCATTTCATAATAATGCGTGACATAATTCACATTCAAAAACATGATCTCCAAGGTCAATATAATCTGTATATATACAAAATAGCACAGTATACAGAATCATCAGTTATCGTATTAGGATATCTAATTGTGTGTTTTAATTAAGAGTGTAATGTTTTTACCATTTGATATCCCAACAAATGAATCTCGTTGTGTGACATGTCCATGATTTAAAGATGTATCACCAACAGGTTGTTTGCATAAAGATTTATGCCTAACCATTTTAGTTTTTTCTTTAAGCCTTTCTGACTTGCGTTTACATGACTGTCTAAAAGATTGATTGGATTCAAGATTAGTTGTTTCCGTTGTGCCTGTAAACAAAAACATAAGTTACAAAATTGTGAGTTAGAAAATAAAATTAACTATTTCCAGATGATATTTTTGATATCTGTATTACATGGTTGGATTGGGTACTTCAATGGGCGTCCCCTTGGCCGAGCCGTTGCACTAGAGTTTTCATTAGATGTCCCTACATATATTTGTTTTTGTTATTTACGATATGCAAAATAGGTTACCTTGTTTGATCTTTCAATTAAACTGAATGATACCCACCAATTGATTTATTATTTTCAGGCGGTCTGCCCATACGCCGGGGAAGTAGATCATTGTTCAGAGCTGTTAAAAATTTAACACATTAAACATTAATAATATATTTATTTCGATGATGTTTTTTCATAAATAGATATATAAAATTAAGTGTAAACTCATGTACAATGTTTAACTTACTTGAAGATCCACCGGTTGATGTGTTTTTGCTTGGCCATCTGCCCGGCCGGCGAATAAGTAGGTCATTAGTGTCAACTGTGTAAAATTTTAACATATACATACACAAAATTTTTGGTTTCAAATTGACAGATGAATAAACATATTTTTCTCTAATATAATGGAGTAACTATTTGGTTTGGATACATGGCTGGTCGTCCTCTTGGTTTTGGTGATTTTCCTGTATGTTTTAGTGGTGGTCTACCTGTATGTGAAGGAATTTGATAATGAAGTTTATGAAATACAGATGCTGAATCAGAAAAAGTATCATGAGAAGCCATATTTTCGTATGGAGGATTAATTTATTGTTTTGTTTTGATTTATATTGATTAGATTAGGGTTTATATATTTGGATAACAATCTTTTGTTAAATTAGTTTTTAAAAGTTTTAAACAAATAACTTTTCAATTATTTTATTAATATTTGTTGGAAAATATTAGTTAATATCCTTTTTATTAATATTATTAAACAACGTATTAATTTTATATGATAATTATCATTTATACTTTTAGATTATCATAAGCACTCATATTAGTTAATTTCTAATCCAACCTATGGAAGAAGTGGCATTTAAGTGGCACTCCTCTTCAGAATCGTGTTGGAGAACTCTACTCACTTGTAAGTATTGTTCATATTACAGTTTGCCATTATTCACTTTGAATTCTAATAATTGTTTGTTTCTTATAGGTCCGCTTCTTACAGATAACTCCATATTCTTATTACTTTTGTAAAGATTGTGACTGTAAAGTGGTTGATTATAGGTAATCTTTTTGCATTCTTAGTGATGTTTTCTTTTATGCAATTTTAGTATTTATTGTTTGACCAGACTGTTGATTTATTAGTTTTTTTCCCTTTTCTTTTCCGGATTTGCAGTCCAAATTCATCATGTCCAGGCTGCCCTCACAAATCAGTGAGGCACTTCTGTTGGTGGAACAAAGTGAGTTATGCTTTACATGTCCTTATGCTTTGTGATTGCCAATTACTTTAAGCTCAGCATCTAATACGTTATTTTCCTATCAGAATGTTGCTAATCCCATAGCAAATAGAGGGCATAGTGAAGATGGTAGAAGTGCTATGATTTTGCTCAAGGATAAGGTTTTGAAAAGCATACTGTTAAGGCGTACCAAGAACGGCAGAGCTGCAGATCTTGCACTTCCCCCTAGAATAGTAAGTTATCATCTTAATTAATACTGAATCAAGAAAATTATGTTTGTTGTTTCATTAACTATTGTATTATGGATGTCATCTTGACATATTTGTCTCAGGCATGACTACTTTGATATTACAGAACAGGACTGATGATGTACCCTCCGAACGGGTCGAAGGACTCCCCTTCGAGCCTGTAGAAAGCCCTCTCTTCAGAGGCCCAGGTTAATCTCCTAACACGTTTCATTGGCGTAAAACCATTCGCCTGCGAACTGGTTACCATGTGGGAATCCGCCAATCGAAGCCTTAAGCCCTTCGGGGTATCTCCTACGAAGGAACTAGTACGAAGGACAATCCTGACCTGGTCAAACCCACGTCTCCTCTTCCCTTGGCTTTCCCGCCAAAACAGAGATCGTAGGCTACAAAGCCCTAGCGGTTACCATAAATCATGGGATGCCCCCATGATCTCCGAAACATGTGCAAACCGCCTACTAAGGCCTATTTCTCCCCTATAAATAGCTTAGTCGGGCATGAACACTGTAAGTTAACTTCACTCTCTCAATTTACGACCTACATTACCATTACACATACTTACTCGCACGCCGGAGGTGGTTCGCAGGGTCCAACCCTTGCGCAATCACTTAACGTAGTGTCTTCGTAGTTCTTATTTCAGGTTAAGAACAAGCTTGGCGCAATCTCAACACCCCATTATTCCTTTGATCACCATCGAAGGCTTGGTTGTGCAAATATTTGTTCAATCAGTGGCGCCATCCGTGGGACCGCTACAATCGTTATTTCCAAGCTTATAACCAACCAACTACTTTCACTATTATTCAGGCATTGATCAAGGGAGAGAAGATACTCCCCCACCGGGTTTCTCTACCTTAGCACCAATACCAATCAACGACTCTAACAACCTTCCCCCAATAACCGCTTCCACGTTCACCACACGTTCTCACCCAGAAACAACACCCAACCATCATGCTTCGACATCAGCCAATCCGGAGCCCATTATTAGCCCAGCCTTTGTCGAAGCCAACCACGAAGTGTTGGAATCCCTCCTAAGGGCTCGTAAGAGGCAAGTCAGGAATGCTGAGATGCGGAGGGAGTTGGAATACTCAAGTGATGAGTATGATGAAGAAATGGAGATGGAACCTAGGCCTCCGACCCAAGGAGCAACTCTATCGGCCTTAAGGATTGGGTCTCTAGTCAGTCGAAGGCTAAGCAGAAGGTCCGTTGGTTTCGAAGGAGTTCCTGAGAGGGCTCCGACAAGGAGAGAAGGGGCGGTTACCGAAGGCTCTAACGGTAGGAGCCAACGAAGGGAAGAAGTGGGGGTGACTTTGCCTCCATTGCTAGCAGCTCATCTTGGAAGGACTGAATCGAGGTTCCGTTGCAACCTTCTCACGTATCAGGCGTAGAAGGCAATCCGCCTACAATTAATATGGGAGGAAATCTTCCTCCCAATGGTATGTACCCCTCGTTCCAAACTCAGTCTTATCCTCAGAATTTATATCCTCCAGTAAATGGACAGCCTAATAACCCAAACCTCCCTCAAACTTATGGTAGCATACCCTTCGGGCATCCTATGGCGTACCCTCCGTATGCCATGGGAAACGGTTATCCGTTTGCCATAAATACGCCTTATCAGTCCTACCCAAAGTCAAACTCCTATGGGAATGCCCCAAAGAAACAATCCCTATAATCTGTTCCCATGTATGCACCACCTTACAATTATCTATACTCAGACCCTATGGGTTCAGCTACACCCTTCGTTAGGTGGATAGAAGATTACCCATTGCCTGATAGGTTGAAAATGCCTTCGCACATTGGGACTTATGATGGAAAGGGGGATCCGGACAATTTCTTACACTTGTTTGAAGGGGCTATCAAAATGCAAAAATGGGTTATGCCGGTGGCCTGTCATATGTTTACATACACCCTACGGGATTCTGCTCGTATTTGGTGGAATGGGCAAAAGCCTGGAAGCATCGTCAATCTTGATGATCTTAAGGCTAAGTTCCGGTCACACTTCAGTCAGCAAAAGAAGTTCACAAGGACTCATTTAACGGTGCACAACATCAAACAAAAGGAAAACGAAAGCACAAGGGCCTTCGTTACTAGGTACACCGATGAGACTTTGCAGATTTTGGGTCTTCATGAAGATCAGCGTATTTTGGGTTTCGTACATGGTCTTCGAAATCGAAGTTTGGTGGAATTCTTGTCCACCGACCTTCCGACAACTTACAAAGGGTTAATGGAAAAGACGTATACTTGGATCGAAGCGAAAGAGGTATCCACTAACGGGGCTCCGATAGATAGAGACAGCAACAACAAGTTTTCGAAGCATTCTTCGTGGGAAGGGTCAAAAAACAAGAACAAGAATAGACAGGTTTTCTCCGTACAACAAAGGTCCCAACCACGGCTTGTTAAGCAGTCTAACCAAGTCTCCAAAAGAAATACTTGCTACGGAGAGGGCTGCTAAGGCTTTCGAAGCACCCCCTCGTATGACAAGTAAGGGCAAAAACAGGGATACCAGCAAGTATTGTCACTTTCACGAAGATTATGGTCACGATACGAACAGTTGTAGAGAGTTAAAGAAACAGATAGAAGAAGCTGTGAAGTTCGGGAAATTGGCACACTTGGTGAAGGGTATAAAGAAGGGAAAGGAAAAGATGACCGATACTCAATTGGCTAAAGATACTACTCCTCTCGAAACCCCAATACTCATGATTCATTGGGGTGAAACCAGTTTGAAAAGAAAGGTGCCGGAGCCGGAGACTAACGAGGTAAGGGAGATAACATTTCCCCCTATCGCAGGCAAGGTCTCTTCGAATGATCCAGTGGTCATCGAAGTCCTGATTTCTAACTAGAAAATGAATGGAGCTTGTATGGACTGCGGAAGCCCTTGTGAAATCATATATGAGCATTGCTTCCGAAAGCTCGAGCCTTCGATCAAGTCTCGAAGGGTTGATTCAAAGATACCCTTGGTAGGATTCTCTGGCAAGCATTCGTGGCCTCTGGGAGAAGTTCCATTAGAAGTAACCATTGGAGAAGGCAAGCTCACGAGAACAGAAACCCTCATGTTCACCATTGTGAGGTCCAACTCCCCCTACAACTTGCTGATAGGAAGGACAGCCATGCAAAGGATGGGCATCGTGGTATCCACCATACACGAAGCAATAAAATTCCACACACCTCATGGAATAGGAACCGTACTTTCTAGTTATCATCATAGAAGGGAAAGAGAAATTGATAGAAGAATCAAGGAAAGCCCTCAGGAGCCTTCGAAGGCTATTCCAAGTCATATGAGCACCAAAAAGCAATTTGTGATAAATGAGTACCATCCAAAGCAGGCGATGGTCACCAAAGAGCAACACCCTACTGATCCCAAGACAAATCTGGAAAAGCTGCGCAAAGCCAACAAGGAAAGCCTCGCGCGGACATGTTCTGACATAGTTAAAGCCCCTCGAGCACTAAGGACCGAGGGCAGGTCCTCCGACGCAGAATATAAGCTTAATAAGTCCAAACACGTCACACCAATTAAGCATGGGGTCAAGGTTAATTCTTCAAAAGCCCAAGCTACCGATAATCTGCAAGCTTCAAAATCATCAAAAAGGCATAGGGGGTCAGACTCTGTCAGAAATATGATATTCGCAAGCCCTATCGCTAAAGTACCTTCCGAACACAGTCAGGACAAAAAAAAACCACCAAGGACGAAGGAGAAGTGGAAATTATACATAGACGGGACCTCGAATTCCGATGGTTCGGGAGCGAGTCTAATCCTAATCAGCCCAAAAGGAAAAGAGTACGCTTACGCATTGCGATTTGAGTTCAAGGATACGAACAATGAAGCAGAGTACGAAGCTCTATTAGCTGGCCTCCGGCTTGCGAAAGGCATGGAGGCTGATGGCCTCTCCGCCTTCGTAAGCTCATAGCTAGTTACCAACCAAATCAAAGGCTCCCAGGCACTAGAACTGCCTACAATCAAGAAGTATTTGGACGTGACCAAGGAGCTTCTTCAGGAATTTAAACTATATGAGGTAACGCATGTTCGTAGAAGCCAGAACAAGAAAGCAGGCGCCCTGAGAAAGCTATCTTCAACGACTATGGCTCGCCTGCCCGAAGAGGTTTTAGTAGAAATATTGGCCCATAGGTCAATCGCACAAGATGAAGCCTCTGACGAAGACTCTACCTGGATGGCTCCAATAAGGACATACTTGATAAGTGGTATTCTACCCGATAATCCAAAAATAGCACGAAAGATCAAAGTTAAAGCCCCTCAATATAGGCTTATAGGGGAAAACCTTTACAAAAGGTCTTGCTCGTCCCCATGGCTTCGTTGTGTGAGACTGAAGCAAGCTTCAAGCATCCTCTATAATAATCATGGAGAATCTTGTGGAAGGTACGTAAGCCCTAGATCCATAGCCTCAGAAGTAGCAAGACGGGGGTACTATTGGCCATCTATATTAGAAGATGCGACAGGAGTAATCAAAGCATGCGCAACATGTCAGACGTACTCAAGAGCTCAAAACCCATCAAAGTATGGCACGTCTTCTATCGCATCAGCAAGGCCTTTCGGCCAATGGGGAGTCAGCATAATCGGACCCCTAGCAGCAGCCCCCGGAGGGGTACAATTCTTGGTCATAGCCATAGACTACTTCACTAAATGGGTGGAAACTCAACCTTTGGCATTAATAACAGGAAAGCATGTGGAAAAATTTGTGTGGGAACACATAATCTGCAGGTTTGGAGTCCCACAAGTCATCACTTCTTATAAAGGGAAACACTTTGCCGAAGGGGTATTCCCTCTTTTCTGCGAAAGCCTGAATGTGAAGCAAATATTCACTTGTGTCGACAAGGACATTGTCATTGAAATCGAGACAAAGTTGGGGTAGTATCAGCATGAGTGGGTTGATAAGTTACCCAAAATCCTGAGGGCATATAAGAATATGTCCTTCAAATAAACGCAAGCAAAGCCAAGTCGAAGGGTCCAGTGGCAAAGAGAGATGCTGCGAAAACAAAGCATGCGAGCCCGAAGAACTGGATACTAGCTTTCGTAAGTTTTTACATATAAGACTTATTATTTTTTTTCAATTTCATGTAACGCATTCTTCTCACATGGGAAAGAAGCATTAATGGTAGGTGTCCTATAGTTCATTTCTACAAATGATGTAATCCTCCCTACCCACTTAATGATATAACGCATTTCCCTCGAAATCTCTTGTTTCGTTTTATACAACAAAGATTTGTTCAGCCAAGTACTTTACAAGTTTCAATGTCGAAGGATGAAGCAAGACACATGTCTTGTATACAAATAGCATCCATTACAATTCACATTAACTTTCCTATAAAGTCTTAGGGTAATAAAAGCCCTCTGCAACTTAAGGATAAAGACGGAGTGGGTCGCGACCCTCTGTCGCAGTCAAATTATACGATTGCCAAAATCTTGGTCCAAAATATACACAATTAGGATATAAGCTCAGGATGTATGTTTACGTTTTTTAAAGAAAAGAAAACGTACGAGAAGATAAGCATGATATCAAAAACGGGATGTAATCCCTACAATTGGCATTTATAAGGCCATATCAAACATAAACATGAGAATAATTGTCTAAGTTTCGGGCCGAAGCCCAGACATACGAAAGATAAATTGTTCAAGCAGGCACGCACCTGAAAAAAGCATCACAAATTGTTAAACACAAAGGCACATGCCTTCAACCATGGTAAATTGTTTAAAAAAGGGGTACATGCCACCCCCAGAGACTGAATAAATGCCCACACGGCAACCTTCAAGCATTTTTAGAAAAGTTTGGATCCTCTTGGTAAACTGGAGACATAGACTTCACAGAAAAGGTCCTCTTGGTTGGGGACGGAGGCTGTATCTTCTTTGGTTTTTTAGAGAGAAGATCTTCGATGGAGGCTGAAGGATCTTTGGTTGCTTCGACAAGGAAGGGGTACTCTGCTGTGGTAAATGCATTGCCGGCTTCATCGTATTCTCGCACAGAATTCGGACGGTAGTATGGTACCTCCGACAGCACAACTGGTTTTTTGGTCTCAGCAATCTCCTCCAAAGTTGTGCACTTTCCATGAAATATAGCCGCATTTACTAGCTTCCCCACAACCTCTCCCACTTCATCGCTATGGTATAGTTCCATAGCAATGTAGGGGACAACTTTCGATACAACCTCAGCCCTATCTCTCCTCAAACTTTGGCATTCAAACTTCAACTCATCCAACTCTTGACAGCGCTTGACATCCTGCTTCACCAATCTGACCCTCTCAGTTTCCAAACCAGCACATTTAGACTTCAGGGCACTCACCTGGGTCTTATAAACAACAACTTTAGCCTCCTCCGCCTTTAGCCTACCACACTCAGCTTGCGACTTCTTCAACTGCTCTTCAAGATCTTTCATCTTTGCTCGAAGGGCCTCGTATCTTGGATGCTTCTCAAAATCTGCCATTGCTTCATCACATCTGGACTCCAACTTAGCATAGTTCTCCTCCCACTCTTTCTCCCTAGCTACAATGAAAGCAACCTCCTCTTTAGCCTCCTTAACCTTGTTAATCAATGCCCTTGTACGAAAACTAAAATGGTTATCCAACATGGCCTTCCGGGTGTAACTCTTGTCATAGAGATCACACAGCTTTTCAATAGACATCTCAGTCATCGTTTTCCTCCAAGAAGCGGGAGTGACATTTTCAACAAGCAAGCGGCAGGAAAGGGCATCAGGCAGCTCCTTGGTGTTGGGCAGCCCTAAATAAAGAAGAAAAGCAAGAAAAACATAAGATACGGAGCATTTTAAGAAAAGAAAAATGAGGAGTGGGTTGCTCTCCATGAATTTCATCATCACCAATTTCTTCAGTCGAGTACATCAGGGTTTTCCCACGAGCTTTCTCTACTTTTTGCTTGATATTCCTCGATGTGGGGGTAGGAGCATTGGATTTCCTCTTTGGGGCAGCCTTGATAGCTTTGGCACTAGTACCTTTCCTAGTCCTCACCCTGTCTGCAATACCAGAGGAGCCCGTGATCTTCAGTTGATCAGAATCAGAAGGTGGGTCATCGGAATCAGCAATGTCCTCCACAAGAAGAGGGGTTTCCTCAACACTCACTGGCTTAGTAGGAGGAAGTATTGAAAGAGGTTTCACTGCAGAGGCATCGACATCATTATTGTTAACAGATCTAGATGGAGATCCAACTCCATAGCTTGCATCTTGAGGCTCCCTTGGAATGAAACTGACTTCTTTGGCACCTCCGGCAACAACAAAATTTCTGAAAGCCATCTCTGCAAAAACAAACGAAAAGGAGATGAATATCAGCAGATAAGTTATTTAAATTATTTAAATAAGATATATACATACTTTTTCCTTCACAAATTATTTCAGGACGCAAAGGAGAGCCTTCCCAACTCTCAGCAATACCAGCCATGATCAGGATAGGTTCGGGGAATGTCTGGACATTAGCAGGATGTCGTGCAAGTCGCTGATACAAGGGCTCTCTCCTTACCTCGTAGGGCAACGGGTCATTATATTTCTTCTCATCATACATAAATGCTTCGTCAAGCAAAGCTGGGTAATCGGACGGTATAATTGTACTTTCAACATAGAATAATTGACCTTTCCAGTTTCTTATATTCGAAAAGGGCTTCATCATAAGGACGGGAACATCATGTTCACCTCTTTTTTCAATAGTCACCCAATCCCCGCAGGGATACAAATTTACAAAACCCCTAAGAACATCTAACGAGGGCTCATGCCCGTAAGCTGTACACATCACAATGTAGGTGGTCAGTTTGGCTAGCCCAAAGGGGTTAAATCTGGAAATGTGCACCTTATAGTATTGCAAAAACTCAAGAATCAAAGGATGAAGTGGAATCCGAAGGTTTGACTGGGTAAATGCGTGCACATACAAGCCCACATACCCTGCGGGGGCATCAAAAACATTTTGTCTTTTACTTGGAAGTATGATTTTGAGCCCAGCAGGTAAGGGGTAATCACGAAGGAATTCAGATAATGCTGCTTTTGATAAAGTGCATGTTTGTTCTCTGATTATTCTCTTTGCTGCCATGCTCATATTGAAATTAAAATAGTAAAAAGATCAAAGAAAAAGGCTAGAATTTTTACCTTATCGTTCCAACGGAAGCACAAACACGCAGATGGGTATTTGTGTATTTTGGGCGGAAGATGAAAGTGATCTAGGGTTTACCATCTTAAGGGTTTAAATACCCATCATGTTTTTTAATCCTAGCCACACACGTGTTTCATTTATATCTAATGCATAAGAGGACTTCAAATGGGTACAAAATTTGAAATGACGTTTTGCGTTTACCGAAGATCCGGCCATTATGGCTATGGGTGAGTGGGCGGATAATGATGATTTTGCATTTAATGCGGAAATCAGTTTAAATCCTTATATTTTCTCGTTATACGTTTTTGTGACAAAACGAATGGTGTATGGGTTATATTTTGAGTCGAATGCAATTTATACTCGTACGTATATATCACTTTCGACTGGGGGGATTGATGATGTACCCTCCGAACGGGTCGAAGGACTCCCCTTTGAGCCTGTAGAAAGCCCTCTCTTCAGAGGCCCAGGTTAATCTCCCAACACGTTTCATTGGCGTAAAACCATTCACCAGCGAACTGGTTACCATGTGGGAATCCGCCAATCGAAGCCTTAAGCCATTCGGGGTATCTCCTACGAAGGAACTAGTACGAAGGACAATCCTGACCTGGTCAAACCCACTTCTCCTCTTCCCTTGGCTTTCCCGCCAAAACAGAGATCGTGGGCTACAAAGCTCTAGCGGTTACCATAAATCATAGGACGCCCCCATGATCTCCGAAACATGTGCAAACCGCCCACTAAGGCCTATTTCTCCCCTATAAATAGCTTAGTCGGTCATGAACAATGTATGTTAACTTCACTCTCTCAATTTACGACCTACATTACCATTACACATACTTACTCGCACGCCGGAGGTGGTTCGCAGGGTCCAACCCCTGCGCAATCACTTAACGTAGTGTCTTCGAATTTCTTATTTCAGGTTAAGAACAAGCTTGGCGCAACCTCAACACCCCGTTATTCCTTTGATCATCATCGAAGGCTTGGTTGTGCAAATATTTGTTCAATCAAGGACTATTACACATCACTTTATAGTGAGAGTCAAGGTCAATTCAATACGTAAGGCCTCTTCTACTCTTTCTTTTTGCTGGTGTTCAAACCATGAAGTCCACAGTTCTTTTAAGATTGAATCTTTCAACATGGGTAGATTAGGAGTAACAGGAGATCCTAGAGGTATCTCTGGTTATGGTGGTCGAGGCCAAGGATCACCTTTGCGGCATTCAGATCATCTTTTGAATATGAATCAGTTGTATTGTGAACGTGAGACTCATAAAAAAGTGAAAGAGGGAAAAATGGTTGCTCCAGTTCATGTTTGAGGATCAGATGATGGGGTTAGGCTGGACGAACTGAATTCGACCCATCCAAATTTGACGCAGGGGTCTTCTAGTTCACATTTTGACAATGGAGGACCTAGTCCTATTTATGCCTATGGTGGTATTTCGGGTGGATTAGGAGTAACAGGAGATTCTGGTGGTATCTCTGGTTATGGTGGTCGAGGCCAAGGATCACCTTTGCTGCATTCAGATCATCTTTTGAATTTGAAATTTAGGTATGGGTCGGGCTTGTCTCCATATGGAAGGGCTGGTGTGTTTGGTGGGTCACATCTTTGTTACCGTGGTGCAATCTATGATGGAACGGCTGGTGATCCTGATGCAACCTATGATAGAACAACTGGTGATAGAAATAGAAGAATAAAAGGTATCAATATTCCATCTAAGTTATAAATGATGTATCTTCTCTCTGTTGCCTTTTGTAACATATGTAACATCTGGTCGATAGTTTTTTTTATGCAATTTATGTATGAATCACTAATAATGGAGGTTCTTTGGGTTATGTACATAGTCTTTTTAAAGTTTTTGCGTAAAATTGTTCTGTCTTGAATCTTATTTGTTAAAAAAAATTTTGTGTCAATATATTTGTTTTTGTTTTTTAAAATTAGCGCCTCCCTTTTTGTTGTGGCTTTAATTTCAGTCACAACAACGTCAATACCTTCCAACGAAAATGCGTTGTGCATTTAAAAACCTGTAATAAACAGGTTGTGGTACTGTCGGGTGGATTTTTTTTTGGTTATATTAATGAAAAAACAATACTGATAAATATTTGGAGTTAAAAAATTAACATTGGTACTCTATGAAATAAAATAATTGAAAAACATAAAGCTTGTTAAATCTTTCTCTGCTTGATCAGAAGTCATCTTCGCTATTGCTGTCGTCAGTGCTTTCATAATCAGTTGTATTGTCATTAATAAAAGTGGCTAAATCATCACTATCAGATATAGATCGCTGACTAAACGCATCAGAATTGACTTCCCAAGCTTCTTCATCAATGTAATTCTTATGAACATCTTTTTCGTGTAGTTTACCATCAATATTAACCATATCATCCAACATGTAATTGTCATTCATGTTGTCTTTTTCTAACAGATCTATATCATATTCCTCATCAACGACGGGGTATTTGTAATCACCTGGGTAAATTTTAAAAATATATGTACATATATATATAAGTTGAATTTTACAACATTTATAAACAACTTACAAAAATAAATGTGTATAAAATTATTTATGTTAAAACAACCTGTTGGAGTGTCTTCGATGATATCTTCATCAGGGATAGCATATTTTGGTTTATATTCTATTAAAGGATAAAATGTTTCTGGTAGATCATTGTTGTTTATCCAAACGCCATCTTCTTCGTCTTCAGATGTGATTTTGTATTTGTCATATTTTTCATCCGTGTCTTCATCACATAGCATATACTTGTTGTGTTTTGAGTTAGTAGAGTTATGAGTTGTTTTTGTACGTTTAAACTGTATTGGTGCTTCATCATCAGACATCTAAGATTCAAAGTTCAAAATTTATAATGATGTTATTTAAACTAATGTATAGACTTATGTAAAAAAATAATGACACTAATGATATTAAGTTCATACCGTTGTCTCATTATTTTGAATCTGATTTTGGTTGATGATGGTTCACAGAAGTTGTGTTTGTCTTTTCATCGTCTGATGAAATAACTTCAATCACCTTTTTGTTTACAAAGTTGCCTTTGTTTATCAATCTACGTCGTTTGCGCGTAACTTGTTTACACTGCAATTATGTAAAAGTTGTTAAGCCATCGTGTTTCTTAACTGTTAGATAGTAGAAAAAAACCTTGTTATTCATACCTTTTCACTGTCTGATATATGTATGATTTGTATATTATTGTTCATCGAATTAACAGCTGCAGGCTACAATTACGCTTAAAATTATCAGATTTTGTGTAACATGTTTTATTTAAAATACAGACTAATCTTATATATCGTACATGTTCATCATCGGATATATCAATGACTGGTATATGTTTATTCATAGCATCTTTTGTTGTACATGGAGTACTATCATGTGTTGCTTCTCCTGCTAACAAAACATCGACAAATTCATGGTTTGATTGTGTGAATACATCAACATACATATACATGTTATGCACTAAAAACTAAAACATTTTAAAAACACATCCCTAACTTGTTCGTGTACAAATAACATAGTAAGTACGCGCACGCTAAGGCTACTCCCGAGCCTAAAAGGTTAAAATTGAGAAATACTAACCCTAGGTATGTAAAACTAATTTTCCTAGATTCAATTTGATAAAAGAAAAATTAAAAAATAATAATAATTTTTTTTTTACTTTTATTTTATTTATTATGATTTAAAAACTAATTTAAAGAAATTAAATGATAAAAATTATTAAAACTTTTTGGAAAAATCTGGAATTTTTATACAAACTACTTATCTTATAAGGAATATACGAAAATTAAAAAGGAAGAAAAATCTTTTGTAAATAAGCTGTAAAAAGCTAAATAGAGTGAATTAGATAAATACTATAAAAATTGGTTAAAAAAATAAGGGTGCAATCCTTGACAGGAAATACCCAAGGGCACATTTGGTTAAGGTGTGTAGTGTTAAAAGGTTGAGGGTGTAGATGTCTAGGGTTCGAGCCCTAGTGGCTCCCCTGGACTTCCACCTTCCTTTTTTTTTTCTTTTTTTTTTAAATTCTTTTGGGACTTCGAAATAAGGTAAGAAAAAGCAATTTTTGTAAAGGGACTATTTTTAGAAACTTAAAATTAAGCGCGAAATAAGGTACCTAAAGTATTAGAATGCTTTTTATAAGATTAGAAGCTAAAATGAAAGGCAATTAACCTAATAAGCTAAAACCCCCTAAAGTAAAACTTAAGTAAGCTATATTAGACTAAGTTGAATTTAAATAAGCTATAGATAACAGATTAAGCAACAACCATGATCAGATAAGCACTGAGAATGAATAAAAACAAATAACGGGACCAAAAAGGCCTATTGAGGAAAATTGAAAGTTAGATTTAAGCACTGAATTAGCAATCAATGACGACAAAACAAAATAGACATAAAACTTGAACACCAAAAAGCAATCGGGAGAAAATTCAGGACATTTACAGCTTAATAACTGGTTATAAATAAGATCTAAAGTATGCTATTTGGGAATCACAAAATATAAACTTGATTGACAATCAGTAAAAACCAATAATGTACTGATGCAGGATAAAAAAAAGTCTACTGAGGCAAATTGAAACTTAGATTTAAGCACTCAATTAGCAACCAATGACCACAAAACAAAAGAGACATAAAAGTTGAACACCAAAAAGCAAGCAGCACAAAATTCAGGCAATTTAGAAGTTAATAACTGGTTATAAATAAGGTCTAAAGTATGGTATTTGGGAATCACAAAATATATACTTATACGAATTGTAATAAAAGTACACCAATGCATGTTGACGTTTAATTGTTTTAACTTGAAAGTCATTAGTTGGATTTAAACATAGTTTTAGATAATGAGCTTATGAGCTTTTCAAAATATAAATAAACTGATAACTTCAAATAGCAGTTATTTGTACAGTTAAAAACGTCTACATAGCGACCAAAGAAACTCAAATATAGTGAACGAATCACACATCTAATTCAACTACTTCAAATCAAAACTATAACCTTGACTAACAGCGACAACAACAGATAACAATAAGCATATAATTACGATCTAAAAACCAACAACTAATGAACTCAATACATAAAACACAAATCAATCATATTAAGCTCAACATCAGAGACTCATAACCGTTAGATACAAAACCATCAACTATACAAATAACAGTATACTTATATTCACCAGGTTTAACATCCATACGATTACGCAAAACTTTGACCAAAACCGTACTCAAACCAACATTACACCAACACTCTAAACCTTTCAACACCACTTAATAATCTAATCTACCAACTAACAAAATTAACAACCAAATCAAACTCTATACAAAATCATTGATTATGAATATACAATAACATTGTTTATGAGATTAGAGTATGTATAACTTTATAACGGGACAACATTGTTTTTCTCATAGTATGCTATGTAGTGAAACTGGTCCAGTTTATCCTTTGATCAAGCTCATAAACTAAAACATTTAAAATATAAAAAAATACCTGCTCGATCCAATATAGTCAGATCGTTTTGAACATGGTTTGCTTCTGTAAATTTATGATAAACAACATAGTATGCATTAACGGAAAAATTTATACACCAATGCATCATTAATTCTTAATGACCAACATACCTTGTAAATTAAGTCGAGTACCTTTCTTCAGTGGTTCCTTTGATGCTAACAAATCATCAACACATACACATCTCAAATATATCAGATTTAAAGATCAAACAAACAAATTTATGTATATTGTTTCAATCAAACTTTTGTTCGTATGATCAAATTACTTGAATTCATTATACTCTTTTTCTTTTCATCCAGGTGTTGTTCGGATGCATTACTTTGCTTCGGTTTTGAAAGCCTCTGTGAGTTTCTCTGCGGCTGCATGTTACTGTCAATATTTAATCGACTTTTCAATTATGATCTAGGTCATTAATTAACGTTGTATATATAGTGTAAGATTAGGTTAAACATTAAGGGAAACTTTAAGATAACAATTGATATTTTCCAAACTTATCTTATATTTTTTTTTAGGATAAAATCACAAAATATAAACTTATGCCATGTATTGATATAACCTTATTGGAAAATATATAGCTACAGGTTTTTTAGTACATTATTGATTCTTAAAAATTATATTTAGATTAGGAATGAAATATAATATTATAGTATTTTCAGTATATGTAATTGAATATATTTCATACCATTTTTACAATCCACAAGTTTAAATTACTATGCCAAACAAAATAGGACTGATAGTATTACATGAAGGAGCCAAGGTGATTAAGCATATACATAGAAGAAAGCCTCTTACTGTTGTGAACTCAAATGGAAGGTTTGAGTATGCTTTAACCAATTTTACGGTTTTATGGATGATTTTATTTTTCTTTTATGTACTTATACACAGTAATTATTTTCCTATATGACCCATTTTTAGTTCAAGTTATCTTCTTGAATAATTAGATATTAATTCATCTAAATAGTTCACTTTTAGCAAACTGGACCAAAAATTTGAGTTTATACCGAAATATCTCTAATTTTTAGCGGTAAAAATGTGTTTTAAATAAAAGGTTCAATAATGCTGGACATATTGGCAGACGCCTTTGCAGGTTTTAATGAACGAAAAACAAAATAAATAATACCCGGGTGAAGTAGTAAAGGGCGAGGGGTAATAGGTCAGTACAGGTTTGGTAGGACCTAATATTGATTTGAATCATGCTAGACATATTGCAGACGCCTTTGCAGGTTTTAATGAACGGGAAAAAAAAATAATACCCGGGTGAATTAGTAAAGGGCGAGGGGTAATAGGTCAGTACAGGTTTGCTAGGACCTAATATTGATTTCGTGGGTTTTTTTTCCTATGATATATGCGTTGTCTGCTAATGATGTAGTCATGTTTGATTTTGGGCCAAAGTTATAATCTTTAGACCAAAGAAAGCACAGTTTGAAAGTGACAAAAAAAAAGGGTATACATAGGTGCATAAGGCTATAATCAAGACTCGGATTATGAATAGGATAAAGTCCCTTTTTTAGGCTTTTGTAGACTTTGTGAACCAAATTCATGCTTAATAAGTGCCATATCCTCTAGCCACTCAATCCAATATCATTGTCTAGTACATAGCTTATATGTTTTAAAGGCTGACATAGAGCGTGAAAACACAGTTACGGAAAATAAGAGGCAGTTATTTCGACCCATTTACATGTAGATGTGTTGATATACAGGTCAACTTATTAAGGTTATAAGATTTGCCTAAAAATAATACGGGTCAAGTGGTGGACAGCATCAAAAGTGTGTTAAAATGTATAATGCTTTCCGTGAGTTTCACCCTTTTGTTATACTATATCATAATCCTCCAATTGAATAGTTTGGCCTACCCTTGTGCAATAAAATAATTCTTAGATATTACTTATGACGGGGTAGTTTTGGTTTTTGTTTTGTTTCAAACAGGTCAAATGGGTCGGAAAGTAAATTTGCACAACTGAAAAAACGGGTCCAATGGGTTGAAATTTTCTCAAACGCTATATTTTACCACCCACGACCTTGTAATTCGTTATTGCATTAGATTTTATTGATTGATGGTCATTAATTAATTGTAATTATTGAGTATTAAATAATTATTTTTTATATGGATGTATTGTTTCTCTTAATGTTTTTGGTTATTTGTGGTGTTTCTCTTAATGTTTTTGGTTTGGGAATTTCATCAGATTATTGTTGCATGAGTTGCATGTACACTTATTCAATTATTTTTTTGGGGGGTAGGCTTTTGTAGACTCTGTGAACCAAATTCATGCTTATTAAGTGCCATATCCTCTGGCCACTCAATCCAATATCATTGTCTAGTACATAGCTTATACGTTTTAAAGGCTGACATAGAGCGTGAAAACACAGTTACGGAAAATAAGAGACAGTTATTTCGACCCATTTACATGTAGATGTGTTGATATACAGGTCAACTTGTTAAGATTATAAGATTTGCCTAAAAATAATATGGGTCAAGTGGTGGACAACATCAAAAGTGTGTTAAAATGTATAATGCTTTTCGTGAGTTTCACCCTTTTTTTATAATATATCATAATCCTCCAATTGAATAGTTTGGCCTACCCTTGTGCAATAAAATAATTCTTAGATATTACTTATGACGGGGTAGTTTTGGTTTTTGTTTTGTTTTAAACAGGTCAAATGGGTCGGAAAGTAAATTGGCACAACTGAAAACGGGTGTAATGGGTTGAAAGTTTCTCAACGCTATATTTTACCACCCACGACCTCGTAATTCGTTATTGCATTAGATTTTATTGATTGATGGTCGTTAATTAATTGTAATTATTGATTATTTGTGATTGAGTATTAAATAATTATTTTTTATATGGATGTATTGTTTCTCTTAATGTTTTTGGTTATTTGTGGTGTTTCTCTTAATGTTTTTGGTTTGGGAATTTCATCATATTATTGTTGCATGAGTTGCATGTACACTTATTCAATTATTTTTTTGGGGGGTAGGCTTTTGTTGACTTTGTGAACCAAATTCATGCTTATTAAGTGCCATATCCTCTGGCCACTCAATCCAATATCATTGTCTAGTACATAGCTTATACGTTTTAAAGGCTGACATAGAGCGTGAAAACACAGTTACGGAAAATAAGAGGCAGTTATTTCGACCCATTTACATGTAGATGTGTTGATATACAGGTCAACTTATTAAGGTTATAAGATTTGCCTAAAAATAATACGGGTCAAGTGGTGGACAACATCAAAAGTGTGTTAAAATGTATAATGCTTTCCGTGAGTTTCACCCTTTTGTTATACTATATAATAATCCTCCAATTGAATAGTTTGGCCTACCATTGTGCAATAAAATAATTCTTAGATATTACTTATGACGGGGTAGTTTTGGTTTTTGTTTTGTTTCAAACAGGTCAAATAGGTCAAATGGGTCGGAAAGTAAATTTGCACAACTGAAAATGGGTCCAATGGGTTGAAAGTTTCTCAAACGCTATATTTTACCACCCACGACCTCGTAATTCGTTATTGCATTAGATTTTATTGATAGTTTTTGTGAAGGACAAAAAATGATTTGGGTTAATGTGACCCATTTTGAATTAACTAACGGTTAACCCGTCTCAACCGGAACCTGTTTGACTCATTATCTGACCCACCTATCTTGGCCACCTCAATTAACTAATGGTTACTGTCTATTTTAGTACAGCTTTGAGATCGTCGATGCACTTTACACACCTCAACAACATACCTTCTTTTTATAAGGTATATTATCATTGTATGTTTTAAATTTGATACTGAGTTTAGCCTCCGTTGCTTTTTTGCAACTTTACTATATGTCATTTGTCACCATATATCGGTACTTATTTTCTATTTTTTAATAACTTTGGTTGGTGCACTTTTAGTTTTTTCAGCTTTTGTGATTTTCCCTTTTGATCTTACTATTTAAAACTAAGCTCAAACTTGAATCTTTGGACTGTTATAGGCCTGCATATTACCCCTTTACTGCTTATTGAGATTCTCAGAGCTTATTTGGTAATTGGTTTTGGTTAAGATGATTTATTTGGTTTATTAAGTTTTCTTTCAGATTTTTTTTGTTATTTTAGTTTGTCTTGAGCTTTTGTTGGGTTATTTGGTTATTTCAACAGTTAAGTTAGGCTAATTTAGTTTCTATCTCAGTAAGTTCCAAATAAGTTGTTTATGGATTATTTTCTTAGTTTCAAAAAAATTTCTTTTACAAAAAGCTGTTATTTTTTAGTCTCAAAAATAAATTTCTGGTAAAAGATAAAAAGAGGAAAGTGGAGGTCAAGGGTGAGCCTAGAATCGAACCCCTGACCTCAACACTCTCAACCCTTAACACCACACCCCTCAACCATCTACCCTTACGACTTCTCTGGTGAAGTTCTTCCCAGTTTTATACTTAACCATTATTTAACAGTTTTGCTTAACTTCTCTTATTTGCTAATTTGCTGCTTATTTAAATAAGCTGTGAACTTATTTTCATTTTTCATAGATTATGCTTTTCTTTTACAATTTTTCTGTATTTTTTAAGAATTTTTCTTTTTTATTTACTATTTTTTATATATTTTTCTTTTAAAATTAGTTTTTAAATCATAATAAATAAAATAAAAATCAAAAAAATAAATTTCTTTTTTCTAAAATTTTCTTTTATCAAATAGGACTTAGGAAAAATAGTTTTTCATATTTAGGATTACTATTTCTAATATTTCACTTTTTAGGCTCGGGATTAGCCCGTTTATGCGCGTTTTTAGTTTTCCTTTACGTTTTTACTACGTGTGGTTCATATTTTTGTTTTAATTGTTTTATTAGTTGCTTTTAGCTTACATTTCATAATTGTAGTTTAAAAATCCAAATTCTCACTTATTTCACTATTCACAACACAATCACGACTCGAAATATATTTTATGCAACCTATTAGATCTCTTTATAAGATTAGATAATTTTTGTAATAATATATTTTATGCATTTATTTCCTATAGCTTGCCTTTATTTCCTATAGTTATAAAAGTCGTGCACGCACGGAGTTTTTTCTTTATTTGTTAATATTAAATTTGTTTATAGGTTGTAATTATACTTTTTGTCGTAAAAGATCAAATGCACGTATGTAAAAGTGAATTGTTTGATTAAGGTACTGAATGAATTGTCTAAGGAGTATTATTGAAGCATATTTGTTTAAATAAAAGAGAGGCCAACATACACAAAGTAATAGTGAAAAAAAACAGTATAAAAGTTTAGTAACGTATATGAAATGTGAGAAGCAGGTGGACATTCAAATCCAAAACATAGCATAATTGATTCATATTACTTGAAAACGAAAAAAGTTAATGAATTGAATGCTAAACAACTAAAAAAAAAAGTTAGTAGGTACCTCTTTCATTACTGCACCGATTAAGATGATGAAATATATAAATGAGTTTAAACTTCTGTATGCACCAGGTTTACTCATGCTTTGAACTAAAAACACTATAAAAAATTTAGTAACGTATATGAAATGTGAGGATGCGTAAAGGGCGACAACCATGCTTACAAAGTCTAAGGTACGCATTACTAACCAACAGATGTAGTTCTGTAAAGTAACCTAACAATCTCTAACTAAATTGATACTAAAATGTGAGCAAAAAATATGCACGCCCTTTTGGTATTAAAGAACTAAATGAGGGCCGGTACGACCCATACCCCGACCACTCCTGCATCGCCACCAAATACAACATCTGGTCTTGCACTAACACAGCAATTGCAAAAACCTATGGAATGCAACATTTACATTCATACAACTGCCACCAACATATCACATGATATAATTATTAACAAATATATTCACACAAAATGACTTAAACATTTATCGACAGAACAATGGTTTCTATGCAAAATTAAAAATATCCAATAACATAACATCTTACGATATTAATTGTGAATGAAAAACCTAAAACAAAACAACTGATTGTTTTATGAAAAATAAAACAGTAATATCTGAAGATGGTGAAGTGTTGATTTATCTCAAACATTTGCTATATTCATTGTCATCATCTTTTTATTTCGTTGTGCATCATACTCATCAATTGTTTCATGTGTTGATACGTCAACTATTTCACGGGTTCTTTTTTTATCATTACCACCACTAACATTACTTGTTGAGGAATCCACATTATTCATTCTTGCGTTCCTGATATCGATATTCGTTTCACCTTGATTATCCTGTAATCATTTAGAAACAAATAAATCATAAAGAATTAGTTTAAAACATATGTTATTGTTAAACTATTTATGAATATATTATGTCATACCTCATTAACAAAAGCAGATGCATTTGCAATGTCATCTTCAATGCTCTGGAATGTTTAACACATAAAATATTAATAAATATTAGTTTAAAAAGATGGATGAGTGTTACACACAGTTCATAATGTAGCATATCATACCTTATCCACATTATTTGATGCTTCTATATTCATATTTTCAGCATCTTGTAACGCATCTTCATCATTCTCATAATCATGTTGACCGTCCTCTAAAATCATTGTTACCATTTGGTCATCCGTCTTTGGCATTATGTAGGTTATCTTCAACATGGTAAGAGTCTTCTCTGCCATTTTCAAACATATCTCCCCCATTTTGAAACTCACCTTCGCAATTTGCTAAAGCATCATCGCTATTTTGAAACTCATCTCCACCATTTTCTAAATCATCTTCACTATTTTCAAACTCATCTCCAGAATTCTATAAATAATCTTCACCATTTTCAAAGTCTTCTTCATTATCCTGTTTTGTTTTCAACAAAAAAACATTTATTTAAAAACGGCATAAACAAATATAATTTTATGTTTATAGTTTCATGATTATAAGTTAATTAAAAAATAAAGTTTAAACACCTTCTCATCTAGGAAGCCATTTTTGAAATAGTTAACTGTATCAACATCATTAGTGACCTTCTCAGTTCGATATATATGGCTATTATTGTTGTGGTTAAATTCCGTGTATTTAATCTTGAATAGATATTCTTTTCCAATAATCTGATTAAGCTCATCTGGGAAGTATTCATCTGTATTAATGCCCTGTTTTTCCATGATCTCCCATGCAGTCACTTTAGTCATCTTATGGACGTTGTTGTCAAAAATTACAACCTGTGCTGTTCCACTTTCGTCTACAATGCGCACAATGATTTTGAACCTTTACATAAAAAGTCAAATGCTTTTAGTATGTTATTTTGTATGCTTAGTTGTACAAATTTGATAACTAATTATATCAAAATGTATGTCATACCTGCATGCAACAACATATGTTTCTCCATGTCTCTTGCAAAACCACAATTGTTTTTTGTTTCTAGAATTCATTCCACCTTTTGCTGCTATTGGTGTCACTCTTGTGTTGCATTCTTTACATCCTGTATAAACCCATCCATTTTCATATTGGATGCTATGCACAGTTGCATAAACAACACAACATGTTTCCTGCATTTTGTACATTTATTTTAGATAAGCATACTATAGTCGTAGATGAATCTTGCTTTAATATGCATAGGAAATGGACAAACATAATTGCAATCTTACCGGCTCAATAGTACGAATTATTCCTACCAATCTCTTTGCACAACCTTGCATAAATTCTGATGGTGTAACTACATGCCTGTCTTGCGCATGCACCTGAATCCTGAATTCGTTGGCATCATATCCCTCTTGAGATCCATAGCTGTTTCATATGAAAATTATTTTCTGTTGTTATTTTTATGATATTAATTGTATATTAAAACTGAAATATACTAATGTTAGTTAAATTACCTTTCTCGAAAATACAATAATTGAGGTATTTTTCTGTTGATGTATATCTTGCTCCCAAATAACGCATTATGCACGGCTGGTTTATCTATCAATTGTAAAAGAACAATTTATAAAAAATATTAAACTTGAATGTAAAATTACTGAAAATTACAGAAAAGTGGTTAATGATATACTAATCCAAGGAAAAATAAAAGGAAATCAACAACTTATTGTAATAAGCAGTTTAAGAGCAAAATAAGAAAATAACCTAAAAGATTAAGAAAGTTGTTAAAAGAAAAAGTAGTGCTAACTGATTTTCACCAAAAACCTACCAAATCCTAATAAAATTATTCTAACTCTTGAAAATACAGTTAAAGCACTATAGTGAACCTAGAAATAACAAAAACAAACACCTAATTAACTCAATCCTATCAAAATCAATCTAGATCAGAACCTACCTTTAAACCTTGACTGCTATTGAAAGGACAAAATTAGCTAAATCTAAAAGCAACTAAGCTTATATGTTAAATTAACCTAGAAGAGTAACTAAATAAGCTATGGGAGACTAAATACTATCTAAATAACCAAATGGGAACAGAATAAGCAACAAACTTCAACCAAAAAGCAATAAGAGTCTGACTGCAGGGTAGAAAATGGGTACTGGGGTACTTTAGGGCTCAATTATAAGCAGTATAAAATAAGCAAGATTCACAAGCTCAAAAGATAAGCAAACAACACACACCAATAACCTTAGAAACCAAAATTCAGGCCAAGTTTAGCTTATTTGCTGGTTAAAAATAAGCTGATAAGTGGCTTGTTCAACACAAATAAACACTGATCACTCAGTGTAGGATTGTGTGAGTAGGCAACTTGTGAGATTATTCTAAACCTCTAATATGCAATAAAAGGATCTGAAAATGAGAAATAGAACAACACAAATAAGCAATTGAATTTTACTTATAAAACTGCTTAACTGATCAGTGTGCAGAAAAGGTGTTATGTGGCAAGGTACTAACTGATTTTGTCTAAAAACCTACCAAATCCTAATAAAATTATTGCAGCTCTTGAAAATACACTTAAAGCACTATAGTGAACCTAGAAATAACAAAAACAAACACCTAATTAACTCAATCCTATCAAAATCAATCTAGATCATAACCTACCTTTAAACCTTTACTTTAATGTATTAAAAAAAAAATTTTAAAAAAAATTCCTAAACTTACTGTCCCAATATTTAATCTTCCCTAACAATAAAAGGAAGTCTAAATGACCAATTTCTTCAAGCCTGTTGTCGTACTCATTCCACACGAGTGCCCAGTTGTCCCAAAAAGTGCAATCAAGTCTAAAAGATCTGCAAAATATGATATGAATTCATGGTTATATATACATATATTGCTAAATTTTAAAAATATTTATAACAATGAAATAAATTGTTTTTACTCAGCATCTTCAATGACAACTGTTCGCCGAATTTTAGGACCACCATGGCTATTTACGGACACGATATTACCAACAGCTACAACCGTTCCAATCACATCTGTCCAATAACATGTGTATTAGTAATTTAAAAAAAAAACAAAAAGAAATCTACAAAGTTGGTTTCTATGTAAGCATAAAATTCATACCAACAAAATCATGTTCATGGTACTCATTGTTTGGGTCCAATATACGTGTGAATGGTTCATTAATAAATCCAACAAAGTTATCATCAATTTGGTCAATTCTCGTGACATCAGTTCCTTTAAAAAATGATATTTTCCACCTATTGGGTAACAACGGCAATCTTCCACCATTTTCTGCCACACCGAAGTTAGAGATCATATAGCAGTGCCCCTCTTGAAGAAGAGGTTCAAATTTAAACATGAATTCCTTTTTGATGTAAATTTGAATTCTCTCGTCCTGTTTATGTTATTCAAACAATTAGATGTTATATCAATGTTTTTAAAAATAATATTTGTACACAAATAAATATACTTACCTCAACATCTTGAAAAACACAATCCAAACTGTATGGGTCATGTTCTTCGTTAAGTTTGTGTGAATGCCAAATAGAGATACATCTTCCTTTAATTGCCATGTTATTGACCATAGGGTTGACGTCTTTAATTGGATTCATTTTTAGTTCCTTCATCTTTTGTGCTGAATTTTTTAAAACATATTTAAAATTACAAATGCATCAAACAACAATGAATATTGAAAAACGAATAATAACCAACCTGGTGAAAAACTCCCGAAGGAGGAACTTTGCATTCCATATCCTTTTTTGAATTATGGTTTGTTGCCTGTAAAATTACGTTTAACAAATTAATAATAACAAAAATGTATATTCAAGAATTAATAAAGAATCAAACCTGCTGAAGCACTTTCAAAGGACGGAGCATGAATTCCAAAACGGTTTTTTGGTACTGATTTGCCTCCTGCAAATCAAGGTTTATAAGTATTATGAATATGTAATGCTTTGTATACATTGAATGCATTAACAATGGATTAACAATCAACCTTGTGAATCACTACCAAAGGATGAAGTATGTAATTCAAGGCCTTTATTTTGTTGTGAATTCACTCTTGTAAATCAATGGTTAAACATTTTTTAAACATGGAATATAACATAGTTACGAATATAATTGTGTGTATTCATTTTAAAAGCATTAATTACCTGACAAATTTCTTTTAAACCGAGTCGTATGCAACCCTGCCTCATTTTCTTGATAACCAAAAGTTGGGGTTCCTATTGCAGCCCCTTTATTTTGTTGTGGTTTACCTACTATAAATTAATTTTTAAACTCAATTTAAGTATTAAAAAACATAGTTACTTGAATAAAAGGAACAAATAAACAGATAAGATACTATTGGAGTTGATTCAATAATTTTTGTTACCTAAATGACCATCAAAAGAGGCTGATTGATTTCCAAAAGCTGCATTCGAGGGTATTTTACCTATAAACAATTATATACAATATAATTCTAAAATAATGCACTAATAACAGATGGCACATTATAGTAATTGTTAGACATTGTACCTTTTGTTTTACTTCCTGATTGCAAATAACATGCGCTTCTCGGATCTCTTTGCTGATCTTTTATGTAAGATAGCCTTTCAGATTTAGTTATATTGCGTCCCCTTGAAGCTGTTTTACCTGTTAATAATGCCTCAACATATATTAATAAATACAAATGATGAATGTATTAACTATTTAGACTGTGCAAGATACTCTAATTATTTATAATAATTACTCTTGTACCATGAAAATCTAAAATAATATACACAACATTATTTTACACATAATGTACCTTTTGTTAAGCTTTGTAAATTCAACAAATTAGATCTACAGTTTTCAGCTGATCTGGGTATTTCAGAGTTTCCATGAGCTAAATGGCCTTCAAAAGATGATGATTACTTGCCAAACTTATTGCTTGAATATCCTTTCGATAAATGGCCTTCAAAACATGATGATTGCTTGACAAAATTACTGCTTGAATATCCTTTCCCTAACAACAATTACTCAACGCATAATAAACATATTCACTATATGTAAAAAATTATACAAAAAAATAATTTACAAGTATTGTACCTTTGTTTGGCCTTCTTAAATTTAAACCATGAGAACCATAGTTTCTCCCAAGTGTGTCACTTTCAAAGATGGACATATCGATAGAAGTGTCTTTGTTTGTTGGTTGTGAAACTGATGCAAAGTAAAACATAAACATAATCAAATCCATATTAGCAAGCGCAAACTGATTAATATGGAACAAAGTGGCACTAAAGAACTCAAATAAGCAGTTATAACTTAAAGTAAAACAAAGACATAGCTGCAACACTATGAGCTACACATAACCTTAGCATTGTTCAATCTTGTTTACCAAACCCAACTCACAAGTAAAATCTTAAAGCAATAGAAAGCAAACCATACACAAGCTGAGCACAACAGATGCTTAAGGCATGTTTATTTTGCATCTTTTACAACCATACCAATTGTAATGGCAAAAGAGTGTTTAAAAACATATACAGAACTATCAAAAAACGGGTTTTGGAGGTAGATTTCTCATAGACCCTTTACTTAAAGAGTAAAATTACCAAAGAACACATACTCACAAGTCTATCTAATACTTCGTATATGTCATCAATGTCAGTTTATGAATTGGTTAAAACCAGCCTAGGTTGCTGAAACTACAATGCTATTTAAGTAGTAGCATGTAGTCAGCATATAGCATTGTCATAATTATCAAATCCTTACTGGCTACAAATCTCAGATCACTTGGCTAGAAATCTGATACTGATATAGTCATAGCCACATAGATTCAGGTATGTATAGGTCACCCAAGTATTGAAACAGTAACACTAAGGCCACCAAAATCTAAAAACCAAACAACACAAGTATGTCAATTCCATCCAAAACCTTGATGCAAATTTGTTTAGGTCACCTTCATACCTTCTCTTTTCTTATAACTATGGAAACATTCGCAGTTATAGTGGAAAACTAACTATTAACAGAAAGTATAGCGCAGATAATGAGCTTATAAGCTTTTCAAAATATAAATAAACTCATAACCCCAAATAACAGTTATTTGTACAGTTAAAAACATCTAAATAGCGACCAAAGAAACTCAAATATACTGAACGAATCACACATCTAATTCAACTACTTCAAATCAAAACTATAACCATCAGTAACAGCGACAACAACAGATAACAATAAACATAAAATTACGATCTAAAAACCAACAACTAATCAACTCAATACAAAAATCACAAATCAATCATATTAAGCTCAACATCAAAGACTCATAACCGTTAGATACAAAACCATCAACTATACAAATAACAGTATACTAATATTCACCAGCTTTAACAACCATACGATTACGCAAAACTTTGACCAAAACCGTAGTCAAACCAACACTACACAAACACTCTAAAAACCTATACAATGGCCTTCAAAGGTATTCTTCAACAATGTGGCAGTTTTACTTGTTGACTTACCACATCTTTTCTGTTAATTATACAAACAATTAATTTAGAGGATTTGTACCTTTGTTTGGACTTCTTAAATTAACTTGCTTCTTTTTTGTAAAAATACCTGGTGCATCCAATATAGTCTCATTGATTTCCTCATGGTTTGATTCTGTAAATACATCAACATACATATATATCTTATGCACTATAAACTAAAACATTAAACAAACACAGCCCTAACTTGTTTATGTACAAATAACATAGTAACTATACACAAATACCTGGTCGATCCAATATAGTCACATCTTTTTCAACAAGGTTTGCTTCTGTAAATGTATCACAAATAACATGGTATGCATTAATGGGAAAATTTATACACCAATGAATCATTACTTCTTAATGCCCAACATACCTCGTAAATCCAGTCGAGTACCTTTCTTCAGTGGTTGCTTTGCTGCTAACAAATCATCAAAACATACACATCACAAATATATCAAATTTATAGATCAAAGAAACAAATTTATATATATATTATATATAATATATATATATTATTATATATATATATATATATATATATATATATATATATATATATATATTGATTCAATTAAACTTTTCTTCTTATTATCAAATAACCTGAATTCATTCTAGTCTTTTTCTTTTCCTCCTGCTGTTTTTCGGATGCATTACTTTCCTTTGCTTTTGAAAGCCTCTGTGAGTATCTCTGTGGCTGCACGTTACTGTCAATATTGAATCGACTTTGTTATTATGATGTAGGTCATTAAATAACGTTGTATATATAGTGTAAGATTAGGTTAAACATTAAGAGAATCTTTAAGATAACAGTTGATATATACCAAACTTATCTTATATTTTTTTAAGGAAAAAATCACAAAATATAAAATTATACGAATTGTAACAAAACTATTTATACCAAGACGTTTTTTTAGGAAAATATATAGATACACATTTTTTAGTATTGTGCTAAAAGATAAATCACCTATAATACCCTTAATCATCTAATACACAAAATTAACGTGCTTATTATATCAAAACACAATAAGCTGCTGAAATAAGGCAGCCTAAATGCCATATCAGTTGGCATAAATATTCACATATAAGTTGGCACCAATTACATATCAGTTGGCAAAATAATCACATTTTATTGGTTTAAATTCAATTAATACATACTCTTAACTAATTATTCATTTAAATTCAATTAAACCTTCAAATGAGAAGTTACCTCCATCAGATGATTCCTTGATAACTGATTTTGGGGATTTTTTCGTGGGTTAACTAATTTGGGGGAAAGCTGATTTTCGGTTCGTGGGTTAAATAATTTGGGGGGAAAGCTGATTTTCGGGTATTAATTTTTAAGGTTATGAATTGTTTTTGGTATAACTGATTTGGTGGGATTTCTTTTTTTTAAGAATATATTAGGGAGTTTGTGACATATACGTTTGTTGTGATGATGTTGTGAAGTTATGTCAAAATAATTACCAACCTTATTCATTCATGAATTATTAATTATGACTTGCAAATTACATCACAACTATTGTAGTGCTCCAATGGTTGAGGTGTTTGTTTATTTGAGCCTACCATCCAAGGTTCAAATCCTGCAATGGACAAATTTTTTAAATAATCCTGAATTTTAAGTGTTCTAAACATTGCCTACGTGTACACAAACCGATGACATGGCTTTTAATGACAATTACATGGCAATGACATGGACTTATGTGGCATTATCTATGTGTAACGCCTCCTGTTATATATATATATATATATATATATATATATATATATATATATATATATATATATTTATATATATATAGTACTTGCAGAATTTAACGATGAATACTAGTACGGATGTTCCGTCGCACGTGTTCCCACCGTACACTTTCACCATGAGCCACCACCAAGAGATACATACGATAAATAATTTTGAGATATATTTTACCGCACAGCAAGAAAGAAATACACGAGCACTGTTCACGCGTAAACTTTTCAAATAAAGTAAAGTCATAAGACACGAATATTTCGCTAAGACTTACCGTACTGATTTAGGTTGCGTGTCGGAGCGGTTGCAATATTTTGTTGATTGATTAGCAGGTTGCTATTATTTTTAAGGTGAGTTTATAGCCCCATATTTTTATACAATTTGTTTTATAAGCTTGGGGTGATAAACATGCAAAACTGTTTTCTTGTACCAAAAATGGATTTTGTTTTTATACACACTTGTATGCAGAAACCTAAGTTTAGCTGAATCCCATTGCGCCCACTATCATCAACTGTTAATTCCTGTCTAGGAAGCCGTTTGATATAAATAGATCTATTGGGGATGACACCCCCGTTCGGTTGGCTCGGCATAGTCAAGGCGAACGTATACCATATGAAAATAGGTCGAGTGTCTGGGGATTAACACTCACGGGTACCCCTTTTCTAGCTAATGCCAGCTTGGCATTGTTGGGAATTATCACAAGAAAAGAGATGACTTAATGGAATACCAGAATTAAGTCTGGTGGACTACAGAATTAAGTCTGTTAGTATTGTTAGTTAAGTCTTGTCAAAGTTAAGTCTGGTCGTTTATTGTTAAGTCTGGTAGAGTAAATGTAAAGTTAAGTCTGTTTGACTTTAGTCATTAAGTCTGGTCATGATATTATAGAAGTCGGTTAGCTATAAGTTAGGAAAGGATACGAACTTATCTTTAGTGAAGATACGTATATCCTTCAGCAAGTTTTGTATCTAGGGTTTCCTTGGTGTATAAAAGGAACCATAATACATTAGTTTAGAGATAACGATGAAGATTGTAATTCATTAAAAAATTAGTAATAATACGAAGTTAGTTGCTATTGTGTTCTTCATAGTTGATTGTTTAGATTCCGCATAAACATTCAATTCGTGTTAGAGTCTCACTTAGATTGATTTGATTTATTCAAGTCGTCTACTAAGTTGTTAAGGCTACTTTGAGATCCATAATTCATGTGGACCAACAAGTGGTATCAGAGCCTAAAGAGACTCTTAGTTTGAAGAAACACAACAACCAAACCCTAAATTCATTCGCCTAAACCCTGCAACATGTCTGGCTTAGAAAATCCCAGTAAGAATGATGATTTCTCAGTTCACAACATTGATGATGAAAAATCAGTCCGTGGTGAAGAAAAACCTGAAGCAAGCACATCTAAACAACCACAACCCATCTCTGCAACAACAACCATATCCAACATAAAACTCCCAATCCTAAAAAGAGAAGAATATGGAATTTGGGCTATGGAGATGGAACATTATCTGGAGTATATTGACAGCGAAGTCTGGAAGGTCATACAGAATGGAAATTCGAAGAAAAGGATTTCACAAGGTACAGATGGAGTAATAAGGATATTACCACCAGTATCTGCTGAAGAGATACGGGCTGTTGAAAAGGAGAAGAAGGCCAAGACTATGCTGCTAATGGCAATTCCCAAAGAACATCTGAGAAGGTTTCATGGCATGAATGATGCCAAGGAAATATAGGAGGCTATCAAGAAAAGATTTGGAGGGAATGCTAACTCCAAGTAGATGAAGAAGGCTGTTCTTAAACAAGAATTTGAAGCTTTTACTGTATCCAGTTCAGAAGGTTTGGAAAAATCTTTTGATAGGTTTCAACATCTTCTATCATAATTGGAGGTTCATGGTCCAGCTGTTTCAGAAGAAGATGCAAACCAGAAGTTTCTTAGAGCATTACCAAAAGAATGGTCAAGTGTGACATTGACCATGAGGATGAATGGTGAAATTGACACCATGACTACTGATGACCTGTACAACAACCTCAAGGTGTTTGAACAGGAAATCCAAGGAAAAGCATCTTCAAGTTCTACAAATGTTGATTTTGTTTCTCAAGGCAAGAGCAGCACTAACAAGGTTAAGTCTGGCAGCGTTAATTCTGGTGGTTATGGAACTTCTCCTAGCAGCATGAGAAAAGAGAGAGATGTTCCAGCAGGCTTTGCTGATGAAGTAATTCACTCACTTCTTGCTCAGGAACCAGAAGATCAAGATTTCATCAGTGAGGATTTTGAGCAGATCAATGATGTTGAAGTTGAAGAAATGGATATCAAATGGCAAATTGCCATGATTATTTTCAGGGTTTAGAAGTTTTACAAGTAGACTGGGAGGAACATTAAGCTTGATGGGAAGTCACCAGTGGGATACAATAGGAGGACTGTTGAGTGCTACAATTGTCACAAGCATGGTCACTTTGCCCGAAATTGCACAGAAAAAGTGACCACTGATTGGAAAAAGAAGAAGGGTTCTGACTCTCAAGATGATGATAAGATGGGGAAGAATCATATGAGCTTGATGACATTGGAAGCTGGAGCTGCGAATTGGGATGAACACACACCTGAGGATGAAGAGCCAAACCATGCACTTATGGCTATTGGTTTTAGTAATGAGGTATCTTTGTGCTCAAAATTATGCATTGATTCATATAATCATCTTAAAGCTTTGTGTGATGAGCAGTTAACACAAATAGGTGATCAGGAAGCAAAAATTCTTGCTTATACTAAAGCTGTTAAAACTTTAGAAGCACAAATAGATAACTATCAAAAGAAACAAGCTTCCTTAAACGAAAAACTCACCTTTCAAGCTAATGAGATATATGAAAAAGATGAAAAACTTAAGAGATATAGGAAAGCAGGCTTAAAAGTTGTTAAGGAAAGAGATGAATTGCAAAAGAAACTAGATAAATGGACTCATTCTGCTAAGTGTCAGGATAAAATAATAGCATCCAGTATGAGCTCTACAAGTAAGATTGGCTTAGGTTATGGAATACAGTCAGATAGTGAAGTTCTAAGCTATAAGGAAGAGATGGACAGATCTGTGTTCAAATGTAGAAAAGAGGATTCTATTGGTAAACCAGTGTACAATAGGTTTGTTAAATCTGATGACTTTAAAGGGGTGCCACCTCCATTAAGTGGAGATTACACTCCTTTACAAAAGAAAGACCTAGATGACTCCTTGTTTGTATATGGTAAAAAGGGTCCTATCTATCCTGAGACAGGCAACTCAGATGACAAATCTAGTGAATACTCCACTTGTCAAACCAATGATAGTGAAGGATCTACTAGAGATGTCTCTGAGCAGTCTGATTCAGAATCAGAGAGTGCACCTAAAAATGTTTCTGAGTCAAAATCAGTCAAAAATAGTGAACCCAAACCTCATACAGATAAACCTAGTTGTGATACTCACATAAAATCTCCTAGGAAATCTGTCAGAAATCATGAGTCACCAAAACCAGATAGGATGAGAAGAGAGTATAATAGAAACCACAGTTTTGGTCCTAAAAGATGCTTTGTGTGTGGTAGTCTAAGTCATTTGATTAGGGACTGCAATTTTCATAAGGTTAGGATGAAAAGAGAGGCTGATCTAAGAAAGAATAAGAATGTTAATGCTGGCCACATGAATGATAAACCAGTTTGGAATAATGCTAACAGGATTAATCATGCTAATACGTTTGTGACTAGACCAGCACCATTTAATTCTGGCGTGCCTAATGTTAATTCTGGCATGTCATCCGTTAGTTATGGTAGACCAAATTTTAGTTCTGGTAGACCAAATGTTAATAATGGTAGACCAAATTTTAATTCTGGTAGACCAAATGTTAGTTCTGTTGGTCAAAATGTTAATTATGTGAGGCCAAGTATTAATTATGGGTGTTTTAATCATTCTGGACCCAGACAACCAGTAAATTGACCACAGGTGAATTCATATAATCAGAGAAACAATTTTTATAAACCTCATTCACCTGTGAGAAGTCCTTTTGTTAATAATACAACACAAGTTTCAAGTTCAAATGCTGTAAGGGAAAATGGGGAATCTGCTGTTAAGACCCCAGCATATTGGTCTTGGGATCCTTTTAAGAACACACTTACCTATGAATCCAAGACCAAAGGTGGATCAAGCTCATATAAGACTTATAAATATGTTGATCCACAGGGCAGATCCAAGTCTTCAAAGGCTTGGGTCTTAAAGAGAAACTAATTTCTCAACTTTTGTGCAGGAACATCAACTAAAGAACATGGAAGACAAAAGAATATTTGATAGTGGGTGCTCTGGGCACATGACTGGTAACAAGAATCATCTGAAGGATTTTCAAGAATTCCAAGGAGGTTCTGTTACCTTTGGAGGAAGTAAAGGTCAGATAACTGGTAAAGGTAGAATTGTTGTAGGCAATTTAGAATTTGACAATGTATCTTTTGTAAAAGAACTAGGGCAGTTTAACCTTTTCTCAATATCACAAATTTGTGATAAGCAGCATAAGGTGCTTTTTAGTGAAACTGAATATTTTGTATTGACTTCGGACTTTAAGATGTCTGATGAAAGTCAGATCCTTCTTAAAGTTCCTAGACAATACAACATGTACAGTTTTGATATGAAAGCACCTGAAGTTGCAAAAGGTTCTGCCTGTATGCTTGCAAAAGCCACATTGGATGAATCTAAATTATGGCATAAAAGGTTAGGTCATGTTAATTTCAAGAATATGAACAAACTTGTGAAGGGTAATTTAGTTAGAGGCTTACCTTCCAAGGTTTTAAGGAATGACCATGCCTGTGTAGCTTGTAATAAGGGCAAACAGCATAGAGCTTCTTGTAAGGCTAAGCTAGATAGGATTGTTACTGAGCCTTTGCATACCTTACACACGGATCTGTTTGGCCCTACATCTGTTAGAAGTATCAACCATGCTAGCTATTGCCTTGTCATTACTAATGACTGCACCAGATATTGTTGGGTATTCTTTATGTCCACAAAAGATGAAACCCCTGATTTAATTCAAAGGTTCATTAGGCAGATAGAAAACCTACTAAATCACAAGGTTAAGATCATTAGGAGTGACAATGGCACAGAATTTAAGAATAGGAGCATGATTGAGTTTTGTGGTGAAAAAGGAATTAAGCAACAATATAGCAATGCTAGAACTCCACAGCAAAATGGAGTTGCTGAGAGAATGAACAGGACCCTGATTGAGGCAGCTAGAACCATGTTAGCAGACTCATTCTTACCTACAACCTTTTGGGCTGAAGCAGTAGCAACTGCTTTGACCAAGCCTCAGAATAAAACACCTTATGAGCTTATTTTTGGCCATAAACCAGTTGTTAGCTATATAAGGCCTTTTGAGTGCCATGTGACCATTCTTGATACCTTGAGTGTGCTTGGAAAATTTGAAGGGAAGTCTGATGAGGGGTTTCTGGTTGGGTATTCACTGAATAGTAAGGCCTTTAGGGTTTACAATTTAGTGACTAAGAAAGTAGAAGAAAATCTGCATGTTAATTTTCTTGAGGAAAAACCCAATGTGAAGGGACTAGGTCATAGATGGATGTTTGATCTTGATTATTTAACTTATTCTATGAACTATATTCCTGTCTCCAAGGAGAATCAAGCTAACCCTGATGCAGGTTCCATAGAAGTGCCTAACAATGCAGGTACTCAAGATGCAAGCACTGCTGATCAAGGCAAAGATATTGAGGAGCTTATTGTGATTCCTACCACAGAAGTCAACCATGTTGCTGCTAATGAAGGATCAAAGAAATCTTCTACAAAAAGGAAGGAGATTGTGATCAAGCCTCAACCAAAAGAAAAAGGTGGTTCTCCTACAAAAGTTTCAGAAAAATCTTATCCTTCAGTGAAGAAATGAATGCTTTGGCTGACAAGTATCTTGGGAAGAAGGCTACCAGCACTAATTCAGTTAATTCTGGTAGTGCCTTGATTAATTCTGGTGGAGAGAAAGCTACCAGCACTAACCCTGTTAAGTCTGGTAGTGATGCTGTTAATTCTGCTCAACCTGAGTCTACTCCAAATGCTGATTTTGATGATTCTGAGATGCCTGAACTTGAGGTCTTTGATAAGCCAGATGAAGGCATTTTTGATGGGGCTTCTTATGATGAAGAAGGGGTAGTCACTGACTTCAACAACCTACCCACTGAAGTAGATGTAAGTCCAGCTCCAACACTCAGAATTTACAAAGTTCATCCCAAAAGTCAGATAATTGGTGATCCTCAATCAGTTGTTCAAACCAGAAGTAAAGTGCAAAAGATTCCTACATCTCATGCACTTATCAGTCTCATTAAGAAGCAGCAAAGGGTCAACCACAAGGACCAACAACATTGCTTGTTTGCTTGTTTCCTTTCTCAAAAGGAACCCACCAATGTCTCTGAAGCACTTGAAGATGAGAGTTGGGTGGAAGCAATGCAAGAGGAGTTGTTGTAGTTCAAATTGCAGAAAGTTTGGGTTCTTGTAGATCTACCAAGTGGAGCTAAGGTGATTGGCACAAAGTGGGTCTTCAGGAACAAAAGGGATGAAAGAGGAGTAGTTGTAAGGAATAAGGCAAGATTGGTAGCACAAGGGTATAGACAAGAGGAGGGGATAGATTATGATGAGGACTTTGCTCCTGTAGCCAGGATTGAGGCTATTAGGTTATTTTTAGCTTATGCATCATATATGGGGTTCATAGTCTATCAGATCGATGTGAAGAGTGCCTTTCTGTATGGAACTATTGAGGAAGAAGTATATGTTAATCAACCTCCTGGCTTTGTTGATCCAGCAGAACCCAAGAAAGTGTACAAAGTCATCAAAGCTTTATATGGTCTCCATCAAGCTCCTAGAGCTTGGTATGCCACACTCTCCAAGTTTCTAGAAGAACATGGGTACATCAGAGGTGTGATTGACAAGACCTTGTTTATAAAAATGGACTAGAAGGATATCATTTTGGTATAGGTTTATGTGGATGATATCATATTTGGTTCTACTAAAAGGTCTTGGTGTGAGGAGTTTGAAGCATTAATGAAAGGGAGGTTTCAGATGAGTTCAATGGGTGAACTCACATTTTTCTTAGGACTGCAAGTGAAACAACAAGCAGATGGACTATTTATCTCTCAAGACAAGTATGTTGCAGAGATCTTGAAGAAGTTTGAATTTACAACTGTGAAGACTGCAGTCACTCCCATGGAGAACAAGGTGCCTTTGACAAAGGATGAAGATGCTGCTGATGTAGATGTGCATCTTTACAGATCAATGATAGGTTCTCTAATGTATCTTACTGCTTCTAGACCTGACATTATGTATGCAGTCTGTGTTTGTTCACGTTTTCAGGTTAACCCAAAGACTTCACATCTTCATGCTGTGAAGAGAATCTTTAGATACCTAAAGGGTAAACCCAATTTGGGCCTTTGGTATCCTAGAGAGTCATCTTTTGACTTGGAAGCCTATTCAGATAGTGACTATGCAGGTGCAAGCCTTGATAGGAAATCCACAACTGGAGGTTGTCAATTCCTTGGAAGAAGATTAATCTCTTGGCAATGCAAGAAGCAGACAATTGTAGCTACATCAACAACTGAAGCTGAGTATGTAGCATCTGCCAATTGCTGTGGACAAGTCTTGTAGATTCAGAATCAAATGCTGGATTATGGTTTGAACTTTATGAACACTATAATTCACATAGATAATGAAAGCACTATCTGTATAGGTAAGAACCCTGTTTATCACTCTAAAACTAAGCATATAGAAATCAGGCATCACTTTATTAGGGATTGCTATGAAAAGAAGCTAATTAGAGTGGAGAAAATACACACATATTTCAATGTTGCAGACCTCTTAACTAAACCGTTTGATGGCCCTAGGTTTACTTACTTAGTAGCTAGCATTGGTATGATGAACCCATAGCTGGACTTAAGGGGAGGTTAGACTTAAGGGGAGGCCAAAATGTAAAGTTTTTATACTAACCAGCACTTAGATTTTTTAATTCTGGTAGCTTTAATTTTTTTTTATTCTGGTAGTATTAGAATTTAATCAGCATAGCTGTGCTTGAGGGGAGGCATAAGCCTAAGGGTAGGCTTATTGTTGTCCATTAACCATTGTTTTGTTTAGTTTGTATATTTTGGTTAACTTTGTTTTGTAGTAGTAAGATTTTATTGTTGCTAGTATAATTGGGGCACAATAGTATCAAAGAAACATGGAGCTTTCATTCATTCATAATGGTTGCATTCTCAGTTGCAACTTACAAAAACAAGACAAAAGCCTATACATATTCATCAGACCCAAACATCTACATCAACAACCCAGACCACTACTCCATCTTCCTCTTTCCTTTCCCTTTGCAGTCAGGCATAGTTTTGTGGACTCCTCTGCCACCAATGACATCAGACACCTCCTTGCAAGGGAGTCCCAGCACTACTGTTCTTGGCTTTGGATTTTGATTCTTCTCAGGCACAAGGATCATTCTCATTGATGATGCAGCCTTTTCAAACTCCTTTGTTAGTAAGACTGATAGCACTTGGAGATCGTCATCATCAGATGAGTCAGAAGAGGAGGATGAATCATCCACATATGGTGGAAGTTCATCTGTTGAAGGTTCTTCAGAAGAGGTTGTTTCAACCTTTTTCTTTGAGGTTTTGTTTCTTGATGTTGAGGTGTAGTTTGGTGGAAAATATCCGCTCCATCCTCCAGAAGATGAGTCTGAAGAAGAATCGGATGAAATCTCTACAATGTTTGATGGGGAAGGATTCATTGTGTTGGAAAGTTTTCTGTGGTATGTGATGAATTTGTGTTGAAGATTTGAGGCTTTTTATAGAGCCAATGGAAGCTTAAGGCAATTCAATGTTCGGTTGGTAATGGAAGTAATTACTTGCAGGCATACATTAATTATAGTAATTATGGTACTTTTAGGGAGTTGACCAAAAACTTTTATACCTTTTTCAATTAATTATAGTAATTAGTTGTTAATAAAAAATAAATTGGTAGCTTACATTTAAGGGGAGGATAATGTATAGTTTGTATATTTAAATTTTTTTTAGTAGATTTAAGTTTTAAATCTGGTAGTTAATTTCTTTGAATTTTCTTGTAAATTTGTTTGTTTCTATGTTTTTCTTGGTGTTGAGACTAACATTTGCAGAAAGAATGTGGATTGGTGATGATGTGAAGCCTTGCTAACGATCTCAGTAAGTGTTTGTGTGCAAACTTGGTTAAGTCTGGTGAGTCAATGATTAAATCTGGTTGACCAATTTTAAGTCTGGTAGTGTTAAATGTAATTAATTTATTACCGTTAGGTCTGGTCAGTCAAATAAAGATTTTTTATCTTATTCAAAATTTGACCGTTGATATTTTTTAGAAAAGAAGTATATATGGATAAGATTCAATTAATTTTTCATCTTTATCCATTATTTACTTCTCATTTTTAAAATTTTTATACACGGCCAAGATTTACTCTGCTTTTCTACTACCAGTAAAAACCCTACTTTTGATTTTCGACCAGCACTTAGTCATTCTCTCATCAATGGCTTTACTAAAGTTTGTTGACAAGCATAATCAAGTCGGTTTCTTGAAGAAACCACACCAAAGTGACGGCTTTGCGCTAATAGTAGATTTCTTGAAAGGTTCTAATCTTCGGTACGCGTTAACTCGTAACCCTACTATTTATGTGTCTCTTTTTAGGCAATTTTGGGGGTCTGTGACCTATGAAACCCTTGCTGATGGTACACCACAGTTAAGGGAAACCATTGACACTCATGACTTTACCATTACTGAAGCCTCCATTAGGAGTAGTCTCCAATTGGGTGATGCTTCAGGAGAATACATCTTGCCTAATGATGATCTTTTTGCGGGTATGAATACCATAGGATATCCCACTGATGGTACTTTTACATTTTGGAAAAGCTCTTTTACACCACAGTGGAAGTTTTTTAATACATCATTTGCTCCATTGCCTAAGTCCCAAGAGTGGAGGATGGGATCAGTTTGGAAGAAACATTGCTTCTACATTGGTCTGTCTTGCACTTGGAAGGAAATTTAATTTTTCAAAAATGATTTTTGATGGCATGGTTGCAAATGTCAAAAATGAAAACATAAGTTCTTAATGTACCCAAGATTTCTGCAAATGATTTTAAATTTTGAACCTGAAGATAAAATGCAGATATATATAAGTGTGGCCTTTACAACCAAAATTTTTGCAAATATGAAAAGAGGTTTTGATGGGGCCCATTGGCCTTTATTGCCTGCTATGCTTGTTGGTGTTACTAACATTGCAGGTACATCTGAGGCTGCACAAGAGCCAACTACTGAAGAGCAAGCACAGGAACAACCTAAGTCACCCACACCACAACCAAGTCCATCACCATCTCTTACACCCTCACCACAACAAACCCAGGTTCCAAGTCCCATTCAGGAGGAGGAATCTACCCTATCTCAAAGGGTGTCAGCATTGGAAAAGTCCAATCAAGCTTTGAGCAATGCTGTCATCACCTTGGTAAAGAAGGTCAAGAAATTGGAGAAGCTTTTGAAGGACAAAGGGGTTCAATTTAGTGATGAAGAAGGGGATGAAAATTCTTCCAAACAGGGGAGGAGTTTTGGTGAAGAACAAAGTTTTAAGACACCTTCTCAAGTCAAATCTGCTGGTACTAAGGATGTAAGCCCAGAAACCATGGAAGCAGCAGAGACCTTAGCTCAATCCTTCAGCAAGATTAAACTAAAAAGGAAGAAGCTAAAAAGAAAGTTAAGGATTGAAGAAAGTGAAGATGAAGGAGTTAATTCTGGTAATGAGAAAGATAATGCTGGTGTTAATTCTGGTGATAATACTGGTGCTAATGCTGGTAATGATATTAATTCTGGTGATAAAGAAAAGTCTGGTGGGGTTGATAAGTCTGTTCAAGAAGAGTCTGTTGGTGCAAAAAGAAAAGGAAAGGAGATTCTCATTGAATCTCCTAAGCCAAAGAAATCCAAAAGACAACAAAGGGAAGAACAAGCAACCTTGGCTACTATTGCAAAGCTACAAGAAGAAGATCAAGCTCAAGCTGCCAGGGTAGAAGAACAGAATAGACAAGATGAGCTGTATGCAAGGAGATTAGCAGAAGAATCTGATGATCCAGTTATGTCCTTGATTGAAGGAGATGATGAGTTAAAAGCAAAGTTTGAGGAGATTAAGTCTATTCCTGGTTTGACTACAAATGAGAAAGCAGCAGAACTAGCTAATTTCATGAATGCTAGAAGAGCAAATAAAGCTTTGGGGGATTTCTTGTCTAAGTTTAGAGAAGCTCAAAAGCAGAAAACAAAAACCAAGGTTTCAAAGAAGATGACCAGGGCTGAACAAATGAACTACATGAAGATTTATTTGAAGCACACAATGTACTCAGACTACAAAAGGATGCAAGGAAGACCATATGAAGACATTTTGGGAATGTTTCAAAGAGCTTATGAGAGAGATCATGGGTACAAGCCCATTGATTATGAAGATACTCTTCCTTTCAAAAGGCAGAAGACACAGTCTGAGCAAATTAAAGAAGCTGAAAAGGAGATTGAGAAAGAACCAGAGGTTGAAATGATTTCAACTGAAGTAAAGAAAGAAGAAGAAGTGAAAAAGCCTGTCATTGCATTTACAAGAAGGAAAAGTGTTGCAAGGAAAGGCAAGTATAAGAAGGTAGTACAAGATGAGGAATCAGAGGAAGAACCTTCATCTGAAGGGGTTACTATGGGAACAATTGAAAGCACAAAGGAACCAGCTAAGATAGTAAAGTATCATACTATCATGTAATCAAGACTGGGAAAAGAGCTGCATATCAAATAATAAGGGAGGATAATTCTGATATTGTGTATACTAATTTTCCAGGGATCTTAAATGATGTGAGTAGAGAAGATCTCCAAGAGCTTTATAAGTTGGTGAACATCAAACATGGAGATAATCCACCTGAAGAAGAATTTGAGAGAGTATTTTGGGGAGATTTGAAAGTGATGTTTGAGCCTCAAGCTGAGTCAGATGTAGTGTGGAAACTACCTGAGGAGCAAAGGATTGTCAGGTGGAGATATTTTCACAACTGTAAAGTACATTGTTTGTCTTTACAGAATGCTGATGTTTATATGCTTGCAGAAGTGGAGTATCCTTTATCATCTAGTGTCTGCAAGGCAATGCTGGAAAAGAAATTGTTTGCTGATGAGAAAGATGAAGGATATGAATTGCTATTTGATCTGATTAAGGAAAAGTCTTTAAAGGAAACATATTGGGATGCTTAAGTATGTTTGAAAGAATTTTCATAAGTTGATAAGTAGGATTATTGGAATTTTCTACTTGGTGAAGGTGCATAGCACTAACACAACAAATGGTTATCAGTCCACCATGTCTAACCAACATAAGGACTGGCTAATCCTGAGCAAACGGCTACAGGTAAAGATATTCCAAATCCGTTAATGGTTGGCAATTTACCAAAAATTGTATGATATTCAACTTACCATATCTGAGATAGTGAAGAGTTGGCTAGCCCACAAGATTATGGCTTGTGGTAAAGGCTATGGAAATCCATAAATGGTAATCAATTCACCATGATGAGGTGCAATTCCATCAAAGAATTGACTAGTCCAAAAGGGTACGGACTTTTGGTAAAGACAAAACAAATCCGTTGATAGTTGATGATTTACTAAAAATCATGTGGTTATCAATGTACCATGGTCTTACACACCAAACATTGGCTACTCCAGTAGTGATGGCTATTGGTAAAGAGACATCAAATCCATTAATTTTCAATGATTCACCTCTCACAGGAGTTAACACACCTGGAAGTGATGAGAATAGTATGAAACTTAACAAGAATTTGATGTACAAATTGTCATTGTTGCTGTGAAGATCAAGTGGATTGCATATCAGATGGTTGCTGCAAAGATCAGATCAGATGGTGGAAAGATTATCAAGGTTAAAGTTGCTGAACAAGTTTAAAGTTTGAAGTGTTAGAGATAATTCCAAGTGTTGAAGATTAAATCCTCAGAAGCTTATTCAGAAGGAACTTGAAGTTCATGAAGCATGAAGATCAAGTTAGGGGAGGATTGTTGGGAATTATCACAAGACAAGAGAAGACTTAATGGAAGACCAGAATTAAGTCTGGTGGACTACAGAATTAAGTCTGCTAGTATTGTTAGTTAAGTCTTGTCAAAGTTAAGTCTGGTCGTTTATTGTTAAGTCTGGTAGAGTAAATGTAAAGTTAAGTCTGTTTGACTTTAGTCATTAAGTCTGGTCATGATATTATAGAAGTCGGTTAGCTATAAGTTAGGAAAGGATACAAACTTATCTTTAGTGAAGATACGTATATCCTTCAGCAAGTTTTGTATCTAGGGTTTTCTTGGTGTATAAAAGGAACCCTAACACATTAGTTTAGAGATAACGACGAAGATTGTAATTCATTAAACAATTAATAATAATACAAAGTTAGTTGCTATTGTGTTCTTCATAGTTGATTGTTTAGATTCCGCATAAACATTAAATTCGTGTTAGAGTCTCACTTAGATTGATTTGATTTATTCAAGTCGTCTACTAAGTTGTTAAGGCTACTTAGAGATCCATAATTCGTGTGGACCAACAGGCATGCTGCGATGTCATAGTTCGGTTAGATGAGGCTTAGTGTTTGCATAGCAGGATAGTGTGTTATTGCTGAATTGTTGCTGAATATTGCTATGGTCCATATGTGTTATTTACTTTAAACCTATGAACTCACCAGTATTAGCTGACTTTTAGCATGTTTTTCTCAGAAAACTGAGGTGTGTTTACTGAAGGCAGGGCATGGCGATGGTCATAATAATTGTTGGAAATGTTTTTAGTATTGCGTTAACTCTGAAATTTGGACCGCTTTGTTTAATGGGCTACATTTTCATTTGAAACGAATTTTATGTAAGACAACATGACTTTGAACATGTAATGTATTTTAAAACGGATTTTTAATCCGTTCTCTATATCTTGTGTTGTGATTATCGATTTAGTAGCACCCAAAGTGTATGCTTCCGCAATATTATGATTTTGGGGGTGTTACAATATATCCCTTACTTTAAAAGAAAATGTTTTATCATTAGTAAGGCAGCAGGCTTGGCAGACAGGAAGGCATGTGACGGTCATAGGGTTTTGTTTTTGTAAATGTGGTTATAGTCTAGGTTTGAAAAATACCCAGTTCTCTATAACCTGGGCTCTGATGCCAATCTGTAACACCCCCAAAATCTGGTTTAGCGGAAGCATACATGTTTGGTTGCTACTAAATTTATATCACAACACAAAGTGTAAAGAACGGTTTTACCACAACCGTTTAAAATAGATTTCATATTCAAAAGTGATTTGTTTACAACATTTCAAAAATGGTGCGGAAATATAAGCCCATAAAAGATTTCAGGTGGTCCCAAATATATCAGAGTCTTCTATGACCATGCCATGCCATGCCAAAAGCCTTCACCACTAGATTATCGCCTTAAACCTGAAAATACATGCTAAAAGGGTTAACACGAGGTTGGTGAGTTCATAGATTTTTTATAAAACGGTAAAGATGATGAGGCTTTAATATAAGTTTTGTGAGCATTGTGTTGCTCAAAATGTTATGATAATAGAGTATAATAAAAGTTTTGTGAGCATTGTGTTGCTCAAAATGTTATGATGATAGAGTTTAATAAAAGTTTTGTGAGCATTGTGTTGCTCAAAATGTTATGATGATGGAGTTTAATAAAAGTTTTGTGAGCCTTATGTTGCTCAAAATGATAATAAAAGTTTTGTAAGCATTGTGTTGCTCAAAATGTGAGCATTGTGTTGCTCAAAATGTTATGATAATAGAGTTTACTTTAAAGACAAATTTGAGATGTGGACCATGGGTAGGGTATCTGTCCCAAAATAGATTAGACTATTACGCTAGCTCTAAGTTCATGCAACCGAAGCTCGACAGTTCAGTGCGCTAAATCCTAGCACATAAATAATAATAGGGGCCCATAGCGAGTGCTTAACCCAATACACTCGTAATCCGACTTAATATACGCTCGCATTGACCCGTCTGGCCAACCAAACGGGGGAGTCACCCCAATAGATCTATTTATATTAATCGCGCTCCCTAACCAGAGTTAACGGTGCATGAAGGTGGGCATAATTGTGGGTTCTAGAGGCTTAGGCTAACTACGCAATAGTTTGATAAAATAGAGTTGGTCCATAAAATAGTTTTGTATGTTTCTCGCCCCAAGTTTTGTAAAACAAGTATAGTTTAAGGGGGGCTATAACTCACATGCATATTGGTCAATCACATAACACCTTTAAAATAATCAAATAATTCATGTTTTCACATAAAAACAAGTTATGAGTTTATGTATTTGCAAGAATTTAGTTTAAAAACGAGCATGTATTCTCCCCCAAATGTTTATAAAACAAGTAATAGGTAAGGGCCATGAACTCACCTTGGCTTGCAGAAACGCAAACATATCACAACGGTCAGAACTGGCATCAAGGGAAAAATACAACGATATTGAGGGTATGGGTACAATGGTGCCGGATCGGCACAACCTAATACATATATTTATCTCATAATACGCCTCAAAAAATAAAGAGTTTTGAAAGGACGAGTGTTTTAGTTTTCGTGGATTGCTCGTATTAAAGTTTGTAAAAAGTTTAGTGTTAATGTTTCGTGTGGTGGTAAGAAAACATAGACTCAAGACTACTCACGCCAAAAAGGAAAAGAAAATCGACACAGTCGAGAAAAGTACGGACGAGAACTTGAGTCGAGAAAGGTATGACAAAGGAAGTCAAGGAAAATAGTGATAAAAGATATTGTTAACTAAATAAGTTAATTACTACGTTTCGGTGTTTACCTAATAACCCAAATAGTTTGGAAATAATTAATAAAATTTTGGAAAGGAAATTTAAGTTTTAAAAGAAAACTTAAATTGATATGTCACACTACAAGTTTCAATTATTGTCGGGCTTTATAAGATAAAAGGTTTATAGATTTAGAGGGTTTTATAAAATTTTGACATGACACGTCCATTTATATAATTTTTCACAAGTTGTCATGACTTCAATAAAACTCAGTTTCTCAAAATAATGCTCTCGACAGTTTATAATAATAACAATTGACGGTAGTAATTTATCCTACTTTTTAGAATATCAATTAGTTGTCTAGTCTAAAAAATGTCCGATTAGTCTGATATAGTTAAATTGTCCAATGATTTTATCCGGTATTTGTCAAGTGTCAAATAACAATCCAATGTAAAATACGTTTAAGTAGTTATGTCCGTTGTTAAGTTTTTAATCTCATGTATATACGAAACGTACCATTGATTACAATGTCTAAACAATTTAAGAACTCGTTAGACAAAATGTAGATATAAGTCATATTGACTAATACATCTTAACTATTATAATTGTTTGCTTGTTTAATTTTTGGTGGACTATGGCCCATGTTAAAAAAAAACTAAAGCACCCTCTTTACTTGGGCTTTTGAGCCCACTAGCCGAATGGCCAAAGATTTTAACACACCCTTATTGTAACAGATTTTAACGCACCCTTATTGTAACAGATTTTAGCGCACCCTATATAAGTTGAAGGATTAACACCCCTTGGTGTTTATTATTCGAACCGGGAGGGAAATGACCCTATGTGGGTTACGACTCGGATGTAAAAGAGCACTCTAATGGTGATGTCGACCGAGACACAAGAGGCCAACGACACACCCTTCGTTGGTGATGTCGACTGATCCAAAACCAAACATACAAACTACCGCACCCTATGTGGAATGAGGATCCAACACAGGTTCAAACAACATTAACCCGAAAATGAGGCATCAAATATACCCCCGTGGATTTAAACCCGAGACAAGACAAGAAAACAAACACCATTTTAAATCGAAGGTTTAACCACACAGATGGTTTAAACAGAAATGAAAGGGATACCTAAGGAGTCTATTCGATAACAATAACAACAACAGGAATCTACAAACACTCGTTCGAAAACACTTCATTACTAGCGACAATGACAAGAAAACAAATAGCACACAACAAGGACGATTCTCGAGTTCACTCACTGAGTTGACTCAGTGAGTCGACTCGGCTTAATTAACAAACAAACACCCCTTTTAAATCAATTTAGCCACACGATACCACTTTTAAAACGATTGTAATCAATTATTAATCCACGAATTCTCTTATAAATCTTGGTTGATATTCGTATAAATAAATGAATGAGATGAAAGGAGGGTTTCGGATGTGTTTGTCATACCAAAAAAATGAAAAGAAGAAATGAGAAGGAGGCGTGGCGGTGGTGACAAACACGACCCAACAACAATCTAGATGTGAACCTTCACTCTAGACCCATATCAAAACACGAACACCTTGATCTCTTGCTGGGGATGGCGGCGACATGAAGACCAAACGGAAAAGAAGTGGTGGTTACTTGTGGTGATGATGGTGATGATGGTAGTGAGATAGTATGAGAAGGGAAGTGATGAAATTTGAGTTGTGTCTTCTCCTGTTGTTCGACCAAGATATAAAGAGAGAAAAGAAGCAATTTTGACCAAGGCTTTTTTGGTGGAATTCTTGTGAAGGAACAAATTCAACAAAACTCGCTATCGATGGGGAGAACCTATAAGAACTCATGACCTGTTTTGGGGAGGAAGAGACGGCAGACAAAGAAAAAGAAAAAGATGATAGAGATGGTTCGATGTTGATGGTGATATGGAGAGAGAGAAAACAGAACAAACGTGGGAAGAGATAAGGGAAAAAGATAGTGGGTTGGAATTTATTTATTAGGAGGGTAGGTTTTGTTTTATTATTATCCCGTGTACGCCGTGTCCCGTTGAGCTAAACTTTTAAATGTGATCCATTGGTTTGGCAAAAATACTGGAAATATATTTCTGGAATTGTTTTTATAAAAATGATATAAAAATAAGGTTATTGACTCCGAAAATTAACTATAAAATTTTAAGTTGTTACCAACGTGGTGTCGGTAAGCGTGTGGTGTTGTGTTTTTCAGAAAAGTGAAATGACTTCTCGATTTTGTATATAAATTGCCAGCAAGTGATTACTTTACTTTTCTTGATAAAATTATTGCTACAGTGTGCGAAAGAATTTCCTGAAATAGTTAAATACACTCAAAATGCTCAATTAAATTGTCAAGTAAAAATAAGTAAATTTTTATTATTAAAATAATGTTTGAAAATTTACGGGTGGTTACATTTGCTCCTTTGCATCAGTACTGCGCCTAAACCATGATGTGACGCATCACAATACACTACGAAGTCTTCACTTCCTTCGGGTAGTGCTAAGATTGGTGTTGGGCTACAAAGTACTGCTACATGAAGAAAGTCAAAGTACTGCTCGATAGAAGTCAAAGTACTGCTCATGTTCTAAAGAAGTCAAAGTACTGCTAAAGATAAAGGACTGATATGCAAATACGTTTAAGGATTAATGTGTAATTCTAGAATGTTCTTAGAGTTATTATTAGATTATAATTAGAATTACTTGTCGTTCAAGTATTGTAAACCGACTAGGGTTTTCCTTGTGCCTATAAAAGGACCCCTAGGTTGGCATTAGACGTACAAGTTCATACGAGATTTTAGAGAAAAGTATTAGTCGATTATTAGAGTATTAGTGTTAAGAGTTTGTTAGTGAATCTGTGTAAAGTAAGCAGGTTCAAGGTTTAATATAATCAAAGTTTTGTGTTAATTCTTCTTAGCTTTGTTGAAGTAGATTCCGCATACTTAACAAAGTATATCAGTGTTTCAATATTAGTAGTTTTGGATTTATCCAAGGTTGCTAAACCCTTAGACAAGCTACAAGTTAGTTTGGTCAGAGTATATCGATCCAACAAGTGGTATCAGAGCTTGTGTGGAGACTCTGATTAAGAAGAAACCCTTAAAACCGATTTAACAACAAACCCTAAACGATGACGACTGAAGCTGCACCAATCCCATCCATCACCTCACTCAGAATTCCTATCATCAAGAAGGGAGAATATGATCTCTGGAGCATGAAGATGCGACAGTACCTTGCTATTACAGACCATGCTCTATGGGATGTAATTGTCAATGGTAATGTTGTTCTTGATGAACCTGTAGCAGTTGAAGGACAACCTAAACCACCTCAACCAACCTTGCCAGCAGCTACAAAGAGAAATCAAGATAAGGCTCTCAACATACTGTTGTCTGCTATTCCTGATGGTCACCTACTAAAGTTCGATGATGCTAAGGATGCAAAACAATTGTGGGCTGCGATCAAGACAAGATTTGGAGGTAATGATGCTTCCAAGAAGATGCATTGAAACTTATTGAAGCAGCAGTTTGAAACTTTCACTGTTGGTGAAAGAGAAGTTCTTGATGCTGCCTATGACAGATTCCAAAATCTACTTAGTATGCTAGAACTGTATGGAGCAGAGGTATCTGTTGAAGATGCAAACTTGAAGTTCTTAAGGAGTTTGCCATCTGTCTGGCATGTGGTTGCTACTATGATTAGAGGACAACCTGGATTGGAATCTATGGACTTTGATGATCTCTACAACAATTTGAAGGTGTACGAGCAAGAGATGAATGGTCACAGTTCTCAGAAAACTCACAACATAGCTTTTGTGTCTTCTGAAAACAGAAGCAGTACTTCCACTAAAAGTACTGCTTATCCTTCTCAAAGTACTGTTGGTGATACACAGCATGTTTGCACAACCACTGTCACTACCACCCCATCACCAACAAACAACACCAACTCTGATGATGTTGTATGTTCCTTCTTTGCTCAACAAGCCACTCTACCTGTTACCTATCAAGAAGACTTGTTGCAGATTGAAGAAGATGCTTTAGAGGAGATTGACATCAGATGGCAAGTTGCCATGATCACTGCAAGGATCAAGAAGTTCATGAACAAGACAGGAAGGGGAATTGATTTCAAAGCCAAACAGGGTATCACTTCTGACAAGTCCAAGATTGAATGTTTCAATTTTCAAAAGCTTGGACACTTTGCAAGGGAATGCAAGTTTGCAAAATATCAAGCAAACAGAATGATTGAACAACCCAAGGTTGAAAGAAAAGAGGTTCCTATTACTGAATCACAACCAAAAGCTTTGGTGGCTCAAGAAAATCTAGTTGAGATTGACTGGAGCAGTGAACTTGATGATGAACCTGTAACCTATTCTATGGTTGCAATGGAAGAATTTGATTGGAGCACAGCTTTTGATGAGGAACCAGGATATGCTGCTTTGGAATCAAGAGATGGTCTTGGAAGCTTTGACTGGAGCATGGAGAATGAAGATGAACCTGTTCAGATTGCTATGGTAGCTACTTCACCATGTTCATCCAATGTCTCTGAGGTATGCTCTAAGTGTAATGATGTGTATCAAAAGTTGCTTAAAGACTATGTGACTGAAAGAGATAATTGTAGAACAGCTAGGTCTGAGGTAGCTGGTTATCAATTAACTTTAGAGTCAATGGAAGCCAAAATATTAACACATGAAAATAATGAAATGGCTTGGGGAGAAAAATATGAGAAACAAGATTATCAATTAAAATTAAGTGAATGGAAGTTAGGATGTAAGGTGTCTGAATTAGAAAAGATTACTAAGGAAAGAGATGCTTTGTTAGAAAAACTTGGTAGTATTAAACAGGCTGGTCTATCACATGTTCAATTTGTTGAAAAACAAAGAAGAATAAACAGTAGAGCATTACTAGGTTATGGTGTTGAGGATAGTAGTTCAGATGAGATTCCACCTAGTGACAAGGAACCAATTAGTTCAGAGGAAATCTCAACTAGTGAAGATGAACTTACTAGCTCAGAAGAAAACACATCTAGGAATGAGGAACCAATTAGTGAATCACCTCCTAAGTTTAAGAAAGATAAGGAGTACCACTCAGTTCCTCCACCCACTGGTAGACTTCAACCACCTAGGACAGATGTTTCTTGTTATGGTGTAGACAACCTAGAGTTTAGGAAGAAGCTTACTGGTCAATCTAGTTCTGAGAAACCCAAGGATGATTTTCAAAGGGGTAATGATCAAAAGTTTCCTACAGCCTTTCAAAAACAAGCAGTACCTCCAAAATCTTTTCAAAGTACTGATAGACATTCAGCAGTACCTCCAAGAGAAACTTTTCAAAATACTGCTAATTATAGGAAACCTTTTAATCATAGAAAAGGATTTGGGAATATGGAGCGAAAATTATGTTATGTATGCTATAGTCCTGATCATTTGATTAAGCACTGTGACTTTCACTCAGAATATTTAAGTCAGTTCCCAAAGAATAGACCTGCCAACCATAAGCCAAGGGAGACTAGACCAGTTTGGAATCACTCAAATAGGGTTAACCATAGTAATTTCTCAAAAGACTATAGGTACCCTCACCAGAAAAGACCTTTTTCAAAACCATCAGTACCCTCAAGTACTGATAAGTCTAAGGTTTCTCAAGCAGTACCCTCTAAAAGTACAGCTAAGTTTTCACCCAGTCATGGTACTGCTAACACTTTTTCACATAAAAGACCTAAGAGATTCACTTCATATAAATCTAAAAGGTCTTACACCTCAAGCAGAGTACCTAGGTCAGAGAAACCTAAAGTCAAACGAAATTGGGTTAAGAAAGAAAGTACTGATGGGGAACAAGCCGTACTTTCATCAAATAAGGGTGAAACAGGGAGTGTTGTTGATAGTACAACACAGGACATGGGACCAAAGCAAATAATCATTGACCATGCCTTCAAAACCAGTGGAGATTACATACTGAAGGAATTCAAGTATGTCACTCCACAAGGGGAACACAAGTCAGTAATGGCTTGGGTTCCTAAAAGAAACTAACCCTTTTCCTTTACTGTGCAGGGCAACCCAGAGGAGGAGCTTAAAGATCATATTATTGTTGATAGTGGTTGCTCTGGCAGCATGACAGGGGACAAGGAGATCCTGTCAGATTTTAAGGCATATTATGGAGGAAGAGTTGCATTTGGTAATGATCCTGATGGAGGGAGAATCACTGGCAAAGGAACCATCAAGGCTGGATGTATTGATTTTGAGAATGTTAGATATGTGAAGGAGCTCAAGTTCAATCTTTTGTCAGTTTCTCAGATTTGTGACAAGAAGTACCCAATTCTGTTCACTGATACAGAATGTCTTATTCTCTCTCCTGAGTTCAAGTTTGTTGATGATCACTTGGTAACATTGAAAGTACCAAGAACTAATGATGTGTACAGTTTAGACTTAAAGAGTCTCAATTCTGCTGGAAGAGCAACATGTTTAGTAGCCAAGGCATCATTAGAAGAAGCACATCTATGGCATAGAAGACTAGGTCATGTAAATTTCAAGAACATCAACAAGCTGGTCAAAGGCAATTTAGTTAGAGGTTTACCTTCCAAAACATTCAAGATTGATCATTCATGTTTGGCTTGCAAGAAGGGTAAACAACATAAAGCTTCATGTAAGAAGCTTGAGGACAGAGTTATTAGAGAACCTTTGGAGTTGCTACACATGGATTTGTTTGGACCAGTTTCAGTAGAGAGTTTAAACAAGAAGAAGTACTGCTTGGTTGTAACAGATGATTGTAGCATATTTAGTTGGGTCTTTTTCTTGGGATTCAAAGATGAAACCTTTGATGCTATCCATGACCTGATAGTAGCCCTTGAAAATCAATTGAGACTCAAAGTAAGAGGTATTAGATGTGATAATGGGACAGAATTCAAGAACAAGCATATGGATGAATTCTGTGCCAAGAAAGGGATCAAGAGAGAGTTTAGCATTGCTAGAACTCCACGGCAGAATGGTGTTACAGAAAGAAAGAACAGGACATTGATAGAAGCAGCTAGAACAATGCTTGCAGATTCACAATTACCTATTCTCTTTTGGGCTGAAGCTATAAGTACTGCTTGCTATGTTTTAAATAGAGTATCAGTAACTAAACCTCAGATGAAGACACCATATGAGCTGCTCATGGGAAAGAAACCAAACATTCATTTTCTAAAACCTTTTGGCTGTCCTCTGACTATTCTAAATACCATTGATTCTCTGGGAAAATTTGATGGTAAGTCAGATGAAGGATATCTATTAGGTTACTGTACAAATAGCAAAGGTTTTAGAGTATATAACAGGAGTACCAAAAAGGTTCAAGATTGTCTTCATGTTGAATTTTTGGAAGATAAAGAACCTCAGAAAGGAAAAGGTCCTGATTGGATGTTTGATCTTGATTTCAAGTTCACTCCATCTATGAATTATGTGCCTGTTAGAGAAGAAAATCAAGCTGATCACAAAGAAGATGATTCACAATACAATGTTCATGGAGTCAGTGTTAGACCAGAAGATGTTCCTGATAAAGAACCTGAAGTTACTAATAAGGAACAAAGTACTGCTCAACCAACCAATACAGTATCTGATGAAGATCAAGCCATACAAGAAGAACTTAATAGGATGCTTTTTCAAGAAACTATAGCAAAATCCTATGAAGATGAACAAAGGAGGGCTTATGATGCTGCAAAAAAACAGGGTAAATTCAAAGATACTGCTCACAGTACTTTTGATCAAAGTACTGATGATCCATTTGACAGTACTTCTGGTGTGTTAGAACCATAAAATTGGAGCAATGATGATGATTCCAATGTTGATGATGATGATTTGGATAATGCTAACATTCCTGGGTTAGAAGAAATTGATGATGAGCTCAATCATGAAGGTATTTTTTCAACTACCAATGAAGAACCTGATGTTACTAATTTGGAATCTGATCTTCCAGTTCCCCCAACTCCTACATTGAGAGTTCATAAAGCTCATCCTCAAAGCAATATTATTGGATCACCCTTTTCAGGAGTGGTTACAAGAAACAAAGTTAAAGGTCTCTCTAAGCAACATACTGCTTTACTTAGCTTTGTTTACAAACAAAACAGGATGAATCACAAGGATCAACAAACATGCCTGTTTGCTTGTTTTCTATCTCAAACTGAACCCAAGAAGGTAGCTCAAGCTTTAACTGATGAAAGTTGGGTTGAAGCTATGCAAGAGGAGCTTTTACAATTCAAGCTTCAAGAGGTCTGGGTATTATGTGATCTACCAGATGGCAAGAGAGTCATTGGTACAAGATGGGTTTTCAGAATCAAAAGAGATGAAAGAAGGAATGTTATCAAAAATAAAGCTAGATTGGTTGCACAAGGATATCGCCAAGAAGAAGGAGTGGACTATGATGAAGTGTTTGCTCCTGTTGCAAGAATAGAGGCAATAAGGTTATTTCTTGCCTTTGCATCATACATGGGATTTCATGTCTACCAAATGGATGTGAAAAGTTCCTTCCTTTATGGCACAATTAATGAGGAAGTTTATGTTAAACAACCTCCTGGTTTTGAAGATCCTGCACATCCAAACAAAGTCTACAAGGTGATCAAGGCACTGTATGGCCTTCATCAAGCCCCCAGAGCTTGGTATGAGAGACTCTCTACTTTTCTATTACAACATGGTTACAAGAGAGGAGCCATTGATAAGACTTTGTTTATCAAAAGAGATAAGAAGGACATTATGTTAGTCCAAGTCTATGTGGATGATATTATCTTTGGAGCCACGAAGAAGTCTATGGTGAAAGAATTTGAAGAACTTATGCAGCGGGAGATTCAAATGAGTTCTATGGGAGAATTAACTTTCTTTTTGGGGCTTCAAGTTAGACAAACAAGAGATGGAATCTTCATTAATCAAGAAAAGTATGTTGAAGACATACTTAAAAGATTTGACCTTCCAACTGTCAAGCCTGCCACCACACCCATTGACAACAATAAACCATTAGGCAAGGATGAAGATGGACAAGCTGTGGATGTGAAGCTTTACAGATCTATGATTGGTTGTCTTATGTACTTAACTGCATCAAGACCTGACATCATGTTTGTTGTATGCTTGTGTGCAAGATATCAGGTTACACCCAAGGTTTCACATATGTATGCAGTCAAGAGGATTTTTCGATATCTCAAGCATCAACCAAAGTTAGGATTATGGTATCCTAAGGAGTCACCTTTTCACTTGGAAGCTTTTTCAGATAGTGATTATGCAGGAGATAATTATGATAGAAGATCAACCTCTGGTGGATGTCAATATCTTGGAAGAAGATTAGTCTCATGGCAATGTAAGAAGCAAACAATTGCAGCAACCTCCTCTACTGAAGCAGAATATGTTGCTGCTGCAAGCTGTTGTGGACAAGTTTTGTGGATGCAGAATCAACTCTTGGATTATGGATACAACTTCAAGAATACTCCTATCAACATTGATAATGAGAGTATCATCTGTATTGTGAAGAATCCAGTTTATCACTCCAAGACCAAGCATATTCAGATTAGGCATCACTTCATTCGAGATTGTTATGAGCACAGGCTTATAAATGTGGTCAAGATTCACACAGAAGACAATGTAGCTGATCTACTCACTAAGGGATTTGATGTTTCAAGGTTCAACCACTTAGTTGTGAGCATTGGGATGATTAACTACTAGGCTACATTTGAGGGGAGGCTTTAGTATTAGTTAGTATACTTTCTTACACTCCTTATTGAAAGTATTGGTTTTTCGTATTTTAGCTTAGTTTAGAACCTATGTTGTATTTGAGGGGAGGCAACATAGTTATTAGTTAGAACTTATGCATGCGCCATCATATAAGTTCTTGGATTAGTTTGAAGTTTATTTGGATTAGTTTGAAGTATTGATTGTGGATAAGAAGATGGAAAGTACTGATTTGCCATACAAAGTGCTGGTCCGGCAAAGTACTGCTTCAACGTACTGCTTTGAAGAGTACTGGCTATGTGGGAAGTACTGCTTACGTGGAAGTACTGTTCCAACGGTCAAAAATGTGGGGTTACAGTTAATTAATTCATTACGGAGGGGGTAAAAGCCAAATACAACGGTAACACTATTAATTAAGCTTTGATTTTTTAAATCTTACCCATATTTACCCTATCCCATTATACCGATTTTCACTCTTCACTTTATTCTTATCCATCCATTTATTCATTCGGTATCTACGATTCTAAATGCAATTTACCTTCGCTTAACACATTCTTTCACTCTTCACAATTAATGGCTAACCGTGATTTCTGTTCTAAGCATAACGTGGTCGCGAACTTGGATAAAACGGCAAAGAATGTTGATTTTCATGCGATAATTGATTTCTTGACTGGGTCATCAATCAATTATGCTATTTTGGTAAACCCTGATGTAATTGGACCATGGATTCAACAGTTTTGGTCTACTGCTAAGTCTGATGAACAAGATGGTGTTCCTTTTATTCGTGCTAAGGTTGCTGGTCGAGCAATTAGGATTACTGAATCTTCAATTAGGGAAGATTTGCAGTTTAATGATGCAGGGAGTGCTATTCGTTTTGAAAGACAAGAGCTTTGGGATACTCTCAGGGATATTGGGTATGAAGGTGATCTCACCATACTTACTTTTCAGAAGCCATTATTTAGTCCACATTGGAAATATCTCATACATATTCTACTTCACTGCTTGAGTCCTAAGAGTACTTCATGGGAGCAGTTTGGTCAGAACATTGCTTCTGCATTGGTGGGTTTAGCTACAAATCGTCCTTTCAACTTTTCAAGGATGATTTTTGATGGAATGCTCTCACACATCACTAATGGTTCACCATTCTTGATGTACCCAAGGTTTATTCAGGTATTCTTAAACAAACAACTTGAGGGTATTTCTAAACCTCAAAGTTTTCTACCTACTGTCACACTTCCACCAAAGGTGTTTACATTTATTACTAAGAAGAGTCTTAAGTTCTCTGGGAGAAATACACCTTTGACAGCCCATATATTGGAAGTTGCACAAGCAGTTAGGGATGCAGAGCAAGAGCAAGAACAAGAGCAAGAACCAGCTTCAAGAGAAGATAGTGCTTCTCAACATACTGCTTCTCAACATACTGCTTCTCCAGTTGCTGAATCATCTCCACAAAGTGCTGCTCAGGAGAATTCACCTCAAACTGAGACTCCACCACCAACTCCCAATGATTATGCTTCCACAGATAGGCATCAAACATCTGAGGAAGACGAGGAAGTAGTTGAGGATGTCTTGACCAACTATGAGCTTTCAAGGGAATTAAGGAGGCTCAAGAAGATCACTGATGATCAAGCTAATCAGATATTGGATTTGACAAGCAAGTTCAGACGATTAAAGAGGTTTGTTTGGCCATTAGTAAAGCAACACAGGTTGTGGGTAAAGTCACAGAAGAAGACTAGTCAATACTCAAAGAAGTCTAAGTCAAAGACAAGAAAGATCAATAAACAATCTACATTCCAATTGGGGAGGAATTTAAAGAATTTGAATGAAGATACTATGTTCAATGAAGATACTGGGCTTTATGATGATACACCACTTGAAGATATTCCTCATGATGATACTGTTGAGAGGAAAAGTGATGAAACAGAGCAGATCAACATTGAAGATGCTACTGTTGAAGTAAAAAGTGGTGATACTGAAGAAGTGGATTTGGAAGGAACTGATGTTGAAAGTACTGCTCTTCAAGGTACTGCTCATCAAGGAACTATTACACCAAGGACTTTGGATTTTAAAGAAGATGTTGGTCTCTCAAATCAAGTTCAAGAAGAAGTTGGCCCTTCCAATCCAGTTCAACAGGAAGAAGAAGTTAGAAAACATACTGAAAGTGATGATGAGACTATTGCTGACATCATGTTGAATATGGCTAGACCAAGAGGTATAAGTATTATTGATGTTGAACAACAACCTCATACTTCTTCTCAACCTACCCAGGAGTTAGATCCAAAAGATAAAGGTAAAGGGATCATGGTAGAAACTAAGAAGAAGAAGCTTACCTTGAAAGAACTAAGAGCTATTCAGGATGCTAAAAATGAGGAAGCTGCAAGGAAATTACAGGCTGAATTAGATGCTGAAGAGTCAAGGAAACTTATTATCAAACCTAGAAGGCCACAAAGTAAAGCTCAAGAAAGAAATTCTATGATGGCTTATCTCAAAGGTAGAGGATATATAGGTTTGGTGAAATTGACACATACAGAGATGAAGGATTTGTATGATGCTGTTAGGGAAGCTGTAGAAAAAGATCTTGCAAGCATTATTTCTTTTGAAGATAAGAAGCTTGAAGATAGCAGAAAAGAAAGAGTTGTTACAAGGAGCTCAAAGAGGAAAAGAACAACAACTGATGAACAGTCATCAAAGAAGCTCAAGGATTCTATTGAATTAAGAGTAGACACAGCTGATGAGCTAAGAAACTACTTGAGAGTTGTTGACTTTGAGCATCCAAAATCAAAAGAAGTTGCAGATAAGAAGTCCAAGATTTCTACATTCTCAGTTGTAGATTCACAAGAAGGGGACTACTTGATATTTCATAGACAAGATGGAAGTTTTAGAGTGTTCAACTTGTTATGGGATATTTTACATCTTATAGACAGAGAGGATTTGCTTCAGCTATATCTACAAGTGCAGACTTATTTTGAACATATTCCACCACAAGGAGTGGGTCTGGTTCTGGTAGGAGATCTCACAACCATCTGGGAAACAGAAGAGACAAGTGATAGTGCTCTCTGGGAAAATCAAGAGGATTGGGAAATTAACAGATGGAGGTTCTTTGAATCAGTGGGAATACATGTTTTGGAGCTAGAAGATGGAACAATGATCCACATGTTAGCAGAGCAAAGATATCCACTTTCTAGAGATCTGATGATTAGAATGTTAGATTATGGCATGGAAGTGGAAGAAGAAAGTGAAACTGCATTGATGGTGATTGGATTGTTCATCAAATGGACAATGCTAGCTGAAGAGTGATGCATAACAACTGGTATGATATTTATAATATAAATCTTTTGAAAAATAAGTACTTTATTTAAAAGTACTGCTTGACAAACAGTACTTTCTCAAAGTACTGCTTGCAGCATGAAACCAGTAAAGTTTTTTATAAAATCAGTGATTTTTGAAAAGTGCAAAAACATTTTGAAGCACAAAGATTTAAACAGCAACAAATGGTATTCAACTCACCATGTTTAAGTAAACAAGAAAGAGTTTGACTCATCATGAGGGTACGGCTCTGATATGATTATCAAATCCGTTTTTAGTTGACAATTTACTAAAAATTGTATGGTTTTCAACTCACCATATCTATGATAGTGAAGAGTTGGCTAGCCTACAAGAAATGGCTTTGTGGTAAAGGCTGTGGAAAACCATTGTAAGGTAATTAGTTCACCATGGTAGTGATTGTACTAAAAGAACTAGCTAGTCCAAAAGCAAACGGCTATTGGTAAAGACTACTCAAATCCGTTGATAGCTGATGATTTGCTAAAAATCATATGGTTATCAATGTACCATGGTTCTTAAACCTAAACATTGGCTACTCCAGAGTTAATGGCTTTGGTAAAGAGACATCAAAATCCATTAAGTTTTCAATGATTCACCCCTCACAGGAGTTAACACACCTGGAAGTGATGAGAATAGTATGAAACTTTTAAGATCTGATGTACCTATTGCCAATATGATGCTGAGTTGCTGAAAAGATGAGTTGCTGAAAAGATCTGTTGCTGATAAAGATTGCTGTTAATGATTACTTTGATGATAACAAAACAAACATGAGACAGAAGTTAATGATACAGTCTTACCTTGAAGATAAAAAGTTTTGAAGTTAAAGAAATACAAAGGAACTTGAAATCAAGCAAGTGGAATTCAAGTTAGGGGAGGATTGTTGGGCTACAAAGTACTGCTACATGAAGAAAGTCAAAGTACTGCTCGATAGAAGTCAAAGTACTGCTCATGTTCTAAAGAAGTCAAAGTACTGCTAAAGATAAAGGACTGATATGCAAATACGTTTAAGGATTAATGTGTAATTCTAGAATGTTCTTAGAGTTATTATTAGATTATAATTAGAATTACTTGTCGTTCAAGTATTGTAAACCGACTAGGGTTTTCCTTGTGCCTATAAAAGGACCCCTAGGTTGGCATTAGACGTACAAGTTCATACGAGATTTTAGAGAAAAGTATTAGTCGATTATTAGAGTATTAGTGTTTAGAGTTTGTTAGTGAATCTGTGTAAAGTAAGCAGGTTCAAGGTTTAATATAATCAAAGTTTTGTGTTAATTCTTCTTAGCTTTGTTGAAGTAGATTCCGCATACTTAACAAAGTATATCAGTGTTTCAATATTAGTAGTTTTGGATTTATCCAAGGTTACTAAACCCTTAGACAAGCTACAAGTTAGTTTGGTCAGAGTATATCGATCCAACAATTGGTGCTTCACAGAGTTTTTGCTTCAAGAGTTGGAAAGCTGACTCTTGTTTTTCTTCCCAGATATACTTTTTGTTCTTCTGGGTCAATTCTGTCAAAGGCTTTGCGATCTTTGAAAAATCTTCTATGAACCTTCTGTAGTAACCAGCGAGACCTAAAAATTGACGAATCTCTGTTGGGTTTGTAGGAGATGCCCAATCTTTAACCACCTCAATCTTGGTGGGGTCTACGTGGATACCTTGACTGTTGATAAAATGACCAAGAAATTTTACCTTTGGAATCGAAAAATCACATTTTGAGAATTTAGCGTACAACTTTTCCTCCTTGAGCAACTCTAAAATGGTTCTCAAGTGTTCAGCATGTTCTTCCTTTCTGCGTGAGTAGATTAAGATATCGTCAATGAACATGATCACAAATTTGTCCAACTATGGTTTGCATACTCGGTTCATCAAGTCCATGAACACTGCGGGTGCATTGGTAAGACCAAATGGCATTACTTGAAATTCGTAATGTCTGTAACGTGTTTTGAAAGCTGTTTTGGGAATATCTTCTTCTCGGACTCTCAGCTGATGATATCCCGACCTCAGATCGATTTTCGAGTAAACACTCGATCCTTGCAACTGGTCAAACAAATCATCAATCCTAGGTAATGGATATCGATTCTTCACGGTGAGTTTGTTCAACTCCTTATAATCAATACACATTCAGAACGTTCCGTCTTTCTTCTTGACAAATAAGACCGGAGCTTCCCAAGGTGATGAACTTGGTCGGATGAATCCTTTATCTGATAGCTCTTTCAACTGCTCAGATAATTCTTTCATTTCAGAAGGTGTTAACCGATAAGGTACTTTTGCAACTGGTGCCGCTCCAGGCACTAAATCAATCTGAAATTCTACTTGACGAACTGGTGGAATACCGGGCAAATCTTTCGAAAAATCCTTGACCACTGGCACTTCTTCAAGTTGCTTCTCTTTTGATTCATTCTCCGTCACCTGAACCAAAAACACGTGACATCCCTTGTTCATGTACTTCACCGTCTTGATATACGAGATTATGTTGAGCCAGGTTCTTCTTTGCTCGCCACGAACAATGAGAGTTTCACCATTGAGTGGAATTTGGACGACCTTCTCGTCACAGATGATTCTAGCATGGTGCTTGGATAACCAATCCATGCCAATAACGACGTCAAAGCTACCGAGTTGAATAGGCATGAGATCAATGGGAAAAGGGTTGTCTAGTAATGTTAGGGTGCAACCTTGGATTATTGTATTAGTGCCTATAAGGTTTCCATTAGTTATTTCAATTTTGTACTTAGTGTTTAGTTCTACTAGGGCAATGTTAAGCAGTGAAGCAAATGAAGTAGACATAAAGCTCTTTTCAGCTTCAGAATCAAATAATATTTTAGCACTTTGTTGGTTTAGTAAGAATGTACCCGTGACTACGTCGGGGTCCTGTGGTGCATTTCCGTCACCGAGAACATATGCTCTCCCACGAGCAGCGTTGTTCTGATTAGTATTCTATTTTGGGCATTGGTTCCTGTAGTGCCCTTTCTCGCCACACCCGTGGCACACTATTGCTACCGGTTGTAAATTTGCACTCGTGGCCCTGTAGTCATTACTTTTATGGCCCACTTTTCGGCATTTTCCTCAAATGGCATGACAAGGCCCAGTGTGATGTAGTTTACATTTGTTACACTAGGGTAGTGTTCCGGTATAAACTCTTTCTTTAGTGGGTGCAGCAACATAAGCTCTGGCAGCTTCCTGTCTGCGATTCTGTTGGTGGTGGTGGTGGTTGTTGCGATTTTGTTGCTAATTACGGTTACGATTGTTGTTGTTGTTGTTGTTCCTGTTGTTGTTGTTGTGAGTGGTGGTTCCACGATCATCTAGCCTTCGCTTATGATCATTATTTCCGGAGGTAGAACTCCGTTTGATTTCCCTTTCTAATAATCGTTGAGCAATTGTGATGGCTTCATCCAGAGTTGTTGGTTTTGATGAGGTGACATTTCCCTCGATGCTTCGAGGCAATCCCTCGACGTACTTCTCCAATGTTCTGTCAAGATCCGACACCATGGTTGGACACAGTGCAGACAGTTCTTGGAACCTTCTGTTGTAGGTTCTTACATCGTTCCCTCTCACAGCCAACAGGTGGAATTCCTCCTCCAGTTTCCTAATTTCTGTACGCGGGCAGTATTTCTTTAGCATTTTTGTTTTCAGTTCGGCCCAGGTAATTTGATACGCGGACTGTGGGTGTTTTAATCGTGGGTGTGTGTGTTTGAATTTTGAGAGAGAACTAATAACTCCGTGTGTTTGTATTTGATTGTTACCAGCTACTCCGTATTTGTTTGCATTGTTTCAAAATTTACCTTGAAGTTTAAGATGTTTGCAAAATCTACGCTATAACTTTTTTTCTCACTTTTTTATCTAATTATACTTTTCTCTAGAACCAGACTATATATATATATATAATATATATATATATATATATATATATATATATACACCTTTTTATTAAAATACACCATCACGACGAGAAATATTTTTTATCTTTCAGTAGAAGGGCATTTCAATATACTTTTGACTAATTTTTTTTCGAGTTTTGATTTTGTGGTAAAATTTAGGTCTAAAAATATTACGTGTGATTTGTTATTTTAAAAATCACGTGCGATTTCACAAATGACATGTGACTTCATAAATCACATGTGATATTAAAATAACAAATCATATGTGATTTTTCAAGCATAAATTTCAGCACTCATTAAAAAAAGTCGAAAGAAAAGTACATTGAAAGTATATCAAAGTACCTCTTTTTAGAAAAATTATTTAATTCTTGTCGTGATTGTATGATTATTTTCCGTAACAATTAACGGTTTGTAAGATATTTAATTTAAAAAAAATAATGCAAGTGAGATTTTTTGTTTGATGAAAAATACTCCCTCCGTCCCAAAATTATTGTCCCCCGACAAAAAACACATTCTTTTAGAAAAATGTCACTATCAATACTTTCTCTCTTACTTTTTTGCCAAATGACAAGTTTACCCTTAACCAATTAATTAACACTTCTTTAAAGTTTGTAATATTAATTTCAACCAAGGGTAATATAGTAAACTTTACCAAACTCCACTACCTATTCACTTTCTATTTTTGGTATGGGACAATAATTTTGAGACGTCCGAAAAAGGAAAAAGGGACAATAAAATTGGGACGGAGGGAGTAGATGATCAAAATGTATTCATTAGATCTTTAGAGAATTTTGTTTGATATTGAACTTTTCTCTCGTTTAGTATGCATATAAATAACTTCTACAAGTAAAAGATTTGGTTAAAGTAAAATTAGTCAAATTACAGGTAAAAAGTCATAAAAGTGCTATTAAATTTTTTTATTAAAAGATGGGTTGAGTTATTTTGAATTCATTTTTTCTTTTTATAATTTGACTGACATATCTCAACCATTCAAAACATTTAATTTAAATGAATTTCGACAACTTTTTTTTTTTTTTGAATGTTTTTTTGTTTTTTCTCGATGCAGTTGTTTGCTTGATATATCACTTAATATAAAGTTCACTTAAATGTTTAAAAGACGACAATACATGAAAGTTAATAGTCATAAGATGTTTATTTTTAAAAGAAAATTTTAGGTAAAAAAACCTGGTGGGGTAGGTAAATGGTAAATTCACAAAATTATAACAACACCACTCAAACACACACACGCATGTGTGTAAGTGATGGCTCGGTCTTCACTTTCTCTTCTGTCCCTTCTTATAAATACGTAACCCCTCATTTGAATATTTCCCCATTCCCCCAACTCCCACTAATTTGTATCTTTTATTTCCCACTCAACCATCACAAAACACATACTCACACTTTCTTTGTGTGTTTTTTTATAACAGAAACACACACACTCACACCTTCACTGTGTGTATCATTTACCCTAATTAACATCACATTATTTCTTCATCAAAATTATGGAATCAAGTGACTTTATCGACACGGTTAAAGCCGAAAAGATGCACACAATTGCACGATACAATCTGTTTACGAATTTAAAAAAATTCGTACAACTACTCGAATTGTTTGTTCTAATCGCGATTGTCTCGTGGACGTCATCTCGCTTACCGATTATATTCATGTTTTTTAGCGAGTATATATTCGCATTTTCGACTTACGTAATGAATCAACACGTTGTGTTTTTAGTTAGTAATGTGATTGTGATAATTTGTTACGTTCTTTCACGTAATCATTCTGATGCCGGAAACGTGACCACCGGCGAGTGTACCGACGTGCCGGTAAGTGATTCACCGGTAAAGTCGCCGGAAAGTGAATTACCGATGACAGTGGAAGTGAAAGCGATAAAAAAAGCGGTGAAGCAAATAGAGAGGTTTAAACGAACGCAATCGGAGAAGTTAAAGAGCGAGATAACGACGAAACCGAGAGGCGAGTTGCGGCGGAGCGTGACAGAAAAGAGGCGGAGCGTGGTTAAGTCAGATGGTGATGACGTGGCGAAGGTGACGTCATCAAAAAATGACGTAGAACGGTTGAGTAATGAAGAGTTTAGAATTGCGATTGAGGCTTTTATTTCAAAGCAACAAACTTTGATCAAACAACCGAGTATGGAAATAGTTAAATTCTACTAGTAGTAATGAAGAGTTTGTATAGCAGTTACTACTTCCTTACATTAGTATTTGATGTAAAGTGTGTTTCAAATTCGAACAGAAATCATGTAGTATGTGTGATGGTGTTATAAACCGTTAATGTGTCAATTTTGATTTGGTAGGAAACATTTTATCTCATTAAATTTTGAAACTGTTGAGTTTAAATGCATAGGGTGAATAGTCAAGCTATCCCCACTCATAATGGTTCCATGATTAGCCTGTGATTGGGGAAATAAAGAAGAAGACCTTGTTTGGATAATCATATGGATAAATGAATATCATTCTGTTTAATTTTGCATTTTCTATTTAGGTTCAGTATTATCTATCTATATTAAAACCCAACTCTGTCAAATGCAATAAAAAATTATTTTTTACTGTTTATTCTAAAGTAACCGAATTTTTTTTTTTTTTTTTTTTTTTTTTTAATATTTTTCGTAACAAACGGCCTCGAAAAATTATGAAACTTGCGCCATTATTAACGAAATAATTTTTTCAACAAAAAGAAGTTGGGGAGTTGCGGGGAGTCGTCCCACTCGTTATATTAATATTGTGGCTACCCGTAATGCAATTAAAACTATCGAATCAACTTTCTTTCTTTACAACAATTTAAACCTTTAATTTTAAGACGAAACAAACCCCATTTCAATTTCTTTAAAAAGGAAATTACAAAACGTTCAAACATACATATTTTAATTCAGAACTTACTTTTTTTACTTTTAAATATATAAAATTAGCGATAAATAACCGCGACTTTTTATTCTGTGCAAACGATTATGTTTAATTTACTAATTTATGGGTATGCAAGAGATTCCGTTTAATTTACTAATTTATGGGAAGATAATGAACTTTTGTATTTGATAATTGTTTCAAGAGGAATTATTGAGGTAGATGGCGGTTGATAAAGAAATCCATGATCATAAAATTCGTATGACTCTTCTCAACATACTTGTTATATTGAAAATGCTTTAAAGAAAACCCAATCGTACGTCGTAGTTGTATAAAGAAACAAAGAAGTGTTGCTAACTCCTGTCCCAATATAACAAACATAAAATAATTATAATATATGATGAATACAACAAATCGGGAGTTTCTTATTATGGTGTTTTCCTAGAAACATTGTTCTTACAGCTGATGTATTTTCTTAATGTTTTAGAAGATCAATTGCATACAAACATTAAAAAGCACATGAAAATTATGTCTTAATTTCATCTTATGAGAGATATATGAATTCTAACTTCTAATTAGAATGGATTTAAGAAACTATGTATATATTTGATGACAAAAATTTCTATGACACATGGCATGCTGGATGGTCCACTGTGGCATTTCATGCTCACTCTTGTTTCAGGAACCTAGGATATGATCGCGAAAACAGGTCCAAATTCCTAGACGACAAATGTATCTTTTGTAAGTGTAGATCGATATGTATTGATCTCCACACGTTTGAGGTTAATAAATCTTAACAATGTCTTCTGTTATAACGAAAGAAACAACGCTAATAGATTTTTCAATATATATTGTCTCTTAAGTTACAAAATTAAATACTTCATTAGTTAATTTTTTATTTGAACACACCATTTAACGTTGTAAACTATTGTCAGAGCCGTCCTATGAATTTATGAAATTTTTGGAGGCCTTGAACGAAATTACAGAATGAGGCTTTTCGAGAAAGAATTGTATATATAAAATGTCACCGTTTATAAAATATAATACAATTAATTATTTAAACGTTCTAACATATTACTCATTTAAGATATTTCTATATCTAAATACTTTTTTCTTCGTGAAAAATATGAGCATACATGCATATACGAGACAAATTTTGAGCCTCTAAAAATTTTAAGACCTTGAGTAGTCGCTCACTTTGCAAACCCTCAAAGAACTCTCTGGCTATTGTATATTTGTTACTTGGTACTTTTTAGCGTGTGTGTATGAAAAGAGGATGATGCGATGATAACTTTAGTTTGGAAAACAAAAGCGTACAGAAGAAAACAAAACAATTTGTGGAATTATTGAAGGCAATGAATGAGTGATGATTAAATTATCGACACTTTATAATAAATCTATGACCAACTTCAAATTGTTGTTTTTTGTTTTTTTTTTTTTTTTTTTTTTAATCTTTTTTGCATGGATGGGTAATAGATTCCTTTTATTTCAGTGTAATTAAAAGTTCTTATTTTCTTTATAGTATTTACTTATTTGGCAAGGACACCACCTTCACCAAACGACATATAGCTAGATATTTTTTTTTGAACGGTATATAGCTAGATATTTAATTAGCAGTTCTTTATTTATATTAGATTCTCCCATTTTAGTTTATGTACAACTAACCGTACCTAGAAGCTCATTCCATAAAACACACACTAATTATTACTTTATCAAAGTTGTTCATAGAAAATTAGAAATAAATATATATAAAACTAAAAAAATTCATCTATTCTTTCAAAAAATGAAAAAATGATCATTATACTAGTCGGTAAGTTTTGATACTTAACGGCTTAACCAATGAATGAAAAGTAATTATAATTGATATATCACTTTACTTAGAGCAAAAGGTGTGGTCCTCGCCGAGGCTCTCCACTCCATACTAGCACCCTCGCCGGTGCTCGCCATGACACCGCCTAGCCTCGCCACCGTTCGTCACTTTTGCCTTCGTCGTCTGCACGACGAAGCTAATTCCCGTCCTTTTGGTATTGTTTTGTCAGTGGCCATTTTTTTCTTCTTCTTTTCTAAACTTGTAATGTTTATATATTTAGGAATTGAAAATACATAAAACTTGTAATGTTTTTATAAAACTTGTAATGTTTTTTAAACTATGAATTGAAAATACTTAACAGTGAATGTCAAAAATTCAACGTTATTTACAAACATTTGCAGCGTACAAGCGGGGAAAATGACAGTGATCATCTCAAGAATGCAAAGACCATTTTTGAACAACGCTTTGGTTGGAGAAGCTTCCAATATGTTCACGTGTGGGAGATTTTGAGAAACCACCCCAAATGGGACGAATGAAATGCTTAACGGTGTTGTACGATTTGTTTTTCGTATCGTGTTTAATGAAATGAATTGAATTTAGTTTATTTGAAAATTTGAATAAAAGAAATATTCCCTCCGTCCCAAATTATAAGTCCGCTTCCACTTTGCACAAAGTTTAAGAAATTATACTAACTATTCTATTAACAAATCAAATATCATCTTTCTCCACTAAAAACTCTTTTGATTGGTTAGAATATAAAAGTGGACAAGTATTTTGGGACAACCAAAAATACCAATATGGACTTATAATTTGGGATGGATCGAGTAAAATAGGAAGTGGTGGGACCCAAATGAGTAAGTTGAAGTTAGTTGTGATAAAGGGTGGTTGCAAAGGCGGGTTTGTTAAAGTGATGTGTCACCCCGTGTGCTCTAAATGACGAGTTTTGGTATGTCACTGCTCTTATGTTCCCAATTATCTTTTGACTCCTTATATCTCAATCATGAAACATACTACCATAAACATACTGCCATTTCAAAACTATTGGTTGTTAATTAACTTGCAACTTAAAGCTAATCTAAACACCAAAGATAATCTTGTGTCCATTTTTGGTACAAAAGCCTATAAAGATTAATCAATAGTAAACCTTGAGAATGGATGGTGATTAGTGAATTGCGTTGGCATCACAAGCATCGTTGTTTGGTGAGAATCTTCTATAATTGGACTTGTGTATTTTTGGGCGTATGTTATGATTGGGGGTTAGCACTCCTTTCCAATTTAATTGGTCAGTAAATATTGTATAAGTGGATGCATGTGTGTTTGTTTTATGTGACGAAAGAAAATAATACTCTCACCTCCGAATTGGCATACATATGTTGCAAATTTGTCTAAGAGGAAGGGTGTGGTGGTTTGGGGAGCTTGCCATTCTTACGCGAAGGTGCAAATGGTGCTGTCAAATGCACGCTACCACACCAGAGATCAATCGTGCCAAATAAAATGTGAGTTACTTCACATTCGCCAAATGCGCAAGTATTTTAATTTTTTCTTACCGTTTGAGCCACATAGCGGCTAGCTAGCTAGGTTTTTTTTTTTTTTTACTCAAAACTATTACATTTTACCACTCTATATAAACCCAAAGAGTAAATTGCAAAAAACGTCCTTGTGGTTTGGCCAAATTGCACGTTTCATCCTTGTGGTTCATTAAATGCAAAAATCATCCTTATTTTGCACTATTACATGCACTTTTGGTCCTTCAACAGTGAAATTTGGCAAACCACAAGGACGATTTTTGCAATGATGGAGGACCAAAAGTGCACGTAACAGTGCAAAATAAGGACGATCTTTGCACTTAATGAACCACAATGACGAAACGTGCAATTTAGCCAAACCACAAGGACGATTTTTGCAATTTACTCTTGTTAGGAATATAAATATTCACATGAAAGACTCGGTCACCCCGAGTATCTATTAGCATTAAGCAGCTCGTAGGATTATTAGTATTAGTTTAGTTATTATAGTATTCGTGGAGTTGGGTCGGGTCTTTACCCACTGTCAGCTCACTCCACAGCCCACACGGGGCGTCTACGCTTGTAGTATAAATACCCCTTCCCACACATGGGAAGGGTTGGAATTTCATTTGCACCTAATCTAATATAGTTACTTTCTCTCTCTAAAGAAGTCTCCCTTTTCTTTCTCTCACTAAAGGATTCGGCCTAAACATCAATCTTGTGCTTGTGATGTGTTATTGATATGTTACAATTGGTATCAGAGCTCATAGTTTGATTAGTTCGATTGTATGTGCTTTTTCTTGGGTAATTTAGATCAAAAGTTTGGTTCTTGGAAGGTTTATGGTCTTATTCTTGGTTCTTCTTTGATTCTCACGTTTGTGGTATTAAAGTTAGTGTTTTATTAGTGTTATAACCCTCCTAGATCAAGTAGTGAAAAAGAAACCAAACAAAAACGTTCAAAAGGGTGATTTTTAGGCGATTTTAGGTGAAACTTGGGTACTACGTTTTGGCTTTCGGAGTTAGTTTCTTCATTGCGGTTTGACACTGCGGTTTGATAGTGACCTGCGTTTTGTCGTCTGCGGTTTGATAGGGACAGTTTTGTCGGCTACCAGTTGCGTTTTGACCAAAAGTCCTGCGGTTTGACCATTGAGTTTTGGTACTGCGTTTTGACCCTTGAGTTTTGGGTCCTGTGGTTTGATCTTTGAAGTTAGGTCCTGCGTTTTGACCTTTGAGGTTTGGCAACTGCGTCTTGAGTTTTGAAGATCCACATTGCATTTTGTCATTTCCGGGTTGAAGTTTGACTCAAATTTTGACTGAGTTTTGATCAATCTTCTTCACTGAGTTTTGATCTTGGATTATTGACTGTGACTTGTCCAATTCACCTCGTATACTCTGCAGAACCTACTCATATCACAACGTAACTACAATTCACCTAATCCTACAAACAATCATCACTTTTAACATACAATCACTAATCATTGTAACGATCCAACAATTATCATAACACATCCAATTTATCATTACCTTACGGTTTCTTCTTGATTTTGTAAAACTCCGCGAAAGAAACGATTTCTCGGTTTAAATCATAGACTTGTAAAATCTCGTGCACGTTTACACAATGTCTACTAATTCAGATTCCTTCATATCTGAGGTACTCAAATTGTACGACACGAATGATAAACATAAAACTTCCAATCCTGTACAACAAATAAACGTTTGTGATTCTGATAATGCTAATATGGAATCGTCGTGCTCGAAGTCTCAAGAGAAAGAGTTTCATCAGCCACTGATGTTGACCAATGAAAAGGAAAGTTGCATTGAATGTTTTCGATTATTCATTCACATCTCAAGGTTCTGTTTGAACAACCTGGATACTTGGGAGGATACAAACGTGCATTCGCAACACTCTTTGGTCAAGATGTTCAAACGTTCACAGCCAAAATGATTCTGTATTTAGATCAACTTGAACAACAACTTGACAAAGGAGAATTTTTTGAAGGTAGATCCATGGCTGCCTTTTGTGTGATCAACAACCAACTCCAAGTGTTCATTGATTCGCAATACACTAAGGATTATGATTATGACAGTCAAATGACGAAAAAGTGTTTTGCTAATTATACTGGAATCGAGGTTGACATGTTCAGAGTTACACTACTCCAACTCATGAGTAATGTTAAGGAGTTCATTAATGAAAAAGCACAACATATGGGGAATGGGACAGAGTCAAATAAGCATGATGATAGCAACAGCTCAGGGACTGATATCACACATGGTGTGGATGTAGATCTCAGACCAGTAAATCACCAAGTACCATCTGCTGAGGTACATCTGTCTGATCAACATAATGTTCTTTCTAATGAACGACAACATACTGCTCAAATTAAACCTACTTATGACACATATCTGTTGGAAAAGACTGATAGCAATATCACCTCTGATTCAATAAATATGTGTCATAAGGGAGAGAAATTGATCAGGATGCTGAACATGATGATGCGTCAAGGTCTTTGCTTACGGCTGAGTTTTTCAAATCAAATGATTTGGTTGAAAAAGAAGTTTATAATGAACTTTCAAACAAATTTTTACAACTTGAAAAATATTGTATTTCACTTGAAATCGCAATGCAACAAAAGGAAGAAAGTTTTCAAACTAACCTACCATGTAAAAATCCGGAACTCCCTGATTTCCGTGAATTCTTTATGATAAATGATTTGAAAGCTCAGCTAGAAGCCAAAAACTTAACGATCAACAACCTGAGAAAACGTATTGCTGAGATGTGTGATATGTATAATGAAGTTAAGGCTAAACATGACAGTGATGTTATTGCAACTAGAAATAGTGAATTGGAACTTAAAGTGGCTTAATTACTTAATGAAAATGAGACTTTGAAATTTTATTGCAAAGAACTGTGTGATTCAATCAAAGAAACGAAAACTAAGACTATAGTTCAGACAACCTCTTTGATTGCCAAAAATGATGAATTCAAAGCTCAACTTCAGGAAAAGAGTTTTACAATTGCAGCATTAAAAACGAGTTAAGAAAATTAACAGGAAATAGTGTGAACACTAAGTTTGCAAAACCATCAATCTTGGGGAAACCAGTTTTACAACCACTTAGAAACCAATCAGTTGTTAGACAACCGACTGCGTTTAGATCTGAACGGTCAAAATTTTCAAAACCACAGTTTGCCTCCCGAGTTGATTCGAAACAAGTTTTGTCAAAACCATTCAATTCACAATCTAGACCTAATGTAAAGGAACATGATTTTGCAAAACCTCATCATATGAGTGCCTCTAGTTCCTCTAGGATTAGTTCAAAGCGTGTGTCATTTGTGACAGCAAAGGAACATGTTAGACATAAAAACAGTGTTCAGAATCACAACCTAGAGGATGCTAGGAAAAACATACATGAAAAGACTAGGAATTTGCCTGTTTCTAAGAGTAGTTGCGTATCGATTAAAGCGATTCCCGTAGCAGATCACTCTAAGAATTCTAGATCTTTTTCTGAATCCAAACACTCTGTTTGCTCAACTTGTCAGAAATGTGTTTTTAATGCAAACCATGATGATTGTATAACAAAATTCCTGAATAAAGTGAATGCTCGTGCTAAGGTTCGATCCTCTAAGACTAGAAACAACAACAAGCCCGTAGAACCAAAGAGTTATACTCAGAAACTTGGTAGGTAGATTGTTGTAGGACAAAGGTCTTCTCTCAACAAATCTTCCACTGTACATGAGAAACTAAACACTCCTAGATCTTGCCTTAGGTGGATACCGACGAGGAGAATTTTTAAGATTGTTGGTCTTAGATGGATACCTACTAGTAAGCTGTTCACTGATTGCAAAACTAAGGTTGACAGTGAAACCCCAAATGGTTTAGATGCTGATATCACTAACCCACATAAATGCAAACAAACTCTTAATGTTAGTGCAGGTAGTCTTTACTTAAGTGCAGGTACATCGTTCACTCCCATTAAGGAAAGACTCAGAGTTTGGTTGCCGAAAAGACTGATATCTCATAAATTAGGGGTTCATGAAACTCAACTTTGATGAACATGAAATATGACGTATGTTCACATCAGTTCAGGCCTCGATCTTCAACGACAAGTGACGTTTGAACACATCAGTTCAAGCTTCGTTCTTCAACGACAATGACGTTTGAACAATCCAGTTCAAGCCTCGGGCCTCAATGTCAACATAATGGCGTCTGCAGACAACACTTCAGGCCCCGTTCCTCAAAGAAAAGAAAGGTGTACGCTTAAGTGCGCTTTATCTTCGAAAGAAGAGAAATCTTCTGGTTTATGACCATTCTCATCAACAAGCTTCATGCTCTTCCCATGCTCATTCAGTCGTCAAGTGGATCAACGTACATTGGAATATATTCGTATTCACTTGTTCTATCAAAAATGGCAACCTCATATGCAATTTTTGAGGGGGAGAAGTGTGAACAAACTAAATATTAGTCATCAAGTGGATTTACTTACCGTTGATTGTATTCTTATTCACTCGTTCAATCAAAAATGGCATTTATATGCAATTTTTGAGGGGAGAAGGGTGAATAAACTACATGTTGATTGATGTTTGAGAAATGGTCATACGGCTCCTGAATACATCAGTTCAGGAGTCGTGCAAACCAAGCTTCTTCAACACTATATGTTCCACCGTCCATGAAGAAAGAAGATATACTTTTTTAACCATTGGTTTAAAGAATACTTTCAGCTCCATCAAGTGTTGTATCTCCTATGTTTCTCGCTGATGCACAGATATCTGCTGATACAACTGGTACTCCTTCTTGAACCACAATGGTTCAAGAAGTACCATCTGTTAGTACTTCTCCAACAACTCATGAAATTATATCTCTAGTCATTCATCAAGGTGTTGAAGAACAAATTCATGGAATTCTACCTCTTGAGATTGATAATGAACCCCTCCTCCATAATCTTAATCCAGACCCGAGTTCTGGAGAATCATCTTCATAAAGGGTTATTCGATCAGATTCTCATCAGCTCAATCAATCATTTCATTATATCAGTAAGTGGTCAAAGGCTCACCCATTGGAGAATGTGATTGGCAATCTATCTAGACCCGTTTCGACAAGAAGTCAACTACAAACCCATGCCAAATGGTGCTACTTTGATTCAAATGGACATCCGATACCATTCGGCGGAAAACGATCTGATTGAACTCATGTCTATCTAAGGAAGAATAGAGGTGGTAATTCTTCATGTATCCTCTGTATATATATATAAATCATAAAAACTCAAAAAGATTTTCCACGTTGTACATATCTTAAACCTATAAAAACCATAAAAATCAGAAAAATAGAAAATTCCAAAAATAGTTTTTCAAGGCATGTCTTCTGGTATCAATAACATTTACGGGCCTAGAAATGTCATTCAACAATGACACGGGTCTCTAAATGAAGTTCGAGCAGAAGTTCAAATTGTTTCTCAAAACATGTCATGATGGCTTGTAGTTACTTCAGACTGTAACCCGTTCCTCATTATGGGGAAAGCACGTCGCCAAAAAGACGGATGTTCCTCCCACTGGGTGAAGTTCACCCGGGCATGGATTACTTTATATCCGTGTCTCTTCGATTTGATGTACGTTTCAGTGCATCATTTCTCCTATAAGAAGAGAAGTCTTCTTTACATCACATATACTTTTCCATCTATGATTCTTCAGGAAAGTATTTACGCTAAACTTGGTGGTACCATGATTTTTGAATATCAATCAGAATTGAACTTTTCATAAAAAAAAAATCTATCGCTCAATCAATGACTACAGCTATTTAAATAGAAGATGGGTCATCGATTGAGGGGGAGAGTGATGATTTCAAAATTTCATATCATCAAAACATGTCACTTTGTACATAATAAGCAGTGAATAAAATGTGGTTGTTATGTGTCAGTATATGATTTTTGTTAAATTCAAATCTTCCAAACCTATCATACCTGACACTAACATTCTCCCTCATAGATTGAGGGGGAGCATCTTTATGTTTCATTATCAGCACATATTAAACCTGATCACATTTTCTCCCATATTTTCTAAACTTATTTAAATCAATTGGGATCACAAAATCTCAAAAAGGTTTGAAATTTCTGATCGGGGGAGAGAATGTGATTTAAATATGAAAATCTGATAAAAAATGTGATCTTTTGGACTCAAGTGTAGGCTCTCCCATATGTGCTAAACTCTTTCGTATATCGATGCACACATTGAGGGGGAGCGAATGATTTATGATGGAAATTGTGGAAGAATACCAAAGATCGACCATTTTATTTAATGTACTGGAGTTATAAGGATGGTAAGGTTAGATATCAGTTCCCATGATCCAGCCAGAACCGGAAGGATCTTCCCAGGGACAATCCTCTAGTTAGAATAGAAGTCCTTAGGAACGATTAAAAAGGAGAAAAGTGAGATTAAGGGAAGAGTGCCGACTGAGATGGAGCTAGTACTGGAACTGTAACACCCCAACCCGATAAGGGTAGAAGTATCACATTATGGTGACATATCAAAGCATACATAATAAACAGCGGAAGTCTTAAGCATAAATAATCAAAGGAGTTAAGTCAACATGACTTAAACCAATACATAAGTTCAAGAAAAAGGAAATACTCCAAAGAAAGGAACAATGAATCCAAGTCTAACAAAGTCATAACATAAATAAATGGCAACTAAGATGACTAGGGTAAAGTCTCCACACAAGCTCAACTCTCAACCCAAAGCAATCCCCAGCTCCTAGCTTAGATACCTGCCGCAGGAAAAGGAAAAGTGGCTGAGCTTAAAAAGCCCAGTGAACAGATATATATAAACGAAACAAAAGATAAGGAACAAAGAAATAAATATGGTGCATTGGGGAAATAGAAGACATAAAAAAATGAATAACAATGTGTAAGGAAAGGTCAGTAATCAATCCTGAGCCCAAATTAAATCATATCTAGTAGCACAAGTAACCATTGTATTCGGAGGGGTGACCTCGGAATACCAAAGGTAAAAGGAGGGGAGTCCTCAGTAACCATTGGAGTGATCAGCTCCTAAAATGTGATGACGTGGATTGCACCCAACATCAGACACCAAATAATCATAGCATAGCATATACAAAACAAATCTAGGATGCATCCATACGCCCCTGCATAAATCATAGTGGCCATAACAAGTATAAAATGCGCATATCATAATAAAAAGGGACGGTGTAGAACATCACTCGACCACACTAGAGTCATGCCATTGGTGCATCAATGACACGGCCATGGAACCCCCATGACTAGGAAAATATAATGGCTCGGGTATCAAACTGCAGGGTTCAAAAGTCATATCATATCAAAGGTTCATAAGTTCATAGCAAAGGTTCATCATTAAGGTTCAAGGCAAAGGATCAAGCAAAGGTTCATAATCAAAGGTTCACAATCTAAGGGAACATAGCAAAGGCATAGATCATATAAGAAAGCCATAATAAGAAGGCTCAGATCATAGGTATCATAATCAAACTAATATCAAAAGGATGTAAATGAATCATGAGAAACCTTAAGAGATAAGGTCAGAATATTTGTACCTTATTCAAAAGCAAACAAAGATAGATGGATCACAAGACACAGGATCACTCCCGCTTCACAGAACCTATACGAATTAATAACCACACATTACTTTAAGTTCATATGAATTAGGTTACTCATTTTAGTATGCTTTCCAGTTTTAGTATCTTCCTATTTTTATTAACTTTCCAATTATAGTAAGTTTCCCATTTTAGTAAGTTTCCTGAATTAGCAATATTAGTCATTTTAGGGTTACTATCACGTATTATAGGTTTACAACTAATTCATACGTGTTTTATATCACAAATACAAGTGTTCATGCTTAACTTGGTTATTATTCTCATTAATAGCAATTTAGGGTTTTCATCATACTTAAACATGTAGTAGTCAAATTAAATACTCTATTAGGTTATATAAAGATTGTAGGTAGTTCATTTACTATATTAAACACTTAATTAAGGATCCATTATGATTAGGTTACACATATTAATGATACAATAGGTTTTAAGTGTGTATTTCACCCTTTTAGAAAACTCAACTTTTAGTATTAACATGTGTCACCTTTCCGGATTTTTATGGTGTATTTGTGCATCTCCTGGAGCCTTAGAAAAATTACCCCAGGTAGATACATCTGTTGACTAATTTTTGTAATTTTTGTAGAATTTTCCAGGTCATATAACTATAGAACAAAAATTCGTTATCAAAACTAGTCCAGATTCAGTAACAGTTTTGGGACCCAAAAAGTAAGCAATTTAGAGACCATGTTTTACTACTCTAAAAATTCCACTAAAAATCAAAGAGACCAAACACATCTTATATTTAATCCCTGTCAAATTATAGCTAATGATTCCTTACTGATTTCAAAACAAAAATCATTTACCAAGGTTGAAATTCGAATCTCTAAATGACAGTTTTGACACTTGAACTTGTAAAATCAGAAAGGACCTTCTCCCGACCTCCAAAAATTATAGGGATTACATATTCAGAAAGCTCTTTTCCAAAACTTGATTTTAGGTATCATTCAAATAGACCCCTTTCAATTCGACTTTAATTTCTGTCAGCAACTTAGGGTTTATAATTTCATGTGATCGATTTTAGGTTTATTTATTCCAACGATTAATCTCTTGATACAAAACGATTATGTATGAAACAAAACAGATATAGGTCGACTTTTATGTGGTGTTAACATGTGTATATCAATCGAAACAAAACAATAACAATAGGCCTATTATATAAGGTTTCCAAGTCATGATTTTATGTGAATACTAGTTATGATTTCATGCGACTTTTCTATGATTTTATGTGAATGAATTCGACAAGACAACAAGGTAGGAATCGAAACATGGCAAGAATCAAACAAGCAAAGTCGTATTGAACAAGGAGGGATTGTTACCCTTGATGCGTGATAAAGAGAAGAAGAACAAGATCGAATCACCAACAAAAATTTCCAGCCGAACCCTAGCCAAGAATCCCTTTGAATAGCTTCCAACCCACGATCAAAACTACCACCTCGAACCAGAAAACAATACAATTGATCCCTCCTTTGAATCAGCAACACTACGCCTAATCACCAAGTAGATGCCACAAGAAAAAGCCTCCTTTTGCTTTGTTCTTGAACCGAACAGGAAGAGAAAAGAAGTAGCAGCCGAACTTTGTGTTGTAGGTTTTTAGGGTTTTGTTTTAGAGAGTCTTGGGTGATTATGAAGAAAATAATGTGCATGTATACGGTATAAGAGGGAAAACCGTGTGAGGGTTTTATTAAAATAGGAAATGTGCTAATTTCATGGGATTTGATTGGGACCATATTTAATGATAATATATTTAAAATAAATGCTACACACTTGTACATGAAAATTCGGTTATGGCATTCTTATTAGGCGTGTGATTTATGTACGTAATATTCGTTTTATCATAAGTCTCATTATCGTGTTACTTTTATTCATTCAATTATTATCCGTTAGCTACTTAGGATTATTCGGGATTAATTGCCTTAATGCTTTAAACGTCAATTATGAATTTGAGATCAAAGGGTATTCTGGGTATTTTACGTGTTCAGAAATTCTGGGTTTTATAGGAACAAACCCAACAAGGTACTAGTGATGAAGTCTCGGTAAGCGCTGAAGGGGTTGAAGAATGAAAAATAAATGTAAAGATAAAGGATGAAAAGAAAGAAGCCCTCCTTACACTTTAGGCAAAAACCTGGTCAATACATATGCTGTTAGAATCACTTAGTTGATTGCTGACATTGAAGACAAGTATCATGGACCCAGTGATACGGTGCACAACCCTCCCTAGCCACTCAAGGTCCCTCAAAGGACTCTTGTTTCATTTGTCACGGAGATCAATACATTTCTATCGTCTCTCTCACTCCGAGTTAGACGATATTGAAAAGGTGGCAGTCCTCTCCAGCCTCCGATCACTAAATTAAAACGCACTATTAAGTCTAGAGCCAAGAGATCATCCATAAATCTCATTAGGACACACTTAAAATGTGCTTGTTATTTCATAAACCGTGAAAAACAAGAAATATATATACATTAAGAGTCCTACGCATTATCCTTGTGGTATTGCCAGAACATCCGAGTGATACGTAAAGTATTTACAATGAAGATGGAAATCCTTCTAGAGCCAACATCAAACAAGCTCTTGGTGGGTGACATGTGAGATCCTTCATGGATCAAACTAGTGACAACTGGAAAGAAACGATGGGGCAATTCACATTTGAATCAAACTTGTTCCAGGAAATTGATTGACGGATGCTTTTGGAAAACCTTTCAATATGCTCACCAACTGAGTTTCGAGCACATTGATTGTGTAAATTTTAAAAAAAATGTTTATGACAGAAATGTGATTTAATTTATAAAACCCTCGTCATGTTGCATAAAATGTTTATCTTGTGACATGCGAGTGATTTTTCTAATCAATTTCTCATCAATCAGTGGGTATTTAATTCACTGATTCACTCTACCGTGCTGTCTGCTTTGAGATGTTCCGGTATGAGAACATGCTTTGTATGATGATTCTGATGTTAATTCGTTGGATGATTCTTTACAACAAGCTGGAAAGTCCTGTCAAGGAGAATTTTCTTTAAAGGGGATTCTACCTGATCACAGGTCGGTCTTCACAGAACCGAAGGTTAATCCAACCACACCGAGCGAATGACAAAGCCATATTCGTTCTCCAACTTTATTGCTAACTGTTTTATTTTAGATTTATATAAAGATGGTGATGGTGGTACCTAATTCCAGCAGAGACATGTCAATCCACACCCCATGCTCACACGACCAATTCATTGTCAAAGGATCATGAATGTTGAGAGACTTACAACAATGCTTCCGCAACTCTGATGCAAAGTCTCCTGATCCAGAAAAATGTGAGCATGGCGGTCCGATGGTCACTACATCACAAGAAGGTGATACTACAAAGGATGAACTTGGAGATTTACGGTGGCTGATGATCTCAAAGAATGCTCAAAGATCACATATGCCAAAAGAGCATTAATCACACGATCATTGCTTGAAGTACAAAGTGTGCTGAACTTGAAGAATCAAAAGACTACGAGCTAGGAATTTACAGTCATGTAATAGAATGCTAGAATTCAAAGTGTATTTTCCGGGGTGACCTCCCTTAGGGGGAGATTGTTAGGAATATAAATATTCACATGAAAGACTCGGTCACCCCGAGTATCTATTAGTATTAAATAGCTCGTAAGATTATTAGTATTAGTTTAGTTATTATAGTATTCGTGGAGTTGGGTCGGGTCTTTACCCACTGTCAGCTCACTCCACAGCCCATACGGGGCGTCTACGCTTATAGAATAATACCCCTTCCCACACATGGGAAGGGTTGGAACTTCATTTGCACCTAATCTAATATAGTTACTTTCTCTCTCTAAAGAAGTCTCCCTTTTCTTTCTCTCTCTAAAGGATTCAGCCTAAACATCAATCTTGTGCTTGTTATGTGTTATTGATATGTTACAACTCTAAACCCAAATATACAACCAATTTTACACATAATTACTTACTCCCCACCTTAATTCTCTCTATCACAACATACATTCTCTAAACTAAAAATGAATTCCGATGAAGAATATGTTAACTTTCCGACATCGATATGAAACTGATATTGACGCAAGCTTATCAGTATCACCAACCTTTGCAAACTCAAGCTCAAACTTCATTTACACGTATGCAGATATACCGTGAACGTGAAGTTGCTGAACAACGTTTGTGGGACGACTATTGTGGTGATGATCCAAAATATCCGTAAGTATTATTTTAGGCACCGCTATCGTATGAGTACTAAACTATTTTTAAAAATTGTAAAAGGTATGAAACTTATATTGAAACTCACGATCCTCTTCTTGATCATTTTAATTTCTTTGTAGTCAGACCCAATTTTATAGGTCTAATGGGTTTTAGTGTAGTTATGAATGCACCTCTATCATACGTCAATTGGCATACGGTACAACACACGATGCATTTAATGAATATTTAAAAATGGGTCAACATTGTTCATGCGATTGTCTGGATCAATTTACTAAGTGCATTATTGATTTATACATGCCCGAGTTCTTAAGCAAACCCGACTACAATGACATTTAAAAGATATACGCAACACATGAGAGGATTCATGTATTTTCTAGTTTGTTATAGACCACCTTCATAAAAAAAAGAAAAAAAAAACATTAAAAACACATAATATCACATGAGATATTAAAAACAAAAAATAATAATAATAATAATAATAATAATAATAATAATAATAATAATAATAAATAATAATAATAATAATAATAATAATAATAATAATAAAAATAATAATAATAATAATAAAACACATAATATCACAGGTGATACCTAATATCACCGGTGATACCTAATATCACCGTTTTTACTCAATATCACTTGTGATACTTAAAGCAAAATACATGTAAAAAAAAAGTAAATAAATAAATAAACAAATAAATAAGAAAATACATGTACCTTGTACTCTCCAATGTCTTTCTGATACAAGTTAACCTCTTCCTCAACATTCTCTAAAGTGCTTTCTTCGTCAACCAATATTGGAAGAGTATCAGGATCAGGTTTTTGCTTAGAAATAACATAAACATCACATCCCTGATTTCCATTAAATTACACATATATTTTATATCAAAATTCTCTAATTTACGACTAAATAAATTACAAAAATATGTATTTTAAGTGCATATATTGTTTAAAGTTGTTATTTATTATTGTAGGCATGAAACGAGGATTTTGAAGCAAAAGTACGAGATTTTGAGCATTTATCGAAGATTATTGAAGCCCGATAAAAGTCCAAAGAAAAGCCCGAAGATCAGGCCCCGAACTAAGCCCAACCGAACCTGCTACATACTGGCCCTTTGACCCGCTAATACTTGTGCTTGACTAGCGTAATATGAAAGCTAGAATTTGTTAGATTAAATCTAAGGGTGATGGTCCAACAAATGCGATAGACGTGGCAAAATGAAGACCATTTATTTTATCTTGGAGCATACTCCAGTTGGGATATAAGAACCAACAACATCAGACGCAAGATATCTTCTTCATTTTTTTTTTAATTTTCTTGCTTAGTTTTTATTTTTTAGGTTAGTTTTAAATTAGTTTTAATTAGTTAAACTTTGTGTTAGAATTTCGTTTGAGTAAGGTTTTAATCATTATTAGTTTATGTTAATGTGTTATTAAATTCAAGTTTTAATATTTATGTTTTAGTTAATCACTTTTAACCTACTTAATCTCTATTTCATTTAATCAAACCTTTTATAAATCTTTCTTTGACTTATTATGGCATCTTTTTTTTTTTTTTGGAAGGCGACTTTCATTTTTTGGTTTAGAGTCGCACCCGTCACATCGGCAGGCCCTCATCCACCGCATACCCAGACTATGTTGTCTGAACCGGGTCCACGCTGGCGTAGTGGAGATTTTTAACGGCTTCTTTTGTTCTTTTAATATCACAATCTTGGCTTGTTTTTTTTGGTTTGTCCATGTCAGTTTACTCCAATTTATTTGTTTTAGCGTCAATCTTTATATACTTTTGTTGTTTTAAGCGAATCAAATATTAGTTAGTGAACCTTTGTTTTGAAATTAATGTTTTCCAACATTATATTTAATACTTTTTTATATGGAAGCAAAAGTGGTTAAGTTTGATTCCTTTTATTAAATTTTAGTTTGTTTATCGAAACTTTATTTTAATCTAGTCTTTAGTATTAACCATTTGGTACGAGTAATTTGCAAATTGTGGGGATCTAAACACACTCTTTGTGTTAGAGATACTTTGAGTAATACTAACTAGCACGCGGAATTTACTAGCTAATACTTAGAAGTTATTGTATGTAAGGTATATGAATGAATGGAACAGTAATATGTATTTGTATGAACAATGAAGACAATATTTAACCAAAACGATTCAATATTATTATCAATAATACGAGTGATCTATGTTATCACAAGGGTTACACAACCTTGAATCTCTATTAATTGATCGTACATAAACTCTAACCTAGGATCTCCTTTTATACAACAAGGAGCCCTTTACAAGATAACTTTAATATCCGTATAACTCTAACTAAATAGGATATTCACTAAATCTTTTCTATACTTATCCTATTACACGTTATCAGAACATAAGTAGTACAAACATCTTGTGCTAACAGTACTAAGTCAGTTAGTACTGCTAGTGCAATCTTCAGCAGTCTTCAACTTAAGCTTATCAGTTTGTACTGTTAGGTTTAATTCCCAACAATCCTCCCCTAAACTTATGATTTCTCTCCAAATCACTAACTTTTTCTTGAATTAAACTCTGTAGATGATGGGGGATTCTTCCAAACACGATCAAGTCAATCTTTTGGTTCTAGCTTTTCTTTGTTCTGCAAGATTTATTATCTTTCTAACTAGCTCATCTGCCATCTCAGAACCTTATTCAACCTTGAGTGTTACTGATAGCATAGAGATAAGCTCTACTGGTCTCAATGGATAATCTTTCTCTACTAGCATATATATCTCCAAACCATCTTTTGTAGCAATCCTGTGAACTCCACAAGTATCAAATAATTCCCATGTAATTTCCTTGACTTGTGCTTGAAACCTCCAAATTGCTTCTCCTCCATCTGGTTCATATAACCTTTTCAATTGAACCCATAGTTCTTGTTCTTTTACATATGTCTTCTTCTTAGTCTTGAGCTTTTCTTGTACTAACCTCCACAGAGTATCCAAATCTTCTCTATCACAGATTCTTAGCAAATTTCCAAAATTCTTGAAGACCGTTGTCTCTCCACCAACTCTTGTAATCTTCCAAGCTTTTCCTAATTTATCTCTGTAAATCTCCTAATCCATTATAGGATGTCTTGCTTGAAGAGGGTCAACATGAAGAATTTCTGGAACAGTTACTATATCTTGCTCATCTAATCTTGTGATAATTCCACTTTCTCTGCTTGAGCTTCTTCTTTCTCATCTTGTTCTTTCTGAGCAGTCTTAATCTTCTTTGAAGGTCTTCCTTCTAATTCCATAGGAAATTTAATTTGAGCTCTTCTAAATGCATTGTAATACAGAAACTCAATTTCTTCATTAGACTTTCCCTTCAGTTGATCTATCTTCCAACCAGCTTGATTCTTCAGATACATCTTCATGAAACTTATTTGTTCTTTCTTTGAAGGCATCTTCTTCTTATAAGCTTTCTTCTTTTTATCTTTGATATTCTGCAACAGATCATCTAAAGCCACTTCCTTATTATTTGATATAATGAAATCAGCAAGCATAGCAGATCTTTCTTGAACACTTAAACTCTCATCTGAAACAAGTTGGACAGCTCTTTCCTTCACTATTGGATCATTATCAATCATCCATTGGATCTGTTCTTCAAATGATTCTTGAGCAATCTGAGCATCTGAAGCTATTCTCTCTTTTTCCAATCTTTGAGCATCCATCCAATTTGCTACTTCTTCTTCATGAGCTTTTCTTTCTACTTCTTCATCAAAATCAATATGTGCTTATGTTCTGGGCTTGATCTTCAACTGTTTTGGCTCATCTATAATTAGAATACCCTTTCCCTTATCCTGAGCAGTTTGTACTGCTACCTCAGCAGTTTGTACTGCTCCCTTTGAACTTGTAGCAGTACCTTCATCCATAGGCTCTTGTGCTTGATCTTTCTCCACATCAACATTATCACCACCAGTACTTTCTTGTTCATCACCATTGCCACCAGTACCTTCTTCAAAATCCAAATTCCTCCCCTGAGTTTGAGATCCTGTTTTCCTTGATTTCCTCCCCTGTTTGGGAGAATCATCATCATCATCAGAACTTGAAGAAGTTGAAGATAGTACCAGCTTTGACCTTTTGCCCTTGTTCCTTTTTACTTGAGCTTCCAATTTCTTCATTCTCATAAACATTTTTGTATACACCAGGGCAAAGTTTCTTTTATGGCTTTTAAGCTTATCCTCTAGAGATACCACCTTCTTAGACAGATTTGTACAAAGAACCATCAATTCATTAAGTGTAGAACTGCCGTCATCACTTCTAGCTGTGTTACCTGCTAGGAGAGGTGAATCAAGGGGCATAAATCCAGTTTCTCCCCTAGTTGGACTAGGAGGTACTCCTGAACCACCCAAAATTTCAATTTGGCCTGGAATTTCATCACCTGTGACAAGTCTTTGAGGACTTGGCACATTAGATGTTGCCATGGAAGGGGTCTTAGTAATGTTTACACTGACCTGCCCAGCTACTAAGCCAGAAGTAGTAGTGTAAGCCCCACCCATATTATCATGAAAAATAGCCTCATCTGCTACAAAGGTTGGAGTAGGAGGACTAGGCTGAGGACCCATAGTCTCCTTTCTTGTTCTTCTCCTATAGGTTGTGGTGACTTGGGGTGTTTGAGTTATTTCTGGAACCACAATGGATGTGTGTTGGGGCTCAGTTGGGTTTACTGACCCTTCACCCTGAACATTTTGAATTTGAGCAAGCATATCTTGAGATAAAGGTGTTATTTCCCCATTCCAACCCCTAGTTGCCATTGCCATATTTTGAAACACTTTTTGTTGCAGGCAAGGAGTAGGAAAAACAGTTTTATGGGAAAGTAACTTACTTTTCTTTGCATTTAAAATGGTTTGAATGAACCTTAGGTACATCAAAAATTTTGTTAGAGATGTCACATTCTTCACCATACTTTCAAAAATCATTTTTGAAAAGTTATAAACTCTATTAGTAGATAAACACACAAGAGCAATAGCAATATTGCTACTGAATTGCTCCCATGAGGTTCTTTTAGGGCTAATACAGTGAAGAAGTGTATGTATTAAAAATCTCCATTGAGGTGAGAAACATCCCTTTTTAAAAGTTAAAAGTATGTTGGATGTGTCATACCCCATATTTGAAATATGATGTAAAATTTCTGTGTTTGGCAAGTCTATGATACAATCTGAATCATCTAAATGGAGATGTCTCCTTAAAGATTTTTCTGTAACATAGATGGTTTGCCCATCCACAGTTGTACTAAGTGCAGTGATAGGTGTATCCTCATCATCTTCATCAAGTGTTATGACAGATGAAGTCTGCCAAAACTGTTTGATTTGTGAGGAATAGAGAGTGGGATTAACAGTCAAAGCATACCTTATGTAGGAAGTGTTGAGAAAATCCACAATCTCATAGAACTTAAGTCCATCCCTTTCCTCTGTTTTCTCAAGAAAAGCAACCTGATTATGCATCTTAACAAACTCCAAAACAGCCATGAGTATGTTTACAAAATATATCAGAAAGATGATCGTATGTGGTTTAATTGATGATGTGCAAAGCCAATTGGGTTTTTTTAAAGATACTGTTAGGGTTTGAGAATTTTGCGTAAAGGATAATTATTATCTTTAGAAAGTGAATAAGTAAATTTTTTAGTAAGAAGATAATTATCCTAAAGAAAAACCCTATAAATATGGTAAGAAACATTTTCACCCAACGGCTAGTTAAAAAATTTGTTACTCACACAACAGTTCCAACGGCTAGTTCAGCAGTACAAAGTTTACACTAGCAGTACAAACTTTGCACTAGCAGTACTAATTTTTAAGAAAAATTTTAAGGAGTAGTATAAACTCAATATTGATTTAAAAACAATACTGCCCACATATAGTTTTTAGCAAACTACCAGCTATCAACGGATTTGATGTGTCTTTACCAATAGCCGTTTGCTTTGGACTAGCCAACTCTTCACTGTTAGATATGGTGAGTTGATAACCATATAGTTTTTGGTAAACTATCAACCATGAACGGATTTGAGAAGTCTTTACCAGAAACCATTTGCTCTGGACTAGTTGGTTCTTGATGTGGGTTAGACATGGTGAACCAATTACCATTTGTTGTGTGCACAGATCACACACTTGAAATTCCAAAGCACCTCACCATCCAAAACATAAAGCATTCAATTCACAAACTTAAATCAACCTGCAATTGTTAGTCTAAAAACAAGAAAACAAAGTGCAAAGCACTTGTCTCATAACATTATAAGCATATGACTAACATTGCACATAAACAAGGAAATTAGTTTCCTTGTGGTACCCAAGCCATTACTGACTTTGGTTTTCCTCTTGCATCAATATAATTAAACCTTTTTAGAACAGTTGGTGCACCATTGGATTGTAGTAGCCTCCAAACCCATGATGCTGATGCATTAATACCTTTGCCCATCTTTCCCTTAGCAGTGTTTTTAAAGCTACCAATATTAACTGCTTTCCTAGCAGTATGAACTGCTGAGTTTGCAATTGTAACCTTAGGTTTCCAAATTTGGTTCTTTACTACTGCTTTGTTATTAAAGGGCCTTTTAACAGTTGTTGGTGCTGATTTAAAAGTTGTTCTTGCACTTTGAACTGTTGGTCTTGGGTAAACAGGTCTAAATGGTCTGGTAGTATGAACTGCTGGTCTAGCAGGACTAAGTTGTTTTGGTCCAGACATTAAAAGAACTGCTCTACGTATCATTCTAGCATTTGTAGGGTGATGAGGAGATCTTTCTAAGTTCACCCTAGAATTTGAATACCTAGTTACCCTATTGTTGCAATAACCTGCAAGATGGTCAAATTCTCCACAACTAAAACAAGCTTTTCTATAAAAGACAAAGTCATCACCTACTTGGTGAGACTTGAGGTTGTTCCAATTCATTTGGTTACCTCTGGGCTTGTGTGTGGCTCTATACATTTCACTATACCTTACTGATTTCCTAACTTTTCTAACATTGTTTTTAGGTGTCACACCCCCAAAATCGGGTCCAGCGGAAGCATACATGTCGCTGGGGTGTAACTCAATTGGTATCACAACACAAGTGCAAAGAACGGTTTTTATCTCAACCATTTAGAATAAGATTGTTTAACAAAAATGTTGAATTTACATTGTTAAAAGTAGTGCGGAAATAGGCCTTTTAAAATAAGTTTGAAACGGTCCCTGTATAAATATCAGAGTCTTCTATGACCATGCCATGCCCTGCCAAAGCCTCCAGTAGCGTGCCTTTGCTAAATACCTGAAAATACATGCTAAAACGTCAACACGAGGTTGGTGAGTTCATAGAGTTGTTGTAAAATGTAATGCCTATGAATAATGATTTCCCAGCAAAGGCATTGTAAATCCACTCAGTCCCAAGCCTTGGCCATAACAAGACTTGCAACCTGTGTGTTTACAACCCACTGCCAAATGAGTTTTGGTTTGGTGAATAAAAGTAATATGTGGACCACAAGATTCACAGTACATTTGGTTGATCAATACATTCGATGATGTAACCAATTCATTCGGTTGTGTGACCAGTTCATTCGTCATGTGACCCGTTCATTCGGTCATAATACCCGTACATTCGGTTATGTGACCCATTCATTTTGTCATGTATGTACATAGTAGTGGAGCCGGTTCATTCGGTTAAGTATGCATAATGTTTGAAGTGCTTGTGTCCATGAGTAATAAGAATTAAGTGCAATACTAGTGAATACATTCGGATGAATAACAAATTCATAAGTGGAGCAAGTAATGCTTTGATGAAACAAGTGGCATAATCAAGTAAATCATGTATACATTTGGATGAAAATGAGCATGTATTCTCCCCCAAAACAGTTATTCAAAACGTACGAAAGTAGGGGCTATGAAACTCACCTGGTGCGATAGCTACGATGACAAAAGTGGATACACTGAAATGAGGCACGATCTCTAACCGCAACCTAATATGAATGATGGAATCTAATGTAAGAGATGAAATGATGCTGCACATGCAAATACGTATGTTATCGATACCACTCGATGATTTTGGAAAATAACGTTTATCGTCGAAAAATACATTTTTGACGTCTCGTTAAGTTAAATACTACTTTTCGTGTAAATATGTTGAAACGGTACTCCACGATCCTTGTTTGGTGTTATATTGGTTAATATAATGTTTTCGTCGCACAATAACTCTTTTTACAACTTTTGAAAATATGCCCGAACGGCCTTGTAAAACTAGCCGTGAAATATAGCTCGTTATGTGTTAGAAATAAAACTCAACGTTTTTGTAAACCTTGTAACAATATCTAAATATCGTTATATTCAACTTTTGATCAACCGCGCCTCGATCAGTTAGATAATCGGCTATCAACTTAGTGACTTGTAAAAATACTAGTTTTCATACTTAAAACACCTTATAAAAGTGGGCTGTCAAAATAAGTGATGAATTGTCGGGCTTTAAACGTGTATATCTCGGTCGTTATAAGCTTGTTTTCTACGTTCTTTATATCCACGGTTTCGTATAAGTATAAGCTAACATATTTTCAATGGCTCGGCTCATCTAGATCACGGCTAACGACTTGTTTTGCCCCTTAAAGTTCGGCAATCAGCAACAGTTTTTCTGAAAAAATATAGTTTTCGTCGCGTAACTTAAATAATTCATAACTTCTTCGTTATAAGTCGGATTTTAGTGATTCTTGCGGCCACGGTTTCGTTTTTGAAAGTACTTTCTAAATATGAAGGCCAAAATGACCCATCAGTTACTGAAAATTCCAGATCTGCCGATTAAGGGCAGACCCTTATCTATAATGTTTAAAATCCATTTTTAAGGTTCTAAACTTACTCAAATCTCTTCAAATCAACTCCACAAGTTCGCAAATCCTACCATACACCTTCTTAGGGTGTCATGGGGTCCTAAACATCACCAACCATGGTGGGTTTCAAGGGAATAAGCATAGGATAATCAAAACCCATTTTTATGTAATAAAAACCTAATAAAGTGGTATGGATCATACATACTTGCATGTTTTGTTACTAGATCATGAAAATGCACCAAGTAAATGTTTAAAAGAGTAGGAAAATGATGGGTAACTTACTTGTGATGATTATTGAAAGATGGTGATGAAAACCCTATAATCTTTGTGGTTTTTATTCCAAAACCCTAACTAGATTACTACTAGGACTTGTTTAAGCTCTTGATCTTGAAAAATTAATGGTTTCTCCTTGTTGTTGTTGTGTTGGCCGATCCACCAAAGAAAGGAAGGAAGAAGATGAAGTTTTTGCTTGTAACTTGAAGTGTATAATGAAAGATAAATGGGAAAGTGCAAGTAATAGTCTTTATGGTCTTATTATAATCAAAAGGAGTCTTGATCTTAGGGGGGGGGCCATCTTGGCGTGAAAAAGGGAAAGGGGGGAAGGGTTTTGTGGGCTAATTAAAGCTTGTGTCCCCATGTGTGTGTATTAGCTAGTTTAAGTGTACATTGGGTGTTATCGGGTACCGAGTTATCTTGAAATAAATGTTAACGAGGTGAAATAAAATATGACGAAGTTGTAAAAGTTGTAAAATATTATTCCTTGCAAGAATCGGGTGTTAAAATAATTATCGGGTTGAAATATCGTAAACCGACGGAGTTATGGGCGTTTTCCGGAAAATGTAGCAAATGGTTTTAAAACACCGGGTAAATTAATAATATAATTTTTATATCATTATAATAAGTATGAAAATATGTTAGGATCATTGTCGGGAGTATCGGGTATATGATTAGTAGTAAAAACTGAGTGGTAACGTTAATTACAAATTAAGCATACGTAAATAGAAATAATGCATATCCGTGCATGACCTAGGATACTGATGATGTTACTGATGATATGTAGACTACTTCTAGTCTATATGACGGGTCCTTAATAATGATGTATGAATACGCCGCTAAACCTCACCGGTTACGCGTATTTGAAGACCCGTAAACCCAGTTTACGAAGTGATGAACGATAACCATGAATAGTGAATTCTTCCGGGAATGAATAGTGTCATGTGAATAGTAAAATTTCTGAACGCTTCTCAGAATCTCAAATTGACTCCAAAAATGATGAATAGTAAAATGATGAATAGTGATCGGTGAATAGTAATTGATGAATAGTAATTTCCCGAGATGAATAGTGAATATGGAAAATATCCTGAAAATGCGGGTTGTGACAGTCTCCACCCGTTAAAGGAATTCAGTCCCTGAATTCAGTTAGCGTTGGTCTCTGGAGGGTACTCGGTGAAGAGACGTGGGTATATGAGTCACTTTGCGGTTATAAAACACAGAACATTCATTAGATCGGAATCGTAATAGTACATGAAGTTCGTACGATAGAACACAAAGTGGACACAAAAGAAATACAACACTAGAGGGTTTACGCTTCCGTTTAAATAGATAAGGCAGAAGTTCTCTTCTTAACCATTGTCATTGTTGTTGTTGTCCTGACGAGCTTCGCACTTCAACGAACTCTTCCTCCATTCTGGGTTCTCAGCTCTGGACATTCACTCTTGAAGTGTCCAATTACTCCACACTCATGGCAGGTTACCGTGACTTTCTGATGCATTACGAGGGTGGGAGCCTTGCAATCCTTGGCTTTGTGTCCGACCTTTTGGCAGTTTCCACATTGAGTGGGGCAAGGTCCCTTGTGGTGAAACCGGCACTTGTGGCACTTGGGCAAAGTCCCGGCATATCCTTTCCTTTTACTTGGTCCTGCAACGTAGGCCTTAACCATTTCATGTCCTTTGTTTGGCTGCCATACTTGATCATCTCGTTGGTTGTCATCCCTTTTCCTCTTGTTTTCGTTGTTGTTGTGGTTGTTGTTGTTGACAGTAGTTTCTTGCTTCACTACTTGAGCCATAAGCTTTTGAGACATTCTGATAGCCTCGTCCAGTGTGTGTGGTTCAGAGGAAATCACATCTCCTTGGATGTTGTGAGGTAGTCCACCAGTGAAATTTTCTAGCAGCTTTTCATTATCTGGAACCATAGTTGGACATAGCACAGCCAATTCTTGAAATCTCCTGATGTATGTTTCGATATCATTACCTGTTTTCACTAGCTCGTAAAACTCTGTTTCCAGCTTCTTTATTTCAGTGCGTGGACAGAACTTCTTAGTCAGCAACTTCTTGAATTCATCCCACGTAAGCTTGTGAGCATTTTCCATTCCCACGGGTTTTGCATAAGAATTCCACCACGACATAGCTTCCTCAACAAGTGTACTAGCAGCAAACTTTACCTTGTACTCCTCTGGACAGTTACATAGAAGAAACACAGATTCTATCCCTTCATACCAACGGATCATAGCAGTGGCTCCTTCAGTGCCCTTGAATTTTGGGGGATCTCCACTCTTAAAGTCCTTGTATGTACATTTACGACCATTAGTACCATTAGCAGCCATTCCGGCAACTCCTGCGGTTTCTGTCCGAGAAGCGGCTTCAGCAGCCCGTGCAGCTACGGCCTCCCTTTCAACTACTAGTGCTGCCTCTATACTATCCGCAACAAGCTTCCGAATAGCAGCTGGTGTCATAGTTGAAGTAGCTTTCTTTCGCGGCATAACTCTTCAAAACAAGAAAAGAAGGGTGAAACGTAAATAAGACGTTTCCTAGAAGTAGATGTTCTGAGTGGCTTGTCATAAAATGAAAACTTGAAGTCGTTATGATTAGTTGACATGCTTCTAGGCGGTGGTTCACGAGGGAAATGAAGGCATGAATGTTCTATAATCTTGGTTAGGAGGTTGGATTCATCCCTATAAATGTTTCTTGGTGAGCATTCGTACCATAACGGATCTTGTAATTCGGTCAAGCCAATGCTTTCTAGATTATAGAATTTCGGCGATCAGGCCAGTGATAGCGGTTCGGATGGTTTAGTGATACTTTGAGATTTCTGTTGAGTTTTGAATGGTCTTAATGTACCGAGGGATCCTCCTCATAGATGGTATGGAAAGCCTTTCCTAAGAAGGTCTTTGATAATATCCACTTATTAACATTGGGAGTAGGGAGTGATGAGTAACCTAGGAATCCCTAGAGTGTCGTCTAATCCTTGTATATGGGACTGGGGAAAGGAAATGATAGTGATGGTGAGAAGGGAAATGACTGTAACAGTCGCTATATGAACAATGGTGAGGAAGTCAAATAACAATGATGAGGAATTCACATAACAATGATGAAAGAGAGTACGGTGATGTAAATGTATGGTGCACAATGGGAATGTCCATGAGATGCAATGATTTATCGGCGCACTTCCACTCAGTGGTAACCGAAGTGGTGTAGGTGTGAAATGTTCTTGCAACGTTTGAGTACGCACACCTGAATGAAACATTTGGAAGTTGGGTAGAGAATTGATCTGGACAAAATTTTATTATAACCATTCTCAGTATTGCAAAATTCATCTCTGAGTCGGATATAGGTGGTCAGCCTATGTCCCACTATCCCGGGTCGAATATAGATGACCAGTCTATATTTTACCGAGGTTCCATGAATTTTGAAATACTCAGCCCAGTTATACTAATACCATGTCCTTTACATATGAAAAGATGTTCTGAAAGACTAATGCAAATGACCAATCTCGAGGTCGAATAATGAAACTACGCAAGGAAAAAGGCGTAACAATGAAACGCATATGATATGTAAGCATACTAATATGGAAGACAAGTATGGTAATCAACTAGAATAAGTGAGTGTAATCTATCTGATAATGAGATACAAATCTCATCAATTATGTCAGCAACAAACCACAAATGAGGCATCAGCTTGGCAGGCAGGCACGTGGCGGTCATAGGATTAAGTTTTCGTGAATGTAGCTATAGTCTAGGTTTTAAAAACACTCAGTTCTCTATAGCCGAGGCTCTGATACCAATCTGTCACACCCCCAAAATCGGGTCCAGCGGAAGCATACATGTCGCTGGGGTGTAACTCAATTGGTATCACAACACAAGTGCAAAGAACGGTTTTTATCTCAACCATTTAGAATAAGATTGTTTAACAAAAATGTTGAATTTACATTGTTAAAAGTAGTGCGGAAATAGGCCCTTTAAAATAAGTTTGAAACGGTCCCTGTATAAATATCAGAGTCTTCTATGACCATGCCATGCCCTGCCAAAGCCTCCAGTAGCGTGCCTTTGCTAAATACCTGAAAATACATGCTAAAACGTCAACACGAGGTTGGTGAGTTCATAGAGTTGTTGTAAAATGTAATGCCTATGAATAATGATTTCCCAGCAAAGGCATTGTAAATCCACTCAGTCCCAAGCCTTGGCCATAACAAGACTTGCAACCTGTGTGTTTACAACCCACTGCCAAATGAGTTTTGGTTTGGTGAATAAAAGTAATATGTGGACCACAAGATTCACAGTACATTTGGTTGATCAATACATTCGATGATGTAACCAATTCATTCGGTTGTGTGACCAGTTCATTCGTCATGTGACCCGTTCATTCGGTCATAATACCCGTACATTCGGTTATGTGACCCATTCATTTTGTCATGTATGTACATAGTAGTGGAGCCGGTTCATTCGGTTAAGTATGCATAATGTTTGAAGTGCTTGTGTCCATGAGTAATAAGAATTAAGTGCAATACTAGTGAATACATTTGGATGAATAACAAATTCATAAGTGGAGCAAGTAATGCTTTGATGAAACAAGTGGCATAATCAAGTAAATCATGTATACATTTGGATGAAAATGAGCATGTATTCTCCCCCAAAACAGTTATTCAAAACGTACGAAAGTAGGGGCTATGAAACTCACCTGGTGCGATAGCTACGATGACAAAAGTGGATACACTGAAATGAGGCACGATCTCTAACCGCAACCTAATATGAATGATGGAATCTAATGTAAGAGATGAAATGATGCTGCACATGCAAATACGTATGTTATCGATACCACTCGATGATTTTGGAAAATAACGTTTATCGTCGAAAAATACATTTTTGACGTCTCGTTAAGTTAAATACTACTTTTCGTGTAAATATGTTGAAACGGTACTCCACGATCCTTGTTTGGTGTTATATTGGTTAATATAATGTTTTCGTCGCACAATAACTCTTTTTACAACTTTTGAAAATATGCCCGAACGGCCTTGTAAAACTAGCCGTGAAATATAGCTCGTTATGTGTTAGAAATAAAACTCAACGTTTTTGTAAACCTTGTAACAATATCTAAATATCGTTATATTCAACTTTTGATCAACCGCGCCTCGATCAGTTAGATAATCGGCTATCAACTTAGTGACTTGTAAAAATACTAGTTTTCATACTTAAAACACCTTATAAAAGTGGGCTGTCAAAATAAGTGATGAATTGTCGGGCTTTAAACGTGTATATCTCGGTCGTTATAAGCTTGTTTTCTACGTTCTTTATATCCACGGTTTCGTATAAGTATAAGCTAACATATTTTCAATGGCTCGGCTCATCTAGATCACGGCTAACGACTCGTTTTGCCCCTTAAAGTTCGGCAATCAGCAACAGTTTTTCTGAAAAAATATAGTTTTCGTCGCGTAACTTAAATAATTCATAACTTCTTCGTTATAAGTCGGATTTTAGTGATTCTTGCGGCCACGGTTTCGTTTTCGAAAGTACTTTCTAAATATGAAGGCCAAAATGACCCATCAGTTACTGAAAATTCCAGATCTGCCGATTAAGGGCAGACCCTTATCTATAATGTTTAAAATCCATTTTTAAGGTTCTAAACTTACTCAAATCTCTTCAAATCAACTCCACAAGTTCGCAAATCCTACCATACACCTTCTTAGGGTGTCATGGGGTCCTAAACATCACCAACCATGGTGGGTTTCAAGGGAATAAGCATAGGATAATCAAAACCCATTTTTATGTAATAAAAACCTAATAAAGTGGTATGGATCATACATACTTGCATGTTTTGTTACTAGATCATGAAAATGCACCAAGTAAATGTTTAAAAGAGTAGGAAAATGATGGGTAACTTACTTGTGATGATTATTGAAAGATGGTGATGAAAACCCTATAATCTTTGTGGTTTTTATTCCAAAACCCTAACTAGATTACTACTAGGACTTGTTTAAGCTCTTGATCTTGAAAAATTAATGGTTTCTCCTTGTTGTTGTTGTGTTGGCCGATCCACCAAAGAAAGGAAGGAAGAAGATGAAGTTTTTGCTTGTAACTTGAAGTGTATAATGAAAGATAAATGGGAAAGTGCAAGTAATAGTCTTTATGGTCTTATTATAATCAAAAGGAGTCTTGATCTTAGGGGGGGGGCCATCTTGGCGTGAAAAAGGGAAAGGGGGGAAGGGTTTTGTGGGCTAATTAAAGCTTGTGTCCCCATGTGTGTGTATTAGCTAGTTTAAGTGTACATTGGGTGTTATCGGGTACCGAGTTATCTTGAAATAAATGTTAACGAGGTGAAATAAAATATGACGAAGTTGTAAAAGTTGTAAAATATTATTCCTTGCAAGAATCGGGTGTTAAAATAATTATCGGGTTGAAATATCGTAAACCGACGGAGTTATGGGCGTTTTCCGGAAAATGTAGCAAATGGTTTTAAAACACCGGGTAAATTAATAATATAATTTTTATATCATTATAATAAGTATGAAAATATGTTAGGATCATTGTCGGGAGTATCGGGTATATGATTAGTAGTAAAAACTGAGTGGTAACGTTAATTACAAATTAAGCATACGTACATAGAAATAATGCATATCCGTGCATGACCTAGGATACTGATGATGTTACTGATGATATGTAGACTACTTCTAGTCTATATGACGGGTCCTTAATAATGATGTATGAATACGCCGCTAAACCTCACCGGTTACGCGTATTTGAAGACCCGTAAACCCAGTTTACGAAGTGATGAACGATAACCATGAATAGTGAATTCTTCCGGGAATGAATAGTGTCATGTGAATAGTAAAATTTTTGAACGCTTCTCAGAATCTCAAATTGACTCCAAAAACGATGAATAGTAAAATGATGAATAGTGATCGGTGAATAGTAATTGATGAATAGTAATTTCCCGAGATGAATAGTGAATATGGAAAATATCCTGAAAATGCGGGTTGTGACATTGTTTTTAGGCCTAACAGTATTAACTTTGTCCACCTTAGGAACTCTTGTTCCTTCTACCTTAGCAACATCAGGTTTAAAATCAACCTGATCATCATCATCAGAAGTCCAATCCTCTACGGTTAGAGCATCTGAATCCCTAGCAGAGGACACCTTGTCCTCAGAGAGTGATTTATCACTTGCACTCTCAAAGGATGCACTAATTTCTACAGGTTTCTCAACTACTTCTTTTTCTATTGGCTTATGACCATATTCCATCTTGGGTAGTTGAAATTCATCCAAACCTGTATGTTCTAGGTCAATACCTGGAGGTGCAGGTATTCCTCTATGAGGAGGTGGAACCGACTTATAACCTAGACATGATTTAGCCTTGTTGATTATTTGACATTCAATTAATTTCTGAACTTCTTTTGATGTGTATTCAAGAGTGTCAACACTTAATTGAATGTTTTCTTTATCCTGTTTAAGTCTATCAACCTCAGCTTTTAACATGCTAATTTAAGCATCTCTAAAAAATATGTCCCTTTTAAGCACAGCTACAGTATCAGAAAAACTAGACTCATTGCTTTTATAATGACAATTTGCTCTTCTAAGACAGCTAAACCTCTCTTATGATTTGCCAAATTAAAACTAGTATTGTTTAGCTCTATTCTCTGTTCATCATAATGTTTCCTAAGAGTTTCTAGTTCTTTTAAAGCAACACATGATTTAGAACACTTAGAAACTTGTACCTCAGAATCAGAGAAAGCCATGAGTACCATCTCAGTAGGTGCTGCTTCCTCCTCTTCCATAAAGCTCCAGTCAAATCCTAAACCATCAATGGCTACTATAGCCTTTGAGCTTGAGTCAGTGATCTCTACTTCCTTGGTCTTGCTTCTATAGCTTCTGCTCTTTCCATCATGTTGTCTTGGCCTTCTGCACTCCCTTGAAAAGTGACCCATCTTATGGCAATTATAGCACTCAATCTTTGACTTATCATAACCAGTAGTATCATTGCTGTTTATGGTAATCTTCTTCCCTGTTCTCAGATGGAATTTCCTAGCCCTCATGCTAAGAAGAGATATATGCCATTTAATATCCATCTCCTCCAGATCATCATCATTGATCTCTTGAAGATCTTCATATGTCAACATGGATTCATTATGTTGGGTTGTAAGGAATGTACAACAAGTTATCTCATCCATAATGCCTTTAGTACTGCTTGATGTGCTAGTAGTACCAATATTTGAACTAGCAGTACCAACTGCTGCACCAACCTTTACTTCTTCAGAACTTGAGTTACTAGGAGTTGACACAAATGCCATATTCTCAGTACTTGAGCTTGGTCCAGCAACCTTCTTCACATCTTGTTCCACTATCTTAAAATTGCTATACAAGTCCATCAGACTCATAGAATCAATGTTTGGCTTGTTCTTCCAGACAACAACATGCATAGCCCATTCTGATGGTAAACTTCTCAGAAATTTAGAGTTGAGATCTTCCTGAGGTATTTCAATTCCAAGAATAGCAAGTTGGCTCACAAGCTTCTGTAACCTGTTGAACATATGATCCAGTGATTCATTGCTAGTTGCTGAGAAGTTCTCAAATTGTTGCTTGAGGAGTGTTTTCTGAGTCTTTTTAGTGGCTTCATTCCCACCATATCTAGCAACAATAGCTTCAAATAACTGCTTGGCATCCTTGAACTTGTTGAAGTTCAATAGTTGATCGTTTGGAATGGTCATCAGCAACATGCTTCTTGCCTTGAGATCATTCTTCATCTGAATCTTCTCCTCTGCAGTAATAGGCTTTGTCTACACAACAGTCTCTGTCTTACCCTCAACAGTTGATGTAGTGGTTGTACGCTTGAATGAGTTCCCTTCTTCCATGATTTCCCAGAGTGCATAATCTTGCACCTGGAAGTATTGCTCTATCCTTAACCTCCACATATCGAATTCATTAGGCTTAAGGATTGGCAACTTTGTAGCAACATTGGTTTGGGTTGTCTCCATGTCCATCTTCCTTGTTGAAAGAGTTCTTCTGGATCTTCTAATTCAAAGTATCAGAACCTGGCTCTGATACCACTTGTGGGGATCTAAACACACTCCTTGTGTTAGAGATACTTTAAGTAATACTAACTAGCACGCGGAATTTACTAGCTAATACTTAGAAGATATTGTATATAAGGTATATGAATGAATGGAACAGTAATATGTATTTGTATGAACAATGAAGACAATGTTTAACTGATATGTGTCTAAATACACATATATTTACCTTGTTTAAACCCACATAAACAGTCAAAAACACTTTGAAAAGTCTCAAAAAGACAGAAAAATATTTAAACTGTGTTTTATTCATAAATTGTCAAATCTAGTCCCTAGTTATTCAAAACATGGAAATTTTTCATAAAAGGCCCTCAGGGATTTTCAAGTTGTCAAAATTAGCCTTATAAAGTTCAGTTTTGCAAAATGGCAACTTTAGTCCCTGAAATTTCAATGATTGACAGAATTTACCCCTGGACATTTTAAATTGGAAAATTAACATTTTTGGTCCTTTGGTAAATTAAAATTGTCAAAATTGGTCCTTATAACAAACTTTGGAATGTTGTCATGTTCAGTCCCTAAAAATCCAAATGTTACAACATAAGTCCCTAAACTTTAAACCAATTCCAAAAATAACCTAAACCTTTAACCAATAAAACCCAACCCAATCTAATCCTAACCCACCAAGCCCAAAACACTAAACAAGCCCACACCCCAAAATACATTACCCCGTTTTTTTAACCCTGAGTTAACCAAAAGGGTTGACTCGGTCAACCTTCTCCAAAACCACAAAACCGCCTAAACTTTATCCTCCCAAAAACCAGGATACCATATCCCCTGACACCCGACAACTTTCCCCCTCCTATCCCCATACTTTTTCCCTGAAACACTCAACCGTCCCCTCACTTAGCTAATCCCACCACCCTATCACACGTGAGCTGAGAAAAGTCAAAAACCCACTTGGAAGCTTTTTCCCGCCAAAAACTAAAGTGAACGATCCAGATTGAATGGAGACTATCCAACGGTGGGGAAGCAGTCAAGATGGGTCAAAGATGGCTTATTGGAAAGTATAAAAAGAAAAGAAGAACCAAGGAGATAACTGTCACTGTTTTTAGACCTTCATAGTGTAGATTTTAAGCTAAGTTTAGTTAAGATTTATTGTCATTTTAATTTCAGTAAAATGTAATTTTCAATTTCAGTTCAAGTTTAATTTCCAGAACCTTGTTCCATTTTCAGTGTAATTCAAATTTCTAGTTAATTCAGTGATTTTTAATTTGTTGTTGTTTAATCTCAAAAACCCTCTCCTTTCAGTTTAAATAAGCTAACAGAAGTTTGTGACACCTTGTTGTTAGTCTATTGTGATTGAACTCAGTTTTAATTTCCAAAGTCAAGAAATAGTCAAGTAAAGTCAACATTTAGTCAAAAGCTTATTTAGAGCTTGTTTTAATTTGAAAGTTACTTTTCTCAGTTTGTTGAAGTAATTTAGTCTATAATTAGTCCAGAATATAAGTTATCTCAGCCATTCCTAGTTTTAATCACAAATCGGTCATACTAAGGGAGTGTTTGGCATTATGGGTTAAACTGGGTCAAACCCATTGTGTACTGTTCCATTGCACTTGGCCCATTTTTGATTTAGCTTATTGTCACTGATATAAGCTGTTTTCAGCTTACTTTGCTTGATTTGAGACCTTTTGCAGGTTCTGAGTGGGGAAGTGCAAGCTAAGGCAGTGAAACTGCCTGCACAAGCTCTAATAAGCTCAGGCTTATTTGTAGTTCCATTTTGGCATTCTCAGGTTCTATTTTATCCATATTCAATTTGTAGTTAAGTCCTAGTAGCCTAGCCTTTAAAATCCCTTTCATCAGTCAAACTTGCATAGCAGACAGTTTCATTTTATTTTTATTTTTTTTTTGACTTTTCACAGTTTTGCAGATTTTTAAGATTTTCTATAGCTCTCAATTTAAGTAGTTATAAGCTAAAATTCTGGATTAGTTATATTCCCCAGCCCATCTACTTAGTGTATTTTTCTTAGGATTTTAGAGTTAGCTTAAGATCGCTTTTTCAGCCCATGAAGTAGGGCAGTTTTGCCCTGCACCATAAGTGTAGCAGCAAGCTGTTGAGCTTGTGGCTTAATTGAGAGCTTGTTCCAGCTTTCCAATAAAAGTTATAGTTAGATAAAATGCTTAACTTAGGGTGTTTAATCAGTTTGTTAAAAGAAAAGTAAAAAAAAATAGTTTTAAAAAAAAGTAGCAGGCTAGATTCGAACACTGGTTGTTTTGTTCATAAACCCACGACCAAACCAATATGCTACTAGTCCTTTTGTTTCTAAAGTAAAATCTTTTATTCTTTTATTAAGCATATGCTCTTTAGTATTTTTTATTAGTTTTTAATTAGTATTGAATCAAATTTTAATTAGAAAAAATGTAAATCGTTTTCGTAAAATTTAATTTTGTCGATTAGAGAGAAGAAAAATTAGTTTAATTCCCGTAGAGTTAGTTTTAAACGTTTTTAGTTTCGTTCGTCGTTCCCGTTTTCTTTTAATTCGCGTTTTTTAGTTCGTTCACGTTTCTAATTGCGTTAGTTTTTCTTAAATTGTTTTTCTCGCCTTTTAAATCATTTTTATTTTATGTTCATCAACCGTAGCTTAGAAAACCCAAAATCACGTTTATTCACCATTCAATCACGTGCACGATTCGAGATCACAAAATTCCATTCCGCCTTCGTTGGGGATAACGACCCGGGAATACAACTTCCGCTGTACTTCCTTTGGTTAAAAATAATGTGTTGATTCCTGCGAATCAAGACAATGTTTAACCAAAACGATTCAATATTATTATCAATAATACGAGTGATCTATGTTATCACTAGGGTTACACAACCTTGAATCTCTATTAATTGATCGTACATAAACTCTAACCTAGGATCTCCTTTTATACAATAAGGAGCCCTTTACAAGATAACTATAATATCCGTATAACTCTAACTAAATAGGATATTCACTAAATCTTTTCTATACTTATCTTATTACACGTTATCAGAACATAAGCAATACAAACATCTTGTGGTAACAGTACTAAGTCAGTTAGTACTGCTAGTGCAATCTTCAGCAGTCTTCAACTTAAGCTTATCAGTTTGTACTGTTAGGTTTAATTCCCAACATAAATAATTTTTGAGCGTATGGAATGGTTTAAAGTCTATAGAATGGGTCACATCTCCTCTTCTTCATATCCTTGTTCTTATTTGGTTATCTCTTATCCTTAATCTTTTTATTATTACGTTTATTGTCATGTTTAGCTTAGTAGTTATTATTGTTGCTTTATTTGTTACTTGTAGTGTAGTTTATTATGCGCGAATAGTTTAGATATATGTTTGTTTAGAGATGGGTGGCTAGGATATTGTGATTATTTTGAGGAAGTTGTTATTGGTGATATTAGTTGTTAGTTGAGGTTAATAGATTGACTAGAGATTAGGTTAGTCGTTTTTAGTAAACGGATAGGTTTTGTGGTTTAAAAGTGATTCTTGACTAAAATCGTGAACACTCCGGCCTTTTCGGTTTTAGGACCTTACTCTTGACTAGACAACTCTATCTCAAGATAAGGTTAGTAAGATGCACATTTAATCCACGCGGTTATCCATTTATCAAAAACGCCTAACTTAGTTTAGTATACCATTAACGGGAGACATCCAACTTATGGTATGCTTAGAATGTTTTTATCTAATTTAACGAGCAAAAGCCGTTGAAAATGATTAAACTTTCTAGTAGTCAATATTTTAACCTAAATTATCAACTAATAGGTTTAAAGTGTACGAATGAGGGGCTAAAATACGCGTCTCGTATGGATAATTTTAACCCTTATTCTAGTTTTAGTTCACCAAAGGACTTCTAAGATTAATCATAATATTTTAACCACTGTTTATAGACAAACGTATTCCTTAGTATAAGTTTAGTTTAGTTTTTAGCTTTCCTTTATATAACTTAGTTGCGTTAGTTTATATTTTTAAAACCAAAAATGCTAAAAAAATCCTTTGTGACAACTAAGCATCAAATAAAACTTGACTACTGTATTTCAATTCACTACTCCTTCAAAATGATACTCGGGAGATCAATACTTGCCAAGATAATTTAGTATTAAGGTTTGTATAATCTTTTCATTCTATAAATTATTTTTGGAGGGTAAAACGACATCTTTCAAAATGGCGCCGTTTCCGGGGAGTTGGTGTAAGGATTTGCGTTAGTTGAGCCGAGTTAGTGCCTTAGTTTTTTTTGTTAAAAAAATGGAAAAAAATCTTCTTTATCCTCTTAACTGTTTAATTCTACTTTTCTCTTATCCTTTATATCCATTTAATTTTTCTCTATGTCTTCGTCTTACCTTTATGGCTGTGAGTGGTGTGGGGGTCCTCAAAATGGTGGAAATTGCCCCGGTTGTAGCATTGTAGATTCGGGAAATGGGTTTGTCTATGACCAAGATCCCTATTCCTACAATGAAACAACCGACTTCTTCAACCAGCCCCCGCAACACGAGATGGAGACATACTTGTGTGAATTATGTGGAGGTTCTCACCAAGGTTTTGATTGTCAAACAGGGAACACGCTTGTCTATGAGCAGGTTCCGTGTAACAATCAAAATTTTGGTTATGACCAATATCCATATGATTCACCGAGTCAGTCGCAACAGTTTTACTATTGTGAATTATGTGGAGGTCCTCACCAAGGTTTTGATTGTCAAACAGGGAACATGCTTGTCAATGACCAGGTTCCGTTTAACAATCAAAATTTTGGTTTTGACCAATATCCATATGATTCACAGAGTCAGTCAAAGCTGTTCTACTGTTGTGAGTTCTGTGGAGGTCCTTACTATAGTTTTGATTGTTAAACTAGGAACCAGCTTGTCTATGATCATGTCCCTTGTAACAATTATGACTCACCTTATCTTGACCAACCTCCACAGTACCAATTGGTTCAGACACCCCCTCAGCCAATTCCTCAAGTTTTCATCCAAGAAATGCAAGCTTTAATGAACCATCTTCAGGATTTGGTTTTTATACTTACACCACAAGATCCTCCTGTTGACTCATTTTATCATGAGGAGAGTGATGAGGATGATACGGAGACAACAATGGACGAGGTGCATAATTCTAGCCCACAAAGTACCGCACATGTCTGATGCGTGGTTTTGTGACCTTACAACAGGTTTTACCTCTCAAGGGATCTTGAGAAGTTTGCAATGCCCACCAGGCAGTGTACCTGACCGATGTAGTATAGTGTAGTGGCAAGTACCGGGGGATTGATCGTTCTCTAGGGGAATAGTGTCGTTAGGATTGAAAAACTACTCTAATAGGTCTAAGGGTGAGGGAAGATTCTTTTTGGTATTTTCATATTTTTATGAAAGCAAGTAAAATCTCGGGTTTGAAGGAGTGGGCGGAATTAGTTGCTAATCAACTAACCCAAAAGCTACTAATTAAACTAATGTGCAGGAAAGTAAACTAAGGTTCTACAAGGGAAGTGAAGCATGTCTACCTATGATATGTTACTTCTTGCTAGCTATCCAATTCTACCTATTGAATTGTCACACCTTGTTTTAATTGACGGGTTGTATTCCTTAATACCATTCGTGGGGTGGCGAACGTACTTCCCCAACTCTATGAGCTCCTACTTCACTCCTATGTCGAGCCGGCTAAGAAGCTCCTAACATGGGATCACTAGAATTCACTCATGCATTAAATACAACCAAATAAACCTAGTACGCATTGGTTCATGTTTCTTAAGACGTTCAAGCAAGTTACCGTATAGGAGGTTAGCCTGTTTTCTTAAGCCTAACATCGATATCACCCAATCAAACAAGAGACAATAGGAAACAAGAATTATAAGCTAAACCAATAAGATCTATTGAAGTGTCACACCTTTATTGATGACGATAGACACATACATAAACAAGGAATCAATAAGATCTAATTAATTATATACAAGTTTCACACAATCATAAGTAGACACAAGGTGAATTAGCAAAGCATGATCAATGAAGGGCAAACAACCATAATAATGAAAGACATAATTAAGTTAGAATCAACAAACCAATATTTGATGTTTATGAATTGATTGAAACCCTCTAAGTTGCTGGAAAAACACCTACCTAAACCCTAGAATCGGACTTAGGGTTTAGGGCTTACAAAAAGTGAAGTTATGATGTTGTATTTATAGGCAATATTTCTGTCGGCAAGGCTTGGCGGCCTTCTTGACGTCGTCTCCCTTTAAACTCCAAAAATACGTTCTGGCCTATCAAGGCTAGACGCTGTCAGGCTTGGTCTTGACGCTGTCAGGCTTGGTCTTGACGATGTCAGGCTTGGGCTTGACGCTGTTAAAGGTACTATTCCAGCAGATTTTTGAGACTTTGTCATTTATAGGCAATATTTCTGTCGGCAAAAAGTGAAGTTATGATGTTGTATTTATAGGCAATATTTCTGTCGGCAAGGCTTGACGGCCTTCTTGACGCCGTCTCCCTTTAAACTCCAAAAATACGTTCTAGCCTATCAAGGCTTGACGCTGTCAGGATTGGGCTTGACGCTGTCAGGCTTGGTCTTGACGCTGTCAGGCTTGGGCTTGACGCTGTCAAAGGTACTATTCCAGCAGATTTTGAGACTTTGTCATTTTCTTCACTTTTATGCTCCAAAAACGTCCAAAATGCTTCATTTTCCAGATTTCTTCTTCAAAGTACCTAAAATGACAAAAGGAACGATTTAGGGCAATATTTGATCAAATAAATACGATTTAGGGCTTAAATGACCCCCTAAAAGCGGTACACTTTTCGCTTCATCAAATACCCTTACACTTAAGATTTGCTTGTCCTCAAGCAAATGCGCTTTTATTCTAGTCAAAATACAAGTTAGGGGTCATTTAACGCTAATATAAATGTAATTACAATAAATAGTCGTTCCACTTTAATCATAATAAGCACGGAGATTACAGACTAGCATCTCACAAGTAGTGTTTAGATACTCACATCTCTCAGGTGTCATAAAAGTATATCTCATAAATGAAAATGAGTAATATCTCTCACTACCTGTCATATCAAATAGATTACCATAGGCTTGGGAAAGGATCAAAAACCTCCTCCACTAGGCGTAAGCACCTAAGATAAACTATCAAAGAGGGCTTTTAAACGGGTTATAACGTTAGGTGTAGGGATATGATAAACACGGTTTTGTTGGATAAAGGATATTTTACTGGTGGCGAGTTAAAGATCTTGATGAATTACATGTACAATATGGCGTTGCTAAGCCAAGACTAGACTCGACTTAAGCTAATGAAAGAAATAACAAAAAGATAAAATAAACATAAAATGAAACGGGATGGTAGTCCGTATGTTTTTTTTACTTTTTTTTTTTTTTTTTTTTTTTTTTTTTGCATACACTCTTGCCCTACCATCCAAAATAATACATCGCAGGGGGGTTGTATCCCCCTTACACTTGAACTTTTACATAACTTTACAATTAACTATTCTAATGACTCGAATTAAGATAATCGAAACACTTGGAGTACTTTTTAAAATATTTAGCACATATGGGGGTAATAATGTTGTTCTTCCCCATTACTCCATTACACTAGTACTTTACCCATGAGTCTCAATCGTCCCAAAACAATATGTACAAGGATATGACTCGACTTAGCAACCATGTAATCAATTAGATAATTAACTTGGGGTTTAAACAAATGTTGTCACAATAATGCACTAAAAATGAGTGCATACAAGGTAGGCTAAGGCGATTTGGGTGTACATTTAAGTGGGGTGTAAACAAATTCTTACTTTAAGTAAAATGCTTAAAGTTAGAAACGAAAAGATAGGCTCTGAGGGGTGTACTAGGGGTATCGTGTACTAAAAATGAGTACAACGCAAAGGGTGTGGGAGAATTACTTGACCAATGTAGCCAACGTAATTATAACAAAAACACATGTGTAAAACAGTGGGTTAATCCTAATGCCTCTTATCATGTAGTAAATCTAACTACACGAATGTAGTCTCACTTGTGGCCTCGGAATGGTCCTAACGCAAGTTCTAGAATCTAAGTGCTACTGGTACACACATCATAGCATAAATGCTTTTCCTACCAATTCTAGGGGCGAACCTCACATATTTGGGGGTGGAAAATTTTTTAGTGGTACGGTTTTGTGCTAGTCATATAACTCCTATCCGTGAGACGCTCATTAAGACCAAAGTTTCACTCCGATATGTTGTAAAAAATTTTAAATTTGGCACTAAAATTGCCTTAACAGGTATTTCTCTCAGTTTTATTACACATCTACCATCAAACAAACAAAAATCAAGTGCAATTGTATTCTCTAAGGTATCGTACTTTACCCCCCTTACACTTAAGATGAACATTGTCCCCAATGTTCATTCAAAGGATGTAAAAGTAAATAAGGTAAAAGAATGAAAACAAATACTCCCCTGATTCGTTCGATGTGGATAATCCGGTAACATGGTTAAATCCTCCTCCAGGAAAATGAACGTTGAAAGCTTCCCTTCCGAAATATAAATCATCTTCTTGTCCAATATAACCTGTTAAACCTGAGAAAACAAACACAAAAAACCCAAAGCATCAACCTGAACAAAGAAAACTCACAACTAGATGTAATTCCAGACTTAGAAATAAAAACAAAACGATTAAAGATATAATGCTTGTAGAATGAATATTTGCAGATTTCCTGGAGTTTATAAAACTAAAGATTTAACAAAAACTTTATGACTCCGGTAGAAAAACAAAACTTGCAAATTTTCCAGAATTTTACACTTGACGCCGTCAGGTGTTAACCTTGACGCCGTCAGAAGTGACCTGCAGAAATTTTATGGTTAGTTTCCGGAAAATTTCTGGAAAAACTTATGCCTCACTTCCTGGAAATCGTGCAAAATATTCATTATGACTCGATACAAGCATTTGACTCTAACAATTACTAGTATGCATGCTCATTTAATATTGTTGTGATTCATGTTCAATCTTGTTCTTGTAAACAAATTTGGATTCCCTAACACTTATCTTTTGCAAAATACCTTTATATGTAGTTAAGACGAAGTTAAAAATAAAATAAAGCATTTTCACAATTTACTTTGAAACATGAGCACAAACAATAACAATTAAACTTGCATACGGAAACAAATAAAATCAAACAAACAAACAAACAAACAAATAAAGTTTGGGTTGCCTCCCAAGAAGCGCTTGTTTTTGTTTGAGTCACGAGCCTGACTCTACCCTTATTTAACGGAAATAGGGGAGGTTTTCCCTACACTTAGGATTAAGTGCGGGTGGAAGTAGCGATACACACCCTTAGGGTGGAAATATGCCACGTGAGGTGAAGGGGGTGAGTGAATGGCTTCCTTCATCCTAAAACTACCCGGATCATATTGGTTTATGGGTGGGTCGGTTCCTCTTTTGTCTCCTAGATGTAAATCTAAGGATGAAAAGTTGTGTAACGGTTGAGGTTCCGGCTCATCAACACTAGGAAATTCCCTAGAACTAAGAGTAAGGTCATCACTAAAAGTGTTCAAACCTATATCCTCTAGTTGTGCTTGGTCCAAGGGTTCTACCTCCATCGGGATTCCTAAAGTTTCTTCTACATCTTTCGGGAAAGTCACGGGCGGTGTGTGTGCCTCAAATGATGGTTGAGTATTTTGTGGCCTTATGTTATTGACCTCATCATTCTACGTGTCAAGATCACCTATATCCTCATCATGTGTTTTGGTAGAACCTATCCTAAGCATTCTCCTAAGTATCTCACGTGCTTCTCTAGGCATCTCAACTTCAATGTCCGAATCATAAGGATCTTCCTCAATAATCTTATGTTCAATTTGCCTAAAGGATTCATCATGTGTTCCTTGAGATTCAAAGTCATTGGTCATAAAACCTAGGTCTTTTTGATCAATGTGATCATGCTCGGCTAAATCCTCCTCAATTGTTTTCTTAGGTAGTGATAACAGCAAACCTAGTGCTTCATCCAACTTATGGTTTGTTGCAACGGCTCTCTTCATAATTCCTTGGCAAACTAGGTCGCATTTCCAATTGGCCTCACTAAAACGAGATCTTAAACATGGAGGTTGTTCATACGAATCTATCATAGGTGAAGGCTCATATGATTCATAGGTGTCTCTAAATGAGGTATTTTGAACTCCTAGGTGTTCTAGCCACTCAACCATATCTTGCAATCATAGAAGTCTAAGTGAAAAGTCCATTTGAAGCAAATTACAAACAAAATCACAAAGAAAACATAGACTACGAGAAAGTTACAAAATAAAAAGAAAAAATCTCACTTGATAGGAATCTTGTGAGTAGACCTAATAAAAATAAAATTTCAACCTAAGAAATAACTACTCCCCGGCAGCGGCGCCAAAAACTTGATGCGTGGGATTGCGCCCTTACAACAGGTTTTACCTCTCAAGGGATCTTGAGAAGTTTGCAATCCCCACCAGGCAGTGTACCTGACCGATGTAGTATATTGTAGTGGCAAGTACCGGGGGATAGATCGTTCTCTAGGGGAATAGTGTCGTTAGGATTAAAAAACTACTCTAATAGGTCTAAGGGTGAGGGAAGATTCTTTTTGGTATTTTTATACTTTTATGAAAGCAAGTAAAATCTCGGGTTTGAAGGAGTGGGTGGAATTAGTTGCTAATCAACTAACCCAAAAGCTACTAATTAAACTAATGTGCAGGAAAGTAAACTAGGGTTCTACAAGGGAAGTGAAGCATGTCTACCTATGATATGTTACTTTTTGCTAGCTATCCAATTCTACCTATTGAATTGTCACACCTTGTTTTAATTGACGGGTTGTATTCCTTAATACCATTCGTGGGGTGGCGTACGTACTTCCCCAACTCTATGAGCTCCTACTTCACTCCTATGTCGAGCCGGCTAAGAAGCTCCTAACATGGGATCACTAGAATTCACTCATGCATTAAATACAACCAAATAAACCTAGTACGTATTGGTTCATGTTTCTTAAGACGTTCAAGCAAGTTACCGTATAGGAGGTTAGCCAGTTTTCTTAAGCCTAACATCGGTATCACCCAATCAAACAAGAGACAATAGGAAACAAGAATTATAAGCTAAACCAATAAGATCTATTGAAGTGTCACACCTTTATTGATGACGATAGAAACATACATCAACAAGGAATCAATAAGATCTAATTAATTATATACAAGTTTCACACAATCATAAGTAGACACAAGGTGAATTAGCAAAGCATGATCAATGAAGGGCAAACAACCATAATAATGAAAGACATAATTAAGTTAGAATCAACAAACCAATATTTGATGTTTATGAAGTGATTGAAACCCTCTAAGTTGCTGGAAAAACACCTACCTAAACCCTAGAATCGGACTTAGGGTTTAGGGCTTACAAAAAGTGAAGTTATGATGTTGTATTTATAGGCAATATTTCTGTCGGCAAGGCTTGACGGCCTTCTTGACGCCGTCTCCCTTTAAACTCCAAAAATACATTCTGGCCTATCAAGGCTTGACGCTGTCAGGATTGGGCTTGACGCTGTCAAAGGTACTATTCCAGCAGATTTTGAGACTTTGTCGTTTTCTTCACTTTTATGCTCCAAAAACGTCCAAAATGCTTCCTTTTCCAGATTTCTTCTCCAAAGTACCTAAAATGACAAAAGAAACGATTTAGGGCAATATTTGATCAAATAAATACGATTTAGGGCTTAAATGACCCCCTAAAAGCGGTACACTTTTTGCTTCATCAATGTCACATCTCCGCCACTAGCATACACACCATCCTTGCCTAGACTTGATGTTTCGGGAGACCAAAAGTTAGATATCGAGTTTCCTTTTGGAGAGCATGTAGACACCCTCTCAAGGGAAATTGACTTTGATCCTAGTAATATAGAAAGTTTACCTACCAATGACACTGTCCCAATTCCAAGGATGTCTAATGACCCTTTAGGTTATTCTGATTCGATTTCTAGATCTTTCGATGTGACTATATCAAATCCTCTATTTGACTTTGATGACAACTTTACATTAAGAATTGATAATAAATTTTTTGATGATGAGTTTGAGGATTTGTGTAGCTTGGACCCCTCTAAGTCAACACCATTAATTGATGAGTCTACTATATTAGTTACACCATTTCCCGATTCTAAGCAAATTTGCTTAAGGGAAGTGGAAAGATTTGATCATTTTTTCTCCCTGACACAGTCGGGTGATATGACGTGGGTGATGGATAAACCTTTTGATAGATTTCCCCATATACCATTACACCGTCAGGTGGCATACTCACCTAAGGTGGTGTTGTATCGCTTCTTCCATCCAAACTTAACACTAAGTGATGGATGTGACCCTGAACTTAGAAGTAAGTAACCCTAGAGTCAAGCTAGAGACTCGAACAAAAACAAGCGCTTCTCGGGAGGGAACCCGTGTTATCCTAAAATATTGAGTAAGTAGTTTATCTACACTTAGGTTTATTTTGAGTAAGTTAGGTTATTAGTGTTAGTAATGAATAAGTTTGGGGGTGTCTTGTTTTCTTTGTTGCTTCGTGGCTATTATTTTTTCTCACATGATACCCTTTGATCGAGAAGACTTTCATGATTGTTTTTGCTGCTTTCCATCATCACTCATTCAGTCTCCGATCGATCTACACGTTTATATCAGGGGAGTCCTCAGTTCTGATCATTTATATCTGATGTTTCCTTAAAGCATGCATTTTTTTATGATTAATATATGGCTTAGGAATTACATTAGATACCCTCTTTATACTTAGAATTTTAGCATTGGCTTTTTATGTTCTAAGTGTAGGGGTGGCACCCGAACACTTTTGAACATTGAGGTCAATATTTGGTTCTAAGTGTAGGGGGGTTTATATCAAAATGATCATACTTATGCCTACTTGTTTGCCCCCTCGCAACCCCATTTTGACCTAAATTATGTTAATTTATGCACAAAAAAAAAAAAAAAAAAAAAAAAAAAAAGACTGTGCGTGATTGACTAGTCCCTTAAGCTAAAACAAGGGAGATTCTGACTCGACCTGAGCATTATACTCTAGCTTTTCCCTTAGCTTTCTAGACTGAGCGTTTGCAAAACTTAAAAACTTTGCAAAGAACGAAAAATGATAGAGTTGAATATAAGTTAGATGCTAAGCGTGGAGTAGTTGGATCTCTTTCGAGCTCATAGCGGTTAATTATGGCTTTTTGCTCCCACCAACTTAAAAACATATCAAAAATAATGTTTTCAATAAATAAAGATGCATGATTTTTACAAATCTTAGTTTTTACTCCTTTTCTAGAGAATTCCTGCTTATAGAAGTTGGGTACACATCAGGGTACTGTTAGTGTTACGGGGAAATAATACAACTGATTCCTGATAGTTAGCTGCTATTGTTTCGGATGTTGAAAGTCCGCAGGACTCGGGATTTGGCCCCCTAATAAATGTATAATAAACCAAAGCCGAAATAAGACTACTGTTTCTTGATGGTTCATTCCCGTTGACTCAATTTTTTAAAGGGTGGAGGTAATAGTAATAATAATCCAAAGCCCTAAAAGTTTTCTTTTTCCTGACGGTTCGCTCCTGTTGACTCAGACTTCAAAAAGGTGGAGGAAATTCTCAAGGTCAAAATAAGACTATTGTTTCCTGATGGTTCGCTCCCGTTGTCTCAGTTGTTTATAGGGCCGAGGGCTAACACTGCTTAATAATAATGTTAATAATGCCAAATTTCGACTCCGGGGATATCTAAATAAAGCTTCTGTCTCTAGACTTGTAGATGAGTTGTTTCGGATGAAATAAAAAGGATATCCCCTTAATCGTGTTAAATTAGGACCTTGATGTGGACCTCATTTCTATTTGCAGCAGTTCTCTAAGGAATGATTTTAAACTAATTATTGTCTAAACCGGGTGCCTTTATAGGACTATAATCTATCAAAATAAGAAAAACTCATTTTCAAAATAAAATCCTTAGATGAACTAGGAATAAGGGAGCAAGGAGTAGCTGCGCCACACAATTAGCATTTATGGGTAGTGTTAGCATCTATACTTATACTTAACAATGATTTCGTTTCAAGCTTGGTTTGGGGAAGATGAAAATTGAGGATGATGATTCTTATTTCCTGGAGGCACCCAGTTTGCGTGCTTCCCGTTCTTAAGCTTTGTATATATCGTGGTAATAAAATCAAGCATGGCGGGTCACCTTAAGAATTTATTTTTAGCTATATACTTGAATAAGGGTCAAAATGGGGCATTTTCGACTTCAATAATTTTTATCCCTTAAACGATAATATTTGGTTATCTCTTATCCTTAATCTTTTTATTATTAATCTTTTTATTATTACGTTTATTGTCATGTTTAGCTTAGTAGTTATTATTGTTGCTTTATTTGTTACTTTATTTGTTGCTTGTAGTGTAGTTTTTATTATGCGCGAATAGTTTAGATATATGTTTGTTTAGAGATGGGTGGCTAGTATATTGTGATTGTTTTGAGGAAGTTGTTGTTGGTGATATTAGTTGTAAGTTGAGGTTAATATATTGACTAGAGATTAGGTTAGTCATTTTTTGTAAACGGATAGATTTTGTGGTTTAAAAGTTATTCTTGACTAAAATCGTGAACACTCCGGCCTTTTCGGTTTTAGGACCTTACTCTTGACTAGACAACTCTATCTCAAGATAAGGTTAGTAAGATGCACATTTAATCCACGCGGTTATCCATTTATCAAAAACGCCTAACTTAGTTTAGTATACCATTAACGGGATACATCCAACTTATGGTATGCTTAGAATGTTTTTATCTAATTTAACAGGAAAAAGCCGTTGAAAAGGATTAAACTTTCTAGTAGTCAATATTTTAACCTAAATTATCAACTAATAGGTTTAAAGTGTACAAATGAGGGGCTAAGTTAGAAATACACGTCTCGTATGGATAATTTTAACCCTTATTCGAGTTTTAGTTCACCAAAGGACTTCTAAGATTAATCATAATATTTTAAACACTGTTTATAGACAAACATATTCCTTATTATAAGTTTAGTTTAGTTTTTAGCTTTCCTTTAGATAACTTAGTTGCGTTAGTTTATATTTTTAAAACCAAAAACCAAAAAAAAAAAATCCTTTGTGACAACTAAGCATCAAACAAAACTTGACTACCGTATTTCAATTCACCACTCCTTCGAAACGATACTCGGTAGATCAATACTTGCCAAGATACTTTAGTATTAAGGTTTGTATAATCTTTCCATTCTATAAATTATTTTTGAAGGGTAAAACGACATCTTTCAATCCCTCATCACAAGTTTTAGACTTCATTGAACATAACCATGAGCCAGCAATTATCTCATTTTGAACAAGAACAAACAACTTACGAGTGTAAACCCTTGTTGCATGAAATTCAATTGATAATGGTGTCAAAAAAACAGGAAATGAGTCAATCGAATGATGATCTAATCTTTCTTGTTGGTATCTTTGTTTCTCCATTGCAGACTGATAACAGATCATAAATTTAACAAGTGTAGCAGTAGGACTCGTGAAATATGAAAAGAAGGAATTCTCACTCTCCAACCTAGATGTAGTCCTCATCTATCCAAAAAGCGGAGAATCAACAAAGAAAGCAGGAATCCATGAAGATCTAATCCTATAAATCTTTTTCAACCACTTGTGATTCACAAGATTAAACTCTACCATTAACATATTCCATCTAAACTCAAACTCCTCATGCCCAATATACATATTCCAAACAATCTTGTGAAGTTTATTCTTGAAATCAGTATCATCATAAATTCTAGAAACAATCTTAAAACAAGAAAGTATCTCAAGTGATACAAAACAGAATCACTATACAGAGCAATGGAAAAAAACAATAATGTATAACCAGTGATAAATAAGATAATCTTATAGACCAATCCAATATCATAGGAGATAAATAACTTATAAATATATATAACTCTAATTAAAAATGCAATATCATAGGAGATACCTTAGCTGGAAGCTTTTGCATGATATGCCACATGCAAAGCCTGTGCTTGGAATCAGGAAGCACATCAGCAATGGAATTTTGCATTGCGCCATCTTGATCAGCGACAATGACATTTGGAGAACGAGCAAATGCTTTCTTGAATGCTTGCAATAACCATATGTATGATTCAGTAGTTTCATTCTTAAGAAGGCCGGAACCAACAGTCACACACCTCCTGTGATTTTCGATTGCAGTAAAAGGCACAAAAACCATCCGATGTCTGAAAAAAGGAAGTGTATCAGGTGAGAATATATAAAAAATGTAGAAATATCACAGGAGATAATTAACAGGTTAAAAAAAGCATGCTTATTAGTCTCGTAAGTGGCATCAAATGAGACAATATCGCCAAACTCTTTGTAATTACACTTAGCAACTTCATCAGCCCAAAACATTCCACGAAGCTCAGCATCTTCAACAAAATAATCGAAAGAGAAGTTTGACGTATGCTTCATCCGATCTTCCATACGGTTAATAATCATTTGTGCATCGCTATCCCCAATGAAACAATTTATACCACGAGTAAAATTCCTAAACTTAGTCTCCGTACCATGAACAAGGGCTGAGGACCCTTTCAACCCGGTATACGAACTGTGAGCTCTAGTCGCACCAAGATTATAATTAGCTGCTTCAATAATGAACAGCTGCTCATGGTATGGTAGTTTCCTCTCACTTTTAGACAACTGTTTGTACTCGATACGATCTAATTCATGATTATGTTCCACATCAAAGGTAGTAAGCCTATATTTAGTTGTTCCAGGAATCATATGGAAAACTGCACACGCTTTGCAACCGGTTATCCTAAAGTTCGAAGTCCTAACTTTTTTATCACCTTTCTTTGGAGCTAAATTATTCAAATGAATTTTATTTGGGCACCCTTCCCTGTTGCAAACTAAATACTTCTCTTTTACAAAACCATCCCTTAACCTTTTCTGAGTAGACTTTCTAATACCAAATCCTGCCTCTGAAGCGTATTACGAATACATAATAATGCATTCCTCAACAACATTATAAACACTAAACAACACTGGTAACACACTAGCAGAAACTCTTGGAACCCAAAAAACCGATCCACCTGGAGTATTGATAAAATCATGATGAATAAAAGATTTAGGAGTTTTTAGACTATTAGAAGCAGTAAAAGAAGGTGATAAAACACACAGTCAGAAGCATAACACAACAGCTTATCAAAACATATCACTGGTGATACTATACATATATCATCAACAGTTAAACTAAAAATAAGCAAAATAATAACATCAACTTTAAATATCACTGGTGATACTAGACATAATTATGACCAAATTCGGCACAATTAACAGCTTGATCCACAAAATTATCAACCAATTCAACACAATTAATGTAACACCCCAACCTGACAAGGGTCAAAAAGCCACATTATGGTGTCAACCAGAACATACAAACGCAAGCGGAAGACTTATAAACATAGTGATTACAAGGTATACTAAGATAATAACAAAATACTAAATCTAAACATAATGAGTTCCAAAACCAAATACAAATCCAAACTAAGTCTAACTGAAGACACATCCAAATCTAATCCAGAAGCAAAATGGGTATCTATCATCAAGGTAGTCCACTAAGAGCTCCTATGCACTCTTCACTCAAATCCCAGCTTCCAACCTAAAACCTGCTGATGAAGCGAAAAGTGTACCGCTTTTAAGGGGTCATTTAAGCCCTAAATCGTATTTATTTGATCAAATATTGTCCTAAATCGTTCCTTTTGTCATTTTAGATACTTTTGAGGAGAAATCTGGAAAAGGAGGCATTTTGGACGTTTTTGGAGCATAAAAGTGAAGAAAACGACAAAGTCTCAAAAATCGGCTAAAAGTTACCTTTGACGGCGTCAGATTTTACTCTGGACGGCGTCATGGCTTGGCAAGAAAAGGTGGATGTGAAATTTACTCATGATAAGCCAGTGAAAATTGCATGTAAATTCTGACGGCGTCACGCTTTAACCTGATCAAGGGCGTCACGGCTTAATTCAAAGAGGGACGGCGTCACGTTCAAGGTCTGACGGCGTCAAGCCTTGATAAGCCAGAACGGATTTTAGAGAGCTAAAGAGGGACGGCGTCAAGAAGGTCATCCGGGAACCCTAAAAGCGGCGAGGTGACGGCGTCACACTCCATAAGGTGACGCCGTCAGATCCAAAAGTCTATATATAGTTTTCTAATTTTTTGTCATTGAGGGAGAGCTTAGTGTGGAATTTTTGGGAGAAAACCCTAAGACGATTTTAGCATCTTTTTCAAGGCTTTTTGCCTTGAGATCTTCCATGTTACATTGAAAGATAAGTTATCAATTAATCATTCAATATGTCTATGTGTTGTTTGATTTTATCTTGTTCTTGTCTTTTGTTTAACATGTTAGGCTAGATTTATCTTGTGTTTGCTTAGATCTAATGAAACCTAGCTATTGATTATTGGTTATTAGTGTGTTATTAGTTGTATTGGATGATTGTTTATCTATGTTAGGCTTAAGAAAACTGGCTAACTTCCTATTCGGTAACTTGCTTGAACGTCTTAAGAAACATGAACCAAATGCGTATTAAAGGTTTTTATGGTTGTATTTAATGCGCAAGCGAATTCTAGTGATCCCATGTTAGGAGCTTCCTAGCCGGCTCGACATAGGAGTGAAGTAGGAGCTTGTAGAGTTGGGGAAGTACGTACGCCACCCCACGATTGGTATTAAGGAATACACCCGTCATCCACGCGACTAATATACACTAATCAACTGGTAAAAGATAGCTAGGGAGTAAGGAAATCTAAGTAAACACATTTCTCTACACATAAGTTTCTCACCAACTTTTTATTTTCAGTTATTTTATCTTATTTGCATTTGTAGTTATTTGGGTTAGTTGACTAGCAACTAATTCCGCCCACTCCTTCAAACCCGAGATTTTACTTGCTTTCATAAAAATATAAAAACATAAAAAGAATCTTCCTCAACCTTTAGACCTATTAGAGTAGTTTTTCATACCTAACGAACACTATTCCCTGTGGAGAACGATCAATCCCCCGTACTTACCACTACACTATACTACATCGGTCAGGTACACTGCCTGGTGGGGTTGTAAGCCTCTTGAGATCCCTTGAGAGGTAAAACCTGCTGTAAGGTTGCAAAACCACGCATCAAGTTTTTGGCGCCGCTGCCGGGGAATAGTTATTGTTTAGGTTGAATTTTTATTTTATAGGTCTACTCACTAGATTCCTTTCTAGTGAGATTTTTAGTTTTATTTTTCTAGGTTTTCTTTAGTCTATCTATTTTCTTCGTTTCTTTGTTCGTAACCATTACCATCCGACATCATGGAAGATGGTAATATCCTTAACCCCCACAACCCACCACCACAACAACCACCACCTCCTAGAGCCCGTACTTTAGGAGAGTATTCCCGTCCTAGCCACCATGGCTATCGAAACACCATTGAGCTCACTCAAGGAGCCAATGTCACACCCTTGCGATCCGACACCATCCGGTTGGTGCAAAGCGGATGCGCATTCCATGGACTTCGTGCAGAAGATCCTAAGCGGTGCAAAATCGTTGATTCTATAGACCTTGATGTTGCCACTCGAGAGACGACCCGATTGCGTCTCTTTCAATTCTCTCTGCGGGACCAAGCTAGTCAATGGCTAGAACGTCAACCCGCAGGATCCATCACCTCTTGGGATGATCTCACCACTCGTTTCCTTGCTCAGTTTTTCCCACCGGGAAGAACTACCAAGCTAAGGAATGATATCTTGATGTTCCAACAACGTCAAGGCGAAACTCTCTACGAGGCATGGACTCGATTCAAGGACTTACTCCAAAAAGTCCCTCACCATGGCATAGAACTTTGGCTCCAAGTCCAAATCTTCTATGACCATATCAATCTCTACACGAGGCAAACCATTGACCAATCGGCCGGTGGCAAGCTACGTGATCTAAGTGCGGAACAATCATGGGCTCTCCTAGAGGATCTTGCTCTTTATGACAACGAAAGTTGGAGTGATCCCCGTGATTTGAATAAAACGGTCAAGGCAATATCTTTGCCTTCGAACAATTCAAGCACTTCCGACCGTAGGATCATAGAACTTGAAGACCAAGTCAAGTTTCTCATGAAATCCTACGAGGCTCCTAAACTTTCAAGCCAAGTGAACAAAATCACTTCTTCGTGTGAATTATGTAGTGGTCCCCACGACACTCGTGATTGCATGGAACTCCCCGAACAAGCTTTTGTGGACTACACATCCTCGCGTACCGACGGAGCGGGAGACAAGTGGTACACTTTCAAACCCGAGCCAAACCCTTATGGTGATTCATACAACCCCTCATGGAAAAATCACCCGAACCTTAGGTGGAAACAAAACCAAAACGCACAACAAACCAATTCTTCCAACCCACCTAATCGTTTCCAATCAAGCGGTTCCAACTCGAACCGTACTTTCAACAACAATCCTTCCGGCAATGGTAGTACCAATAACTTTGAAGGATTGATGTCCCAATTTATGGCATCTCAAGATGCTCGGATAGCTAGATTCGAATCCGAATTCAATCAGCAACAAACTGAGATGACCAATAAAATTGACAACTTGTTGAAAGCCCTCAATAACCAAGTGCTATCACCTCCACATAAGGACGCTAGGAACACAAATAGCGGACCCCAAGTCAAAGACCCTTCTTCATCTAAACATGTCCACTTCGTCAACGTTGTCACTATTAAACCAATCGATAGGAGCATGGAAGAAAGTGACAAGAATGAGGGTAGGATAGAAATGGAACCTAAGGATGAGGTTAAGAAAGTCGAGGTTGATAAGGAAGTTAAGAAAAGTGAAGTAGAGGAAGTAGATAATGATGAGGACTACTTCAATAGGCTACCCACTAAGGAAGAGCGCGCATATCATACAAACTTATTCGATGACCCCGAGACACCATACCTCCTGGGTAGACCAATCATTGAAATAGGCGACCCTTCTAATCTCAACATACCATGCAACATCGGAAATTTGCATGTGTGGAAAGCCTACATCGACCTTAGATCACCCATAAACATCATGACTAGAGCCCACTACAACTTGATAATGAAAAATCAACTTGGGTATAGGATGCTCCCTGACAAGGGTTGGATGAGTAACTTCACGGGAAGAGTTAAGGGATTACCGGTTTATGTAGGAAACTTCGCCTATGTCACCGACTTTGTAATTGTAGAAGATATCCGCCCAATAGTCGATGCGTCCTTAACTCAAGTGGTTTTTGGAAAACCATTTGTTGAGGTCTCTAGAATGACTTATGAACCCTCCTTAGGGATAGTTAGATTTAAGGATGAGACCGATGAAGTAAACTACCAAATGCCATATAAGATAGAACAATTCCAACACTTGTCAAATGTTGAGAAGGAGCTCAAGCAAGCGGTCTACTATAGGAATGATGAGGATAGAAATAAAGGAGTAGACTATGTTATGGAAAGGATATTCGGTTTCTACAAGGATTGTTTGAAATTAGGACCGGAATATAAAACCGGGAATGAAAATGGCCTAGGAACCGTGACCGATGATGGAGTCACGTAATGTACGAGACTTTGAGTCTAGCTACAAGACTCGTTAATAAAGAAAAGCGCTTCTTGGGAGGCAACCCAAGCTTTATTTGCTTTGTGTGTTTATTTGTTTGTTTGCTTGTTTTTATTTATTTCCGTATGTGTGTTTAATTTTTATTCTTATTGATTCATGTTCGAAACTAAGTTGTGAAAATGCTTTATTTTGTTTTTAACTTCGTCTTAACTACATATAAAGGTATTTTGCAAAAGTTAAGTGTAAGGGAAATCTAAATTGGTTTATTAGAACACAAATTAACATGAATCGTAATAATAATAAATTAACATACATATTAGTGTGTGTTTGAGTCAAATGCTTGTATCGAGTCATAATGATGTTTTGCAGGATTTCCAGGAAGTAAGGTAAAGGTTTTTTCCAGAAATTTTCCGGAAACTTAAAATGAAAATTTTTGTCAGGTCATTTCTGACGGCGTCAGGGTTTATAACCTGACGGCGTCAGATTTAATTTTCAGAAATTTTTGAAAGTTTTGTTTTAAAAAAAAAAAAGTTTTTATTAAAATCTCCAACTTATAATCTCCAGGAATCTGCAAAGTTATCATTCCACAAGCATTATATCCTTATATATAGATTTTATCCCGCCGATGTTATGCAGGTTTTTCGTGTTTGTTTTCTCAGGTTTAACAGGTTATTTTGGACAAGGAAATGTTTTGAATCAAGCTTTTGGCGATGCATTAGTCATGGAGCTTCAACATTACTTTGGAAGAAGATTTAACCGTGTTACTTCATTATCCACCGAGCGAATCAGGGGAGTATTTGATTTCATTCTTTTACTTTATGCTTTTACATCTTGTTATTTGAACATTGGGGACAATGTTCATCTTAAGTGTAAGGGGAGGGTAAAAGTACGATTAGAGAATACTATTACGCTTGATTTTTGTTTGTTTAATAGTAGATGTGTAATAAAACTGAGAGAAATACCTGTTAGGGTAATTTTAGTGCCAAATTTAAAATTTTTTACAACATATAGGAGTGAAACTTTGATCTTAATGAGCGTCTCATGGATAGGGAATTATATGACTAGCACAAAAACCGTACCACTAAAAAATTTTCCACCCCCAAATATGTGAGGTTCGCCCCTAGAATTGGTAGGAAAAGCATTTATGCTATGATGTGTGTACCGGTAGCACTTAGATTCTAGAACTTGCGTTAGGACCATTCCAAGGCCACAAGTGAGACTACATTCGTGTAGTTAGATTTACTACATGATAAGAGGCATTAGGATTAACCCATTGTTTTACACCTGTGTTTTTGTTATAATTACTTTGGCTACATTGGTCAAGTAATTCTCCCACACCCTTTGCGTTGTACTCATTTTTAGTACACGATACCCCTAGTACACCCCTCAGAGCCTATCTTTTCGTTTCAACCTTTAAGCATTTTACTTAAAGGAAGAATTTGTTTACACCCCACTTAAATGTACACCCAAATCGCCTTAGCCTACCTTGTATGCACTCATTTTTAGTGCATTATTGTTACAACATTTGTTTAAACCCAAGTTAATTATCTAATTGATTACATGGTTGCTAAGTCGAGTCATATCCTTGTACATATTGTTTTGGGACGATTGGGACTCATGGGTAAAGTACTAGTGTAATGGAGTAATGGGGAAAAACATCATTTATTACCCCCATATGTGCTAAATATTTTAAAAAGTACTCCAAGTTTTTCAATTATCTTAATTCGAGTCATTAGAATAGTTATTTGTAAAGTTATGTAAAAGTTCAAGTGTAAGGGGAATGCAATGCCCCTATGATGTATTATTTTGGATGGTAGGGCAAGAGTGTATGAAAAAAAAAAAAAAAAAAAAAAAAAAAATCGAAAAAATCAAGAAAAATACAAAAAAAAATGAGAAAAAGAAAAATAGAAAAAACATACGGACTACCATCCCGTTTCATTTTATGTTTATTTTTATGTTTTTGTTATTTTGTTATTTTGTTTCTAGCTTAAGATTGAGTCGAGTCTTGGCTTAGCAACATTGTATAGTACATGTAATTGATCAAGATCTTTAACTCGCCACCAGTAAAATATCCTTTATCCAACAAAAACGTGTTTTCCTTTTCCCTACACCTAACGTTATAACCCATTTAAAAGCCCTCTTTGATAGTTTATCTTAGGTGCTTACGCCTAGTGGAGGAGGTTTTCGATCCTTTCCCAAGCCTATGGTAATCTATTTGCTATGACAGGTAGTGAGAGATATTATCCGTTTTCATTTATGAGATTTATTTTGATGACACTTGAGAGATGTGAGTATCTAAACACTACTTGTGAGGTGCTAGTTTATAATCTCCGTGCTTATTATGATTGAAGTGGAACGATTATTTGATGTAATTACTTTTATGTTTGCATTAAATGACCCCTAACTTGTATTTTGATTAGAATAAAAGCGCATTTGCTTGAGGACAAGCAAATCTCAAGTGTAAGGGTATTTGATGAAGCGAAAAGTGTACCGCTTTTAAGGGGTCATTTAAGCCCTAAATCGTATTTATTTGATCAAATATTGCCCTAAATCGTTCCTTTTGTCATTTTAGGTACTTTTGAGGAGAAATCTGGAAAAGGAGGCATTTTGGACGTTTTTGGAGCATAAAAGTGAAGAAAACGACAAAGTCTCAAAAATCGGCTAAAAGTTACCTTTGACGGCGTCAGATTTTACTCTGGACGGCGTCATGGCTTGGCAAGAAAAGGTGGATGTGAAATTTACTCATGATAAGCCAGTGAAAATTGCATGTAAATTCTGATGGCGTCACGCTTTAACCTGATCAAGGGCGTCACGGCTTAATTCAAAGAGGGACGGCGTCACGTTCAAGGTCTGACGGCGTCAAGCCTTGATAAGCCAGAACGGATTTTGGAGAGCTAAAGAGGGACGGCGTCAAGAAGGTCATCCGGGAACCCTAAAAGCGGCGAGGTGACGGCGTCACACTCCATAAGGTGACGCCGTCAGATCCAAAAGTCTATATATAGTTTTCTAATTTTTTGTCATTGAGGGAGAGCTTAGTGTGGAATTTTTGGGAGAAAACCCTAAGACGATTTTAGCATCTTTTTCAAGGCTTTTTGCCTTGAGATCTTCCATGTTACATTGAAAGATAAGTTATCAATTAATCATTCAATATGTCTATGTGTTGTTTGATTTTATCTTGTTCTTGTCTTTTGTTTAACATGTTAGGCTAGATTTATCTTGTGTTTGCTTAGATCTAATGAAACCTAGCTATTGATTATTGGTTATTAGTGTGTTATTAGTTGTATTGGATGATTGTTTATCTATGTTAGGCTTAAGAAAACTGGCTAACTTCCTATTCGGTAACTTGCTTGAACGTCTTAAGAAACATGAACCAAATGCGTACTAAAGGTTTTTATGGTTGTATTTAATGCGCAAGCGAATTCTAGTGATCCCATGTTAGGAGCTTCCTAGCCGGCTCGACATAGGAGTGAAGTAGGAGCTTGTAGAGTTGGGGAAGTACGTACGCCACCCCACGATTGGTATTAAGGAATACACCCGTCATCCACGCGACTAATACACACTAATCAACCGGTAAAAGATAGTTAGGGAGTAAGGAAATCTAAGTAAACACATTTCTCTACACATAAGTTTCTCACCAACTTTTTATTTTCAGTTATTTTATCTTATTTGCATTTGTAGTTATTTGGGTTAGTTGACTAGCAACTAATTCCGCCCACTCCTTCAAACCCGAGATTTTACTTGCTTTCATAAAAATATAAAAACATAAAAAGAATCTTCCTCAACCTTTAGACCTATTAGAGTAGTTTTTCATACCTAACGAACACTATTCCCTGTGGAGAACGATCAATCCCCCGTACTTACCACTACACTATACTACATCGGTCAGGTACACTGCCTGGTGGGGTTGTAAGCCTCTTGAGATCCCTTGAGAGGTAAAACCTGCTGTAAGGTTGCAAAACCACGCATCACCTGCCGCAGGAAAAGAAATGCGGGTGAGCTTAAAAAGCCCAGTGAACAGATATAAACAGAACGAATAATCGAACATATATAAGTATAAGGAAAAGGAACATAAGCTCCTGCTGAACGAATATCATCTGCCAAACGAATAAGAGATCAAGGATCAACTGAACAAAATGTCATATACCATAAGAAGCAAATCATAGCGAGACATAAGGAGATCATAATAAAGTCAAAGGAATCAAACAGAGAATAATAATCATATAACAGAACAGAACAGAAATGCCCACGAGCTCAGAAAGCATGCCACATGATTAGTCACATAATCACATCGTATCATATTCATGTATCTGTCAAATCATAAGTTGTACAAGGAGGGGAGACCTCTCAAGTACCAAATGGAGTAGCTAGCTCCCAGAAGTGAAATAGGGTGCATGGCACGCACCAACCAATCACTAATCATATCCAGAATAGACAGAATAGAACCTAGGATTCATTTATACGCCCCCGCAAAACAAATCATATATATACACCTGCTCATGATAGGCATATACACATATCATAATGGCCAATGTGCACAAATATCATAACAGAACAGAAGGGGATGCCGTGGATCAATCACACCTCCACATAAAGTGTCATGCCATTGGTGCATCAATGACATGGCCATGGTACCTCCATGGCTAGGGATACAGATACAGAAGCTCGGGCAATAGAACAGAACAAGCAAAGTAAAGCAAGCAAAGCTATCCATAATCATAACAGAACTACTATAGCATAATCAATCAGAGAATATCAACAGAACAGAATCTCATATCAATGAGATAATATACATATCATCATAACAGAATGGATAGCAAACAAAATCATATCAAATGATAATATCAAACGGATCATACCAACGAATCATATCAAACGGAATCATATCAGACGGGTCATATCAAATGCAAATGAATGAAAGTCAAGGATCGAGAAGTCATGAGAACAAAACCCTTACTGAGAAAGGGATAGAATATTTGTACCTTAAAAGCAATTCAATGCGTATCCGAAAACACAACTTACTCCTTCCTTGATTTGTCTACATGAATTAGGAGATACTTATTATATGTCAATCAGCTAATTATTGTTTCACATTTTTTTTACAACTTATTGTATACTAATTGTTAATTATGCTTTACTTGAATCAATAGCTCTTTAAAATTTAAGTATGGTAAGAACAATTAAGTAATCTCTATAATCATAACGATAGTTCATGGATTTAATTTACTTGTATATTATGATACGTAATGGCGAACAAATGTATTTCCATATATATTTAAAGGTTCAAAAACATAAACATACGTAATAAGTAAGATGTCATTCATAATTTTATACTTGTTTATTAATGAGCAGCCAACATCTTAGAATACAAGATACTATACTTATAATTATGGTTGTATATCATAGCAATAAGAAAACAATTATTGTTTATAATATAATAGGTTCAAACTTGTTTTACTAATAAACCATTAGAAGATTTTAGTTATTAGCTAACATTGATTAACTTTTACACATCATTCGATTGGTGTCATTCCAATTTGACATTTTTACCAAAGCTTATTAATAACAATAAGGTTTCATGCATGCCTTCATGCATAATCAGTCAATCAACATATCTACGTTTCATGCTTGATAATTTTATGTTTAAACTTGCATATAATTCATCATTAATGGTGATTAAGTTTAAGATTATAGTATGTTTCTATGACAAGATTTAGAAATCATAATATTTACATGTAGCATATAAGATTTATAGTTCATAATACCCCCCGACAAATGATAGATCAAAACCGAAAACACGAACACGAACACAAGATTCTTCGAGACACGACTGAACCCAAAACCCGATGTACAATAGCCACACAATTTATATAACTTAACGAGTAGTATCTAAACATGGCTCGATATCTCATGACAATAAGACTCGTACGATATAAGCTTCAAAATACATACTATACTTCGTATATATATATATATATGTTCAAACGATGGCATGAACTAATATAACGAGACCATGTGGTAACACAAGATTTAGATTAGGTTCTTATATCATATTAATCGTATATAAATTTTATGTATGACAAGGATGTTTAACGAGTAGTACCTTAGGGTTGGATTAAGAATGATTGAAGAGGACAAGAAAACTGCACTTGAAATCAATCGCAAATGAACACCCATAAGCTGCTACGATTTAGAACACCAAGGATGCAAAAAAACCCAGCCCCTAATCGATCACCAACAAGCTACTACCCTTCGTCCTTAATCTTTGTAGAGAGCAAAATGTTTTGGAATTGTTTAGGTTTTGATTTCGTTTAGAGAGTCCGAATGAGAGACATATTAACAATGTATGATCGTACTTTTAACAAATGAATAATCCTTATTAGTATGCGCGTTCTTCGAGAAAGCAAATCATAATATATGTTGTTCAATGGTCTTCGAATGATGTAAAAATGGCGGCTGGATTTTGCTTCCTGTGTCTTGAGTTAACTAATGGATGGATCTTTGAAAAATAATAAAATGGATGTGTTATATGATTTATTGAGAACGTGTGATGCTGCAAACAAAACGGGAATGTCGCGTATGTGTTTAAGGAATGTCGTGTGTATAGTTAAAGAATGAGATAACATGCATATCTTTTCAAAGTGATTAAATGATTTGTGTATATCTCGTATATTTATCAAACGTGTGAACAAATAAGGCAAGCGTGAAATTCAGTTCTATCTTGTAGGATCTTGGTTGGAAGAAAACGCGTGAAAGGTTTACAAATAAAAGGTGTGTCATGTGTTTATATTAGGATAGGATTTAGTTTAGTTTAGGATATTACTTATTTAGTTTTAGGATTAATTCATTTAAAATGTGTATATTAATTATATCATTATATTTCATACTTTAGGTTACAATTCAAAATGACACATAATTCATGGTTCAAATATTTCGGGTTTTACAACTCTTCCCCTCTAAAAAGAAAAATTTCGTCCATGAAATTGGAGCAGATAGATCAAACGGAAACGTATCAAATCACGAAAAGAAATGACAATAAATAGCCTCACGCCCGGAGAGGTTTTTCCAAAAGAATCTTCACAAACGGACTAGTTTTATTTCTCATAACTCGATCCCGACAACTAGGATAGTCCCAGGCTCTCCACATAACACAAATCATAATAAATCTGATCCAAGGAATATGAAACAAATACGTAGCAAACGACGGTTGTAATCTCACAAAGAGATACATGAAACACATTTACACATAAAGTAAATACGGAGGTATCTAGATTCTGAACGAACTAAGGAACTTGCTAATATTCAAAGAAGCACATATCGAATCATCAAACGCATCAAGAGTTTCATAAAGGGATGGGTAACCTATTCGTACTGATGATCAACTAAGCACATATCAGAGTATCAAAATATATCCGCAAGCATATTGAATAGGTAGCATAATCTCACGGATAAGAATGAATCTAATGTCTAACATATCGCGAACTAAATCTTCCTTATATGCCAAAACGTCTAACGCTTCTATACGGGGACACCATACGGAACACACAATTTCCTGGTCTAAAATTTCAAAGTTTCTCTTCCACAATGATAACTAATCCATTAGTCACTGTAATCAACTTCGGACCTTCAATAAGCAGTTCCCCGACTTAATTCAACCAAAAGGTGTTCTACATCTCCGATCATACAAAACTCTGAAAGGAAACTCTTGTCACTTGCATGCCATATCATCTATCTTATTGAGCAAACATAACCAGACCTAACACTTGTCAAATTTCTACTCATTCCAAAGTACAATGACCACAACACATCTTCCAAAGTTCAAATAGCTTGTTCTGTTTGTCCATCCGTCTGAAAGTAAGAAGTCGTACTAAAATCCTGAGTCCAATCCCCATAGTCTTTTGTATTTCTTCCGGAAGTGTGAAGCAAAACGCGATTCTCTGACACAATCACTGCAGGTGCGCCATGTAGCTTCAATAATCTTCTGCCGAAAGAAATCTCTGCCAATCTTCCAAGTGAGCCGACCTTGTCAAACGATCCCCTACAACTCAATTCGTGTTGTGCCTCCTAAATGTGCGCGGAAATCCTGTTACAAAGTTCCTGAAAGTTTAATCCCACTTCCACATACGAACATCCAAAACTAAGGTAAACCGCTTGTACGCTGATGCTGAATTTTAACATGTTGACACGCTAAACACTTTGTCACCAATGTAGTCACAATCATCTTCGTACCATTCTCTCAAAATTTTGCTTCAAGTCTCTATGCATAATAGTACAACTAATATGAATAGAGCAAATAGAACTGTGTGCTTCAATCAAAACCGCTTCCTTCAATTCTCCTCATATAGATCATATCCCACCGTCTTGTTCCTGGGCTTCTTTATGTCTATCATAAATCATTCCCAATTCATGCGTCGGATAGTTCAATTCCTACAGTTCTAGCTGTATTGATGCATAACCAATAATCTTCTCGTGTTGCATAAGGACATAACTAAGTCTCCTTCTTGAGTAGAAACAAATATCTTTTCAGCTTTCCAAAATTCTCCTCTCATTCTTCAACCAACCCAAAATTTTCTCTTCTAGAATATTACATAAAGCTGCTTCTGTCGTAGAAATTTCAACATGAAATACGAAGATGATCCCCGTATTTCTCTTTCATCTCTGAATATACCAATATGTCATATTATGACAAATTGTCCAAGTATTCATGAAAGACACAATTTATCAAATCCATAGGAACAGTCGGAGCAGTAGCCAATACAATTGCCATCATAACGCTCGTAGAGATCATAACGAATATGAAAAGCTATTCTAGGAACATCTCGCTCCTTTACACGTAACTGAAATTAATCAGATTCTCAAATTAGTCATAGAGAAAACTTGACACCAGGAGTTGATTAAACAAATCGTCGATTCAAGGCACGGATAACGATTCAAACTGTAATACGATTCAGCTTCCGGAAATCAACACACAACCTAATGCTATCATCATTCTTCTTCACAGCACAATACGGATACATACTTAGACAAATAAATCACTTCCTAGAAGTTGGTCCTTCAATTCTTTCCATTCAACTAATGTCGTTCAATATGGAGTTTCAGAATTAGGCAAAACATCTTTCTGTACGGACAGAATTCTCACTCAAATAACTTACTATTCTCAGGCACTGCTCGAGACATCCTATGATCACAATAAGTTCAAGTTTTATGATGTAACTATTATCATGTTGGCTAGGCGTCATAATACTTGCATCATATACACATGCCTTTATTGTAACCACATTCTAGCTCGAGTCGTGACTAAACAAATTCTCATAACCAAATCAAAACAACTTCACAACCAGATGGTAATTTTGGTAGTTCATTAAGGAATGCATTGCAAACATTTCAAACAACCGAATAACTCTCGAGGCGAGTTTCATCAAACGAAGTATCTTCACAACTGCGAGGGATTAACGCACGAGTTTTCAACACAAAGGTGATCATAATTGTTTACCAGGTTGGGAACCATGGTACAAAATTTTGAGTTTCTCAAATCGCTAAAGATGACAAATCTATTATGACCATTGTTAGCATCTTGATGCTCAGTCAACAATTCCATATCAAAATAATATCGAATCAAATATTCCTGAAGGAAACAGATTAGCAGAACGAAACCTATCTTCAATATCTTCAAAACGTACTTGACAATTTCGATACTCATGACGAATAATTGTTATGTGCTTAAACACATACTTTTTCTTGACCAAATTAAGACCAAAACGACCAAAAACTTACCAAAATACCAAAGATATTTGTGTTTTTGTGTTTGTTAATATGCAGATACGGATATCCCGAAAGAAGGACAAAAACAAAGAAAAATCCGGAAAACACGGGCACGAGATTTGGGAAAAATATTTATAGAGCCGAAGCCGGGAAAAATTCGTCAAAGAAATATTTTTGAAGAACGGCCCTTGGATCATTGAGAAATTACAAAATCAGTCCCTTGATTAATTTTGAAGAATTGGCAGATTTGGTCCCCACAATTTCCAAATATACAATATCAGTCCTTTTATTTAATCCTAAACTCTAAACCTATTACTATCATCCGGATTTAAACCCAACCCAAGTATAAAATCATAAACCCACAGCCCACATTATGTTACAAAACATAAGCCCACCAGCCCACTTCTATATTTAATAACCCAAACCGGATCAAACTAAACCCCAACCCGGATGCCATAACCCACTTTCCTTATTATAACCCGAAGTCAATACCCAATACCCGGTCAACCCCTAACACCTTTTCCCTCCAAAATATTACCCAGTTACTGTACATCGTCTTCCCAAGCTTTTACCCTGCTCCAACATTTATTACCCCGCCTAAAAAAATATCTACAAAGCTTCTGGAAGGACAGGGAATGACAGATGGCAAAAATCCCAGCACTCTCATGAATGGTATCTCCACTAATCACAATCAACGGCCATGATGAAGGGATTGGTGCCCAAGTTTGATCCAAGGGTCGTGAATAGATATCCTGAAGGTTCCCAGAAGAAACCCTAGCTCTTTGGGAGTCTATAAATAGCAGCCTTTCTTCCTCACATGAGAGTCTAGTTTTTACCTTTTTTTTTAGAGTCTAAATTAGGTTTAAATTTATGTCAAGTTTATGTTTTTAATAGTGTAATCTCAGTTCTAAAGTGTAAGAAATCATTGAACTCAGTCTTTTTAAAGTTTAATGAAAGTTAGTTTGAATTTGTCTTATACTTGATCATCTATTTCTGCTTTTAAGTTTGTTGTTATAAGCTTACCCTGGCTTATTTTCAGTTCATTAAGCTCTACTTAAGTTTTATTTAAGTTTTCGTCAAAACATTTTAGTCATTTTATTGTTCATTTTATAGAAAAAATCCAAAAATATTGACAAATATTCAAAAGTACAAAAATATTCAGAAAAGCCAGCTTCAATAAGCTGTTTTACTACTAGTTTAAGCTTAATTTAGCTTCATATAGCTTTGGTTAAGCTGATTAGGCATTGAATCAAAATTAGTCTCTCAAATTATCAAAAGTCAACAAAAGTCAACTGAGATGGTCAAATAAGCTGTGGTGGAGAATAAGCTAACTTGGAAGGCTTATTTGGGTATATTTAGCTTAATAGAATAAGCCTGGCTTAAATTGACACTTGGTTCATTCACTTCCAGCCTGCATTCACTTGTGAGTTCATTTATTAATTTAAATCAGTAGCTTATAATTAGTCAATTGCTTATTTTTAGCTTTTCAGTGCTTATTTTGAATACCAATATCATCATTGATCTTATTTGAGCTTGTCACTTAGTTAATAGGTAATAGATCTCAGCTTTGATTATTAAGCCATAAAAAGTAAAAAATAGTAGAATTAGCTTATTTTCTGTTAAGTGCTTATTCATAGTTAGAAATAGCTTAATAGTAGTTAATTAAGTCAGTAGGAAATAAAAGAGTTAGGATTTCAATTTTAATTGGTGGACTCTAGTTTTAAAATTGCAAATGCGTTATCTAAAAGGGTGTTTGGGCTAGGGTTTGTTTTAGGACATAAGCTGTCACTACTGTTCATCTGCAATTAAGAAGGTTTTGGTTAGGCTTAATTAAGGTTGGATAAGCAGAATTCTATAGGACTTAAGTAATTTTAATGTGTTTTGAGGATCTTGGTTTATAGGAGCAAAGTTAGAATCACAACTGCCTTATTAAGCTTTCAGATAAGCTGAGCTTATCTGAGCCAACTTTTGGCATTTCTGAGTCCATAATAGTTGTTAAAGAGAGATTCCAGGATTTGGTGTGGTTTGGTCAAGTTTCAAAAGAAATAAGGGGCAAATCACATTCCTGTTGCATCAGGAACACTTGTGCAGACTTGCACTAAGTGACTGCTGATCTCAGCCATTTATCAGCTTAATCTCTTGGAAATTTTGCATGAAATTGAATCTATAAGTAGTTTATAGTGCTGGTTTGAGTTTTCTGAGATTGAATTTTACTGTGTAGCTTATTTAATAGCTTATTATAAGTCTGCAAGTTAGCCTTTGGACTGTGCTCAGGCCTGCAATCATTGCAGTTCCCATTAGCATCTGTTCTTTGCCTCAATTAAGTGTCAATTGATTGTTAGATTTTGGGCATTCTTAATTTATAAGTAGCTTGTCATATCAGCTTTTAGACTCTGCCTTTGGATTCCCCCAAATAGTTCTTTTATAGCTTAAAAATAAGCTGCAAATTGGCTGTTTGACCTTTGGTTTTGCCCTAAAATTACAACTGCTATTCTGCTTAATTGGCTTATTCTGTGAGCTTATTTGGTCTTCATTGGTATTTTTAAGCTTGAATTAGTATTTTTCTCTGATTTTGAGCCTTTGATAATTTTTGGTGCTTTTTAGCTTATTTTTGAGCTTTTTCAAAACTGCTTTTTAGCCCAAACTGCTTATTAATTGCTTATTAAGGTTCAGATTAGTTCTAATTCCATTTTTCATAAATTCAGAATATCAATTTAGATTTTTCTGAAAAGTTTCACATTTTTCCAAATCAGTTTGCTATTTTTAATCATTTAATTTCTTTATTTTAGTTTTAAATTCATAAAAAATAAAATAAAAATAAAAATAAAAATAAATTCTTTTTCGAAAAATTTTCTTTTAATATTTAAAGTTTAGGAAAATTATTTTACATTTTTAGGACTTAAAATTAAGAAATTCACTTTTTAATTACGTTTTTAAAATTCGTCGCGTACGTTTTTAAATTCAATTTTCGTTTTTAGAACCGTGTGCTTAGATAACTTGCACCCTTAGCTTAATTAGTTGTTTACTTTTATTATTTCATTATTCGTAGTGTAAAACCCCTATATATCACTCTTTCAATATTCACTTCACGTTTCGCGATCCCGAAATCAAAATTCCATACAATCTTCAATCGGGAAAACGAACCTTGGGTTTTGCATATTTTCTTTGCAATTCTCCTTTGGATATAAATTATTTGAAACCAATTTTTGGCGCCGCTGCCGGGGAAGGTTGACGTGAATTCGTGATTTCGTTTTTCGATTCGTGTTTTGAAGACCATTCTCCCGGGAAGTTATCGTTTTATTTGTAATTATTTTCAAAAATCTAAAATCCAAAAAAAAATAAAAAAAACCACTAACACTTTTTCTAAAGTGTTAAAAATACCAAAAAAAATCATAAAACAACAAAACAATCGTGAAATCATTTGATTTCGGATTATCTTTTGATTACAACCTATAAAAGTGGTTTAAGGATGGTTTTGACATTAAATTGCAAACCGAAAGAGGCGGGTTTTTAATCAGCTTTCGAGCGGACCTTTGCTTCTCCGCCACTCTGCGAGTAGTCTTAAGAGAAACGATATCGGTTGAGGGATCGGTAACAAAAATATTGTGATTAATTTTTCCTTTAATATAAAAAATCCAAAAAAGATTTTCTCTTCCAAATTATTTTTCTTTTTAATTTTTATTTTTGGTGTATGCACACCCGTTCCCAATCACACGTAATTGATAAATCTTCTCCCATACCGACTCGTCGTTCTCGTCGACGCAAAAGAGTTAACGTACCCGAGTTACGTCCTCAAGTTGATACTCCCATTACCGAAATGGCCGAGGATCAACGTACCATGCAAGAGTTACTCCAATGTCCCACCGTGGGATACGGAGATGCTATTGTTATACCCCCGATTCAAAACACAAACTTTAAACTCGAAACCGGTTTAATACAACTTGTCACGGGAAATCAATTTCACGGTTTTGAGAGGGAGGATCCCCACGCACACATCCGATGGTTTAACCAGTTGACATCCATACACCATCATAAGGATGTCCCTCATGACTCTATCAATTCGTGAATTATTCGTGAATTATTTCTTTCCTCCGTCTAAAATGACCAATGCTAGGAATGAAATCACAAATTTCCAACAACGATTTGATGAGAATTTCGGTGAGGCATGGGAACGATTCAAGGATCTCCTACGGAAATGCCCACATCACGGTTTCTCGGAATTACATCAAATCGATACGTTCTACAATGCCTTAACTCAATCAGATCAGGATTCACTCAACGCAGCCGCCGGTGGCAATATCTTGAGTCGAATGCCGAGAGAAATTTTGACGATTATCGAGAACAAATCCAAGGTTCCCACTTCTCGAAACAAACCGGTTGTTTCGAAAGTGACTACCAATACGTCTAGCACGGATGCTAAAATTGATAAACTCACGGATGCTATCCAAACTCTCGTTCTTGCTAAACAAAAGAAACAATCTTCTCAACCCGCTCAAGTCAAAGCGGTGCAAGAGAATTGCGTTATATGTGGTGGTCCCCATCCTTATTTTGATTGTCAAGCTACCGATAGCCAAGTTTGCAATGCTACCGTAGCAGCTGCAAACTACAATCAAAATCAAGGATTTCGTCCTCAAGGTGAAGTTAACTACCGAGCTAACACCCAAATGGGGCCACCCGGTTTTACACCGGGTTCAAAACAACCAAAACCATTTTCATCAAACAAACCAAGGTTACAATCAAAATCAAAGCTTCAACCAAAATCGTGGAAACAATTATCAAGCTTAACCGCAACAAATCTATCAACCTCCTCCTCCCAAAGTTGCACCTTCTCCCGACTTTGCGAGTTATATGAAAGCAACCGATGCTAGCATACGAACTATGCAAGGTCAAATCAACAATATGAGAGCTGACTTTCGGAAGGAGATTGATACGACGATATCTCGACAAACAAACGAGCTTAAGCAAATGATGAGTGGATTTTTACAAATGAATCAACCCTCAACCTCGGGTTCATCTTCTCTACCAAGCAACACGATTGCTAACCCGAGGGGTGATTTGAAAGCAATCACCACCAGGAGTGGTGTTTCATATGATGGACCCACGGCTCAGACTACCGCTTCTTCTCTTCCTCCCAAGGTAGTCGTCCGTGAGACCGAGGTGACAAAGGACACGGAACTTCCTACTAACAACGGAAGGACCGAAGACGTCCAACCTCCGGTTGTCCAACCGTCAAAACCTAAGGTTGTGCTTGAGCCCGAAGAAGCTCCCATAAAAGCAAAACTTCCTTATCCTTCGAGATTGAATGATCAAAAGCTCCGCGAAAAAGCTTCAAATCAAATGGAAAAATTCTATCAAATCCTCCAAGAATTGCATTTTGATATAAGCTTCGCGGACGCTTTGCTTCTGATGCCTAAGTTTGCTTCCACAATCAAAGGATTATTGAGCAATAAGGAAAAACTCTTTGAACTAGCAAAAACACCTCTTAATGAGAATTGCTCAGCGGTTCTCCTCAAAAAGCTTCCGGAAAAGCTTGGAGATCCCGGAAAATTCCTCATTCCATGTGAATTTCTGGGGATGGTTGAATGCTATGCCTTGGCCGATCTCGGTGCAAGCATCAACCTAATGCCGTTGTCCGTTTGGAAAAAACTTTCTCTGCCCGAACTCACCCCCACTTGCATGACCCTCGAGCTTGCGGACCGTTCTATAACCCATCCTGAAGGTGTAGCCGAGGATGTCTTTGTCAAGGTTGGGAAATTCCATTTTCCCGCCGATTTTGTGGTGGTTGATTTTGATGCTGACCCCCGGGTTCCTCTAATTCTCGGAAGATCATTTTTGAGGACCGGGCGGACTTTGATTGATGTGTATGGAGAAGAAATAACCTAAATAGTTTATAATGAGAAAGTAACGTTTAACATAAATCAAAACTCTAAACCGCTAACCACCAAAAGCAATGTTGCTATGGTTAATCAAAAATCTGATCCCGAAATTACTTCCAAAAGAAGTGATTCGATTCTTTCAAGATTTGCGGTTAAGAGTATGTCAGAAAAACGTGCTGAGCTCAAAGCTATGAAAATTACTCCCGGTTCAAGCAAATGGTTTGCGAGTTGTTCCGCGGATATAAAGAGTATTTTTGATTATGATGAACCAGATTCGGAGATCACAATGGAAGTGGGGGATATTGCTAGCTCTAAGAGCACACCACTTGTCCCACCTCCGGAATCGGTTTATCGTATTGAGATTGTTGATTCTATTTCCGACTCTTCCTACCCTTCTCTTCCGGTTGAGGGAAGTGTTTCCACTATGGAAGAGCTCGAGGTTTTCCTTAGTGATGAGCCAATTTCTCTAGAAATTGATGACACCGACTCTGATCCGGAGGGAGACATTCGTTTAATTGAAGAATTTCTATACAATGAGCCGTCATCTTCACTCCCTCCGAAGGAAATTAAAGAAGAACAGCCGCCTAAATCCGTTCAAGTTTGTGATTCTAAATCAGAAGAACAAATGGCAGTACCACTTCTAGTATTGATTTTCTTCTTGAGGAGTTCACCGATGAACTCGCTCACATTGATCCAATCCCACCGAGGGATGAGGACGATGACTTTGATTTTGAATCTGATCTTAAAGAATTGGAATTATTGCTGAACCGTGATCCGTCTAAATGTGATTCTTATCTCGAGGAGTTCACCGATGAACTCGCTCACGACGATCCAATTCCATCAGAAAATGAGGATGATCTTTTTGACTTTCATGCTGATCTTAAAGAAGTTGAATATCTTTTGTACCATGATCCGTCACTTGATCCACAAAGTGATGACGATCTCTTCGATTTTAGGGCCGATCAAACCGAATGGAAAAATCTTTTATATGGCAAACCTACTGATGATAAACCCGTTGATGAAAAAGACCCTAAAATGAAAACCATAATTAAGGATGCTACAATTGTTTCAAATGAATTATCTCCTCCTTCTCCCGAGGATGATTTCCTTTTCTCCATTGAGTCCTCCATCGAGTACCCTGCTGAGTTTTCTTGTGAAGACAAAGTGTTTAATCCAGGCATACTCGATGATGGTGAAATTCATCCTTTGATGAAATTGACTCTTGATAAGAATTTAAAGTTTCCTGCCTCATCTAAGGAACTTTTAATTCTTGAGAAAAGTGATTCCCCTCTACTTCTTTCTGATCAAAAACTCCCATTCTACATGGAGTTATCTTTGATTGAAACTTTACTGTCACTTCCAACCGGAAATGAAGACAAAGTTTTTGACCCCGGCATCACCGCTTTCATCTTCTGAAGCCGTGGGTATCTCATCGGAGTGGAACTTTCATATGCTTCAATGTTTATCCAAACATCTTGAATGAAAGTCCGATTGAGATTATCTCTTCTGTGGAAACCTAGAAGGGGGGTTGAATAGTTTTTACCGTTTTTCAAGTTTTATTTGCTTTGTTACTATATGTTAATTCAAAGGAAACAATCACAAATAAATAATCACAAAATATAAACAAAAGATAAAGAGAGGAAAGATCAAACCACACAACACTGTTGTTTATAGTGGTTCGGCTACAAGGACTCTCTTCCTTGCCCTACTTCACTCCCCGAGCTTCCAACTTGAGAGTTTATCTTTCACTAAAAAACAAACTCCTTTACTAGGCGAAGAAAACCTTTACACGTCGCTTACTTCCTTTTCCGGTACTAAGCTAAAAACCGGGTTCTTTCACAAGGTAGAACCAACCTGACGTCGCCTATTTACTTTACCGACACTAAGCTAGATGTCGAGTTCTTTACAAGGGTACAACCACTCCCTACACTCTTTGTGCTTTAAGGACTAAAGCACTAACCACACTCACTGATTACAAATGATAGATATGATGTGTGAAACAAACTACAATATCACACAGTAATGCAACTAAAGGATTACGGTTCTGTAGATCCTTGAAAGCTTGATCTCTCTTCTACAAAATGAAAGATCAAAGTGAAATGCAACTATGAATGATGTTAGTAAGATATGTACTGAATGAATATGTGTGTTAAGCTATATGAGTGATGAGAAAGCCAAATGATCAGCTTGCTATTTATAGGCAAGCTGATCTTCAGCTGACGGATCCCACGGATCCCATAATAGGGATCCGTCATTCAGTGGACTTGGATCCGTGGGAGATGACAGCTAAGGATTTGGTGTATCTTTCCAAATCTTCCATATCTTACCAAATCATCCAAGATCCTCAAATGTCAACTATGTAACTTGCAAATCTAAACATGATATATCAAAGATTTTGTATGTGATGTATGCAATGATGTCATGGAATGATTTTAGAATTAAAGTTTCCTTTTAAGGAAACAAGTTAGTAAATAAGCAAACTTGTAATTCTTGGTTATTATGTGAAGTGTAAAATGTGTACTCAAGAGACTTAAACTAGTATTTATTATTTGCTAAAAGATATTCCTTTTATTTGTCATTAACAAAACTAAGAAAAGATCAAAGAATATAAATAACGTTTTTGAGACGATATTTGTATTAACAATCTCCCCCTTTTTGTTGATGACAAAACATAAGGTATATTTTTGAGCAAGAAAATAAATATAGTATAAGTTCTTAAAAATATATATTAATTTTGTTTATTAAAGAAAAGTTTTGTAAAAATGTATGTACTGTGATGAATCACAGTTAATGCAAACTTAGTCCTTTCTCCCCCTTTTGTCGAAACAAAAGAGTAGCGTAGCGGAATGCGATTTTGAGAACTTTAAAGCTCCCCCTTGTTTTATACTCCCCCTAGATGGAGTAATCAAGGAAATGATGCATGAATCTACAAAACAAACGGTTATTATATGAAATGCTTATGAAATGCTCCCCCTCGATGTATACTCCTCACTTCTCGAGTACCAACGTATAGTTTGAAGGGTATGATATGCTGCAAATGAAGTGTTAGTAATGAATGACTTCAATGAAGAAGTAGAATGCTTGTGAAGTATTCTTCCAAACAATCCTTTCAATATGTTTTGACTTTTAAAAGTCAAAGTAAGTGTCTGATCATTATTTGTACCTAAAGCAATCATAATCAAGGTATAATATAGGCTATATAAGAATGTTAGTTCACAATGATAATGATAATATGCAATATGTTGATCACTCATAAGCATAAAACATCACATTCATAGATATTGAAAATTTTGTGACAAAAGTCACAATGATGAAATGATGTTACAAGTACAATAAAAAGACATCCTAGAAAGAAATAAAAAGTCCTAAAGCAACAATTTAAAAGGTCCTAACAACTAGTCTAGAAAGCTCCTGAGGAGGATGAGAGATGGCGTTTAAACGTTCAAGAAGATGGTTCAAGATGAACCTCATCTCATTTTGAAGCTCATGGACCAAGATGTTGGTCCTTTGGGCCAAGTGAGCCGTTCTCTCACAATGTGCGCAATCATGACTTGAGAAGCCGGGAGGAAGACTAGGCTCCAAGTTTTGTGGTGGTGGTGGTGGTGATGGTGGTTGGTTGGTTGTTGTTGTTTGATGGTTGTTGTGGTGTTTGGAGGGAGTTCATAAGGATGTTTTGAATGTCCATTGCTTCATGAAGGCGATGGTTAACCATACCCGAGAGAGTATAGAGTTGTGTTAACTCCTCACTTATCTCCTCTTGTGTTTGAGGAATGTTGCTCCACATCGCCTCATCAATGGCGATGAGTGTTGAAGTTGGTGATAGTGGTGGTATTTGTGGATGAGGTTGTGGTGCTTCACGGTATAGAGGACCATGAATCTCCGGATGGAGAGGATGAAATAGCATAGGTTCTAAGTTTTCAAGACTTATTGGTGGAGGATTGGTTGATGTAGGTGGAAGATCTTCTAACTCTTCAAGATATGGTTGTGGAGATGTTGTTGGTGTCCTAAATAGTTCCATGGGTTGGAGTTTTGGTGAGGATGGTGATGAGGCAGACTTCTCAGACTGTGATGGAGCGGGAGTGGGTGGTGGTGTGGTTGCTACAGGAGTAATGGTAGGAGGTGGTGTTTTTATGACTACATGTGAAGGAGTTGGAGTGGTTAAAGTAAGGAAGTTTTCACTAGCAATGGGTGAGGAGATGTTTAGTGGTGATGATTCTTCAGAGGATGAATTGTGGATGTTGATGAAACAACAAGGTTTCACACTCATACGGGCTGTTCGTTTTAGTGGCTTGGATGTGGAGGAGTTGTTTGATTTTGTCATTGAGACTTTTTGGTGAAGTATGATAGCTAAAATGTACAGGAGAAGAAATGGTTGTGATGTGAATTGAAGATCCTAAAGTGCTAATTTATTGACAGAAGGTTTGTGAGTCTGTGTGTCTGGATTTGATGTAAATCCAATAGAGAATGTTGGTTTCTAATGATTTGGAACAAAAATTTGTGCAGGTCATATCAAGGAAGTCAATCCATTGAGCTTTGGTTGAGTAATGTGTTGTGGATTTGTAGTAAATACAAGGGGATAGTGGAAAATCTTATGATTTGATATTTTCACGGATTTGACGGATCCCTAAAAAGGGTTCCTTCTTTGTATCAGTTTGGTAACTAACACCTAAAATTCAAAAATTTAAATTTTGGTGGGAAATTTTGTTCCTAAGTTTCTAAGAATTCCTAAATGATTCTAAGATGAATTATTATCAGTGAATGAATCCTAAATGATACTAAACACTAAGATTTAAGAATTGTGATTAGTCGAAAAAGTTTAAGAATTATGCTGGGGAACCTACGGATCCAAGTTGTTTCACATGCGGCTCCAAAGTTCGGGATCCGCCGAATCCGCAGGTAGGCGGATGGCGGAACCAACGATAAGCCTTGGCGGAGCCAAAGTTTGGGATCCGCCGGATCCGTGTGCTAAATTTCTAAACTAAGCAGAAGACTTGTCATATTTTGCGCTTTTCGACGAAAACCCGAAAATTCACTTAGACCTTACTTAACATCTAATATGTATAGCAAAACAACTAAATATGACAATATTAACACACGATTGAACATAGTTTAATCCGTTCTTAGAAACTTACCGTTTTAGGTGTTATGCCAAACATAGGCTATAACCCGGAAAATTGATAACCATGAAGGTTATCTACCTGCAAATGTTAGTTATTACACATACATAACAAGTATTATCAGATAGAGTCGAGACACATAGAGTTTAACATCACATAGGCTAACAGTGTTTAAATCCAAACACTCCTTCAACTAAGCTTCTTCTTCAACTTCTTCATTCCTTTGTGCAATTTCATCATCCAACGACCAAGATTCTTTACCATTCCTTTAATGTTTCGATACTCAGCGGATTCATTTGGAATTGGAGGAAGATGGCTCAAGTATTCGGGTAGAGGAATTCTAGAATTTGGCAAACCATCATCTTCACTCATTGAAGATGATGAGGATGAAGTTGGTGCACGAGGACGTTTACCTTTATCAGCACTAACCCTAAAGTCACTCAAGGGAACGAAGGTATGTTCAATTTCATTGTATTCCGGAACAAAACCTAACGGGTTTGGACGGGCGGGTGCAAAGGCTCTATAGAGTCGAGTTAAGAGCATTCCATAGGGCATTGCAATCTTCCCTTGAACCGGAATGTCACACATTCTTTTGGCAACATAATAAGCAAGATTGAAGGGTTGACGAGTAGAGATGTTGTACATCATATGACACAAACAAGCATTGATGTGATCACGGTTTCCTATGGTGCACATCACATTAGCCCTTAAGACGTCTTCCATTTTCTTGAATTCGGGTTTGAGTTCATTTAGCTCCATTGCAAATGGATCTCTAGCAACTTCACGGCCACGATACATCCTTGTGGGGTTCATCTATATCCAAAAGAGTATCAAATCGTATGGCGGCTAATTGTTCCCTAAGTTGTGTTCCTTCATGGAACGAGGAATCTACGACTCTACCCTCATGGACATACTTTTTCTCTAAAGCTTTGAAAATTTCGATTTGGGCATTGGTTAGACCTTTGGTTTTGTGGACTTCGGGTAAGTAGTTAACGGTTCTTTTGTGATCGTAGTTGGTTGCGGGAGGCATGATTTTCCTAAGTACAAAAATTACATAGTTTTAGTTGAAATGATCAAATAAAGTGTAAAATATCTAGTGTGTACCTACATGGGGACAATGTGGAGGTGCGGTTATCTCGACCCTTTTTGATGCATGAAAATTTAGTTTATGCAAGTTTTGTGTAAAAACAAGAGATAACCCAAACGCTCCTATTTCAATGTAGCTATGGTTGAATGTACCCGAAAATACATATTAATTATGTATTCCCTTTAGCATTCAAGAGACATTATGCAAGTGATGGCTAAAAGATAAAGTTTTTGCATTTGTATGAACAATGTTCAAAGGAAATCATTTTACCTAGTCGTTAGAAGGTTTTAGTAAGAAAATTTTCAAGGGGTTTTTGTTAAATTATGACAATGTGCTATGAGATGTAATTCCTAACTAAGAAAAACATGTTTTTAAGTGTAATGCAGTAAACATGCTTCATGATGTATCAAAAATTATGCATATACCCCAAGTTTTGGTTTTGTGCATGAAATAGAAATCCTAGACGCAGATCAGGAGTATAAATATGATAAAAATACTTACAGTGGTGTAAGAAGCACAAATTTGTGGAAGAAAATGGTCTAAATTGTGATGGAGATTTAGTGTGTGTCGAATACAGTAAGATGATATGTTTTGGAGAGAGGAATGAATAGTACTTTTTCTTGTTTATTTAATAATAAACGTGACTGTGCATGTGACGGATCCGGCGGATCCATAACAAAGGATCCGTCCTTGTTATCGATTGGATCCGCGGAACAGAACACAATTTTTGGTTTAGTGTCGAGTGTGGTTAAACTAATATTTACACTAATGTTTTTCCTAATCACTAGGTTCCATTAATCCTAATCCAAGTCTAAGATAGTTGAAAGGTTCTCGTTTAAGTGGTTTTGTGAGAATATCGGCAATGTTGTCCTCTGAGGAAACTTTCTCAATTGAGATGATTCCCTTATGTACATTGTCGCGAAGGAAGTGATGGCGTATTTCAATATGTTTGGTTCTAGCATGTTGGACTGGATTTTTGCTTAGATCGATAGCACCTTTGTTGTCGCAAAGAATGGGAATGTTGTTGAGTTCAATTCCATAGTCGACGAGAGCTTGTTTCATCCATAGTGCTTGTTCACACGCCTTTCCTGCAGACACATACTCTGCCTCTGTTGTTGAGATTGCGAGGGCAGTTTGTTTCTTAGCGAACCATGATGTGAGACAATATCCTACAAAAGTACAAATACCGCTAGTACTTTTCCTATCAACATAGTCACCGGCATGATCTGAGTCGGTATACACTGTTAGGATCTCTGGGAAATAAGAGTTTCATTGTTGCTGCCGATAGTGTTAAGCTGGTTCCTGCCGATAGCTTTGGTTCCTGCTGAAAGCTCATTGCTGCCGACAGTGTTATCTTGTTTCTGCCGATAGTGTTGTTGCTGCGGATAGTATTATTTGTTATCCGTATATTTAGAATGTTTGTTAAGATTTATTTTTAGAAGAGATTGTTGTTTATCTCTTCACACGTTTACTTGTAGAACGGGTTAGGGTTAGGTCATCTTGTTAGTATAAAAGATAAACCCGTCTATGAGATTATGCACACCTTTGACACCTTTAACGTTTTCAATATTCAAGATCACAATTCCTAGTTCATAGTTTGATCCATAGAGGATCATTGTCGTTTAGAGTTTTCTTCTTTATAATACTTGCTGTTTAGGTTCCGCATAAACGCTTGTATTGCATACAGAGGTTCTTGTTTATACCAAGCTCAATCAAGCTCGAAGTACTCGATCCTACAAGTGGTATCAGAGCCTGGTAAGGATCTCTGATAAAGAAGGAAAAGTTCGATTTCAAATTTCACAACCCTCTTTCAATGGAAGACGAAATCCCTCAAAACAATGTCATTAACCCTGAAGAACAACAACCCAAACCTAAAACCTCACAAGTCTAAACACAAATCCTCACCACCATGTCCACCAACAATGCTAAATTTCCATATCTGAAGAAAGATGAGTATGAAGTCTGGGCTATGAGAATGGAATATTGGATCACAAACACTGATTACAATCTGTGGAATGTGATTCTTAAGGGAAATAGTAAGAAGAATACTGGAAGGGATAATGATGGCAATATCTATATAGAGCCACCTGTTACTGCAGAAGAACACCTTGCTGTTCAAAGGGAAACCAAGGCAAGAACCCTTCTACTTCAAGCTATTCCAGAAGATCATATGAGTGATTTTCATCACTTGGATGATGCTAGAAAGATCTGGCATGCTGTAAAAGCCAGATTTGGAGGGAATGATGAATCCAGAAAGATGAGAAGGTCTATGCTCAAGCAAGAATTTCAGGAATTCAAGATCTCTGAGGCTGAGGGGATTCACAAAGGGTATGACAGATTCCACAAGATCCTGAGTCAACTCAACCAGTTGAAAGCTAGGCCGGACGATGAAGACTGCAACACCAAGTTTCTGAGGGCTTTACCACCATCTTGGTCGCAGGTTTCCATAACCCTCAAGGCCAAAGGAGGATTGGATTTTATGAGCTTTGATGATCTGTACAACAAGTTGAAAACCCTTGAACTTGATATCAAAGGGTATTCCACCTATACACCCCATACTCCAACCCATACTGCTTTTGTTAGTAACTCTGGTGCTAACAAAACATCATATGGAAACAGTCCAACACCATCAACATCATCAAACTCCTACTCACCTGTCACACCAAAAGCTCAAACCAGTTCTGAGAATCTTGTAGTGGATGTGCTTCATTCATTTGTTGCTGAAAGTACACCACAACAGAAGATTGTGTATGATGATTTCAATCAGGTTGATGAATTGGATATGGAAGAGATGGACTTAAGATGGCAGGTGGCTATGATATCGTTGAAGTTGGATAGGTTTGAAAAGAAGGCAGGAAGAAGGGTCAATTTTAATGGACAGGAGCCTGCCAGGTTTGATAGAAGGAAGGTGAGGTGTTATAAATGTTCTCAAACAGGACATTTTGCTAGGGAATGTACAGACAAGAAGGTGGATGATAAAGCACGGTATTCTGCTTTCAGAATTCAAGAGTTGGAGTCAGAAGACCCCAAGGCTTTGGTATCTGTGGATTCGATGGTGGACTGGGAGCAACATGAGAAGTTTCTTGCAAGTGGAGCAGATAAGGTCTATGGGATGGTAGCTGAATATGGTGAAAAGAAACAAGTGGCTGGTCAGTTTGGAATGATGGGTCATCCATCTCAGGTACATAACTGCCCGTTTGGTTGTGATTCTAAATATGATAAATTGAAACAGGAATTTGATGATAAAGAAAGTGAAAATAAGGATAACTTTATTCAACTTAAGGCTCATAAAAAGGCTGTTAAAACTTTAGAACAACAAAAGGTCTGGTATCAACAACAACAGTCTGCTTATGAAGTAAAAATAAAGGTATTGGAAAGAAATTTAAAAAATGCTATTAATGAGTTTAAACATACTGAACGGGAAAAAGCTAAGGTAGTATTAGATAATCAGGATTTAAAGTCTAAACTAGATGATACCCTGGCTAGATTTGATAAGTGGAAAGAGTCATCCACAAACCTTCACAGGCTTATTGATAGTTCTATGTCATCAAAAACTAAAAGAGGTTTAGGGTTCGGTGACCTGGTAGGGCCAAATCAATATTATGACCCTAATGAATATAGTGTTTTTAACCCAGAACCTGTAGATTATAGAAAGCCTGTAAAGTTTGTGAATGAGGGAGGGATGAATGATGTTCCTCCACCTATAACTGGAACATTTAAGCCTGCTAATCCTTTTGATGACTTTGATGATTCACAAATGATGTATGGCAAACAGGCAAAGGACTTGCCTAATCTTGATTGTGACTCTAATGAATTTGTCTCTTGTTCTTACAGTGACAAATCTTCAGAAATCAAGACAGATGACTATGCCACATGTGGATCAAGTGACAAGTCAGCATCAATAAAGTTAGAAGATCTCTCCTCAGAAGTAGCTAATGATGAATCTCACTCGAAGATAGCTGCATTTGAAGATATTTCTTTTGATAGTGTTAAAAACAATAATGTTTCTGGTTGTGGTTCTTTTTCAAACAATTCTAGTTGTGGTTCTGTTTCAAACAATTATGATTGTGGTTTTCATTGTGTTAAGGATAATTTTGTTTCATGTGTTGGTTTGAATAATTCTGTGTGCAATGAGAAAGTTATTATTAAGAAAAAGGCCCCTAGAAAGAAATCTTGCTTTGTGTGTCGTAGTTATGATCATCTCATTAAAGAGCTTGCAAGATTCCAATGTGATAGAGCTTGCAACTCTCAGGCTTGAGGACTGCGACTTAGCAGCAACAATTTTAAGTAACCAGCAGCAACATCCATAACTTGCAAGATTCCAGCTTCTATAGCATCCAGCAACAACTTCAATAGTTCAGCAGGAACAAGAAATCTTCTTCAAAACATGTATACTGGTCACCATTACTTTCACTTGAACTTGCCTGCTACTATGACAATATGTACATCAAATCACTTTAAGTTTCATACTATTCTCATCACATCCAGGTGTGTTAACTCCTGTGAGAGGTGAATCATTGAAAATTAATGGATTTGATGTCTCTTTACCAATAGCCATACTACTGGAGTAGCCAATGTTTAGGTGTGATAGACCATGGTACATTGATAACCATCTGATTTATTAGCAAATCAACAACTATAAACGGATTTGACTTGTCTTTACCTGTAGCCGTTTGCTCAGGACTAGTCAATTATTTGGTTTCAACTGAACCTTGGTGAATTGAATACCAAATATGGATACCAAGTGTCTTTACCACAAACCATACTTTTGTGGACTAGCCAATCCTTTGGATCCCATAAGGGTTACATCCATGGTGAATTGAGAACCATTTTCAACTCTCAGGAATAAACCATGGGTGAGTTGAAGTACCCTATAGCTTTGAGCAAGCTATTACAGCTATCAACGGATTTGATTATCACACCAGAGCCGTACCCTCATGGTGAGTCAACTCTTTCTTGTCTGCAAGACATGGTGAGTTGAGTACCATTTATTGTGTAGGTGTAAACACCAACACTGTACCTGCAAGGTGTTGCTCAAAACCACTTATTAGCACACAAAATATACAATTTTTTTTTTTTTTTTTTTTTTTTTTTTTTTTTTTTTTTTTTGATCTAAGAAACACACCAAAATAAAAGAAAATAAGAAAAGAAACAAAAGAAAGAAAGAAAAATAGAAAATATACAACAACAACAAGAACAATCCTCCCCTTGAGCTTTATCCTCCCCTTAATCTGCATTCCTCCCCTTAAGCTCAGCAACTAAGGATTTACCATCCCAATATGGACCACCAAATGTTTAAACCTTGGTCCATCAAAAGCCTTGGTCAGCAGATCAGCAACATTATCATCTGTGTGAATCTTAACCACCTGAATAAGATGCTTCTCATAAGCATCTCTTATGAAATGATGTCGAATCTCAATATGCTTTGTCCTCTGATGATAAACAGGATTCTTAACAATACACATAGTACTTTGATTATCAATAAAAATCTTAGTATTCATGTAGTTGAACCCATAATCCAACAACTGATTTTGCATCCAAAGTACCTGGCCACAGCAACTAGCAGCTAGCAACATACTCTGCCTCAGTAGAAGATGTAGCCACTATAGTCTGCTTTTTGCATTGCCAAGAAACCAACCTCCTACCCAGAAACTGACAACCTCCTGTTGTAGATTTCCTATCAAAGTTAGCCCCAGCATAATCACTGTCACTATATGCCTCCAACACAAAAGGAGAATCTTTAGGATACCAAAGTCCCATCTTTGGCTGTCCTCTTAAATACTTGAAGATTCTCTTAACTGCATTTAGGTGAGAAGTCAATGGTGTAACCTGATGTCTAGCACATGCACCAACAGCAAACATGATATCAGGTCTTGAAGCTGTCAAATACATGAGTGATCCAATCATGGACCTATAAAGATGAACATTAACTGCAGCATCAGGTTCATATATTGGACTTAGGCTTTGGACGTTCAAAAGGAGTTGTAGCAACCTTCACATTTTCCATATCAAATTTCTTAAGCATGTCATAAACATACTTCTCCTGGCAAATAAAGATTCCATCTGGTTTCTGCGTAACCTGAAGACCCAAAAAGAAAGTCATTTCACCCATAGCACTCATCTCAAATTCACTCTTCATCAATTCTTCAAACTCCCTGCACCAGGCTTCATTAGTGGAACCAAAGATGATATCATCTACATAAACTTGTACCAGGATGATATCTTTGAAATTCTTTCTGATAAAAAGAGTTTTATCAATAGTCCCTCTTCTGTAACCATGTTTAAGCAAAAAGGCTGATAACCGTGCATACCAAGCCCTTGGTGCTTGATGAAGACCATAGAGTGCTTTAACCACTTTATAAACCAAATTAGGATTCTGAGGATCCACAAATCCCTGTGGTTGAGTAACATAAACCTCTTCCTCAATCCTGCCATACAGAAATGCACTCTTCACATCCATCTGATATACTACAAACCCCATAAAGGAAGCAAAAGCTAAAAACAATCGGATAGCTTCAACTCTTGCCACTGGTGCAAACACCTCATCATAATCAATCCCTTCTTCTTGTCTATGACCTTGAGCTACCAATCTAGCCTTATTTCGAACCACAATACCCCTAGCATCCCTTTTATTCTTTAGAATCCATTTAGTCCCAATAGCATGCTTTCCTGCAGGTAAAGGCACCAACATCCATACTTTCTGATTCTGGAACTGCTGCATCTCCTCTTGCATAGCCTCAACCCAATCATCATTAGCAAGAGCCTGAGCTATGCTAGTTGGTTCAACTTGAGATAAGAAACAAGCATACAGACAATGTAAGTAATCAGTATGATTGTTTCTCAACTGATCCTGTATATAACTGAGAAAAGCAGATTCTCCAAACTTGGGTTGATGTAGCTTGCTTCTTGTCTGCACAGGGGAATTTATATCTCCAAGAATCAAAGACTGAGGATGAACTGTATTGATCCTCTTGGTAGCAATTGGATTAACTTCAATGGAGGATGCCTGATTAGTTATGGAGGGGTTGAAGTCATCATCATATGAAGAAGAAGTGAAAATTCCAGTTCTGGACTGATGATGAGGATCATTCAGCTTATCTTTTGAAGAGACTGAGTTTCCAAGATCAGAAGGAATTGGAAATCTTTCAGGGGAGTTAACAACACCCAGAGTGTCCACAGATGGAGAAGACACAGGAACATCAGCAGAAACCCTAGAAGGTTCGGCAGGAACAGATCCACTTTCAGCAGGAATGGGATCAGCAGGAACATGAATACCATCAGTTGAATTCAATTGTCTTCTAACTTCAGCTTCAGCCTTTCTCAGAATCTCCTCTGTCTCTTTAGAAAATCCAGAATCAAACATCTCAGCAGCTCTTTTGGCATTAAACTCTTGTCTTTGAAGCCTAGCAAGATCTTCTGCATAACTAGAATCACCTCCAGCCATATCAAAAGAATCCTTGAGCTTTGAACCTGAAATGTTGTTAGAGGGAAAAGAAGGAACAACTATAGGTCGTTCATCACTCTCTACATTAGAATCATCATCTGAGGTACCTTCATTGTTAGTTTGAGAAACATTTGTACCAGCAGATAGATTTGATTTGAATCTATTATAACCTAAGGTGTCAGATAGATAATCCAGATCAAAGTACCACTCTGGACCAGCACCCTGCAAATTAGGTTTATCTTCAAGATATCTTAAGTTGAGAGTCTCTTCTATTTTCTTAGAGGACAGATTATAAACCCTATAGGCCTTGCCATGAGCAGAATATCCAACAATAAACCCTTCATCAGCCTTCCCATCAAACTTGCCTAGGTAATCACTAGTGTTCAAAATAGTGACATGACATCCAAAAGGCTTAAGGTAACTAATGTTTGGAACCTTCCCAGACAAAAGTTCATAAGGTGTTTTATTATGAGGACTAGTAATAGATACCCTATTCAACACATAACAAGCAGTGCAAACTGCTTCAGTCCAAAACATAGTAGGCATCTTAGATTCAGCTAGCATAGTCCTAGCTGCTTCTATCAGGGTCCTATTTTTCCTTTCTGCAACCCCATTTTGTTGTGGAGTTCTAGCATTACTATAGTCCCTTTTTATCCCCTTAGTCCCACAGAGGTCAATAAGATTAGAGTTCTTAAACTCTGTGCCATTATCACACCTTATAGACTTAACCTTTTTACTTAGCTGATTTTCTATTAAGGCAATAAAATCCCTAAGAACTGGATAAGTTTCATCTTTAGTACCCAAAAAGAAAGTCCATGAAAACCTGCTAAAATCATCTGTAATCACCAGGCAGTAGTTCTTATGGTCCATACTTCTGATAGAAGTAGGACCAAAAAGATCCATATGAAGAAGCTGCAAAGGCTCAAAGATGTTGCTCACAGCAGTTATGGCCTTGTATGATGCTTTGTGCTGCTTTCCTTTGTTGCAGGCAACACAATCATGCTCATTAGAGAAGATCTTCATAGGAAGCCCTTTCACCAACCCATTCTTAGCCAACTTGTTAATGGTCTTGAAATTCACATGGGCCATTCTTCTGTGCCATTTCTTAGACTCATCCACAGAAGCTTTTGCAACCAAACAAGCAAGAGATCCCTCAGGCTGAACATCACTAAGATTGAAGCTATAAAGATTGTAAGTCCTAGGAACTTTAAGTTCAACCTGACTTTCATCAGGCAGCTTGAAGTCTTTGGACAACACAAAGCAATCATTCTCAGTGAAGAGAACACTGTTCTTCTTGTCACAGATTTGGGAGACAGAGAACAAATTGAAGTCTTGAAGTTCCTTCACATAAAGTACATCTTCAAAGTCCAACTTAGCAGTCTTGATAGTTCCCTTCCCAGAAATTATTCCATCACCTCCTCCAAATGTCACAGTACCTCCATTCAAAGGTACAAAGTCATGCAATCTATCCAAATTCCCTGTCATACTCCTGGAACACCCACTATCAACAATTCCAACATCTTTGCTTCTAAAAGGAAAATCCTGAGAGAAAGAATACATATACAACATTAGATACAAGAGAGACTCAAGCCATTGCTGACTTGAGCCTGCCTAGTGGATCAATAAGAATTAAACCCTGGAGATTGATGAGATCCACCATTGATCTTGGACCCCATTTTCATATGTTGGTCATTGATTTTCCAAGAACAACCTGCTGAGGACTTAACAGCAGTTTTCCATCTTGCCCCTCCCTTATTCATGGTGTCAAAACAAACAGGTCTCAAATTATTTTGAAAGTAAGAACTAGTAGGTCTTCTGATAGGTCTAGCCAAATTGCTTCTCCAACCAGCAGGATTGATCCTACTGGCAGGAACTAAATACACAGCAGCAACAGGCTTATCGGCAGGAATGTACTTATCAGCAGCAACAGGCTTATCGGCAGGAATGAACCTATCAGCAGCAACAGGCTTACCAGCAGGAACTGGCTTGCCAGTAGCAACTGAAGTTCTCCTTGCTGCTTGAGGAATATAGGGGGGAATATCATTCACATTTTTCCATACAAACCTATTTTGACATGCATTCAAACCTATCTGTTTCTCATAATAGTCACAATCTTTAATGAGATGATCATAACTACGACACACAAAGCAAGATTTCTTTCTAGGGCCTTTTTCTTAATAATAACTTTCTCATTGCACACAGAATTATTCAAACCAACACATGAAACAAAATTATCCTTAACACAATGAAAACCACAATCATAATTATTTGAAACAGAACCACAACTAGAATTGTTTGAAAAAGAACCACAACCAGAAACATTATTGTTTTTAACACTATCAAAAGAAATATCTTCAAATGCAGCTATCTTTGAGTGAGATTCATCATTAGCTACTTCTGAGGAGAGATCTTCTGACTTTATTGATGCTGACTTGTCACTTGATCCACATGTGGCATAGTCATCTGTCTTGATTTCTGAAGATTGTTAGGATCTCTGGGAAATAAGAGTTTCATTGTTGCTGCCGATAGTGTTAAGCTGGTTCCTGCTGAAAGCTCATTGCTGCCGACAGTGTTATCTTGTTTCTGCCGATAGTGTTGTTGCTGCGGATAGTATTATTTGTTATCCGTATATTTAGAATGTTTGTTAAGATTTATTTTTAGAAGAGATTGTTGTTTATCTCTTCACACGTTTACTTGTAGAACGGGTTAGGGTTAGGTCATCTTGTTAGTATAAAAGATAAACCCGTCTATGAGATTATGCACACCTTTGACACCTTTAACGTTTTCAATATTCAAGATCACAATTCCTAGTTCATAGTTTGATCCATAGAGGATCATTGTCGTTTAGAGTTTTCTTCTTTATAATACTTGCTGTTTAGGTTCCGCATAAACGCTTGTATTGCATACAGAGGTTCTTGTTTATACCAAGCTCAATCAAGCTCGAAGTACTCGATCCTACAAGTGGTATCAAAGCCAGGTTGACTCGGTTGCTGCCGAGTGTTAAGCTGCTGATAGTGTTAAGCTGGTTCCTGCCGATAGCTTTGGTTCCTGCTGAAAGCTCATTGCTGCCGACAGTGTTATCTTGTTTCTGCCGATAGTGTTGTTGCTGCGGATAGTATTATTTGTTATCCGTATATTTAGAATGTTTGTTAAGATTTATTTTTAGAAGAGATTGTTGTTTATCTCTTCACACGTTTACTTGTAGAACGGGTTAGGGTTAGGTCATCTTGTTAGTATAAAAGATAAACCCGTCTATGAGATTATGCACACCTTTGACACCTTTAACGTTTTCAATATTCAAGATCACAATTCCTAGTTCATAGTTTGATCCATAGAGGATCATTGTCGTTTAGAGTTTTCTTCTTTATAATACTTGCTGTTTAGGTTCCGCATAAACGCTTGTATTGCATACAGAGGTTCTTGTTTATACCAAGCTCAATCAAGCTCGAAGTACTCGATCCTACATACACTATGGTTTCTACACCCGTTCCTTTGGGATACCATAATCCTAAGTGTGTAGTACCTTTGATGTACCTAAATATCCGTTTAACGGCTTCAAGATGGGATGTTTTTGGATCTTCTTGAAAACGTGCACATAGACAAACACTAAACATAATGTCAGGCCTACTAGCCGTAAGTTAGAGTAAACTACCAATCATTCCTCTATATTTAGTGCAATCTACGGATTCATTTTCTTCATCCTTTGTGAGTTTGGTTTCGGAGGACATGGGTGTTCTCATGGGTTTTGAGTCTTCAAGACCAAACTTCTTAAGCATATCTTTGATATACTTTGATTGGTTGAAGAATATCCCATCTTCTAATTGTTTAATTTGGAGACCTAAGAAAAAGTTTAGTTCCCCCATCATACTCATTTCAAACTCGTCATGCATGATTTTTGAGAAATCGTCGCATAACTCTTGACAAGTTGAACCGAATATAATGTCATCCATATATATCTGGACTATGATAATATGTGATCCCTTTTTCTTGGTGAAGAGAGTATTATCTACTAGGCCCATGGTATACTTATGTTCAACTAGGAAGGTCTTAAGTCGATCATACCAAGCCTTTGGTGCTTGCTTAAGTCCATATAAAGCTTTCTTAAGTTTGAAAACATAATTTGGTTTTTCAAAGTCGGCAAAGCCGGGAGGTTGTGCAACATATACTTCTTCATTTATAAAACCATTTAAGAAAGCACTTTTGACATCCATTTGAAATAACTTAAAATCATGTGCACATGCATATGCAAGTAATATCCTAATAGACTCAAGTCTAGCTACGGGTGCAAAAGTTTCATCGTAATTTATACCTTCTTGTTGATTGTAGCCTTGAGCTACTAGCCTAGCTTTATTTCTAGATACAATACCATTTTCATCCATTTTATTTCTAAAGACCCATTTGGTGCCGATTATGGTTTGGTTTTTAGGTGGAGGAACTAATGTCCAAACATCATTTCTAATAAATTGATTTAGTTCTTCTTGCATAGCAATTACCCAAGATTCATCTTTTATTGCCTCGTTTATATTTTTAGGCTCAACTGTTGAAATAAAACAAAAATAATTGCTTTCATTTTGAGCTTTGGATCTTAATGTTCTTTCATTAAGTTTTCCTATGACGTTTTCTAATGGATGACTTTTAGTTTCTTTAATATTGACTATTTCTCCTTTTACGGGTTCATTGTCATTTTCAATATTTTCTATATCATTAGCCATTTGATTTTCAACTAAGTCATCATCTACCAAAGGTGATGTCTTAAAGGGAGGTGGACTTTCGTTGAATGTTACGTTCAACGATTCCTCGACTCTTGATGTTTCTTTGTTTAATACTATGTATGCTTTACTGTTTTGTGAGTACCCAAGAAATACACCTTCATACGACTTTGGGTCGAACTTGGTGAGATAATCCTTTGTGTTCAAAATGAAGCACTTACTTCCAAAAACTCTAAAATATCCTAATGTAGGCTTTTTGCCTCGATAAATTTCATAGGGAGTTTTATTTAAAAATTGTCTAATTAAAACTCTATTTAGGATATATGTAGAAGTATCTACAGCGTGACACCAAAACTTTTGAGGTATGTTTTGTTCATTTAACATAGTTCTACTCATTTCTTGAATTGTTCTATTTTTACGTTCTACTACACCATTAGATTGAGGTGTACGAGGAGCCGAGAAATTATGAGTTATTCCATTATTATCACAAAAATTTCCATATTGGATTTCATTATCAAATTCTCGACCATGGTCAGTTCTAATAGATACTATGTTACTTCCTATTTGATTTTGAATTTTCTTGCTTAGAATTTCAAATTTATCGAATGCCTCATTTTTAGTTTTCAAAAATTTAGTCCATGTATATCTAGAGTAATCATCTACTATGACTAAAGTGTAAAAATTTCCTCCATAACTTTGTATAGCCGACGGGCCAAACAAATCCATATGTAATAATTCTAGGCATCTAGATGTAGATACCATATTTTTAGCCTTATGGCTATTATGTACTTGTTTCCCAATTTTGCAAGCATCACAAAAGTGTTGGTCATATTTCAACTTGGGTAGGTTCCTAACGAGTTCTTTGGATGACAAAGATTGAATAAGCCTCATATTAGCATGACCTAAGCGTCGATGCCATAGAGTTGAGTTTTCGTCCAAGGAGGTAAGACATAACTTATCTTTAGGTGTTTTATCTAATTTCATAACATAGACATTATTCTTTAAAACACCTTTTCCTACGGTTATGCCATCTTTAAGTATTTTACTTCCATTTTCACTGAAAAGGACGTTATACTTTTTGCGGCATAATTGACTTATACTAAGTAAATTAAATCCTAAATTATCTACATGAGCAACATCATCAATAGATAGAGAGTCATGAGAGATTGTACCTTTTCCGATGATTTTACTTTTAAGCTTGCTACTGAATGTGACATTACCTCCGTCATACACTTGGTAGGTTGAGAAAAGATTTTTGTTTCCCGTCATGTGTCTTGAGCACCCACTATCTTTGATCCACTCATCAGGTTCAAGATCAACTTTCAAGCATACCTAAGTTCATAAAAGACTCAAGCATTTGGTCCCCAATATCTCATGGGTCCGTTTGGGTTAAACATGACATTATCATGGTTTATGTACTGAAATGGTGGACAATTGTTCCACGGCATATAATTAGGATCATGAAAGTTTCTAGGCATGTTTTGGTTCCAATTATTTTGATAAGTGTGTTGTGGATTAACTATACTCTTTGGAAAGGGGTGTTTGGGAAAACTCATTTGAGGTCTCTGTTGATTCGTTTTAACTCTATATTAATTTGTAGCTAGACCTCTTCCTAAAGATACTGCTGGTTTGTGTTTAATATTGATTATGTTACTGTTAGGTTTCTTAGTGACTTTAACAAACTCGGAACGGTCGACTTTGTGAACCTTCTGTTCAACTTCTGTACCCGCGGATCCTTTGGATACACCTGGCGGATCCAAATTTTTGGATCCGTCGGATCCGTGAGTGTCCAACTTGGTTGAATCAGTTTTATTTACAGTTTGTTCCTTATGATCACTTAAGGTTCCTAGTTTCATAAAGCCTAGTCCTGTTTTATCATGAGGTAGTTTTTCCATTTTCATTATTTCATCTGCACAACTTATGTTTTTATCAAACCTTTTAAACTTTGAATTTTGTTTGATTAAATCTTCCTGTGTGGTTCTTAAGGTTTCTAGTTCAAGTTTTAGTTCTTGACAAGACACACACGTTTCTTTACTATCTTTACCTTTTTCAATTCGTATTGCTTTTTCTTTAAGCCAAAATACTTCATTTTCTAAAAGTGTTGTCTTAGTTTTCAAAAATTTGTTTTTGTTTATGATTTTTAAATTAACATCACACAGTTTGTTATATTCTATTTCTAAGGTTTCATCATCTATAGAGGAGTATGAATCAGAATGTACCTCTTCTGTGTCATTAGCCATAAGGGCAATTTCGTTGTTCTTAGGCTCATCATCATCATCTCCTTCACTATCGCTCCAAGCTCCACTAACGAAGGATCTTTGAGACTTGGTCTTTGGAGGCTTTGGACATTCTCCTATTAAGTGACTGGAGTCACCACACCTATAGCATTTCCTATCAACCTTAACTTTCTTATCGTTACGATCTTTTCGAGAGGATTTCTTTTCATCACGAGGTGGTTTTACAAACTTTCCTCGTCTCCTGAAGAATTTCTTGAAATCCCTCACGGCCATTGCATACTCTTCATCATCACTGTTTGAACAAGATTCATCATCGTCACTTGACTCGGCTTTGGCTTTCAAGGCAATAGACTTAATCTTCTCCTTTTTGCCTTTGACAATTTCCGAGTCTTTTTCCATAATCATTTCGTGAACTTTTAGGTTTCCTATGAGCTCATCCAGTGTCATGCTTGAGAGATCCTTAGATTCTTCAATAGCTGTCACCTTTGCTCTCCATTTCGGATGGAGTGCTCTTAGAAATTTCCTGACAAAATTCTTACTAGAAAAAGATTCGTCAAGTGCTTTAAGTGATGTAATAATAGTATTGAACTTAGAAAACGCACTATCAATGGTCTCATCTTCAGAGATAACAAATTGTTCGTATTGTTGGACAAGAAGATCAATTTTGTTATCTTTTACTTGTGAGTTCCCTTGATGTGTGATAATAAGAGATTGCCAAATATCCTTAGCCGTTTTACACATAAAAACTCTTTCATATTCTTTCTTAGGTAAGGCATTATAAAGCATCATTTTGGCTTCATTATTTTTGGCAATTAGTTTCTTTTGCTCATCACTGTGACGAGTAAGAGAAGCTCCTTCATCCCGACCACCCGAAATATTATTACTAATAGGTTTGTAATCACCATTAACTATTATATACCATAGATCTATATCCTTTGACTTTACATAAGTCTCAAAGCGATTTTTCCAATAAATAAAACAATTTGGTTCAAATAGAGGTGGTCTCTGCATAGATTGCCCTTCTTTAAAGTTTTCAAAATCCATGGATCGTTTTAAGTTTTAAAATACAATATATTTTAAAGATCTTAAGTAACGTAGCTCTTGATGCCAATTGTGGAAAACTAGAAGGGGGGTTGAATAGTTTTTACCGTTTTTTAAGTTTTATTTGCTTTGTTACTATATGTTAATTCAAAGGAAACAATCACAAATAAATAATCACACAATATAAACAAAAGATAAAGAGAGGAAAGATCAAACCACACAACACTGTTGTTTATAGTGGTTCGGCTACAAGGACTCTCTTCCTTGCCCTACTCCACTCCCCGAGCTTCCAACTCGAGAGTTTATCTTTCACTAAGAAACAAACTCCTTTACTAGGCGGAGAAAACCTTTACACGTCGCTTACTTCCTTTTCCGGTACTAAGCTAAACACCGGGTTCTTTCACAAGGTAGAACCAACCTGACGTCGCCTATTTACTTTACCGACACTAAGCTAGATGTCGAGTTCTTTACAAGGGTACAACCACTCCCTACACTCTTTGTGCTTTAAGGACTAAAGCATTAACCACACTCACTGATTACAAATGATAGATATGATGTGTGAAACAAACTACAATATCACACAGTAATGCAACTAAAGGATTACGGTTCTGTAGATCCTTGAAAGCTTGATCTCTCTTCTACAAAATGAAAGATCAAAGTGAAATGCAACTATGAATGATGTTAGTAAGATATGTACTGAATGAATATGTGTGTTAAGCTATATGAGTGATGAGAAAGCCAAATGATCAGCTTGCTATTTATAGGCAAGCTGATCTTCAGCTGACGGATCCCACGGATCCCATAATAGGGATCCGTCATTCATTGGACTTGGATCCGTGGGAGATGACAGCTAAGGATTTGGTGTATCTTTCCAAATCTTCCATATCTTACCAAATCATCCAAGATCCTCAAATGTCAACTATGTAACTTGCAAATCTAAACAAGATATATCAAAGATATTGTATGTGATGTATGCAATGATGTTATGGAATGATTTTAGAATTAAAGTTTCCTTTTAAGGAAACAAGTTACTAAATAAGCAAACTTGTAATTCTTGGTTATTATGTGAAGTGTAAAATGTGTACTCAAGAGACTTAAACTAGTATTTATTATTTGCTAAAAGATATTCCTTTTATTTGTCATTAACAAAACTTAGAAAAGATCAAAGAATATAAATAACGTTTTTGAGACGATATTTGTATTAACATCTTCCACTTGCTCCCCCAAGGACAACTAAATTCGGGGTCGAGTCAAGCTACGTGACTCTGTTATCAAAAACAAAGCGCTTCGTGGGAGGCACCCCATGCTTATCCATCTATCTTCTTTCTTTTTAATAAACGTGAGGAGGGCTACCTCTTCCATTTGTTGTGTTCGGTGTTGCTTGTGTATGTCCAGGTTTGCCCGATTGATGAAGACTCTCGTGCTCGTGGTTTGCTTCTCTCAACTCGAGTTTCATCATTCGTTGCACATCCGATATCCTTAATCTTATCATTTTACGTTTATCTTTGGCATAATTAATAAACGGCCTTAGATTTATGTAGGAGAACCCTTACCTTTAAGACATTGAGGGCAATGTCTCGTTTTAGTCTGGGGGGGTAATCTTTCAATTTTATTTTTGCCTTGCATTATTTTGTCGTTTACTCATGCAACCCCGTTTTTCCACAAAAATTGAAAAATTCCAAAAAATAAATATAATAATAAATGAGAAAATTTAAAAAATTTTGTGCAAAAATATAATAAATTTTTACATTTTGTTCACTTTCCGCTGGTGAGAGTAGGAATAAAATTCTGACTTGACCGGGCGTGTTGATCCCTAGCTTGTCCCCTTAACCATTTATAATCTATAAGCTCGTGCTAGTCTTTTACACAAGGAGCTATAAAATGCGAATTCTTTTTAAGAGTTTGCAAGTTCCCGTATCGACTTTATATATGCATGGCTTGATTATAAGGCTAAGCATTCGCGGATCTTATAATTCAAGATTTTAAATTTGCAAAGAAGATGAAATGATAGAGTTTATTTAGAAGTTAGATGCTAAGCGTGGAGTAGTTGGTTCGCTTTAGAGCTCATCAAAGTTACTTATGGCCTTTTGCTCCCGTGATGCGTGGTTTTGCGACCTTACAACAGGTTTTACCTCTCAAGGGATCTCAAGAGGCTTGCAATCCCCACCAGGCAGTGTACCTGACCGATGTAGTATAGTGAAGTGGCAAGTACCGGGGGATTGATCGTTCTCTAGGGGAATAGTGTCGTTAGGATTGAAAAACTACTCTAATAGGTCTAAGGGTGAGGGAAGATTCTTTTTGTATTTTTATATTTTTATGAAAGCAAGTAAAATCTCGGGTTTGAAGGAGTAGGCGGAATTAGTTGCTAGTCAACTAACCCAAATAACTACAATTGCAAATAAAATAAAATAACTGAAAATGAAAAGGTTGTGAAACTTATATGGAGAGAAATGTGTTTACTTAGATTTCCTTACTCCCTAACTATCTTTTACCGGTTGATTAGTGTGTATTAATTGCGTGGATGACGGGTGTATTCCTTAATACAAATCGTGGGGTGGCGTACGTACTTCCCCAACTCTACAAGCTCCTACTTCACTCCTATGTCGAGCCGGCTAAGAAGCTCCTAACATGGGATCACTAGAATTCGCTCATGCATTAAATACAACCATATAAACCTAGTACGCATTGGTTCATGTTTCTTAAGACGTTCAAGCAAGTTACCGTATAGGAGGTTAGCCAGTTTTCTTAAGCCTAACATCGATAAACAATCATCCAATACAATTAATAACACACTAATAACCAATAATCAATAGTTAGGTTTCATTAGATCTAAGCAAACACAAGATAAATCTAGCCTAACATGTTAATTAAAAGACAAGAACAAGATATAATCAAACAACACATAGACATATTGAATGATTAAATGATTACTTATCTTCAATTAAACATGGGAGATCCAAGGGTATAAAACCCTTAAAAATGGCAGAAAATTCGTCTTAGGGTTTCTCCTCACAAAGTTGCACACTAATGACAAAAAATTGCAAAACTATATATAGAACTTAGTAGCTGACGGCGTCACGTTATAGATCTTGACGCCGTCACCTCACCATGGCTAGGGTTCCCGGATGGTCTTCCTGACGCCGTCCCTCTTTAATCCTCCAAAATCATCCCTGGCTTATCAAGGCTTGACGACCTTCTTGACGCCGTCCCCCTTTAATCTTCCAAAATTTCTCTGGCTTATCAAGGGCTGACGGCGTCACAATAGAGCTTGACGCCGTCACATGTACTTTCCAGCATATTTTTGAGACTTTGTCGTTTTCTTCACTTTTATGCTCCAAAAACGTCCAAAATGCTTCCTTTTCCAGATTTTATCTCCAAAGTACCTAAAATGACAAAAGGAACGATTTAGGGCAATATTTGATCAAATAAATACGATTTAGGGCTTAAATGACCCCCTAAAAGTGGTACACTTTTCGCTTCATCAAATACCCTTACACTTGAGATTTGCTTGTCCTCAAGCAAATGCGCTTTTATTCTAATCAAAATACAAGTTAGGGGTCATTTAATGCTAACATAAAAGTAATTACAAAAAATAGTCGTTCCACTTTAATCATAATAAGCACGGAGATTACAAACTAGCACCTCACAAGTAGTGTTTAGATACTCACATCTCTCAGGTGTCATAAAAGTATATCTCATAAATGAAAATGAATAATATCTCTCACTACCTGTCATAGCAAATAGATTACCATAGGCTTGGGAAAGGATCAAAAACCTCCTCCACTAGGCGTAAGCACCTAAGATAAACTATCAAAGAGGGCTTTTAAACGGGTTATAACGTTAGGTGTAGGGATATGATAAACACGGATTTGTTGGATAAGGGATATTTTACTGGTGGCGAGTTAAAGATCTTGATTAATTACATGTACAATATGGCGTTGCTAAGCCAAGACTAGACTCGACTTAAGCTAAAAACAAAATAACAAAAACATAAAATAAACATAAAATGAAACGGGATGGTAGTCCGTATGGTTTTTCTACTTTTCTTTTTCTCTTTTTTTTTTTTTTTTTTTTTTTTTTGTATTTTTCTTGATTTTTTTTTTCTTCATACACTCTTGCCCTACCATCCAAAATAATACATCATAGGGGCGTTGCATTCCCCTTACACTTGAACTTTTACATAACTTTACAGATAACTATTCTAATGACTCGAATTAAGATAATCGAAACACTTGGAGTACTTTTAAAATATTTAGCACATATGGGGGTAATAATGTTGTTCTTCCCCATTACTCCATTACACTAGTACTTTACCCATGAGTCCCAATCGTCCCAAAACAATATGTACAAGGATATGACTCGACTTAGCAACCATGTAATCAATTAGATAATTAACTAAGGATTTAAACAAATGTTGTCACAATAATGCACTAAAAATGAGTGCATACAAGGTAGGCTAAGGCGATTTGGGTGTACATTTAAGTGGGGTGTAACAAATTCTTCCTTTAAGTAAAATGGTTAAAGTTAGAAACGAAAAGATAGGCTCTGAGGGGTGTACTAGGGGTATCGTGTACTAAAAATGAGTACAACGCAAAGGGTGTGGGAGAATTACTTGACCAATGTAGCCAAAGTAATTATAACAAAAACACAGGTGTAAAACAATGGGTTAATCCTAATGCCTCTTATCATGTAGTAAATCTAACTACACGAATGTAGTCTCACTTGTGGCCTCGGAATGGTCCTAACGCAAGTTCTAGAATCTAAGTGCTACCGGTACACACATCATAGCATAAATGCTTTTCCTACCAATTCTAGGGGCGAACCTCACATATTTGGGTGTGGAAAAAATTTTTAGTGGTACGGTTTTGTGCTAGTCATATAACTCCTATCCATGAGACGCTCATTAAGACCAAAGTTTTACTCCTATATGTTGTAAAAAATTTTAAATTTGGCACTAAAATTTCCTTAACAGGTATTTCTCTCAGTTTTATTACACATCTACCATTAAACAAACGAAAAATCAAGCGTAATAGCATTCTCTAAGGTATCGTACTTTACGCCCCCCCCCCCCCCTTACACTTAAGATGAACATTGTCTCCAATGTTCAAATAACAAGATGTAAAAGTAAATAAGGTAAAAGAATGAAATCAAATACTCCCCTGATTCGCTCGGTGGATAAAAGGGTAACATGGTTAGATCTTCTTCTAAGGTAATGTGGAAGCTTCAAGATTAAAGCAGCGCTAAAAGCTAGATTACACATACATCTCCTTGTCCAAAATAACCTGTTAAACCTGAGAAAACAAACACGAAAACCTGCATAACATCGGCGGGATAAATCTGTATAAGGATATAATGTTTGTGGAATGATAATTTTGCAGATTCCTGGAGTTTATAAGTTAGAGATTTAATAAAGCATTTTAATGATTCCGGAAGAAAAACAAAACTTTTTAAAAACAAAATTCCAGAAAACTGTTCCTGACGCCGTCAGAAATGATCTGACAGAATTCTCATGTTAAGTTTCCGGAAAATTTCTGGAAAAACCTATACCTTACTTCCTGGAAATCCTGCAAAATATCATTATGACTCGATACAAGCATTTGACTCAAACAATTACTAATATGTATGTTAATTTAATATTGTTATGATTCATGTTCATTTGTTCTAATAAACCGATTTGGATTTCCCTTACACTTATCTTTTGCAAAATACCTTTATATGTAGTTAAGACGAAGTTAAAAACAAGATAAAGCATTTTCACAATTTAGTTTCGAACATGAATCAATAATAATAAAAATTAAACATACATACGGAAGCAAATAAAATCAAACAAACAAATAAATAAACACACAAAGCAAATAAAGCTTGGGTTGCCTCCCAAGAAGCGCTTTTTTTTGTTCGAGTCATGAGCCTGACTCTACCCTTATTTAACGGATAAAGGAGAGGTTTTTCCTACACTTAGGATTAAGTGCGGGTGATAGTAGCGATACACACCATCTTGGTGGAAGTATGCCGCGTGAGGAAAGAGTGGTGGATGAATTATATACTCAAAGGGGTGTGCTCCTTTCATCATAACCTTACCTAGTTCACTTTGGTCAATGGGTGAATTAAAGTTTTCTCCTAAAAAGGGATCATCTTCTATCAACTTCGAGAGATTCCTAGTTGGGAATCCATCTTGACCTAATAAACCCGGTTTAAACCCATAATGTTTCTTGTGATCAATCATGAATGGGTGATGTAAGTATGTAAGGTCATGGTTCACTCCTATATTAGCTTCCACTCCACATGGCCTAGAGTCTACTACCTTAATCTTAACATTACCCGGACTACATGGTTTGATGGGTGGATCGGGACCTTTTTTAATTCCTAAATTCACATCTAAAGATGGAAGATTAGGTAACGGTTTTGGTTGAGGCTCCGGTTCATCAAAAATAGGAAATCCCCTAGAACTAAGAGTAAGGTTGTGATCACTATAAGCAGTCAAACCTATATCCTCTAGTTGTGTTTGGTTCAAAGGTTCTACCTCCATCGGGATTCCTAAAGTCTCTTCTACTTCTTCCGGGTAAGTCACGGGCGGTGTGGGTGCCTCAAATGATGGTTGAGTATTTTGTGGGCTTATGTTATTGACCTCATCATTCCACGTGTCAAGATCACCTATATCCTCATCATGTGTTTTGGTAGAATCTATCCTAAGCATTCTCCTAAGTATCTCACGTGCTTCTCTAGGCATCTCAACTTCAATGTCCGAATCATAAGGATCTTCCTCAATAATCTTATGTTCAATTTGCCTAAAGGATTCATCATGTGTTCCTTGAGATTCAAAGTCATTGGTCATAAAACCTAGGTCTTTTTTATCAATGTGATCATGCTCGGCTAAATCCTCCATCACATCAAGGTCACCTATGTGTTCATCCTGTATTATGGTAGTGCCTAACCATGACATGCAGCTAGGTGGCTCAACTCTAACCGTCTCAGAATCTTGGTTTGATTCTAAGTTCATGTTCTTAGAAACTAGGTCTCTTTGCTCATACGAATCCACCAATTCGTTCCACTTATGGGTCATGGTTAGGAAGCTTTCCTCAAAATTCATCCAAAGGGCCTGACTAAAAGGAATTGATCCAGATAATGCTCGTCTAATAGAAATCTCACATGCATAGAATTCATTAAACCCATCTAACCTTACCCCTAACTCCTTTTGGAAATCACAAAGATCACACAAAAATTCATAGGAATGATAGGAAACAAATCTATTGGTGAAATATAATTGTTCCTCTATTGTCAATGATCTAAATGGAATTTCATCCATCATAGTGACAAATGAAAATGGTTTTACAAACAAAGGGCACAAAAAAAAGATAGACTACAAGAAATCCTAGAAAAATAAAATAAAAATCTCACTAGAAAGGAATCTAGTGAGTAGACCTAATAAAATAAAAATTCAACCTAAACAATAACTATTCCCCGGCAGCGGCGCCAAAAACTTGATGCGTGGTTTTGCGACCTTACAACAGGTTTTACCTCTCGAGGGATCTCAAGAGGCTTGCAATCCCCACCAGGCAGTGTACCTGACCGATGTAGTATAGTGAAGTGGCAAGTACCGGGGGATTGATCATTCTCTAGGGGAATAGTGTCGTTAGGATTGAAAAACTACTCTAATAGGTCTAAGGGTGAGGGAAGATTCTTTTTGTATTTTTATATTTTTATGAAAGCAAGTAAAATCTCGGGTTTGAAGGAGTGGGCGGAATTAGTTGCTAGTCAACTAACCCAAATAACTACAATTGCAAATAAAATAAAATAACTGAAAATGAAAAGGTTGTGAAACTTATATGGAGAGAAATGTGTTTACTTAGATTTCCTTACTCCCTAACTATCTTTTACCGGTTGATTAGTGTGTATTAATTGCGTGGATGACGGGTGTATTCCTTAATACCAATCGTGGGGTGGCGTACGTACTTCCCCAACTCTACAAGCTCCTACTTCACTCCTATGTCGAGCCGGCTAAGAAGCTCCTAACATGGGATCACTAGAATTCGTTCATGCATTAAATACAACCATATAAACCTAGTACGCATTGGTTCATGTTTCTTAAGACGTTCAAGCAAGTTACCGTATAGGAGGTTAGCCAGTTTTCTTAAGCCTAACATCGATAAACAATCATTCAATACAATTAATAACACACTAATAACCAATAATCAATAGTTAGGTTTCATTAGATCTAAGCAAACACAAGATAAATCTAGCCTAGCATGTTAATTAAAAGACAAGAACAAGATATAATCAAACAACACATAGACATATTGAATGATTAAATGATTACTTATCTTCAATTAAACATGGGAGATCCAAGGGTATAAAACCCTTAAAAATGGCAGAAAATTCGTCTTAGGGTTTCTCCTCACAAAGTTGCACACTAATGACAAAAAATTGCAAAACTATATATAGAACTTAGTAGCTGACGGTGTCACGTTATAGATCTTGACGCCGTCACCTCGCCGTGGCTAGGGTTCCCGGATGGTCTTCCTGACGCCGTCCCTCTTTAATCCTCCAAAATCATCCCTGGCTTATCAAGGCTTGACGACCTTCTTGACGCCGTCCCCCTTTAATCTTCCAAAATTTCTCTGGCTTATCAACGGCTGACGGCGTCACAATAGAGCTTGACGCCGTCACATGTACTTTCCAGCATATTTTTGAGACTTTGTCGTTTTCTTCACTTTTATGCTCCAAAAACGTCCAAAATGCTTCCTTTTCCAGATTTTATCTCCAAAGTACCTAAAATGACAAAAGGAACGATTTAGGGCAATATTTGATCAAATAAATACGATTTAGGGCTTAAATGACCCCCTAAAAGCGGTACACTTTTCGCTTCATCATCCCGCAAAATTGTTTCATGATTGCGTGGTTTTGTAACCTTACAATAGGTTTTACCTCTCGAGGGATCTCAAGAGGCTTACAACCCCACCAGGCAGTGTACCTGACCGATGTAGTATAGTGTAGTGGTAAGTACGGGGGATTGATCGTTCTCCACAGGGAATAGTGTTCGTTAGGTATGAAAGACTACTCTAATTAGGTCTAAAGGTTGAGGAAGATTCTTTTTTATGTTTTTATAGTTTTTATGAAAGCAAGTAAAATCTCGGGTTTGAAGGAGTGGGCGGAATTAGTTGCTAGTCAACTAACCCAAAATTACTACGGATGCAAATAAAATAAAATAACAAAAATGAAATGTGGTGAGAAACTTATGTGTAGAGAAATGTGTTTACTTAGATTTCCTTACTCCCTAACTATCTTTTACCGGTTAATTAGTGTGTATTAGTCGCGTGGATGACGGGTGTATTCCTTAATACCATTCGTGGGGTGGCGTACTTACTTCCCCAACTCTACAAGCTCCTACTTCACTCCTATGTCGAGCCGGCTAGGAAGCTCCTAACATGGGATCACTAAAATTCGCTTGTGCATTAAATACAACCATAAAAACCTTTAGTACGCGTTTGGTTCATGTTTCTTAAGACGTTCAAGTAAGTTACCGAATAGGAAGTTAGCCAGTTTTCTTAAGCCTAACATAGATAAACAATCATCCAATACAACTAATAACACACTAACAACCAATAATCAATAGCTAGGTTTCATTAGATCTAAGCAAACACAAGATAAATTTAGCCTAACATGTTAAACAAAAGACAAGAATAAGATAGAATCAAACAACACATAGACATATTGAATGATTAATTGATAACTTATCTTTCAATGAAACATGGAAGATCTCAAGGCAAAAAGCCCTGAAAAAGTAGCTAAAATCGTCTTAGGGTTTTCTCCCAAAATTCCACACACTAAGCTCTCTCTAATGACAAAAAATTAGAAAACTATATATAGATTTTTGGATCTGACGGCGTCACCTTATGGAGTGTGACGCCGTCACCTCGCCGCTTTTAGGGTTCCCGGATGACCTTCTTGACGCCGTCCCTCTTTAGCTCTTCAAAAATCCATTCTGGCTTATCAAGGCTTGACGCCGTCGAACCATGAACGTGACGCCGTCCCCTTATGATTTAAGCCGTGACGCCCTTGATCAAGTTAAAGCGTGACGCCGTCAGAATTCACATGCTATTTTCACTGGCCCGTCATGAGTAAATTTCACGTCCAACTTTTCTTGCCAAGGCATGACGCCGTCAAGAGTAACTTTTAGCCGATTTTTGAGACTTTGCCGTTTTCTTCACTTTAATGCTCCAAAAACGTCCAAAATGCCTCCTTTTCCAGATTTCTCCTCAAAAGTACCTAAAATGACAAAAGGAACGATTTAGGGCAATATTTGATCAAATAAATACGATTTAAGGCTTAAATGACCCCTTAAAAGCGGTACACTTTTCGCTTCATCAAATACCCTTACACTTGAGATTTGCTTGTCCTCAAGCAAATGCGCTTTTATTCTAATCAAAATACAAGTTAGGGGTCATTTAATGCTAACATAAAAGTAATTACAACAAATAATCGTTCCACTTCAATCATAATAAGCACGGAGATTACATACTAGCACCTCACAAGTAGTGTTTAGATACTCACATCTCTCAAGTGTCATCAAAATAAATCTCATAAATGAAAACGGATAATATCTCTCACTACCTGTCATAGCAAATAGATTACCATAGGCTTGGGAAAGGATCGAAAACCTCCTCCACTAGGCGTAAGCACCAAAGATAAACTATCAAAGAGGGCTTTTAAATGGGTTATAACGTTAGGTGTAGGGAAAAGGAAAACACGGTTTTGTTGGATAAAGGATATTTTACTGGTGGCGAGTTAACGATCTTGATCAATTACATGTACTATACAATGTTGCTAAGCCAAGACTAGACTCAATCTTAAGCTAGAAACGAAATAACAAAATAACAAAAATATAAAACAAACATAAAATAAAACGGGATGGTAGTCCGTATGTTTTTTTCTATTTTTCATTTTCTCGTTTTTTTTGTGTTTTTCTTGATTTTTTTTTTTTTTTTTTTTTTTTTTTTTTTTTTTTTTTTTTTTTGCATACACTTTTACCCTACCATCCAAAATAATACATCATAGGGGCATTGCATCCCCCTTACACTTGAATTTTTACATAACTTTACAAATACTAATCTAATGACTCGAATTAAGATAATCGAAAAACTTGGAGTACTTTTAAAATATTTAGCACATATGGGGGTAATAAATGATGTTCTTCCCCATTACTCCATTACACTAGTACTTTACCCATGAGTCCCAATCGTCCCAAAACAATATGTACAAGGATATGACTCGACTTAGCAACCATGTAATCAACTAGATAATTAACTTGGGTTTAAACAAATGTTGTAACAATAATGCACTAAAAATGAGTGCATACAAGGTAGGCTAAGGCGATTTGGGTGTACATTTAAGTGGGGTGTAAACAAATTCTTCCTTTAATTAAAATGCTTAAAGGTCGAAACGAAAAGATAGGCTCTGAGGGGTGTACTAGGGTATCGTGTACAAAAAATGAGTACAACGCAAAAGGTGTGGGAGAATTACTTGACCAATGTAGCCAAAATAATTATAACAAAAACACAGGTGTAAAACAATGGGTTAATCCTAATGCCTCTTATCATGTAGTAAATCTAACTACACGAATGTAGTCTCACTTGTGGCCTTGGAATGGTCCTAACGCAAGTTCTAGAATCTAAGTGCTACCGGTACACACATCATAGCATAAATGCTTTTCCTACCAATTCTAGGGGCGAACCTCACATATTTGGGGTGGAAAATTTTTTAGTGGTACGGTTTTTGTGCTAGTCATATAATTCCTATCCATGAGACGCTTATTAGAACTAAAGTTTCACTCCTATATGTTGTAAAAAATTTTAAATTTGGCACTAAAATTACCTTACAAAGTATTTCTCTCAGTTTTATTACACATCTACCATCAAACAAACAAAAATCAAGCGCAATTGTATTCTCTAAAATCGTACTTTTACCCTCCCCTTACACTTAAGATGAACATTGTCCCCAATGTTCAAATAATAAGATGTAAAAGCAAAAAGTAAAAGAATGAAATCAAATACTCCCCTGATTCGCTCGGTGGATAATGAAATTACACGGTTAAATCTTCCTCCAAAGAGAATGTTGAAGCTCCATGACTAATGCATCGCCATAAGCTTGATTCCATAAACATCTCCTTGTCCAAAATAACCTGTTAAACCTGAGAAAACAAACACGAAAACCTGCATAACATCGGCGGGATAAAATCTATATATAAGGATATAATGCTTGTGGAATGATAATTTTGCAGATTCCTGGAGATTATAAGTTGGAGATTTTAATAAAAACTTTTCTAAAAACAAAACTTTCAAAAATTTCTGGAAATTAAATCTGACGCCGTCAGGTTATAACCCCTGACGCCGTCAGAAATGACCTGACAAAAATTTTCATTTTAAGTTTCCGGAAAATTTCTGGAAAAACCTTTACCTTACTTCCTGGAAATCCTGCAAAACATCATTATGACTCGATACAAGCATTTGACTCAAACAAATACTAATATGTATGCTAATTTATTATTATTACGATTCATGTTAATTTGTGTTCTAATAAACCGATTTAGATTTCCCTTACACTTATCTTTTGCAAAATACCTTTATATGTAGTTAAGACGAAGTTAAAAACAAAATAAAGCATTTTCACAAATTAGTTTTTAACATGAATCAATAATAATAAAAATTAAACACACATACGGAAAATAAAATCAAACAAACAAACAAATAAACACACAAAGCAAATAAATAAAATAAAGCTTGGGTTGCCTCCCAAGAAGCGCTTTTCTTTATTAACGAGTCTTGTAGCTAGACTCAAAGTAAGGCTCATCTAGTGTCGCTTATGCTCACGTATCCGAGTGTGAGCCATCTAATTGTTGCCTCATCTCTCTTGTATTCATCATTCAGCTCCAAACATCCATGATAATATCTCTTATTTTTCTCATGTGGATATTTGAGCCCCTTCCTCTTATCATTCTCACTTAACAAGTCGATAGGCATAATTCTATTGCAAGATTCAATGGGGTAGTTCTTAAACCTAGGATGTGCTCGGGGCATTTGATAGACAAAATCTTCATCCCCATCCGAGAATGTAATTAACCCGTCCACAAGTTTTTCGTCAAGGTTGGTCAACCTTTTGAAGGGTTCTCCAAAAATGACTTGGGTTAATTTGTCATCGATAAATTCTCCTAAATTCTCCATAACCATAAAATCCACCAAATACACAAAACTTCCTACGAACACGTGTAGTGGCTTAATCCTAGCAACAATGTTGTCTCCTTGATATTCAAGCTCATCTACCATGATTTTATTATAATTAGCGCGAGAGATAATGTTCATAGGCAAAGATGAGTTAAGATAAGCATAAAAATCATGATAACCAATTTTACACGGGAATTGCATGTTAAAGAGGCTATCCTTTTCGATCTTAGTCCTAGGGTCAACATACTTAAAGGGATCAATTTCCTCTTTTCCCCATTCCTCGTTAACTACTTCTCCATTACCGATATCCTCATCGGAGTCTGAGTAGTAAAATGGACTAACATAGTCATTCTCATGGTCAGACTCCTCCATCTCAGAATTGTTAACAAAGTGGTGGTCGGGTGAAAGGTTGTTGTTTGCTACTATGGGGGCGGGAACGGGTAGTTGAAAATTTGCACGGCGAAAAACACGAATAACAGGGATCAAATGACCAATGTTACTCATGCGGTAAGTGGAAGGTATCACAAACAAAAGTACAAAGAAATAAGATAGACTAAAGAAAACCTAGAAAAATAAAATAAAAATCTCACTAGAAAGGAATCTAGTGAGTAGACCTAATAGAAATAAAAATTCAACCTAAACAATAACTATTCCCCGGCAACGGCGCCAAAAACTTGATTGCGTGGTTTTGTAACCTTACAACAGGTTTTACCTCTCGAGGGATCTCAAGAGGCTTACAACCCCACCAGGCAGTGTACCTGACCGATGTAGTATAGTGTAGTGGTAAGTACGGGGGATTGATTGTTCTCCACAGGGAATAGTGTTCGTTAGGTATGAAAGACTACTCTAATTAGGTCTAAAGGTTGAGGAAGATTCTTTTTTATGTTTTTATAGTTTTTATGAAAGCAAGTAAAATCTCGGGTTTGAAGGAGTGGGCGGAATTAGTTGCTAGTCAACTAACCCAAAATTACTACGGATGCAAATAAAATAAAATAACAAAAATGAAATGTGGTGAGAAACTTATGTGTAGAGAAATGTGTTTACTTAGATTTCCTTACTCCCTAACTATCTTTTACCGGTTAATTAGTGTGTATTAGTCGCGTGGATGACGGGTGTATTCCTTAATACCATTCGTGGGGTGGCGTACTTACTTCCCCAACTCTACAAGCTCCTACTTCACTCCTATGTCGAGCCGGCTAGGAAGCTCCTAACATGGGATCACTAAAATTCGCTTGTGCATTAAATACAACCATAAAAACCTTTAGTACGCGTTTGGTTCATGTTTCTTAAGACGTTCAAGTAAGTTACCGAATAGGAAGTTAGCCAGTTTTCTTAAGCCTAACATAGATAAACAATCATCCAATACAACTAATAACACACTAACAACCAATAATCAATAGCTAGGTTTCATTAGATCTAAGCAAACACAAGATAAATTTAGCCTAACATGTTAAACAAAAGACAAGAATAAGATAGAATCAAACAACACATAGACATATTGAATGATTAATTGATAACTTATCTTTCAATGAAACATGGAAGATCTCAAGGCAAAAAGCCCTGAAAAAGTAGCTAAAATCGTCTTAGGGTTTTCTCCCAAAATTCCACACACTAAGCTCTTCTCCAATGACAAAAAATTAGAAAACTATATATAGATTTTTGGATCTGACGGCGTCACCTTATGGAGTGTGACGCCGTCACCTCGCCGCTTTTAGGGTTCCCGGATGACCTTCTTGACGCCGTCCCTCTTTAGCTCTTCAAAAATCCATTCTGGCTTATCAAGGCTTGACGCCGTCGAACCATGAACGTGACGCCGTCCCCTTATGATTTAAGCCGTGACGCCCTCGATCAAGTTAAAGCGTGACGCCGTCAGAATTCACATGCTATTTTCACTGGCCCTTCATGAGTAAATTTCACGTCCAACTTTTCTTGCCAAGGCATGACGCCGTCTATAGTAAATCTTGACGCCGTCAAGAGTAACTTTTAGCCGATTTTTGAGACTTTGTCGTTTTCTTCACTTTTATGCTCCAAAAACGTCCAAAATGCTTCCTTTTCCAGATTTTATCTCCAAAGTACCTAAAATGACAAAAGGAACGATTTAGGGCAATATTTGATCAAATAAATACGATTTAGGGCTTAAATGACCCCCTAAAAGCGGTACACTTTTCGCTTCATCATCCCGCAAAATTGTTTCACCATATATTACTGTAAGAATAATTAAAGATGTTAGGTTTTGCCGATAATTAGTTCTTGGTCTTCTTAAAAGAATCCTTGTTTTAAAAATTGGGTACACATCAAGGTTCCTTAATAAATAAGTTTAATAATAATAAGTTAAGTGCTCTAACCTTCGGTTCGAGATCGGTCATTGGATCCTTATTACCAAAAGGCGTTTAGGTCTTGGCTACCCTCTTGCACCGGCCCTTGGACCCTTAATTCTGAAAGGCGTTAAGGTCTTGGAACTCTCCGTTGTAACGGCCCTTGGATCCTTTATTCCAAAAGGTGTAAGGTCTTGGAATTTCCCCGTGAAGCTACGTCGTTTAGGGTACGCAAGTGAAAAGTTAGTGAAAAAAAAATGATGAAAAATGAAAAAAATAAAAAATATATATATATATATATATATATATATATATATATATATATATATATATATATATATATATATATATATATATATATATATTGGTGATAAATGAAAAAATAGAAAAATGCAAAATATAAATAAAAACCTTGATGTGGACCTCATTTTCAAAGCAATGGTTCTCGAGAGAAGATTGAAAACTACTTAGCGTCTTAACTTAGTATCTTTATCGGAATAAAAATCTATCGAAACGAGAATTTGAAACAATTCATTTCTCACCAAAAATAAAATAAATAGAGGAAATTAGGAAAATGGGGGCAAGATGTAATTACACAAGTAACTTTCATGGGTAGTGTTGGCATCTAACTTGTAAATAGACAATGATTTCGTTTTTAAGCTTAGTTTGGGGACTCATGAAAAATCAGGAACGACGAATTTTATCCGTATGGTCACTTCTTTATGAGTCGTGTTTCCTACTCGTTGAACCTAAAAGTTATCGTGAGATAATGATTGTTAACAAAGCTGTCACATGAATAATGAGAAAAATACAAAAATAGAATAAAATGGAAAATCGGGGAGTTTTTAGAACTTAAGATTTCTCAATCTCTTTTGAAAATTTTGCTACTTCTCAAAGTTAGTAAAAAGAGATTAGAAATTTTTGGATTTAAAAACGTGTTTTTATTACATTGCGTGAGGACACAGCAATATCTTAGTTTGGGGAAATTTTGGTATGTGCTTAAACACATACTTTTTCTTGACCAAATTAAGACCAAAACGACCAAAAACTGACCAAAATGCCAAAGATATTTGTGTTTTTGTGTTTGTTAATATGCAGGTACGGATATCCCGAAAGAAGGACAAAAACAAAGAAAAATCTGGAAAACACGGGCACGAGATTTGGGAAAAATATTTATAGAGCCGAAGCCGGGAAAAATTCGTCAAAGAAATATTTTTGAAGAACGGCCCTTGGATCATTGAGAAATTACAAAATCAGTCCCTTGATTAATTTTGAAGAATTGGCAGATTTGGTCCCCACAATTTCCAAATATACAATATCAGTCCTTTTATTTAATCCTAAACTCTAAACCTATTACTATCATCCGGATTTAAACCCAACCCAACTATAAAATCATAAACCCACAGCCCACATTATGTTACAAAACATAAGCCCACCAGCCCACTTATATATTTAATAACCCAAACCGGATCAAACTAAACCCCAACCCGGATGCCATAACCCACTTTCCTTATTATAACCCGAAGTCAATACCCAATACCCGGTCAACCCCTAACACCTTTTCCCTCCAAAATATTACCCAGTTACTGTACATCGTCTTCCCAAGCTTTTACCCTGCTCCAACATTTATTACCCCGCCTAAAAAAATATCTACAAAGCTTCTGGAAGGACAGGGAATGACAGATGGCAAAAATCCCAGCACTCTCATGAATGGTATCTCCACTAATCACAATCAACGGCCATGATGAAGGGATTGGTGCCCAAGTTTGATCCAAGGGTCGTGAATAGATATCCTGAAGGTTCCCAGAAGAAACCCTAGCTCTTTGGGAGTCTATAAATAGCAGCCTTTCTTCCTCACATGAGAGTCTAGTTTTTACGTTTTTTTTTAGAGTCTAAATTAGGTTTAAATTTATGTCAAGTTTATGTTTTTGATAGTGTAATCTCAGTTCTAAAGTGTAAGGAATCATTGTACTCAGTCTTTTTAAAGTTTAATGAATGTTAGTTTGAATTTGTCTTATACTTGATCATCTATTTCTGCTTTTAAGTTTGTTGTTATAAGCTTACCCTGGCTTATTTTCAGTTCATTAAGCTCTACTTAAGTTTTATTTAAGTTTTCGTCAAAATATTTTAGCCATTTTATTGTTCATTTTATAGAAAAAATCCAAAAATATTGACAAATATTCAAAAGTACAAAAATATTCAGAAAAGCCAGCTTCAATAAGCTGTTTTACTACTAGTTTAAGCTTAATCTAGCTTCATATAGCTTTGGTTAAGCTGATTAGGCATTGAATCAAAATCAGTCTCTCAAATTATCAAAAGTCAACAAAAGTCAACTGAGATGGTCAAATAAGCTGTGGTGGAGAATAAGCTGACTTGGAAGGCTTATTTGGGTATTTTTAGCTTAATAGAATAAGCCTGGGTTAAATTGACACTTGGTTCATTCACTTCCAGCCTGCATTCACTTGTGAGTTCATTTATTAATTTAAATCAGTAGCTTATAATTAGTCAATTGCTTATTTTTAGCTTTTCAGTGCTTATTTTGAATACCAATATCATCATTGATCTTATTTGAGCTTGTCACTTAGTTAATAGGTAATAGATCTCAGCTTTGATTATTAAACCATAAAAAGTAAAAAATAGTAGAATTAGCTTATTTTCTGTTAAGTGCTTATTCATAGTTAGAAATAGCTTAATAGTAGTTAATTAAGTCAGTAGGAAATAAAAGAGTTAGGATTTCAATTTTAATTGGTGGACTCTAGTTTTAAAATTGCAAATGCATTATCTAAAAGGGTGTTTGGGATAGGGTTTGTTTTAGGACATAAGCTGTCACTACTGTTCATCTGCAATTAGGAAGGTTTTGGTTAGGCTTAATTAAGGTTGGATAAGCAGAATTCTATAGGACTTAAGTAATTTTGATGTGTTTTGAGGATCTTGGTTTATAGGAGCAAAGTTAGAATCACAACTGCCTTATTAAGCTTTCAGATAAGCTGAGCTTATCTGAGCCAACTTTTGGCATTTCTGAGTCCATAATAGTTGTTAAAGAGAGATTCCAGGATTTGGTGTGGTTTGGTCAAGTTTCAAAAGAAATAAGGGGCAAATCACATTCATGTTGCATCAGGAACACTTGTGCAGACTTGCACTAAGTGACTGCTGATCTCAGCCATTTATCAGCTTAATCTCTTGGAAATTTTGCATGAAATTGAATCTATAAGTAGTTTACAGTGCTGGTTTGAGTTTTCTGAGATTGAATTTTACTGTGTAGCTTATTTAATAGCCTATTATAAGTCTGCAAGTTAGCCTTTGGACTGTGCTCAGGCCTGCAATAATTGCAGTTCCCATTTGCATCTGTTCTTTGCCTCAATTAAGTGTCAATTGATTGTTAGATTTTGGGCATTCTTAGCTTATAAGTAGCTTGTCATATCAGCTTTTAGACTCTGCCTTTGGATTCCCCCAAATAGTTCTTTTATAACTTAAAAATAAGCTGCAAATTGGCTGTTTGACCTTTGGTTTTGCCCTAAAATTACAACTGCTATTCTGCTTAATTGGCTTATTCTGTGAGCTTATTTGGTCTTCATTGGTAGTTTTAAGCTTGAATTAGTGTATTTCTCTGATTTTGAGCCTTTGATAATTTTTGGTGCTTTTTAGCTTATTTTTGAGCTTTTTCAAAACTGCTTTTTAGCCCAAACTGCTTATTAAGGTTCAGATTAGTTCTAATTCCATTTTTCATAAATTCAGAATATCAATTTAGATTTTTCTGAAAAGTTTCACATTTTTCCAAATCAGTTTGCTATTTTTAGTCATTTAATTTCTTTCTTTTAGTTTTAAATTCATAAAAAATAAAATAAAAATCAAAAAAAAAATATTTTTCTTTTTCCCAAAATTTTCTTTTAATATTTAGAGTTTAGGAAAATTATTTTACATTTTTAGGACTTAAAATTAAGAAATTCACTTTTTAATTACATTTTTAAAATTCGTCGCGTACGTTTTTAAATTCAATTTTCGTTTTTAGAACCATGTGCTTAGATAACTTGCACCCTTAGCTTAATTAGTTGTTTACTTTTATTATTTCGTTATTCGTAGTGTAAAACCCCAATATATCACTCTTTCACTATTCACTTCACGTTTCGCGATCCCGAAATCAAAATTCCATTCAATCTTCAATCGGGACAACGAACCTTGGGTTTTGCATATTTCCTTTGCAATTCTCCTTTGGATATAAATTGTTTGAAACCAATAATCACAAGATTTCTCATAGGGATAGAAATAAGTATAGCAAATTCTAATAGTGCAGAGGGAACCTTAATTGCTTAGAGGTAGCAAAAGAAACCACAGAATGTGTCGAACACATCGGATTCATACAAATTCTTTGAACGGAAAAAAGGCATCTAAGCGAATAACAAACAAATCAATGATCGAAGTTCGAAAGAGAGTGATAACCTCAGAAAGTGAAACCTGTAAGGCATTACTAAAAAAGTCTCAAAGCATTCTAAACTTATGTGATCACTAAACTTATATTGCGTATCCTACTACATTTTCTAAATCTCCGGAATGAATGATCTTATAAAGGCTTAACTGAAATCAGAGGCATAAATCAGAGTGGTGCGGAAGAAAGATATCTAACAAATGCCTGATCAAATAATCTACCCAATCCTCACCGGTCACAACTAATAGTTTCTACAAGGGAAACCTAAGGCAAAATTTCAAAGGTTGTTCCATAAGCTCCTACAGTGCAAACCTAAGGGTCCAAATCTTCACAGGCCATAACTTATGTGCTACAAGTCGACGCCTGAGCTCTGATACCACAATTGTAACAACCAAACCCGACAAGGGTCAAAATGCCACATTATGGTGTCAACCAGAACATACAAACGCAAGCGGAAGACTTATAAACATAGTGATTACAAGGTATACTAAGATAATAACAAAATACTAAATCTAAACAGAATGAGTTCCAAAACCAAATACAAATCCAAACTAAGTCTAACTGAAGACAAATCCAAATCTAATCCAGAAGCAAAATGGGTATCTATCATCAGGGTAGTCCACTAAGAGCTCCTATGCACTCTTCACTCAAATCCCAGCTTCCAACCTAAAACCTGCCACAGGAAAAGAAATGCGGGTGAGCTTAAAAAGCCCAGTGAACAGATATAAACAAAACGAATAATCGAACATATATAAGTATAAGGAAAAGGAACATAAGCTCCTGCTGAACGAATATCATCTGCCAAAAGAATAAGAGATCAAGGATCAACTGAACAAAATGTTATATATAATAAGAAGCAAATCATATCGAGGCATAAGGAGATCATAATGAAGTCAAAGGAATCAAGCAGAGAATAATAATCATATAACAGAACAGAACATAAATGCCCACGAGCTCAGAAAGCATGCCACATGCTTAGTTACATAATCACATCATATTATGTCCATATATTCGTCAAATCATAAGTTGTACAAGGAGGGGAGACCTCTCAAGTACCAAATGGAGTAGCTAGCTCCCAGAAGTAAAATGGGGTGCATGGCACGCACCAACCAATCACTAATCATATCTAGAATAGAACAGAACCTAGGATGCATCCATACGCCCCCTGCAAAACAAATCATATATCTACACCTGCTCATGACAGGCATATACACATATCATAATCGCCAATGTGCACAAATATCATAACAAAACAGAAGGGGACGCCGTGGATCAATCACACCCTCACAGAAAGTGTCATGCCATTGGTGCCTCAATGACATGGCCATGGTACCTCCATGGCTAGGGATACAGATACAGAAGCTCAGGCAACAGAACAGAACAAGCAAAGTAAAGCAAGCAAAGCTATCCGTAATCATAACAGAGCTACTATAGCATAATCAATCAGAGAATATCAACATAACATAATCTCATATCAATGAGATAATATACAGATCATCATGACAGAATGGTAAGAATAATTAAGTAATCTCTATAATCATAACGATAGTTCACGGATTTAATTTACTTGTATATTGCGATACGTAATGGCGAACAAATGTATTTCCATATATATTTAAAGGTTCAAAAACATAAACATACGTAATAAGTAAGATGTCATTCATAAATTTATACTTGTTTATTAATGAGCAGCCAACATCTTAGAATACAAGATACTATACTTATAATTATGTTTGTATATCATAGCAATAACAAAACAATTATTGTTTGTAATATAATAGGTTCAAACTTGTTTTACTAATAAATCATTAGAAGATTTTAGTTATTAGCTAACATTGATTAACTGCTACACATCATTCGATTGGTGTCATTCTACTTTGACATTTTTACTAAAGCTTATTAATAACAATAAGGTTTCATGCATGCTTTCATGCATAATCAGTCGATCAACATATCTACGTTTCATGCTTGATAATTTTATGTTTAAACTTGCATGTAATTCATCATTAATGGTGATTCAGTTTAAGAATATAGTATGTTTCTATGAAAAGATTTAGAAATCATAATATTTACATGTAGCGTATAAGATTTATAGTTCAGAATACCTCCCGACAAACGATAGATCAAAACCGAAAACACGAACATGAACACAAGATTCCGCGAGACACGACCGAACCCAAAACCCGATGTACAATAGCCACACAATTTATATAACTTAACGAGTAGTATCTAAACATGGCTCGACATCTCATGTTAATAAGACTCGTACGATATAAGCTTCAAAATACATATTATACTTCTTTTATATATATATATATATATATATATATATATATATATATATATATATATATATATATATATATATATATATATATATATATATATATATATGTTCAAACGATGGCATGAACTAATATAACGAGACCATGTGGTAATAAGATTAGGTTCTTATATCATATTAATCGTATATAAATTTTATGTATGACAAAGATGTTTAACGAGTAGTACCATAGGGCTGGATTAAGAATGATCGAAGAGGAAAAGAAAACTGCACTTGAAATCAATCGCAAATGAACACCCATAAGCTGCTACGATTTAGAGCACCAAGGCTGCAAAAAAACCCAGCCCCTAATCGATCACCAACAATCTGCTACCCTTCGCTCTTAATCTTTGTAGAGAGCAAAATGTTTTGGAATTGTTTAGGTTTTGATTTCGTTTAGAGATACCGATTGAGAGACAACATGTTTAATCTGATGTGCATGATATCATGTACTTTATAACAAAAGGAATTAAATCCTTGATTAGCTATGCACGTTCGTCGAGAAAGCAAATCATAATATATGTAGTTCAATATTCTTCGAATGATGTAAAAGTGGCGGCTGGATTTTGCTTCCTGTGTCCCCAGTTAACTAATGGATGGATCTTTGAAAAATAATAAAATGGATCTGTTGTATGATTTATTGAGAGCGTGTGATGTTGCAAACAAAATGGGAATTTCGCGTATGTGTTTAAGGAATGTCGTGTGTATGGTTAAAGAATGAGATAACATGCATATCTTTTCAAAGTGATTAAATGATTTGTGTATATCTCGTAAACTTATCAACCGTGTGAACAAATATGGCAAGAGTGAAATTCGGTTCTATCTTGTAGGATCTTGGTTGGAAGAAAACGTGTAAAAGGTTTACAAATAAAAGGTGTGTTGTGCGTTTATATTATGATAGGATTTAGTTTAGTTTAGGATATTACTTATTTAGTTTTAGGATTAATTCATTTAAAATGTGTATATTAATTATATCATTATATTTCATACTTTAGGTTACAATTCAAAATGACTCAAAATTCATTGTTCAAATATTTCGGGTTTTACAATTAACATCTTGATCCACAGAAACATCAACCAATTCAAAACAATTAAAAAAGCACGAAATATAATATTATAAACTGACAATATCACAGGTGATATCATACTTGAAAATATAAAAAAGCTTAACCAGTAAACTAGCAGCTTAATTACTAAGAAAAAATATAATATCAAAAACTGAAAATATTACAGGTGATAATACACAGAGTATAACTAAAAATATACATCCAATCACAGCTTATCATCAACAAAAAGCACAATTATCATAATGCTTAAGCTGTTTAAACTAAGGGCGTAACTAATAAGCAACATAACACTACAATCAACAGCTTATCATCAACAAAAAAACACAATTATCATCATAAAAAAGCACATAAAACAGAAAAAATAAACTTAAAAATCAAAATTAAACTCACATGATGCATTAGAAGCACAATCACCAGAATTATTAAAACTGCTACCAGATACATCACCAGAATTATCAACAACAGCACCTACATCAACAGAATTATCACAAACCGCAACAGCTAAACAATCGGATGAATTACTAGATAAATCTGCAACTGAATCAGCAGGTTCATTCAGATCAAAAACCGCCATTAGCAAAACTAATGAACGATGGAGTCGCGGTGGAGTGCAGTGGTGTTGCGGTGGAGTCGCGGAAGAGTCGCGGTTATCTTGCAGTGGACTAACAGTGATGTGGCGGTGGTGTTGCGGTGGAGTAACGGTGGTGTTGCGGTGGAGGGAAAATCTAACTGATTGATGGAGGGAAGCAGTTGAGAGAAAACACACACAAACTGTGTGTAAAAAAAAAGTGAATGGGGAAAAATAAAATAAAATAAATCTTTATATAGTTGGGGAAAAATTAGGTTTAAAAAATAAAATCTTATGTTAATCTCTACTATTAAATCAAACTAAATGTATGGTGGGGATTTGTCCCTTGCTAAGTACCAAAATAAAGGTAAGCAATTGAACTTTTCTCAACATTGATAATATTATCTACAGACAAAATATAGATAAGATTTGTAGTTCCAAGTAGGTTTATTTTAACCTAAAATAATAAAAGAAAGGAAAGTTGCCGAGCGGGGAGCAAAATGATGATTTTAAGACATGATTAAAGGTTAAAGTGTGTAGAAATGGTGAAAAGTTACCATATATTTAATCTTTAATAAACAAAACCCTTACAGTTTTTTATTGATTTGCCTTTGAACTTCCATGAACCCATCCACAAATAAAACCTTAGGGTTTGTACAAGATCTTAATTAATCACTTTATAATCATGAGAGGATGGGGAAACATTTTTAAAAGAAAATGGCCATCTATAATCCATCCAATTTTGTTCGAATTTTTTTCATTATTTTAGAGATATCATATTATGTGTTATAAAGTTAAGATCTTACAAAAATAAAATAATTTATTTTGCAAAAGATTTGAAAAACAACTTACGCTAAATGAGAGATTGGTGAATAAACAATTATCAAAAAAAAATTTGCAATTTTTTTATGCTATTCTTTATGAACATTAAATGCGAAGACAAAAAAAAGAAAAAATAGAAAAAAGAAAAAAAGGTGTTGAATTATAAATTGACTCAGTTTTCTTTTATTAATGGAACTGTGTTTCAATAATACACCAAATTGTGTGAAAAGCTTTTGTATTGTAGCAATTTTTTATTTTTGGTAAAGGGTTTTCTCAGTAAATGTATTACTTAAAAAAAAACATTTAACTACAACATGTATAGGTGAAATCCCACATCTCAGCCCTATATAGGCGGTAAAGCTAACATAATAAGTAAACATACTTCTAAGAATGAAGTAACGACTATAACTAGATTACATTTGACACAAACGACTCCAAACTTAACCTACGACTACATCCAACCGCGAATCTTGATATCTCAAGCGTCACAGAAAGTCAATCGATCTTCGAATAAATCATGAGCATTGTACTCAACATCATCATCATATGGATCATCATCATTTGTTTCCTTCTAGCGTTCGTACATGCTCTTGGTCCCGTATCACTCCCACTTGCCATGAAAGTCCTAGTTTCGTCATTTACATTTTTCACATCACCCTCACTATCCTCTTCAGTACACAAACTCGAAGAAGTTGGTTGTGTACTTGTCACCACTGGTTTCACCCTAATAGGGGGAGTATTCTCATTAATCTGTTGCACCTCATTTACATTATGTACCAAGTCCACAGATGTTGCCACATTAGTTGTATTACTCAACTGAAGAATAGGCACATTCTCATCATTCTTTCCTTCATCCTAGTTGTTAAACACTTCAAAAGTGTTAGATGTATTTACCACATTTGCATCCTTATTTTGTTGTCTAGATGTATATGCGTCGTTTGACTTAGCCTTTGATGTAGACGCCTCGTATGTTTTCCTTGTTTAGCTACAGGCCGATAGGCCATCTTTTTGGTTACATGTACACGGTCAAACTTTTTAGACTTAGTACCTCTTTGTTTAACTTCCTTAAACCCATCATTTTGGTCACGATTCACTGAAAAAAAATCATTCAAACACTACAGCAATTTAGGTTATAAATTATGTGAAGTTAAGACAAAAATTGCGTAGAAACGTAGAGGGGGAGTGAATACGTTCCTGTTTAAAATCTTAAAACTTTCGTATCAAATTTTCGATCAAGCGTGGCTAAATATGAATAGTGGTTATAAAATTTATAAAAACTATTTATATTTATATCCAACTTATAACAACATACACACAGAACAAGTAAGAGAAATTAGAGCTAGTTTAGTTAGACTCTGTGGACAGTCCTATATATATACGGACGGTCCCATATATGTTTATGACCGTCTGTCTGCTTAAAGGACCGCCGACAGTGGCGTGTTTTAGACAGGTTATGAATTATATATTTGTATATTTTACATTATCTAAGTTTATGTCACACTCACATTCAAAATATAAGCGACAAGCCACACAAACATAAACTCAATGCAAGTGTAACTTTGAAAACGATAAATGCGTGGGTTTTGCAACCTTACAACAGGTTTTACCTCTCGAGGGATCTCAAGAGGCTTACAACCCCACCAGGCAGTGTACCTGACCGATGTAGTATAGTGTAGTGGTAAGTACGGGGGATTGATCGTTCTCCACAGGGAATAGTGTTCGTTAGGTGTGAAAGGCTACTCTAATTAGGTCTAAGGGTTGAGGAAGATTCTTTTTATGTTTTTTATAATTTTATGAAAGCAAGTAAAATCTCGGGTTTTGAAGGAGTGGGCGGAATTAGTTGCTAGTCAACTAACCCAAATTACTACAAATGCAAATAAAATAAAATAACAAAAATGAAAAGTGGTGAGAAACTTATGTGTAGAGAAATGTGTTTACTTAGATTTCCTTACTCCCTAACTATCTTTTACGGTTAATTAGTGTGTATTAGTCGCGTGGATGACGGGTGTATTCCTTAATACCATTCGTGGGGTGGCGTACTTACTTCCCCAAACTCTACAAGCTCCTACTTCACTCCTATGTCGAGCCGGCTAGGAAGCTCCTAACATGGGATCACTAGAATTCGCTTGTGCATTAAATACAACCATAAAAACCTTTAGTACGCGTTTGGTTCATGTTTCTTAAGACGTTCAAGCAAGTTACCGAATAGGAAGTTAGCCAGTTTTCTTAAGCCTAACATAGATAAACAATCATCCAATACAACTAACAACACACTAACAACCAATAATCAATAGCTAGGTTTCATTAGATCTAAGCAAACACAAGATAAAATTAGCCTAACATGTTAAACAAAAGACAAGCATAAGATAGAATCAAACAACACATAGACATATTGAATGATTAATTGATAACTTATCTTTCAATGAAACATGGAAGATCTCAGGGCAAAAAGCCCTGAAAAAGTAGCTAAAATCGTCTTAGGGTTTTATCCCAAAATTCCACACACTAAGCTCTCCCTTAATGACAAAAAATTAGAAAACTATATATAGACTTTGACATCTGACGGCGTCACCTTATGCATTGTGACGCCGTCACCTCGCCGCTTTTTAGGGTTCCCGGATGACCATCTTGACGCCGTCCCTCTTTAGCTCTTCAAAAATCCATTCTGGCTTATCAAGGCTTGACGCCGTCGGATCCTAAACGTGACGCCGTCCCCTTATGATTTAAGCCGTGACGCCCTTGATTTAGTTAAAGCGTGACGCCGTCAGAATTCTCATGCAAACTCACTGGCCCGTCATGAGTAAATTTCACATCCAACTTTTCTTGCCAAGGCATGACGCCGTCTGGAGTTAATGTTGACGCCGTCAAAGGTGACTTTCAGCACAATTTGAGACTTTGCCGTTTTCTTCACTTTTATGCTCCAAAAACGTCCAAAATGCCTCCTTTTCCAGATTTCTCCTCAAAAGTACCTAAAATGACAAAAGGAACGATTTAGGGCAATATTTGATCAAATAAATACGATTTCGGGCTTAAATGACCCCTTAAAAGCGGTACACTTTTCGCCTCATCAAATACCCTTACACTTGAGATTTGCTTGTCCTCAAGCAAATGCGCTTTTATTCTAATCAAAATACAAGTTAGGGGTCATTTAATGCAAACATAAAAGTAATTACAACAAATAATCGTTCCACTTCAATCATAATAAGCACGGAGATTACATACTAGCACCTCACAAGTAGTGTTTAGATACTCACATCTCTCAAGTGTCATCAAAATAAATCTCATAAATGAAAACGGAAAATATCTCTCACTACCTGTCATAGCAAATAGATTACCATAGGCTTGGGAAAGGATCGAAAACCTCCTCCACTAGGCGTAAGCACCTAAGATAAACTATCAAAGAGGGCTTTTAAATGGGTTATAACGTTAGGTGTAGGGAAAAGGAAAACACGGTTTTGTTGGATACGGGATATTTTACTGGTGGCGAGTTAAAGATCTTGATCAATTACATGTACTATACAATGTTGCTAAGCCAAGACTAGACTCGATCTTAAGCTAGAAACAAAATAACATAAACATAAAATAAACATAAAATAAAACGGGATGGTAGTCCGTATGTTTTTTCTATTTTTCTTTTTCTCATTTTTTTGTATTTTTCTTGATTTTTTCAATTTTTTTTTTTTTTTTTTTTTTTTTTTTTTTTTTTTTTTTTTTTTTTTTGCATACACTTTTACCCTACCATCCAAAATGATACATCATAGGGGCATTGCATCCCCTTACACTTGAACTTTTACATAACTTTACAAATAACTATTCTAATGACTCGAATTAAGATAATTGAAAAACTTGGAGTACTTTTAAAACATTTAGCACATATGGGGGTAATAAATGATGTTCTTCCCATTACTCCATTACACTAGTACTTTACCCATGAGTCCCAATCGTCCCAAAACAATATGTACAAGGATATGACTCGACTTAGCAACCATGTAATCAACTAGATAATTAACTTGGGTTTAAACAAATGTTGTAACAATAATGCACTAAAAATGAGTGCATACAAGGTAGGCTAAGGCGATTTGGGTGTACATTTTAGTGGGGTGTAACAAATTCTTCCTTTAAGTAAAATGCTTAAAGGTCGAAACGAAAAGATAGGCTCTGAGGGGTGTACTAGGGGTATCGTGTACTAAAAATGAGTACAACGCAAAGGGTGTGGGAGAAATTACTTGACCAATGTAGCCAAAGTAATTATAACAAAAACACAGGTGTAAAACAATGGGTTAATCCTAATGCCTCTTATCATGTAGTAAATCTAACTACACGAATGTAGTCTCACTTGTGGCCTTGGAATGGTCCTAACGCAAGTTCTAGAATCTAAGTGCTACCGGTACACACATCATAGCATAAATGCTTTTCCTACCAATTCTAGGGGTGAACCTCACATATTTGGGGGTGGAAAATTTTTTAGTGGTACGGTTTTTGTGCTAGTCATATAACTCCTATCCATGAGACGCTTATTAGGATCAAAGTTTCACTCCTCTATGTTGTAAAAAATTTTAAATTTGGCACTAAAATTACCTTAACAAGTATTTCTCTCAGTTTTATTACACATCTACCATCAAACAAACAAAAATCAAGCGCAATTGTATTCTCAAAAATCGTACTTTTACCCTCCCCTTACACTTAAGATGAACATTGTCCCCAATGTTCAAATAACAAGATGTAAAAGCAAAAAGTAAAAGAATGAAATCAAATACTCCCCTGATTCGCTTGTTGGATAATGAAATTACACGGTTAAATCGTCCTCCAAAGAGAATGTTGAAGCTCCATGACTAATGCATCGCCATAAGCTTGATTCAAAACATTTCCTTGTCCAAAATAACCTGTTGAACCTGAGAAAACAAACACGAAAACCTGCATAACATCGGCGGGATAAAATCTATATATAAGGATATAATGCTTGTGGAATGATAACTTTGCAGATTCCTGGAGATTATAAGTTGGAGATTTTAATAAAAACTTTTTATGAAAACAAAATTTTCAAAAATTTCTGGAAATTAAATCTGACGCCGTCAGGTTATAACCCCTGACGCCGTCAGAAATGACCTGACAAAAATTTTCGTTTTAAGTTTCCGGAAAATTTCTGGAAAAACCTTTAACTTACTTCCTGGAAATCCTGCAAAACATCATTATGACTCGATACAAGCATTTGACTCAAACAAATACGAATATGTATGTTAATTTAATATTATTACGATTCATGTTAATTTGTGTTCTAATAAACCGATTTAGATTTCCCTTACACTTATCTTTTGCAAAATACCTTTATATGTAGTTAAGACGAAGTTAAAAACAAAATAAAGCATTTTCACAATTTCAGTTTTGAACATGAATCAATAATAATAAAAATTAAACATACATACGGAAGCAAATAAAATCAAACAAACAAATAAATAAACACATAAAGCAAATAAAGCATGGGCTGCCTCCCAAGAGCGCTTGTTTTTGTTCGAGTCACGAGCCTGACTCTACCCTTATTTAACGGAAATAGGGGAGGTTTTCCCTACACTTAGGATTAAGTGTGGGTGAAAGTAGCGATACACACCCTTAGGGTGGAAATATACCACGTGAGGAAAGAGTGACGGGTGAATTATATGCTCAAAGGTGCGGGATCCTATCATCATAACCTTACCTAATTCAATTGGGTTAGTGGGCGGATTAAGATTTTCTCCTAGAAAGGGATCATCTTCTATCAACTTCGAGAGACTCCAAGTTAAGAATCCACTTTGACCTAATAAACCCGGTTTAAACCCATAATGTTTCTTGTGATCAATCATAAATGGGTGATGTAAGTATGTAAGGTCATGGTTCACTCCGATGTTAGCTTCCTCTCTACAAGGCCTAGAGTCTACTACCTTAATCTTAACATTACCCGGACTACATGGTTTGATGGGTGGATCGGGACCTAATTCAATTCCTAAGTTCACATCTAAGGATGGAAGATTAGGTAACGGTTTTGGTTTAGGCTCCGGTTCATCAAAACTAGGAACTTCCATAGAACTAAAAGAAAGGTTATGACTACAAGTATTCAAACCTATTTCTTCTAGTTTTGTTTGGTCCAAGGGCTCTACCTCTATTGGGGTTCCTATAGTCTCTTCTACTTCTTCCGGGTAAGTCATGGGTGGTGTGTATGCCTCAAATGATGGTAGGACTTGTGGGGTACTTGGTGAGCTTATGTTACTTACCTCATCATTTCTTATGTCAAGATCACCTATATCCTCATCATGTGTTTTAGTAGGATCTAACCCTAACATTTTCCCAAGTATCTCAAGTGCTTCTCTAGGCATCTTAACTCTATATCCGAATCATAAGGATCATCCTCAATGTTATGACTGCTATATTCAAATTGCCCAAAAGATTCATCATGTGTTTCTTGAGATTCATCATCATCGATCATAAAACCTAGGTCTTTTTGATCAATGTGATCATGTTTGGCTAAATCCTCCATCACATCAAGGTCACCTATGTGTTTGTTTTGTACTATGGCATTACATGACAACCACTTAGGTATCTCAACACTAACATATTCATCCCCAAACAAACTTGTTTCATGATCCTCGAATTTTGTGGTCAATTGACTTGTACTAACGTTTGTTGGGTTGTCTACTATATAATAATATTGGGCACACTCTTCAATAGCTTCCCATGCTTTCTCAGCACTTAATTCCCTAATATCCCTGCCGGCAATATGGTAAATGTACCTTTGGGCTTGTCGGTCGACATGATTGTAAAAGAATTGAGTTAGGGACCAAAAATCGAAGTTATGATGAGGGACTTTTTGGAGTAAATATTTAAAACGAGTCCATGCATCATAGAGAGGTTCATCTTTATGTTGTTTAAACATCAAGATGTCATATGGAGTGGGTGAATTACGTGGTTGGTAGTATGGTGGATTCGCGTTCTCCATAATGGTGAACGGAAGAGTCAATGGAAATTACGAACAAACAAACAAAGAAATAAGATAGACTAAAGAAAACCTAGAAAAATAAAATAAAAATCTCACTAGAAAGGAATCTAGTGAGTAGACCTAATAGAAATAAAAATTCAACCTAAACAATAACTATTCCCCGGCAGCGGCGCCAAAAACTTGATGCGTGGGTTTTGCAACCTTACAACAGGTTTTACCTCTCGAGGGATCTCAAGAGGCTTACAACCCCACCAGGCAGTGTACCTGACCGATGTAGTATAGTGTAGTGGTAAGTACGGGGGATTGATCGTTCTCCACAGGGAATAGTGTTCGTTAGGTGTGAAAGGCTACTCTAATTAGGTCTAAGGGTTGAGGAAGATTCTTTTTATGTTTTTTATATTTTATGAAAGCAAGTAAAATCTCGGGTTTTGAAGGAGTGGGCGGAATTAGTTGCTAGTCAACTAACCCAAATTACTACAAATGCAAATAAAATAAAATAACAAAAATGAAAAGTGGTGAGAAACTTATGTGTAGAGAAATGTGTTTACTTAGATTTCCTTACTCCCTAACTATCTTTTACCGGTTAATTAGTGTGTATTAGTCGCGTGGATGACGGGTGTATTCCTTAATACCATTCGTGGGGTGGCGTACTTACTTCCCCAAACTCTACAAGCTCCTACTTCACTCCTATGTCGAGCCGGCTAGGAAGCTCCTAACATGGGATCACTAGAATTCGCTTGTGCATTAAATACAACCATAAAAACCTTTAGTACGCGTTTGGTTCATGTTTCTTAAGACGTTCAAGCAAGTTACCGAATAGGAAGTTAGCCAGTTTTCTTAAGCCTAACATAGATAAACAATCATCCAATACAACTAACAACACACTAACAACCAATAATCAATAGCTAGGTTTCATTAGATCTAAGCAAACACAAGATAAAATTAGCCTAACATGTTAAACAAAAGACAAGCATAAGATAGAATCAAACAACACATAGACATATTGAATGATTAATTGATAACTTATCTTTCAATGAAACATGGAAGATCTCAGGGCAAAAAGCCCTGAAAAAGTAGCTAAAATCGTCTTAGGGTTTTATCCCAAAATTCCACACACTAAGCTCTCCCTTAATGACAAAAAATTAGAAAACTATATATAGACTTTGACATCTGACGGCGTCACCTTATGCATTGTGACGCCGTCACCTCGCCGCTTTTAGGGTTCCCGGATGACCATCTTGACGCCGTCCCTCTTTAGCTCTTCAAAAATCCATTCTGGCTTATCAAGGCTTGACGCCGTCGGATCCTAAACGTGACGCCGTCCCCTTATGATTTAAGCCGTGACGCCCTTGATTTAGTTAAAGCGTGACGCCGTCAGAATTCTCATGCAAACTCACTGGCCCGTCATGAGTAAATTTCACATCCAACTTTTCTTGCCAAGGCATGACGCCGTCTGGAGTTAATGTTGACGCCGTCAAAGGTGACTTTCAGCACAATTTGAGACTTTGCCGTTTTCTTCACTTTTATGCTCCAAAAACGTCCAAAATGCCTCCTTTTCCAGATTTCTCCTCAAAAGTACCTAAAATGACAAAAGGAACGATTTAGGGCAATATTTGATCAAATAAATACGATTTCGGGCTTAAATGACCCCTTAAAAGCGGTACACTTTTCGCCTCATCAAAGTGTAACTTGCAAAACGATAAATGCAAGAATAAAAAGTAAAGAGATGAGTAGAGAAAACATAAACCGGACAGGGTGATTTATAGTGGTTCGGCACGAAGCACCTCTTCGCCCTACTCCACTGCCCGAGTACCCAACTCGAGAGTTACTTCACTACTTAACAAGCTCCTTTTAGGCGGAACAAACCGTATACCAATGCTTACACCGATTTACGAAACTAAGCGGAATGTCGAGTTCTAATCTTGGCTAGAACCAATCCACACACCGACACACGGCACTACACAGACATACACCTTGTCCACTTGGATTTACACGCAATCCAAGTCTTCACAGGGACGTACACACCGTCCAAATCTTCACACGGACGTACACACCGTCCTAATCTACACACGGACGTACACACCATCCTAATCGACACACGGACACCCGCAGACGTACACACCTTCCTAATCTACACACAATCACCCACGGACTTACACTTTGTCCGGATTTACACTTACACACCTAATCAAGACTCACACACAAGTCGGATATACTAATGTACAAATGAGAGAGTTTGGATGAAGAAGACAATCGTAACACAAGTTACGAGTGGGTGGGGACTACTTTATAACACTTCGATTCTTGACGACTTCGAGTGTTCTTCTCTTGCACTTGTGATAGAGGATGACGGGATAACTTATAAACACATACCAAAGAGTTATAGTGATCAAAGAAGAAGAAGGAAAGAACAGAAAGTTTTATGCTAAGAGGATTACTTTTTCTGAAGAAACAATGCAATATTTATAGGCAACAGGAGGAGCGTAAACGGTCCCTTAAACCTTGGACGGTCCCATATATATAAGGGACCGTCACCTGTTTACGGGACCGTCCCGACAGATTTTGTCCTGGTGTGGTGAAAATTTATCTGGTGAAAATCTTAACAGCTTTGGGCAGGAAAATTAGCTGTTGGAAATTTTGAAATTAAAATTTATTTTCTTAATAAAACATTTCTTTGTAATTACAAAAATACTTTTGTAAAAAAATGTTTTGTCACCTAAAAATGTGAGATTTTAAGACAAATAACTTCTTTGATCACTTCACTAAGTTGGTATAGTGTTTGTTCATACCTGAAGTGATGTAGACTTGAGTCGTCGAGAGACGTTGATATGTGCATGCATTGATGATTTGTGTAAACAAGTAACTTGTGCACTTTACGTTATGTATTACAAGTTACATGCTTGTCATCATTAAAACATGAAGACACTATATAGATTAAACATCGTAACGTTTGCACTAACAGTCTCCCCCTTTTTGGTGATGACAAAATATGTAAACTTGTAACTCATAGTAAAGTGTATAAGTTACTTGTTTACACTCCTTCTCCCCCTTTTGTCGAAGCAAAAAGGTGTTGCCAATGTAGAGATAGAAAGAAGATCGGTGAAAGTATGTAGACGAAGACTTGAGAAGATAAATTTAGAAGAAGTCTTGAGAAGGTGTCTTAAAAAGAATACTTGAGAAGAAAACTTGAGAGGAAATCTTGAGAGGAAGACTTGAGAAGAAGACTAGAGTACATAAGTTGAAGGATGATCCCCGAATGTATTAGCCGATCCCGAATCCCATCATTCAAAGAAGTAAGCTTGCATCATCCTAGTGAAGCCTTGCTCCTATCCAAACACCTCCGAGCTCCCCCTAGATTTTTGCATCCCCATGATCCATTCATATTGACTTTAGCGGATCCATGAATTGAAAAAAAGTTACAAAAGCTTAACCTACATCAAGGTTTAGTTTCAAGCAACAAAGTATTTAAAGAGATACCATTATAGAGGTTGAATACACATAGCAAGATATGTGTAGATGCGTAAACAATTTGCAAACGAGTTTGACATTTGCAAATGCTCCCCCTTGGTGTATGCTTCCCCTTGTTTGAGCTACCAAAGAATCGAGCAATGAAGGAATGCTACAAAACAGAGTTAGTAGACAAGTGCACACATATATAATGATGATATATATAGCAAGACACTATCAGAGATTAATACATGCATGATTCAAATATGAGTATTCTAAAGTATTGCACGAAAGAAATTGAAACTAAACATATACAATTATTGATTATATATTAAGACACCATTCTCTAACTTCTTCTAAGATAATTTTCTAATGTCTAGGTGATATAGGGTGAAGATGATATGCTCCTAGATGAGAATGAAGATGACTCTTTAAACTAAACGGAAATGAAGTAAGAAAGTTTTAAGCCAAGATTGGCAAGGATGATGTAAAGATGAGAAGGAAGATAGGAGACTTCATATTTGAAGATAGTGGTTTAATTTAAGCTTATGTTGAAGAGAATGAGAAGAAATGTGTGTGGGGAAACAGTGAAAGAATCGTTTGCACTTACAATGAGTGAGGATGAAAAGAGGTGAGGAAGATGGGAGACTTTAAACTGGTCTAGAGAGTGGTGAGTTGAAAATTTAGAAAAATAGTAAACCAGTTCGTGACACTTCTAGTAGGGACGGTCCTGTAAATAAGGGACAGTCCCGTATATATAAGGGACCGCCCATATGTTTTAGGACTGTCATCAGTGAGGTGCAGAGTCTTTCCAGTTTTCTCTGTTTTTCCCAGATTTAGCGAAAGGATAGAAATAATCAAAGGATTGATTATGTGAGAATCATATTGCCATTAAGAGAGAAAAGAGTTAGGCAATAATGATTAAAGGGTGATTTAGGGATTTGGTAAGGAATATTTATAAAAATGTTGGGATTGTGCGAAAAGGTGTGAATAATCATTTGTTGGGTAAGAGGATAATTTACAAATGATTATAGAATGTTTTGGAAAGAAGATAGGTGTAGGTAATAAGTAAAGAATGTAGAGAAGTGTGGGAGTAATCTTTCCTAGACAAGAGAGTGGATTATTTGGAAGAGAGCGAGATGGTGATCAAGTGAATGTGTCCATGACGACTCTAGGAAATTTAAGGTCATTTTGCGACTATTCTGACCTTTTGTGGCACTAGAGACTCTAAGAGCGATATTCTAGTGTGAGGAAATATAAGCCTAGATGTCTAAGACTCATAAGTTTAAACATGTAAGCATATTTAAGCATGCATCGACATAATAATCAAAGATATTAATGAGTAGGACTATGTGACATCTAAGAGGTTATCATAATAGGCATACCTAGTTCAACATAGTTTGGGTGCACAAATAACACGTAAATCATGTAAAGGAATGCATAAAAAACATGTAAACATTAGGTAAAACATGTTAACATTTAGCACTTAAGAGCATGTATCATGAATGTATATCAAGAAATATAACATTAGAAAAGCTAATCAAAAGCAAGACCTTTCTAATTAACATGCATTCAATAATTAAGCAAGTAGGCATTGAGCATTTAAGAAAGCATGAAGACATTTAATCATATTTCACAAGAACAAGTTGTTGTTTTCAAATATCAAACACATATATGTGAAATGCAAATAATCTAGGTTTCCCAAGAAGAATCCTAATTATTACTTGTTTGAAATGCAATCGTAACGGGAGACAAAGATCATCGATGTAAAACATCTTTAGTCAAATGTAGGAATGGGAATTTTTCAAGTTAGAGAATGGATATGAGACTATTACAAGCGGTGCTCAATTAAGGCTAAACACGACCATTTTTACGGGTTTACCACAAACCCAACTTCTCTCCTGGAAGCAATTCAACCGTTAGGTCAAATTGAATTTCTAGTGCAATAGGTTCTCCGGTAGTCATTCTCATATTAGAAAGATTGGAATTCCTATATTTTCCTATAGAGGTTTACCAAAGATGATATTTGTCGATTCCGCTAGTACATGTCCTAATATAGCTCAACTAACAATATTTTAAAAGCCGGTTAATGAAAATGACATGTCTTACACAAAATCCTAACAAAGGTAAGTGCGGTAATGTAATCATGCGTTTGAGATTTAGAGGTTGTTTGGTTTATATGATGCATTACATGATGATATCTTTGTTTATTGAGTTATTATTTTAATATGTTTTAGTTTTCTAGAGCAAAGAAAGTGTTTCAAGAATACTCTTTAGTATATCTTGAGAAAAAGAGTCTAATTAAGATTACTTACCTTAATCGATCTTGTAAGTGTTTTATGATGTGTCATTGAGATAAGACATATTGTATTTTTCAACAAATATGATTATCTAAAAGGACAAAATTATTACTCTTAGGAAAACAAGCATTTTAGTGTAAAATATGATGAATGAATTTTAATTGTTTATGCAATGACACACGTTGTATTAGGTTACTTTCAAAATCTAATATCCTATATTTTTCAAAAAAAGTTATAATGTATTTTCTTGTAAAATAACTATTCATGTTACAAAGAGAATGGAATGCATAGGATATAAATTATCCTTTGTCAATCTTTTGATATGAAAAATACATGTGATTTTAAGTGTTGAGTCGTTCATGAGCAAAGTCTACATATGTTGTTTGTTGGCTTGCGTTTGGTTTTTCGGAAATGACACATTTACAAATTGTGTTGCAACGTAAATTGCTTGAATATTTTGGATGAAACATCCAAGTCGTCAATCCTACTTCGTTGTGTATTTTAAGCATCTTTTAAACATATTAGTTTAATATTTGGAACACAACCATTGGACAAGAAGACTCAATATGACATAATCAACACAAGTGTGAGTTATGATCCGATGCATATTCTTTTTGTCTTGAGAAGGACGTCATTATTTTTATAACAATCGAGTGTGATTGAGTATGTAGGTTTAAGATAATATGTTTCGTTATTTATTTATTTTATCTTGAAGCTAAACAAATAATGACTCCAATTTCGTGTCCATACTCGAAAACTTGTCAATTAGATTCGATAATGATATCAATCATAATTTGAATAATGAATTGATATATGCTCGAAATCTTTCTTGACCCCTCACAACCACTCTTTTTAATAAAGAAAATAAATAAAGATTTATGAAATGTGGTCAATCAAATTTAATACTAGTTGTATGTGTGAGGTTAATAATAATGACATGTTAACTTAATAATTCAAGATTGTCATTTATTTTTGTATGCGAAAAACTATTTATTATTGTGTATAATATGCATAGTTTTTGACATTTATGAGTATAAAAATAATTATCCTAACCATTTTTATACAATAACAACTTTTTAAAATACTACATGTTTGAAATAATTTGAGTGTGTTCAAATACATGCAATGTTCAAAAATACATTTTCTTTTACTTAAATACTAATATATTATTATAAACTTTTATCTTGATTAGACAACCCATGGCCAATCAAGACAAGTGCATGTAATATTTTAGAAATCATGTTGTAATTTTTGATGAAGTGTTAAATATTTAGAGGTAATAGATTTTAACACTTGAACCATTGGAGAGATAGTTGTGTAAGACAATTATTTTTGACATACATGATTAATCAACTTAGTCTATATATCTAAGTGAGTTACTAAACCATTACAAGATAAGCAAGAATTCAAAAACACATAAGCAAGTAAGGTAATCTTTTCTAATGCAAGAACAATTTAGCATAGCACACATAAAGATATTCGTTATCATTTTGTGTGTTAGATACAACAATGTATACTTGCTTGATTTTGTTTCGAAAAGAATTTTTCTCCCCATTTAAAAAGTTAATTAAGATCGATATTTTGAAAAGATAAAGATACCATTTTTCAAAAAGTCATTTACTAGAGATGTCTGACTCGAGAGAAAGAGCAAAAAGCAAGTTTTACGTTAAAACGTGACACACAGTTTTGACTACTATGTAGCAATTTTCCATTTATGACTTAATTAAGTTTGGAATCAATATTTGGAAGCATTTTTAAATGAAAGTGGACTCAATTACCTTTAAAATCGCGGGTGCCACGACTCCTACGGACTTACGGTTGATTTTATATGAATTTTCAAAATTGACACCATTCTGCGGAAGGTCCTTTAAATACTAATGATCCCATAAATATTTAAGGGATCGTCCATATATTTGAGACCGTTACCAGTAAACAAAAACACGTTTTTCGTGTATAAATTCATTTAGTCACTTTCAAAATCTTTTGAGAAGTTTTTCCTTCAAGAAAGTATACGAAGTGCATTTAACCAACAAAACTAGTACGAATAAAACAACAACAGTTTAGCACAAATTTAGCAACTAAACACTTTTCATATTTAATCCCTCTTAATGAGAAATTTGATACGTGGACCGTACTCTATTTTAAAAACCATTTGTTTTGAAAACTAGAGCGATGTGGCTCTGATACCAATTGTAGAAACGTAGAGGGGGGGGGGGTGAATACGTTCTTATTTAAAATCTTAAAACTTTCGTATCAAATTTTCGATCAAGCGTGGCTATATATGAATAGTGCTTATCACATTTATAACGACTATGTATATTTATATCCAATTTACAACAACAGACACACAGAACAAGTAAGAGAAATTAGAGCTAGTTTAGTTAGACTCAGTGGACGGTCCCATATATATATACGGACGGTCCCATATATGTTTGGGATTGTCTGTCGGTTTAAAGGACCGTCGACAGTGGCGTGTTTTAGACAGGTTATGAATTATGTATTTGTATATTTTAAGTCATTTCAGTTTATGTCACAATCACATTCACAATATAAGCGACAAGCCACACAAACATAAACTCAATGCAAGTGTAACTGCAAAACGATAAATGCAAGAATAAAAAGTAAAGCGATGAGAAGAAAAAATGCAAACCGGACACGATGATTTATAGTGGTTCGGCACGAAGCACCTCTTCGCCCTACTCCACTCCCCGAGTACCCAACTCGAGAGTTACTTCACTAGTTTACAAGCTCCCTTTACGCGAACAAACTGTACACCAATGCTTACACCGATTTACGACACTAAGCGGAATGACGAGTTCTAATCTTGGCTAGAACCAATCCACACACCGACACACGGCACTACACGGACATACACCTTGTCCAATTGAATTTACACACAATCCAAGTCTTCACACGGACGTACACACTGTCCTAATCTACACACGGACACCCGCAGATGTACACACCGTCCTAATCTACACACGGACACCCGCAGATGTACACACCGTCCTAATCTACACACGGACACCCGCAGACGTACACACCGTCCTAATCTACACACAATCACCTACGGACGTACACACCGTCCTAATCTACACAATCACCCATAGACTTACACTTTGTCCGGATTTAAACTTACACACCTAATCACGACTCACACACAAGTCGGATACTCTAATGTACAAATGAGAGAGTTTGGAGGAAGAAGAGAATCGTGACACAAGTTACGTGTGGGTGGGGACTACATTATAACAATTCGATTCTTGACGAATTCGGGTTTTCTTCTCTTGCACTAGAGATAGAGGATGACGGGATCACTTATAAACACATACCAAAGAGTTATAGTGACCAAAGAAGAAGAAAGAAAGAACATAAAATTTTGTGCTAAGAGGATTACTTTTTCTGAAGAAACAGTACAGTATTTATAGGCATCAGGAGGAGCGGGGACGGTCCCTTAAACCTTGGACGGTCTCATATATATTAGGACCGCCACCTGTTTACGGGACCGTCCCGACAGACTTTGTACTGGTGTGGTGAAAATTTATCTGGTGAAAATTTTAACAGCTTTGGGCGGGAAAACTAGCTGTTGGAAAATTTGAAATTCAAATTTATTTTCTTAATAAAACATTTCTTTGTAATTACAAAAATACTTTTGTAAAAATGTTTTGTCACTTAAAAATGTGAGGTTTTAAGTAAAATAACTTCTTTGATCATTTCACTAAGTTGGTATAGTGTTTGTTCATACCTGAAGTGATGTAGACTTGAGTCGTCGAGAGACGTTGAAGTGTGCATGAATTGATGATTTGTGTAAACGAGTAACTTGTGCATTTTACGTTATGTATTACAAGTTACATGTTTGTCATCATTAAAACATGAAGACACTGTATAGATTAAACGTCGTAACGTTTGCACTAACTAATTGGTTTAAAGAATCTGTTAGTTTTGTAGACATAAAATAATAGTTGTGTGTTAGGATCGAACTCGAGATCACGGGATTGCACACTTTTTGAATGAAGAATTAACGATTAAAAATTATTTATAAAATGTTATATTTAATTATTACGTACACAAAACATTTAACGGGTGTTAGTATTTAACGGATAATGACTAACGACCGTTAAACGATAAAAGGAAACAATTAAAGGGTGAATAATAGGAAAGTCGAGAGAGATCCGGAAGCCCCTAATAGGTATAAACCGATCGACTTAGGGTTATGTTTCCTAATCCTAGGCTAACTTGTCCTCTAAGTTTACTCACCTATATAAACAAAGGCTAGGATTCATTATTGGGTACTCTTTTACACACTGATACCCTAAACCTTGTGTTTTTCTTTCCTTGGTCTAAAACCGATCGATTTAAACCCTCTTAGGGTCGATCGACTTTTTTGATTGTCAAAAAATTCTTGTTTTGTGTTATTTACTTGCATAACGTTAATTTGATATTAGTTCGTGTGTACAAGAACGTGAATCAAACACACTATTATTTGATTCTTGGATTGAAATTGCAAAATTGGCAAGGGGAAATTCGTGTAATCCGTATAAACCCTAATCAGGGTTCATCACTCCTATTGCTTGGTTTGATTCTTGTTTTGCTTGAATCATTAAGGTACGCTTACATTTAAATTAGGTTAATTAATTATGTGTTATGTTTCCTACGCTTCCGCATGTGTTCTTTGATGCTTATTATATTTATATGAATGTCATGGTATTATAATTCCAACAGTGGCATCACGAGCCATTATAACATGTAATTAATTACCGAAAAAACATAAAAAATGAATCTTGATTGTGTTTTACATGTTTTGGGCGATTTAGGGTTTTATTCAAATCGAAACCCTAATTTTTTTTAAAGGGCCGATTGCCCTATAATTAGTTAGGGTTTGGTTTTGTAATTTAATTTGATTAGAAACCATAGGTTTAACATGTTTATGTGTTTGTAAGTGATCTTGTGGCAACTTGCTAATTGTTAGGTAGAATCCATGCAAACGTGCATGTTTGGCATGGATTTATTGTTGTGATGTTTTAAATTGTTTTCACATGTAATTTAATTGATAGATGTCGAATTGGAGAAGACTCCAATTAATTAAGTAATCAATTATGTGCAACGTGGTGTATATTTAATTATGACTAACGCAATCGATACGTCAATACATGTGGCTCACTTACCATTGTAAGTGATAGTCTTAGTTAAATTTATGCATAATTAAACATAGATTGATTATTAATAGGTTTTATCGAATTAGTTTTCATGTGGCTAATTGTTTACATAATTAATTGTTAAGCTATGTGCATTATTTAGTTGTTTATTTTTATTATTACTTGTTTTTGTTTAATTGTATGAAATGTTTTAAGCAAAAAGGGTAATTTATGAATAGAAAATAAATGGACTAAATAATGGTGAAACTTGATGTAATAAATTATGAATCTTGCAAAGTCTTATGTGTCGATAGTGGTTCGCTTCGTACGGTAATTTGCTCCCAGGCGAGACTAGCAAGGTTATAATTTATAACATGTTTTTTAAGACTTAAAATCATAAACTTTTAATTGACTGTTGAGTTTTATACCAATAGTACGAACGGCTCACCCAATTGTGACAAACTATAAGAGGGGTTTAAGTAGAAACGGGTTTTTAATAAGATTCGCTCTGACCTTTGTTTCTACGCTCCTTTGTGTGTCAAATTGGAGCTACCAAGTAAGACTATTTTATGTATAAAATCACCTTAAGGGTGAACTGACCTCAATTCCACGTGCCACTTTGTGGTAATTATCCGAATAACTTGGGTCTTTTGGCTCATACAGTAGTAGGATATAGTGGGCGATAATTGTAGGTAATTCTTTGATTGGTAAACCCAATACCTCAATTAAAACTTTGTTGATTTAAATCTTAGCTTAAAATTTGTAAATAAAAAGGTTTTGAAAAACTTATGATACGAAGATGTATGCATGCTTCTTCGTACATATTTTGATTATAAACATCAAAAACTAGTACCCTTTAAAATTAAGTTAATGCAATCTAATTAAAAGAGCACTTGAAGTTGTAATTTAGTCATGTGATAGCTTGGACTAGATTACAATGGAAAGGTAAATTTCATACTTTCATTAATAGCAGATCAACTGATGTAATGGGACTATGGTAATTTACAGTTTTTTAATTAGACGACTTAATTGAGTTGTAAGTGAGAGCTTGGACTCAAGGCATAATATGGGGATAAAACTTGCTTATATTGGAAATTGTTTGCCAATATAAATCCCATAGTGATTTAGGAATTGGAAATTGTTTGCCAATTGTTGTTCGACAGATTACCTTATTATATACTTTCATTACTAGCAGATCAACTGATGTAATGAAACTATCATAATTTAGATCCTAGTTTTCAAGAAAATACTATGGTTATATGAATATTTCCTTGGGTATTTTATTTTCTTGAAAAATTGTATTATCGAAAATACTAATTTTGAACTTTCTTTATCTGTAGAAATGGCTCAAAACAATAACACTACTATGAGTTCTACGTTCAAATCATTCTTTGAACGAGAAAAATTGACTGGCTCTCAGAATTTCAATGATTGGTATCGTTCACTCAGGATTGTCCTGCGAGTGACAGATCAACTTGAATGTTTATACAAGCCTTGTTCTGCTGAACCTACTGCTAAAACTTCAATTGATGAAGAAAAAGCATTGTGGAAAGCTGAGTTTAAGACGCATAATGATGTGGCCTATTTGATATTGGGAGCGATGACACCTGCTTTACAAAAGCAGTTTGAGAATTACTTCCCTATGGACATGCTAAACGAACTCAGAAAAATGTTTGAAAGACCAGGAACCGTTGAGGTCTATGATTTGATGGAATCTCTACACGGTTGTAAGCAGGCAGATGGTGAACCGGTAAGTGCTCATGTGTTGAAAATGAAAGGTTACGTGGATCAACTACAAGCACTTGGCAAGGTCTATGAACAAGATATTGCTATCAACTAAATCAATAGATCCCTGACTAAGGAATTTAGTAGTTTTGTGCGTAATTTCAATATGCACCACGTGGGGAAGACAGTTTCTGATTTACATGCACTGCTTATTGATTACGAGAAAGGTTTACCACCAAAGGCTCCTACACCCCAGGTACTTGCTATTCAAAGGGGTAGAATTAACAAGCCAAATGCAAACAAGAAGGGTAAAGGAAAGGGTAAGGCTGATAAGGGTAAGCAAGTTATGGCTTATCAACCACAACCCAAGAAAAACCCTCCTAAGCAGAAGGATAATCCAAAGAAGGATCAGGCTTGCCACTACTGTCATGTAGTTGGTCACTGGAAGAGGAATTGTCCTCTTTATATCCTAGAGTTGCGAGAAAGTAAAAGAAGACTGGGCACTTGGGCGCCAGCACTTCAGGTAACTTACTTATGATTGAATTATTTACTCTAAATCATAAAATTAATTCCTGGGTATATGATACTGGATGTGGTATTCACATTTGTAATACGCTGCAGGGGTTTAGAGCGGAAAGGAAGCTTGCCTATGCGGAGCAATATCTGCATGTGGGAAATGGAGCACCTGCAGCTGTTGAAGCTATAAGAGTGTTTAATTTAGTTTTGCCTTCAGGCTTAGTACTGTTATTAAACAATTGTCATTATGCACCTTCAATTGTTAGGGGTGTTGTTTCCTTTTCTTGTTTGTTGAATCTTGGTTTTAATCACACTATCAATAGTAATGAAATTTCTATTTCTTTAAATGGTATTTTTTTTATTTTAATGCTCTTGCTGTTAATGGTGTGTTTGAGATTGACATGAATGATTGTGTATCCAATAATAATAATTCAATGTATAGCATAAGTAAGAGAATTAAGTCATACTTGAATTCTTCTTACCTTTGGCACTGTAGACTTGCTCATATAGGCAAGACTCGCATGAAAAAGCTACAACATGATGGGCTTTTGAATAGTATCAATGATGAATCATATGATAAATGCGAGTCTTGTATATCTGGGAAAATGACTAAGAAACCTTTTCACAGTAATATGGAAAGGGCTTCTGATCTACTTGGTTTAATACATACTGATGTGTGTGGACCACTTAGACATGTGTCAAGGAAAGGTGCTAGCAACTTCTTAACCTTTAGAGATGATTTCAGCAGATATGGTTATGTTTACTTGTTTAAACATAAACATGAAGTGTTTGAAACATTTAAGGTTTTCAAAGCAGAAGTAGAATTGCAACTAGGATAAAAGATTAAAGCTCTTCGATCCGATAGAGGCGGTGAATACTTAAGCCAAGAGTTTAAAGATTACTTAGCTGAGAATGGAATTGTCCAGAATCTCACATCTCCATATACTCCACAACAAAATGGTGTATCTGAGAGAATAAATCATAAATTGTTAGACATGGTACGATCAATGTTTAATCTTACAACTCTTCCTTTATCTTTTTGGGATTATGCCTTAGAATCTGCGGTTCGTATTTTGAATATGGTTCCCACTAAGAAGGTTGATAAGACACCATATGAAATATGGAATGGAAAAGCTCCAAACTTGTCTTATTTAAAGGTTTGGGGTTACGAGGATTATATAAGACGTGACTCAGCAGATAAACTCCAACGGAGATCTGTAAAGTGTATCTTTGTAGGATACCCAAAGGAAACGATGGGTTACTACTTTTACTACCCACCTGAAAGCAAAGTAATTGTAGCTAGATATGGATACTTTTTAGAAAAGGAACTTATATCTCAAGAATTCAGTGGGAGAGTTTATGATCTGAAAAATGATCATGTAGATACATTACCTTCTGAAAACACTAGCGTACTTCCTATGGAACCTGAAAGTCTGGATCCTCCCCCTGAAGTTGAAATTGTTCCCATTCGCAAGTCTTTAAGACATGTGAAAGCTCCTGAACGCCTATGTCTTAACGTAGAAGTTGAGGAAACTATATTAGGGGATCTTGATTAACTTACTAATTATAGGGCTGCCATTGAGAGTCCTGAAAATGATAAATGGGTAGTTGCTATGAATGGGGAAATGCAATCCATGAAAGATAACAATGTCTGGATTGAAGTAGACCTTCCTCTCAATGCCAAGGTAGTTGGAAGTAAGTGGCTCTTCAAGAAGAAAACTGACATGGATGGCAAGGTACACACCTATATGGCCCGTTTGGTAGCTAAAGGCTTTACTCAAACATTTGGTGTTGACTACGAGGATACCTTTTCTCCTGTAGCTGACATTAGGGCTATTAGGATTCTCATAGCCATAGCAGCATACTATGACTACGAGATTTGGCAAATGGATGTCAAAACCGCCTTCTTAAATGGTCGCCTAGATGAAGACATCTATATGGCGCAGCCTGAGGGGTTTGTGAATCCAAAGTTTCCAAACCGTGTATGCAAACTTCAAAGATCCATTTATGGATTGAAGCAAGCATCAAGGCAATGGAATAAAAGATTTGATGAAGAAATCAAAAGGTTTGGATTTACTTAGAATCTTGATGAGCCATGTGTATATCACAAAGCTAGTGGGAGTAATGTAATTTTCCTTATCTTATATGTTGATGACATATTGATCATGGGAAAAGACATTCCAAGTTTGCAAAAGGTTAAGGCATATCTTAGAAAGTGCTTTTCTATGAAGGATTTAGGGGAAGCTGCATATATTTTGGGAATCAAGATCTATAGAGATAGATCAAGGCAGTTAATTGGATTAAGTCAAAGTGCTTACATTGACAAAATATTGAAGAGATTCAATATGCAAAATTCTAAGAAAGGATATTCGCCAATGGAAGTGAAACATGGCTTGAGCAGTGAGTTATATGCTTCAACACCTGCAGAGGTGGGACGCATGAGCAAAGTTCCTTATGCTTCGGCTGTAGGATCTATTATGTATGCGGTGAGATGTACAAGGCCAGATGTGGCGTTCGCCCAAAATATCACCAGTCAATTTCAACAGAATCCAGGTGAAAAACACTGGATTGCTGTTAAACATATTCTTAAGTATCTTAGCCATACGAAAGATATGTTTCTTGTGTATAGTGGAAATCCAGCCACAGAACTTGATGTAGCAGGTTACTGTGATGCGTCCTGGCAATGTGACAAGGATGATGCGAAGTCTCAGATTGGTTATGTCTTTGTTATCAATGGAGGAGCAGTAGACTGGAGGAGCAAGAAGCAGAGTACAATTGCGATGTCTGCGACAGAGGCCGAATACATAGTTGCTTCAAAAGCTGCAATGAAGGCTGTTTGGATTAGGAAATTCATTTCAGGGTTTGGTGTTATGCCTTCAATTGAATCGCCTATTAATATGTATTGCGACAATTTTACTGCAATCATATTTTCCAATGAACCTGGAGTCATGAAGGGCACCAGAAATTTTCTACGAAAGTATCACTATGTTCGGGAACAAGTCCACGAAGGTGAAATTAATCTCTTGAAATTTCACAAAAATGATAACTTAGCTGATCCATTCACTAAGGCTTTAGCTAAAGAAAAACTTATTGAACTTGCCAATGGCATTGGACTTAGATTAGCTAGTAGTTTCATGCATGACAGTGTTTAGTATTTGGATAAAGGATATTGTAAACATTTAGTATTTTTAATGAAATAAAGTATTGGTTATGTTTATGTTCATTATTTAATGTTGTTGTCCTGTATTTGCATGTTTAATCCGTGAATAAATTAGTTATTCTAAACGTCCGTTGTCAGTTAATGATATGGGAATATCATAAAATTAAGACAAATATGAGTTTTGGTATAATATACTTGAAAGTATATTGATGCGTTGACATGTCAAATTCACATGATATTCAATGAATTGAATATAGGACTTATCCCAACTACATGATGTTACTTTATGGATGTTGTTATTAAGTAAATCATGAATAGTTATCCTTAGACTTGAGATACCATATAACTGTTATGAATGTAGTTCATTATGTGGAACAATTTAACGCTATACGTAACTGGTAGTCATAAGGATTGTTTTCGGAATTGTTGCAAAGTTCATAGGTTATGCTTGTAGTCAAGATAGAATTTGTTCCTTCAAATTTATTTTGGAGTTTAATACTGCTGAGCCCCTCATAGGGTTGACAAGATATTTGCGTGGCCACGCCCAAGATCTCCCCTGAATATGTTCAGAAGATTTGGTAATCTTGCTCAATCACAAACAACGAGAAACAAAATATTTGAATAAAGATAATATCCATATCTTTATTTAATATAGTATTAGTAAGAAAAGGACAATAATAATGATGAATCATTAAAGGTTTTTTCAGGACACCTACTCGAGTTGTACTAGAGGCATCGACGTGTTGCAAGACGCTAACCGATGTGATCACAACTATTAAGATATGTAGGTCACCCTTTTTAGATCAAATCACACCTATGTTATATGTTTAGAGAGAGAAAGATAATGTTAGAGAGAGAAAGAGCTAGGGAGAAAATAAGAGAGGATTTCTCTTTTCCATTCATGATCCACCCCTCTCAAATGAGAGGATTTCATATATACAGTCTCCCATATGATGAGAATAGGGAAGTGTGCGGTCTTTACATATTTCACTAATTCAACATTAACGTAAATACTATGACTAAACTAGACGGCACACTTCTACTATCATGTAGACTATATTTTTACGATTCTAACGAGCTATTACATGACCATATTACAAGACTCATTGACTCGATAATGATCGTCACTTTAAGCATTCCCAACAATCTCCCCCTAAGGGACGATCATTGAGATCTCTCTTTGATTACATTTATGATCATCACTTTTGCGTTTTCAACAAGATATGTCTAAGTGGGAGTTGTTAGTTTTGTAGACATAAAATAATAGTTGTGTGTTATGATCGAACTCGAGATCACAGGATTGCACACTTTACGAATGAAGAATTAACGATTAATAATTATTTATAAAATGTTATATTTAATTATTATGTACACAAAACATTTAACGGATAATGACTAACGAACGTTAAACAATAAAAGGAAACAATTAAAAGGTGAATAATAGGAAAGTCGAGAAAGATCCGGAAGCCCCTAACGGGTGTAAACCGATTGGCCTAGGGTTATATTTCCTAATCCTAGGCTAACTTGTCCTATAAGTATACTCACCTATATAAACAAAAGCTAGGATTCATTATTGGGTACTCTTGTGAATACCCTAAACCTTGTGTTTTTCTTTCCTTGGTCTAAAATCGATCGATTTGAACCCTCTTAGGGTCAATCGAATTTTTTAATCGTCAAAAAATTCTTGTTTTGTGTTATTTACTTGCATAACGTTAATTTGGTATTAATTCATGTCAAAAAAAAAAAAAAAAAAAAAAAAAAAAAATTCTTGTTTTTCTTTTTTCTTTTTTTTTAATTCACGTTTTTCTTAATTAACTTTTTTTTTTCAATTCACTTTTTTTTAATTCACCTTTTTTTCCTTCGCTTTCATACGTTTTCATCTGTTTTCATACGTTTTCTTACACTTTCGACCATTTTCGTCCGTTTTCATACGTTTTCGTCCGTTTTCTTGCGTTTTCGTCCATTTTTCATACGTTTTCGTCCGTTTTCAAACGTGTATTTACGCTTTCATACATTTTCGTCCGTTTTCTTTTGTTTTCGTCCATTTTTCATACGTTTTCGTCCGTTTTCAGACGTGTATTTACGCTTTCATACGTTTTCGTTCGTTTTCTTACGTTTTCGCCCATGTTCGTCTGTTTTCATACGTTTTCGTTCATTTTCTTACGTTTTCATTCATTTTCATACGTTTTCGTCTGTTTTCTTTCGTCTTCGTTCATTTTTCATATGTTTTCGTCCGTTTTCATACGTGTTTTTACGCTTTCATACGTTTTCGTCCATTTTCATACTTCGTCCATTTTAATACGGTTTTAAATGTTTTCGGCCGTTTTCAGACGTTTTCATACATTTCTGAATATCACAAGTGATATTCTGTGATATTCAGAATATCACAACTGATTTTCTGAATATCACAAGTGATTTTCAACTGTTGTTTTGTAAGATGAAAATGACAAGTGACATTCAGAATATCACAAATGATATTTAGAAAATCACAAGTGATAGATATTCAAAAAATCACAAGTGATATTCAGAATATCATAAGTGATATTCTAAATATCACTGAATATCACTTGTGATATTCAGAAACGTATGAAAACAGACAAAAACGTAATAAAACAGATGAATACATACGAAAACGGACGAAAACATAAGAAATTCACAGGTGATATTCAGAATGTCACAAGTGATATTCAGTGTCACAAGTGATATTCAGTGATATTCACGATATTCAGAAATATATGAAAACGGACGAAAACGTATGAAAACGGACGAATACGTATGAAAACGGACAAAAAGGTATGAAAGCATAAAAACATGTCTGAAAACGGACGAAAATGTATGAAAAATGGACGAAAACGAATGAAAACAGACGAAAATGTATGAAAACGAACGAAAATGGACGAAAACGTATGAAAATGGACGAAAATGGGCGAAAACGTAAGAAAGCGGATGAAAACGTAAGAGAACGGACAAAAACGTATGAAAGTGTAAAAACACGTCTTAAAACGAACAAAAACGTAAGAAAAATGGACGAAAACAAAAGAAAATGGATGAAAACGTAAGAAAACAGACGAAAATGTATGAAAACGGACGAAAACCTATGAAAACGGACGAAAATGGGCGAAAACATAAGAAAACGGACGAAAACGTATGAAAGCATAAATACACGTCTGAAAACGGACAAAAACGTATGAAAAATAGACGAAAAGGAAAGAAAACAGACGAAAACGTATGAAAACGAACAAAAACGTAAGAAAACAGACGAATACGTATGAAAACGGAAGAAAACGTATGAAAACGGACGAAAATAGATGAAAACGTATAAAAACAGACGAAAACGTATGAAAACGGACGGAAACGAACGAAAACGTAAGAAAATGGACGAATACGTATGAAAACAGACAAAAAGGTATGAAAGCATAAAAACACGTCTAAAAACGGACGAAAATGTATGAAAAATGGACAAAAACGAAAGAAAACGAATGAAAACGGACGAAAATGTATGAAAACGAACGAAAACGTATGAAAACGGACGAAAATGGGCGAAAACGTAAGAAAATGGACGAAAACGTAAGAGAACGGACAAAAACATATGAAAGCGTAAAAACACGTCGGAAAATGGACGAAAACGTATGAAAAATGGGCGAAAACAAAAGAAAACGGATGAAAACGTAAGAAAACGGATGAAAACGTATGAAAACGGACGAAAACCTATGAAAACGGACGAAAATGGGCGAAAACATAAGAAAACGGACGAAAACGTAAATTGTTGGGAATTAAATGTTCTAAAGATTAGTACTGCTGAGAAGAATACTCTAACAGTACTAACTGCTAGTGTATATTTGAAGACTTCTCAAGTTATAACTAACAGTACTAACTGAAGGTACTGCTGATTCCTACTGCTGGATGGATAAGTGTCGCGTTTACTACTGCTGGTTGGATAAGTATAAAAAGATATTTGTGTATAAAAGTCAAGTATATACGGTAGATAATATCAATGATTTGTAGTCAGTCAATCAATTTGTAAAGATAGATACATGTTGTATCTTAGCTACTGACACACTCAACACACGCAAAGCAAGTAGTTCAACAAGACTTATCATTTATTGTTGTAACACCCCCTAATTTGGTTTGTGGCAGCGGAAAAGTAATTAGGGTGTTACGGTGAGGATCGAGTTAAAATTTCAGAAAAACGGCCTGGAAGAGGCGTTTTGAAAGTTATATGTCATTCAAAATAATAGTTTTGGTACAAAGGAAAAATATATGTTATGAAAATCCCACAAAAATGTGGTAATTTGGAAAGAATGACATATTTGATTTTACACCATTTTATTTATCAGAGTATAAGATGCCCGCTCCGTGTCTTGTCCTGCTCCGTTAATTACCTGAGATAAACATGCTTAAAACGTCAACACAATGGTTGGTGAGTTCGTGGAGTTTAATAGAAAAGAACTTTCTTTCAATAGATTTTAAGAGGTGTACAGTGATTGTCGCAATAAATAATAGTTCTTCATTAAATAACCATTTATGTTGAATAAAATCCACACGTAATTCATGTATGATCTCCAAAATCATAAGTTTCAAGTTTTTAAATGAAAATGAGCTACGTTGTTATATGCTCGAAATAAAATGTTGGGTCAACTTTTAGGAGTAACAATATGCAAGCAATCTATGTTGTCTTTTGTATAATTTACAATTTAGTCACAAATGATAACAACTAAGGTTCAAGTACATGATTCATAATCATAACACATAGTGAAAACATTAATCTAGTGTCTGAAATCTATCAGTGTGGAGTGGTGTTTACTAAATACCGCTGTATCCTAATATATATGATACATTCATATATTCATAAAGTTATATTGCTCAAAGCCTCAGGATACGCAAACGTTAACAATGAATCGCACAAACAACATGTATTATATCGCACAAACGACATGTATTATACTGCACAAACAGCATGAACTATACCGCACAAAGCAGTATGAAATGTATCGCACAAACGACATGTATTATACTGCACAAACAGCATGAACTATACCGCACAAAGCAGTATGAAATGTATCGCACAAACGACATGTATTATATCGCACAAACGACATGTATTCAATGAAAATCAGTGTCATGTTATGAAAAGGGTGGTTTAGAGTGCTTTTATCCAAGTTCAGCATGTAAGGTACGCACGTAAATTACAAGTAAAATGAGCATATAACTCTACTAGGGAGTATATCGTAACATGTAACCAGGAGTAGTAATTCATAGAAATCTTTCAAGTATAAAGTAATTGAAAATCATTTGAGCATGTATCTCCCCCAAAAAGTTATTAAAACAAGCATTAAAAGAGTAGGGGCCACGACTCACCTTAGCCACAGCAAAGCAAAGATCACACTGACACGACTGGCATCTAGAGCATATCACAACGGTCTCAAAACATATAGCACGAAGATACACAACGGTCTAGGATCGGCACAACCTAGTACGTATACAGTTATCTCAAAACACGTCTCGCACAATAATAAAGTCTATAAAAGACAATGTGTCGTAGTTTTCGTGGATTACTCAGTTTTCAAAACTTATCATAAGTTTAGTTTCACGTTTCGTGTGGTGTGGTAAGATAACCTAGACTCGACAGACAGCTCACACCAAAAGAAATAGACAACAACATAGTCGAGGGAATACTGACGAGGACTCAACCCAAAGAAGACAAACTCTAGAAGTTAATGACAAATAAACACCTTAAGTAAAATAACTTAATTTGTGCGTTTCGACAGTTACCCCGTTATCCCCAAATAGTTTGTATAAAACCTAATCGTTTTATAATAAAAATAGGTTTAACTAATAAGATTAGTTTTTCTCAAATCGTTGAGACTTAGTTTAACCAAAACTGAAATTACAATATTTAAAAAGTTTATGTCTCGCTATTATTCTTGTAAATATTAGTTTTGGTTTTATTGAAGATTTTGTGTCCGGTCTGAGTTTAAAACATTAAGTTCATTTTGAAGTTAATATATTATACCGTCTCGAGTCAAAATGTTCAATGAATCCAATATTTAATATTGCCAATCTCATAAAGATCCATGATTTTCCAAACGTCCAAGTATAATAATCGAATCCGTATTCAAATCCAATTCACAATTCCAAGTTTCATTCCCGAAAGGTACCAATATGTCACCAAAACAAATCGACAAGTTGGTATATTTAAATTTTGACACCACAAATTATAACCGAATACACATTTTCTATTTTATGCTTATGGGCTTGTGACCCCTTTAAAACCAAACGTACCCAGTTTTGGGCTTCGGCCCATCACCAACCAAACAATAAAAAGAGACATCACTAGTCTTAAAATTTGCCACATCCGTGTGGTGTTGCGTTAAACCAAAACGGAATGCACCCTACGTGGGTGGTTGCTTTGCTAGACCAAACCGAGAACAATAACTACTACGACAACCACTACAAAGAACCAAGGTTGTTACAAACTCATATCATACCAAGACCACTTGGTCTTGGCTTCAAACCGGTAATGACTATAATCAAAATCAAAATACGACACTCTCTTATGCCGAGACCATGGAAGGTCTCGGCTGTGAATCCGCCAGTACAACCAATACTCAAAAATCGTCAACAATAACAATACTAATAATATTTACGCGACAATAACCCATTATCCGAAACATGACAAAAACAATACGACCATAGTGGCCATTGCCGATATATAATCCGGGTCGACCCGACCCGGTTGAGTTGACCCGATGATAATGACTAGAACCAGAAAAATATAGGAATTGAATCCATGATCCAAATAACCTCAATAACCTCAAAATGGCACAGCCATATTAACTTACCACACGAACAAGTTTTAAAAACGTTTTCATTCGATTTTTAAATCATGATTCAACAGTCTTGTTTTATAGTCACAATAGTTAACTCAAATCGATTTAATTCCGTTATAGATCCACGAAAACAAAGTAATAATAATCGGTAAATAAAAGAAAGAAATAATAATAATATCGAGCGGGTTTTCTCGGTTTTACCATGACGAGAAAGAGATAAAGAGGAGGAGGATGACGGCGGCTGAGATGGTGGCGACCTCGAACTGAAACAACATACGAACAATACTCCGATCTGCTTGGTTTATACACGATTTGTTTTAAACTTGTGTCGCCGGAATTTTTGCCGGAAAAATTCTTTGGTTATCGAAATGATAGAAAATAGGTGAGGGTGGTTTTGAGGCGCGTGAGATACATAGGAGTGAAGAGGAGGGTGAGAGGATTAAAATGGTGTTGGCGGTGTAGTAGGGTGAGCGGCGGTGTGCTGGTGGTGGCCGGATTTCGTGGCTGGAAAATGAGGAAGGAGAGAGAGGTGAGTAGTGTGTGTAGAAAGTGATAGGTTATGTATAATATAGCGTTTTTTCTTGACTTCCCCTCTATTATTGTTAGTTACTGTTAGATGGCAGAGGTTGAGGGCCATGCTAACATGTTTCTGACATGAAAATATCTTAGATATTTCACAAGGTTGGTAACGCTTATCTCTTGTTTTCCAATTATATATGGGTCGACATGTATTTTAAATATGTGCAAGAGTGAGCTTTACGAGTAGCCTTCCTAAGTTCGGTCCTTACTGTCTTTTTAAACATCACATAATGCTAATATGTTTGTTAGGAAGTCGTAGGAAAATGCGTGAATTAAAACGGTTGTGTTTTATGGTTTTTGTATATAACGATTTTAGTGAAATGGGACAAGCAAATGGGCTTTGAAAATCATAGCAAAATGCGACCTGTAAATTTGGAACTTGGCTCGTTCATAGTCTAGTGGGTGGCGAGCTAGGTGGTGCAAAAACATTTGTGAGTTGTGTTTAAAAATTGGAAGATCTAGGCCTGTTTTGGAGGGTGTGGGGAGGTCGAACACCACATAAAATAATAAAAGAGGATGTGGGTTTTTGAGTTGGCCTGTAGTTAGTGTGACGTGAGTGTTGGTGGGCTGAACAGCCCATTTGGCTTTGTAGTTTAAAGGGTGATTAGTGAAATGCTTAAATTAAATAAATGGTGATTAGTGGTGGTCTAAATGTAATATTTGGTAATGATTTAGGAAAATCAAGAAATGGTCACTTGTTAAATATGAGTATTGTCATTGGTTGACATTTGTGAAAAAGTGGTGTCGTGATCGAATTGTATCTCGAATCCGCGTCGTTACTTAACATATAATCGTGAAACGTAACAGGTTAATAACAACAAATAAGAGAAAAGTTCAAATTTCCCTGTAAAAATGGGTTTTGTTAAATGGTAACACCAGATTATTATTAATCAATGAGACTTATCACAGTGGATTTTTACGGTATCTTACAGTATCCATCCCTAAATTTTGAACTTCGTCCCGAAGTTCAGTCTATGATAGGTGTTGAAAATGTGGTGTTCTAAGGTGAGGGTTTATGGAAAATGTTGTCGAGAGGTTTCTAACCGAACATCGAGGAAACGAGATCTTGTTAGATTTATTCATGCTAGATGAAATAGATTCGAATGTTTGGTCACTTAATGATTCTAAAGACTGTGAATAATAGAAATAGTGGTCAGGGACTGTAGGAATTTAACGGCTAGTGAACAGTGTATACTAACAGTCATGAACGGTGCCCTCAACGGCTAGTTTTGGTTCCAGCGGTTAGATTTAGCCTATAAATATTCCATTTTAATTTTCATTCTTCCACAAATTATATTTCTCTCGTTCCACATCTCAAAAATGCCGCACTTCATAATTATGCTAGCGATTGTGTACGTTATTCTTGTGGTTATCTACTTGAGGTATGCCCCGGACGAAGACTTCCAATATTTGGTCGTGATTTTAGCGTTTGTCATCCCATTGGTGATTGTAGCCCTTATCGTGGATATGGCGTGGGGAAAATAGATAGTAGGAAGGTTGGAATAAATAGTTGTAACTTTAGCATTATCGTTGCTAGTTATGTACTAATTTCCGTGTATTCTAATAAGATTTCTTGCTAATTGCGCTTTTCATAAGTCTTTGTGAATTCTTAGGTTTCTAATGCTTGTTCTTTTGTTAGTCTCTTATCATAAGAATGGTGGGTAATATGTGCAGGTATTTATTTGTGGTTGGTCAAAAGTGACGTTTATGGGCAATTTATTTTGTCTCAAGATTTTTCTTTTGAATGGAGATTGTTATTAGGAAATCCGAAGGATAACTGTTTCATTCATGACATGATTCTTCCTAAATTAGACATAGTTGATCAGGCTATGTATAATTTGAGGACCAAATGATGTAATGCTTGACTCGGTCACCGTGATATTTATGCTTTTTCAAGAGTTTGATATGGTTCCATTATAATGGTTCCGTCACAAAGTCGGACACCCTCTGATTATTTTCAAATGAATTATAAAGTTTTTGTTCATATTCCGAGGATAAGTCAGGAATTTCTAAAGTGCTACTAGGATATCTTTGGTATAGACTTAAGTTTTAGGTGAGGATTTCTTACAATGTGGTAATAATCTATTGTTTGGCTTAGAAATGGTGTTGTCCAATTTTCTAAGATGAATACAGTGTATTGTTACATAACTACTATGAATAGGGAGAATAGAATAGAAATTGAAATAGACGTGGATTATAATTATTTCGGAAATATTAAAAGGTAGAGTCTTCATACTGTAGAAAGATAATTGTCACACTTAGGTTACATCCATCATACATAAGGTGAATACAAACGGAGATACAACTTAGATGGTTTTAGACTAGAGTTTATTTATCCATGACAGGAATTTATTCTCTGCTTAACATTGGTGTCATCCTTTGGCGTTGTTAAGTTCCTAAAGAGTTTCCATTCTCTTCCACGGGTCTTGTCGTTCTAATTGGTATTTCGTTTTGGGCATCGGTTCTTGTAGTGCCCCTGCTCGCCACAGCCGTAGCACACTATTTCTATTGGCTGCAAGTTTGCATCCGTTGGCTTTGCAGTCCTTAGTTTTATGACCATTTTTCGGCACTTTCCGCATCGGTCAGGACAAGGTCCATTGTGATGCATCCGACATTGGTCACACTGGGGTAGTGTCCCGGCATAGCCCTTTCCTTTAGTGGGCACATCCACATAAGCCCTGGCGGTTTCCTGACGGCAGTTTTGCGGGTGGTGGCGGTCGTTGCGGTGTTGCTGATAGTTTGTGGTTGTTGTTGTTGTTCGTTCTTCTTGTTGTTGTTGTTGGGAGTGGTGGTTCCATGATCATTTATCTTTCTCTTATGATCATTACCGTCGGAGGTAGAATTTCGTTTGATTTCTCGATCCAATAATCGCTGTGCAAGTGTGATTGCATCCTCAAGAGTCTTCGGGTTGGATGCGGTGACGTCCCCCTCGATACTTTAGGGTAGTCCTTCCACATAGCGTTCTAGCGTCTTTTCTATGTCTGACACCATGGACGGGCATAGAAGAGATAATTCTTGAAATTTTCGGTTGTACGTCCTCAGGTCATTATTTCTCACCACTAGTTGATGAAATTCATCCTCTAGTTTCCTAACCTCCGTCCGAGGACAGTACTTCCTTAACATCTTATTTTTCAATTCAGTCCAGGAGATTTGGAATGCTGCATCGGCACCCATGGTTTTGACAATAGCATTCCACCAAGATAGGGCATCTCCCCTTAAAGTTCCGGTAGCAAAAGTGACTTTGTTGTTCTCTGCGCAGTTGCTTCTCATGAATACAGTTTCACTACATTCAAACCACTGAGCTAACTCTGTCACTCCTTCTATACCCTTGAAGGTGGTTGGCTGACAACTCATGAAGTCTTTGTAAGTGCATTTACGCTGTGTAGATGCCTCACCTTCAGTCGTTGCTCCTATGTTATTGCTTGTGTGGGTGGCAGCATCGGCCTCGCGTGCTGCGGCGATGCCGGCATCAATCATTCTTTGGACATCCTCTGGCGTTAGTGCTGCGGTAGGGTTGGTAGTTTCATGTCCGGTACGCACCATTTTCTATTAAGGCCATAAGGAACACGGATTTAGAATTTACATAATAGTCTTGTTAGAACGATTTGAGTAATGGAGAAGCGAGTATATGAGTTCTAACAATCCTGCCAAAACGTGAGGTTATGATTAAATTGAAGATCACAAAATTTACGACATGTTTGGATACCATCGTAAGTGAGTGATCAATTCTTGGTATAGAATTGCTATGGAACAAACTGATTCATCTACAAAAGCTGAAGTTCAGCAAATTTTTTTTTTTTTTTTTCATTCATCAAGTTTTCTTCCGAAGATTTTTCTTAGTGAATTCTATGGTTGTAGCCTAGTTATGGCAGGTATAAGGAATCTTAACACTCGTAAGTTATATTATGGTAGGTCTGGATATAATCACTGTAAACATCATAATATTAATAACTTGATCGATTGTTTTTACAAAATCAACGATACAAGGTCTTTTATTAATGTTCCATGAGGTAAGTTAAGGTGTCTCTGTCAACGACGTTCAGGAGTGTATTGATTTGTTCCTCATGATGCTCCAGTTGCGTCATGATAGTGGGAGGAGTAGGTGTGTGGGCAACTGCTGTCCTGAAGCTCTTTCCAGTCTCGAGGACTCGGGCTGGAGGAGTGGAAGCAGGAGGGAAATAGTAATGATGAGGGAGACCTGAGAGGGTAACTTCTTTCTAGGAGTCAGCTCTCGTTGGTTAGGTGTAAACGGGTAAGTCTGGGTGAGTAGTTTTAATGAGTAGTTGGGTCCAACTGACGGTGAAAGGGATGATGATAGTAGTGGTGATAAGGTATGGTAACGTTATCCTAATCATGTCTAGGGGTGAAATAAGGTGAAAATGGTGGTATAATTGATACTACTCGTAAGTGTATCTTCTTAATAGGTCCATTGATGTGGCTCCTAAATGGTGTCGTAAAAGGTTCGGGTTTGTAAGGTGTTAAAATCCTAACTTTTATGCGCCGAGCTACCGGGGCAGGTGGGAGTGGTGACGTAGGTAATGGAGAATTTGGCTCAACTTCTTTCCAAATTGTTTCTTGGTGTGAATTTTGTCCAACCTCGAATGTTGTTGGACAACCAATCAATTCTTCATCTGAATAAGGTTCAGCAGTTTTCCTAAGTTTCTGGCGTAGGGGTGAGTGAGTAGGTGATAATGAGAGTGGTAATTGAGTAAGTTCCGTATTAGGCTGGGGTTGAGTTATTAGAACAAAGAGATGTTCAGCATCCGTAATGATATGATAACAAGATGATGTATGAGTAGTACGAAGGGTAGCTTTGGTAATATTAACAGGTTTGGAAGACATGGTACTGTAGTAGCCGAAAATAATAATTATAAGTATTTTGTACGTTAAGAGCGTAACGGTAAGTGTGAAATAATACAGTGTGTAACGTGTGAAGAGTAATTATCAAGCATGTAAAGATTAGTGCAAAATAATCTTAATAGGTAATGTATTGAGCACGGCAGTCTGCAGACACGGAGAGCGTAAAATGGTATGGTGTAAAATCATTTATTTTGAAAGTGTGGTTATAGTTCGATGTTTGAAAACATTTGATTCTCTATAACCTTAGGCTCTGATACCAATCTGTAACACCCCCTAATTTGGTTTGTGGCAGCGGAAAAGTAATTAGGGTGTTACGGTGAGGATCGAGTTAAAATTTCAGAAAAACGGCCTGGAAGAGGTGTTTTGAAAGTTATATGTCATTCAAAATAATAGTTTTGGTACAAAGGAAAAATATCTGTTATGAAAATCCCACAAAAATGTGGTAATTTGGAAAGAATGACATATTTGATTTTACACCATTTTATTTATCAGAGTATAAGATGCCCGCTCCGTGTCTTGTCCTGCTCCGTTAATTACCTGAGATAAACATGCTTAAAACGTCAACACAATGGTTGGTGAGTTCGTGGAGTTTAATAGAAAAGAACTTTCTTTCAATAGATTTTAAGAGGTGTACAGTGATTGTCGCAATAAATAATAGTTCTTCATTAAATAACCATTTATGTTGAATAAAATCCACACGTAATTCATGTATGATCTCCAAAATCATAAGTTTCAAGTTTTTAAATGAAAATGAGCTACGTTGTTATATGCTCGAAATAAAATGTTGGGTCAACTTTTAGGAGTAACAATATGCAAGCAATCTATGTTGTCTTTTATATAATTCACAATTTAGTCACAAATGATAACAACTAAGGTTCAAGTACATGATTCATAATCATAACACATAGTGAAAACATTAATCTAGTGTCTAAAATCTATCAGTGTGGAGTGGTGTTTACTAAATACCGCTGTATCCTAATATATATGATACATTCATATATTCATAAAGTTATATTGCTCAAAGCCTCAGGATACGCAAACGTTAACAATGTATCGCACAAACGACATGTATTATATCGCACAAACGACATGTATTATACTGCACAAACAGCATGAACTATACCGCACAAAGCAGTATGAAATGTATCGCACAAACGACATGTATTATACTGCACAAACAGCATGAACTATACCGCACAAAGCAGTATGAAATGTATCGCACAAACGACATGTATTATATCGCACAAACGACATGTATTCAATGAAAATCAGTGTCATGTTATGACAAGTGGTTTAGAGTGCTTTTATCCAAGTTCAGCATGTAAGGTACGCACGTAAATTGCAAGTAAAATGAGCATATAACTCTACTAGGGAGTATATCGTAACATGTAACCAGGAGTAGTAATTCATAGAAATCTTTCAAGTATAAAGTAATTGAAAATCATTTGAGCATGTATCTCCCCCAAAAAGTTATTAAAACAAGCATTAAAAGAGTAGGGGCCACGACTCACCTTAGCCACAGCAAAGCAAAGATCACACTGACACGACTGGCATCTAGAGCATATCACAACGGTCTCAAAACATATAGCACGACGATACACAACGGTCTAGGATCGGCACAACCTAGTACGTATACAGTTATCTCAAAACACGTCTCGCACAATAATAAAGTCTATAAAAGACAATGTGTCGTAGTTTTCGTGGATTACTCAGTTTTCAAAACTTATCATAAGTTTAGTTTCACGTTTCGTGTGGTGTGGTAAGATAACCTAGACTCGACAGACAGCTCACGCCAAAAGAAATAGACAACAACATAGTCGAGGGAATACTGACGAGGACTCAACCCAAAGAAGACAAACTCTAGAAGTTAATGACAAATAAACACCTTAAGTAAAATAACTTAATTTGTGCGTTTCGACAGTTACCCCGTTATCCCCAAATAGTTTGTATAAAACCTAATCGTTTTATAATAAAAATAGGTTTAACTAATAAGATTAGTTTTTCTCAAATCGTTGAGACTTAGTTTAACCAAAACTGAAATTACAATATTTAACAAGTTTATGTCTCGCTATTATTCTTGTAAATATTAGTTTTGGTTTTATTGAAGATTTTGTGTCCGGTCTGAGTTTAATACATTAAGTTCATTTTGAAGTTAATATATTATACCGTCTCGAGTCAAAATGTTCAATGAATCCAATATTTAATATTGCCAATCTCATAACGATCCATGATTTTCCAAACGTCCAAGTATAATAATCGAATCCGTATTCAAATCCAATTCACAATTCCAAGTTTCATTCCCGAAAGGTACCAATATGTCACCAAAACAAATCGACAAGTTGGTATAATTAAATTTTGACACCACAAATTATAACCGAATACACATTTTCTATTTTATGCTTATGGGCTTGTGACCCCTTTAAAACCAAACGTACCCAGTTTTGGGCTTCGGCCCATCACCAACCAAACAATAAAAAGAGACATCACTAGTCTTAAAATTTGCCACATCCGTGTGGTGTTGCGTTAAACCAAAACGGAATGCACCCTACGTGGGTGGTTGCTTTGCTAGACCAAACCGAGAACAATAACTACTACGACAACCACTACAAAGAACCAAGGTTGTTACAAACTCATATCATACCAAGACCACTTGGTCTTGGCTTCAAACCGGTAATGACTATAATCAAAATCAAAATACGACACTCTCTTATGCCGAGACCATGGAAGGTCTCGGCTGTGAATCCGCCAGTACAACCAATACTCAAAAATCGTCAACAATAACAATACTAATAATATTTACGCGACAATAACCCATTATCCGAAACATGACAAAAACAATACGACCATAGTGGCCATTGCCGATATATAATCCGGGTCGACCCGACCCGGTTGAGTTGACCCGATGATAATGACTAGAACCAGAAAAATATAGGAATTGAATCCATGATCCAAATAACCTCAATAACCTCAAAATGGCACAGCCATATTAACTTACCACACGAACAAGTTTTAAAAACGTTTTCATTCGATTTTTAAATCATGATTCAACAGTCTTGTTTTATAGTCACAATAGTTAACTCAAATCGATTTAATTCCGTTATAGATCCACGAAAACAAAGCAATAATAATCGGTAAATAAAAGAAAGAAATAATAATAATATCGAGCGGGTTTTCTCGGTTTTACCATGACGAGAAAGAGATAAATAGGAGGAGGATGACGGCGGCTGAGATGGTGGCGACCTCGAACTGAAACAACATACGAACAATACTCCGATCTGCTTGGTTTATACACGATTTGTTTTAAACTTGTGTCGCCGGAATTTTTGCCGGAAAAATTCTTTGGTTATCGAAAGATAGAAAATAGGTGAGGGTGGTTTTGAGGCGCGTGAGATACATAGGAGTGAAGAGGAGGGTGAGAGGATTAAAATGGTGTTGGCGGTGTAGTAGGGTGAGCGGCGGTGTGCTGGTGGTGGCCGGATTTCGTGGCTGGAAAATGAGGAAGGAGAGAGAGGTGAGTAGTGTGTGTAGAAAGTGATAGGTTATGTATAATATAGCGTTTTTCTTGACTTCCCCTCTATTATTGTTAGTTACTGTTAGATGGCAGAGGTTGAGGGCCATGCTAACATGTTTCTGACATGAAAATATCTTAGATATTTCACAAGGTTGGTAACGCTTATCTCTTGTTTTCCAATTATATATGGGTCGACATGTATTTTAAATATGTGCAAGAGTGAGCTTTACGAGTAGCCTTCCTAAGTTCGGTCCTTACTGTCTTTTTAAACATCACATAATGCTAATATGTTTGTTAGGAAGTCGTAGGAAAATGCGTGAATTAAAACGGTTGTGTTTTATGGTTTTTGTATATAACGATTTTAGTGAAATGGGACAAGCAAATGGGCTTTGAAAATCATAGCAAAATGCGACCTGTAAATTTGGAACTTGGCTCGTTCATAGTCTAGTGGGTGGCGAGCTAGGTGGTGCAAAAACATTTGTGAGTTGTGTTTAAAAATTGGAAGATCTAGGCCTGTTTTGGAGGGTGTGGGGAGGTCGAACACCACATAAAATAATAAAAGAGGATGTGGGTTTTTGAGTTGGCCTGTAGTTAGTGTGACGTGAGTGTTGGTGGGCTGAACAGCCCATTTGGCTTTGTAGTTTAAAGGGTGATTAGTGAAATGCTTAAATTAAATAAATGGTGATTAGTGGTGGTCTAAATGTAATATTTGGTAATGATTTAGGAAAATCAAGAAATGGTCACTTATTAAATATGAGTATTGTCATTAGTTGACATTTGTGAAAAAGTGGTGTCGTGATCGAATTGTATCTCGAGTCCGCGTCGTTACTTAACATATAATCGTGAAACGTAACAGGTTAATAACAACAAATAAGAGAAAAGTTCAAATTTCCCTGTAAAAATGGGTTTTGTTAAATGGTTACACCAGATTATTATTAATCAATGAGACTTATCACAGTGGATTTTTACGGTATCTTACAGTTGTAAAGATCTTCTTTGGACTATAAAAAGAAGATCTTAGACTAGATATTAAGAGTGCTTAATTCATATGCTTAGAATATCTATCAAGAACAAAGAACATAACTTATTATAGAAATCATAAGTCATAGAAATATATAGATTCAAGATTTTTGTAACCCTAGTGATAGTGAAGATCACTCGTATTATTTTCAATAATATTGAATCGTTTGGTATTAAACTTTCATTGTTCATTGTTCATTAAACAAGCATCACTGTTCCATTTCCATAAACAAATAACCTTCTAAGTGTGGTTAAGTAGATTCCGCATACTTAACCATATTAACTCAAAGTATCACATACACAGGTTACAAAGTACTAACATCCTTAAAGTGTATCGATTCACCTCGCATAAATACAAGTTTGAAAACGGATAAAAACGTATGAAAAATGGACGAAAACAAAAGAAAACGGACGAAAACATAAGAAAACGGACGAAAACATAATAAAACAGACGAATACGTATGAAAACGGACAAAAACGTATGAAAACGGACGAAAATAGATGAAAACGTATGAAAACGTATAAAACAGACGAAAACGTATGAAAGCGAAGGAAAAAAACGTGAATTAAAAAAAATGAATTGAAAAAGAAAAAAAAAACGTGAATTAAGATTTAAAAAAAAACGTGAATTAGAAGAAAAAAAAAAGACAAAAAAGAAAAAAATGTAAATAAAAAAAAAATAAAAAATAAAAAATAAAAAATAAAAAACATTGACTTCGGTAAGCACCAAAAGACATAAATCTTAGGTTAATCTCCACCATTAGATCAAACTAGATGATGGTGGGGATTTGTCCCTTGGTAAGCACCAAAATAAGAGTAAGCATTTAAACTTTTCTCATCTTTTCATAATGAAATATTTCTAAAAACTGTCACTCTATTTTAAAAGAACATGACTACTTAACTAGAATGGAGTTTTTCTTTGCCTTAGAATCAACACCAACAAATTACTATATATATAATGCAGTGTCGAAAACGACTACAGTACCGTCGTTTTGGGCTGTCGTTTCTTTGGCCCAGTTTTTAGCTTGATCCACTTCTTTTAATTGGCCCTTTTTTTCCCTACTTCTTATCTTCGTTTGTAAGTATTGATACACGCACCGCTTGGAAAATGATACGTGTCTTCTCCCTACGCTTTTATCGGTAATTGTGCAAACCCTAACGATCGTTGTTCCGGCCAATCCCGAGGACAGTAGGTTTGTGTATCTCTTGCATATGGTGAGGTATTGTCAATTTTAGGGTTTCTGCTGATGTCGTATTGATTTGATGTTTTTTTTTTTGTTTTTTTTAATATTATATTTTTTTGATTAATTTTAGGGGTTTTTATGTTACCGTTTGAGTAAATTTGTTTAGTGTGATTTGGATATGTGCCATATAAGATTGAGATGGTGATCGTTGATTATCTGATGCTGATGTATTGTCAATTTTAGGGTTTATTGTTTTTTTGATGTGTGTCTCATTTTGCGTCTTTAAGTATAATAACTAAAAGTAAAGGTCTTTGTTTTGATGATGAGCTTTGGATCTTTCGATGTTTTTGGTGTCATTTTGTAATAAAGATTGTTTTTTAACTGTATGTAATTTGGGTTAATTATAATGGGTTTGATTGGAAAATGATTTGTTGTAAATTGGTTTAATTATAAAATATTTTGTTTTTAAGCTTTAATATGAAATTAGTTGTAAATTATCAAAGATTGAGTCTTTTAAGCTTCTAAACTTTACCTTCTGAGTAAGTTGCCAGGTTTTGTTTATTTAAGTTTTGATTTCACGTATTTGTAGTTGCTGGAAAGGAGATATCAGTTTTACTTACCAAATCAAACATGTCTTGCAGGTACATTCCATCTAAAGCCGTCATTTTTATCGGCTGAATAAAATGTTGTCATTTCCAGAACAGGTGTATGGGTTTTATATACGCCTTTTTTTGGAGGATATATATGTGAGGCAGAATGAAATGCAGGAAGATATATATATCTCCGTCATTCGTTTCATTCAGCCTCATTATATATATCCTCTGAAAAAAAACCCGTAAAATGTTATCAACTCCAGAAGAATGGTAGCGAACGTATAAGTTGTCGTTTTAGACGCTGCATTATATATATATAGTAATTGATGAAGATAATAGGATGTATGGTAACTAAGCAGGAGCCCAAAACGACGTTACTGTCGTTGTTTTGCGACGCTGCATTATATATATAGTAATAGTAATTGATGAAGACAATGGGCTGTGATGACGCGTGCATTTGGAGAAGACGAAATGGGTCGTTGAAAATCTGAAGGTCGTGGCGGGTCAATCACCGGAGGGCATAGTATAAATGGTAACTAAGCAACCGTGTCTGTTTCGCAGCTACGGTGAACTTCAGTTATTTCTGTGGCCCGGTCCCTATTTGCAGGTCTGAGCCTAATTGTTTTCTGAATCAGGCTCTTGCTATGTATCCTTATAAATCGTTTAATTCAGCGCCGTTTTGATAACTGTTGTTCATGGCGGATGATGCCAGTCTTAGTTTTGCTGACTTTATGAGATTGGGGTTTTCATTAGTAGTTTGCAGCCATGTTATTAAGGCAATGATGATGAGTTTGTACAGTTACATTTTTTCGATGCGCGTTCCTTGGCGGGGCAACCAGAATTGTGGTTGCAGCCAGTGCGTGCGTTTAATATCGATTCTATATGTACATGTCTGAGCCTCATTTTTTAGTGGCCTGCTATATCAAGACCAAGATCAGAAGTATGGGAACATGAAAGAATATCAGATGTGTTTGCCAGCATGCCCCACTTCAGATGTTTTATATATATAATGCAGCGTGTGAAAATGACACGTGCATTGTCATTTTGGGCGGTGTGTTTTTAGGTACGTTCTTTAGGCCGGCATGGTGTTTTAACTTGTTAGAATTTGGGAAAAACGAAATCGGTCGCTCTATATCTGAAGGTTATGGCAGAGCAATCACCGGAAGGCATAGTATAAATAATAACTAAGCAATCGGGTCTGTTTTGCAGTCATGGTCAGCTTCAGTTGTTTCTGTGGCCCGGTCCCCATTTGCAGGTCTTACACTAATTCTTTTCTGAATCAGACGGTAACTATATATCCATATAAATTGTTTAATTCGGCACCGTTTTGACAGGTCTTGCTGACGCCGGATGATGCCACTCTTACTTTTGATGGCTTTCTGAAATGTCGTTTTTCGTTAATGGTTTTCAAACAATGACTGGATTGTCGGTTTGGGCTTCTGCTTTTTTGCCACGGTTCTTAGCTCGATCCACTTCTTTTAACTTGGGCCACTATTTTGGAGAACTATGTTATTAAGGCGATGATGGTGACTTTGTACACTTACATTTTCTTGACACGCGTTCCTTAGTGGGGCAACCAGAATTGTGGTTGCAGCCACGGTGTGCGTTTAATGTCGATTATATATGTACATATCTGAGCTTCATTTTTTATTAGCCTGCTATAAGGGAGAAGACACGTATGGTTTTCCAGCCGGTGCGCGTATCAATAGTTACAAAAGAAGCTGTAGTGAAAAAAAAAACAAAATCAAAGGCTAAGTTAAAATAGTGATAACGCCTAAATCTAACATGTTTTTGATAGCGTTATTGGTAGTTTTATATATGTTTTGTGGTTATATTTATATGCTTTTGTTACTAAATCGTACCAAAGTGTGTTTGCAAAGCATTTGTAGCCAAAGACAGGAAAATGGATGGAAAAGATGCAAAAATGAAGAAAAAGGAAGTATTTGAGATTTCATGTGAATCTTGTGTCAAGTTCCGCTTCGTAAGGTACTTCAAGGAGTTAAAGTTCAAGTAGTCAAGTTCATAAGCTTTAGGATAAAGAGAAAGACCGAAGAATCAAGAGCTACGTCCGAGAAACAAGTCATACGCAAAAGACCAAGAAATAGGTTCAGCAGCCATCACCATCCGATCGGTCGCCGCCCGCAAACCGATTCGGATGGAGTGAAAGTGGATTTACCGAGAAGACCAACCGATCGGTAGACCATTCCATCCGATCGGTTGGAAGTCGCTGTTTTACCCAAGACTTCTTTATTAAGGATTGTGACTTTATAACTCCGGTTCTAGGCCCTTCTTGTCATTATTCTAACCATTCAATACTACTTGGAGAGCAAGAGAAGCATTTATGCACTTAGACCCTTGGTTGGAGCAATTTATGGAACCATTAGTTGAGTATTTATATACCAATCAATCTAGAGAGATACATACATGCTAAACAAGTGCTAGGAGAGAACCATTCACAGAAGAAACTTAAGAAATTCGTCCATAAGTCCAGGAGAAGGGAGAAAGTCGAATTTACCATTTTCATTGCTTGTGGAATCATTGTCTTTCACTTGTAATCTTATTTCCAAATCATTGTAAGACTTTCAATCATGGTTTCTAATGTTCAAATTATTGAGTTTACATTTATGTTTGCTATGAGTGGCTAGTGCCTTTGTGCACTTGCTTAGATGATGTGTATTATTCATTGATTTGCATATGATTGTGATAACATGTTTTAATTCAATTTCAAGTCAATTCTAAGAACTAATTGTGATAAAGTTTCATAGTGACATTTGGGAAATCAAGTTTAACTAGTGCTAGTAATCTTAAGGGTTGAAAGAACTATTGTTATTCCACTAGTTATAATCATTTGTCTATGAATGATTGTTGTCTACCACTATTCTTGATTAACCAAAGGAACTTAATTGTGATTGTAATGAAAAAGCTTTTGTCTATCAAAACGGATTGATTGTAAACCACTTTAAAGGTCGAAAGATTAATAGTTTGCTTTCAATTGTGACCTTTTGTCTATAATTGGTTACCTTTTGTATTGACCATTTCCTAAGCTTGTTTGATTAGACAAAAGATTGTTTTTGTGTTTGAGGAACACCAACTCATGAACCTTGAATTGATCTTGAATTGATTGGTTAATCGTAATGCTTGTTTTTATAAACCAAAATCTTGACGAAGGTTTAATTTGTAGGAACAATAGATTAGTGTAAAAACTAATTATCACAACCAACATGTTTTCCAAAGTTATCACAATCATATTAGTCAATTGGAGTACACTAGTCTAAGCAAGTGTAGTTTTTAATCATTTGAATTTTCATTATATCATTACTGCTTATTTGAGATTGTTGCTTTTAACTTGCAATTCGATTCACTACACAAATCCCTGCGAACGATCCCGACTTACCATCAAAATCTTGCTACAACGGACGAGTATACTTGCTCGTATGTGTTGTTATTAGATTCGGTAATTCACCCTTTATAAATTTAAAACTTGCACCGAACCGGGCACATCATGTTTTTGGCGCCGCTGCCGGGGATTTTGATCGTGTTTCTGTAAGTTTTAGTCCAATTCTCATATAGTTAGTTTTCGTAAAAAAAAAAAAAAAAAAAAAAAAAAAAAAAAAAAAAAAAAAAGTTTTACCGAGCTGCCCATCCGATCGGTTATTCATCCATCCGATCGGTTTTCCAAAATTTTAATTTACCGAGAGAACCATCCGATCGGATCCTTCAAATCCAATTTACCGAGAGATCTATCCGATCGGTAGACTGTTCTATCCGATCGGTTAGACGATTCTGAACTTTTCAAATTGTTTTCATTCTTTGCTCGTTTGTTTAGACATTGCCTCGATTCGTTGGGGAATTGTATGAACACTCGATCAACTGGAGTAGAACCAATTCCACCATTTTCAGATCCCGAACGTTTAGTCCGAAGACAAAGAAGAAGAAGAACACCCTTTGTTCCACTAGCCAATCGTGTACCAAGAGTACCAAACCCAACGTTTGATAACCTTTTTGAAGCCAAAGTCGTTTACAACCCATTCACTGACCAACCTTTTCCCATGGCTGACGATAGACCCATGTGGGAAGCAAACCGAGCCGTAGCACCAACTCCTGGAGCTGCTATTGTTGCTGTCAACTTAGGTGACAATTTCACCGTGAAAGGTCACCATCTTTCTATGATCAAAGACCGTCAATTCGATGGCCGTTCGAGGGCCGATCCTCACAAACACGTTGCCGAATTCATTGAAATTTGTGGCATGTTCCGATATGGTGATACAAATGTAGACGCCATTAAACTCAAACTTTTTCCGTCATCACTTGCTGGAGATGCAAAAGTGTGGTATAACGAATTAACACCAGGAATCATCACTACTTGGGAGGAGATGAGGCAAGCTTTTGTAAGCCGATTCTTTCCACCTGCAATGTTTGATCGACTCATGGGAGAAATTCGTGCTTTCACACAAAATCCTAACGAATCACTCGTCGAAGCCTGGCTTCGTATGAAGGATTTACTTCGAAGTTGTCATGGACATGGTTTAGGACGGGGAACCATTATTCAAATCTTTTACCATGGACTTGATGAAACATCTCAAGGAATTCTTGATGCTGGAGGAATTTTTCTTTATAAGACTCCTAACCAGGCATATCAATTGCTTGAAGACCGAGTTCTTCTCAAACTCGACTGGTCAAAAGATGCCAAGACAAAACCCTTAAGAAAAACCGTTGCTTTCGCCGAAAGTTCTGATTCATCTAAACTCATGGAGAAAATGGAAACCTTGGTTTCCAAAATCGATTCGCAATACAAAGATCTTAGAGGAGAGATGAAAGAAATGCGAGATGGTTGTAACAACTGTGGAGGTAACCACCCATCATCAGAATGCGATGATCAACCTATGGATCAACCAAAAGAAGGAGAAGCTAATTATATCCAAGGAGGATACCGAGGAGGAGGATATCGAGGAAATTATTACGGAAGAAACTCTGCTAATTGGCAAGATCGCCGACAAAGGGATAACAACCATGAGTCCCAACCAAAAGTAGAGAACCAAACCTCACAAAGTTCCGACAAGAAACCTGAAGAAACAGATTTTGAAAAAATGATGAGAGAATTTGTCACTGCCCAAAAATCAACCAACGAGTTCGTCAAGAATCAATTTTTCAATCTCAAAACCAAAGTTGAGCAAGGTCAGAAAAATCATCAAGCATCTATCCAAGATCTTGAAAACAAATTTGGGAGACTCTCTGATTAAATTTCTTCACGACCATCAGGTTCGTTGCCTAGTAACACCCAAACCAACCCAAAACCATCATCATCATCGAATGATAAGACTTATCGTCCACCACAAACCAGAAATGAGCATATCAATGCTGTATTCACAAGAAGTGGCCTGTCTTATGATCCACCACCCAACCCAAACAACACCACAACTATCGATTTCGAAAGTGAGGATGAAGATGAAGAATCCAAGAAGGAAAATACACCAAAAACATCACCCAAACCCAAACCCAAACCACCAGTTAAGGCTTACACTCCAAAAATTCCATATCCACAGAGCCTTAAGAAAGAAAGAATGGAGGAGCGTTATAAGAAGTTTGTTGAAATAATCAAAGAAGTTAGACTCAATGTACCTCTCATTGATGTTTTAGCTGGAATGCCCAATTACGGGAAATTTTTGAAAGAACTTCTTAACAACAAAAACAAGTTGGAGCAAATATCCGCTACCTTTCTCAATGAAGAATGTTCAGCTATTGTTCAAAACAAAATTCCACAAAAACTTGGAGATCCCGGAAGTTTTCTGATTCCATGCATATTAGGAAACAACATCACATGCGATGCTTTAGCCGACTTAGGAGCGAGTATCAATTTGATGCCTTATTCGCTGTATACGAAACTTTCAATCAATACCTTGAAACCCACAAGGATGAGTATCCGATTAGCTAATCATACTTACCAATATCCTGTTGGTATTGCTGAGAATATGCTTGTCCAAGTAGGTAAATTCATTTTTCCCGTGGATTTTGTAATTCTAGAAATGGAGGAAGATAGTAGAGTACCACTTATTTTAGGAAGACCTTTTCTAAACACCGCTGATGCGATCATCAAAGTAAAAGGAAGAGAACTCAATCTTGGAGTTGGAGAGGATAGAATCACGTTCTTAATCGATAAAGCAATGAAATATCCACATTCCAGTGATGACACTTGTTTTAACATTGATGTAATCGATGAAGTCACTGAAGAAGAATTGGATGCATTACTTGAAGATTCTGATCCATTCATGACTATTTCAGAGAAGATTAGTGAAACAACTTTTGATAAAGAATTCGCTGATTTTATGGAAGTTAAGATTGAAGAAGACGAAGAAGAAGAAGAAGAAGGAGAGATAATAGAAGAAGATTTTGAGGAAATCAGTCTTAATGATCAGATGAGGATCAAAACATCACTTCAAGAACCACCGACTGATCTTGAGTTGAAACCACTGCCAGAAAATCTTGAGTATGCTTACTTGGAAGACAATTCGCTACTTCCAGTAGTCATATCTTCGTTGCTAAATGATTTTGAGAAAGAATGTCTGATTTCAGTTCTTAAGAAGCATAAAGAAGCTTTTGCGTGGAAAACTTCTGACATCCCAGGAATCAGTCCTGATTTTTGCAAACACAAAATCAATTTCGAAGAAGATGCCAAACCAGTTGTAGAAAGACAACGTCGACTCAACCCCAACATGAAAGAAGTTGTTAAAAAAGAAATCATCAAACTGCTTGATGCAGGTATCATTTACCCCATCGAGGATAGTCCTTGGGTGAGTCCTGTTCACTGTGTTCCGAAAAAAGGAGGAATGACTGTTGTGACCAACGAACGGAATGAACTAGTTCCTACTAGAACTGTCACCGGATGGCGAGTATGTATTGATTACAGAAAATTAAATAAAGCCACCAGAAAAGATCATTTTCCTTTGCCTTTCATGGATCAAATGCTTGAGAGATTAGCAGGAAACAAATACTTTTGTTTTCTTGATGGTTTTTCAGGATATTTCCAAATTCCTATTGATCCAGCTGATCAAGAAAAGACCACATTCACATGTCCCTTTGGAACTTACGCTTATCGGCGTATGCCTTTTGGATTATGTAATGCCCCCGCGACTTTTCAAAGATGTATGATTGCCATATTCCAAGATATGCTTGAAACGTCTATGGAAGTTTTCATGGATGACTTTTCAGTTTTCGGAAGCTCATTCGAAGCTTGCCTTTCTAACCTCGATAAAATGCTTGAAAGATGTAAAGCTGCACATCTTGTTCTCAATTGGGAGAAGTGTCATTTCATGGTAACTGAAGGAATTGTGTTAGGACACAAAATTTCTAGTGCAGGAATGGAGGTTGACAAAGCAAAGATCGATGTCATTACCAAATTGCCACCCCCAACTAACGTCAAAGCCGTTAGAAGTTTCCTAGGACATGCAGGATTTTACCGTCGTTTCATTAAGGATTTTTCCAAAACATCTCGTCCAATGACGAAACTTCTTGAAAAAGATGCTGTTTTCGATTTTAATGCAGATTGTATGAAAGCATTCGAAGCATTGAAAACACAACTGACTAGTGCACCCATTATGGTTTCACCTGATTGGTCACTACCATTCGAGCTTATGTGCGATGCAAGCGATTTTGCTGTTGGAGCCGTATTAGGACAACGAGAAGAGAAACATTTTCGTCCTATATATTTTGCCAGCAAAACACTCAACAATGCTCAGCAGAATTACACAGTTACAGAGAAAGAATTGTTAGCCGTTGTTTTCGCTTTTGATAAATTCAGATCGTACCTTGTCCTTTCGAAAACAATCGTGTTCACCGATCATTCAGCGTTAAAATATCTGTTTAAGAAGCAAGATGCTAAACCGCGTCTCATCCGATGGATTTTACTACTCCAGGAATTCGATATCGAAATCAAAGATAAGAAAGGAGCAGAAAATCTAGCCGCTGATCATCTATCTCGTTTAGAAAATCCAAATCTGGAAGAATTAAAAGAAGATGAGATTGACGATTATTTCCCAGATGAAACACTCATGACTGTTGATACAGATGATGAGAACGAAATTCCATGGTTTGCCAATTATGCAAATTATCTCGTTGGAGGAATTCTAAAGAAAGGATTAACTCATGCCCAACGAAGTAAATTCTTTTCGGATCTTAAACATTATTATTGGGAAGAGCCTTATCTTTTCAAAATGTGTCCCGATGGGATGATTAGAAGATGTGTTTATGGTTCTGAAACAAGAAGAATTCTCGATGAATGTCATCATGGCCCAACTGGGGGACATTATGGTCCTTCCACCACCGCTAAAAAAGTCTTTGATGCTGGATTCTATTGGCCGACTATTTTTAAAGAAGCCCATACTCTTGTTAAAAATTGTGATGCTTGCCAAAAATCCGGTAGTCTTTCTCGAAGAGATGAAATGCCTCAGAAGAGCATTCAGGTCTGCGAATTATTCGATATTTGGGGAATTGATTTCATGGGACCGTTTCCTAAATCACACAAATACGAATACATTCTCGTTGCTATTGATTACGTTTCCAAATGGGTTGAAGCAGAAGCTCTACCCACAAATGATGCACGAGTAGTTGTTAATTTTCTCAAAAAGCTTTTCGCTCGTTATGGAATTCCTAAAGCTTTGATAAGTGATCGTGGAACCCATTTTTGTAATAAACAAATGGAGAAAATTATGAAGCGATATGGAGTTCATCATCGTTTCGCTACAGCTTATCACCCACAGACAAGTGGTCAAGTCGAAAATACCAACAGAGCCTTAAAAAGGATACTTGAAAAAACGGTTAAAGACAATCCCGCCGTTTGGTCGAGAAAACTGGATGATGCTCTGTGGGCATTTCGCACGGCTTATAAAACACCAATTGGTACAACACCATACAGATTGTTGTATGGAAAAACTTGTCATTTGCCGTTTGAAATCGAACACCGCGCTTACTGGGCATTGAGAAATTGTAACCCAGACCTCAAAGTAGCTGGAGAAAAGAGATTTTTGCAATTGCATGAACTCGATGAGCTTAGACTACAAGCTTATGAGAACTCCAAACTTTACAAAGCAAGAACAAAAGCTTATCATGACAGAAAGCTAAGAATCAGAAAAGAATTCAAAGCTGGAGACAAAGTTCTGCTTTTTAACATGAAGTATAAGTTCAAAGCTCCCAAGCTGAAACCGAAATGGTTCGGACCGTATACAGTGAAGCATGGATTTCCATCCGGATATGTTGAATTGCATGACAAACATGGTGGAAGTTTCATTGTTAATGGGCACCGAATTAAGTTATACTATGACAAGGAGCAAATGAATGAAGTTTCTATTCAAGAGATTCTGCCTGAATCAGAATATGAAGCTATAACCTTTATGTCACCCTTTCCGGCCGATTTCAAGAAAAACACTCCGTGGGCCGAAGATTCTGGTTATATCTATGATGTTCTACCAAGACCGTGGGAGAAAGTTAAGTTGGAATACATAGATGAAACTGGAGAGGGAATAGTGATTGGAAATGTGCTGTACGTTCCAAAATTTCTAATGAAGAAGTCAACACCAACATGAAGAAAGAGAAGTTCGAGTCCGGCTGATGACTCGTTAATAAAACAAGCGCTTCTCGGGAGGCAACCCGTGTGTTTGCTATGTTTATTTTTCATTTTTATTTTCTAGTGATTAAACCCCAAAGTTTTTTCTAAATTGCTTAGTTGAACTTAAGTGTGGGGGTGTATCACTGCCTTTTGAATAAGCGAAGAAATATTTCGTATGTGTGTTTCTTTTGTTTTTAGATTACTGCAGATAATGATTTCGAAGCTTGGACGCTAGGATCAAGACTCCTCATGAGAAGAAAATACGGTTTATTCTCTTATTTCCCTATTTCATTCTTTGTCGTTTATCACATTGAGGACAATGCTTAACTTAAGTGTGGGGGGGTGAATAGGAAAATAAGGATAGATTGTAGTTTTGAGCTGAATTTTAAAATTTTGTTTGCCCTTGTAATCTAGTCTTTTGTCATTTTAAAGATCATATTCTAGAATAACTGGATTTATCCACTGGTGAAATCTGTAATTTTGAAAATTCGAGATGTGTCCCGATTAATATTGCAATCCATTCTGGGATCGATAACATTAGCTAGCACAGATTATAGCCCTTTCCACTAAAGTGTGAGAATTTGAGCCTGTTCTATATACAGCATACATCTTTTATGCTTAGATCTTTTGCTATGAGTGTGCCGGTGATTTTATTTATTCTAGAACTTGTGCTTGTAAATCATTACGAGACCGTTGTGAGATCACATTTCGTTTGTGATATAAGTGTATATGCGTGATAAGAGGCAATCTTAGGTTTTATCCCAAATGGCCTTCCATTTTCATATAATGCTATATTAGCTAGCTACATTGGCTAGTTAACCACTCATATGGACCCATTTGTTAGCATTTATCTTTAATGCTAGATACCCCTAGTTACACCCGCCGAGCCTATCTTTTCTTTTGATACAATCCAGAAAAATTCAAAAAGATTTTACACCTTTTTAAGCCTAGCCTTATTTTTAGTCAAATCTTGGTTGGTTGCTAGCTATTTGGAAAGATGGATGTTATATGGAAATCATGAAAGTTCTAAGGAAGCGTAAACTCCGAAGGTTGTTATACGAGAAAAGTCATTGCAACTATAAGATGACAAGTTAAAAAAAAAAAAAAAAAAAAAAAAAAAAAAAAAAAAAAAAAAAAAAAGAGGAAAAGTCATTGCAACTATAAGGTGACAAGAATAAGCCAATGGGCTAAGTGAATCAAGTATGAATAAAGGAAGTATGGAGTTTTTCACAAAATGGCATGATATTGGTTTGTAATAGCTAGTAACATTTGGTTCGTAGACTTTGACTATTCTATTTTTATTTTCAACCAATTTCATAAATATATCCCATGCCTTATCCTACCCTTTTTGACTTTGTGTAATTATTAAGTGTATGGACATGTAGTAACCATCCGATTTATTGAGGAATTAACTAACGTTGTTAGCGATCTAGGGAGTATTTTGGCGACCATCCGTTATGCAAGTAACGTCGTTAGCGAACCAAGGTACAATCTAGTGACCATCCGTTATTTGGTGATGCAAGAATTCGTTGTTAGGAAGCTATTATGTTTTGCATGAGATAGTGGCGCATTAGTCTTTTATATCCCTTTAAGCCTTAAACCCGAATAAAAGCCCTCTTTGATATGTATACTTGGAGCTCACACCATTTCGGTGTAGTTTTGTTTCTTGTACAAGCTTATAGTAATATTTAGATCATAACTGAGCAAATGAGTGTCATTCCGCTTATATACTCTACCAATCATACAAATGAGTGTTTGAGTGAATTATATTTCATTTCCCTTTCGTGAGGTGTTTAGTAATGTGTATCATGCAAGAAAATCATATGGGTATTGTCAAACATCTCGATGATTCAACCATAAAAGCTTAAAATGATGAATCTAGCTTGTACTAGTGCTTGATAGATTTGCATCACATTTTCCTAATCATTGGTGCATACCATGTGGATAATTGTTTTTAATTCTAGATTTGCTTGAGGGCAAGCAAAGTTCAAGTGTGGGGGATTTGATAACGCCTAAATCTAACATGTTTTTGATAGCGTTATTGGTAGTTTTATATATGTTTTGTGGTTATATTTATATGCTTTTGTTACTAAATCGTACCAAAGTGTGTTTGCAAAGCATTTGTAGCCAAAGACAGGAAAATGGATGGAAAAGATGCAAAAATGAAGAAAAAGGAAGTATTTGAGATTTCATGTGAATCTTGTGTCAAGTTCCGCTTCGTAAGGTACTTCAAGGAGTTAAAGTTCAAGTAGTCAAGTTCATAAGCTTTAGGATAAAGAGAAAGACCGAAGAATCAAGAGCTACGTCCGAGAAACAAGTCATACGCAAAAGACCAAGAAATAGGTTCAGCAGCCATCACCATCCGATCAGTCGCCGCCCGCAACCGATTCGGATGGAGTGAAAGTGGATTTACCGAGAAGACCAACCGATCGGTAGACCATTCCATCCGATCGGTTGGAAGTCGCTGTTTTACCCAAGACTTCTTTATTAAGGATTGTGACTTTATAACTCCGGTTCTAGGCCCTTCTTGTCATTATTCTAACCATTCAATACTACTTGGAGAGCAAGAGAAGCATTTATGCACTTAGACCCTTGGTTGGAGCAATTTATGGAACCATTAGTTGAGTATTTATATACCAATCAATCTAGAGAGATACATACATGCTAAACAAGTGCTAGGAGAGAACATTCACAGAAGAAACTTAAGAAATTCGTCCATAAGTCCAGGAGAAGGGAGAAAGTCGAATTTACCATTTTCATTGCTTGTGGAATCATTGTCTTTCACTTGTAATCTTATTTCCAAATCATTGTAAGACTTTCAATCATGGTTTCTAATGTTCAAATTATTGAGTTTACATTTATGTTTGCTATGAGTGGCTAGTGCCTTTGTGCACTTGCTTAGATGATGTGTATTATTCATTGATTTGCATATGATTGTGATAACATGTTTTAATTCAATTTCAAGTCAATTCTAAGAACTAATTGTGATAAAGTTTCATAGTGACATTTGGGAAATCAAGTTTAACTAGTGCTAGTAATCTTAAGGGTTGAAAGAACTATTGTTATTCCACTAGTTATAATCATTTGTCTATGAATGATTGTTGTCTACCACTATTCTTGATTAACCAAAGGAACTTAATTGTGATTGTAATGAAAAAGCTTTTGTCTATCAAAACGGATTGATTGTAAACCACTTTAAAGGTCGAAAGATTAATAGTTTGCTTTCAATTGTGACCTTTTGTCTATAATTGGTTACCTTTTGTATTGACCATTTCCTAAGCTTGTTTGATTAGACAAAAGATTGTTTTTGTGTTTGAGGAACACCAACTCATGAACCTTGAATTGATCTTGAATTGATTGGTTAATCGTAATGCTTGTTTTTATAAACCAAAATCTTGACGAAGGTTTAATTTGTAGGAACAATAGATTAGTGTAAAAAACTAATTATCACAACCAACATGTTTTCCAAAGTTATCACAATCATATTAGTCAATTGGAGTACACTAGTCTAAGCAAGTGTAGTTTTTAATCATTTGAATTTTCATTATATCATTACTGCTTATTTGGGATTGTTGCTTTTAACTTGCAATTCGATTCACTACACAAATCCCTGCGAACGATCCCGACTTACCATCAAAATCTTGCTACAACGGACGAGTATACTTGCTCGTATGTGTTGTTATTAGATTCGGTAATTCACCCTTTATAAATTTAAAACTTGCACCGAACCGGGCACAGTTCAAATAGTATGGTTTTCTTAGTTGCCCTGCCGTTTATTAGTTATAATAGGCTATGATGAATTTTTGGGTTTGATTAAAGTAGCGGATCCCCGTCTGTTGGCAGAGCAAACTATTAGCTTTGCAGCCACGACAAGTGTATTCGCTTTTTACGATTACTGATCAATATCAGCCAAATGACATTGGTCATTGGGGGTCTGAAATGAAACTTGGCAAGGCAATGACCGGATGGCATGATAGCATGCTTGCTATTATGCAACCGCGTTTCTTTGCATCCATGGCATAATTCTTGCTTTCTTGACCATTTACCATTCGCAAATCTGAGCCTAATGATATACTCTATCAGTTTTATGCTTTCTAAATTTTAGATTCATTGTTTCGGAAATTTTTCCTGAATATCGTGTCTGCGTTTAATGTCGATTCTATATATGGGAATTTCGGCTGTCAGGTTCTTCTTTTTCTGCTTAATGATACCCTGTTTTCTCCAACTACAGGTTTGCATGCCAATGTTTATTTTTTATTTTATTTTTTTTTCCAGGTTCATGATCAGTAATGGCATTAGACTAGATTTTTACTGCATACTATGGAGACAAGTTAAATATAAAAAATAGACAGAATATCAGTGATGGATGTACTGACACCGAGCACAGCTACTGTCAATTTCGCATGGTGTGTGCATCCATCATTGATACTTTGTCAATATTTTTGTACCATCCAAGTTTTCACGCTGAACTGCCTCAGTACATTTCGCTAGCTGCAAAGAAAAGATAAGTATTGCTCGAACTTTTTTATGCGATGCTTCAACATGAAACTCCTTCATTTGTATATGCATGCTTTTTTATGGTTGCCGATACTAACAATTAATGTCATGTGACTGTAATAGTTAACTTTTTTTCGCATATTCATAACTACAGTTCCAGAAAAGGCCCTGATCAACAATAGGATACAATTCCTAAAGAAAGATTGGAAACCAAAGAGAATGCTGTGACAAGTGATTTGGAGCAAATTACTTCTTCGCACCATCCTCTTCCGTTTCCCATCTTTCTTCGATAATTGAGTCGTACTGCTGATCATCACCTTTTTTGCAACTGCAGTTGCGAATATGCGAAAACAAGTTAACTCTCACAGGCACATGACATCAAGTTTTAGTATCGGCAAACAAAGAAAGTAACATATAGTCTTCGTTTGTTATGCTAAATTTTTTTTTATCGAACGCCTTAGGATTTAGTGGCCCATTGGTCAGCCAAAACGTAGGAATTACAGTTCTGATCCTTCTTTCCCAGGTTAAGAAACTCGCCATCTTACGCTTAGAAAATTGAAGTTTATACTTACTCTGATCAATTTTATAGTCGCATGGTCATGCGTGTGCAGGTATATCATCTGCCTCATCTCATCTCAACATACCTGTAACTCTCCACTGTTGTCATTCCATTGCTATCAAATTTACTCATGGTGAATCATCTCCCTCTGTAAGACCCTGTGAAAAACCCTTGTAATTAATCTCAGTGATTAATAATAATCTCGTAATTATGTTTCCCAACGCCTATTTTTGCTGGAAATTTAAACTTTTCGTTATTATTAATAGTAGCCATGCATTGTATATATGCACATATATATACTTAACACAACAACGCTAGAAATTATATTTTTCGACGCAACATCACTTTATTATAAACAACGACAAGTAATCCTATTCATTTAAATTAGTTTACTACACTTAACCAAATTAACTATCACATAATCTCACTTAAACAAAACACAAACCTTAATCCTAAAACTAATACTATAAACTCAGCTGGGCCACATTCGTTCGACCCAAAAATCATCCCTTAGCTCTATTATCCGCTAACCCATTGATTCTAGCCCAACTCGATTAAACATAAAAATTCACTTAACCCATTCTAATGGAATTGTCACCTATCTTTGTTTCCTTTGCTTCTTACTCGATCAATACCACTTAGAATCAAAAATGTCCATGCACAACTTAAAGACTCACAATCATTATACATCTTAACCAATAACAACCAACCCAAACAATCATCACAGCCACTCGACCCATTTAGTTTTAATTGTTGCACTTCATTATTCCTTTTCTTGTTAATCGATCGACACAACATATATATACTAAAACCTTCATGCAAAACTCATAGGTTAAACATAACCATATTACATTGCAACCCACCAAATCCAACTCCAAATTCATAACCCCTCAACCCCACGACACCAAGATTTCTCCACTAGTTCACATCATTTTCTTCTTGCTTTACTTGTTACCCACTTTGCCAAAAGAACTCGACCCCATTATCTATGTTTAGTGCGACTTCCATATAATAATACACATTCAAATGTAACTTATAACTAACGACTGTGATAACAAAAACTAACTAATAATAGTAATGTGAAACATGATATTAAACTTGATTTAATCAAAACCTTTCGACACAAGTATATCACTAGGAATATCGATTCAAAATGCTACAATGTTGCCATAAGGTATGTTACTAATTAGAAGATTGATATTCCAAATGCAAAGGAAAATTTGAAATACAATTTGTGGACAATGAACCCATCCACGTATAAGAACAAAAGCAACAAGAATAATACAAAAGCTAACATACAAAACTACAACAACTCTCACACTCAAATGAGGGAACTATCATACAAGTGTCCTTCCCTAACAGTAACCTCAATCATAGACAATGCATTTGAGATATTTCATCCATATAAACCCTCCTATTCGTTCAGTACCAATCTTCTATCACCATCACCTTTCATCACAGTCAACACATTCCTTAACACTACAAAAACCTTTCTGTCGTGTAGGTTGGAAGCAAAACCATTCAGTCAAGCATTAAAAGAACTCTCATGACCCACTAACCTTTCATTGTACTTCATTCGAACCCCACCATATCCTTCACACCCAATTCCCTATCAAATACCTTCATGTAAAAACTACCTTTGCTCGACAGTGAACATAACCGGGTAGAGGTAGGACGTCCAAAGCAAGTAGCTGCTCATTCCGTGTTCGTCTCGACAAACATCAAGTCTCCACCACCTTTTCTCAAAAGGTGTTGTAAGTTTCTTGTTCCCTCTTAAGTTTACAATCGCATGCATGCTCATTTCACATTTCGAAACATGCACATCTATTTCATTTCATATGCCATACAGTCGCAAGCTTATTTCACATGTTAAAATATAAAACACACCATGCATTATCCTATAGTAACACTTTCATTAGTTGCATACATAGGTTATTCGAACATTAAGACATTTGATCTCAACCGGGTGAACAAAATATAGAGGAAACACATCGCAACTTAAGTGATCGAACCACCCAAGTTACACTTACACATGACCATCTCATAAATGTCACTCTGAACATAAATTATAAACCTCACGCTAAATCAGTTAAAAGAAACGGAAAAATCACCAAGACATTAATAGTTAAAGAAACCGCTCGAACAGGCCACTTCACATTTAATTTAATACGAGACACTATATGCAACACCTACATATTTTTATCCTTCTCGAAAGCTCACATGGTGAACTACATATTTCGTGTTTTGAGATCCCTCTCATAACCCCACCTCGACACCTAAATCAACTCCTTTTTAATGCTACTCGAATGAGTAAACATTTAAGAAGTTTTATATAACTTTTCACAAAAATTAATCCATGCGACCCAACCAAAAACTTTAATTATATCTTCGAAATCTTATATGTAATATATCGATATTTTTATACCACTCGAACGACAAGCTAGCACACTACATTTTTACTGTTTTGAGTTCGACTTCAGGAACTCGTTAACACGCCCAAAACAATCCATTTTGATCGGCATTCACTAAGTACTAGCCAATATTTTCAGAAAAATAATATAGCTTTCGATTGGGCCAAAAACCAAGCCCAACAAGGATTGTCGATAACAAGGCCCAACAGGCCCGAAAAATATATTTTTAGAATCCTAAAAATAGCCCAAATCCAAGCCCAAAACTATTTCCACGCCCTCGCCTCTAAAACTCTTAACGGGCTATGCTACAATTCGTTAAATGGCCCATTAATGCAAAAATAATTTATTTTCTGAAATAATAAATTAAAATAAATTAAAATAAACTTAATAAAGTTATAAAAATTTTCAGAATATTTTTCCCGTCATTTATATGCGAAAAGGACTAAAAATGTAACGCGACTTAACCGAAAAGGACTAAAACTGCCAAACCTGGAAACTAAGAACTGAAACTGTAAAAACAGTTGTGAAGGACTGAAATTGACATATTATTGAACTTCAAGTCTTATATGGACTATTGGACGAGTATTGGACTGATATTGAACTACGGACTGAATAAGGACTAACGACGTAACGCGAACCACGGTTAGGGTAGAAAATGTAAAATCTGGAAAGACCAAGGACCAACTATTATAACTTGTCATTCTCATCTTATTTTTTTCATCTTTGCACCTTATCTTTACTTCATATGTGCATTCGCATTATATTTACATATTAGTTAATAGCGATAGAAATATTTCATAGTAATATTTTATTTACTTGTTGAAACTATGATCTTACGAGGATACGAGCATCATAAGCATATAACATCTTCATTAGATCGCTAAATAATCATCATCCACCACTCATACTCATACACACTAGAAATTAGTAAGATTCTCAGTATTTATATATATTTACCAGGTTCTATATCGAAGTTGTTATAATCACCTCTGAATTATTTTTACCATCACCAGGAACGCATAAGGTGAGTCATGGCCTCACTTTTTAACTCTTTATACTTTTTAAACTCCGTGAGGGGGATACATGCTATAAATAAATCACAAGTATTTTTTCTGTATGCTACCTGACTTGATATATGCCTAAGTACACATATTGCCACAAGACCCTTTATCATGAGCCATTAATCACTGCGGTGAACGCGAATATAATGAATAGATCTATTAGAGGTTGACGACCTATCCCACTAATACTGTGACGGAATGCTTTTTGCTAGTCGTATTAGTCGCGATGCATTATATTTGAGAGAAATAGGAATTGGCAAAATCACCTATTACACGAGGGCAAATCTTCATCATTAATTTGGTGTGCACCTTCGTTTAGGCGATACTTTGTTAACGTTTGCGTGTCATGAGACTTAGGGCAATATATGAACTGCAATATCAATATTTTAAACTGATTGTATCTCCAATACAATCTTACTTGTGATTGAACTGATATTTAAACTATAAACTCCATGATTTCACTCAACATTATGTTGACTTTTAAGCATGTATCTCAGGGAACTAGAGGAGCACGGCAAGGCATGGAGCAGGCTTACCCTATCTTCAATAAATGGTGTAAAATAAGTTGTAATTCAGTTAAAATAATGTACTCTGATATAATGTTTTATAACTGAATTTGTATTAAGGACCTATGTAAATTAAAAATGCCATCTTAGGCTGTTTTCTATGATTTCACATTCGATCCTCACAGTAACACCCAAATAAATCTTCCGCTGCCACAAATCAAATTTGGGGGTGTTACACCCTCTTCTATTTTTGTTTCTGTTTATGTCTAATCTTTGAACAGTTGCATCATTTTTGTGTATGTATGCCTCTATTTGTTATTGATCTTTTGGGTGTAGGCATCTTATGGTTTTTTTTCGTATTTTCATCATGGTAAACATTTTGGTAATGTTTTCGTTTTAATCTCATTCTTTAGTTCAGCCGTATTCTGCTACCATTATTACGATTCAGTGGTATACATGGTAAATACTATTATTTAGGATGTATAAGGTTCATTTACAGGACTCTGCTCAATCAACTGTAGTACACGAGCCTGCTTACTATTTTTTTTAAAGCTAACAGCTTTCGCATATTCGGCAACGTCACTACGTACTCTGCACAGAAGCTAAATATCAATAAATAGACGGAGTATCGATGATGGATGTACGGCGACCAACCCCAGCTATTACTAGATTTGCATGGTCGGCATACATCCATCATTGACACTTTGTCAATATTTTTGTGCTCCCCACGTTTTTACACTCACCTACCTCAGTACATTGTGGTTCAACTTCAGGTGTGTGAAATGCTCTAATATATCTTTATCTTCTTCTTTTTTTTCTTTTTTTTTTCTTTTTTCAATTTTTTTCTTTTCTCTCAGCTTCATGATTTATGCTTAATAGGTTGGTAAAGGTTGATACTATCAACAATACCAATACAGATGAAGGAAGGATACACACATGTGTTTCACATTGATCGTGAGCTTAAACTTCTCAGCAACATATGCACGCGCACCGACCTCAACTCTTATTGTGTACGTCCGAAGCTTAATGTACGTGATGGTCGTGTGTTATTGGAACGCCTCTGGCAGGTATGCTTCGCTCTACTTAATCGACATGTCACTTCTGGAATATGACACGTTGAAGTACCCACCATCATTACTAGTCGCAGCTGCTGTTTTCACTGCTGAGTGTACTCTAAACAGTAAAAAGAATTGGACCGGAACCTGTGTAGCTCATTCAAACTATTCCGAGCATCACTTCCGAGCATCACCTATTATAACTTTTCCAGATGTTCTGGAAAGCGCCTAAATCATATATTTCACATTGCGAGATTAATTTTTCCCTTTTTGGTAATTTTTTACAAAATAAGAAACTTAGTGAAACTTAATCTGTCATGAAATCTTAAGAGAAACAAGTTAGGGGAGTTACTGTACAAATCTTAATTAGTAATAGAAAATTGAACAATTTGCCATTTTTTGCAGGGAATGCTCAAAGTTAATGGTTGCTTTACACCAGAAATCAGGCAGTGGGAGACTCCAGTCAGTGTTCAAGAAGTATGGCACTTCAAAATATGGCCATGTTGCACGAACCCAGCCTGCTCACTTCCTGTTGGAGGCGAGGTTCTGCTGATTATGGAAGTTAGTAGTGCTGAAGTTGATTATGGAAGTTATTAAAACTGAAGTTGATTATGGAAGTTACGAGATTGTGACAGGCGTTATTGTTGAAAACTTGGTTTTTGAAATAGTTACCAACTTATAGTTGCCCTGTAGGCTGTTTGAAGTTACAGCAACTATTTAGATGGTGTATGAGCCATTCTATTTGTGTTAAACAATGAATTCTAACAATTTAGTATGTTTTTAAGTAATGTTTTAATGTTAAGTATATGTTATTCCTATCTGTCGGTCGATGTTTTTATTGCTTCTCTCTATTAGTATACTCTCCAAAACATAGGTTTCATTTGGAAATCACATCCAATAGCATTTGGGAACATTGACTTTTAAATGCTTGCAGGATACCAGTCTATAGCGATTTACTATATTTGATCACCTGATTACGAATTCGCATAACCTAAAAGTTCATAGATCAGAAATCTCCTTTCTTTTTCCTAAAAAATTTGCTCTCCAATTTCTTAAACGTAATCTTTTAGTATTTCAATTTTTCAAAACACATTTTTTGAGAATCGACAATGATACACAACCACCACCATCCAAGAATCCTGAAAACTGTCACAAAACAGTTTATAATATAAAAACTTTTACATATGCCGAGTCCTGACAGTATTGACAATGTTTTTTTTTTTTTTTTGATAAACCAGACGCTTCATTTATGAAGCAACCTAACGCATAAATTTGCTGCAGGATCGCCGCCCCGCCGCAACGCGGTGGTCCGCAGCCGTCCTCGTTGTAATAAATTTGAGTGAAAATAATGTACGAAGAAAATATTTGGATTAATTTCTAGTTGGGTTTTTATGTTTTAATTTTCTGGTATATCTTTAATTATGGCATAATATCTATATGCTGAGAACATCAAATGTCTTTGGCTTAGAGGAATCCGAATGGTCAATCAACCTAAAGGCCGTGAGACAGACGGTATACGTCGTAAAAGTTTATCATTCAAATAAAACCTATGTGATGAGAACACTAAAACAATATGTATTGTTTTTTGTTCCGACCAAAGGAGAAAAAGAAGCGAGAATGTGGGTGTCCTACCTAAAAAGCCCTTGAAAATTTAGTTAAACACACATTTAGATTCATGAGCTACGCACGAAAACAAAGACTATATAGCTGTTTGGTGAAGGATTTAGTGAATGAGTGAAAAGATGATGGTACATTGAGGAGGCGGTGATAGTTGTAGCTATTTTTACGGGTAGTCTAATAAAATATTGTCTTTTTCCAACAAACGTAACTTTTAATTGGTTAATATGTAAAGTTGATACTTCTTTTGAGATAACTCATACAGAGATGTGAACAATTATTTTGAAATAAATGAAATACTTTACTCGATCAAGATGGAATTAATTTAAAAGAGGTAGGGTGTGTTTGGTGAAAGTAGCAGCGAGCAGTAGTAGTGAGCTGTGAGCAGTAACCACAGCTCACAGCTCACAGCTTCTTAAACAAGCATTGGAAGAATGAGTTTTCCTAAAAAATAGTAAAGCTCACCGTTCCTTTGCTAAACGAACAATAAAAATCAAAAAGATCATTGCTCACCACTCATCGCCTCAAAAAGCTTCAAAAACTCCGCGCCAAACATAGCCTAGTGAAATATATGTCGAAGGTGGTCCAACATAGATAGGAGTCATGGCAAAAGTTCCATGTAGATCTAAGATTTACCAAAGATCACATCCATTCATCTCGTCCGTCCATTTCTATTCCTCCCAGCCGTTAGATTATTATTATTATTTTTTTTAATAATAATGAAAGGGCAACGTGGTAATTTCCCAACCATACACTCTTTACACATCTCACTCTCACCCACACAATAACCGTCTCAATCAATCGCTCTCTCTCGCTCTCACCCACTCTAAACCATCTCGTTCAATAACCGTCACATCATCACCATCAAATCCGTCGTTATCTCTCGCTCTCTCCCTCTCTCGTTCAATAACCGTCACATCATCACCATCAAATCCGCCGTGAACCGCCGTGAAATGGCATCGAGTAAGTATAAAACGAAGGCCTCTTCTCTCGTTTCTGTTAATTTCCTTCATATTACGGTTATTTTTTTCATATTTCGGTTATTGTTAGTTTGATTATCATTAGATATTGTGTAAATTTGCTTATCAGTTATTTTGTTGTTATTTTGTTACTAGTTATAACTGATTAGTTTTGTTAAGTGTAATTATGACTTATTAGCTGATTTCAGAAGTTAACTGTTTGTTATATGACCGGTTTAATTAGCTGTGTTAGTTAGTTAATTGTTTCAAATAGGTGTGTTTATGATTGTTAGTTACAGTTCTGATATGATGAAATGAAATGTGTTTTAGTGTTGTTATGTTTGTTAGTTACAGTTATGTGCTGTGGTGAGCGTTGCGAAACGTTTTATTTTGCGAGTTATAGTTATGTGAAGTTATGAGCTGATTTGAGGAGTTATTATAAGTTCATGTTATATATGTTAAATTAGTTTTTATAGTTATGTTAGCTGATAATTACAGTTATGTGCTTCGGTGAGCGTTGCCGGTTATTAACGTTTATTTTCACGCGTTATAGTTATGTGTAATGATGAGCTGATTTCGTCTGATTTGGATAAATAGTAGTTTTATTAATAGTTGTTTTTATCTTACATTTGGTTGCTTGTCGCACTAACAGGGGGATACTTGAGCCTTTTCATAGCATCATATTAGCCTCTCTAGTGTAGCTTGTTGTTTTATTTTTTGCTGCTATTAATAGATCCTAGTACTAGCTTCTTATTTCTGTGCTTGTTTCTCTAATTTGAGCTTGTTTGCTTAGCTTAATTCTGTTTGCAAGTTACCTATTTAGTCAGTTGGATGTTATTGGGACTGTGCTGAGTGTATTTTTTAGAATCATATATGATTCACATAGAATCATATATGATTCTCATAAAATCATATATGATTCTCATAAAATCATATATGATTCTATGTGAATCATATATGATTTTATGAGAATCATATATGATTCTATGTGAATCATATATGTTTCTATGTGAATCATATAATATATAATTGCGTTAGATTATTTTATAGTTATTAACATTTAAATTTTTTATGCAGGTCGATTAAAGAAGGTTTATCAGAAGGCTGAAGAGGATGAAGATGATAAGGAAAGTAGCGAAGGTGAAGAGGGTGAAGATGAGAAGGGAAGTGAGTCTGGTGAAGATGAGAAGGAAAGTAGCGAAGGTGAAGAGGATGAAGATGATGAAGGAGGTAAGTCTGAAGAGGGTGAAGATGAGAAGAAAAGTAGCGAAGGTGAAAGTAGTGATGATGAGGTACTTACAAATTATGTATCAAAGGTTGTATTAAAGAAACCGAAGGTTAAGAAAGCCGTTTGTAAGTCTGACAGCGATTCGAAAGAACAGAGGGCTAAAAAACAGAAGCGTGTTCCAACGACTAATAAACGGAAGCGTGTTTCTGAATCTGATTCTTTGGTTGAAGAAGAAAAGGTCTCAAAGCCTAAGATATCTATGAAGAAGGAGCGTGTTGTAAAGATAGAAGAGAAGGTTTCGAAGAAGGTTTTGAAGCCGAAGAAGGAGGTTTCGAAGAAGCGTAAGTCTGAACCAAATGAGAAAAAGAAGAAACCTCTTAGCGCCGAACAGATTGAGAAGATTGAGTATCTGAGCGAATTTCCGGCTTTGCTTTCTAGGACAGTTCCTGCGAGCTTCTTTTCTACTATCCGTGATGCAAGAGTTGATATGGAATCTTTCTTGGCGGATATTGGGTTTTCTTCACTGTACGGTGTTAATATAGAGACACTGCCTTCTCGTATAGCAAGGTTTGTGGTGGAAAATTTTGATAAAGAAACTTACAAGCTTTCGTTGGAGAAGGGGGAGATTCTTGTGACTCCTGAGAAGATCCATGAGATTTTAGGAGTTCCTCTTGGTGGAATTTCTTTTTTTGAGTTGGCCGAGAGATCTCTTGAGGACCCTTTTGTGATCATGTGGCTTAAGCAATTTTCTCCGAAGAAGTGGAAGGATATCCGTGCTAGTGATGTTGCTGGAAAATTGATCACTGCAACGCAAGTTGACTTTATGTTTAAAGTCAACTTCCTTACGCTATTTTCCAATGTTATGGCTAAAGCTCATACGATGAAGGCGCTTGTAGATTTGACAATTGTTAGGCGTATTAGTGAAGATACTATCATTGCAAACATTGATTGGTGTGGTTATATTTACGACCTTCTTAAAGACAGTGAAATACCTAATACGCCTAAAGGCTTCTACAATGGCGCTTTGTGCTTCTTGATTGTAAGTTTTCCCTTTTTTGTTTATAGATTTTGTGAATACTTTTTATGAACTCATTGTGTGTTATTTACTATTAACAGCTCCTGTATTTTGATTCCACAAAATTTGAGCGTTTTCCCGTTATTCGTTACCGTCCTGCTATCCGAAACTGGAGCTCAAGTTTGATGCATCAACGTCAGAAGCTTGAGATTGAACAAAAGGACATAGGTAAATTGGAATTGCACAGGAAGTGGAGTGAATCTGAAGTACAAGCTACTGAAGGTTTTTATGATCGTCATGTCAAAGTGAGCCAGGCTCGTAGTTCCCGTGTGCCTCCTACCGACAAACAGGTTTGATTATTTTCTGTACTGCATCTTTTTTGAATTTTGAATTTTGAATTTAGTAAAATCATATATGATTCTGTGTGAATCATATATGATTCTGTATGAATCATGTATGATTCTGTGTGAATCATGTATGATTCTGTGTGAATCATATATGATTCATTGAAGAATCATATATGATTCATGCATGTCTTATCTGATTTTATTTATTTTTTATTTATTATTATTATTATTTTTTTGCAGAGTTTTTGCACAATGATTAATGAAAAGCTTTCAAGCATATGTCGTGAGAAGGTTGAACTTGAAGATCTTCTGAAAAATGCTAATACTGTGTTCCCAAATGATGAGGATGTGCTTGAATTATACAAGAAATATGGAGCTGTTTTCAAGGAGACTGTAATTCTTGAAGAGGTTCATGTTGATGATTTTGATCCAGAAGATCAACAAGATGATGGTAGCAATGATCGTGGCAAGAAAGATGTTGGTGGTGCCAAGAAAGATGTCGGGGTAGATAAGGTGGTTCCCGATAATGTTGATGCTGCATCCAAAGATGTTGGTGGTGCCAAGAAAGATGGTGACAACGTTGAGGAAGGTGTTCAACTTGAAGGGTCTGATAACGATGTTAGTGAAGATCCAATATTGAGTCAAGAAAGTTATACGCAGTGGATCGAACATAACATTGACTGGGTTGGAGAGGTGATTGACTGCATATGCGATGCATACTATGATGTGTGTATCGGGCAGTTTTTTTAATTATTTTTCTTTTTATTAATCTTTGTAACTAAAAATTTGTTATGATGCAGGATGATTTCCCAAACTGGCCTCGGATTGTACAGCCGGTTAACAGTGATTGTCCTCAGACTCCTGAACGAGTTGCTACTCGTTCATCTCCAAAGAAAAGAATTGTTAAGCCATCTTCTTACCTGTCATCTCCATATGAAAATAAGCCGACGAAAGTTATTGCTATGGTTAAGAGGATTGAGTTTGAGTTGGGGAATAGTTTGTTTGCAATGCAGGGCGATAAGATGTAAGTTTACTTTTATTTTATTTTGTTTGGCTATGGCCTGATGTATAGGACTTTGTTAGAATCATATATGATTCTCATGGAATCATATATGATTCTCATGGAATCATATATGATTCACATAGAATCATATATGATTCACATAGAATCATATATAATGGCCTGAATGATATGTAATTTAAGTTTGCTTTAAGGATGTTTACTTTTAATATAAATGAGCTCCATTATTCTAATTCATTTTTTTTTTTGTTTTGTTTTTTTAATTTTATTTAGGGAAACAGTTTTTCAAACTCGTTCTGGTGACCATGAGGTATCAGCTGTTCGATTGAACATGGAGACTTTGGCACCAAGTTTGTGGATAGATAACAATGTTGTTGACTGTTGGGGAGCAGTATTGAATTATGAAGAATCTGCTAAAAAGGATCCATCACCAAAAAAGACTGCTAAAAAGGATCAACCACTAAAAAGGCATTTTTTTCCAACCGGATGTATCGTAAGTGTATTAATTTTTATTGATAATATATTTACTTTTATTGATAAATGTATTTATTTTTACACTTCTTGTTTACTACAGACAGAAGCTATGGTTGGAGGCAAAATTGGTAAAAATGAGCAGTGGGATATATTTTCAGCGGAGATTTTGGCTCATTTAAAAAATGTCAATGCCTCTAAGTTTCTTGCAGAAATTGATTTGGTAATTTCTCATTTCATTTACATATATAATTTTTGGAAGTCTTAATTGGTTTTTTAAGTTTCATTTTTTTGTTTTAATAGGCGTTCTTCCCAATTCAAGTCTCCGGTCATTTTTATGTTGTTGTTTTCAACATTAGGAGTGGTACGTCAATGGTCATCCTTGATAATTTTCCACAGAATTATGCTGTAAAGTACAAGGGTGCTTGTGATATTCTGGTAAGTATTTTATAAGACAGAGCTTATGAATAATGTTCGTATGATTATGCTTGTGATCTGTTTTTTCTGATTATTTTTTGTTTCTACTACAATCATATATGATTTTTCTAAAATCATATAAGATTTTTTCTGAAATCATATATGATTCATCTAAAATCATATATGATTCTATGTGAATCATATATAATTTTAGAAAAATCACATATTCTACTAGGTTTATTAATACATTTTAAAAAAAAAGTAATCAACTTAAATAAGGTGGAATTAGCTTGTTTCAGTAGGGTGTTAAAGGTTTTTAGCTTATTCTAAGGTTATTAGCTCATAGGTGGAATATTGGAGGTGAAACTGCCTCAACAAGCTCAGCATAAGCTGAGCTTATTGGGACCCCTATTCTAACAGTTTTAAGTTGCTTTTAGGTGTGAAAGTTAGTATCTCAAAGCTGGTTTGCATTAGATTAGTTTTAAACTAGTTTGCGCCACTTTTCTTTCCTGCTGTCACAGAGTTAAACTAGTGTAACTTGTGCTTTTAGGTCTGCTGATCTCATGGAATTTCTAGCTTATCCAGATTAGTTTAGACCTCAATTTTTGGGTTGTACGTAGTTCATATAGTTGGCTTCATGTTTAATATCTGGTATCTGTAGTTTCAGCTTATTGAATAGCTTTTCCTAGGGCTTCAAATTCAGCATTTAAAACTGTCTGTTCTGCACTAAATTGCTACATCAGCTTTTGAGTTTTCTGGTATCTGATCTGGACTAAAAATAGAGTAGCAATTGAGCTTATATTTTGGTGCTTTTGAATTTTCTAGGTAGCTAGTAGTATAAGATAAGTTTTGCCCCCTTTAGTTTTATGCCTCTGTATGATGTCAGTAGCCATTTGTATGCCTCTGCATCTTCTCTTAGAAGCATTCCCGCACCAAATGTCACAGACTTCTTGTGATTATCTATTCCAGTGAATGGAACAAACACCATGTCGTACCTGAATATCAAAAGTCACACAAAAATTTCAAAATTGAATCAAAAGTTTCACATGTTATTCTATGAGAATCATGTATGATTCCACAAGAATCATATATGATTCTTGTGGAATCATATATGACACTACATCTCCAAATTTCTTATATATAGCTGCATCAAAGTTACTTACTTGTTTGTTCTGAATGTTGCATCAAATGACACTACATCTCCAAATTCCTTATAGTTGCATTTGGCAACTTCATCCGCCCAAAAAATTGCAACCAACTCACTTTTTTCAACCTTATAATGAAATGTAAAGTTCGGCACATATTTCTTTCGGTTTTCCATTTTGTTTATCAGCATTTGCGCGTCACTTTCACCTATGCACACATTTATATCCCTTTGATGATTCTTGAAATCACTGCTTGTGCCATGAACATATTGATAACCACCTTTAATGCCACATAACAAACGGTGTGCCTTTGTCGCACCAAGTTTCATATTTGAAGTTTTCATAACGAACACCTTTTCCGCTTGAGTCATCTTCCTTTGTTTCTTTGTTAGATGCTGATACTCTTTTGGAATCATTAAATGATTGTGCTTAGAATTGAATTTATGTACTACATATTTTCCAGAAACATCATCCAAAGTTATTAATACCCGCGCCATACAACCTGTTACCCGTTGTCTTGTATTTCTTACTTGCTTATCACTGTTTTCTGGATCCAATGTGTTTATATTTATCTCTTTTGGAATCCCTTGCCTATTACACATAAGGTACTTACTTTTTACCAAACCACTTCTTGTATTTTTTTGGGCCGATTTTTTAACTTCAAATCCTGCTACTTCAGCATATTTGTTGTACATTTCAACACATTCCTCTATCGTATTAAACTTTTTCCCCTCAACAGGTAAATAAATATCATCAACAACAGGTTCCCAAGTAACAGATCCACCGGGAGTTTCTTCATGTGCGTATAAAGTCGGCCTTGGTGTCGTCACAGATGCTGAAATATAGTATTTTTCGTTAGAATCATATATGTTTCCACAAGAATCATATATGATTCACATAGAATCATATATGATTCTTGAGGAATCATATATGATTCTATGAGGAATCATATATGATTCTATGAGAATGAATCATATATGATTCTTTGAGAATCATACATGATTCCACAAGAATCATATATGATTCTCATAGAATCATATATGATAGTTTTCTTCTTTGATTTACAGAATTTATAAAACAAAATATATGATAAAACATAATCTATTAATAAGCTTAAAAAGCAAAAAAATAAGCTGAATCACATATGATTTACCTTTAATAACAGCAATATTTTCTTCTTCAACAACAGCATCCACCAACATCTCAGCTTCATCCAAAACCTCATCATCCACCATAACGATCTGAGAATCTGTTTTTTTAGAAAATCACATGTGAGTTAAAACAGTAAACTAGAAAGAACAGAAGAATCATATATGATTTACCTTCTTCCACATCAGAAAAACAGAAACACAGAAGAATCATATATGATTTACCTTCTTCCACATCAGAAAAACAGAAACACATAAAAACAGAAACACAGAAGAATCATATATGATTTACCTTCTTCCACATCAGCATCCACCATTATCTCAGTTAAATTTTCTTCTTCCATTACGATGGCGAGATGACGGAATTTAAGGTTTCGACGGTTGGGGATGACGACGTTTTGGGGATGGCGACGGTTGAGGATGGCGACGGTTGGGGATGACGACGGTTGAGGATGACGACGGTTGGGGATGACGACGTTTTGGGGATGGCGACGGTGGAGGTGGACGGTTGATGTTGACGGTTGGGAGGTGGACGGTTGATGTTGACGGTGGATGAAGGTGACGGATTTGATGAAGGTTTTCCGGTAATGAAGGTTTTCCGGTGTGGGTGGCCGTGGTGATGAAGGTTTTCCGGTGAAGGTGGCGGTGGTGAAGGTGGCGGTTATTGGGGTTTTGTGTGTGTGTGTGTGTTTTTGCCCTAAATTTTTTGGGGAAAGAATGAGGTTATTGATTTTTTTTTTAATTATGTAATTGTCTTTTTTGCCCCTCAAGTGTAAATATTAGATTTAATCTAAGCCATTGGATCAAATTGGATTGTATGGTTAGGATTTGTTGATTGGTTCTATGGCAAGGAGGGGTTCTTCATGGATCTCAACTCAGATAGGAGTCATAGTGGCAACTGATGAGGACCTAATCAAAGACAAATATTGTGAGATAACTTCTGTTACGCCACCAATCCTCTAAAATTCATCGACGAGATTGTCGCCAAGGTAGTTACCCACCCAATATGGCATTTGTAAATAAAGTTGAAATTTGATACTTTAATTGTTATTAAGTTTACATCGGTTTGATATATCTTTTGTTTCTTGTCTTTATGTATAACCATACGATAACCTTTGCATATCATGATCTTTGCTTGCATATCAGGATAAAAGATAAATTATAATGGTCCTATTGTTCCCTTGGAGAGAGGAGGTTTTGGATTTTTATAGTTAAACATTTTAAGATCAGAATATTGAAGCCATAGCCAATGGTCCAACCTTCATGGATTTACGTATGACATTTTAACTGTGAGCTAGAAGTCTTTTGACTTTCGTTTGGGCCACGGCGGCCATCGCTCCTACGAAAGAGTAAGTAATTATGAAGATATGCTACTAAAGTTTAAAAAGATCGTACCAAGCTTGAGGCCATTTTATCTTTTTCCGGTTTTGAATCTTGTAACATGCCTAATTTTATGGTATTTTTCTTTTAACTGCATATTTCCAGGTGATACAATTTACGTACTATAAATTCTGTAATTTGTTTGTACATGTATGATATACAAACACTTTGTTGTACATCGATCAGGTTTTTGTTTATTAGTCGTACGTATACTACATATGCATACTTTGTGTTTCAAGTGAAATGACTCATATGACCTCTCTTTTTCTTACAATGTGTAACATGTTCATTAGTTAGTAAGTAATCTTGGCGAAGCCAATTATTCTGATGGATCTACATCCATCCTTAATGTCATCGGTTACTGTGGTATTGTTGTTAACTTAAACAAGCTAATATAATACCTAATAATGATTCAAGATAAGGAACAAAAAGAACCATCGAATGTAGCATAAATCAAAAAAAACTTAGGGCCCCGATTGGTTTGTTTGTAGGTTTCGATGGGAATAGGATTTAAGATTAAAAAAAAAAAAAAAAAAAAAAAAAAAAAAAAAAAAACCGGAAAATTACCAAACAAAACTTACTTATGCAACCTTTTACCAAATCCAAATCAATTTTTTTCAATTTATCAAAACGACAACGATGCCTAAGTCTATGCATCGTGACGCATACAAGACTACGCATCCAGACACATAACTATGAATCCAACGCATATTTATGCATCCAAGCGCATATATGCACTTTTCGTTTTCAGCCGATGCACTTTTACAAGGATATATCCAGGCGCATATCCACTTTTTGTTTTCAGCCGATGCACAAGGTACACATACTTATGAATCGAGGCTTATAAGATATGCATCAGGATGCGCTTGGATTTGTAATTTAGATGTTAGGTGCGTAAGATATGCATCAAGACGCACAAACTTATGCATCGAGGTGCACAAATCTAAAATACATCTAGACGCACAAGCTTATGCATCGAGGTGTACAAAACTTATACATCCAGGCGCACAAGCTTAGGGTACTTAATAACCGTTAGATGTGTCAGGTGTCTTAAATCTAATAGATGGTTGTGAAAAGTTCATTTTGGTAGAATAGATATGCGCGGTTCATTTTGGTAATCTTATATCATAAGAGTACATTTTAAAAAAAAATCTCTTTGGGATAAGTATGAAAGAAAAGAAGATAAGTGAAAATAATATAATTTTAATAGTTAAAAGTGAAAAATTAATTGAATTGTATTATTTTATTGAATGAAAAGAAGAGAGATATATACACTATTAATTTTAGGGATTTTCTACAATGTGTCATGGTAGTACATGTTTAAAACATTTAATAAACTAAAATTACTATAATTAAATGTAAGTTGATATTAATACTTTCTAAAAAATCTTTTACTTGCTAAGTTTAACATCATTTTACATGAAAATGAATTTAATTTAAGAAATAGTTATGTTTAATTAATGCTTCTAAACTCATGCCCCCATGACACAAGTTAAAAAACCCCTTAATTTTATATAATATTTCTTTTGAAGAGAGAAAGGAATGAATTTTGACACCAAACTCATAAGACCCGTTTAATATTTGCTGGGGCTCGTGGGTTAGTTAAATCCATCACCTCTTAACAAATAACATGTATAACTTTCAATCCCATACCTTAAAGTTGGAAAGTTAAGGAATAAACTAAAGATTTGCCACAAGATATTGTATCGTCTTATATCCAATTTACATGTCATTTACCGTGTATCTTTTTTAAGCTAGACATTATGATCTATCGAGCCACTATAATTCTTAAGTGACATGACACAGTAATTTAATGGTCATATTGTTATCCATTTAAACTAAAATTATAATGTTCTTATTTTATCAAAATATTGAACTAAAAACGACATTTTGGGCGAGCAAACATGACCCAAACACACACATGCACAACTATTGGTGGATGATCAAAATTGGAGGTAATCGTTTTAACAAAAGTGGATTATTTTCGGCAAACATGGCTACAGTTCATTCGACGTATAAATGAAACATAAAGCTAAGGAAAAAGATGATATACAGTTTAAAAGCCATCAAATCAAAATATATTAGTATTTCGTAATTTGACAATCTAAGAGCATCACTATAGTGGTTTATAAAAAAGTTTAATAAAAAATGAAGAGGTCTAAAAATGTGCAAACCATAGTGGATGTATATTTATGTGACATGAATAGGTATAGAATTTAAATATGTCCAAAGTTAATCTTTTAAAAGTGTTGATTGTGTTTTATGGTTTGAAAAGCCTTATGAATATATTTATCTATAGTGAGAATAGGTTTATAATATGAAAAGCTTTATAAATTAGTGATGTTTTAATTGCATAAATCCTTTTAAAAGTCTATCAAATTATCCTATCTAACAATGTAAATGTAGTATTCGTACTCTTACCTAAAAAGAAAATATACTAAATGAATTTAGTACTCCAAATTTTCCTTCCTCAATTTGATACTCGGTCTACTCTTTCTCTTTATATGAAAAATAAAAATATATAGAAATTGGGACGTAGTTGAAGATGGGGTATAATGCCATATGTTTTGAACAACCCAATCATATATTGGACCAAATAAACATCTCAAACATATAATTAGCGAGAGCCCGACAAACACTAGCAATATCAATAGATACTTAGGATGGACATTGACTCGGCTAGACAGTTCGTAGGATGGATGTTGAAAAGCAGTGCCAACAGAACCCGCGCTATAGCATGGAATAGATTTTCTCAGGCACGTGATGTGTACGCAACAATACATACATGTGATGTATTGTTATTTGTCCACACTCAATACCGCTACGGAATCAAAGGCCTCTTTGCCCAGCTGTATGTGAGTGACTCATCAACATAAAAGTTATGAGTTCAAGTCTCGTTGGAGGCATGTGAGATAAAATATGTGAGATAGGTGGTTATGTCATAAAGAATTGTCATTCAAAAAATAAATAAATAAATAAATAAAATAACTACGGAAAATGTATACGTGCTGAGTGGTCACACGCCATGAATATGAAAGACACACAAATGAGGTGCGGACATGATCAATTCCGCAGGGTAAGGACCAATTAAGTAATGATGTGTGTCATTTTTATTATTATTTTTAAAGCGTAATATTGTCAAAAGTAATTTATTTTGTTTTTTCTACATTTAGTACTTCCTCCGTTTCAATTTATTTGTCAGGAGAGAGAAAATACAAATTTTAATAAAAGTAAGGCCACTTTAATTTTCAACCACTAAAATGAAATATTCCTCCACTAGATTCTCTAGTTTTTACTAAATAAGGAAAATGGACAATTAATTTGAGACATCCATAAAAGAAAATATGGACAATTAAATTGAGACGGAGGGAGTAGTAAGGTTGTTCTCATTCGATAATTCACACTTCTACCCAGGAAATATATCTACTCCCTCCGTCCCATTTTAGTTGTCCAGTGTTGACTTTCAAAGTCTTTTTATTTATAGAATATAAACAAAAATATTTGCGGTCAAAGTTGAAGCAAAAAGACTTTAAAAGTCAACACTGGACAACGAAAATGGGACGGAGGGAGTATTATTAAAGAAAAACATATGTAAGAAAGTTATTTGTTATTCAGTTTAAAAATCATTGTAGGTAAAATATTTGGTATGGTAGGTAAATTACACACGCATGCGTATGTGTGTATAAGTAATGGCTTGGTCTTCTTCAAGTTTTTGAGCGAGTTTATATTCGCATTTTCGTCTTACGTGATGAATCAACATGTTGTGTTTTTAGTCAGCAATGTGATTGTCATCGTTTGTTATATCATCTCCTCTACCGATGCTGGAAATGTAATATCCGGCGAGTATAAATGAATCACCGATGCGCCGGATGTAATATCACCGGCGATGTCGCCGGATATAAATGAATCACCGACGAAATTAACGGCGGAAGTGACGGTGATCAAACAGTCTGTGAAGAAACTTGAACGGTTTAAGCGAACACAATCGGAGAATTTAAAGAGTGCGGCGGAGCATGACGGAGAAGAGGCGGAGCGTGGTTAAATCAGGTGATGACGTGGCAAAGGTGACGTCATCGAATAATGAAGTTGAACGGTTGAGTAATGAAGAGTTTAGAGTTGCAATTGAGGCTTTTATTTCAAAGCAACAAACTCTGATCAAACAACGAAGTATGGATCGAATAGTGAATTATATATATTCAAGCTCGTCATAACATGGTATAATCAAAGATAAATTGAGCAGTTAGAGCTTAAAGTTTATTCATGTAGATATGTAGGATGTGTGATGGTGTTAAAGTGTTGAGTTTTGAAATTGTTGAGTTTAAATGTTTAGGATGAATAGTCAAGCTATCTCCACAAATAAAGGCTCCACGATTAGCTTATGATTGGGGAAATATATAGAAGGCATCTTATGATCATATGATAAATGGATGGGTGAGTTTATCCGCACAATCCGATAATTGGATGCATCGCCGACTTGTATGGTGTACATTGCGAGTTGTACAGTTTAACCAAACTCTTCCTGATGTGATAACATAAGGAGAGTATGTATAACACATCCCTAAATGGATATATCATTCTGTTTAATTTTGCATTTTCTGTCTAGGTTAAGTACAAGACTGAAGGGAGTGGGGCTACCCAACTAAGGGGCGACTCGCGACACGTGGCACTGAGTCAGCATGTTGGGTAGCCTAAAAAAAAAAAAAAGTTGGGCTACCCAGGAGGGTGGGGCGACTCGCGACACGTGGCACTTGTAATGATTGTTTTTTTTTTCTTTTTTCTTTTTTTTTTTTTTTTTTTCAATATTAACTTATTAATAATAACTAAAAGAGTTAACTACAATTTTGGTCCTCGTGGTTTACCGGGTATAACGATTTTGGTCCAATAGTTTCATTTGTAACGGATCTTGTCCTATTTTCTATGACCCGTAACGGGTTTGGTCCATTTTTGTTAATGTCGTTAGTTTGACTTTCGTTGACTGTTAAATGAGAGGGTAAATTAGTCATTTTATCCAACCACACACTCATATCCTTATCCTCACCTTCACACAAAACACAGACAAAATAATAACACTCCTCTTTATCTCTCTCTCTTCACCCACTCTTGGATCTCTCTTTTTCTCTTTTGACCTTTGAACACCACAGCAACCATCCACCACCAACACCATCACATCACCGGATCTCAGCGGCAACACCACCACCGGATCTCAGCGGCAACACCACCACCATCATCACCAATCTCAGCGGGTCGTATACATAAAAAAGGTCAATTGATGGATTTGTCTAATTTTGTAAACGGATCAAGAAAGAAAGCTATTGAAGTCTTTTACGGTGGAGAATGAAGGCCACAAGATGAGTTAAAGATCTATTTTCCTTTTTGTTTAGTGGGGATCTGAAAAAAGGGAAGGCAAAAGTTTCATGGGAGAAAATTTGTACTCCAAAAAGTCAGAGTGGTTTGGGGTTGAGGAATCTTGAGGTTTGGAATGAAAGCTTGTTGTACAAACACATATGGAACATTGTAACCAAAAAGGACTCATTATGGGTAAAATGGGTGCATTTGGTCAAATTAAGAGGGAGGAACTTTTGGGATATCCAGAGTGAGACTAGTGACAGTTGGATATGGAAGGTACTGTTAGATCTAAGAATGAAGATTAGAAAGTATATTGTTCACAAAATTGGAAATGGGTTGAATACTTCTTGCTGGTATGACAACTGGAATGATGTTGGGCCTCTCAGTAACTTTATTAGCAAAAGAAGTATCTACTCAGCAAGGTATAAGGATGATGTTGTGGTTGCTGATCTGATTAATAATGGGACATGGTCTTGGCCTGAACAATGGGCCAGAGATTACCCTATTCTTAACAACATTCCTGTGTGCCTGCTATAAATGTGATTAGTCAAGATAGAGTTATTTGGAGGGATATTAGTGGGATTGATAAGAAGTTTTCAGCTGGTCAAGTATGGAAGGAGATGAGGAGTAGTAATACTGTCACTGTCAAATGGTGGAAGCTAGTGTGGTTTACTCAAAGCCATCCTAGTCATTCATTTGTTTTATGGCTGGCCATACAAGAAAGACTTCTCACTCAAGATAAGATGTTGATTTGGAATCCTCAAGCTGATGTAAAATGCCCTTTATGTAACTCATGTCCAGATTCTCACAGTCATCTCTTCTTCAAGTGTGATTACTCTCTAAAAATCTGGAGTGCTATGAAAATGAAGTTGAGTAGTGGGAGTTTGCCTAATGATTGGAAAGACATTATTGAAGCCTTGGTCAATTTACCTAATAACGATGCTATCAGGAGTATCTTGAGAAGAATTGTTGTTGTTGCTGGTATATACTATGTGTGGAATGAAAGGTATAAAAGGCTATTTGAAAATGAGAAAAGAACTGAAGAAATTGTCATTGGAATAATTCTTGAATATGTGAAGTTGAAACTGATGAGTAAAGAGAAAGAAAAAGAGAAAGAGAAAGAGAAAGAAGGGTATTCGAGTTATTTCACATTACAGGACAAGGGTATTTTAGTCATTTCATGTTTTTTTTAACTGGTCAAACTAACAGTCAAACAAAAATGGACCAAACCCGTTATGGGTCAGAGAAAATAGGACAAGATCCGTTACAAATGAAACTATTGGACCAAAATCGTTATACCCGGTAAACCACGAGGACCAAAAATGTAGTTAACTCTAACTAAAAATACATTTTATATAAATAATAACTAAAAATACATATTAAAAATTATTCTTATAACTAAAAATACATATTAAATACTAATAAAACATAAATATTACATAATTGTTATACCTAATAATACTAAAAATTATTCTTCATCACTAACAAATTCGTCGACTTCTGGAGGCGCGTTTTCGTCTTCATTCGGGCCACGATTATCCCATACATGATCCACCAAATCCGCCTTAAGCATATTGTGTGTTTCGCGGCTTCTAACGACATTTGAATTCTCAATCCGTTGCTCCATTGGAGTTTCTTGAGTCCAATACTCGGGGTTTAATGTCTGGTCGTGCTCGTTGAAATCTTGATGGAAAACTAACAACTTTCCACCTCTTTTTCAAAACCCCGAACGCTCGCTCAATATCCTTCCGTGCCGACTCTTGTTTCTTCTTAAAGTATTTTCTTTTTTCATCAATTGGGTCGGTGAAAGTCTTCACAAAGGTAGTGTATTCCGGGTATATGCCATCACCCAAATAATACCCGGCTCTGTAATAATTACCGTTTGCATAAAAAGCAGCTACAAATTGAAAATGAAAACGTGTTAGTAAAACATAAAAAGTTATAAAATACATAATTCATTTATTAAAACATCTAAGAAAAATATAATAACTTGTTGGCGCCAACCCAGATATAATTTCTTCAAGTATAGGTGAAGATTCAAACACGTTGATGTCGTTGTGTGATCCTTGCTGACCAAAATAAGCGTTCCAAATCCATAAATCGGTAGACGCAACCGCCTGAAGTATCAACGGCGGTTTCCCAATATCCCCTCGTGTGTGTGTGCCCCGCCATGCGGTCGGACACATCTCCCAGGGCCAGTGCATGCAATCAATACTACCAATCATGCCCGGGAAACCATGAACCTGCTCATGCACCTCGTAAATACGTTGTAGATCCGTCCAAGTCGGTCTACGTAGATATGTCGGCCCATACATCTCAATAATACCTATTAATAGTTATAAAGTAACAATTCAAAAAATACTAAGTATACTAAAAATATGTAGCAATTCTAACTATTAATGATACAACTAATAATTCTAACTAATAATATTACTACTAATAATTTAAAAAAATACTAACTAATAATTCTAACTAATAATAATACTCCTAATAATTCAAAAAAATACTAACTAATAATTCTAAAAATAATACCTTGACAAAATTTAGTCAACGAATCCCGTGAAGTCCTCGCCGACATTTTCAGGTTCTCGTCAAATGAATCGACGCTCGATCCGTATGCTAGTTGACGAATCGCGGAAGTACATTTTTGTATCGCGGTGAAACCTAGCTTCCCACGACAATCATAATTTTGTTGAAAATATGGGTACTCTTCTTCCAACGCATTTGTTATCTTCAAAAAAAGTCGTCTACTCATACGAAAGCGTCGTCGAAATACCCGCGCATCGAATACCGGTTGATCAACAAAGTAAAAACGCATCAACCTCTCGTTTGCCTCCTGTCGACGATGATTTACATACGCCCTTCTTCTAAAAACGGGGCCATCATCTGCTACCCGCTTTTTCACGACTTCAATAAATCTATTAACGGTGTTATAAATGGCACCTTCGATCGCCTCATCTAGTTCCGAAGAATCGGAACTTGATGATGAGGATGACGAATATTCGAAATCTTCCATTCGATTTTTCTGTTTTTTTTCCTGGTGAGGTTTTTTTATTTATTTTAAATAAGTGTGTTGTGTGTGCTTTTTTTTCGGAAAATAAGTGTTGTGTGTGTTTATTTTTTTGGAAAATAGAGGTTTTAAAAAAAATTGGAGAAAGCCGATTGACAACGGCTATATTATTCTCGAAGAAATAGCACAGCCGGCGACCCATATGTATCGCCCAGCCCCTAGATCGCCTAGGGGGGGCGGTGTTTCCGGCGACTCGCAGGCGAATCAGGGGTGGATCGCCTGTTGGTTCGCCTCACTCCCTTCAGCCTAATAAAAACGATAATATATGTATGTGATAAATGGATATCGATCTATCATTCCGTGTGATATTACATTTTCTACATAGGTTGAGTATATAATATATGAAAACGTAGAGGGGGGGGGGGGGTGAATACGTTTCCGTTTTAAAATCTTAAAACTTGTTGTATCAAATTTTTAATTTTGGCTTGTTCTAATATGAAAGATGTTTGTTGTAGTTTATGACTACCAAGTTGTCACACAAGTATTATCAAATAATCACAACACAAGCAATCACATAATGCAAACATAAAAGTAAAGAGATAAGTAAAAGAAAGCGTAAACCGAACACGATGATTTATAGTGGCTCGGTCACGGACCTCCTCTCCGCCCTACTCCACTCCCCGAGTACCCAACTCGAGAGTTACTTCACTAGATCAACAAGCTCCCTTCTCGGCGGAGAAAACCTTACATACGTCGCTTACACATTTTTCGACACTAAGCTAGATGTCGAGTTCTTTATAAGGGTACAACCACTCCCGTTGGTTCTTTTACAAGGGTTCAACCACTCCCATCGTCGCCTATATAATTTCCAACACTAAGCTAGATGTCAAGTTCTTTACAAGGGTACAACCACTTCCGTTGGTTCTTTTACAAGGGTTCAACCACTCCTACTATGTTTTATGGCCCAACATAGAAACCTTGTGTTTCGTGGCACAAACACATAAACCATCTAATCTAGTATGTATAGATTGTTTACAATGATGATCCATGACATAAGTGTATCATGGATATGGATGCCTAATTTACATGAACTTCCATTGACGGGAAGTCTTCAATCATTGAGGATGTCAAGTGTCCTTGAATCTTCATATGTTGGAATGCTATGGTGGATAATAACTTCAAGATCTTCTAACCTTCATGAAGTATGCTATGCTTGTGATGAATGATGACACATGATCTTGAGCTTGCTTTACTGGATCATTGACAGTGTATGCTTACAATATAATGAAAGTTAGTAGCATTATGATCATTATGAAATGGGTGATTAATGTGTGTTTCTACATGATTTACTAATGATCTAAATGTATGAAAAGGGTAGAGGGAAAGTGTGTTCAAGTTGGATAAACAATGGGTAAACAATGGGCCGCTATTTATAGCCAACAAGAACTTTGCCCGGCGGATTTGGCGGATCCCAAAAATTGGATCCATCCTTTATACCATTTGGATCCGCCGGTGTCTGCCAGCTAATAGATTCTCAAATCTTTCCATATCTTACCATATCTTGCCATATCTTCAAAAGTCAATTTGTTAGCTTGAAGATCTATACAAAATATATTACAAATCTTCCAAGATATGTAAGTGATGCATGCCATGATGTCATGTTAAATATTTCTAATTTAAGAAATAAACATAAACATGTAAATGTATATATGTATGTAACATGTATCCTAGTGATCATGTAGCATGTATATACTAGCTTAACTAATATATGTTTACCAAGATGTATCATGTTAGTTTGACACCTAAAATGTACTTATCCTATTAGACTTAGAAAACATGATGTACAAGTAAAAATACTTGTTTATGCAAAGGTGTAAAATGAGGTTCTAAGTAGAATGATTAGCCTTTTAAAATACTTAATTTCCTAACCGTATTTTAAACATTCTAAATGGTTTATTAAGGGTTTAATCATAATGCTACATAACAAACATGTACGAACCTGTGTTGTATCATACGAGGACTCGAGAGGTGTTGAAAGTATGTTGAGACAAGATAAGATTACAAGTAAGTTGTACATTTTACGTTATGTATCAAGTTACATGTTTGTCATCAATCAAATCAAAAGAAATTGCTACCACTAACAATCTCCCCAACGAGACTGCTTGCACTAACAATCTCCCCCTTTTTGATGATGACAAAATATGTAAACATGATAGAAAGTAAAATGTAAAAAAGTTACTTGTGTCCGTACTACCTTTAACATTACCTTCTCCGTTTACCCCTTTCTCAACTCTTCTAGCCTATTACTTTCTCCGTTTACACCTTTCTCCCCCTTTTGTCGAAGCAAAAGGGTGTGTCCTTGGAGTTAACTTCATTTCTCCCCGAAATGGCGAGCTTGCATCATCCCTAGTGAAGTTAAATAGACTACTCCAATTACCTATGGTTGTTGCGTTCCCTAGGTTGTTAGCGGATCCATGGATCAAATTAAGACTCCTAACCTATATTAAGGTTATCGGTATGCAACATGTGAAAAACTAGAAGGGGGGTTGAATAGTTTTACGTCTTTTTAATTTGATTATGAAAACTTTGTTTCCTTTTTTTTTAAAACGTTAGATTTGAGTTTATATAAAAAAAAAATGATACTTAAATAATATTATTAATTATATGTGTATCCTTTTAGATTTGTTATAAAAGTTTTCTTTTTATGAATGGAGTTTTAAATTGATCTTTATGTGAAATCAACTTCTAATTAATACTACCAGTTATATATGCCTATATGTATGAAAGTAATGACGATATAAAGAAATAAGTAAGAGATGGAAAGATCAAACCGAGACACGAGGGATTTATAGTGGTTCAGCTACAAGGACACCTTCCTTGCCCTACTCCACTCCCCGAGCACACCTTGCTCGAGAGTTTTCTTCACTACTTCAACAAGCTCCCTTATGGCGGAGAAAACCTTACACAACTTTGGCTTACACCGGTTTAACGACACAAAGCTAAATGTCGAGTTCTAATCGTACCTAGAACCAATCTCACGACTTCAATCACAACTTGTTCACAACTTATTCACGACTTCTTCACGACGGCTTCACGACATCAACACAACGGCTTCAGGACTTCTACACGACCACTTCACAACTTCTAAGCTATGGCTTCACGACTTCTACACAACAACTTCACAACTTCTAAGCTACGGCTTCACGACTTCTACATGATGACTTCACAACTTCTAAGCTATGGCTTCACGACTTCTACATGACGACTTCACAATTTCTAAGCTATGGCTTCACGACTTCTACATGACGACTTCACAACTTCTAAGCTATGGCTTCACGACTTCTACATGACGACTTCACAAATTCTAAGCTATGGCTTCATGACTTCTACATGACGACTTCACAACTTCCAAGCTACGGCTTCACGGCTTCTACACCGCGACTTCACAACTTCCACCATGGCTTTACAACTTCTACATGACTTCTTTACACCACAACTACTTATACACCTTCTTCACTACTTACACACTATACATATCTAGTCACTTATGTTTACACCTTATATACACACTTTACACAAAAGAATGAATGATTTACAAGGTATACTTAACAAACAACTTAAGTAACAAGATGATACTAAGTTGTAATACTTCTAGTCTTGATTGATAGAAGTATTCTTCTTTTGCACTTGGATGGTAGAAGCTTGGATCACTTGGAAACCAATACTTAAGAATTATATGATCAAAGATTTTAGAGAGGATAAGAGGAGATTTAGAACAGAAGGTTTGGGGTACAAAAGGTGAGGAAAAAGTCCAGGGGAAAACCAGTATTTATAGGCAAAAACTGGACAGCTGGAGGAGCGTTCCGGCCCCCTTAAATAGGGGGGCGGTTGATGAGTGTATAAATACTCATCATTTTTGTCGTATCTGAACTGCCAAAACATCCAAAAACACTCAGAAATGCATCAAAATACTGAAAATATCCCAGGAGTGTATTTTATAAGTTTCAAATGCAAAATGTTTGAAAACAATTGAAAAACAAACAAAGTTTGCAAATTTGGCAGTTTCAGTCCCTCAACTTTTAAAACTTGTCAAAATTAGTCCCTAGGCATTTATTTTGTAAGAAATATCATCAAAGGTCCTTGGGGATTCATAAGTTGTCAAGATTAATCCTTTAAGGTTAAAGTTTTCAAAATTACAACTTTGGTCCCCCAAGTTTGAAAAATGTCAAAAATAGTCCCTGGATTTTCAAAATTGGAAAATTATCAAATTTAATCCTTGTACTATTGAAACTTGGCAATATTAATCCTTTTGATAACCTTTGGAAAATTGTCATTTTCAGTCCCTCAAAATCTAAAAATTACAAAATGGTCCTTGTGTTTAAAATATAAATCAAACTGGACCCTAGCTGCTTATCTAAACCCAGTCCATAAACATAAACACCAAGCCCAAATAACAAATACCCGGCCCAATCCCAAATTAAATAAATACAAGGGTTTGACCCCAGTCAAACCCAGTCAAACACCTCCTTCTTCCTCACAACCCCGCCAAACCATCACTGCTCCAATACCACTTCACCTTTACACCTCAACACCTTCCAACTCATTCCCCAGCTCACTAATCTCTCCCCTCCACCTCCACAAACACCCAAAATCCATTAATTAGAAAAACCTGCTAATGATATTTTTCCCGCCAAAATGACACTTGTACGATTGTGATGAAATTGATGAAATCAAAGGCTCAGAAGTGGTGGGAATCACTCAGTGATGTCGACAAGCAATTTCCCAGATATTGTTAGTATTTATATAAACCATGTAATAGACTAGAAAAAAGTAGTAGTTAATTATTATTGTAATCATTTTTATTTTAAAGTCTTTATGTATTGTAATTTCAAATTCAGTTATCAATGCAAGTTTAGTTCAGTTATATTAATCAAGTTTCAAGTTACTTAGTATTACATTTCAGTGATCATCAAGTTTCAAGTTACAAGTCAAACCATATAAGCTCTAAGTCACCTTAAAATACCAACAAAAGCTCCAAAGTACCCTGTTATAAGTTTATTGAAGCTCTATATAGTTTTTTGTAAACTTATTTAGTATAATTCAGTCTTAACTTCAAACAATGGAAAAAGTCAAAGAAAAGTCAAAGTTTGGGTAAATAAGCTATCTGGGGTATAATAAGCTATAAGGGAAGGCTTAGTGGTGTTTTCTAGCTTGTGTTAACAAGCTAGAGGGTTGTTCCATTCCTAGTTCTTTAGTCCACAGTTCAAATCGATTGTAAGCTATTTCATTAAAATTGCACTATCTTAACTGTTACTGTACAACAGCTTTTCATTAGCTTATTTCCACTTTTTTAAGCTCATTTGTAGTTTCTAAGTTTATTTCATTTATATTATCAGTTAGAATTGTCATTGTCTTCATTTTACTTAAAAAACTTAAAAAAGTCAAAAAAAAACTAGTCAATATTAGTGTAGCTTATTTATTTGCTTATTTCTGCTTTTAAAGTTGTTCAATCTAGTTCATATAAGTCAGTAGTCAGTTATTGTTCATATCTCAGCTTAAAACACCATTTTCAGTTGAAAAAATCAAAACAGACAACCCTTAAGGGGTGTTTGGTTTAAGCTTGTCTAATAACCAAGCAAGGTGTTACTGTTACTTTGCCATTCTCCCAACTTTGTATAAACTTTTATAAGCCATTATAAGCTCATTTGGAGTTTTAATCAGTTTATTAGATAGATAAGTAAGTTTTTAAGTCCTTGTGGGAATTTCAGTTCTTAAGTCAGTCAAACAAGCCATATATAGCTACAAGCTATATTGGCCCTTGTTCTTTTCATTTCTGTGCTCCTTATAGCCTACTTAGTGAGTTCTCAAAAGGCCAAACCTTGGTGCCTTGTCTACATAAGTCTGCACAAAAAAAAATACCACATCAGCAACATATTTATCAGATTTTGTGGTTTTTAAGGAACTTTGAGGATTTTTCATTTCATAATCATAAGCCCTCACAAGCTGATCTCTTGGGATAATAAGCTCACCCAGCTTATCTATATCTCTAATTTTTCTTGTGATTTTTAGAGCTCATCTGAACCCCTAAATCAAGGCTGCAAAACAGCCAAATTTGCCCTGTGCAGGGCACATCAGCAGACTCAGTAAGCCTTTGGCTTATTTTTGAGCTTTTGTGGCTTATAGCCTAGCTTTTCCTGGTTTCTATAGATCATTTGCAAGTATCTCAGTCCATTCCATCTTTGTCCAATAGCTTTTAGCTTATTTTCAAGCTTTTAGCTCATCAAGCTCAAAAGCTTGGCTGTTAAGCCATTAAGCTTCAAACTGCTTATTTTTTAGGTTTCAAAATTTTTTGTCTTCATTAAAGTTACTTATTTTCAGTAGTGTAACAAGTTTGTAGTTTAAAGTTTTTGATAAAAACCACTTTTAAGAAAGTGATAGCTTCTATTTAAGAAGCTTGAGCTTTTTAGCTTATTTTTCTGCTTTTTAATTAAGCACTTTCTGTTTTTATAATTTTCTTACCTTTCTGTCACCATAGGATAATTATATAAAAAGTTTCATAATTTTCAGAGTTTGTTTAGTATTTATTTGAATTTAAAATAGTAAAAAAAATATTTAAAATAGTAATTAAATCATAATAAATAGAATATTAATCAGAAAAATATAATTTTAATTTTCATAATTTTCTTTTGTCATTTTTAATCTAGGAAAAATAAAATTATATTTTTAGGCCTTAAGAAAAATCAAAAATAGAAAAATAGTGATAGCTTCTATTTAATAGAATTTATCTTTTTAAATTTTAATTAAGTAAATTTCATTTTTATAATTTTTTTATCTTCTTGTCACCTTAGAGTATTTATATAAAAATTTTCAGATTTTTCTTTGATCTTTTAGTATTTATTAGAATTAAAATTAGTTTAAATAATTATTAAATAGTTTTTAATTAATAATAATTAATTAATAAGTCAAATAAATAATTTTCTTTTTCCAATAATTTTCTTTTATTATTAGGATTGTAAAAATATAATTTTCATATCCGTAGGCCTTTTATTTATTAAATCTCACTTTTTATTTTGTACGTTTACGTTTATTTAAACGTACGTTTTTAGATTTTAGACGTTTTAAGTAATTTGGTTCCCTTTGTTTATTTCAATAGCTTGTTTTAAGCTATTCTCTTTTATTTTCTTAGTTCAATAATTCCAAAACCCTTTCCCATTCAATTACACTTGATCACAAGCCGTTTTTAAAGCACAATTTCACATCTCGCTGGGACTTAAACGACCCGGGGATAAAACTATACTCCTTGGTTAAATTGTGTCCTCAATTGGTTTGACTTTGTTTGACCACATCCGTGGTTGATTTAAGTTGACTGTTTTAGGACCAACCAAATTTTGGCGCCGCTGCCGGGGAGGTGTGCTGCGTGTTCTAAACGTTTTGCAGTATCGTGTCTTTGAACCCCAATCTGTGTATATCTTCTCTCTTGTATATTTATCATATATAAAGCAAAACGCTTGTGAAGTTAACTCATTTAACGGATCAAGTACCAAAAATATCGTATTCCTAATTCCCATAAACCATATAAAAAACAAAAATATTTTTCTTTTCTTTTCTATATATAATATCATATAAAAAATAAAAACACCAAAAATATTTTCCGTTTTCTGTGTTAAAATAATAAACAAATAATAAAAATTACCATCGAGAACCAAGACTGAGTACTACCTAACTGGGGGTACGGCCATAATAAGTTCCCAAACCTAAGATAAAAACTTGCCTTTGTATCACTTGCGAATATCGGCTCACCTTTAATTGATAAACAAACTATAACGGAGGTTTAAGGATAGTCTGACATTAAATTGTCGGACTGAAAGAAGCGGGTTTTTAAGGAGCATTTAATTGCCCACCTCTGCTTCTCCGCCACTCTGTGCGTTTATCTTTTAGAGAGCTACCGTACGCCTGTTGATTATTGGTTTAAGTTCACTTGTGTTTTTTCTCGATCTTGATTTTAATTGAAAATTTTTGTTTTCATATTCACTTTTCAAAAATAAATAAAAATCCAAAAAGAATCTTCTTACCCCTTTTCTAAGTTTCCTCCACTATAAAGGATTCTTAGACTCGTCTTAGTGCATGCGCACTCGTTCTTCTAGGTCATCAAGCCCTCTCCGTGAGCTTGGAAACATACCTCGAAGACGTCATAGACGTTCTGCCCCATCAGTCGTATCTGAGGAACGTACTGATCCTATCATCATGGCAGATTTGCCAATGAATGAGCTTCTCCAAGCACCCATCGAGGGTTATGGAGATGCCATTGTTGTTCCAGCTATTGTAGCTGAGAGTTTTGAGCTCAAAACCGGGTTACTGAATCTTGTAACCTCTAGCCAATTCTACGGTTTTGAGAGGGATGATCCTCATGCTCACATTCGATGGTTTAACAAGATTACATCTACCATCAAATACAAGAACATCCCGTCTAGCTCAATCAAACTTCTTCTATTCCCATTTTCTCTCGAGGGACAAGCCCGGATATGGCTTGAAAAACAACCCCCTCGTTCAATTGAGACATGGGAGGACTTAGTTACAAAGTTTGTAAACGAATTCTTTCCACCGTCTAGAACGACAAGTCTTAAAAATGAAATCATCAAATTTACACAAAGATTTGATGAATCGTTTAGTGACGCGTGGGATCGTTTCAAAGAATTGCTTCGTAAATGTCCTCATCATGGTTTCACCGAGTTGATGCAAATCGACACTTTCTATAATGGTGTGAGCCAATCTGACCAAGATTCTCTCAATGCCTCCTCTGGAGGTAACTTTTTGAGCAAAACTGTCAAAGAAGCTTTAGCGATTATTGAAAATAAGTCTAAGGTCCGTACTGCACGAACAAAGCCATATCATTCTCAGGCTAGTGCTGGTCCTTCTACTTCATCTCCCGTGAGTACTTCTAGCACCGATGCTAAGATTGACAAACTCACGGACGCTATTCAAGCTTTGGTTCTCTCAAGCCAAAAGAAAGTCACTTTCACACAAAATCCTTCACATGCTGAAGTGAAGAAAGTGGAAGTCTGTGTTACTTGTGGTGGTCCTCATGCATACTACGACTGTACTGCCACCGATGGTAGTCCTTTTGAAGTTAATGCTATAGCCGGTACTTCAAATCAGGGAGGTAATCAATACCGTCCTCAAATAGAACCAAGTTACCGAGCTAGCACCTACCAAGGACCACCCGGTTTTAATCAGAACCAGAATTTGCAAAACCGGAACCAAAATCAACCTCGAATGAACCAAGGTTATCAAAACCAAGGGAATTTCAATTCTGGACAGAATCAAGGTTTCCAACACCAATGAAACTTTAACCGACCCAATTTCAATCAGGGAAATCATTTTCAAGGAAATGGTAATCCAAATCAAGGGAATTTTCAACATCAAGGTTATAATCAAAATAACCGAATGCAAAATTTCCCTAATCAACATCAAGCCATTCCAGCCCCACAACCATCATCTGATGAGTTATTGAGGCAGTTCATGAAAGCTTAAGAGGACACAAACAGGTTGTTGGTCAGCCAGATCTCTGAGATTAAAAAATCTTTAAATGATCAACCTTCGGGCTCAGGAAAACTTCCGAGCAACACGATCGCTAACCCGAAGGGCGATGTTAAGGCGATCACAACCCGAAGTGGTGTTTCATATGAGGGACCCACTGTTTCCACTACCACTTCTTCTTCTTTCCCCAAGGTAGTGGGAAGTGAGCCTGAGGTGACTAAGGACCAGGTACTTCCTACTAATAACGGAGGTACCAACAACGTCCAACCTCAAGTTGTCCCGAAACCCAAGACTAAACCTCAAGTTTTCTTTGAACATCCTGAAACCCCGGTTGAAAACCCTAAATCCAAACCTTCTATTCCTTACCCATCACGTTTAAATGAGCAAAAGCTCCGCGAAAAAGCTAGTCAACAAATGGATAAATTCTTCCAAATTTTTCAAGAATTACACTTTGACATAAGCTTTGCGGATGCTATCATTCTGATGCCCAAGTTTGCATCCACAATCAAACACTTGTTAAGCAACAAGGAAAAACTGTTTGAAATGGCAAAGACTCCATTAAATGAGAACTGCTCAGCAGTTATCTTGAAAAAGCTTCCCGAGAAGCTTGGAGATCCTGGAAGGTTTCTACTACCTTGTGTCTTTCCAGGAATGGTTGAATGCTATGCCTTGGCCGATCTTGGTGCAAGCATCAACCTGATGCCTAAATCAGTATGGAAGAAACTTTCTCTTCCTGAACTTACTCCTACCTGCATGACTCTTGAGCTTGCAGATCGTTCAATATCTCGTCCACTTGGCATTGCTGAGGACGTATTTGTGAAAGTAGGAAAGTTCCATTTTCCAGCTGACTTTGTGGTTGTTGATTTCGATGCTGATCCTAGGGTTCCTCTCATTCTTGGAAGAGGATTCCTAAGAACGGGCCGTGCTCTCATAGATGTATTTGAGCATGAAATCACATTACGTGTGGGAAATGAAGCTGTTACCTTTAACCTCGATCAAACTTTGAGGTACTCCTCAAATTATGATTCTGAATCGGTTAACCGAATCGATGTCATTGATATTGTTTCAGAGGAGTACTCTCAAGAGTTTCTTGGTTATTCTCATAATTCTGTGAGTGGGGATACCACCACATCTTCTCTACCTGTCATTTCCGACTCTTCCCCTTCTCTCACTCCGTTTGAGGGAAGTGATTTCAATTTGGAAGAGATCGAGGATTTTCTCAAGTGTGATTCATTCCTAGAGGGGATTGATAACGCTGAGATTGATCTGGAGGGAGATATTCTTCTTCTTGAGAAATTGTTGAATCAGGACAATTCTCCTCCCCTCCCTCCCGTTGAACTTCATAATGAGGAAATCAAATCAGTTGAGAAAACCGATGAATTTCCTGAGGTCGAACTCAAAGACTTACCGCCTCATCTTGAGTACGCATTTTTGGAGGGTGATGATAAATTACCCGTCATTATTGCTAAAGATTTAAGTGATGATGAAAAGACTGCTCTAATAAAGGTCTTGAAGTCACACAAGCAAGCCATTGCTTGGAAACTCTCCGATATAAAGGGTATCGACCCTGAATTTTGTACTCACAAGATTCTAATGGAGGATGACTTTAAACCAGCAGTCCAACATCAAAGAAGGGTGAATCCTAAAATCCACGATGTTATCAAACAAGAAGTTCTCAAACTTCTTGATGCAGGATTGATTTATCCCATCTCTGATAGTCCTTGGGTTAGTCCCATTCACTGTGTTCCAAAAAAGGGTGGCATAACTGTTGTCACGAATGATGAAAATGAGTTGATTCCAACTCGATTGGTTACGGGGTGGCGTGTTTGCATTGACTATCGTAAGTTAAATGATGCCACCCGTAAAGACCATTTTCCTCTACCTTTTATGGATCAGATGCTTGAGAGATTAGCAGGGAACGAGTACTATTGTTTCCTTGATGGTTTCTCGGGTTACTTTCAAATTCCCATTGATCCACAAGATCAAGAAAAGACTACCTTCACATGCCCTTATGGAACCTTTGCTTATAAACGTATGCCTTTCGGCTTATGTAATGCTCCAGGCACGTTCCAGAGGTGTATGATGGCCATATTTACCGACATGATTGGTAAAACAATGGAGGTCTTTATGGATGACTTCTCGGTCATTGGGGATTCGTTCCAAGCATGTCTCTCCAATTTAGAAAACATGTTGAAACGGTGTAAAGACACCAATCTTTGTCTAAATTGGGAGAAGAGTCATTTTATGGTCAAAGAGGGCATTGTCCTCGGCCATAAGATATCAAAGAATGGGATTGAGGTTGACAGAGCTAAAGTTGATGTCATTGGTAAATTACCTCATCCCACCACCGTCAAAGGTATTAGGAGTTTTCTGGGTCATGCCGGTTTCTATCGTAGATTCATACAAGATTTTTCCAAAATTGCCCGGCCTATGACTCATCTCCTTGAAAAGGATGCTCCTTTTATCTTCTCACCCGAGTGCATCAAAGCTTTTGAAATATTAAAGAAAAAGCTTACTGAGGCACCCATTCTAGTTGCCCCCGACTGGGATTTTCCCTTTGAGCTCATGTGCGATGCAAGTGATTTTGCTATCGGTGCAGTCCTGGGGCAACGAAAAGCCAAACACTTTCAGCCTATTCACTACGCAAGTAAAACCATGACTGAAGCTCAAACTCATTACACCACTACAGAAAAAGAATTGTTAGCTGTGGTGTATGCCTTTGAGAAGTTTCGGCCATATTTAATCTTGACAAAATGTGTAGTGTATACGGATCACTCGGCTCTCAAATATCTCTTTGCAAAACAAGATGCAAAGCCGAGATTGCTCCGGTGGGTTCTCCTCCTGCAAGAATTTGATATCATTATACGTGATAAAAAAGGAGCTGAGAACCTAGCTGCTGATCATCTGTCCCGATTAGAGAACCCACACCAAGATGTTTTCGAGAAAAAGGAAATAAATGAAACATTTCCTCTCGAGACACTCAATGCGGTTACTTTTCGAGGAGATTCTACTACCCCATGGTTTGCTGACTTCGCAAATTACCATGCGGGTAACTTCATAGTGAAAGGGATGTCGACCCAACAGAAGAATAAATTCTTCAAAGATGTTAAACATTATTTTTGGACGACCCCTACTTATTCAAAATCTGTGCGGATCAAGTCATCCGACGGTGTGTGTACGGACAGGAAGCTATTGATATTCTCAAAGCTTGCCATGCTGGACCCACGGGGGGCCATCATAGTCCAAACTACACCGCCAAAAAGGTGTTTGATTCCGGGTTTTATTGGCCCACAATCTATAAGGATGCCCAAGATCTCATCAAAACTTGTGAAGCTTGTCAGCGTCACGGAAATATTTCACAACGAAATGAAATGCCACAAAATGCAATTCAAGTTTGTGAAATCTTTGATGTCTGGGGCATTGACTTTATGGGGCCATTTCCATCATCTCGAGGAAACAAATACATTCTCGTGGCTATTGACTATTTGTCAAAATGGGTTGAAGCAAAAGCTTTACCCACTAATGATGCCCGAGTAGTTGTAAAATTCCTGAAAGCTCTGTTTGCCCGTTTTGGAACTCCACGTGCTATAATTAGTGATCGTGGTACGCATTTTTGCAATGACAAATTTGATAAAGTCATGCAAAAGTATGGTGTAACTCACCGACTTTCTACTGCGTATCACCCACAAACAAGTGGGCAAGTTGAAGTTTCAAATCGGGGTATTAAAAGAATCTTGGAAAGGACTGTAGGAGAAAATCGTGCATCCTGGTCGGATAAATTGGATGATGCACTATGGGCCTTCCGTACAGCTTACAAAACACCCATCGGGTGTACACCTTACAAGCTTGTGTACGGAAAGGCATGTCATCTTCCGATCGAATTAGAGCACAAAGCCTACTGGGCCTTGAAACATGCTAACTTTGACCTTCAAACTGCGGGTGATCACCGTAAAGTTCAAATGAATGAATTAAATGAGCTACGTGATCAAGCATACGAGAACTCTTTAATTTACAAAGAAAAGACAAAGAAGATTCATGACTCTAAAATCAAGAACCGCGTTTTCAACGTTGGTGATCGAGTCCTTCTTTTCAATTCAAGATTGAAGATTTTCTCGGGAAAACTCAAATCCCGTTGGTCTGGTCCATTCACTGTTACAAAAGTTTATCCATATGGTACCGTTGAGTTATCTCAAAATGACGGACCAAATTTCAAAGTGAATGGTCATCGGTTAAAACACTACTTTGGAGAGGACATACCATTCATGGTTGTCCCGGATCTTCAAACTTTCCCCATGAACCAATAAATTCGGGGATCGAGTCTAGCTAGTGACTCGGTCATCAAAAACATTAGCCCACCATATGGGTTTTCACCCATATTTCTGACTTCTTTCTATTTTCTACTACCCAAGTGTGGGGGAGTTCCCACAAGTTGTATATATGTATAGTCCAAAAAAAAATAAAAATAAAAAATGTGTGTGTATATAAAATAATGGCTATTCAGTATTTCCCTTTCACGTTCTAAGTGTTGGTTTAACAGCCGTTACTTTGAATATTGAGGGCAATATTCAGTTCTAAGTGTGGGGGGAAATTCTAGCGAATTTTATCAAATGTATCATCTAGCACCCCCATTTTAGCCAAAATTTTAAAATTTTTTTCTCACTTAGAACTCAGTAAATGGTTATCAGTCCGCCATGTCTAACCCACATAAGGATTGGCTAATCCAGGAGCAAACGGCTCTTGGTAAAGATATATCAAATCCGTTTATGGCTTGCAATTTGCCAAAAATTGTATGGTTTTCGACTCACCATATCTTTATAAGTGAAGAGTTGGCTAGCCCGCAAGGTTATGGCTTGTGGTAAAGGCATTGGAATACCATAATTGGTAATCAGCTCACCAAAGATAATATTGATAAATTATCTAAGAGTTGGCTAGTCCAGAAGCAAACGGCTTCTGGTAAAGACAAATCAAACCCGTTGAAAGCTGATGGTTTGCTCAAAATCATTTGGTTATCATTGTACCAAAGTATCACATACTAAAACAATGGCTAGTCCAGAAGCAAACGGCTTCTGGTAAAGACAAATCAAAACCGTTTACAGCTGGTGATTTGCTCAAAATCATATGGTTATCAGTGTACCATAGTTCTTACTTGAGCTGAAACATTTGGCTACTCCAGAAGTGATGGCTTTTGGTAAAGAGATAAAATCCATTAAATTTTCAAAAATATTGCTAGGGACTAGCAATAGTTTAGTGTGGGGGATTGATGAGTGTATAAATACTCATCATTTTTGTCGTATCTGAACTGCCAAAACATCCAAAAACACTCAGAAATGCATCAAAATACTGAAAATATCCCAGGAGTGTGTTTTATAAGTTTCAAATGCAAAATGTTTGAAAACAATTGAAAAACAAACAAAGTTTGCAAATTTGGCAGTTTCAGTCCCTCAACTTTCAAAACTTGTCAAAATTAGTCCCTAGGCATTTATTTTGTAAGAAATATCATCAAAGGTCCTTGGGGATTCATAAGTTGTCAAGATTAATCCTTTAAGGTTAAAGTTTTCAAAATTACAACTTTGGTCCCCCAAGTTTGAAAAATGTCAAAAATAGTCCCTGGGTTTTCAAAATTGGAAAATTATCAAATTTAATCCTTGTACTATTGAAACTTGGCAATATTAATCCTTTTGATAACCTTTGGAAAATTGTCATTTTCAGTCCCTCAAAATCTAAAAATTACAAAATGGTCCTTGTGTTTAAAATATAAATCAAACTGGACCCTAGCTGCTTATCTAAACCCAGTCCATAAACATAAACACCAAGCCCAAATAACAAATACCCGGCCCAATCCCAAATTAAATAAATACAAGGGTTTGACCCCAGTCAAACCCAGTCAAACCCAGTCAAACACCTCCTTCTTCCTCACAACCCCGCCAAACCATCACTGCTCCAATACCACTTCACCTTTACACCTCAACACCTTCCAACTCATTCCCCAGCTCACTAATCTCTCCCCTCCACCTCCACAAACACCCAAAATCCATTAATTAGAAAAACCTGCTAATGATATTTTTCCCGCCAAAATGACACTTGTACGATTGTGATGAAATTGATGAAATCAAAGGCTCAGAAGTGGTGGGAATCACTCAGTGATGTCGACAAGCAATTTCCCAGATATTGTTAGTATTTATAAGCCATGTAATAGACTAGAAAAAGTAGTAGTTAATTATTATTGTAATCATTTTTATTTTAAAGTCTTTATGTATTGTAATTTCAAATTCAGTTATCAATGCAAGTTTAGTTCAGTTATATTAATCAAGTTTCAAGTTACTTAGTATTACATTTCAGTGATCATCAAGTTTCAAGTTACAAGTCAAACCATATAAGCTCTAAGTCACCTTAAAATACCAACAAAAGCTCCAAAGTACCCTGTTATAAGTTTATTGAAGCTCTATATAGTTTTTTGTAAACTTATTTAGTATAATTCAGTCTTAACTTCAAACAATGGAAAAAGTCAAAGAAAAGTCAAAGTTTGGGTAAATAAGCTATCTGGGGTATAATAAGCTATAAGGGAAGGCTTAGTGGTGTTTTCTAGCTTGTGTTAACAAGCTAGAGGGTTGTTCCATTCCTAGTTCTTTAGTCCACAGTTCAAATCGATTGTAAGCTATTTCATTAAAATTGCACTATCTTAACTGTTACTGTACAACAGCTTTTCATTAGCTTATTTCCACTTTTTTAAGCTCATTTGTAGTGTCTAAGTTTATTTCATTTATATTATCAGTTAGAATTGTCATTGTCTTCATTTTACTTAAAAAACTTAAAAAAGTCAAAAAAAACTAGTCAATATTAGTGTAGCTTATTTATTTGCTTATTTCTGCTTTTAAAGTTGTTCAATCTAGTTCATATAAGTCAGTAGTCAGTTATTGTTCATATCTCAGCTTAAAACACCAATTTCAGTTGAAAAAATCAAAACAGACAACCCTTAAGGGGTGTTTGGTTTAAGCTTGTTTAATAACCAAACAAGGTGTTACTGTTACTTTGCCATTCTCCCAACTTTGTATAAGCTTTTATAAGCCATTATAAGCTCATTTGGAGTTTTAATCAGTTTATTAGATAGATAAGTAAGTTTTTAAGTCCTTGTGGGAATTTCAGTTCTTAAGTCAGTCAAACAAGCCATATATAGCTACAAGCTATATTGGCCCTTGTTCTTTTCATTTCTGTGCTCCTTATAGCCTACTTAGTGAGTTCTCAAAAGGCCAAACCTTGGTGCCTTATCTACATAAGTCTGCACAAAAAAATACCACATCAGCAACATATTTATCAGATTTTGTGGTTTTTAAGGAACTTTGAGGATTTTTCATTTCATAATCATAAGCCCTCACAAGCTGATCTCTTGGGATAATAAGCTCACCCAGCTTATCTATATCTCTAATTTTTCTTGTGATTTTTAGAGCTCATCTGAACCCCTAAATCAAGGCTGCAAAACAGCCAAATTTGCCCTGTGCAGGGCACATCAGCAGACTCAGTAAGCCTTTGGCTTATTTTTGAGCTTTTGTGGCTTATAGCCTAGCTTTTCCTGGTTTCTATAGATCATTTGCAAGTATCTCAGTCCATTCCTGTTAGGAATATAAATATTCAGATGAAGGCTCGGTCACCCCGAGCATCTAATTAGCATTTATATAGCTCGTAGGCTTATTTATATAAGCTTAGTATTATTAGTATTATTAGTTTTATTAGATTAGTCGTATCTATATTTGTGGAGTGAGTCGGGGCTTTCCCCATTGTCAGCTCACTTCACTGCCCACTAGGGGCACTATTATTAGGAAGTATAAATACCCCTTCCCACACTTGGGAAGGGTTGGAACTCTTGTCACATTTCACCTACAATCTAATAGATCCAGTTTTCTCTCAAGGGTCTCCCTCTCTCTCTCTCTAACATCTTACTAACTCACCATGGGATTCTTGATCTTTCATGAATCAAGACCACCCGAATCATACACACAATCAAGATGGGTATTTCCTACAATTGGTATCAGAGCCATGGTTAGGTTCGGTTTGATTGTGTGTCGGTTTCATTTGTTTTTCTGTTCGAATCAGGTTTCATGTTTTTGTTCGTTCAACAAATATTCAACAAATATTTGAATCATGTGACCAACTGTTATTATTACTTGAATATTTTTGTTTCAATGGTTTGTGGGCCTTCAACGTGGGTCTTAAACATTCACTTTTGTATTCAAAAGTCAGTCAAGTGTTGAGATCTGATTTGTATTAATTCACATGTGGGCTTTCAACTATTTTAAGGTCGATCCACCGTTCTTGTGCAATAAATTTCATGTTTTACCTTAACTGCTTGAATGGACTGTAACAGTTTTGGCGCTTATATGTTAGATAGTAATAAGTATTCTAACACCACGTAGCGTTAAGGGTCAATAGGTTGATTGGTATGTATTGGTGAACTTTTGTTGCTTGATGTGTTATCGTCTCTTGTCCAGTCATAATACTTGTTCATTCCTCGTCTTTGAGTCCTGGTTGTCGACTGAATGGGGAAGTTTTGTTGTTTTTTTGTGGCTGTGAAAAATGATTGAATGGTAGATGGTTTGGATTGACTGCAGTGGTCAAATTGTTTGATTTTGTGTTTAACGAGCTGCTGGTCTATGATGATGTTCTTGAATGCGGTTTGTTATGAAAGAGAAAAACACAGATCCGGTTTTTAAGGAAAGTATGAAAGTGACAGCTTTGACCGGTCAAAGTTGCAATTTGTCTCCGATGCGGTTTGTCCTGGACTCGGTTTGTCCATACAGTCACGAACTCGGTTTGTCCATTTAACCACGGACTCGGTTTGTCTGTTTAACCATGAACTCGGTTTGTCCTGGACTCGGTTTGTCCATACTGTCATGAACTCGGTTTGTCCATTTAACCACGGACTCGGTTTGTCTGTTTAACCACGAACGCGGTTTGACTGTATTCACATACGCGGTTTGTCTATATGCTCACAGACTCGGTTTGTGTATATAAGAAGTCGCGGTTTGTCAATTGAAGGAGATAAAAAGATGAAAACCAGAAACACGACAACAACAACTATTACGACAACATCAAAACAACAAATCTCATTCCATCCAAATCACTCGAAACATACAACTCAAAAGAAATCACTCGAAGCAACTAATCATAGTCAACAAAACTGATTCAAAGAAAACTACATCAACATAATCATACCATTTTCACTAATACATCGAGTCATAATACTCGGCCTAGAAAAAGAAAAATATCACAACCTCAACCTCAAAAAGGGATGACTAATTACAAGACCTCAGTTCCTTTTCCTCTTTCGAAGGATTCGAGATACATCGAGACTCTCTAAGGTCTAACCCACGAAAGTATGAGAAACCGTCATTGATCATGTTGAAGCTTCGCTTCATTTAATGTACGATACAAGCATGATAAAGAAAATAACAATGCCATTATTTCTTCTTCATTCGTTCGTATAAAGACCACAAACAAAATAACAAATACAACTTATGAAGAACCTACCCTAGACCCCTAGGATCTTGAAGTCATGTCGCGATCTTGATTCAGGCTGAAGAAATCGGTGACATCTTGGTCGGATAAGTTCGTGTCAATTGGGTTTGTGTTTGTGAGAATCGAGGTTGATGATCGGTGATGGCCTGAGGTTAGATGAGGTAAATAATGGTGCGTGGGTTAACTGATTTGGTGAGAGCAGATTAGAAAAGAGGGGGGCGGAGGTTATGATTAACATGTGATTAAGGTTTGAAGTGATGTGGTTGCGTTGTGTTTGTGTAGGGATTAGGGTTTGAGGGGGGGGGGTTGTGGATTTCTTGGTTGCAGAGGGGGCGGATTTGTTTTAGTGATTAGGTTTAGTTTTTTTCTTGGCTAATGAGTATTTAATACCAAAAGATTAGGGTTGTGCTTGGACTGGGTTTACAGAAGGGCTGGTCAAGATGATTTTTTTTGGGCTTGTATTGGAGTAATGTGTTTGGGCTCGAATGCTACAACTTGAGCATAATGTATTGGGCTGCCTCGTGGACTAAACCTTTTGATTGGCTGGAATTAATACATCACAATGATCTTGGAAGGCATTTGATAATTTTTCACGAGTATACACATGTCATGGCTATTTTTTTTGGGTTTATGAATGTCTTCGTTAATTCAGAGGTGTGGATTTGGCAGTAGTGTCCTATTGGTACCTACGACTAGAGTGAGTCTACAATTTGATCTTTGTAATTTGAGTTTCAGTTGACAAATTGTGATTTGGTTATTTGCAATTTGACAAGTTGCTAATTGACTTATTGCGACTTGACTGATTGCTACTTGACCAGTTGCGATCTGACGTTGCGAGTTGATACTTGCAACTTGACTAATTGCGATTTGGTCAATTGCAATCTAATTTGTTGCAAATCGACAATCTGTGGCTTGACTTGTTGCGATTTAATCAAGTTGTGATTAGACTCCTGTGACTTGAATTGCGAAGATTAATATTGCACTTCACTCTAGGCTATTCTTGTTGATTTCACGGTTTCTCTTGTAGATTTTAGAAAATCCCGCGAAAGATTCTATTTCTCGGTTTAAATCTCAAGAGCTGTAAAATCCCGTGAAATTAATTTTGGACAAGTAGTCGGGACTTGGATTTAGACAAAATATAACTTACGGGGTTTGACTATTTTTTCCGGGATAAGTTTGTGCTTCAAGATCAGCAGGAATTGGGAAATTATGGTAACTTGGTTGGTTTGTTAATTCACGGGTTGGTGTACTTAGTGTCACAAACATCTCGGGGTGGATGGATGCACGATGTTTGATGACCCTTGCTCAAGCGTATTTAAGGTGATTAGACCTGGATGTTCAAGAAAGTGGATATATACAATAAAGGATGGAAGGTTGGGTATATATCACTACCTATATTTAAAGGAGTTACGTTGTTGTGCTCAATATAGGTTCTAAATCACAATTTGCAATTTAAGGTGATTAGACTTGGATGTTCACGAAGTGGATATATACAATTAAGGATGGAAGGTTGGGTATATATCACTACCTATATTTAAAGAAGTTACGTTGTTGTGCTCAATATAGGTTCTAAATCATAATTTAGTGCAAGTTTAAGTCGCGGACTTGTTCTTTATCAAGCTTCATCAAGTGATTGTTGTTTCTCAAGCTTCTAATGGGATTGTTGTTCAAGATCTTCTCAAGAGGTAGTCAGGCTTAAAGACAAGAGGTGATTTGTTTGGAGACATGTTTTTAACCTCTTACTCACTTTAAGGTCATATGCATTTCATCAAGCGGTTTTGGCATATTACGAGCTTCAATGAATTGTTAATCTTCTAAACCATTGATGATGAGGAAAGCAAGGGGTTACTACAAGAGAGTCTTAATCACCTTCTTCGTTGCAGTAGTTTCATTTGTCTCTTTCCATGATTTGTGCCTGACAAATTCACAAACATCACGGACTCTCAGCTTTGGCAAAAAGGTCATTTCATGTCCTTTTTAAGGGGGAGAATTATCGCAAGTTTCCTAGAAGTTCCGTCTCCAGCGATGTGAATTTTAGCGGTTCCGGTTACAGCGGGTCAGATCGTAGCGATTCAGGATTCAGTGGTTCAGTCTACAGCAGTTTGAAGCTTACTGTTGTGCAGTTAGTTCTTGAATTTATTTCTCAGATAAATCTCAAGAACTGTAAAATCCTGTACACAGTACGACAACTATTCCACATCCAAGTAGCTGGATCAGACAGCTTTGTTTGATAGGACTGACTATGAGTCATGGGCACTTCTAAGAATTCGCGCATGTTTCTTCTCTTTTTGGCTAGTCAACAACACAAGATGATCACAAAGTTAATCCGGTATTCTTTATTTGTGATTGAAGTTGAATTTCACGAAGGCTTCTACTTATTTTATCTTGAAGTCGGGGTTGGTTGGATGCATGACCTTCAATGATAACTTGCTCGTGCTCAAAATTTAAGTTGAAGACTTGGGTTATCTAGTTACCAGCAGTTGGGGTAACTATCACTTAAGAGTTATTGGAGTACTCAGTGTCACACGTCCTTGACGTTGTCGATAATCGCAAGAGGTGTTAATGTCTCATACTTTGGTTGGGTACTGAGCACTTAGAGATTTGCTTGGAGCATTAATTCTCTACACCGTTCTTCCAACATTAGTGCAAGCTTAAGTAACAAATTTGGGGACTTCTACTTCAGTTTTCAGTATTGGTATATCGGGCTTCCTTCATCAAGTGGTCTCTAATCTGTGTACAAGGTTGGTTAGTTGGCCAAAGGTTTTAAAAGTTGTGATGTGATCTGTAATCTTCACAAGATATTCTTTACCCGAACTGATGTTCACCAAAATTCAAAATCAGTCATGCCACATTCAATCTGTTACTGCCTCACGGTTTCTTCTTGATTTTGTAAAATCCCGAGAAAGAACTTATTTCTCAGTTTAAATCATAGATTTGTAAAATCCCGTGATGATGGACTATGCGCTCTTGACTAGGATCGGGTTAAAACCATTATCGAAGTTCAGTTATAACATCACAAATGGCTGGATCGAGGCATTAAATTGACAAGATGTGACTACAGGGTTAGTTCAGTATTATTTATTTGAGGCTGAAGTGAAATTTCATGGGTGCGTGTACTTAGCATCTGAAGATATCGGGGAGGTTGGATGAAGATTTTTCGAGATCCTTGTTCGAGCTTTCAATACAATGACAAGGACTTGGATATCTGGTTATTTTTTTCTTTCTCTCTATTACAAAATAACTATCACTTTAAGGAGTCACTTTGTAGTGCTCAGTGTCACATGAAGATGTGGATATCCAAGAGGTGATGTACGTCTTATACTTGATGGTTGGTTGGTTGAAGAGTATAGAGTACTTAGGGATTCGATGTTGCACGAAGTCTCTACACCGCTCTTTGTCACGCATTAGTACAAGTTTAAGTCACAAGTTCGGGGTATATTACTTCAGTATCAAGTTTATCATATTGGGTTTTTCTCCATCAGTGGTCACGACATCAAGCCGACAGAATGATAATGGGGTTGGTAACGAGTTAGATGAGAGAAGAAGTAAAGAGAGAGTAATGACGTCTGTACAAGTCAGTGCAGGCCTCGTTCTTCATCAAATGACGTCTGTACACATCAGTGCAGGCCTCGTTCTTCAACACAATGACGTCTGTACACTTCAGTGCAGGCCTCGCTCTTCAACATTATGACGTCTGTACACTTCAGTGCAGGCCTCGCTCTTCAACATTATGACGTCTGTACAAGTCAGTGCAGGCCTCGTTCTTCATCAAATGACGTCTGTACACATCAGTGCAGGCCTCGTTCTTCATCATATGACGTCTGTACAAGTCAGTGCAGGCCTCGCTCTTCAACATTATGACGTCTGTACACATCAGTGCAGGCCTCGCTCTTCATCATAATGACGTCTGTACACTTCAGTGCAGGCCTCGTTCTTCAAAGAAAAGAAAAGTGTACGCTTGAGTGCACTTTATCTTCAAAAGAAGAGGAATCTTCTTGTTTATGGCCATTATCATCAACAAGTTTTATGCTCTTTCCGTGCTTATTCAGTCTACAAGTGGATCGGCGCACATTGGAGTATATTCTTATTCACTTGTTCAACCAAAAATTGCAGTTGACAGGCATATGCAATTTTTGAGGGGGGAAAGGGTGAATAAACAACATGTCAGTCGTCAAGAACCGTCAAGTGGAGCTACTTACCTTTGATGGTATTCATATTCACTAGTTCAATCATCAAAAATTGCAGTTGGCAGGCATATGCAATTTTTGAGGGGGGGAAAGGGTGAATATTAATCTACATGTTGGTTGATGATTGAGAATTGGTCATACGACTCCTGAATACGTCAGTTCAGGAGTCGTGCAAACCATGATTCTCCAACACTACTTCTTCCGTCTATCAAGGTGTTGAAGAACATGGTCATGGAATGCTAATCTACATAGTCTCACGGGTTGGTCTAATCAGCAACAATGGGTTTCTAGTCAAGGCTTCAAGTACACGTCATCAGGCTACATGTACACATCATGATGATGATTCCGATTAATCGTAACCATCATGGGGGAGAGAAATGTGTACACCAAGGACGCACAACAGGTTCACGTGATCGGGCTTAATCATATATTCCGGTGTTGAGAACCGCAGAGATGATCAGTGGTTCAACTTGTTACCTTGGTATTTACGTTTCACTGTTACGTCATGGGCTGATTAATCGTAACCATCAGGGGAGAGAGAATGTGTACATCAAGGACGCACAACAGGTTCACGTGATCAGGGCTTAATATCCAAGGATGGATACATTCTATAGATGATCAGTGGTTCAACTTGTTACTTTGGTGTTATACGTATGACTGAAGAAGGTCGAGTCGTCAGTCTATTCTACGTTCTCTGTTGGGAGTTATCATCTTATGTGTATGTTGCGGGCTGATGGGTTACATTTAAGGTTACTGGAAGGCATTGGGTGAGATGAAGATGATTGGTATTCTATTCCTCCACATTGGGCAATCTTGAAGAAGGTCGAGTCTTCAGTCTTCTCTACATTCAAGAATGTTGAGCTCTTTTCTTACAACTTGATATTTAACTTAATCCCATGACAGTTCTTGTTTGATGAGTTGTGGAGTTAAGTTAGGTTCAAGTTGTTCCGTAGTTTAAGGTTAAGTCCAACTTGATTTTAACCTAATCTCATGACAGTTCTTGTTTGATGAGTTGTGAGGTTAAGCTGAAATCAAGTTGTTACTGGGCTTAAATTTGTGGTTTAGTTTAACCTCATGACAGTTCTTGTTTGATGAGTTGTGGGGTTAAGCTAGATTTCAGTTGAGGCTCAACTTAAACTACCGAAAAGATGCCTAAGGTTTTTGACGGCGTCACTCTAGGACGGGAGTGTTAGAAGATTAAAGACGGCATGCATTTGGTTATCAAAAGACTTCTTCATATTTCGGGCGTTCATCCAAAGTCTTCTTGCTATTATGGGTGTTCATCAGAAAGGTTGTCAGATTGGGGGAGAGCACTAATTAGGGGAGAGTGAAAAGCCAGAATCATTCCCTGATTGAAAGTGCTCACATTGCTCTTCAGCAAGTCAAGTGATGAATGCGAAGAAGATTCAGAATGCTGAGGAGTAATGGTTTCTGGTTCGTATCCTTGTATATATTTTGCTTCTTAAATTCTTTTTCATATTTTATACCATCTTGTAAATATATACATAGAAAATCATGCTAATTGTAAATAGAGAAACGTAAAACCAGAAAAACCATAAAAATTGAAAAATTAGAAAAGACCAAAAAAAAAATAGTTTCACCTAGGCATGTCTTCTGTTTATCGATAACATTTACGGACTTAGAAATGTCATTCAATAATGGCACGGGTCTTTAAATGAAGCTCAAGCAGAAGTTAAAATGGATTGTTAAAACATGTCTAAATGGCTTGCTATTACTTTAGATAGCAACCCGCGCTTCATATTGGGGAAAGCACGTCGCCAAAAAGACGGCTGTTCCTCCAACTGGGTGATGTTCACCTGGGCATGGATTACTTCATATCCATGTTTCCTGATTTGATGTACGTTTCAGTGCATCATTTCTTGTAAAAGAAGAGAAATCTTCTTAGTATAACAAATAGTTTTCATTCTATGATTCTTCTGAAAATTATTTGTGAGACACTTGGTGAATATGTGTTGTATGAAATTTGTTTATACTTGGATTATGCATAAAATTTGTCACTCAATCAACGACTACAAAACCTCACGACAGTTCTTGTTTGATGAGTTGTGGGGTTAAGGGTGATTTTAGTTGAGGTTCAACTAGAATACGGGTCATTGATTGAGGGGGAGAGTGAATTCAAATTTTATATCATCAAACGGATTTATTGGTTAAATCATAATTGTTAGAAATGGTTTTGTAGTTAATGGGGAATTAGTTGAAGAGGATCTTGCTTAAATATATCAAATGACCAAGTGTGTTAGTTGCTAGAAAGTTTAGGACATTATGTGCAATTTGCTTATAAGTTTCCTAGCTTTATGTATCTAGAAGGTTCATTTGTGTTACTTTGGAATCCTCGTATAATCCCCAAAATGCTTTAAGACTCAAAACCTAAAAGAAGTTAGAAAACCAGTTGTGTTTGATGTTTTTGAATACTCCACTGGCATTTGTATGATCTAAATGAATGAGTTTCAAATGTTGTTTGTCTCTGCTGCTTAATGGTTGTTGATATTGTGCATATGTTCTCAGGATTCGCTTAGGTAGATTGCTATTATGTTAGAATCATGTTCCTAAGATCCTGAATTAAATATTGAAATCTGTGTGAATTGCCATGTTCATGATTGCTATTTGCTCTTCATGCTAGATAGTGGTTTGACGTAGTTCCTGATTGGGGTTTGATTATAAGATGAACTTGGTATTATAATGTGGCAAGCTGCTGAAGGGTAGCTATTAAGGAATAGTGTATCTGTATGCATGTATATCTGTGTTGATATTCTTATGCAGATTCCATAGCCAAAATGAATGTGCCAGTTCCCATTCTAACCATTTAATCAGACGTTCAAACTCTATTGATTGGCTCGGAATTCACCACGACAACAACATCGGCGGCAACAACAACAACAACACCGTCATCACCACCACCACCTTCAGTGAAACAAAGCAATATTTGTTCCGATCTCGCCAAGTGGGGATCTACAATTCTTGGACGTTCTTGTTGGTGGATGGATAATCGATGTTGACCAATGACTCCTTCAGAAAAGCGGATGATCACATCATCTGCGCAAAAGGTCAATATCATTTGTGTCATAATAGTTATCTTGTGCAAAATAAGCAGTGAATCTCCCTCTTAGATTAAGGGGGAGCAAAGTATGTTTCATCATCAGAACATGTTAAACCTGACCACATTTTCTCCCATGTTTTTCTAAATTATTTAAATCAAGTGGGATCACAAATCTCAAAAGGTTTGAAATTTTTGATCAGGGGAGAGAATGTGATTTAAATATGAAACCTGATGAAAATGTGATGTTCTGGATTTAAGTGTAAGCTCTCCCATATGTGCTAAACTCTTTTGTATACCAAAGCACATATTGAGGGGGAGCAAAATGTTTTGGACATAAAAGTAAGCTCTCCCATGTGTGCTAAACTCTTTCGTATATCGATGCACATATTGAGGGGGAGCGAATGAACAAAAAGGATTTGGCATCTCAGTTGAGCGTGTCTCAGACTTAACCAATGAATTGACGAAACATATACTGTCATGAATCGAAAGGACATATCCTGGCCGGGTAATAATTTCAAGCTAGTCTAACTAGTGATGTAAGCGTGTCTCGAAAAGGATGTGTCTGAGTAGAGTGTACCGTTTCGAGAAACTTTCTATGGACTTGACCAGGACGGGTAATAATTTCAAGCTGGTCTAACCAGTGATGTAAGCGTGTCTCGAATCGGTCATGTTTACTGAAAGTTGATCAATTCAAAAAGTGCGAGCTCTACCTAACATGTGCAAATTTATAAAACAATCATTAGAGCACATGTTGAGGGGGAGCATTTGAAAAATATAAAACTCTCAAGTGTTTGCAAAAATGTGTTTCAGAATCATGAACACTTTGAGAGATTTTTCAAAGATTTGGTTTGGCAATCGTGGATGAATACCAAAGACCGACCATTTTAATTAATGTATGGAGTTATAAGGATGGTTAGGTTAGGCTCAAGTTCCCACGATCCCGCCAGAGCCGAGGGATCTACCCAGGGACAATCCACTAGTTAGTGTAGAAGTCCTTAGGTATGATTAAAAAAAGGAGAAATGTGAATTAGGGAAGAGTGCCGACTGAGATGGAGCTAACACTGGAACAAACCCAACAAGGTGTTAGTTATGAAGTCTCGGTAAGCACTGAAGGGGTTGAAGAATGAAAAAGAATTGTAAAGAGAAAGGGTGAAAAGAAATAGCCCTCCTTACAACTTAGGCAGAAACCGGGTCAATACATATGCTGTCAGAATCACTTAGTTGATTGCTGGCATTGAAGACAAAGTATCATGGACCCAGTGATACGCTGCACAACCCTTCCTAGCCACTCAAGGTCCCTCAAAGGATTCTTGTTTCAATTGTCACGGAGTTCAATACATTCCTATCGTCTCTCTCACTCCGAGTTAGATGATATTGAAAAGGTGGCAGTCCTCTCCAGCCTCCGCTCACTAAATCAAAACGCACTATAGAGTCTAGAGCCACGAGATGCATAATAAGATCTCATAGGAACACAAGCTTCTTCTACACTGGTTGGTCAACATTAAGGACACCAGTTGTAAATTTAAGAGTCCTACGCAGATCTTAGCAATCTGCCAGAACATTTATGAGGGAATTTACATATGTAATTCTCAATGATTGAATGAAAATTCCTGCCAGGGTCAACATCAAGCAGCCCTGAAAGCAGGTCACTTCGGTAATTCTTTATGGATTACGCTTAGTGGTCACGGTGGTTTCTAACGGTCTACAGTCGTGGAGTGATCTCCAGCGACTCACCTAATCGTTGATGTGCTACGGTTCGATCTTAAAAAGCCCTCTGTGGGTTTTCGATTAGGAACGGTCTTGGTAAGAATTAGAGAGAGTTTTCACACTATGCTGTTAACAATCTCGAAGTTCGAACCTATAAGTACCGGACGTTTTATTGCTAACTTTCGTATGCAGGAACATCTGGCGGTTGAAGCTGATTGCTGTTGCAGCTGTTTGCGGTTGTAGCTGATTGAGGTTGCAGCTGAATGCAGTTGTAGCTGATTGAAGAAAAGATGCCAATCCTCTACCACATGTTCACACTACATCATCATTGTAATTCAACAACGTCATGATCAACCTAAAAGACCTTTAACACGGCTTCTGCAAACTCTGATGCTAAAGATCATGACACCAAATAGTGTGAGCATGTCGGCTCAAAGATTTATACATCACATGGAAACATACTGCTGAAAGATGACTTGGAAACACATGCTGGATGATATTTTCGAAGAATACTCAAAATCATCCAAGACAAAGGAAAGGCCATCAAAAGTTCACTGCTGAATGCACAAAGATACAAGACTTTGAAGAATCAAAGACTACGAGCTATAAAGACAAGTTCAGAAGAAAGAATGCTAGAATTCGAATTATTATTTCCGGGGTGACCTCCCTTAGGGGGAGATTGTTAGGAATATAAATATTCAGATGAAGGCTCGGTCACCCCGAGCATCTAATTAGCATTTATATAGCTCGTAGGCTTATTTATATAAGCTTAGTATTATTAGTATTATTAGTTTTATTAGATTAGTCGTATCTATATTTGTGGAGTGAGTCGGGGCTTTCCCCACTGTCAGCTCACTTCACAGCCCACTAGGGGCACTATTATTAGGAAGTATAAATACCCCTTCCCACACTTGGGAAGGGTTGGAACTCTTGTCACATTTCACCTACAATCTAATAGATCCAGTTTTCTCTCAAGAGTCTCCCTCTCTCTCTCTCTAACATCTCACTAACTCACCATGGGATTCTTGATCTTTCATGAATCAAGACCACCCGAATCATACACACAATCAAGATGGGTATTTCCTACAATTCCATCTTTGTCCAATAGCTTTTAGCTTATTTTCAAGCTTTTAGCTCATCAAGCTCAAAAGCTTGGCTGTTAAGCCATTAAGCTTCAAACTGCTTATTTTTTAGGTTTCAAAATTTTTTGTCTTCATTAAAGTTACTTATTTTCAGTAGTGTAACAAGTTTGTAGTTTAAAGTTTTTGATAAAAACCACTTTTAAGAAAGTGATAGCTTCTATTTAAGAAGCTTGAGCTTTTTAGCTTATTTTTCTGCTTTTTAATTAAGCACTTTCTGTTTTTATAATTTTCTTACCTTTCTGTCACCATAGGATAATTATATAAAAAGCTTCATAATTTTCTGAGTTTGTTTAGTATTTATTAGAATTTAAAATAGTAAAAAAAAATATTTAAAATAGTAATTAAATCATAATAAATAAAATATTAATCAGAAAAATATAATTTTAATTTTCATAATTTTCTTTTGTCATTTTTAATCTAGGAAAAATAAAATTATATTTTTAGGCCTTAAGAAAAATCAAAAATAGAAAAATAGTGATAGCTTCTATTTAATAGAATTTATCTTTTTAAATTTTAATTAAGTAAATTTCATTTTTATAATTTTATTATCTTCTTGTCACCTTAGAGTATTTATATAAAAATTTTCAGATTTTTCTTTGATCTTTTAGTATTTATTAGAATTTAAATTAGTTTAAATAATTATTAAATAGTTTTTAATTAATAATAATTAATTAATAAGTCAAATAAATAATTTTCTTTTTCCAATAATTTTCTTTTATTATTAGGATTGTAAAAATATAATTTTCATATCCGTAGGCCTTTTATTTATTAAATCTCACTTTTTATTTTATACGTTTACGTTTATTTAAACGTACGTTTTTAGACTTTAGACGTTTTAAGTAATTTGGTTCCCTTTGTTTATTTCAATAGCTTGTTTTAAGCTATTCTCTTTTATTTTCTTAGTTCAATAATTCCAAAACCCTTTCCCATTCAATCACACTTGATCACAAGCCGTTTTTAAAGCACAATTTCACATCTCGCTGGGACTTAAAACGACCCGGGGATAAAACTATACTCCTTGGTTAAATTGTGACCTCAATTGGTTTGACTTTGTTTGACCACATCCGTGGTTGATTTAAGTTGACTGTTTTAGGACCAACCAGCGGTCCCCTTAAAATTAAGGGGGCCGCCTTGTATATTTAAGGGGGCCGCCCCTCTAGACCGTCGCCCAGTTTTGTCTTTTAGTGGGGAAGGTTTTTCTAGAACATTTTTACCATTTTTGGTTGAAAATTTGAATTCATAATTTTATAAAAGATTAAACATTTTTATTTAATACCAAAAATGATTTTCTAAAAGATATAAAATGTTTTGGGTCATTTTATAAAAATCTAGTGATTAAGAAAATGTTCCTTTGATCATATAATGCATTAAGCATTTGTTCATTCATACCTTAAGTGATTAAGTTGTAGAAATGAATATTTCCAACTAAATACTTGTTTACTTAATAAGTTTATGTTTGATGAGTTTACATTTTGTGATCATCAAAACATAGAGATATGAATAAGTATTGATAAGGGTTTTAGGCATTATTTATATCAATAATCTCCCCCTTTTTGATGATTACAAAACTTAAACTCATTAAATCCAAAACATTATTTTTGGACAAGTATTTAGTGAGTTTATATTCACTTCTCCCCCTTTTTGTAGAATAAAAAAGGTTATGCCGACAAGTTTTATAAACTAAATTTGCCGGGACGAGAACTCCCACTTGATGTGTGCTCCCCCTCGTTTGAGGGCATCAAGGAATCGATATATGGAATACTTGCAAGAAAGATATTAGAAGCACAAGCATATATGTAGCATAGTATAATAGCATGACAATCAAAATATTAGAAGAACAAGCATATATAATAGCATAGCAATCAAAATATTAGAAGCACAAGCATATATGTAACATATTATAATATCTTAGCAAACAACTATTAATGACATGAACCAAAACATACATTAATTCAAAATGATTATGTGGAAAACATAATCATTAATGTAATATTTATTATGCTTAGAGCATACAATAGGTAGAAAATTCTAATTTGCCAAAGAGAGCCATCGGACTTGCTTGCAACATAAAAACTTGGACTATTTTGTTTGAGAAAATATAAGCATATAGTATGCTTGGATGGTTGATGGTGGAGTGTTTGAAATTAAGGTGGTTAAGTGAAGGTAAAAATGATGGATTAATGGAGGTATGTTTTTTGGTGCATGGATGTTGGAGAGTTTGGTGGTGGAGATATTGGAGGTGAAGAGTTTGGAGAGGAAGATGTTGATTGAGGGTTTTGATGTTGTTCAAGTGAGGGTGTTGGATGAGATTTAGTGAGAAGATACTCAATCCAAGTGAGGTGCACATTCAAAGCAATGGTTTATTTTTGGAGAAAGATGCAACAAGGACAATTGTTGACATGTTTCTCAATTTGACTCAAGTTGTGGGGTGATGATGGAGAACTAGATGGGGGTTTATCTAAGTTGCTTTGAGCAAGGTGTAGAGCAAGAAGAGCACTAAGCTCATGGGCTTCCTTGAGTTCTTCAATGAACTTCAAGTGTTCGGTGGAAGGTGATGATGATGGAGGTGGTGGTGACACTCCTGGTGGTGGAGACATTTGTGAGCTTGGGTAATCATAAGTGGATGAGGATGGAAATGTGGAAGAAGAGGGTATTCCAAGAGTGGTGAGTGTTTTCGATGGTACATTGGTAGGTTGAATGAGATGTGAGGTGTTGTGAATGAGATTGGGATTGTTGTTTTGGGATTGATCTTGCTCTTCATATGACTCATGTGGGTGTGATGAAGGTGTATTTATGGAAGTAAGGATGGATGATTGGTTATGTTTATGAAAGAGTTCATTTGGATAATCATGAGACTTAGGTGTTGGTTGATTTGGGTGAGTATGAGGTTTAGGTAGTGGTTGATTTTGGTGAGTATGAGATTTAGGTATTGGTTGATTTTGAACAACATCATTTGTTGAGTTGGAGTTATGACAAGTGTCAAGCTTCTGTCTCCAAACGGGCCTTACGGAGATTTTAGCAACTCTTGAAGGCTTGGATCTTGGGTTGTTGGGAGATGACATGTTTGGATGGATGAGCATTAATGATGGAGAGGGGTATTTATAGTGTAGGAATGATGTGGTTGAGGAAGGTAAATTTTGGTGGGAGGTTTAGGACAAAACATGTTTGTGAGTTTTGGGAAGTGTAGGATAAAATGGGCTAAAGAATAGAAAAAGGGAACAGCACCTTCGACCATCAGATGGCCGGTCCCCTTAAATATTAAGGGGGCCGCCCATCTGCTGATTTCCAGGTTACTGGAAATGGGTTTTTGGCAGAAAATTGTTGAAAGGGTTGTGTTTTTGGGTTTAGTTTCAAGCAAGTCCAACTCTTTGAGGCAATTTATCATTTAATAACTTATGTATGCAAAGCATGTTTCATAAGGACATTAAGCACTTCTGTCTAGCATGCAACCTACTTATTAAGCAAGTAATATATATAAATTTATGGACAAGAAACATGATACCAAGTAATTCCTAATATGATTTTTAGGGAGATGGGTTTAAGTTAATGAATCCTAATGAGTGCAAAGCAATGGGGAATTGTGATAGCATGAACTTCTAGACTTGTACCAAGCAAGATCTTAATGAGAAAACTATGGTTTTTCAGATTTGATTTAGTTTACTTATAAATGTCATATAAATAAATATAGATGACAAATATGAGATCACCATGCATGATTTAAGTGAGTGTTTTTGGCATTATTCATCAATGTTTGAGAGTAAGTTTTTATGTGGATGTGAAAAATATTTTAATGAAATAGTTTTGGTTTTATTTCAAAATGTTTTTATGAGGAAAGAAAACATATTTTTCCAATCTTTGGTTTTGATAAACTCGTAATTATGGACACAAGTTTGGAAGAAATGTAGGATGGTGAAACATGTAAAATAGAAAGGTGTCATAATCTTTTGAAAAATCATTTTTCCAAAATGTGAAGTTTTTGCATAATTAAAAACAAATCCCATTAGTTATGGGTTTAAAAATAGTGGTTATAAAAGATCTCATGCTCAAGGGTATTGGTTAAGTCTATTGTCACATGCTACTCTTTTCTATATATCCTATGACATTTAGGCATGTATTATGACTAAATACACAAATACATCATATCAGAATAGTTAGAGAAAAACAAAAATTATTATAATAACTATGCATTCAACAACTAAGCAAATAATTACGAAGGCATGCAATCAAATCACATAGGAGCAAGTAAACATCTAGAAATTTAATATATGCAAGATGACATAAATCTAGGAATGAAAAGCTCTAATGAAAAACAAAGTTCATAAAAGTAAACTAGCGTTAGGTATATTTAGGAAGAGTAATGTAATCAAGTTGGAGAATGAGTATGAGACTATTACTAGTGGTGCTCAATTCAGGCTAAACACGACCATTTTTACGGGTTATACACACCCAACTTCTCACATAGAAACAATTCAACCGTTAGGTCAAATTGAGTTTCTAGTCAATAGATTCTCCAGTAGTCATTCTCTTTTTAGAAGAAATTAAGTTCCTAAATTTACCTATCGAAGAGTACCAAATATGAAGTTTGCTTGGTTTACTAATACTTGACTTAATGTGATTCAGACATTATCCTTTTATGAGGGTAAATCTAGATGATATATTTTACTCACAATCCTAATAGAGACGTGTTGAATGGGGTATAATCTAACATCTATAGCTCCTTAGTTGCAGCACATTTATCTAACCTAATGCCATATTCTACAAGAGGTTGTTTCATCCATAGTTTTCTAACGCGAGAAACCTAATCTTACTTCAATGTTAATGATTTATCCACTTAGCTTAATTTACTTCATCACCAAGAGTATTCTAATAGTGGACATATAAGATCTCCATTTTAAATTTGAGAAGGCTAAATGAGTTCGACAGTGAATACTTCATTTAATAATTAGGAGGCTAACTAAAGGGTTTCTAATTTATTAAACCGCAGAACGAATATAACTAAAGTGTAAAGGCAAAGCAACCTATCAAACTAAGCATATCCTAAGGCATTAATAAGATTATATGCAAGAAGTAATTACTTATGAAATTTTAAAAAGAGAACTTACCTCACGTCCTAGCTTTTCTTCGTAATGTTTCAGATGATGATCGACGTGTGAATGATAGGTGATTCTTCAAGATAACGAAGATGTGAAAGTATATCATGGCAAGCTTCTAACACCTTATTAAATCGAAGCGGCTTGACCCGAACATGTCATGTACTAGACTCATTTGATATCTTAGCCTTGATGCATATGACGTCTTATGTAGAATCTTCCACATCTTCATTACGACCGCATCATGTCTTATTAGTAAGGTTCTTTTTGATTATGACACCATGATGACATTGGTCATACATAGACGAGATGGCAAGAGAATCCATAAATATTCCACGGATGGTGATCTTCTCCTTTGTCTGTGTCACTCCATGATTTTGGATTGAGTTCACTTTGGAGTTGATTCATGTAGTCTTCGTCATTAATACCTTCATTAACAACATTTGAACTAGTAGCACATGTATCTATTTTATCTAAATGTTTATCTATTAAATTTTCTAAGATAACTAGTTCATGTACAAGATCAAAATCCTCATCTTTGGCTTGGCATTTTTCTTGATGAAAGTTTAAGAGATTTTTTCAAATATCATTTGCCGTTTGACAGAAAGATATTCTTTCATATTCAACTTTCGGCAAAGTTTTATAAATAATTATTTTAGCTTTATTATTTATGTCATTCTTTGTTTTCAAATAATCATTTTGAATTTCAAAATCCGTTTTTGTTTGACTTTCAAAATCACCAATCGAAATGACATGCCAAAGATCTAGATCAATTGATTTCACATAAATTTCAAATTTATTTTTCCATTCAAGAAAAGTATAGTTTTCAAATAGCGGTGGTTTTTGCATAAATTCCCCTTCTAAATATTTTTCGGATTCCATAGATCGATTCAAGTTTTAAAATACAGTTTATTTTAAAAATCTTATTTGACGTGGCTCTTGATACCAATTGTGGAAAACTAGAAGGGGGGGGGGGTTGAATAGTTTTACGTCTTTTTAATTTTAGTATGAAAACTTTGTTTCCTTTTTTTTAAAACATTATATTTGAGTTTATATAAAAAAATGATACTTAAATAATATTATTAATTATATGTGTATCCTTGTAGATTTGTTATAAAAGTTTTCTTTTTATGAATGGAGTTTTAAATTGATCTTTATGTGAAATCAACTTCTAATTAATACTACCAGTTATATATGCCTATATGTATGAAAGTAATGACTATATAAAGAAATAAGTAAGAGAAGGAAAGATCAAACCGAGACACGAGGGATTTATAGTGGTTCGGCTACAAGGACACCTTCCTTGCCCTAATCCACTCCCCGAGCACACCTTGCTCGAGAGTTTTCTTCACTACTTCAACAAGCTCCTTTATGGCGGAGAAAACCTTACACAACTTTGGCTTACACCGGTTTAACGACACAAAGCTAAATGTCGAGTTCTAATCGTAGCTAGAACCAATCTCACGACTTCAATCACAACTTGTTCACGACTTATTCACGACTTCTTCACGACGGCTTCACGACATCAACACAACGGCTTCACGACTTCTACACGACCACTTCACAACTTCTAAGCTACGGCTTCACGACTTCTACACAACAACCTCACAACTTCTAAGCTACGGCTTCACGACTTCTACATGATGACTTCACAACTTCTAAGCTATGGCTTCACGACTTCTACATGACGACTTCACAACTTCTAAGCTATGGCTTCACGACTTCTACATGAAGACTTCACAACTTCTAAGCTATGGCTTCACGACTTCTACATGACGACTTCACAACTTCTAAGCTATGGCTTCATGACTTCTACATGACGACTTCACAACTTCCAAGCTACGGCTTCACGGCTTCTACACCGCGACTTCACAACTTCCACCATGGCTTTACAACTTCTAAATGACTTCTTTACACCACAACTACTTATACACCTTCTTCACTACTTACACACTATACATATCTAGTCACTTATGTTTACACCTTATATACACACTTTACACAAAAGAATGAATGATTTACAAGGTATACTTAACAAACAACTTAAGTAACAAGATGATACTAAGTTGTAATACTTCTAGTCTTGATTGATAGAAGTATTCTTCTTTTGCACTTGGATGGTAGAAGCTTGGATCACTTGGAAACCAATACTTAAGAATTATATGATCAAAGATTTTAGAGAGGATAAGAGGAGATTTAGAACAGAAGGTTTGGGGTGCAAAAGGTGAGGAAAAAGTCCAGGGGAAAACCAGTATTTATAGGCAAAAACTGGACAGCTGGAGGAGCGTGCCGGCCCCCTTAAATAGGGGGCGGTCCCCTTAAAATTAAGGGGGCCGCCTTGTATATTTAATGGGGCCGCCCCTCTAGACCGTTGCCCAGTTTTGTCTTTTTGTGGGGAAGGTTTTTCTGGAACATTTTTACCATTTTTGGTTGAAAATTTGAATTCATAATTTTATAAAAGATTAAACATTTTTATTTAATACCAAAAATGATTTTCTAAAAGATATAAAATGTTTTGGGTCATTTTATAAAAAATCTAGTGATTAAGAAAATGTTCCTTTGATCATATAATGCATTAAGCATTTGTTCATTCATACCTTAAGTGATTAAGTTGTAGAAATGAATATTTCCAACTAAATACTTGTTTACTTAATAAGTTTATGTTTGATGAGTTTACATTTTGTGATCATCAAAACATAGAGATATGAATAAGTATTGATAATGTTTTTTGGCATTATTTATATCAACACAACATAAAAAGAATATATATGAAAAATGCATGATGAATGAAATGCAAATAGCCAACGATACACGTGGGTAGGCTATGTTGGACTATCTCCTCCTTATTGTCGAAACAAAAAGAAGAAATGCATAGCGGAACGCGATGAGTGACCCTTGGTTATTACTCCCCCTAATATGGAGTACCAAGTATGATGCATGAATTTTGAGAACTTAATAGCTCCCCCTTGGATGATACTCCCCCTAATGGGAATTCCAAGTTCATGATGCATGAATGATCCTACAAAACAAAAGTTAATGTATGATATGCTCCCCTTTGATCAATACTTCCCGTTGCTAGGGTACTAACGTATGTGATCCAAGGATGAGAAATGCTACAAAACAAAGGTTAGTATAAAACAATATTTGTCCTTGGACGAATATGTGATATACGATAATGCGTGTATATGATGCATTCTATACATGCTTGACGGAAACTCCCCCTTGCTCTAGGGCGTCAAGATGAACCTACAAAACAAAAATTAGTACTATAAAAGCTATGTCTTCAGACATAAATTTCATATACGACCAAGTGTATAGACGATGCAATGTGAGTGTTCGATAGATATTCCTCCTGTTTTGAGGACGTCAGCAAGCACCTACAATAAAGACGAAAAATAATCGACGCAAACTTCATCCTTAGATGAGTATGCTATATATGATCTAGCGTATATGATTATGAACCTACAATGAAATGGTTAGTGCAATATATTTTATCTCAAAGAATATTATGCAACATATCAATAATCTAATCACAAGAAACTTACCAATTGTGATTGTCTAATCAAAGAAAATATGATGCAGCATACCAATTGTGATATCAATCGTGATTATCTAGTAAACCATGTTATAAAGAGTGTAATCTTTTAATAAGAATTACAATAAAAAAAAAATCCTACAAAACAATACCTATGAGAAGGATATGAAGTAGAATTAAAGTGAGTGATGCTAGTGTTTGTGTTAGTTTACTAGTGATAACTCAATTGATGGAAGGTGGTTAATGCAATGAATTTAGAAAATCCAATGTATAGCAAATGCTATAAGAGTATTGAAGCTAGTTACGGTTATGACATTGTCATCTACCAAAGATGATGAATCGTGCCATAATAAGTGCTCGAATGGAATTAAGAGAAAGTGAAGACAATGATCACTTTAGGAATAAAATTCCATATACAACTACTGGATATCTATATGAGGATGAAAATGTCATCATATGATGAGAGAGTGTTGGTTGGACCAACGTATTGACACTGGTGGTTTTGATATTTCGTTTGCACTAACAATGATGTGCTTGATATGTATCAAGAATGAAAAGGATGAGATCTTATGATGGTATTCTTGACAATGAAGGTGTTCAAGACAATGAAGTTGTGAAGGAAAATCCTAGACTCGGTTGTGAGAGGGTTGTCTGTTTTAAAAGGTTAAAAAATGAACCTAGTACCCGCGGATTGGGCGGAACCAAATATTTGGTTCCATCCGTCTTATCCAAGGGTTCCGTGAGACCAGAATAAATTTGGTCATGTTTTGTCATTTTTGATCAAACGAAGGTTCAAGCAAAGGTCTATTTACTTATAACTAAGGATTTGGTTTCACTAATCCTAGTTAAAGTCTAATGAGACTTAATGGTTCTTAGTCAAACACATGATGTGTTTTTCACTAGACAAAGTATTGATGCAACGTTGTGATGTTGATCTAAGAAGATTTGACACACTTGTGATTTTGTGAACTGATTACAACTAAATAATGTGAACCTAAGTGTTCTTTAATACAGACATATAATTATGTGAATGAATTTCTCTCCCCCTTAATCGGTGGACATCCAACATAATGTGTACTGTATTGACTTAAGAATGACATTGCAAGCGATGAGCTTAGCTATGTTTTTGCGGATGTTGGTTAGCATACTAAGAGCTTCATCCTCGAAGTCGCGTAGCTCTTCTCTATCAATGCGAGATGATCGCATGACGAGGCATGTGGTTTTCTCATTTGAGGTGTACTGTTATAACTAAAAGATGATGAAGATGTTGTTAGGAAAGCGGAAGCAATAATGTGATTTGGAAAGTGCTTGATTGAAAGATATGCAAACACAAATTTCAAATCTTTGAAAGTTAATCCTATTAAAGATAATATGCAAGTTAATGAGTCCCATAAACATATTACTAATTTACATAGCAATAAAGGAACAACAATTACGCAAGATGAGCATAGCAAAGAGAAATAACAAATAGTTTGTTATCAACCTATAAGACAAAAGTCTTAATGATAAAAGATGAAGTCAAAACAAAAATAAATATTTAACTACTAGACAAAAAGCTACCACATAGCATAAAGACAAATAATCATATTGCAAGATATCATGACATTGTTTTTTATACTACATTGTGAGATTGTTTTGAAGTTAGGCTTAGTCACTTAAGCATACTTACCCATTAATTAACACAATGATCTATGTGATTAATATCTAAAATAAAACGACTTCTAAATGTTCATCATACCAAAAACACTTAGATACATTACATGTGCACACATGGCAAACAAATAGTGTGACAAAGTCACAAAAGAAGTGAAATGACAGATTCATGCAGACAATTCTAACAATTCGGAAGCATGCATCATTTAGACTATTCTATGAAAAAGACTTAAAGAATGTCAACAAAAGACACGAGCTTTCAAATATAGAAACATCATATAAAAAGGACATATCATGAGTTAACAAGTAATACGTTAATCTTGTGAAATAGCATATAAAAGAATGAACAAATCATGTTAACATGAAGCATATAAGCATGCAGACAAAACCTTTCCAAGGTTTACACATTTGAGTATCACTAAAATAGTTATCATGATTATGTTAAGTTACTTAATCATATCAAACAACTAACATGTAATCAACACATGTATATGAAATGCAAGTGATTATACTAAGAATAATCACATCTACTACTTGTTTGATTAATATTTCTAAGACAAGATAAATTATCTTATTTTAATACATACTTTAGGCAAGTATAGGAATACGGATTTTTCAAGTTGGAGAAGGAATATGAGACTATTACTAGCGGTGCTCAATTCAGGCTAAACACGACCATTTTTACGGGTGATTCCACATACCCAACTTCTCTGCTGGAAGCAATTTAACCGTTAGGTTAAATTGAGTTTCTAGTGCAATAAATTCTCCAGTAGTCATTCTCATGTCTGAAAGATAGGAATTCCTATTTTTGCCTATCAAAGTATATAAAATATGATAGTTTACCAATTACTTGGCTTAATGAGACTCAACTATTTCTATAAAAACTAATGTGATGAAGATGTCATGTTATACACGTAAATTTGACAAATATGTGTCAACAGATTTTAATCTTTGTGTTTGGAATCTAAGGTTGAATGATCTAAAGAGTGACATCCTTTAAGTTGAGTTTAAGTATGAAAGTGATTTGATCATCTAAGATCAAGATGTGTTTGTGTGTGATAATGGAATATGTTAAGAACGTTCTCAAGAAAGTTCTTTGGAACAAGTATCTAAATAAAGTTACCAACTTTTATAGATCTTGTGTATGCTCTAGAGATGTTTGTTTAAGATCATATACCCAATGAGGTGTAATGAAATCTCTTGTAACACAACCGTTCATGTTGCAAGGAGAGAATGATAGGATATATATTATCCTTTTAACAAGATGAAGACTAAACGCATGATTTCTTAGGCATAATGTTTTCTGAAACATCATGTTTTCCTAAATGAAGATATTAAGCCTAAGTGTTTGGATAGACCTAAACTTGCTCTTCAAAATTATGATAACTAGATGATGATAAGATAAACTCACTTGAGTTTCTTATGTATACTCCTCAAGATTCATTGTCACTTGGGTTGCATAAGGTTATCTTTGAGATTGTATTTTAACATATGTTGTTAAAATGTTGATTTAAGGTTTAATGAAACTTACGCAGAAGTTTAATGACAAAGTATTACCAATACTTTGATAACTTGTGAAAGTGGTACTACTTAAACCTAGTGGAAATTGATAAACAATGAATGTGAGCATCATGCTCATCTGATGGTGAAGGTTCTAATCCTATAGGTGATGTGCTATGAAGGTACTTAGGTTTTATGGATGTTGAAAACAACAATGATGGAGACTAATTCTTGTTATCCATAGGAAGGTACAACTAGTGTGTGATGTGATCTAAAGCTTAAGATCTGAGACATATCACAAAAGTGAATGCGATAGGATGATGGTGAAAGTACAAGTGTACTTAGGTTACATGAATGTTGAAGATGACAAGAATAGATACTGATTCTTGTGATTCACTAGTGGATGAAGTGCTTAGTTATGTTTGTGAAATCTAAGGGCTGAATGTGATGGGATGAAGAACAAATGTTCTAGTTATGATAGGATAAGTGTTTTAACATACGTTGTTAAAATACTTGGGAGTTGATTGTTTCAGATATGACTTTTAATGACTACAATTTGTAAGTCAGATATACTTGAATATTTCGGACGAAATACTTAAGTTGTCAATCCTATTTTGAGAACAAGATAACAAGACTTGAAAATTATATCTATAACCTAAGTGTGAGTTATGACTTGATGTAAGTCGTCTTGAAGGATGACATGTTAACCAAGTGAGGCAACATACGTGAATACAAGATAGACATGAGTTGGGTTTGTAATCTGTGATATATTTGCAAACAGTGAGTCTGGATTAGTTTGGAAGTTGTCAATTTACAAATCAAGCTAGTGAATGAGTAAAAGACGGGAAGATGCAGTGAGTGTGTGTACTGATCATAAATACACAGTAATCCTACGTATTGCAAGGAACTAATTTCCGGGTTCCTAGCTTGTGACAGAAGGGTAATTTGGATGAAAATTTGAATTTTCAAATTTTGGTGAGAAGTGGCTTTCTTAAAGTTCTAAGTGTGCCAGAAGATCAGCAGAAGAATCCTAAGGACTAGAATAAAAAATCTAAGGATCTGGATTAGTCGGGAATTTTGAAAAGTTACTGTTGGAGTTGGCGGATCCAAACGATAACAAAGGCGGAACCGAAATTTTGGTTCCGCGGAATCCGCAGGTTCAGGACTGGCGGAGCCAAAGAATACAACAGGCGGATCCAAAATATGGGATCCGTCATATCCGCCATGTGAATATCCTAATTCTTAACAGAGAGTATGCTAAAATACCCGAACCCCGTTCAATTCCCAAAAATTGTCCTACAACATATACAACCACTTATTTGTGATTGATTAAAACTAAAAAACATAAGTTCTAACAAACGTTTGCACATAGATCAATCAGATGATAATAACTTACCATAAATGAATGTTAAGCCAAACAGTGGCTTAAACACGGGAACTTGATAACATCAAGGTGTTATCGTCCTGCATGATACGGTTAGTTCATACGATCATTCAAGGATAAGTTTCTATCCTATGACAAGACACATACATTAAACGACATTGTAGAAGCAGATATACCAAACACCTTTTACAAGAAAACATTAAGACAGTGACTCAATTTAACGCTTGAACCATTTGGAAATATCATGTGCAAAAGAACAATTTACAAGACAATTAACTAATTTTAGCTAGTTATCATTCCCAAGTCAATTTTGCATATCATTTGCAAGAAATGCTATCTAAAACAATTTTTTAACTTATTGCACAAAATCTAGCAAAAGTCCTATTGTGCACAAACAGGAAATTGACAAACAAGCAAATGAATATCAAGGTAAGATTGACACTTATGTATTACAAACAAACAAGTGTAATCACAACATTAAACAAGCAAACAATATGTATGCAAATAGCTAGAACAAGTAGTCATATAACATAGCATAAATGAAAAGATAATTTTCGTCACTTTATGGTTAAACATGACGATGTATACCAAGCTTGATTTGTTTCATTTATATAAACCAAATTCTTTAGTTTCAAAGAAATCATATCAATGTTCAAATGATACCAACTTACATTACCCGACTCAAAAGTTTATGGTACTGTGTCAAAATGAAACTTAATATTTTGAACAGGTTGTAGTATTTAATTTTTTTTACCTACTTCAATTTAGATTTAGGACATGAGATTATTTTTAAATGAAAGTAGACTTAATTCCCTTCAAAATGATAGGTGGCGCGACTTCTACGGACTTGCGGTTAATTAGTTATGAATTTTTGAAGTTTGACAAAAACTGTATACAATACCGACGGATTTGGCAGATCCTTTTTGAGGGTTCCGCCCTTTGTAACAAAGGGATCCGTGGGTGTCTGTGACAGATTCTCCTAAACTCGTATTTTGACATAAAGAAAACGTGTAAGACTCGCTAGACTTAATATTAAATATATATTACAAATATTTAACAACATTTCTACTTATGTGACTTATCTAAACATTTCCGAAGAGATTTTTTAACTAATTTAATAGTTATCACAAACGCTCCTTTAAAACCCGTGTTTTTCCTAACTTGGCTTTAAGCACACAATTTGTCACTTAATCTTTTTAAGAAATCTTTTCTTTTGTTTTTAAAGGATATCCTTAAGCTTGGATACAAAGTAATATCTAACAACAAAATTTCTAAGTATACTTTGCGAAATATTTTTCATATTATATTCTGTTTCAATGGTAATTTGATACATGGATCGTACTTCATTTTAAAAATCATTTGTTTTGAAAATGTGAGCCACGTGGCTCTGATACCAATTGTGAAAACGTAGAGGGGGGGGGGGGGGTGAATACGTTTCCGTTTTAAAATCTTAAAACTTGTTGTATCAAATTTCCAATTTTGGCTTGTTATAATATGAAAGATATTTGTTTGTAGTTTATGACTACCAAGTTGTCACACAAGTATTATCAAATAATCACAACACAAGCAATCACATAATGCAAACATAAAAGTAAAGAGATAAGTAAAAGAAAGCGCAAACCGAACACGATGATTTATAGTGGTTCGGTCACGGACCTCCTCTCCGCCCTACTCCACTCCCCGAGTAACCAACTCGAGAGTTACTTCACTAGATCAACAAGCTCCCTTCTCGGCGGAGAAAACCTTACATACGTCGCTTACACATTTTCCGACACTAAGCTAGATGTCGAGTTCTTTACAAGGGTACAACCACTCCCGTTGGTTCTTTTACAAGGGTTCAACCACTCCCATCGTCGCCTATATAATTTCCGACACTAAGCTAGATGTCAAGTTCTTTACAAGGGTACAACCACTCCCGTTGGTTCTTTTACAAGGGTTCAACCACTCCCGCTATGTTTTATGGCCCAACATAGAAACCTTGTGTTTTGTGGCACAAACACATAAACCATCTAATCTAGTATGTATAGATTGTTTACAATGATGATCCATGACATAAGTGTATCATGGATATGGATGCCTAATCTACATGAATTTCCATTCACGGGAAGTCTTCAATCATTGAGGATGTCAAGTGTCCTTGAATCTTCATATGTTGGAATGCTATGGTGGATAATAACTTCAAGATCTTCTGACCTTCATGAAGTATGCTATGCTTATAATGAATGATGACACATGATCTTGAGCTTGCTTCACAGGATCATTGACAGTGTATGCTTACAACATAATGAAAGTTAGTAGCATTATGATCATTATGAAATGGGTGATTAATGTGTGTTTCTACATGATTTACTAATGATCTAAATGTATGCAAAGGGTAGAGGGAATGCGTGTTCAGGTTGAATAAACAATGGGTAAACAATGGGCTGCTATTTATAGCCAACAATAACTTTGCTCGGCGGATTTGGCGGATCCCAAGAACTTTGCTCAGCTAATAGATTCTCAAATCTTTTCATATCTTACCATATCTTGCCATATCTTCAAAAGTCAACTTGTTAGCTTGAAGATCTATACAAAATATATTACAAATCTTCCAAGATATGTAAGTGATGCATGCCATGATGTCATGTTAAATATTTCTAATTTAAGAAATAAACATAAACATGTAAATGTATATATGTATGTAACATGTATCCGAGTGATCATGTAGCATGTATATACTAGCTTAACTAATATATTTTTACCAAAATGTATCATGTTAGTTTGACACCTAAAGTGTACTTATCCTATTTGACTTAGGAAACATGATGTACAAGTAAAAATACTTGTTTATGCAAATGCGTAAAATGAGGTTCTAAGTAGAATGATTAGCCTTTTAAAATACTTAATTTCCTAACCGTGTTTTAAACATTCTAAATGGTTTGTTAAGGGTTTGATCATAATGCCACATAACAAACATGTACGAACCTGTGTTGTATCATACGAGGACTCGAGAGGTGTTGAAAGTATGTTGAGACAAGATAAGATTACAAGTAACTTGTATATTTTACGTTATGTATCAAGTTATATGTTTGTCATCAATCAAAACAAACGAGATTAATTGCACTAACAATCTCCCCAACAAGACTACTTGCACTAACATAATATAACTGTTATGAGTTTGTCTAATGGGTGCCTATAGAGGATTTGTTTAGATGTATAAGAAAAGAAACGTTGAGATCATTAAACCAAAAATCACATATAATTAACATAATTTTTATGTTTAATTAATGTGTATTAAATTCATTTTTCATCTTAAAAGTAAAGTTTGAGTTTATTTAATAACAACTAACCAATGGCTTATAGGCACCCGTTAGACAAACCGATAATATAACCATAAATGTTTATATATGTATGTTAGATCAATCATCAATGAAGCCATGTATAAAATGATAACTTATACTAGCATGCTATATCAATTAATAGGGTCCGTTTGGTTTGTTGCTAGGAATGATAATGAGTATCAGAATTAGTAGGGGGTAGAATGACAATGGATATGAAAAAATGTATGATTACGATTGTTTATGTTTGGATGAGAAAATATGGTATGAAAAAGTGTATAGATTATTTGAGTTTTGTAGTGGAAAAAAGAAGGACCCACGGGAATGGATTTCATAGACACCAAATTGGTGTGTAATGAATCTATGACTATGATATACCCACTTCATTACTGAGCCCACAAAACAAACATTATTAATGACTTTCAAAATTATAGAATCATTCCCATAGTATCCAACCATACGGGCTCTAAAGCTTTATATGATACATGAAAAGTATGGTAAAACAATTAATTCAATACCTTCCAAGTTTCAACCATTATTTTTGTAGTTGACAAGTGACAACGTATTTACGGTTTGTTGTATCTTGGAACACTAGAAGTGATTACTTACTTGTTCCTAACCTTGTCGCAACGCTCTACAAACATAAGTTTTGTTCGGAATGATGTTGTACGCTTATCCAGGGACGGAGTCAGGGGGTTCCCGCAGGTTCCCAGGCAGGCAGGCACCTCATGGATTTTTTCAATATAGTGTTAATTTTTGAAAAAAAAACATCGATTTTTTCTAAAGTAATTTTAAATGCACCCGGTCTATCGAAATATGTTTCTAGTATTAGTGTTTAATTTTTTTTGTGCACCCGATCATATTTAGTTCTGATTCCGTTTCTGTGCTTATCTTTACACGAACTAAGTTTTAAAAAGTATTAAAATGATTTGGTGCTCAAACACTCTGTGATTTTTGATTACATTTGGATCTATAGGTTTTGATATGAGAGTTGACACTGTGAATGAAACATTCACAAAGAAGAATGATACTCCGTATATTTTCATATACTTAGTACCTTTTACATATTTTCGAAACTAATAAATAAATAGAGTATGATATTTTGTAAATATCATCTTTTGTATCTAGCAAATATTACTATATAGGGAAAGGATCTAGTGAGAAGGAAAATAAAATAAGAAAAATGAGAAATATTTATAATCACATATTTCAATTGAAGAGCAAGAAATTCATGGGAAATACGTATTTCTTTTAAGGTGCATCTGAAATGTGCGGCTGTAGTTATTTCTCATTATTCTTATTCTACTTTTATTTCTTATTTGATCCTCACTCGGATCAAATGAGAAGAATCGTTAAAATAAGAAGAATGAGAAATAACTATAATTACACAATAGAGATGTATCAATTTAAATTAGATGCACTCTTACTCTTTTAGATATATCGTAATATACTTTATAGCTAAAAATTAGATGCATATACATATATTAGATGCATTTCATCAAGTTATACGAATCCTATGTATTTTTCGTCCTCTGCGGGTGACATTTGTTACTAGTACTACTTTGCATCGTTTTCACTTTAAAATTACTTTCGAACCTAATTGTGATGTATCTAAATGAATAGAGTTATATCTAATTCAAGTCGATGCATCTCAAATATGCGATTATAGTTATTTCTCATTATTCTCATTTTAAGTTTACTGTATCCTTACCCATATAAATAATTAATTCAAATATACAATGGTATATGATACCCTTAGGGGGTTGGCAATGGGTACGTGATAGCACCAGACGGGATCGGTGTGGCACTAGAACACCGTAGCCATGCCTAAAATATGCTGCACGGGATGGAGTTTGCGTGAATATTTCACGCACGGGAAGAAGGAATTATTTGAACGTTGGGCATTTCATTTATTAGGAAAAAGAAAATATTGAAGTGAGTGATGGGATTTTGGGTGAGTGATGTGCTGCCAACAAAAATATGGGTGAGTGATGAAAAAAATAGTGAATGATGTGACATAAAGGAATTGGTTGGGAGTGAGTGATGAGATTTTGGGTGAGAGGTGGTTACGGAAAAGAAGAAGGAAAAAAGAATCCCCGTTTTACAAATAAAATTTAACATTTTGTTTCATCTTAATTTAATATTATTCTCTCTTTCTATTGTTCTTTTTCTTCCAACATTTCACCAACTAATAATTATTTGGAGTACCGCAGCTACTTAGCAACTATCCATGGCCAACACACGGTAGAGGTTGGAAACAAACGGATGGAACATGATGATTGTTAGTCACGAGTTAGAGGCGGAGAGCCGGAGACACCAAGATAGCAGAGTGGCCGGGTATTTGTCTCGTAGCAAAAAAGTGTTGAGTAAATTTCTTAAATTGTATAGGTATTTTTTAATTCGACCCCTATTAACAAAGTGTACGCTTAAAAAATTTCAGACTATTAGGCAATGAAAACCTTAATGGACCTGAACTTATAGATGGGCTCGGGTCTTATAATCCATTACCTAATCCCTTACAGCCAATGACTGTGTCGAAGATTCTTTTCACTTACAAAACGATCATTTTCAACACAAAACAATGTGTATTTTTATAGCGAAATCCAAAAAGAGCGTCTATGTGAAAAACTGTTTCTTTTTCTTTTGCCTTTTTAAGGTGCATCATAATCTCGCTAATAAAAGAGAAGTGATTTGCAAAATATATATTTTTATTAGGACACTTCAATGTACAACAATTAAGACAGATTATACTTAAATTACAACTGTCTAATACATATATTGATGTGTGCCAATAAAAATTAAGAATATGCAAATTAATTCCTCTAATAAAATGGTCACAACTTTCATTCTATTATTTGACTTTCATCTCTTATTAAGAAAATTTTGAGCGACTTCCCTATCAAGAAATAAACGTGTGTTAGTTGGATTAAGACATTAAAAGCTTTTTTTATTAACGTTATTTACTGTTTTTTAACAGGGTATCCGCGTTATGCGGTGACGGTTATCCTGTGACTATATTTTGCGACGAGCAAATATTTTTTCGATTACACGTTTTTTTCTAACAATAACCCTACAAATAAATGATAATTTAAATTAAAATAACTTTAAGCAATAACAATGATATATCACCAGGCATACTACCAAGTCCAAACAACCGGTCAAAATCACCTAAACCAAACAAAATGTTGGCAGTAGTGGCGGCAAATTTAAATGTTGCTAATATCATCAATAGGTAGCTTTTTAGAGAGTTGTGTGTTATTACCTTTGACCAGGAGAGTGTGTGTTTTCTGTTAGTTTATATATGATTTGAGGTTAGGTTAGGTGATGTTTTGAAATTGGTTGTTACAAGATTTTGAAATGGGCTGTATTAATATAGATAGATGTTAAAAGTTTACAGATTTAATACATTTAATTTTTCAGATGTAACTTTATTTGTACGAGACATTCAGAACCTGTGCTACGCACAAACTTGGTATCTAAGTGTTTTTGCACATCACGATATCATATTCGTCACGCTTCCACTGCATCACTTGAAGCAATTATGAGAAAAAGATATGCTCATATTCGTGTTTAAGACAACAATATCTTTATAAGTAAATTTATCAAAACTTTTTTGAACCAAGCCATATGTAAGTAGTCTATATCAACTACGATTTTAACTGAGGTGTGTGGGATGCTACCTGAAACAGGCATATTGTTTGCTAAATTTTTAGCACTAATTAAATTCAACCATTTCCAATAAAAAACGACATAATTCATATCCGTTAAGAGTACAAATCGTATCATACAAAAGTCTAGGCCTATCTTTACAACGAATAGTTAACAACATGAAAATTAGTATAAAAATGTAAGTGACAACAGTACACTTACTGTCAAATTAGTATAAAAATTAGTCAAGTCTGTTAACAAAATGAAAATTCGTATAAAAATGTAAGTGACAACAATACGCTTACTGTCAAATTCTGATCCATTTAGCATTTATAAATCTAATTGCAAGACTCACTTCAATGTTTAAGATGATAATTCATGTATATACACGATTGTAAACAGTACACTAAACCATATCTTTCAAAAGTTTAATCAAACATGACATCGTAATTGGCTATGTAGCAGGACATGCGAGAATCCTTTTATAGTCCTCTCATAAAGAAATTGATCTAGTAAGTGTGTATAATAACAAAGCCTTATACTTAAACTCTTTCAAAGACTAATGTTGACTTGGTGAAAGCAACAAAAGGTACTGACCATGGCCAATAGCTCTCTTCTCATCATTGAAATGAATAAAAAGAAGCCCCGCACCAATTCCACCAAAGACCGCAGTAGGCTATACATAACATAAGACAACGGACACCAATAGTAGCAAAATTAGGAAACTTTCAATCTATATAGCCACAACATTATGTTATTTGCAACCTTTTACCCAAAAAAAGAAAAGAAAATTATGTTATTTGCAAAAAAGAAACATACAATCAAGTAATTTCTTGTCGCCATGGAGGAGGAGCCTATAGTTTATGTGCTGTCATCAACAAAGGGGTGCTACTCTGTTTTGCTGATCTCATGTACCCTGGCATCACAGACAACAAAGTCAGTGCTCAAATACCGCTCAGTTACTGCATTCACATCTCAAACCCTACAAATCATAACAACAATAGTGCCACTAACACCCGCATCGAGCTGTTGACTGTTCCAAGAATAAATCACCATTATACTGGGCAACCTGGATGGCGTTGCTACCTGAAGCCTTGTTCGACATGTTAACTTTTGTTTCAATTATGTTGGAAGAGAAATAATTTGGTTTTGATTATGGTGATAGATAAATGCGACCTACTGTATTTTATAGTCATTAGATTAGACAATAACTGCTGTAACTGAAAATCAATTGTCTAGCCTCCATTAAGAAGGAATCATTGTAACCACATGACTGTTGATATGCATGCAATTACTCTGGATGAACACTAAAGGACTCTAAACACGTTTTTAACTAAAAAACCTCTGTTTTCATTACTCCACCTTAAATTAGATGACTGAATCTTATAGTAATATAGATAGATGTATCCAATAAGCTATTAAATTTTTTTACTCCCTCCGTCCCAGTCAAAGTGTCCCGTTTTACTTTTTTTTTGTCTTTCTTGTTCAACTTTGACCTTAAATACTTTTATGTGTGTTATATAATCCTTGATGCAAAATATATGAATGGATTAGATTTTAAATGTATTTTCATTGGTATAATTGTCATCAAGTATTATATAACACAAATAAAAATATTTAAGGTCAAAGTTGAACAAGAAAAACTAAAAAAAGTAAAACAGGACACTTTGACTGGGACGAAAGAAGTAATAAGTAAGTGTTTAATCTTAATTTTTAAGTTTTCACTGAAGAAAAAGTCTTAAATATTTTATAAGAGAGTATAGATGCTAATCTCGCCACTTTATTATATATTTAAAAAAAAAAAAAAAAGGAAAAATCATTTTAGTAAGGCATCTGTTTGTAAATTTGCCGTAGGGCCACCAAATTCAATGAAACGACAAATGTGTGTAGAATATGCACATAGTCAAAGGGACCGAGATACCTATCTTTATTGGATTTAAAATAAAAAGTTGATGAAATGAGAATTTGGTTTAGATAGGAAAAAAAGTGTAATGAAGAAAACAAAATAATTGTAATAATTATCAATGTTGCAAAAATCGTGAATTGGTAGCGCGGCGGTCGATCACTCTGCAGCGATTAATCGGCCAAGGCGGGATTAATCGGTGATTAATCGGATTGGCATTTTTTGCATGTTTTGGGTATTTCTGGAGACCAAACTAAAGATCGTAACTGATTCCAAGCCTATTATGTTTCCAAACCTCAATAAAAGGCTCCAATTTTGATTATGAGGCTCATTGTATGTTATAAGTGAAATAAACGATCCCTAAATTAAGTAGAATGCCTAACTTTTTTTTTTTTTTTTTAAAGCTGGCCGATACGGCCGATTTTTGGCCCTTTTTTTTCCCAGACCGATTTTCAAAATTCTACAAGGTCGAAAGCCGATAAGCGATATATCGACGATTAATCGGCCGATACGGCCGATTTTTGCAACATTGATAATTATTGAAGGCAACGAATTAATGATGATTGAAATAATTGACAAACTACTTAGCATGGTCCGAAATTGGACAGGACCGACCAAAATGGAACCAGCTCAAAAATTAATTTGACTCAAAACACTGAACCAAGAATCGGACTGAAATGTTCGGTCCATGCCCGGGTCTGTCCGGTCAGGTCCAGTTCGTCGATCTAATCCGGTTTAACAAAGCATAATGTCCAGTTGTATGTAAGACCGAACTAGACGGAACCGGACCGCGAAACGAAAATGATTAACATGGTGGACCAAGGACCGGACTGAACATCCGGTTCAATCCGATCGGTTCGATTTGGTCGGGTTTCTCGGTTCGACCCAATCCGTGGTCTATAATGGTCGGCCCTACACTAAATTAAAGGTATGATATATCCTTTTACTCCCTCCGTCTCAATTTATTTGTCAGGAGAGAGAAAACACAAAGTTTAATAAAAGTGGGGCCACTTTAATTTTCAACCACTAAAATGGAATATTCCTCCACTAGATTCTCTAGTTTTTACTAAATAAGGAAAGTGGACAATTAATTTGAGACATCCATAAAAGGAAATATGGACAATTAAATTGAGACGGAGGGAGTAATATATTTCATTAAAAGTTTTTGTTTTTGTCATCTTTTATGATACTCGTATTTATTTAATTGGCAAGCATTCTATACTCACCTAACGACATATAGCTAGATATCTAATTGGCATTTTCTTATTTTTATTGGTTTCTCTTTTAATTTAGACTAGCAGGGTACACACATGGTGCGGTGGCGGGTACCCTGAAATAATATTTTTCGGTGAATTATGTATTTTAGTTTATTATGTTCTTTTTGATAATAAATTTACGGATATTAACTAATGAATATATGTCGTCTTTTTGGGTCTTTTTTAAAGTCATTCGTGTAACATGAGTCCGTTTAGCCCATGCCCGTTTGGCCCGTGCCCGTTCAGGCTCTAACACGTTTGGCCCGTGCCCGTTCGGGCTCGAGCCCATTTGGCCCGTTGCCCGTTCGTGCTTGAATATTTGTATAATGTGACTTATTATTTGTATTAGTAACATTTAATGCAAGAATTGTGCTTAAGTTGATTGTACAATATGCTTAATAATTTGTATTTCTTATGTAAGGGGTGTTTTAATAACTACATTAATTGTATTTATTGACCAGTTAATTAATTGACTACATTAAATATCTTGACCAAATTAATAGTGCTTTGTATTTTGTACTTTAAGACTTGTAAGTCTTAAAATTAAGATTGATGAGAAAGATCATTAATAATGCTTTGTGTATTGTACAATAAGCATTATAGCTTGTAAGTCTTAATTTTAAAACTAAGAGGAGAGAGATTCATCCTTACATTATATGTAGTATAGATATAGAAAATTGGACCAGAAAGCTAATTGGATGATACACATATATGTACTAATTACTTTATATCATTTTTCTTGCACCAAAATCCGTTTATGCAGTCAAAACGTTTTACCAAAAAGACAAAATGATCGTTATACCATTAAGGCTGCATTTGTTTTTTGTTTTTTGCCTCTGAACAGGTTTTGAACGGATAAAATGTCTGAATCGGTCAGACATTTTGTCGTTCAGACTGTTTGTTTTTTTGTATCTGAACAGCGTTTGAACGGCACTATTTGATCTTAATGGTCAAGACTTGAGAGGGGTGTCTTAACGCGTCTGAATGCCTCTTGTTGACACAAAATAATCAAAAAATTTTTTTTTTTCGTTTAAACACGAGTTTTTTTTTCCCGCTCAGATGCAGACATTTACGCCTCAGATTCAGATTCAGACGTGCGGTTCAAATTCAAATTCAGACCCTCTTAGTAAACAAACACCACCTAAGTAAATTTTAAAACTTTACCAATGAATGAAAACTACTTAAATATAATCATTTATTAATCTCTCATAGGAGTAGAGACTGCAAAACATGTTGGTTGATTTGTTTTATTTCTATTTTTTTTTTTGGTAGAAAACTCTGTTGGTTGAATTGAACTATTGATTCAGTTCTTGCTGGTTCTCTGTTCTAACATCATGTAAATCCATTTTTGACGTTACTCCTTGCTAATTTTAATAGAACAATCGTTAAAAAGTGTTAGTGCAAATATTACGATATTTAAACTAAACGGTTTTTTCGGTTTTAATAATGACAAATATGTAACTTGTAATACATAACGTAAAATGTGCAAGTTACTTGTAAACACAAAACATCAATGCATATTTACATCAACACCTCCCGACGTCTCAAGCATGCTTCAACGAAGTCGTAGATTTCCATCCCGACATAAATCACTCAAGGTATGGACAAACAAATCTACTACTTGACAAATGATCAAAGGATTTTATTTTTCTAAACTTCACATTTTTAATGTGACAAAACATTTTTTCAAAAATATATTTCACAAATTATTTTTGAATTAAAAAGAAATGTTTTATTTTGAAAAATATGTTTCACACCTCAAACGAAGAACCGCTAGGATAAGTTGAGATAATCCCACTAGAACCTTGTCACCAACCTCACAACTCTAAAGATTTTATCTTCTTAACCCTTAGGATATCTCCTAGTAATCACATGCCTCATCATATAAATATTCTATGAATATTCACAATTATTGAGAAGAGTTATGTGACTTCAAAGGTGAAGTTTATCGCATGCTATCCACCACTTGTCATGACGTTACTAAGCTCATCGCTTTCGTCAACGTTTGTCTTCCTCTTTATCTCTTACATATTGTCCGGATGGTCATAGATTAAGGGGGAGCGAAAACACACTCATATAGTCTTTCACCAAACACTCTCAAGAACACACAAATGTGGTTCTTATTCCCTAGGAAACTTCCATTTAGCTGCCCAGAACTAGGCTGCACAGGAAAATTCGTGACTTCCAGGTCACGGTACCGTTAAATAGGCCACGGTACCGTTAAATTTAACGGTACCGTGTGGTATTTAGTGGTACCGTGCCTATGTTTGACGAATTTTCACTGTTTCCTTTAGATCCCTGCATCCCTAACCTCAAACCTGCAAATTTTTGCAAACTCACATACACCCTAGGATTCCCTCACTACATCATAGAACTCTAACACCAACTTTAGTTCGAATCCCACAACTCTTGCCTATATAAGGCCTCACCATTGCAAGCTTATCTTGCATCTCACATTCAAACCTTTTAGCTACACTTCACTCTTGACAGTGATAGTTAGTCTAAGAACCTTCAACCCATAGATCATCACACTCAAACCTTACAACCGTCAACTCATCAATCATCACACTCAAACCTTACAACTACTCCTCACTTTGGATAAGTGATAGTTAGTTAAACAACCTTCAACCCTCACAATCACCCAAAACCTTTCATGCACCAAACTATCTCTAACACACAACTAGGATCATCCAAACTAGAAACCTAGAACCTCGTTACCTCAACCCCGTTAGAGATATCCACCAACAATCCTGTTAGGATCACATACACCTTTTCTTTTTCCCTTTTGAAATATATCATGCATCTCATTGCCAGTGCAAACGATATATTAACCTAAACCTTCCTTTCTCACCTTTCCTCAAAGGGCAAAACCAACATCTCCAACCACATCATCATCATCCTCCACCTTTAGGATTCCTACACCCTTACCTCCACCAAGTCCACCACAACCTTTAGCTATCACACTAACCCTATCACCATCAAACCTCTTTGGACTTGACACCAACACATCATCCTTATCACCATCACCATCACCACAACCTTTAGCTCTCACACTAACCTTGTCACCTACATCACCTTTTGAACTTGGCACTAACACATCATCCTTATCACTATCACCAACACCACAACCACTAATGGGTCATCCCATTATCTATCCCCTACAACCACATAACACAAGTTATCCTTGTTGTCACCACAACCAACACTCTCCTAACTTATGGAATCATTTAGGTATAACCTCTATCGAGTCTACTTTATGGCACGACTTGTCATAATAGTAATCATTTAGAGTATGTCTTATCAACAAACTATCCTTAACATCAATCATCTTAAGTAGATGATTATGTTGTTCAAAAGGTTTGTTAGAACTTTCCTTCCCAATGAAAACTTGGAATAAGTCATTTAGTGCGTCAGTCAATGAACGAATCTCGTTCTTGATTAGTGTGATTGAGTGAATAGTTACACCTTAGGTTTTAGGTCGGGTTGTGACACATACGTGTTAACATAGTTTAACCCATGCATGTCTTGCTATGTGTATTCTATCCCTATAATGTTGCTCCTATACTGTTATATATTATGCTGCACGAAGCTAACCCTTGATGTAGGAAAAGCCTTTGTATGAATTTGATCCATGGATCCGCTAGATACTAAGGTAAATAAACAAGGGGATTAAGTCACCATAGGGGAGCATTGAGCTAAGGGGAGCTCGGGAGTATTTGAATACATAGCATGGAGTCGTCTTCACAAGTGTTGATAGAAGGCTTCACTAGGATGATGCAAGCTCGGCTTTTGGGGGAGAAAGGATAGTAGCGCAGTAAGGGGGAGTAGGGAGCGCTCGAGACAACTACCTTTTTTATTCGACAAAAGGGGGAGAAGGAGAGTGTAAACAGGTAACTTTTACATTTTACTATGTGTTACGGTTTACATATTTGTCATCATCAAAAAGGGGGAGATTGTTAGTGCAAATATTACGATATTTAAACTAAACGGTTTCTTCGGTTTTAATAATGACAAACATGTAACTTGTAATACATAACGTAAAATGTGCAAGTTACTTGTAAACACAAAACATCAATGCATATTTACATCAACACCTCCCGACGTCTCAAGCATGCTTCAACGAAGTCGTAGATTTCCATCCCGACATAAATCACTCAAGGTATGGACAAACAAATCTACTACTTGACAAATGATCAAAGGATTTTATTTTTCTAAACTTCACATTTTTAATGTGACAAAACATTTTTTCAAAAATATATTTCACAAATTATTTTTGAATTAAAAAGAAATGTTTTATTTTGAAAAATATGTTTGAAAATCCCAACAGTCAAATTTCCCCCCAAAACAGCTCCCAACTTCCCCAAATAAACCTTCCCCACTAAAGACAAACGAAGGAGCGTCTACGGCACCATTAAATAGGTACGGCTCCATTAAATTTAACGGAGCCGTCGGGTATTTAGTGGAGCCGTGGGTCTGTAACGGTCAGATTTTCCCTTGCCTATAAATAGTGGACCATTCCACACTTCCAACTTGATTTTCCAGTGAGTTTTTCTCTGGTATAGTCCACCTCACTTAAAACACTTTCCTTGATCATTTGGAGAGTCTTAGGTTGTTTAAGAGTGATCCAATCTTCCACTCAAGTGATCCTCTTCATTCCTCTTGATTAGCAAGAGAAGAACACAAAGTATCCAAGTAGATACAAAGTGTTGTCATCCCTCTTGATTAGCAAGAGAAGAACTCAAGGTATCCAAGAAGATACAAGAGTTGGAGTTGTTAGGTCTTGTAACATTTGTTACACTCTTGATTGTATCATAGCATACATCAAGATTATTTTTTCTTTTGTGAGAGAGAGTGAGTCAAGATCATTGTGATCTTAAGAGATAGTGAAGATCTCTTGAAGCCATTGGGCTTGTGTGATTGATCATGTGGATCAAGGGTAGATCGGGTAGATCGTGGTAGATTGGTGCTAGCTAAGATTAGCACTCGACATCTAGCTTAGTGTCGGAAATAGGATAAGCGACGTGTAAGGTGTAGATCGGGTAGATCGTGGTAGATTGGTGCTAGCTAAGATTAGCACTCGACATCTAGCTTAGTGTCGGAAAACAAGTTAAGCGACGTGTACGGTTTTCTCCGCCTGAAGGGAGTTTGTTGATTAGTGAAGTAACTCTCGAGTTGGGTACTCGGGGAGTGGAGTAGGGCGAAGGGGAGCTTCGTGACCGAACCACTATAAATCACCGTGTCCGGTTTGCGCCTTCTAACTTATCTCTTTACTTTCATTTTATTCTTTATCGCTTTATGTTTATATTTGCATTGTGTTTATGCTTGTGTGGCTAGTTGCTTATGTTATGTATGTGTCACGGTTAATTGTGCTTGTGTTGTAGTTTAATTTATTCATCCCTAGATGATATATGATCATTGTTGACACTTTTCATATTACGTCACACTTGATCGGGTGTTTGATACAAAAAGTTTTAAGTTTTTAAATGGAAACGTATTCACCCCCCCTCTACGGTTTCCACAATTGGTACCAGAGCCAGGTCGCTCAAATTTTTAAAACAAATGGTTTTCAAAATTGAGTACGATCCATGTATCAAATTACCCATGAATGTGATAAAATATGAAAATTATTTAGTTGCTTAATACTTACATGTTTTGTTGTTAAGTATACTTTGTCATACTAGCTTGAAGGTTTTCTTAAACCACTAAAAGAATAGTGTTTTTAAGTGTCCGGTCATGTTTTCAGAACGAGTCATTATGTCATGCAGTTCTGAATTAGAAAACAGACCACGGTACCACTAAATATGGTACGGTACCGTTATATTTAATGGTACCGTGAGTCATTTAATGGTGCCGTGCATCTGTTTGTCTGTTTTTCACTTTTGGTTCATTTTCAGAAATCCATATAAAATCAACCATAAGTCTGTACAAGTCGTGTCGCCCATTATTTTAAACAATGATGAGTCTACTTTCATTTGAGAAATAATTTTATGAATTAGTTCTAAATGAAAGCATGATAAAGTCCTTGATTTTCAACTAAAGGTCTTCTGGTCATACAGTTTGTGTAAATTTTTGGTCAAACTGAAAAAGGGCGATTCAACTTTTAAACCTTGACGTGTTTTCAAAGTGACTCAGCAAAAATCTTTGAAATGGGGAGGAAATCAATTCGTTTTCAAATAAAATCAAGCTTAGTATACATTGTTATACCTAATACACAAAATGACGATAAGTATTTCTGTGTGTTAAGCTAAATTGCTATTTGCTTATTATAGTTTTCTGGTTTATGCGTTTATAAGGCTCATGCTAAATCACTTGCACTATATTAAGTAATTAGTTTGCATTGCATATAGGCATCAACCATTTGTCTTGCATTTGTTGCAAGTTCTTAAAATTGTTTAGTAACTTTCTTAGGAATAGAAACTAAGTTGGTAGATCATGTGTGTCGAAAGATATTGTCTTACACAATTATTTTTCCAAAGGTTTAAGTGTAAAAAGTACATCACCCCAAAATACTTAACACTTTCATAAAATCCGTAACATGATCTCTAAAATATTACATCGTTTGTCTTGTTTGACCATGGGTTGTCTAAACAAGATAAAAGGTCATTTTAATACATTAGTATTTAAGTAAAAGAAAATGTATTAAACTTGCATTAATCTAACACACATACAAAATGTTTTTAAACATTTAGTATTTTACGTATGTTGTATAAAAATAGTTAAGATAATTATTTTTATACTAATGAGGTGTCGAAAAACTAAAAGTATTATACTTAATAATATAAATAGTTTTTCTCAAATAAAAATTAATGAAAATATCGAAGTTGTAACTTAATATGTCATTAACCTCACACATACAACTAGTATTAGAATAAATGGAACACACTCCTTAAATTTTTATTTTATTTTTAAAAGGAGTGATCGTGAGGGTCAAGAAAGATTTCGAGTATATATCAATTCATTATTCAAATTATGATTGATATCATCATCGAATCTAATTGACAAGTTTTCGAGAGTGGACATGAAATTGGAGTCATTATTTGTCCAGCTTCAAGATAACATCAAAACATGATGAAATATATTATCTTGAATCTACATACTCAATCACACTCGATTGTTATGAAAATAATGACGTCCTCTCAAGACGAAAATAATATGCATCGGATCATAACTCACACTTGTGTTGAAGATGCTATGTTAAGTCTTGTTGTCCAATGGTTGTGTTCCTAACTTTAAACTAACATGTTTAAAAGATGCATAAAATACACAACCAAGTAGGATTGACAACTTGGATGTTTCATCCGAAATATACAAGTAATTTACATTGCAGTGCAATTAGTAAATGTGTCATTTCCGAAAGACCAAACACGAGCAAACAAACAACATATGTAAACTTTGCTCATGAACGACTCAACACTCAAAGTCACATGTCTAGTAAAAGTGTCACACATAATATGTTATTAACTATTATGTAAGTCATCAATCTTGAGAATATCACATGTATTTCTCTTATCAAAAGATTGACAATGGATAACTTATATCCTATGCATCTCATTTTCTTTGTAACATGAATGGTTATGTTACAAGAGAATACATTGCATCATGTTAACAAATATAGGATATTAGAGTTGAATAATAACCTAATAGGACATGTGTCATTGCATAAACAAGTAAAATTGGTCATACATTAAAATACTTGTTTCACAAAGCATTCTTAAGAGTGATAAGTTTCCTCTTAGAAAAGCATACTTTTTGAAATAAACAGTATGTCTCATTTCAAATAAAATGCTCACAAGATCTATTGAGGTAAGTAACCTTCACTAGATTCTCACTCAAGATATGCAAAGGAGCATTCTTGAAACACACACGATGTAGTAGGTTCTACATTGTATCACATTAGAGTGTCTCTTGGTTCTAGGAAACCAAATCATGTTAAAATAACATGTAACAACTCAACAAACAAAGATGTTGTCCAAGAGATCATAAAATACACCATCTCCATCAAACAACCTTTAAATCTCAAACACGAAATTAAAACATCTCGCTTGCCTTTGTTAGGAGTTGTGTAAGACATGTCATTTTCTTAACCGACTTTCAAAGTATGGTTAATTGAGTCATATTAGGCCATGTATAAGCAAAGCAAGATAAAATCATCTTTGCTATACTTCGATAGGAAAATATAGGAATTCAAATTCTTCTAACATGAGAATGACTACTGGAGAACCTATCGCACTAGAAATTCAATTTGACCTAACGGTTGGATTGCTTCCAGGAGAGAAGTTGGGTTGGTGTATAACCCGTAAAAATGGTCGTGTTTAGCCTTAATTGAGCACCACTAGTGATAGTCTCATACTTATTCTCTAACTTGAAAAGTTTTCATTCCTACATTTGACTAGAGATAGTTTACATCGGTGAACTTTATCTCCCGTTAGGATCTCATTTTGAACAAGTAGTAACTAGGATCTTCCTTAGCAAACCTAGATTGCTTGCATCCCACATATGTGTTTCAATTTGATAACATGTTTTCATAAGATATGATTAAATGTCTTCGTGATCTTAAATGCTAAATGATTATCATGTTCTGCATGATGTTTGCATTTATTCGTTATGTGCATTTTACATGATTTGCTTGCACCCACACTAGGTCATTTTGACACATTAGGAATTAGGTATGCCTATCACTATGAACCCTTAGAAGCCATAGAGTCATACACTAGTGTCAAAACCCATAAGTTAGAGTAGTCGCGAAGTTGTGCTAATTCCCTAGTTATCACTTCGCCTTCTTCCAAGTAATACACCCTTTTGTCATGGGAAGGTTAGATTCAAACCTAGTAGAACTCGGAGTAGGATTGACAACTTAAATATTTCGTCCAAAATATTAAAGTAAGTTTAACTTGCGATCGCAATTGTTAAATGTCATATCCGAAACATCATACTCAAGCCTTTTAACAACATATGTTAAAACGCTCATCCAAAGGACTCACGAGTTACTATATAAGTAATTAGTAGTTCCTTTCATCCTCGTGTGAATATACACGTCTTAAGATCCCAAACCCTGCTGCGAATCAGCACCATAGGCTTAGCTTTACGTCTTTCAAAACCCCATGAAACACTCGTGTGCGAAGCACATCAAAATCCGTAAATCAACCAAACCTCTCAACCGAGAATCCCCCAACCATCTTCGTCTAGGTCTAGGAATGATGGAACATTTTCCATAAATCTTATGACTATTTAAATATTTCACTGGAAATATTAAAGTCATCCCTTGTACCCCTCTTATGACTTTTTAAATATTTCACTGGAAATATTAAGTCATCTTTCACATCGCTCTAATGACTACCTATGTATTTCCTCGGAAATATAAAAGTCATCTCTTCTCGTCCAGTACCGTTCAAAGAATTTTTTGGGTATAAATTCTTTCCTCGTGTCGAAAAGTCTCACTGAATCAGCGAGATTTATTCGTGAAATCAACTTAAATTCCAATGACAACTTAAATATTTCATCCGAAATATTTAAAGTATATTTAATTTGCGAAATGCAATTAAATGTCATTTCTCGTGTCGAAAAGTCTCACTAAATCAGCGAGATCTATTCGAAAAATCATCTTAAACTCCGATGACTACTTAAATATTTCATCTGAAATATTTAAAGTGTATTTAATTTGCGAAATGCAATTAAATGTCATCTCTTGTTCTCGATCAACGTTCATCGAATCTCGTTGGATTCATTCATAAAAGAATTTATTCGGTATAAATTCTTTTAATCTAAAGTCCAGAAAAATCACAACATATGTGAAATTTCTTTGTCAAAAATCTTGCTTTCAATTCTCACTAGCTCCATCAAAACCCACTCGATGTAGTCTTGAACCTAAAACCATCTCCTATCAGAATAGATTGTATCTATCATCTGATTCCTTAGCCTTTTCCCTCACACTTCCGCATGGTACTAAGCACTACCAATGCTTCCGCATCCCACTCACCTTTCACACACCTCAAACGAAGAACCGCTAGGATAAGTTGAGATAATCCCACTAGAACCTTGTCACCAACCTCACAACTCTGAAGATTTTATCTTTCTTAACCCTTAGGATATCTCCTAGTAATCACATGCCTCATCATATAAATATTCTATGAATATTCACAATGATTGAGAAGAGTTACGTGACTTCAAAGGTGAAGTTTATCGCATGCTATCCACCACTTGTCATGACGTTACTAAGCTCATCGCTTTCGTCAACGTTTGTCTTCCTCTTTATCTCTTACATCTTGTCCGGATGGTCATAGATTAAGGGGGAGCGAAAACACACTCATATAGTCTTTCACCAAACACTCTCAAGAACACACAAATGTGGTTCTTATTCCCTAGGAAACTTCCATTTAGCTGCCCAGAACTAGGCTGCACAGGAAAATTCGTGACTTCCAGGTCACGGTACCGTTAAATAGGCCACGGTACCGTTAAATTTAACGGTACCGTGTGGTATTTAGTGGTACCGTGCCTATGTTTGACGAATTTTCACTGTTTCCTTTAGATCCCTGCATCCCTAACCTCAAACCTGCAAATTTTTGCAAACTCACATACACCCTAGGATTCCCTCACTACATCATAGAACTCTAACACCAACTTTAGTTCGAATCCCACAACTCTTGCCTATATAAGGCCTCACCATTGCAAGCTTATCTTGCATCTCACATTCAAACCTTTTAGCTACACTTCACTCTTGACAGTGATAGTTAGTTTAAGAACCTTCAACCCATAGATCATCACACTCAAACCTTACAACCGTCAACTCATCAATCATCACACTCAAACCTTACAACTACTCCTCACTTTGGATAAGTGATAGTTAGTTAAACAACCTTCAACCCTCACAATCACCCAAAACCTTTCATGCACCAAACTATCTCTAACACACAACTAGGATCATCCAAACTAGAAACCTAGAACCTCGTTACCTCAACCCCGTTAGAGATATCCACCAACAATCCTGTTAGGATCACATACACCTTTTCTTTTTCCCTTTTGAAATATATCATGCATCTCATTGCCAGTGCAAACGATATATTAACCTAAACCTTCCTTTCTCACCTTTCCTCAAAGGGCAAAACCAACATCTCCAACCACATCATCATCATCCTCTACCTTTAGGATTCCTACACCCTTACCTCCACCAAGTCCACCACAACCTTTAGCTATCATACTAACCCTATCACCATCAAACCTCTTTGGACTTGACACCAACACATCATCCTTATCACCATCACCATCACCACAACCTTTAGCTCTCACACTAACCTTGTCACCTACATCACCTTTTGAACTTGGCACTAACACATCATCCTTATCACTATCACCAACACCACAACCACTAATGGGTCATCCCATTATCTATCCCCTACAACCACATAACCCAAGTTGTCCTTGTTGTCACCACAACCAACACTCTCCCAACTTATGGAATCATTTAGGTATAACCTCTATCGAGTCTACTTTATGGCACGACTTGTCATAATAGTAATCATTTAGAGTATGTCTTATCAACAAACTATCCTTAACATCAATCATCTTAAGTAGATGATTATGTTGTTCAAAAGGTTTGTTAGAACTTTCCTTCCCAATGACAACTTGGAATAAGTCATTTAGTGCGTCAGTCAATGAACGAATCTCGTTCTTGATTAGTGTGATTGAGTGAATAGTTACACCTTAGGTTTTAGGTCGGGTTGTGACACATACGTGTTAACATAGTTTAACCCATGCATGTCTTGCTATGTGTATTCTATCCCTATAATGTTGCTCCTATACTGTTATATATTATGCTGCACGAAGCTAACCCTTGATGTAGGAAAAGCCTTTGTATGAATTTGATCCATGGATCCGCTAGATACTAAGGTAAATAAACAAGGGGATTAAGTCACCATAGGGGAGCATTGAGCTAGGGGGAGCTCGGGAGTATTTGAATACATAGCATGGAGTCGTCTTCACAAGTGTTGATAGAAGGCTTCACTAGGATGATGCAAGCTCGGCTTTTGGGGGAGAAAGGATAGTAGCGCAATAAGGGGGAGTAGGGAGCGCTCGAGACAACTACCTTTTTTATTCGACAAAAGGGGGAGAAGGAGAGTGTAAACAGGTAACTTTTACATTTTACTATGTGTTACGGTTTACATATTTGTCATCATCAAAAAGGGGGAGATTGTTAGTGCAAATATTACGATATTTAAACTAAACGGTTTCTTCGGTTTTAATAATGACAAACATGTAACTTGTAATACATAACGTAAAATGTGCAAGTTACTTGTAAACACAAAACATCAATGCATATTTACATCAACACCTCCCGACGTCTCAAGCATGCTTCAACGAAGTCGTAGATTTCCATCCCGACATAAATCACTCAAGGTATGGACAAACAAATCTACTACTTGACAAATGATCAAAGGATTTTATTTTTCTAAAATTCACATTTTTAATGTGACAAAACATTTTTTCAAAAATATATTTCACAAATTATTTTTGAATTAAAAAGAAATGTTTTATTTTGAAAAATATGTTTGAAAATCCCAACAGTCAAATTTCCCCCCAAAACAGCTCCTAACTTCCCCAAATAAACCTTCCCCACTAAAGACAAACGAAGGAGCGTCTACGGCACCATTAAATAGGTACGGCTCCATTAAATTTAACGGAGCCGTCGGGTATTTAGTGGAGCCGTGGGTCTGTAACGGTCAGATTTTCCTTTGCCTATAAATAGTGGACCATTCCACATTTCCAACTTGATTTTCCAGTGAGTTTTTCTCTGGTATAGTCCACCTCACTTAAAACACTTTCCTTGATCATTTGGAGAGTCTTAGGTTGTTTAAGAGTGATCCAATCTTCCACTCAAGTGATCCTCTTCATCCCTCTTGATTAGCAAGAGAAGAACACAAAGTATCCAAGTAGATACAAAGTGTTGTCATCCCTCTTGATTAGCAAGAGAAGAACACAAAGTATCCAAGTAGATACAAAGTGTTGTCATCCCTCTTGATTAGCAAGAGAAGAACTCAAGGTATCCAAGAAGATACAAGAGTTGGAGTTGTTAGGTCTTGTAACATTTGTTACACTCTTGATTGTATCATAGCATACATCAAGATTATTTTTTCTTTTGTGAGAGAGAGTGAGTCAAGATCATTGTGATCTTAAGAGATAGTGAAGATCTCTTGAAGCCATTGGGCTTGTGTGATTGATCATGTGGATCAAGGGTAGATCGGGTAGATCGTGGTAGATTGGTGCTAGCTAAGATTAGCACTCGACATCTAGCTTAGTGTCGGAAATAGGATAAGCGACGTGTAAGGTGTAGATCGTGGTAGATTGGTGCTAGCTAAGATTAGCACTCGACATCTAGCTTAGTGTCGGAAAACAAGTTAAGCGACGTGTACGGTTTTCTCCGCCTGAAGGGAGTTTGTTGATTAGTGAAGTAACTCTCGAGTTGGGTACTCGAGGAGTGGAGTAGGGCGAAGGGGAGCTTCGTGACCGAACCACTATAAATCACCGTGTCCGGTTTGCGCCTTCTAACTTATCTCTTTACTTTCATTTTATTCTTTATCGCTTTATGTTTATATTTGCATTGTGTTTATGCTTGTGTGGCTAGTTGCTTATGTTATGTATGTGTCACGGTTAATTGTGCTTGTGTTGTAGTTTAATTTATTCATCCCTAGATGATATATGATCATTGTTGACACTTTTCATATTACGTCACACTTGATCGGGTGTTTGATACAAAAAGTTTTAAGTTTTTAAATGGAAACGTATTCACCCCCCCCTCTACGGTTTCCACAAAAGTCCTCTTACTTGTTGGAACATTACTAATTAATAGTTTTGTTGTTTTTTAATGTTTGCTACGAAATGGAGATTAGTGACAGGTTTTCTTTCACTAAACCGTCTCTAATGAACCATCACCATCCTAAAGACGTGTCTAATCGAAATGGTGGCGGTTATATCTGTTGAAAAGGCATCACTAAGCGAACCATCGCAGCTGTTTGAACCAGTTTCAGTTAGCGACGGTTATTCTGTCGCTAGGTCGTCGCTAATAGCAGTTATTTGTGAACTATTGTGACTGTTACGAAAATAGGTGTCTCTAAGGCCATTTGAAGGGGTATTGTGACTGTTTTGAAGGGTCATCATGTGCCTATATATAGGGGACGAATTTGTCACTTTGAAATCATCAAAAACACATAAACCTCATCTATCTCCATCATGAAAACATATCAGATTCGCTAGATTCAAGTTTCATACTTGATTTGATTGTTGTATCCTCTAAACAGTTCGTACTAGATTGGACGAATTTCTGTTTAAGGACACTGCTAATCGCAGGCCTCAATCTGTTGTTGTAATCTTACGATTCTGTACAAAACAATTTGTATTACGTTTATAAATTTCCTAACAATCTTAAACAGAAAATTCAGAGATGGATTAAACGATTTAGAAACCGCATGTTGAAAAACCTGAAAAGTTCAAAGGGCCTGATTTTCGTCGTTGGCAACAGAAGATGTTTTTTTTACTTGGCAACGTTGCATGTGTCGAATGTTCACGGATCCTGAACCAACAGATCCGTATGTGGAAGGACAGAATGTTCCTACTGAGGCACAAGTGGCAGACTATGAAAGGGCCGCCTTACTTTGGAATCGTAATGAATATAGTTGCAGAAATTATCTTCTGAATGCTTTGGATGATTCCTTATATGATATTTATTCTACCTTTGCAAATGCAAGGGACATATGGATATCATTGGAAAAGAAATACAGGACGGAAGTTGCATGTTCTAAGAAGTTCGTGGTTGGAAAATTTCTGAACTTCAAGGTGAATGATGCAAAGCCTGTTGTGAAACAAGTGGAAGAACTCCAAATCATAGTCCATGAATTGGAAGTAGAAGGCATGGGTATAAACTCTAACTTTCTTGTTGGTTCTATTATTGAAAAATTGCCTCAATCCTGGAAATTTTTTAAGTTATATCTTAAACATTTGACTGACGATATGAGTTTTGAGCAACTTGTTCTTAAAATTCGTATTGAGGAAGATAACAGGATGCAAGAAAAGGCTGATGCAAATTTGATAGAACTAAATGCAAACATGGTTGGAGAAAGCTCTTCCAAACCAAAGAACTACCACAAAAACAACAAAAAGTGTGGTGGTTCTGGACAGAATTCTTCCAAGGATAAAAAGAAGTATTACACCCAACAAAAGAACAATAACTTCAAAAAAGTTTATCATTGTTGGGTCTATGGGAAACCTGGTCATAAAGCCAAGGATTGTCGCCACAAGAAAGAACATGGAGGGGGAAATTCTAGAGGAAATTCCAACCAAGAAAACCATGTGGAATCTCCAACAGAATTTGCTGGAGTAATTGAAGCCTTCTTGACCACGAATGATGTTGATTGGTGGTTTGATACTGGTGCAACAAAGCACATATGTAATTCAAGAAGGATGTTTGTTTCTTACCAAAAGGTGAATGAAACTGAACCGATGTTTATGGGGAATGGAACTTCTTCAAAGATTGAAGGAAAAAGGCAAAGTCATATTAAAGTTGACTTCTGGAAAAGAACTTGTACTCTCAAACGTGTTACATGTGCCTAACTTCACCAAGAATCTGATTTCTGGCCCTATTCTTAGTAATAAGGGATTTAAACTTGTATTTGAGTAAGATAAATTTGTAATCACCAAGGGTGTTGTGTATGTTGGAAAGGGTTACCTTGATTAGGGATTCTTTAAACTAAGTGTTGTAACCAATGAAAATGTTATTAATAATACTAACGCTGGCACTAGCTGTTGGGAATTAGATATTTAAGAAGATTAATATGAGGTTCTGCTCAAGAAATACTCTTAAGTATCATTCTACTACTAGAGCATTTGATTTTGCTGCTAGCGTTAAACATTCTGCTGCTGAATGATTCTGCTGCTGGTGAAGAACTTTCTACTGCTAAGTGGATAACTATCGAAGTATTCTGCTGCTGAGTAGATAAGTATACAAAGATATTATGTGTATTTAAGTCAACAATACACGGTAGATAATATCTTTAGACAAAGTGTTCAGTAACAAGTTGTATATTCAGATACATGTTGTATCTTAGTTACTGACACACATAAGATAAGTTTGCATGTGTTCGTCTTGTCATATCAACTTTGTAAAGATCTTTCTTGTGCTATAAAAGAAAGATCTTAGACTTAGATATTGAGTGAAATTGTATGTGCTTAATTGATATGCTTAGAACAACTAAACTAGAACAATATCACAAGTCATAGAAACATTAAGATTCAAGGTTTTGTAACCCTAGTGATAGTGAAGATCACTTGTATTATCTTGAATAATATTGAATCGTTTGGTGATAACTTTCTTTGTTCATTGTTCTATAACAAACATCACTGTTCCATTTCCATAACCAAATTACCTTCTAAGTGTGGTTAAGTAGATTCCACATACTTAATCATATTAACTCAATATATCATATACACACGTTACAAAGGTTTAACACCCTCTCAAGTGAATCGATCAACCTCTCAATTGGTATCAGAGCAAGGCTGATATAGTTGATTTAGAAGAAGAAGCTAAAGAAATGGATGTACAAGATACTCAGGCTACAAATGTTGCTGCAAAGTTGCCCATGATCAAACAGAATGAGTTTGAGTTATGGAGGTTAAGAATTGAGCAATATTTTATGGTTCAAGATTATGCTCTTTGGGATATCATTATGTATGGTGATTCTTTTACACTAGGTTTACAGATGTTATTCTTGAAGGCAAAACAGATAGAAAAAGAAATACTGGACCAGTTACCGGTGATGAAAGGATACAGAAGAGAAATGATCAAAAAGCAAGAAATTTATTGCTTATGACCATTCCTGGTAAACAGATGCTATCCTTTAGCAAGTATCCTGATGCAAAAACTCTTTTTGAAGAGATTTGTGCATGGTTTGGTGGTAATGAAACTACCAAGAAAACACAGAAGACATTGCTGAAACAACAATTTGAAAACTTTAGTTCAAATAGCAATGAATCACTTGATAAGCTGTTCTCTAGACTACATAAGCTTGTCAGTCAGTTAGCTGTGTTGGGGGTTGAGATAGCCAAGGAAGATCTCAACATGAAGTTTTTGAGAAGCCTACCTGATGAGTTCCATACTCATGTGGTTGTCTGGATGAACAAACCAGAAATTGAAACCATGAAACTCAATGATTTGTACAACAACTTCAAAATTGTTGAACAAAGTCTAAAGAAATCTGGAAACTATAGTACTAGTTCTGGGAATGTGGCACTCTTGTCATCTCCTAGTATTAGTAAGTCAGAAGAGGTAAATGAAGATGCAGGTGTTTCTACTGCTAACTATGGTTGTCCTACTTCTAGTTTACAAAAGAATGCTGCTAGACTTGGAGATCCAGCATTCTATGTATTCATGTCTAGTCAAACTAGTGGTTCTCCTCTAACTCATGAAGATCTTGATCAGTTGGATGATAATGATTTGGAAGAGATGGACATCAAATGGCAGGTTGCTTTACTTAGCATGAGGGCTAAGAAGTTCTGGCAGAGAACTGGTAAGCAGATTACCATTGATGGTAATGAAACTGCTGGGTTTGATAAGAAGAAAGTAGAGTGTTTCAACTGTTACAGGTTAGGACAATTTGCTAAAGAATGTAGAAACCCAAGGAAGCAGGATAATAGAAGCACATGGTATAGGCAAGAGAAGAAGAAGGAAGTCACAGTGGAAGAGCCAAGGGCTATGCTAGCCATAGATGGTATTAACTATGATTGGAGCTTCATGGCTGATGAGGAGGAAGTACCAAAAGAAGCTGCAATGGTGGCCACTGAGACTGCACTAATGGCCTTTTATGATTCAGAGGTAAATTCCATAATTAAATGTACTGAATCATGCTCTGCTCTTAAAGCTTATGAAGATCTTAAAAAGAGATTTGATGATCAACTAGAACAGTTATATGATGCATTAGCTAATTTAGCTAATCATAAAAGAGGTCTAGCTGTTCTTGAAAAACAAATCTTGCATTTTCAAGGAAATGAATCCAGGTTTACTGATGACATGAATGCACTAAAAAGAAACATAGAATTCAAAGATGAGTGTATTACTAAACTGAATAAATCCTTAGCAGATCACAAAAATAAAAGTGAAAATGTTAAGATAATAGTAGATGCTTTAGCTCATGCCTCATATGGAATTAATAAAATTTGGGAAGCTCAAGTAATCAACAAAGCTAGATCTGGTGTAGGATACAAGTCTGTTCCTCCACCATACAGAGGTGTTCCTTCACCTCCAGGTATTGACCTAGCACACACAGAATTTGCTGAGTTTCAAGAACCAATAATGAAATATGGTTCTAAGTCTACTGAGAGTCCTAAGGTAGAGAAAGTAAGTGAGAGTTTATCTAAAACTTCACTTTCTGAGGACAAGGTGTCCTCTGATAGGAAAGTAGATGCTATAGTTGTTGAGGAATGTACAACTGATAGTGATGATGATCAGGTTATGTCTAAACCTGAAGTAGTTAAGAAAGCAGGAACAAGGGTTCCTAAAGTGATCAAAAAGGATACTGTTAAGCCTAGAACAAACATTAAACATGTTAGGCAACCAGTTAAATATTGTGAACAATATAGATCCACTAGCAAGCCCAGAGGTAACCAAAGAAATTGGAATGGCCTCAAGTCTAACCAATTAGGTGATGACTTTTTCTTTTATAATAAAGCTTGTTACACATGTGGTAGTTTTGATCATCTTGCAGCTTTCTGTAACAAATGGGTATCTGGGTATGAAAACAATAGGGTGAATTTCAAAAGGCAAACTCCTCAAACTCACTTTCACTCTAGTTCTAATTTTAATAGAATAAAACCCAGAGCAGTTTCAAAAGCAGTTTCTGCTGTTAAACCATTGATGACTGTTAACCCAAGACCAACAGTTAAATATGCAAAATCTTTTTACAAAAATGCATCAAAAACTGTTCAAAGGCCCATTCAAACAAAATCAGTGGTCAAAAAACAAGTTTGGCAACCAAAGGGTAAAACTGAAAAGCTAGCAGTTTCTGCTGCTAAGCAATCAGTTCATTCTGCTGCTAAGGGAACCAGGGCAAATGCTGTTAAGGCCTCGGCATGTTGGGTTTGGAATCCAACTAAACCCAATGGTGCATCAACCATTCTTAAGAAATTAAATTACATTAATGCACGAGGCAGATCCAAGTCAGTAATGGCTTGGGTCCCCAAAGGAAACTAATACTCCTTATTACTGTGCAGGAACATTCAACTGATAAACAAGAAGATGAAGGATACTCAGATAGTGGATGTTCAAGGCACATGACAGGCAACAAGTCTTATCTCTCAGATTTTCAATCAATAGATGGAGGCTATGTTACCTTTGGAGGAGGTATTGGTGGTAAAATTTCTGGTAAAGGTACAATTAAACCTGGAAATTTAGATTTTGAAGATGTGTTCTATGTGCAAGAGCTTAAGTATAATCTTTTTAGTGTCTCAAAAATGTGTGACAAAAAGAACAAAGTTCTTTTCTGTGACACTGAATGTCTTGTGCTATCTCCTGATTTTAAGATGCCTGATGAAAGTCAAGTACTTCTTAAAATTCCTAGAAAGGGCAATATGTACAGTGTTGATATGAAGAACATTGTTCCTAAAAAGGCTTTAACTTGTCTTGTAGCAAAGGCCATATTGGATGAATCAATGAAATGGCATAGAAGGCTTGGTCATATTAATTTCAAAACCATAAATCAGATTGTTAAGAATGGTTTGGTAAGAGGTTTACCTCAAAAACGATTTGAAAATGATCAAACATGCATTGCTTGTCTTAAAGGCAAACAACACAAAGCCACTTGTAAGCCCAAATTTTTTAACTCTATCAATCAATCATTGTTTATGCTTCACATGGATTTATTTAGTCCTACTTCTATTAGGAGCCTAAAGCATAAAAGTTATTGTCTAGTTATTACTAATGACTATAGTATATTTACATGGGTTTTCTTTTTAGGTTCTAAGGATGAGACTTCTAGCATTCTTAAAACATTCATTACAGAGATAGAAAACCTAGTAAGCAAAAGAGTAAAAGTCATTAGATGTGATAATGGGACAATATTTAAAAATAGAGTTATGGATAATTTCTACAAAGAAAAAGGTATTAGGAAAGAATTTAGTGTTGCTAGAACTCCACAACAGAATGGTGTTGCTGAGAGGAAAAATAGAACACTAATTGAAGCTGCTAAAACTATGTTAGCTGACTCTAAGTTGCCTATCACATTTTGGGCTGAAGCAGTCAACACTGCTTGCTATGTCCAGAATAGAGTTTTAGTTGTCAAGCCTCACAATAAGACATCATATGAACTTTTTAGAGGTAGAACTCCTGCAATAGGATTTCTTAGACCTTTTGGATGTCTTGTGACAATTCTGAATACCTTAGACCATTTAGGAAAATTTGATGGCAAAGCAGATGAAGGATTCTTAGTTGGATATTCTCTCAATAGCAAAGCTTTTAGAGTATACAACTCAAGAAGTAGAAGAGTAGAGGAAAACCTGCATGTGAAATTTTTAGAGAATAAATCCAATGTAGCAGGTCAAGGTCCTAATTGGCTATTTGATCTTGAGACACTAACCCATTCTATGAATTATGTGTCTGTTGTTGCAAAAACTAATGATTTTTCAGGTTTACAAACAACAAATGAGGCAGGGTTAAACAAGGAGACAAATTAAGATCATGTATGGATGCCAATAAGTACCAGTGTGGCTTCAACTTCAACAAATGATGAATCTTCTTCTGGTAAAACTAAAGAAGATGTTGAAGATGAACACAAGGAAGATGGAACAAAGGAACAACAAAATGTTTCTGCTGATGATAGTACTGCTGAGACAGAGCATTCTACTGCTAGGCTTAATTTTTCTGCTGCTAGGCCAAATGATTCTACTGCTGGCCCTTCAGACTCAAATGAAGCAGATTTCTCAAATAAAGAGGTGGATTTGAGCAATATCACACCTAACTATCAAGTTCCTTCAACCCCACACACCAGGATTCACAAAGTCCACTCCCTAGAAAATGTGATTGGAGATGTACAATCAGGTGTGAAGACAAGACAACAACTGATGTCTTCAGACCAACAAGGGCTTCTTGATGCCCTTTATGCTTCAAAGCAGCATGAGTTTTCAAACTCTTGCTTGTTTGTATGTTTTCTCTCTCAGGCAGAACCAAAGAACATTCTTAAAGCCCTAGATGATTCAAGCTGGGTGGAAGCTATGCAAGAGGAGCTTCTTCAGTTTAAGATTCAGAAAGTTTGGGTGCTAGTTGATTTACCTAAGGATGCAAAGGTAATTGGCACTAGATGGGTTTTCAAGAATAAAAGGGATGAAAGGGGAATAGTGATTAGGAATAAGGCTAGATTAGTAACCCAAGGGTACACACAAGAAGAAGGTATAGACTATGATGAGGTTTTTTCTCCAGTAGCAAGACTTGAGGCAATTAGGATTTTCTTAGTTTATGCTTCATTTATAGGCTTCACAGTTTATCAAATGGATGTCAAGAGTGCATTTTTATATGGAACTATTGATGAGGAGGTATATGTTTCACAACCTCCTGGTTTCATTGATCCAGAATATCCAGACAAAGTATACAGAGTAGTTAAAGCTCTATATGGCCTTCATCAGGCACCAAGAGCTTGGTATGAAACACTAGCTTCCTACTTAATAGAGAATGGATTTCAAAGAGGGAAGATTGATCAGACACTATTCATCAAACAGCACAAGAAGGATCTTCTGTTAGTGCAGGTGTATGTGGATGACATTATCTTTGGGTCTACAAGGAAGGAGATGTGTTTGGAGTTTGAGAAACTTATGCATGATAAGTTTCAGATGAGTTCTATGGGAGAACTTACATTCTTTTTGGGTATGCAAGTTAAGCAATCTTGTGAAGGCATATTTATTAGTCAAGATAAATATGTTGCAGAGATACTTAGAAAATTCAAATTTGCTGATTCAAAGGTAGCAAGCACACCAATGGACTCTGAGAAGCCACTTCTTAAAGAATTAGATGGAGACACTGTAGATGTACACACTTACAGATCTATGATAGGCTCTTTGATGTATCTCACATCATCAAGATCTGACATCATGTTCTCTGTTTGTGCTTGTGCAAGATTTCAAGTAACTCCAAAGGTTTCTCATTTAACAGCTGTCAAGAGAAATTTTAGATATCTCAAGGGTCAACCTAGGTTGGGTCTATGGTATTCTAGGGAGTCACCTTTTGACTTGGTAGCATTCTCAGATAATGATTATGCTGGTGCTAGCTTGGACAGAAAGTCAACAACTGGAGGATGTCAATTTCTTGGGTGTAGACTTATCTCATGGCAGTGTAAGAAGCAAACAATTGTGGCTACTTCAACAACTGAAGCTGAATATGTAGCTGCTGCAAGTTGCTGTGGTCAAGTTCTATGGCTTCAAAACCAACTTCTTGACTATGGGTACAATTTCTTAAACACTCTTCATTCATATTGATAATAGTAGTACGATTTGTATTATTAAAAATCCAGTGCAACATTCTAAAACAAAACACATTGAAATAAGACATCATTTTATTAGAGACTGTAATGAGAAAAAGTTGATTCAAGTTCTTAAAATTGATTCTGATCACAACTTTTCAGATCTTCTTACAAAAGCTTTTGATGTTGGAAGGTTTCAGTACTTGGTAGCAAGTATTGGGATGCTTAATCCTCAATGATTTTAAACTTTATGTTTTTGTAAATAAATTTTTATTTGTGCTGCTGGCTTTAAAAGATACTACTGTTAGTTAAAAAGTTTGTGCTGCTGGTACAAATTTTTATTTGTCAAGTTCATTAAGACATATGCTTTGCATTTTTGTTTCTTGGTTTTAGACTAACTATTTCAGGTATGAACATTGAGCAAAATGGGAAGTCTGAAGTGAAATGGAAGCAGCAGAATGATTCCAGTTGCTTACATAATAGGTTTATGATGGACTGAGTTTGGGAATTCTTAACAGAGGTCTACACCTAAGTTAATTAATTCTTTAAAACATCTTTCTTGAAACCTAGTTATCATATTTCACATTGACTTGATGGCTCAGTTGATCAGACAGTAACTGATTCAACTCACTTTCTATCATTTTATACTTTCAAAGTATAATGAGCAAGTCTAAGGACATCTGATAGAAAGAACATCTAGCTAAAGTGAATCTAACACTTGTGTTAGAGGTAACAATTGCTATGAGCTGGAAACCCTGTCAGGAAAACTCTTTGAATGAGTTTATCTGCACACAGGCAGTTATTTATAACTGAAAACATTGGTTCTCACACAACCAGAGGTTACTTTAAACCGAAATGTTGATTAAGTGTCTGTTCCACACTTAATCCCTTCAAAATGGCTGTAAACAGTATGATTTTTCTTATCATAAAATCAAGTTCATACTGTTCTGGCAAAAGTTTCTTAAAAAGGATTTTTCAAAGAGACTCACAAAAACCATCAAATGATGGACCATGAGTCAAATGTCCAATGAATCACCTCTCATAGGAGTAAACACACCTAGAAGTGATGAGGGCATCAACTTAAACTCTTAAGGAATTGAAGGCCAACATGTACACTATTGTATGAAAACATGTTCTCAGGGGAGGATTGGTAGATCAGATTATGCTGAAATGATGGTGAGAGATCTTCCAAACAGGGGAGGAAAACACTCACAAGGGAGAAAATATTTTGGTACATGGTGAGAAATCTTCCAAGCTCAGGTTAGATAATATAATCAGGGGAGGAAGATTAACCAATAAGGGAAGGACGTATGCTTAGAATTCAGAGGAGGAAAATGATCCATAGCAGATCAAGTTCAATCACAAAAGCCAAGAGCATACAAGATGATGAAGTTAGCTTTTTGAGAAGCTAAACTGGGAATAAGCTATTTTAGCTGATGGATACAAGGAATAAGCTCTTCAAATGAGGAAAGTTCAAATGAAGATTCTGGAGTATTATATATATTCAGAAGGGATGAAGCATTCAAATGGAGAAAGTTCTATCTAGGTCATGCTAAGAGTAGATTAGCATCCAAGATACACAGCACCATTGCCTCTTATAATTCCTCCATCCAAGGAAATTGCACCAAGCTCCGTGGCTAGTCTGCGCTCTTTGGACTTTGCAAACTTAGCGAACTGAAACATCTGAGTAGCTAAAGGAAGGGAAATCAACCGAGACCCCGTTAGTAGCGGCGAGCGAGAGCGGATTGGGGCTTTGAAGAAAAACAAAGACGAAGCTTTGTTCCTCAGCAAAGTGTTCATTTCTTTTTCGCCAGGTTTCATTCTCTTTCTGGATGATGGAAAAACCAGCAAGCTACGGATTGAAAGCTTACCTTCTTCTCTTCTGGAGAAAGTACACCTACCATTGAATGACCCTTTTTTGTTTTCAATTCAAAGAAAGATGATGTTATTGCTGAAAAAGATTCACAGAAAGCAGATGAGTTAGACAGAAAGATAGTTAATCTTGAAGAACAAAGAAAAGCTCAGATCAAGAATCTGACTATGAAATGTTTGCAAGATCCTCACAATCATGATTTAATTCAGAAGAAACATGTTGAAAAGAATTCACATGTTTAGGGGTGGATTGTTGGGAATTAAATATTCAAGAAGATTAATATCGGGTTCTGCTCAAGAAATACTTTTAAGTATCATTCTACTGCTAGAGCATTTGATTCTGCTGCTAGCATTAAACACTCTACTGCTGAATGATTCTGCTGCTGGTGAAGAACTTTCTACTGCTAAGTGGATAACTATCGAAGTATTCTGCTGCTGAGTAGATAAGTATACAAAGATATTATGTGTATTTAAGTCAGCAATACACAGTAGATAATATCTTTAGACAAAGTGTTCAGTAACAAGTTGTATATTCAGATACATGTTGTATCTTAGTTACTGACACACATAAGATAAGTTTGCATGTGTTCGTCTTGTCTTATCAACTTTGTAAAGATCTTTCTTGTGCTATAAAAGAAAGATCTTAGACTTAGATATTGAGTGAAATTGTATGTGCTTAATTCATATGCTTAGAACAACTAAACTAGAACAATATCACAAGTCATAGAAACATTAATATTCAAGGTTTTGTAACCCTAGTGATAGTGAAGATCAGTTGGTATCAGAGCAGGGGGGGGCTTTGGATCTAGGATGTTACAAGGTTTTTGTAAATAGAAGAAAGAAGGAAAAATTCATTTTTGCTAAATTTTCAAAACTGTTGCTGAAACAGTTGAGGTATGAATTTTTGGTTTTCTTTCAAGATTCACACACAAGGGGGAAGAATCACACACAAAAGAGAGTTGGTTCTTAAAAGATTAAAGGCTTGTTTTTATTTCTTATTGGAGAAGAAGGTAACTTGTTACTTATTTGAAGATGAAGTGGAATTTTTCAAGGTTGTGCTCTTATCATATCTTAAGGTGGGTGTTACACTTTAAAGATAACTTGTTCGTTCGTTCAAGTGACTACGAAATGACAAACACTTAAAGGAGATACGTTGTAGTACTCAGTGTCTCATAGAAGATGAGTTTATTGTCATGAGATTGAGGTCTCTTAATACATGGGTATTTGTTCGAAGTCAGTTTTAGTACAAGACATAAGACACAAGATTGGTTTATTCTCTTTCATCATCAAGTTACTAATGGTTGGTTTTTCTTCATCAATCATAAAAGCCTACAAAATTGGAGATTCGAATGGTTAACATATGGGTTTCAGGGGAAGCTTAAATGTTCAAATGTATAACCATTTATTATATTTGTGCATCACCACAGGGAAAATTATTGATTCTTACTACTGTTGATTAGTATTACTACTAATTGTTTAGATTTTTACTGTCTCAAGTTCATTTTTAGTGCAGAAAACTTAATGGAGGGTAATTTGAGACATTGGAAGGATGGATTGGATGTATGGTATTGGTTTATAGTAGTAAAGATCATATTTGTATACATTCTCTATTTGTTGATAACAAAAAGGGGAAGAGATACAGTGGTGGATAGCATGGATTAAGGGGAAGAAAGTATGGTTTCATTCATGGTGAGATTTAATTATCTCAATTTCTCTACTTCGTCTAGGGAAATTCGTACAAGAACGTGTTTGTTTTGTCATCATCAAATAGGGGAAGATTGTTGGGAATTATATATTCTATAGATTTGATGATACAAAACAAGAAGAATGAAACATTAATTCTGGTTGCAGGAGTGGTTAATTCTGGTGATTACCCAGTTAAGTCTGGTGGTTAAGTCTCCTAGTTAAGTCTCCCAGTTAAGTCTCCTAGTTAAGTCTCCTAGTTAAGTCTGGTGGTTAAGTCTGGTGATTACACAGTTATGTCTACTAGTGTATCAGGTGCTGCTATGAGTCATACTACTGCTGGATGGATAAGGAAGAATATATTATTTATATGAATCACTTATATACTATAGATAATATCTAGATATTTGTTCAGTAAATAAAGTTGTAAACAAAGATACAAGTTGTATCTTAATGACTGACATACACAAGCAAGTAGTAGACAAGACTTAACAACTTTGTAATGATCTCCTTTGTTCTATAAAAAGGAGATCATAGCTTAGATACTATGTATGTTTTATGTAGTGTTCTAGTGTGCTTAGAATTTAAACACCAAAGGGTGTCAATATGTAAAACATCAAAAGAATGTGTGTGGGAACATCAGACAAGGGGTCTGATGTTGTTAGGTTTGTTTAGCCTCCAGGTAATCAAGGTTTTCCTTGATCCCTGTTATTGTTGTAGAGTAACCGTGCTATATTTGATCACATAGCATTGGGGCTGAGTTTAATAACAAACAGAGAAAGTTTGGCAAAACCTTGTTGTGATAGTATTGTATTCTTTCATTTGAATATTCCGCAAATATTATCATCGTACTTATCATAGTTAAAATCCTAGATCAAGGTCTAACAGCCTTGAGCCCATAAATGGTCACAAAACTTATTGTTAGTTAGATAGTCTAAAATAAGTTTTCACACTAGCACCGTTTCTATGTACATGATTGATCCTTCTTTCTTATGGCATTCTAGATTAGGCCATGTTAATTTTTGTTCCTTGCAAAGAATGATAAACTTAGGCATGTTGCCTAAATGCACAATGGATAAAATATCCAAGTGTGAAATCTGTGTTGAATCTAAATACACAAGTCATTCACATAAATCTATAGAAAAATCAAATGAAATACTTGGTTTAATCCATACAGATTTATGTGATTTCAAAGCAACACCATCAAGAGGAGGAAAGAATTATTATATTACTTTCATTGATGATTGCAGCAAATTTTGTTATGTGTACTTAATAAATACTAAAGATGAAGCCTTGAATAAGTTTAAGACATATAAGGCAGAAGTTGAAAATCAACTACACAAAAAGATCAAAATTATAAGGTCTGATAGAGGAGGAGAATATGAATCCAATGACTTTGTTGAATTTTGTTCTACTTATGGTTTTGTACACCAAACAACAGCCCCATACACCCTACAACAAAATGGCGTGGCTGAACGTAAGAATAGAACATTGAAGAACATGATTGATTCAATGTTAATTACTTCAAGGGCTCCTCATAGTCTATGGAGTGAAGCATGTCTTGCTGCAAATACAGTGTTGAATAAAATTCCTCATAAGAAGAGTGATAAATCTCCATATCAATTATGAAAAGGAAAGCAACCTTCTTATAAAAGGATGAAAGTGTGGGGTTGTTTGGAAAAGATTCAAATACCTTTACCAAAGAGAACTAAACTTGGACCAAAATAGTTGATTGTGTTTATCTCGGTCCAGCGAAGAATAGTGCTGCTTATAGTTTCCTGGTTTACAAATCCAATATAGAGGACATAAGAAACAACACAATTATAGAATCTGCTGAAGCAAATTTCTTTGAGAATATCTTTCCTTATAAGGATAAAGAAACAAATCTCAAATCCAAGGAAAAGAGTATTTGATGATCAATTGTCTCAAGATCAAAGAGACAACGATTCTTAGGTTCAACAAAAGAATGATGAAACTAGAAGAAGTATGCGTGCAAAAGTCTCTAAATACTTTGGACCAGATTATATTACCTATATTGTTAATGAAGAACCACAAACATATAAGGCTGCTATGGAATCATCATAAGCACCTTATTTGAAAGAGGCTATTCAAAGAGAAATAGACTCAATTGTGCATAACAATACATTGAAATTGGTTGATCTACCTTCGGGACACAAACCAATAGGCCATAAGTGGATCTTCAAAAAGAAACTAAGACATGATGGTACCATAGAGAAGTATAAGGCTCGTTTAGTAGCCAAAGGATACCGTCAAAAAGAAGGTAAAGATTTCTTTGACACTTATTCACCGGTTACAACGATAATCTCTATAAGAACGTTAATGGCTATAGCAGCAATTAACAACCTGATTATACATCCAATGTATATGACGACTGCGTTCTTAAATGGTGAATTAGATGATGAAATCTATATGCAACAACCCGAGGGGTTCGTTATCAAAGGTCAAGAGCATAAGATATATAAATTGGTAAAATCTCTTTACAGCCTTAAACAAGCTCCAAAGCAATGGCATGAGAAGTTTGATAACACTCTCTTATCATACGGCTATCAAATAAACGAATGTGATAAATGTGTTTATGTTAAACAATACAAAAATGCATTTTTCATTATTTGTTTATATGTGGATGATATGCTAATTATGGGAACAAATTTGGATGTTCTTAACCAAACCAAGAAAATGCTTCATTTTTCATTTGATATGAAAGACATGGGAGAAGCTGATGTCATTCTTGGTATTCGAATTCAAAAGAATTCCAATGGATAAATCCTTACCCAATCTCATTACATTGAGAAGACCCTTAAGAAATTTGGGCATTCTGATGACAGGCTAGTTGTAACTCCTTTTGATCCTAAGGTTCAACTAAAGAAGAACAAAGGACAAAGTGTATCTCAGTTACAATATACACAAGTACTAGGAAGCTTGATATATATAACGAACTATACACGACCGAATTTAGCATATAGTGTAAGTCGACTTAGTCGATATTCACATAACCCAGGGAGAGATCATTAGGATGCACTAGTGCGAGTGCTTCAATATCTGAAGCATACAATGGCTTATGGGTAACATTACACTAAGTATCCTCCTATATTAGAAGGATTTTGTGATGCCAATTGGATTTCCAACCATAATGAAGGAAAGTCCACAAGTGGATATGTATTTACACTTGGAGGGGCTGTTGTATCATGGAAATTGATGCACGATTTCTTACCAGGTTTTAATATTTATAGTTATCTCGTCTACCTATGGTCTACCATATGCACTCACGGGCAGTGTACCCAGTCGTGTGTAGTGTAGTAATTGGTAAAGCCAAGGCCGTCCCAAGAGCTATGCGTGTGGATCCAAATTTAAGTCTATGTAACGTTTTAAAAAGGGTTTTGAGTTGAATAATTAATTAAACTAATTAACAAAAATGAAATGCTAAAAGTAAATTGAGTTGAATGTAGTAGGGAGAAAATGTATTAGCCTAGTTATTCATTCTATCATGCAATGACTATGTTTTCTAATTAAACTTCCTATCGCTTCAAGTGGGGCATAAGATTCATTAGACTCATTTAGTCAATTCGTCTAGCCTATATACCTAGAATCCTACTCAGATATCATAGGTCTGATCCTAACTGATTATCAGAGCTTGCAGGTAGACTAGTTCAAGTCATTAAGTGCCGCTACATACTAGATTTATTCTTTGTGTGATCCGGCCTCTCGGATATTAGACCACACATCTAACTTCTTAAGTTCATCCAACACGGAGGGTGATCCTTTGGTCAATTCGCACAAAAGAAATTGGTAGTCCTTTGGTCAATTCTTATCAACCCTCGCAACTTACTACTCTAGGGTCCTATGGTCAATTCTCCTAGTGATATAAGTACAACCGTTCTTCAAAACTACCGAAGCTAGAGGATCTTACAAAAAACTAAGCATGCATACACTAAAAGTAATAATAAAAGAACGAAAAAATAATCAAAACAATAAATGAATCATAACTAGGCTATCACCAAAGGTGCTTAGCCAATCATATTGAAAAGTATAGAAGATTCGATGTTTTGCATGGTAATGAAAGACATGGAATCGTAAATGTAAATTGAATATAAATCGCTAAAACTTATTGATGTTATGTCGTGATCTCTCCCTTGGAAAATGCTCCATATGCTGTTGGAGATCGTCCTTGTGGAACCCTACTTCGTTCTCTGACTTTTTGTGGTGTGAAAGATGTGTAAAATGCAGAAAATAAGGTTAGTATTTATATGCCCGACAAAGCTACGACGTAACCTCTAGGTATGGTTATGCCGTAACTAGTGTATCTTCAAATGATCTTATCCGTTTAGTAATATTTACGGCGTAATCTTGATGGATAGTTACACCGTAATCTTCTTGCTAGTTACGCCGTAATCTCTTCAATCACTTCAATCAACATTCTGTGTAATTTCTACGCCGTAACCTCTTGCATGGGTTACGGCGTAACCTTCATAGTCACAAAATTTTTCTAAGTCTTTAAAATTGTTACGGCGTAATATCTTGTAGTAGTTACGCCGTAATCCTTGATTTGCGTTGACTTGGTCTTCGTGTATAAATCCTTAGTTACTGCGTAAGTGTAGAGTGGAGCTACGCCGTAATTTCTTTAAAGCCAGCATACTAAAGTGTGTATTATATTAAGTATTTTTCCAGTTCCGCGTCTCTTTTGCTTCTATGCTCATATACAACCTGGAAATGAAATATAAAGAAATCAAAATATATATCCATATAAAACAATACAAATAACGAGCATATTAGGGGGAAATTGACACTAAAATATCAGGATTATTTGATGTTACCAAATATCCCCCCACTTAAACTCTAGTAGACCTTATTAGAATCCTTTCTAAAAAGATATCCCCTAAGTTACTTGGGAAATATGAGATTAAAAATTTTCTATGCTAGAATTTTCAAAGCCGAACACCTCACGAAATGGGAAACAAACACTTATACTCTCCCTAATCTAAGTGTCAATTTCGGGATTATCACTCAACGCACAGTCATAGCATGTATTCTATCATAGGCTTGGCGGTTACACATAACTCCACCACTAGAGCTAAGGTCAAAACAATCTTCGAAGGCAATATTGGGTGAACAAATTATAAGGCTAGGGTGTAGTGTCGTTACTAACATATTACGGCGAAGGCGACAAAGACCATTGATACATGACCAAATCCATGGCCAAAACACCAATGACTGCTCAATTCCCTCACCTAAGCATGTTTCACGACTAAAGGGTAGGATAAGACATGGGATGCACATAAATGGTGAAAAATAAAAAATAAGAAGCAAATAGTCTTAGCCTACAACCAAGTCGTCACCGTTTGCCGTCCATCCAAAATCCAAGCTTCAAGACGCAAAAACCAGAGCATTATGCAACAAGTAAGTATGCCATTAGCGGACGTCATGATGTGCACACTACTAGGTCTTCATCAACATGTTGGTTTAAACATGTCACCAAATCAAATCTTCAAATGTGATCGAACTGGCCTCTTCAAATGTGATCGAACTGTTCTCCTCGAGGCTAGACTTCCTTTCCCCGTAAGGTGCGTGATTGTAGAACCCAGGCGGTCCTACACGATATCCATTACTATTACCATTGTTTCCCTGAAAAGCCCTAGTAGCTTCACCATATTTGACTTCTTCAAATTTCTTATCTTCTTCATCCAACGGGCAATCTTTGGTCAGGTGAGTTCCTCCTCAAGTTTCGCATCCTACTTGTATAGCATGCACATTTTCTTTCAGCTTCTTTATATCCCTTCCAAGACTTTCAAGTTTATTAGTAATAACATCGATACCATCCAAAATTCCGCCCATACTTCTGTTGCTGCCCCCATCATGCCACATTTGCGAGTAGTCTGCCATGTCTTGAATAGCATCAAGGGCTTGAACAGGAGTCATCCCAGGGATTGGCCCTTGAGAATCAAGCATCTGTCTTGTTGCTATGTTAAGACCCTTGTAGAATATGTTGACCTTCTTCTGATTGTTAAGGTCATGAGTAGGGCTTCTATAGAGAAGATCATTATACCTATCCCAAGCTTGGTATAATGTCTCATCAGCTTCCTGTCTAAAATTATTGATTTCCTCTAGTTGTTTTGCCGTCTTCGAGGGAGGGCAATATCGTTGGATAAATTTTCTTTTACGGAGATCCCATGTGTTGATGACTCCAGCGGGCAACCTATCAACCCATCTTTTAGCAGCTCCCGTGAGTGTCATTGGAAACACTCGAAGCATGATAGCAACGTGAGAAACACCTGGGATGTTGAAGAGGCTCACGATGTACAAGACATGCTCTACATGCTCATAAGCATCTTCAGTCTTTTTTCCAGAGAAGGGTTTTTCACGCAACTCCCTCATGAACTGATTCTTGATCTCGAAGTGAACATCAGCTCCTATAACCGGCCTCACAAGCCCCGACCCTTGCTCTTCTCGAGTCATAGCAAGGTACTCCTCGAGGGTAAGCGTATCAATGTCCACAACTGCCATTGTATCTGGAACTTAAAGAAAGATGTGAGAAAAGCAAAAATTAAACAAAAAATTGAAAACTAAAATAAAAATCCTAAAATAGCTCCCCGACAGCGGTGCCAAAAACTTGATGCAGGATTTCTGACCAGGTTTTAATATTTAGAGTTATCTCGTCTACCTATGGTCTACCTTATGCACTCACGGCCAGTGTACCCGGTCGTGTGTAGTGTAATAATCGGTAAAGCCAAGGTCGTCTCAAGAGCTATGCGTGTTGATCCTAATTTAAATCTATGGCACGTTTTAAAAAGGGTTTTGAGTTGAATAATTAATTAAACTAATTAACAGAAATGAAATGATGAAAGAAAATTGAGTTGAATGCAGTAGGGAGAAAATTTACTAGCCTAGTTATTCATCCTATCATGCAATGACGATGCTTTCTAATTAAACTTCCTATCGCTTCAAGTGGGGCATAAGATTCACTAGACTCCTTTGTTCAATTCGTCTAGCCTATATCCCTAGAATCCTACTCAGATGTCATAGGTCTGATCCTAAGTGATTATTAGAGCTTGCAGGTAGACTAGTTCAAGTCATTAAGTGCCGCTACATGCTAGATTAATTATTTGTGTGATCCGGCCTCTCGGATCTTAGACCACACATCTAACTTCTTAAGTTCATCCAACACGGAGTGTGATCCTTTGGTCAATTCGCACACAAGGAATTGGTAGTCATTTAGTCAATTCTTACCAACCTTCGCAACCTACTACTCTAGGGTCCTATGGTCAATTCTCCCAGTGCAATAAGTACAACCATTCTTCAAAACTACCAAAGATAGAGGATCTTACGAAAAACTAAGCATGCACACACTAGAAGTAATAATAAAAGCACAAAAACATTTTCAAAACAACAAAGGAATCATAACTAGGCTAGCACCAAAGGTGCTTAGCCGATCATATTGAAAAGTACAGAAGATTCGATGTTTTGCATGGTAATGAAAGACATGGAATCGTAAATGTAAATTGAATATTAATCGCTAAAACTTATTGATGTGATGTCGTGATCTCTCCCTTGGAAAATGCTCCGTATGCTGCTGGAGATCGTCCTTGTGGAACCCTACTTCGTTCTCTGAGTTTTTGTGTAACACCCCCGTTTTCAATATACGCAGCGGAATACCAGTTTAGGGTGCTACTTCATGGTTCACAGTCATGAGAATAGAAAACGACTCAAAAAGAGACGTTTTTAATTAAAAATTGTTATCATTCATTTATTTAATATCAGAGTACATAATATAGTTCCCAGCGGAAGGTTTCGAAATATGTTATAAAAGTTACATTATTAGTTGAATGATAACGAAATAGACACTTCTTTTTAAAATCCATGCCACTCCGTGCCAAAGCGTACTTCCAGTTACCTGAGATAAACATGCTTAAAAAGTCAACACAAAGGTTGAGTGAATTCATAGTGTTTAAAGTAATAATTAGTTTTGAACACAAGCTAAGTTTAAGTAAATCAGGAATATCACAGTTCGGTATATTGCACTAAGCCTCATGACACGCAAAACGTTAACAGGTTTATATAAATTACCCCATAATTAAATGTAGGTAACCTTGCCCCGTGTAGGAGTCTGCCTGAAACTCTTTATTAAACTCAAATATAATGCATTTGGCTACTTATCCAGCAACACAAATGGGTCGTCAACTGCCAATAGATCTATTCATTATATTCGCGCTCACCCGAAAGTGATTAATGGTGCATGATAATAGGGACTTTTAAAATAAATAGGCAATAGTTAACTTAGGCAATAACAATCATGAAAGCATACAGAAAATACTTGTGTTCGGTTTAGTAGCATGTATCTCCCCACAAGTTTAGAAAACATATACAAGAAAGTGGGACTATGAACTCACCTGAACAATCTGGATGGAAAACAAAGTTTAAACAAAGTTGATAAACGTCTCTGGCTCGCAACCTGGGTTGGTTATATCAAGTTTTCAGTAATCATTTCTGAATATATAAGTTTTATTATTCGTTCCGTTTGGTTGTTAAATTGATATTTCGTTTTGTTTGTTTGTTGGTTCATTAAATATAGTTTTTGTTCGTTAGTTCGTCATATTTTGCGTTCGTTCATTATCGAAAATAACGTATTATGATTATAAATTTTCTTATTAGATCGGAAAATAGAAATAAAAATAATAGTTATGAAAAATTACACTTTAATCCCTAAGGTTTGGTCAAATGACAGTTTACACCCTGAACTTTTGGAAAATGACAATTTCTTCCCTTAGGTTTCAAAAGTGACACTTTTTACCCTTAGGGTTCAGATTGACAGCAAACATAGTCCCTTTTATAATTTTAATTAGAGTTTTGGCAAGATTTACCCCTGAGACTTCTAATTTGTCACACTCGACATCCTTGTTTCACAAAAACGCATTATTCTCACAAATTATGGCGAAACCTTTTACGACTCCTTAGTAAACTTAAATATCAGTTTATAAAGACCATTTTTACAATTTCCTAGGCCAAGGTTTGAACCCACGAGCTCACAAATAATTTTTAAAAGGTGCGTTTGGCAGTTTTGTCGGGACAGAAACACCCGACAAACAAATGACTAGAACTCACTCATTTCTTAACGAAAACACTTCGTTCTTTTTCCTATAGTTAGCTATTTAAGTGGTTTACATGTGTGCAAAAACCTAGAAATTTAGAAGCTCGTTTAATGGTCGAACTTTGGATTACAAGACCCATGTCTGCTGCTGTCCTTTTTAAAAATCTGTTCTGAAATTAAATAAAAACACTCCTTTTTATGCGTTTTCATGACTTGAGGTCTAAGGACTTTTTGAAGGAAACGTCGTTCCGGACAACTTTCGTGTTTTAGGTTTTCGACGAAACGGCGCAGAAATGCCTCGTTTTGCGCAAACTCGTCTGCTGTCACAGAAAGTTTTTATAGTTTTTATTCAACTTCAATTTGCTATAACTTTTGACTCGTTTACTCATTTTTAGTGATTCAAATTGCTAAGTTTTTCTAAAAATATTCTCTTTAACAATATGTGAGTGTCCTATAGTCTAGTATTTTTAAAATATCGAAAAAAAATAATATAGGGTGTGTTTGTTTTAGTTCGACACAAAACAAAAGAAGGAAAAGGAATTGTTATCTTTGGTTTTAGGTTCAAACTATTATTAGGGATAGTTCACTAGTGTTATTAAGAGTATTTAGAGTATAGAAAACGAAATGAAAAGTATTAGAACTCACCTAGATGATTTGAGATCGAATAGGGCAAGGTTTGGGCGTATAGGCTTGGAAATGGATCACAAATGCTTCTATCTTCTTCCTTAGCTTCCTAAAGTATTCTTGGATCTTTATCAAGGTTATGGGAACAAAATTTTGGGTGTGTGTGAGCTGTGGTGATTATGTCGATTGGTTTGTGATGGTTAGGGTTGAAATGAGGCCTTGCATTTATAGAGGAGATGAGCTAGGGTTCCACATGGTTCTAGGGTTTCTTATTGAAGAAGGTGAAGAGGTGTGGGTGATGTGGAAGGCCAATGGTGGCGCCACATGGTTAGGAGGAGGGAAAGAGAGGTGTGGCATGTTACTAACCTTACAAATATCCTAATTCTAGAAGAGGGGAGATGTGTACACTTAGGGTTCATCCATTTGGAGCCTTAAGGTTTAAGAAAAATGAGATATTGGTTGGTTTCATGTTGGATTCGAACCATATTAGGGAAATTGGATGAGTTTGGTTCGAAGGGTGCTTAAAGGATTTGTACACTAGGCTTAAATGTATGGTACTCTAGGGTTTAAGGTTTAGTTTAGGTTCCTAATGTTTAAGGATTTCTTAGAAATGATTGTTAGGGTTTTATAAAATATATACATATATATCGTGCTACATATATTAGTAGAAAATAATTTTTATGCATTGGGAAGTTGTACTCTAGGCTTAAGGGGTTGTACTAGGGTTTAGAAAATAAGAAAAATATAATTTTATTAATTACTTATTTTATATAATTTTTATATAAATTTTTATTAGGGTTTTAAGGTAATTAAATAGGTTTTTAAGTTTTTGTGCATTAGAAGATTGTACTTTGAGTTTGAGAACTTGTACACTTATTTTATAAATAAATGAACTTATTTTAAAAATTAATATGTGAAACTATTACAAAGTATGTATTTTAAATAATCTTTATTAAAGTTTATATAAGGTTTTTATTTAAAATTAGTTTTTATGCTTTAAAGACTTGTATCTTAGTTTAGAAGACTTGTACTTATATATTTTATAAAAATATTAATTAGGGTTTGTGGTTTTATTACATATAATAATAGTTTTGTGAAATTAGGGTTTTATCGGGAGTTATAGTGGAATTAGAGTTTCTGTGCTTTGGTGACTTGTACATTAGTTAGATAAATTATATTTTAATATTTCTAGGGTTTTGTTATTTTTATATGTTGCTATGGTAGTTTAGGGTTTCATAAAACTCTTATTAAATAAGAAACGTTTAGTTTTAATCGTACGTTAATGAAATAACGTAAAGTGGTAAATGGAATCTCATAAAGTTTTAAGTCAAAGATATTTATATGGATAAACATTAATTTAGTTAAGGTTGGGTTGCGAGCGAGCACATTTATCGGAAATATGATCTACGTCACATAAGATAATAGTTATAATCAGGAAATAAAATAAAAAAAATTTCTACGTGGAAAAAGGATAAGTATAGTTTTATTGTAAGTCATATTTTTACCAGTGGTTACAGTATCCCCCGGTTGACGGGAATCTCGTCCTGAGATTCAGTCTATGTTGGTCGAGGAGTGAAGGAAAAGGTTTGGGTATCTTGTCTTTATTTGATTTTCTTATCTTAGAGGAAAGAGAAACATATAGGGTGACGGGTAGTAGACATCTATTGTGGTTTATCAAATGGAATTAGTATGAACAATTTGTTTTGTCTCAAAATTTTATTTTTGAATGAAAATTGTTATTAGAAATTTTGAAAAGATAACTGTTCCATTTATAACATGATTCTTCCTAAATTATACATAGTTGGCCAGGCTATGCATAACTAAAGTCTGAATGATGTGATATTTGGTCCAGTTATGGTGATACTTATATTTCTTCAAAAGTTTTTGATGGTGTTCAACGTTTTGTTTTTGTAAAATGACAACATCTTTATTTTTCACAAAAATAAGAAAATTAATGTTCATACTAATGTGATAAGTCAGGAATTTCTAGGGTTCTAATGGGATATCCTTAAAATGAATCTTAGGGTTCGAATGGAAATCTTACAGGATTGACAAAACTAATATTAATCAAATTTCTAGTGAGATGACAGTGTGTGACTACGAACAAGGCAAATGGAGTAGAAACGTAGTTTATGATTATTACGGAAATATTACAAGGTAAAGATTTCATACGGTAGAAGGATAGTTGTTACACTTAGGTTACGTCCATTGTAACTAAGGTAGAATACAATAGGAAATAGGCTTAGAAAGTTTTACGATACGATTTATTTAGCTATAACGGAAATTTATAGGGACGTCATTCGTTGACATTGTCGGAATCTTAACGAGTTCTCATTCTCCTGCACTAGTCTTGGTTCGGCTGTGCGTTCCCATCTCCTAGCACATACGCTCTTCTACATGCACCGTTATTCTGGTCAGCTTTCGGTTTCGGGCACCGGCTTTTGTAATGCCCCTTCTCACCACATCCGTAGCAAGTTATGGCTACTGGCTGTGGATTTGCTCCTGTTGCTTTACAGTCTTTGGTCTGATGTCCAACTTTCAGACACTTTGCACACCTAATGGTGCACGGACCGTAGTGGTGCAACGAGCATCGATTGCAATATGGTTTTGTTCCGATATAACCATTCTTCTGAGCAGGTGTGACGGCATAATCTCTGGCAGTCTCTTGCCGACAATTCTGTTGGTAGTGGTGATTGTTACGGTCGTGCTGATAGTTGTTGTGGTGATGGGTGATCCTTCTATCATCAAACTTTCGCTTGTGATCATCATCTCTCTGGGTGGAATCACGTTTGATCTCATGATCCATCAATTGATGGGCTATGGAAATGGCCTCTTCCAATGACTAAGGCTTTGACGCAATCACATTTCCCTCGATGCTTCGAGGTAATCCTTCCGTATATTTCTCCAACATCTTCTCCAGATCAGGCACAATAGTTGGACATAGGAGAGCAAGCTCCTGAAACCTCCTATTGTAGGCCTTGAGATCCGTTTCCTTCACCACCAGGTGGTGAAACTCATCTTCCAGCTTCTTTATCTTAGTACGGGGGCAGTACTTCTTCAACATCTTCTTCTTGAGATCTTCCCAAGTCAGTTGGTGAGCTGCTTCAACACCCATAGTCTGGGTAGTCGAAGTCCACCAAGACAGGGCATCATCCAATAAAGTCCCCGTAGCAAAAGAAACTTTGCAGTCATTGGTACATCCGCTCCTTACAAAGACTACTTCCGTACATTCAAACCAACGAGCTAATTCAGTAGCTCCTTCTGTTCCCTTAAAGAAAGTTGGTTGACAGTTTATGAAGTCTTTGTAAGTACACTTGCGAGCTGTCACTGTCTCGTTCTCTCCATTGGGTCGGTTAGTGCTTCCAGTACGAGCAAATTATGCTGCTTGACTCTCTAGGGCTGCAGCGACACTGTCTGCAACAAGCTTTCGGATATCAGCTTGGAAAATGGGTGGTTCGAGGGAAGTGCGAGACATATTTCTATTAAATCACAATAAAACATACGTTTATATTTTGTACATGTTAGATTATCAAGGTAAAACTCATGATAATCATAAGGTCATAACATGTCCAAATACTATTATATGTGTAGGTAAGATGATCATCACTGGCCCACATCAACCGATACCGTATACAACAAAATACAACAAAATCAAGACCACATATAGTCATAAATAACTTGCTAATTTGTTATATATAACAAAATTAGTACAAGCGTCATATTTATGCTACATATCTCATGGCCAAGATATTGTACAAAATCTGGTAGATATAAATCTGATTTTAGTGGCTACCAGAAACTCTTCCGAGTCAACTTTTCAGTTTGACGATCATGCTGACGAGGATATATATATACTCTTAATATCTATCTTGCATATCTCCCACTATTTTCTCCAAAATAGTGATCTTCGTCTGAGCTGTCGTCAGTTCTTCATTTTTCTTCTTCATTTCTTCTCTTCTAACATCTTCAATTCGTCATAGGTATTTCTCGTCTCAGCTGCTCATGACGGTTCTCTGCCTTCTCATGATTCTCGTCCATCTTCTGCTTCATGGTCTCTGAATCTTCAACTCTATATTTTATACCCTCGATGCATTCTAGAGACAGCTGGTCGAGATGACCTAAGCAGTCTCGATCTGTTCTTCTTGCCGTTCTAATCGCGTCAGCAGGGTGGAAATAGTCGGATGTCGTTCCTGTGCTGATTGCGGGCTTTCACTCACCTCAATGACTCGCGGTGGAATAGGGAAGTCGGGAATAGGTAATCGGGGTAAAGTATGATATCGGGAGATAATGGTCCTAGCTTCTTCACTAAGTTCGAATGGGACAGATGGGGAAATAGAAATTTATAGATGATAGTGAAGGTGGAGGTAAAGATGTAGGAACTGATGATATATACGTAGGAAAGTGGACGTGGTAGTGGTGACGAGGATGTAGGTACTATCATGATGTCCGGTACTGTTGTGATATTTTTCAATATCCAAGTCCGACATAAGAGGAATAGAATGAGTAGGGGAAACCAGGATTCTGTAACCACCCGGTAATTATAAACATCTTACTATGTAACTAAATAATTAGAAATAAACATATATATAAGTAACGTTTCAGTGGCGTTGTGGCACGGAGGACATTTGGTTATGTTTTTGTGAAAAACGGTTATAGTCTAATGTTTGAAAACATTTGGTTCTCTATAACCATGAGCTCTGATACCACTCTGTAACACCCCCATTTTCGATATACGCAGCGAAATACCAGTTTGGGGTGCTACTTCATGGTTCACAGTCATGAGAATAGAAAATGACTCAAAAAGAGACGTTTTTAATTAAAAATTGTTATCATTCATTTATTTAATATCAGAGTACATAATATAGGTCCCAGCGGGAGGTTTCGAAATATGTTATAAAAGTTACATTATTAGTTGAATGATAACGAAATAGACACTTCTTTTTAAAATCCATGCCACTCCGTGCCAAAGCGTACTTCCAGTTACCTGAGATAAACATGTTTAAAAAGTCAACACAAAGGTTGAGTGAATTCATAGTGTTTAAAGTAATAATTAGTTTTGAACACAAGCTAAGTTTAAGTAAATCAGGAATATCACAGTTCGGTATATTGCACTAAGCCTCATGACACGCAAAACGTTAACAGGTTTATATAAATTACCCCATAATTAAATGTAGGTAACCTTGCCCCGTGTAGGAGTCTGCCTGAAACTCTTTATTAAACTCAAATATAATGCATTTGGCTACTTATCCAGCAACACAAATGGGTCGTCAACTGCCAATAGATCTATTCATTATATTCGCGCTCACCCGAAAGTGATTAATGGTGCATGATAATAGGGACTTTTAAAATAAATAGGCAACAGTTAACTTAGGCAATAACAATCATGAAAGCATACAGAAAATACTTGTGTTCGGTTTAGTAGCATGTATCTCCCCACAAGTTTAGAAAACATATAAAAGAAAGTGGGACTATGAACTCACCTGAACAGTCTGGATGAAAACAAAGTTTAAACAAAGTTGATAAACGTCTCTGGCTCGCAACCTGGGTTGGTTATATCAAGTTTTCAGTAATCATTTCTGAATATATAAGTTTTATTATTCGTTCCGTTTGGTTGTTAAATAGATATTTCGTTTTGTTTGTTTGTTGGTTCATTAAATATAGTTTTTGTTCGTTAGTTCGTCATATTTTGCGTTCGTTCGTTATCGAAATAAACGTATTATGATTATAAATTTTCTTATTAGATCGGAAAATAGAAATAAAAATAATAGTTATGAAAAATTACACTTTAATCCCTAAGGTTTGGTCAAATGACAGTTTACACCCTGAACTTTTGGAAAATGATAATTTCTACCCTTAGGTTTCAAAAGTGACACTTTTTACCCTTAGGGTTCAGATTGACAGCAAACATAGTCCCTTTTATAATTTTAATTAGAGTTTTGGCAAGATTTACCCCTGAGACTTCTAATTTGTCACACTCGACATCCTTGTTTCACAAAAACGCATTATTCTCACAAATTATGGCGAAACCTTTTACGACTCCTTAGTAAACTTAAATATCAGTTTATAAAGACCATTTTTACAATTTCCTAGGCCAAGGTTCGAACCCACGAGCTCACAAATAATTTTTAAAAGGTGCGTTTGGCAGTTTTGTTGAGACAGAAACACCCGACAAACAAATGACTAGAACTCACTCATTTCTTAACGAAAATACTTCGTTATTTTTCCTATAGTTAGCTATTTAAGTGGTTTACATGTGTGCAAAAACCAAGAAATTTAGAAGCTCGTTTAATGGTCAAACTTTGGGTTACAAGACCCATGTCTGCTGCTGTCCTTTTTAAAAATCTGTTCTGAAATTAAATAAAAACACCCCATTTTATGCGTTTTCATGACTTGAGGTCTAAAGACTTTTTGAAGGAAACGTCGTTCCGAAAAAATTTCGTGAGTTAAGTTTTTGATGAAACGGAGCAGAAATGCCTCGTTTTGCGCAAACTCGTCTGCTGTCACAGAAAGTTTTTATAGTTTTTATTCAACTTCAATTTGCTATAACTTTTGACTCGTTTACTCATTTTTAGTGATTCAAATTGCTAAGTTTTTCTAAAAATATTCTCTTTAACAATATGTGAGTGTCCTATAGTCTAGTATTTTTAAAATATCGAAAAAAAATAATATAAGGTGTGTTTGTTTTAGTTCGACACAAAACAAAAGAAGGAAAAGGAATTGTTATCTTTGGTTTTAGGTTCAAACTATTATTAGGGATAGTTCACTAGTGTTATTAAGAGTATTTAGAGTATAGAAAATGAAATGAAAAGTATTAGAACTCACCTAGATGATTTGAGATCGAATAGGGCAAGGTTTGGGCGTATATGCTTGGAAATGGATCACAAATGCTTCTATCTTCTTCCTTAGCTTCCTAAAGTATTCTTGGATCTTTATCAAGGTTATGGGAACAGAATTTTGGGTGTGTGTGAGCTGTGGTGATTATGTCGATTGGTTTGTGATGGTTAGGGTTGAAATGAGGCTTTGTATTTATAGAGGAGATGAGCTAGGGTTCCACATGGTTCTAGGGTTTCTTATATGGATAAACATTAATTTAGTTAAGGTTGGGTTGCGAGCGAGCACATTTATCGAAAATATGATCTACGTCACATAAGATAATAGTTATAATCAGGAAATAAAATAAAAAAAATTTCTACGTGGAAAAAGAATAAGTATAGTTTTACTGTAAAGTCATAATTTTACCAGTGGTTTCATTTTGTGGTGTGAAAGATGTGTAAAATGCAGAAAATAAGGTTCGTATTTATATGCCCAACAAAGCTACGACGTAACCTCTAGGTATGGTTACGCCGTAACTAGTGTATCTTCAAACGATCTTATCCGTTTAGTAATATTTACGGCATAATCTTGATGGATAGTTACGCCGTAATCTTCTTACGGCGACAATTACGTCGTAATCTTCTTGCTAGTTACGCCGTAATCTCTACAATCACTTCAATCAACATTCTGTGTAATTTCTACGCCGTAACCTCTTGCATGGGTTACGGCGTAACCTTCATAGTCACGAAATTCTTCTAAGTCTTTAAAATTGTTACGGCGTAATCCCTTGTGGTAGTTATGCCGTAATTCTTGATTTGCGTTGACTTGTTCTTCGTGTATAAATCCTTATTTACGGCGTATGTGACAACCGGTAATTTTGGGAGCTAATTTTAACATCGTATTACGTTTGAAAACAAATATTTAATTATTAAGAACCGTGTTTGTGAAGTTTTGGAATTTACTTGGATTATTTGTAATGAAATTTGGAATTATGGTTGTGTGATGAGTAAGCTTCCGTGTACCTTGTATTGAGCACTACGCGATTTGCCACAATGAGAACCTAATAATACGATTAATAAGTTAATTTTAGCGTCTTTAGCAAAGATATACATATTTATAGTCATTTTTCGTGGAAAAATGATTTTAAAACTAATGGCGTAAGTTAAAAGGCCTCGAGAAAATTTTATAAGGCTTAAACGAGCCTCGAGAATAATTATGAAAAGTTTAGCTAGTTGGCACTTAGGCCCCTCGCGTAAGTTACACGTTTAGTCCTTGTGGTTAGTAGGGTTGGCAAAAAGGGCACATATGGGGTATAAAAGGAACATTATAACTCATTTAGGGTTATAACCCTTCTCCCCTTTCTCTCTCGCCGACACCACCACCACCTACCTCACCACCACCGTACCATCCACGCACCACCAACCCCTCCCTACCATTAACATTAGCACCACCGCCACTCACATAATCCTTTCTCGCCCCACCCTTTAACCAGAATTTAAGCAGAACGCACTCAATAACTTTTTCACCACATTGTGTACACGTGGGGGCCACATGTTAACCGAGTTTTTGGCGAAGATTTGGTAGGTTAATTCTGAGAATAAAAGGTAAAACAGTGTGTTATCTCATCGTTGTGGGTCCAAAGTTGTTACGAGTTTTTGGTGTTGATAACTGTTGGGGTCTATGGTTGGTATAACGGGTTTTTACTGAATTAGTTTATAAAACGGGTTGTGGTATCATCATGTTTGTCAAGGTTTGGTGTCGAGTAGAAGGTGTCGTGAGCATAGCTCACGGCCGAAGTCGGTCTATCGGTCTGTCGATTCTTGGTTATTTCGGGCTGTGTCATTAACAGGTTAGGTTAAGACGATTGAGAATGGTTATGGTTGTGTTTGGTTTGTGGTCGAGACCTCCCGGGTCCGTCTGGTTTGTTTGTGTACCACGGTTTGAAGCCGAGACCATCATGGTCTCGACATGATGATGTTAATATTGTTGTTGTTGTTGTTGTTATTTTTGATCGAGTTGGAGTGGACTTGGAATATGCTAATCGAGCCGTAGGTTTAGGGCTGATTGATATTGATTGATATTGTTGGACTTGGATGAATATTGTGAGCTTGAAATAATAATTGTGATGTTTTGAGCGACGTCGAGTGCCACCAAGATTTTGTAGTCTCGGCGTGGTCTCGACAAGCCAAAAATGGATATTAGACTTGCTATAGACATATGGACTATTTGGTTGAATTATTGACCCGAGAATAATAAAACTCGGAATGGTGACTCGAAACGTGAGGTGACTCGATATATATATTTAGTTTAGAAATAAAAATGACAAAAGTAGAAAAGGGAAATGACAATAACAATAATAACTTAAAAATATTAATTAACAATTACTATGTTATTTAATATTTTTGAGGATAAAAAGGAAAGTATTAAATGAAAAAAAAATAGAAATATATACGAGCTGGTAAACGTTTCAAGGGCACGCGAATCGAGAAATGCCACATAGAGAAATATTGATATTTATATGGAATTATTGTCTAGTTACGGATTGGTTGACATTAATATACTCGACCCGCAAAGTTAACGGACTTATTGGGTTGACAAGCCCAATAAGGGCCCGAGAAGTATGTTGAGGGAATTTATTAGTGTGTGACCTATCCTTATAACTTACCATTATGGTGATTAGTTTTTGAATTAATAAGCAAGTCGAAGGAATTTTTAGGTTTATCGGGCGATGAATTTGATAAGGAACCGAAAATTTGTCTGGATACCTTATTAAGCTTTAGAATTTAACCACTTGACCTTGACTTTGTTTTGATGACTAGTTAGTAGTAGAATAAACTTGGGAATTTGCAACAACTCAGTGTATTCGTTATTGTTGATTTTTGTGAGTCGTTTACGTTTTAGTCATTTGTTCTGGCGTGTGTACACTTGAGTCAATGTTGTGTCACCACTGCACATACGATGATACCAAACACTAGTAAATGGATTTAATAAGAATATTTTAGAATCGAAAATGGGATATACTTGGGAATAGTTAGCTTTTGCAAGTTTGTATACTTTTGGAATAGATGTTAAGACAAGTTTATATTATTAGATCGTGTCGAGTCCGTAGTGTCGTGAAGTATTAGCTGTTGTTGTGCCTTACTATTGTAGACTTGTGTATTGTGCTTGCTTGATTGAGGTGAGTTCATAGCCCCACTTTTACTTTAATAATACTTTTATTAAATATGGGGTGAGAGAACATGCAAAACTGTTTTGAATGGACCAATTGTTATGTTATGTTTTGATATGTTTGCTATATTAACTGGCTGATGTTGTGTGTTGTATGTGCTACAATTGTGCGAGAATATTTGTATGTGCTGCAATTGTGCGGGAATATATTAGTATGTGCTGCAATTAGTGCGGGACTATAGTGTACACCTATAGGTATTCTTGTTGTGATTTGGACACACTTAGGTGTGGGTATGAATTGTTGGTTAGTTGATGTGACTTAGCCTAATATAGAAAACTCGTTATTAATTGGTCCACCATTACTGTTTGTCAAAACCTATGAACTCACCAGCGTTAGCTAACTTTTGGCATATTTTTTTCAGGTAATTAGAGCTGTTGTTTGGACATGTTTCTGTTTGGAGGCTTGGCAGAAGGGAATGGTTGAAGGATCAATTGGAAACTCTAATAAACTGTTGGGACCTATCTTTTATTTTATTTTGGGCTTACTCTCATACTTTTTGAAATAAATGTAACTATAAAATCTTGGATTTAATGTTTTATTTAAACGTATAATGTTATTCCGTTTTCTTGTGCTTGTGTTGTGTACCAATCCACGTAGCACCCCGAAGCTTGATAAGTCTTCCGCTGTACCAAATTTTGGGGGGTGTTACAGCGTAAGTGGAGAGTGGAGCTACACCGTAACTTATTCAAAGCTAGCATACTAAAGTGTGTATTATATTAAGTACTTTACCAATTCTGCTTCTCTTTTGCTCTTATGCTCATATACAACCTGGAAACGAAATATAAAGAAGTCAAGGTATATATCCATATAAAACAATACAAATAATGAGCATATTAGGGGGAAATTGACACTAAAATATCAGGATTATTTGATGTCATCAGAAATCATCTAAGCAAACTGTGAATACCAAATCAACTATGGAATCAGAATTTGTAGCCTTAGACAAAGCTGCTGAAGAAGCAGAATGGCTTAGAAGCTTTCTAGAAGGTATTCCCTTGTGGCCAAAACCTGTGACTGCTGTGTATATACATTGTGATAGTATGACTGCTCTTACCAGAGCAAAGAATCATATCTATAATGGCAAGTCAAGACATATAGGACGTAGCCACAATAAGATAAAGTACTTGTTAAGAAATGGAATCATTTCCATCGACTACGTTAAGTCAAAGGAAAATATAGCATATCCTTTGACAAAAGGCCTTTGTAAAGAACAAGTCATATTTACATCGAGGGGTATGGGCTTAAAGCCAACACAATGAGTGACTACTCGACGGAAACCTAACCTAGCAAAATTGGAGATCCCATGGTCTAGGTTCAATAGGAAAACTAGTTGAGGAAAACTCAAAAGTACTAACACACAGGTATGCCCATTCCTATGATGAATTTTGTGTGTTTTTCCGTTGATGATTAAGGGCTGAATTTTAATTCTTAATAATGCTAATGGCTTTTACAGTGGAATACTACAGAATATTCTTGATTGACCTATGTTCACTATCCACAAAGTAGATCCGATAAGTACTCACTAGGATAGGTTCAAGTCCAAAAGACACCTAATCTGATGCATGTCATATTACATTTGATGGAAATAGAATAATAAGTAACTTTGTATTATCTTATTTTCTATTCAAATGTGGGGTATTATTGGTGTTTGAATAGAAAATGTGGGGTATTGTTGGAACATTACTAATTAATAGTTTTGTTGTTTTTTAATGTTTGCCACGAAATGGAGATTAGTGACACTTTTTCTGTCACTAAACCGTCTCTAATGAACCATCACCATCCTAAATACATGTCTAATCAAAATGGTGGCGGTTATATCTGTTGAAAAGGCATCACTAAGCGAACCATCGCGACTGTTTGAACCAGTTTCAGTTAGCGATGGTTATTTTGTCGCTAGGTCGTCGCTAAAGCGTCGCTAATAGCAGTTATTTGTAAACCATTGTGACTGTTACGAAAATAGGTGTCTCTAAGTCCATTTGAAGGGGGTATTGTGACTGTTTTGAAGGGTCACCAAGTGCCAATATATAGAGGACAAATTTGTCACTTTGGAATCATCAAAAACACATAAACCTCATCCATCTCCATCATGAAAACATATCAGATTCGCTAGATTCAAGTTTTATACTTGATTTGATTGTGTATCATCTAAACAGTTCATACTAGATAGGACGAATTTCTGTTTAAGGAACACTGCTAATCGCAGGCCTCAATCTGTTGTTGTAATTATACGATTCTGTACAAAACAATTTGCATTACGTTTATAAATTTCCTAACATTACTGATGAACTCAAATAAGTACATTTTATTACTATCATTTATCCTATTAATTTGACTTGTTTTATTATATTATGTATGAGGATTGATACTTAATCGTTTACTTTTGTAATTCTCAGTTGAAAACAAGCATTTGGTGAAACTTGGCGATTTTGGACTAATTATGGGGCAAAACATGCAAGAAGTTAAGAGTCTACTGAAATGTACAAGATCAAGACTAATCTGCTCCAAATGCGCCGCATCTTGCTTATCACATACGGCGCATCACTATCAATATTTCACCAGATACGATCCAAGATACAAGAGGACATGCGCCGCATCCAAAGATAAAGATACGCCGCATCTTCTGGCGGTGTACGAATATTCCTGAATATTATAATCTTGGACCCCACGCGAAGTTAAGCATTAGATGCGCCGCATCTTACCCTCAGACAGAAACTATAAATACCCCAAGACCAGACGAATTTCGGGGGACATATAATATATACGAAGACCGAAGTACAGAAACTGTAACACCTAAAAATCCAAAATGTGTAAAATGACCAAATTGCCCCTGCAAGTTATAAAATCATTTAAAAGCTTATAAAGTACCGAATCGATCCCAAACTTCTGGAAAAGAACAAGATATGATATAAAATAATTTTGACAACTTCGATTAATATTTATATAAGTTATGAAATTACCAAAATACCCTTGGATGAACCGAATGGGATAAAGAGCAATTATTTAGATTTTAAAAGGTAATAAAAATACACTTAAATGAGAAAATAAATCCCATTGATTGCCATATCAATTTTCCGTGATTTTTGGGCTGTTTCTCCTCCCATATGACTCGGCTATTCTCCCCAATATAATTAATCTCATCAAAACCCTAATATCCTATTTGCCGACTAAAAGAAAACACACACTAAAATACATTGCAACTTCATCCGATTTTCTGGAACTCAAGGAGCATTTTTCTGGTGTTGTTCGTGGCCTAAGGAAGATTATAAAAATTGGTTTTGGTCGTGGGTCTCACTCTTTTGATCGCTAGCAATTATTTTGCATCCGATAGGTAAAAATCCCAAACCAATTCATACGGCTATCTAAAATCTTTTTATCAATTTTCTCATGTTCCTTACGTCATGTATGCTTTGTATAAAATTGATCTAAGGTCGTGGAGGCCGAGGTTGATCGCTAGGGATTTTTGGTTCTCAAGTCCATTCGCTATGGTGTAAATCGTTTCTGACTCGTTCACACGTGCATCCTTTGATTCGGTATTTTTCCTATGATCTATCAACCTCGTATGACTCAGATAAAATATGAAATTCGATCCATGCAACCCAAAACAAATCGCATGAATTAAAATGATTAAAATGCGTATAAAACATAATATATTGTATGCGAATTTTTCTGATGTTGTAACCATTTTTCTTAGACCCTATACGACCCATGTGACCTGGGAAAAATAAGAATTTGAATATTAGAAACTGGGTTTGATCGTGGTCTAATTTTGTTCATATCGCAAAAATGGAAAGGGTTGGATCGAATGAATAAAAAACCCTAATCTCGATTAGGGTTAAGATTGGAGTATTTTCTGGGGTTAATTAATGCAGTAAAATGATAGACTAATGATGGGTAAATGATTGGTTCATGTTTTGCTAAAGTAGATTAGGGTTTTCGAATTAGTTATATTTGCGAATTGAACTTTTAAAACTCTAGGGTGCATTCGGTAATTTCTGGAATTTATGGGTCATTTTTGTAAGGTTTATTAAACCGTGACTAATGTGAATAAAATATAAAATGGAGGGTCTTGGTGTAAATATAAGACGTAGAAGATTTAAATTGTAAATTATGGAAAGTATATAAATCGAATTGAATTTATTTAAAATAGGAGGACTTGTTTTGTAATTTTGGGAAACTCGTGGTAAATCGTATAAATATATTTATGAGGGACTTGATGTGTAACTTTGAGTATTAAATGGATTTAAAGTGTAAATAAAATAATTATGGATCGAATTGTAGTTTTATTTTATTAAAGGACAAAATGTGCAATTTATGAAAAGTTAAGGACCAATTCGTACAACATATAGAATATGGGTTATTTTCGGTAATTTGAAAAGGTTAAGGGTTTGTTGTGTTAATATGGTCATGAAAAGGGGTTTAAATGTAAAATCATGAAATATGAGGTTTAATATGTAATTTATGTAACTTAAGGGTGTAAAGTGTAATATTGGTAAACTTGGGGGACTGAAATCGTAAATATGGATTCAAAACAGATTAATTGTAATATTTTCACGTTTGACCTTTAACTTTGGCTTAATTACAATAAAAACCTTAAATTATGTAAAGTTATCATCTTTACCCTAAACTATAGTAGTTTGCTAAAACATACCTTATGTCCATAATATTGTTCTATAAACCTAATCTTTAATGTCTAATCTTTCTATTTAAGGAAACTTACTAAATTTGGAAACCTGCTAAAAAGGGAAGTTACTTAAAATGGAAAGTCAGTTAAAACCTATTGTAATACTCTTCTACTCTCTTAGGTGTGAAGAAGGAGAGGTCCTGAGCCTGTCAGTGTTTGCTATTTCTGGTTTTTGTTTTGCTTTGCAATAAGGTACAGATACTCTGCCCTTTTTCAGTAAGGGTGTCCTATCTCATTGATATGATTCTAATTCTGATTCGTTTAAGATTTCCCAAAGCCATTGCTATGATCCCTTTTATTATGAATCTTTCTGATTACACTCTGATTTGGACCTTTGGTATTTCATTTGATATATCTGTTATGAACCATCTGTTATGGACCATCTGATTTGACCTTTGATATATGACACTCTGATTATGATATGATATCTGACTCTTAGTTTGATACCCGAGCCATTTCACTAGGCATGGGGGTTCCATGTCCGTGTCATTGATGCACCAATGGCATGACTCTAGGGCGGTAGAGTGATGTTCCGCCACGTCCCCATTCTGATTATGATATGCGCATTATTTTGATTATGGATTATATATGTTTCTGGGGGGCGTATGGATGCATCCTAGATCTGTTCTGTTTAGTGGATTTAACTATATATGATATGATTTCTGTTCTGGTGATTGGTACTGTGTGCTATACATGCCTTTCACATTTATCTGGGAGCTGATCACTCCATTTGATACATGAGGACACCCCTCATATTATCTGGTTACTTAAGAGGCATCCCCTCTAGATTATGATGGTCACTATTGATATGTTCTGGGCTCGTGGTGGAGGACTATCCTATTCTTCTTATATTTCTGTCTCTTTGTTTATACTTCATGATATTTCCCCATGCACCATATTTTTAGTTCTGTTTCATTATTATTGCTTTGTATATGTATCTGTTCACTGAGCTTATTAAGCTCAGCCGCATTTCTTTTCCTGCGGCAGGTATCTAAGCTAGGAGCGGGGTTTTAGCTTTGGGATGAGAGCAACTTGTGTGAAGCTTAGACCTTAGACATTCTAGTTGTGCCATTTGGATTCTGTTTCTGTTATGCCATTGTTTAGGCATTTGGATTTATGTACTTCAGTTTATTTCTGTTTTGGGCATAAGTTATGTTGACTTATTTCCCCTTGATCTTTAAGGTTATGGACTTATGATGTTTTGGATTTTATACTTGTAATCTGATATGAGGCCATTGTTGTGATATCCTTACCCTTGCCGGGTTGGGGTGTTACAGAAACCAAGGACGAATTCAGTCGAATAGCGAGCACAAGACACACTTAAATCAAAGATACAAGAGCTGTAAGAAGGAGCTGCATATGTTTAATTCATTAAGTATTTTTGTTTTATTGTGTTAGTAAACTTTAATTCATCAAGATTGGTGGCTTGTGTAATGTGACAACGGAAAGATTGCACTCCCTTAAAACTGCTTTCTCATTAATTAAAGTTTATATGTTGATGTCTTTGGTGACTTTTATTAGTGCATTGATAACCTCTGTGTCTAGCTGAGCGTTGATCGGGTCGCCATGCCTCTGCCCTCGCCTATTTATTAGATCGCCTATGCATTCTATGGTCTGTAGAAAAGTAGGAGAAAGATAAATAGGATAGTCATAAGTAATCATTAAGGGTTTACTCGCCGATAAGATTAGAACCAACGAGAAAGGACTTAATCTCGGTGCGTTGCATCGAACTATACACTTCATATAACACTAGCAATAAAACAAGTGACAAACTACTTATCATAAGGACAACCCTCTTATTGTCTCGAGTATTTATCTGTGTACGTGTGTGCTATTCGCTGATTCGTGCCTATTGGTTTAGTTTATTATTTAATTGCAACCAAATCGTGCCAGTCTCTCAGGCTGAACCCCCTTGCGTTAGATTAGATTGTATAGCTAACTTAATATATTAAAATACTGATTAGAATAACTAGATAATACGTTCCACTCTTAGTGATCGACACTCTACTTACCATTATATTCATACTGACCGGGTACACTGCTCGTTAAGTGTGTGTGTTATTGATAAGTCGGCTAAATATAAATTTAAAACTTGAGTAGGCATTAATACTGCTAAACCGCAACGACACATCGCACGCATCAAGTTTTTGGCGCCGCTGCCGGGGAGTGAATTGTTATTATCTGTTAATTTGATTAGTATTTTAATTAGGTTTTTAATTTTAATTTTTTTTATCTAACCGCTAATTTTGTTGTGTATTAGATTAATTTGCATTCATTGTACTATTTTGCATATTTTTTGTTTTTGTGTGTTATTTGTTTGCTTTTGTTTGTGTTTATTTTCGTGTGTTTTTATTTGTTTTAATTTTTCGTGTTTTTTGTGTTCTGCTATCGTTGTACTGAGCTAAATCGAACGATACGGCGCATCTGATTCCTCAGATACGGCGTATTGCGTTCAATTTTTATAAAATACAACGCGTTTAATTAATTTGATACGACGCATCTTTTCCCCAAGATACGGCGTATCTGTTTTTGATAAAAAAATTTTCTAAACGTTAACGCCATACGACGCATCTGCTTCAGCAGATACGGCGTATCTATTATTTTAATTAAAAACAGTTTTCGAATTATTAAACAGATACGGCGTATCGATTTTTATCGATACGGCGCATCTTCTGAATCAAAAATCTTATATTTTGAAACGTAACGAAGATACGGCGCATTAACCTTTGTTAATTCGACGAATATAATTTAATAAATATTGTTGATTTTTGATATTTAATTTGATCGGTCCGCTACTCTCGTGTGCAAGTTGTTTATGTTCAGGATAAATGATGACTCGAGCATCACCATGAAAGACTACATTCTGAACCAAACCGAGAGAAGCTAGCTGGAATGATCATACATAAGACAACGAGAGTGGAGGAAAACTCAATACTGGTAACATTAAACGTCCTGAATTCTTGAAATAGAATTCCAGGTAAACTCTTCGATAATTCAACCAGCCCAAAGGAAAGTTCTCTACTATATAATCTCAATTTTATTATCCATATAATACATCTGATTAAAATTGTAATCTTAATTTTGTATGCTTAAAAACGATATTTGTTCCTAACCTCGGAATAAATCCTTATCCTCTAAACTATAAGATTACAATTGTTAATAAAACGTCTATACCTGTTGCTCTTATTTTGAATTTATTTATATCGTATGGTGTGACCGTTTTACCCCAATTTGATGAATAAAGAATCGTGTTGCGGAGGCCAAGGTACGTTCCTCATCTAAATTTCGTTCACTAATATAGCGATACGGCGGATCTAAATATCCCAAGCACCGTATCTCTGACCAACTAGGATTCATTGACTAGTCAACGAGATTAAATAGATACGGTGCATCCCAATTTTTCAATACGGCGCATCGATTTGCCCTATAAATACGACGGGAATGCGCCGGATCTAAAATCTTTACCAAAAAAACCCACACAGTTAAGGACTTACACACAGTAAAAGTTATACTCAAATTCCAATCATTTTACTTAAATCTGCCTCTAATCCGATCTATAATCCCTCACTTAATCATAAAATTAAGGTAATTCTTCCATTTCGATTTAATCTTGGTTGATACGAAAATTAGGGTTTATATGATTAATTTGATTTGTGCTTAAATGATATAGAGATATGATTAGAGCTAGTATTAGATGATCTCCCCCGTGTTTAACTTGCGTAAATCATCAAATTTCTGACCTAGTTTGATTTAACCGAAAATTTTGGGTTTTGAATTCGATTTTGAATATTTAGCGGGAAGATGGATTAGTAGAATGTAATGAGCCTTTAGAACTGTTATAATGAGTATATGATACTGTGATATTAAGTGGGAGTTTACGTCACGGATACGGATTCTTGAAAAGCCTGCCTGATCCCCTTTATTTATACTGATATACTTTTAGATGCGGCGCATCTAGGTTAATTGATGCGGCGTAACGACCTATTTCCAAATTAATAAAATTCTAGATACGCCGTATTACTTGATCTAGATACGACGCATCCCCATACGCCGTATCTCATCTCTTGCTCCGCATCCCTTATACTTTGTGCAGATACGCCGCACTGATTAAATCAGATGCGCCGTATCTACCTCACTAGCAGACTGCTTACTAACTTTGAAAATTTATTTCAGATGGCACTACCAGAAGTTGCACAAAGACACCAGTGGTTACGTTTCGAGGATATGGGACTAACCCCTGGCACCTTGGAGGATTACTTACGGAGACTTGAGTCGATTTACTTTAGGAGGATATTCAGGGTACAGGTTTTGGATTTTGATGATGTGGGATTGATTGGGGCAGGACATGCTGCTGAGAGTTTACAGCATAGGATGGAGATGATAGTTACTGGAGATGATGAGGAGGTGGTGTTCAGATCTAGTGCTTGGGAGAGACTGTTCAGGATTGACGAGCCCTTGGTACGGGAGCTCATGATGGAGTTTTTCAGTACATTTTACTACAGAGAGACGGATACTGGGTTGGATATTGCGGACACCCTTGTGTTTAGACTGGGTGACGTGCCGAGGCAGATGTCTATGCGACAGTTCATTTTGGCCATGGGTTTGCATACGGTTGAGGAGCTTGAGTTAGATGGGTTTGCCAGATATTGGGATGATAGTTTGAGAGCGGTCCCTGACAGAGCATTATTCAGTGATTACTGGGATAGGATTTCTTCGGGGGGTGACATCCTTACTTCTACCCCCTCTTACACTTTGATCAGGGAGCCAATGAGGAGGCTGTGCCACCGTCTGATAGCACTTACCATTGCTGGGAGGGGTCAGTCACCTGAGAAGGTGACCACTCTGGACCTCTTCCTCTTGAGGAGCATGGATGAGGGGTTGTCGGTGAACATCCCCCACTTTTTGGCACACTACCTCCACCGATCAGCTGCAGGGAGAGATCGGAGGAGCCATATGACTGGCGGACATTTTGTTTCTAGGCTGGCCCGCCATTTTGGAGTGATTGGAGCGGAGATTCCAGCGGGGCTGGAGGTTGTGGTGACCCATCTCCCAGTTATTGACAGGGATTATTTGGTTAGACTTGGGATATGCCAGTTGGCCATGGGAGAGTACGTTTGGGTAGCATTAGGGCCCGCCAGAGCTGCAGGACCAGAGGCGGAGCAGGGAGGCCCTCAGGGACCTCCGGCTGCTGCTCCAGCCCATCAGGAGGAGCCGCAGGCACCAGTGCCCCCACCAGTACATGTACGCACATTGAGTCAGAGAGTCGAGGCAGTCGAGGGGGAGTTGAGAGCCTTGAGAGGCATTGTTGATGGTATGAGGAGAGATTCAGAGTGGCTGGTTATGAGTGTGAGCAGACTTTTGGAGCAGCAGGGTATTACCCACACCCGTTCAGATGGTACTCATGTTGCGGGAGTGACACGTGCATATGCTCGCAGAGTCCGACCTAGGACCGATGATGCCAGCACTTCAGGGACCCACCCACACGACCACACTGACCCTTGATCTCTCGATTCCACGTGTTTATTGACATTGTTCCATGCACATTATTATTATTCTTTTTGGACTTTACTAATCGATATTACCATTTATGCATTTGATGTTTCAGTCTATATTCTTAATGTGCTTGACAAAGACTGGCATTAAGTTCAGCATGAGAGTACGAGAGGACGTGAGAGAAAACCATGGAACGTGCCATTTTACAACAGACTGTTAACAATCTGTCTGGTGAACACATGCGCCGCATCTGGTACAACAGATGCGACACATCCTATCCTTTATTTCGTTTTATTTTTGTTTCAGGCCGCAGAGGATACGGCGCATCTCAATCCTGAGATGCGACGCATCTCCTGCAATGGTCATATCTTTATTTTTCCGCATATTTTTATTTTCGAATTTAAAACTTTTTATCAGTTTATTTTAATGCGGCGCATCCCTGGTTAAGGATGCGGCGCATCTTTTATTCTGATCCGTATTTATTCCAGGCTCGATACGGCGTATCTTCTTCCATAAGATACGGCGCATCGACTGACCTGATGATTTTCATTTTTAACTTTTATGTTTTATTTTTACCTAACTACTAATGTGTTATGCAAGTTGAACCTTTCTTACCTTAGGTGTGTTTTGAAGCCTTGGTGGTATTATAGATTCCTGCATTTCCTGTGGATACATCGAATATGAAGCTTAAACGTTCTAATCCACAAGAAAGATGATTTTTGCTCTAATACTAATGGAGGATCATACCGAGCAAATCTCAGGGGAGTTTTTCTGTTCTAATTCTTTTATTTTCCAGTTTTTAACCTTTCATACAAACAACGAGGACGTTGTTTAACTTAAGTGGGGGGATTGGAGAATTAGAACACTTAACATTTACTTGTCCTAAACTTTTCAAAATATGCTTAAAATGTGCTTAATATATCAAAATTTAAAATTTTTAGCATGTTTTTGTTTAAAGTCTAAGTTGCATAGCTGCACACATGACGTTATTTTCAAAAATTGTGATTTTTCAAAATTCACAAATCTATGAGTGTGCCGGTGACTTGTAAACTTTAGAACTTGGCTTGTATACTATTCGAGACCACCATAATAAGTATTATTTATATAATTGGAATGACTTGTCTAAATTGGTAAATTTCTAGGATTACACCCAAATAGCCTTTATATGTTATGTGTTATTAACTAACTACACTGGTTAGTTAACCCCCGTATAAACCCCTTTGTTACTCTCATTTTTAGAGTAAGATACCCCTAGAAAAACACTCAGAGCCATTCCTTTCGTTTCTTACACCTATGTTTAAAATGTTTCGTTACACCCTTACACCTTAGCCTACCCTGTAGATTAAAATCCGTGGTTGGTTAATTGCTATAGGCAAAGTGTGTTTCCTTACATTACCTGTGTTCGCGTGCGTAATTCATTATCTATGGTTAGGTCGGGAAATTGCACAATGCGATTGGAGTGAAAGTAAATATTGTATATTTTTGAGTTTATTTTTCGTGTGTTTACTACTTTCACTATTACCGTTATTTCTGAAGTTATGAAAAGTATGGAATAATTATCCAGAATTATCATTATAGTGATGTGGTGAAATTTTACACATCTATGTTTATGTTATTAAAAATATACATATATATATATATATATATATATATATATATATATATATATCGAAAAAAATAGAAAAGAAAAAAAAAGAAAAAGAAAAAGTTGGATGTTTGATTAAACCAACTTATGTAAAGTTATGTAAGTGGTCGATATCACCACTAGTTGTTATATACTTATGGATTGAATGGGAGTTGGCAGTTATGGGAACGTCAACTAAGGTTTATTCTTTGATTAAGATCTTGTTGAGTATAATTCGTGTCTACCTAAAGCGTGTGTTTCAAGTGTTAAAGCGTGAGTTATTCAATGATATGAGTCTTATTCATGGGATGGTTGGGATAGTGATTAACCACACTTAGGATTTTAATTTCTTTGTTTTGTTTATTTTTCATTTTACACCAATTTCTATCCCAAATATTATCCATACCCTGTATTATTCTTTATCCAACCAAACCTTTGATTTATTGAGATTAGGGATTTGAGCAATCTTAAGTATCGTAGTCGTGGATTCGGCTATGTATTTATGATTTTGTCGCCCTTTTTGATATATTATTATTGGTGAAGTTTGGACCTATCTTTAGCCTATTCGAGTTAAGGATTTGAGCAATTGCAAGTATCGTGTTCGTGGATTCGATCATGTATTTGTGATTTTGTCGCCTTTTCTGGAATTTGAGATCGATAGAGATTAAGAATAATTAACCCTTAAGCCTAAAAACCCTTTTTACCGCTTTAGACTTGTTATTCCTTGGCTTTAGTGGAGGAGATGTGTATACTTGCCAAGCTTATGATAGAATATTCGTCGCGACTGGACAGTTAAACGATTAGATTTGCTTTTATCAAAATATTTTATTTTACTTCTAATTCGTTAAGTGTTTAGTTGTGTGATTATGACAAAAATGAATACATGCTTAAATATAAAAATAAATCCTAATATCTTTTAGGATACATTTTCATAAGATTAATTCTAAGGTTTACTTGGGGACAAGTAAAGTTCAAGTGGGGGATATTTGATGAACTCAAATAAGTACATTTTATTACTATCATTTATCCTATTAATTTGACTTGTTTTATTATATTATGTATGAGGATTGATACTTAATCGTTTACTTTTATAATTCTCAGTTGAAAACAAGCATTTGGTGAAACTTGGCGATTTTGGACTAATTATGGGGCAAAACATGCAAGAAGTTAAGAGTCTACTGAAATGTACAAGATCAAGACTAATCTGCTCCAGATGCGCCGCATCTTGCTTATCACATACGGCGCATCACTATCAATATTTCACCAGATACGATCCAAGATACAAGAGGACATGCGCCGCATCCAAAGATAAAGATACGCCGCATCTTCTGGCGGTGTACGAATATTCCTGAATATTATAATCTTGGACCCCACGCGAAGTTAAGTAAATGCGCCGCATCTACCTACTAGATGCGCCGCATCTTACCCTCAGACAGAAACTATAAATACCCCAAGACCAGACGAATTTCAGGGGACATATAATATATACGAAGACCGAAGTACAGAAACCAAGGACGAATTCAGTCGAATAGCGAGCACAAGACACACTCAAATCAAAGATACAAGAGCTGTAAGAAGGAGCTGCATGTGTTTAATTCATTAAGTAGTTTTGTTTTATTGTGTTAGTAAACTTTAATTCATCAAGATTGGTGGCTTGTGTAATGTGACAACGGAAAGATTGCACTCCCTTAAAACTGCTTTCTCATTAATTAAAGTTTATATGTTGATGTCTTTGGTGACTTTTATTAGTGCATTGATAACCTCTGTGTCTAGCTGAGCGTTAATCGGGTCGCCATGCCTCTGCCCTCGCCTATTTATTAGATCGCCTATGCATTCTATGGTCTGTAGAAAAGTAGGAGAAAGATAAATAGGATAGTCATAAGTAATCATTAAGGGTTTACTCGCCGATAAGATTAGAACCAACGAGAAAGGAATTAATCTCGGTGCGTTGCATCGAACTATACACTTCATATAACACTAGCAATAAAACAAGTGACAAACTACTTATCATAAGGACAGCCCTCTTATTGTCTCGAGTATTTATCTGTGTACGTGTGTGCTATTCGCTGATTCGTGCCTATTGGTTTAGTTTATTATTTAATTGCAACCAAATCGTGCCAGTCTCTCAGGCTGAACCCCCTTGCGTTAGATTAGATTGTATAGCTAACTTAATATATTAAAATACTGATTAGAATAACTAGATAATACGTTCCACTCTTAGTGATCGACACTCTACTTACCATTATATTCATACTGACAGGGTACACTGCTCGTTAAGTGTGTGTGTTATTGATAAGTCGGCTAAATATAAATTTAAAACTTGAGTAGGCATTAATACTGCTAAACCGCAACGACACATCGCACGCATCAATTACTTATACTCCCGCATATCTTTTGACTCCTTGTGTGTCAATCATGAAACATACAACCATGACACATCTCCAAAGATAAAGGTGTGAGTCTTGTTCTTCTTACCGACAATACCCTTCCACTAGTAGAAAAAGCGGTTCCGAAGCAACGGTAGAAGCTTGTATGCTTTGTAAATCCCGGGCCATTGCGGCTAGAACGGGAAATTGAGGTTCCCTTTGTTTCCACCAATTCAAAACATCAAAATCCTTGAACTCTTCGGGTGTGATAGTGTTTAACCAATTGGTTTCCGTATATCTCCCATATTCGTTGCTCGATAAATTCTCACTCCTAGCCCGTTTACCACTTTCTTGTCTTAAATTTGAAAATAATTCCAAATCCGGATCCACGATTGAAGCCGAAGCCCACATGTTTGGAACCGAACCGTTCCCATATTTGTTGCACCATATTTCTCAAAATAAACATCAAATAAATGTTTGAAATTATATTTAAACGTGTCTTGTGCTTTTTGTGAAAACGTAGAGGGTGGGTGAATACGTTACAGTTTTAAAATCTTTATACTTATTGTATGAAATATCCGATTAAGCTTGTTGTAATAGGAAAAATGCCAATTGTAGTCGATGACTAGCATATATTAAAACAAGTTGTCACACGAGTACAACCATCAAGTCACACCACAAGCAATAATATAATGCAAGCAGTAAGTAAAAGAAAGTGCAAACCGGACACGAGGATTTATAGTGGTTCGGTCACGGATCTCCTCTCCGCCCTACTCCACTCCCCGAGTACCTAACTCGAGAGTTACTTCACTAGATCAACAAGCTCCTTTCTCGTCGGAGAAAACCTTACAAACGTTGTTTACACTTTTTCCGGTACAAAACTAAATACCGGGTTCTAGTTCGAGGTAGAACCAACCTAACCTCGCCTATACAATATTTTCGACACTAAGCTAAATGTCGAGTTCTTTTACAAGGGTAGAACCACTCCCGTTATGTTTTATGGCCCAACATAAAACCTTGTGTTTTATGGCACAAACACATAAACCATCTAATCTAGTTTGGTGAATATATTGTCATGATACAATGATGTTTGCAATGATGATCCATGACACAAATGTCTAATGGATATGGATGGCTAATCTAAATGAACTTCCATTGATAGGAAGCCTTCAATGGATGAAGATCACAAGTTCTCTATGCTTGTTGTGATAGATCTTCATATATGTATGCTTGTGGTGGATGATGACTCAAGATCTCTGAGCTTGCTTCACAGGATCATTTCGGGAGTATGCTTACAACATAATGAAAGTTAGAAGAATTATGATCACGATGATAAGGGTGACTAATGTATGTTACTACATTGTTATCTATTGATCTAAATGTATGCAAAAGGGTAGAGAGAATGTATGTTCAAGTGATGAAGAAACAACATGGTGTGGCTTGCTATTTATAGGCACAAAGGCTCAACAAACCATGGATGGGACGGAACCAAAATGAGGGTTCCGCCCGTGTAACATTTTGGTTCCGTGGGTACCTGACAGAAAATCTTCAAAATCTTCTACCAAATTTAACCAAAATATACACTAAATCTTTCCATGATTTTAGAGTGACAATCTAAACAAAATATTCACCATATCTTCTAAAGATTTCAAGAGTGACAATATAACCAAGATATTTACCAAATCTTCCAAAGATCCTAAAGAGATATGATGATCCATGGAATGATGTAAAAATGCATTTTCATTTTGATTAAAATGTAAACAAAAGTTTGTTTGTAAAATGTATTACTTAACTAGTTAATATATGTTTAACAAGTTGTACCATGTTAGTTTATGTGCTACTAAAAATGTTAAACTATTTATGCTATTATAGGACTTATGTTATTATGTCATTAACATCATTTTTAGAAGTATGTAAACACATTTGTCTTAGTTTGACACCTAAAGTGCATTTTGACACATAATGTGGAACTTATCCTATTTTGACACCTAAAGTGCACTTTGACACCTAATGTGACACTTATTCTACTCTGACATGAATATAACTTAGGAAGCAAGATGTACAAGTAAAAATACTTGTGTATGGAAAATATAAAATGAGGTTCGACATAGAATGGTTAACCTTTTAAAATACTTAATGACTCTAAACGCATTTTAAATATTCTAAATGATTTGTTAAGGGGTTTGATCATAATGCCACATAACAAGCATGTACGAACCTGTGTTGTAGCATACGAGGACTTGAGATGTTGAATGTATGTTGAGACAAAATATGATTACGAGTAACTTGTACATTTTACGTTATGTATCAAGTTACATGTTTGTCATCAATCAAAATAAACGAGACTGTATAGATTAAATATCGTAATATTTGCACTAACAATCTCCCCCTTTTGATGATGACGAAATATGTAAACGTGATAGATAGTAAAATGTAAAAAGTTACTTGTGTCCGTATTACCTTCTACATTACCTTCTCCGTTTACACTCTTCTCCCCCTTTTGTCAAAACAAAAAGGGTGTGTCCTTGGAGTTTTAAACTTCATTTCTCCTCGAAAAGGCGAGCTTGCATCATCCCTAGTGAAGTTAAATTGTCTACTCCAATCCCCTATGGTTGTTACGTTTCTTAGGTTATTGCCCTTGTTTGGTAGCGGATCCATAAATCAAATATTAGTTTTGATTCAAATATTATTTTGACTCTTAACCTACATCAAGGTTAGTTTTGTGCAACATAAAAAATATATGAGAAATGCATGATGAAGAAAATGCACATAGCAAACGATACATGTGGGTAAGCTATGTTGGACTATCTCCTCTTTTTTGTCGAAACACAAATGTGTGTCAAAGAATGAGAGTGATTATGAATGCGTGCATGCTCCCCCTTGACGGTTGCTCCCCCTTGATCGAGGCGTCAAAGTATGATTAAAAAAGCTACAAAAAAAATATTAGTGCAAAACAATATTTGTCCTTGGACGAGTATGTGATATACAACAAAGTGTGTATAAGATGCATTCTCTAAATGCTTGAGGGAAGCTCCACCTTGCTCTAGGGCGTCAAGATGAACCTACAAAATAAATATTAGTATAATAGAAGCTTTGTCTTTAGACAAATATGTCATATACAACCAAGTGTATAGACGATGCAATATGAGTGCTTGATGGATATTCCTCCTTGTTTGAGGGTGTCAAGAAGCACCTAAAATAAGGAAAATAATTGATGCAAACTTCATCCTTAGATGAGTAAGTTATATACAATCGAGTGTATATGATGATGAACCTACAATAAAAGAATTAGTGTAATATATTTCATCTTTTTGACAAAGAAAAATATGATGTATATATGCAATATATAAATGATATAATCACAAGCAACTCAAAGTAGAGAACCATGATTATAAAATCAAAGATCTCATGAAGTTTAGTCTTCTAATAAGAATTACAATCATAAGAAAAATGAGAATATAATATGATAAAAGCCTACAAAATTATGCCTAGAAGGAAGATATGAAGTAAAGTTGAAATATTAATAGTTAAAGTGAGTGGTGCTAGTGTTGGTGTTGGTTTACTAGTAGGATTCGTGTGGTGATAACTTAATAGATGATTCAAGATTGATAGAAGTAGGTTTTTCGCTAATCCATGGTGGTGATGATTAGTGAAAGAGGTGATGGAAGGTGGTAGTTATAATGCATGCAATTATTAATGAATTTAGAAACTCGTATGTATAGCAAATGCTATAAGAATATTGAAGACGGTTAAGGTTATGATTTAAACGATATCATTTGATGCTAACAAGAACAAAATTTGTTAACTGATTGATATTTATAAAAATGGCCTATTCTAGGTGATATTGGGAGAGCGAGTATTAACATGGTTTTGATCGACATGATCTTTTATGACATTATCATCTACCAAAGATGATGTCTCATGCCATGATATACGCTTGAATGGAATTAAAAGGAAGTGAAGACAATAAGCACCTAGGAACAAAAATTCCATATGAAAAGAAAATACTAAATACCTATATGAGGATGAGAATAACATCATATAATGGGAGACAGTTGGATAGACCAACGTGTTGAGAAAGTGTTGGGAATGACAGTTTTGATTAATATATCGTTTGCACTGACAATGACGTGCATGATATGTGTCGAGGAAGAAAAGGATGAGATCCTATGATGGTGTTCTAGACAATGAAGTTGTGAGGTCCTGGTTTAAGAAAAATCCTAGACTCCATTTAAATTAGTTGTTGGTTTTGGAGATGAAGAAGTTTGTCAAACACATGATGTGTTTTTCACTGGATGAGGTATTGGTGCAAACTTGTAATGTTGGGTTAAAGAGGCTTGAAACACTTGTGGTTTTGTGAACCGATTTTAACTAAATGGTGTGTACCTATGTGTTGGTATTTTAGGGTGTAAGAAACATGAGTAAGTGTTCTTTAATGCATTTTGACAAAAGACAATTATGTGAATGAATTTCTTTCCGCCTTAATCGGTGGATATCCAACATAATGTGTAATGCATGTAATGAAGAATGACGATAAAGTGTTTAGGAGGTTGCAGGTTAATGAAAGCGATAAGCTTAGTAATGTTTTCGCGGATGTTGGTTAGCATACAAAGAACTTCATCCTTGAAGTCATATAGCTCTTCTCTATCAATGCGAGATGATCGCATGACGAGGCATGTGGTTTCCTCATAGGAGGTGTAGAGGATTAGAGTATTGTTATAACTGAATAGTGATGGAGGTGATTTTTTAAAAGCGGAAGCAATAATGAGATTTGGAAAGAGGTCGGTTGAAAGATACAAAAATGCAATGTCAACCCTCTAAAACTTAATTCTATATACTTCAAAATTATATGCAAGTGCAGGTGTCTATAAAACATACAAGACAAGTGAATTAGTGTCTAAAGATGTCAAAAAGATAGAAATCATAAGATAATATCCTATACAAACAACACATTAGACTGCTAGACATAAAGTTACCACATAGCAAGATAGCATCAAGACAATCAATCATATTATGAAAGAACATGACATTATTTGAAACAATTCATTGTGAAATTGTTTTGTTGTTAGGCTAAGACACTTAAGCATACTTATCATTAATTAACACAATGATCTATGTGATTAAATTGTAGAATAAAAAGACTTCTAAATGTTTATTATACCAAAAGCACTTTGATAAATTATAAGTGCACAAGTAGCAAATAAGTATAGTGTGCCAAAGTTACAAAAGAAGTAAGACAAAACAATCATGCAAGCCATGTTTAGATTGTAAAATTTTGGAGCATGTATTATTTACACCATCCTAAGCATAGATTTAATAAATTCCACCAAAAGACAAGAGCTTTCAAACATAGATACATTATAAAAAATATCATGTATCAAAATGACATATCATGAATTAACAAGTAACACGTTAATCTTGCAAAACATCGTATAAAGAAAGAAAAAAAATCATACAAATCATGTTAACATTTAGTAGCATGAAACATATAAGCATGCAAACAAAACCTTTCCAAGGTCTATACATTTGACAATTAATCAAGTAGAAATGAAACACCAAGATAACGTAAGAATTATGTAATCAACACATGTATGTGTAATGCAAGTGTTTTTTAATAAACTAAAGAAAGAAAATTCATATATACTATTTGATTGATTAGTATTTCTAAGGCAAGGTAAAATATCACTATTTTAACACTTACTTTAGACAAGTATAGGAATAAAGATTTTTAAAGTTGGAGAATGAATATGAGACTATTACTAGCAGTGCTCAATTATGGCTAAACACGACCATTTTTATGAGTGATTCCACATACCCAACTTCTCTTCTGGAAGCAATTTCACCATTAGGTCAAATTGAGTTTCTAGTGCAATAGGTTCTCCAGTAGTCATTCTCATGTTAGAAAGATTGGAATTCCTATTTTTGTCTATTGAAGTATATAAAAGATGATAGTTCACCAATACTTGGCCTAAAAAGACTTAACTAAATCCATTATAACTAAGGTGATGAAGATGTCATGTTATACACATGAATTTTAACAATGGTGTGTTGATAAACAATATATTTTTATCTTGTGTTTAGAATCTAAGGTTGTTCAAATTACAAAGCTTATTGTATGATCTAATGGATGACATCTTTTATGTTGAGTTGAAGGGTGTGCTTTAAATGTGATTTGATCATCTAAGACCAGGGAATGTGTTTGTGTGTGACAATGTAATATGTTAAATTAAGAATGTTCCAAGAAAGCTCTTTGGAATTTTTATTCAACAAGAATCTAAGTAAGGTTACCAACTTCAGTAGATCTTGTGAGCAAGATTTGGTTATGATTCAAGCTTAGAAGGGAATAGATAAAGATTGTATCTTTCAATAGGTTAGATGATCCAATGATAAAATCACTATGCTTATGAAAATACAGATTAGAAGGTAAGTTAAGATGAATGTTAGTCCAAAGACCAATTCACAACTAAGGTGTAATGAAATTTCTTGTAACACAACCGTCCATGTCACAAGGAGGGAATGATGCATAGGATATACAATATCCTTTGTTACCTTTTTAACAAAAGGAACAACTAATGCATTGATTATTTAGGTATAATGTTTTCCAAAACATCATGTTTTCCTAAATGAAGATATGAAGCTAAAATGTTTGAATCGGATAGTCCTATCCTAAATATACTTGGTCTCAAGATTATATTCACTAGATGATGACAGGAGGAATTCACTCGAGTTTCTTATGTATACTCCTCAAGAGTCATTGTTGCTCGGGGTGCATGAGGTTGGCTTTGAGATTGCATTTTAACATATGTTGTTAAAATGTTGATTTAAGTTTTAACGAAACTTATGCAGAGGTTTAACGACAAAGTATTACTAATACTTTGATAACTTGTCAAAGTAGTACTACTTATACCTAGTGAAAATTGATAAAAATGACCAGGAGCATCATGCTCATTTGATAGTGGAGGTTCTAGCCATAATGAATTATCTAAGTCCTTATAGGTGAGAAAGTATGGTTGAGTTTGTTCAACGTGCATTTGATTCGGTACGAGTGTTGGACAAAGGGCTTTTTGAGCAATGCACTCAACGGATTCAAATGATAGTAAAGATGGTAGATTGGTTGATCTAGGTGGTAGTTCTTCTACTGTGTCTAAAGAAGGATGTGGTGATGTAGAGTTTTGTTGTGCAATAGGAGTACTTAGGTTTCATAAATGTTAAAAACAACAAGGATGGATACTAATTCTTGTGGTCCATTGGTTGGTACAACTAGTGGGTGAAGTTCTTAAAGTTTTGGTCATGTTTGTGAAGCTTAGGGGCTGAGATATATCACAGAGGTGAATGTGATGAGATTATGGTGAAAGAAAAAGTGAACTTAAGTGCTAAATGTTCAAGGATGAAGACCTATTGACATTTGTTTTATTCCTATTGTTTAGGAGAGTGTTAGGATAAGTGTTTTAACATATGTTGTTAAAATACTTTGATTTTTCGGATATGACTTTTAATGACTACAATCGTAAGTCAATTTTACTTGTATATTTTGGACAAAATACTTAAGTTGTCAATCCTACTTTGTTGAGATTAGATCGCACTCAAGGATAGCAAGACTTGATAATACATCTTTAACCTGAGTGTGAGTTATGACTCGATGTAAATCCTTATCGTCTTGAAGGATGACACATTATATTCATGTTAACCAAGTGAGGCAACATATGTGGATACAAGACAATATCTACAGTCATAAGTTGGACTTGTGATTTTGATATTGTAACAGTCATAAGTTGGACTTGTGATTTTGATATTGTATGTTATCTTTGCAAAAAATGAGTCCCGATTTATTAGGAAGTTGTCAATTCATAAAACAAGTCAAGCTAATGGATAAAGGATGAGTAAAGGACGGAAGAATGCAGTTAATATGTGTAATGATTATAAAATTTCAGTGGTCCACGGATTGCAAGGAACCAATTTCAGGGTTCCTTCCTTTATGGAGAAAGGTACCTTGGAGCATTTTCATGAAATTTGAAAGTATGATCAGAGATGGTTATCCTATTGGTGTAAGTGAGATGACATGATCCTAATATGAGTGAATATCAGTGAAAAATATCCTAGTAACAAAAGTGAGTGATCTAAAGTGCGGGATTTAAACGAAAATGAAAATGTGTTATTGCAGACTGGCGGCACCAAAACATATAACGGGCGGAACCCATATTTTGGTGTCGCCCCATCCGTGGGTAAGATTTTAGCGGTACCAAAAAATTAGACAGGCGGAACCAATTATTTGGTTCCGCCCTATCCGCCAAAGCAAAAGTCTTAACAGTGGGCATTTTTCAATCCCCGAAACCTTTTCAAATCCCATAATTTCTCCTAAAACATGTGTAATTAATTAGTTGTGATTATAAAACAACAATAAAAAAGCTATAAACACATGTATGGGTATAGATCATGCAAGGGCTAGAGATTTCATTAAAACATGAAAAATAAAAATTGATAACATAATGATGTTATCCACCTGCATGACACTTGGTTAGTTCAAAGATACTGAATGCTTCGATAATCATTGAAAGTAGTGACACATTTTAACACTTGAACTATTAGGTGGGAGTTTGTGCAAAGCAACATTTTTCAAAGTACTTGACTAGTTTTACTTAGTTCTCATTTCTAAGTGAATTATGCAAGATTTTAATATAACATATGCAAAGAAAATTATCAAAGTCTATAAGCAATGCAAAAACAATTTACAAACTTAGTGCACAAAATCTAGCAAATGTCCTATTGTGCATAAACAAGAAATCAAACAAACAAATAAATAACATGGCAAGATTGATACTTATGTTACATAATCAGACAAGTGTTCACAACCATTTGCAATAAGTAAGCAACATATATGCAAACAACATAAACCAAAACAAGTACTCATTTAGCATATCATAAAAAGAAAGATGCTTTTCGTCACTTTGCGTTTAAATATGACGATGTATACCAAGCTTGATTAGTTTCCTTTACATATATAAATATCACCAAATTCTTTAGTTTCAAAAGAAATTATATCAATGTTCAAAGGATACCAACTTAAATTGCCTAACTCAAAAGTTTGAGTTTCTATTTCAAAATGAAACTTAATCTTTTGGACACACTGTAGTATTTGGTTTATTCTACTAACTTCAAATTAGATTTAGGACATAAGAGTATTTTTAAAAGAAAGTAGACTCAATTCTCTTTAAAATGATAGGTGGCACGACTCCTACGGACTTACGGTTAATTAGTTATGAATTTTTGAAGTTGCACAAAAATTGTATACTATACAGACGGATTTCAAGGAACCATTTTAAGGGTTCCGTCAATTGAAGAGAAAGGTTCCACGGGTCTCTGTACCAGATTCAACAAAACTAGTATTTTGACATAGAGAAAATGTGTGAGACTTACTAGATTAGATAGTAAACTTACAATATACTTATTTAACTTTATTTCTACTAATGTGACTTATCTATACATTTACGTAGGTGATTTTTCAACTAAATTTATATTTATCCTAAACGCTCCTTTTAAAACCGTATTTTTCGTAAATTTGCTTTGAGCACATAATTTGACACTTACAAATTTTTTAAGAAACATTTTATTTTATTTTTCAATGAAACCTTCAAGCTTGTATAAAAAGTAACATTTAACAACAAAATTTCTAAGTATAATTAGTGAAACAATTTTCATATTATATTCCGCTTCAATGGTAATTTGATACATGGATCGTACTCCATTTTAAAAACCGTTTGTTTTGAAAATAAGAGCCACGAGGCTCTGATACCAATTGTGAAAACGTAAAGGGGGTGAATACGTTACCGTTTTAAAATCTTTATACTTGTTGTATCAAATATCCGATTAAGCTTGTTGTAATATGAAAAATGCCAATTGTAGTCTATGACTAGCATATACTAAAACAAGTTGTCACACGAGTATAACTGATGAAGCGAAAAGTGTACCGCTTTTAAGGGGTCATTTAAGCCCTAAATCGTATTTATTTGATCAAATATTGCCCTAAATCGTTCCTTTTGTCATTTTAGGTACTTTTGGGGAGAAATCTGGAAAAAGGAGGCATTTTGGACGTTTTTGGAGCATAAAAGTGAAGAAAACGACAAAGTCTCAAAAATCGGCTAAAAGTTACCTTCGACGGCGTCAGATTTTACTCTGGACGGCGTCATGGCTTGGCAAGAAAAGGTGGATGTGAAATTTACTCATGATAAGCCAGTGAAAATTGCATGTAAATTCTGACGGCGTCACGCTTTAACCTGATCAAGGGCGTCACGGCTTAATTCATAGAGGGACGGCGTCACGTTCAAGGTCTGACGGCGTCAAGCCTTGATAAGCCAGAACGGATTTTGGAGAGCTAAAGAGGGACGGCGTCAAGAAGGTCATCCGGGAACCCTAAAAGCGGCGAGGTGACGGCGTCACACTCCATAAGGTGACGCCGTCAGATCCAAAAGTCTATATATTGTTTTCTAATTTTTTGTCATTAAGAGAGAGGACTTAGTGTGGAATTTTTGGGAGAAAACCCTAAGACGATTTTAGCATCTTTTTCAAGGCTTTTTGCCTTGAGATCTTCCATGTTACATTGAAAGATAAGTTATCAATTAATCATTCAATATGTCTATGTGTTGTTTGATTTTATCTTGTTCTTGTCTTTTGTTTAACATGTTAGGCTAGATTTATCTTGTGTTTGCTTAGATCTAATGAAACCTAGCTATTGATTATTGGTTATTAGTGTGTTATTAGTTGTATTGGATGATTGTTTATCTATGTTAGGCTTAAGAAAACTGGCTAACTTCCTATTCGGTAACTTGCTTGAACGTCTTAAGAAACATGAACCAAATGCGTACTAAAGGTTTTTATGGTTGTATTTAATGCACAAGCGAATTCTAGTGATCCCATGTTAGGAGCTTCCTAGCCGGCTCGACATAGGAGTGAAGTAGGAGCTTGTAGAGTTAGGGAAGTACGTACGCCACCCCACGATTGGTATTAAGGAATACACCCGTCATCCACGCGACTAATACACACTAATCAACCGGTAAAATATAGTTAGGGAGTAAGGAAATCTAAGTAAACACATTTCTCTACACTTAAGTTCTCACCAACATTTTATTTTCAGTTATTTATTTTATTTGCATTAGTAGTAATTTGGGTTAGTTGACTAGCAACTAATTCCGCCCACTCCTTCAAACCCGAGATTTTACTTGCTTTCATAAAAATATAAAAACACAAAAAAGAATCTTCCTCAACCCTTAGACCTATTAGAGTAGTCTTTCATACCTAACGAACACTATTCCCTGTGGAGAACGATCAATCCCCCGTACTTACCACTACACTATACTACATCGGTCAGGTACACTGCCTGGTGGGGTTGTAAGCCTCTTGAGATCCCTCGAGAGGTAAAACCTGTTGTAAGGTTGCAAAACCACGCATCAAGTTTTTGGCGCCGTTGTCGGGGAATAGTTATTGTTTAGGTTGAATTGTTATTTCTATTAGGTCTACTCACTAGATTCCTTTCTAGTGAGATTTTTATTTTATTTTTCTAGGTTTTCTTTAGTCTATCTTGTTTCTTTGTACTTTTGTTTGTGATACCTTCCACTTACCTCATGAGTAACATTGGTCATTTGATCCCTGTTATTCGTGTTTTTCGCCGTGCAAACTTTCAACTACCCGTTCCCGCCCCCATCATAGAAAACAACAACCTTTCACCCGACCATCACTTTGGTAACAATTCTGAGATGGAGGAGTCTGACCATGAGAATGACTATGTTAGTCCGTTTTACTACTCAGACTCCGATGAGGATACCGGTAATGGAGAAGTAGTTAACGAGGAATGGGGAAAAGAGGAAATTGATCCCTTTAAGTATGTTGACCCTAGGACTAAGATCAAAAAGGATAGCCTCTTTCACATGCAATTCCCGTGTAAGATTGGTTATCATGATTTTTATGCTTATCTTAACTCATCTTTGCCTATGAACATTATCTCTCGCGCTAATTATAATAAAATCATGGTAGATGAGCTAGAATATCAAGGTGATAACATCGTTGCTAGGACTAAGCCACTACACGTATTCGTTGGAAGTTTTGTGTATTTGGTGGATTTTATGGTTATGGAGAGCTTAGGAGAATTCATTGATAACAAATTAACCCAAGTCATTTTTGGAGAACCCTTCAAAAGGTTGACCAACCTTGACGAAAAACTTGTGGACGGGTTAATTACATTCTCGGATGGGGATGAAGATTTTGTCTATCAAATGCCCCGAGCACATCCTAGGTTTAAGAACTACCCCATTGAATCTTGCAATAGAATTATGCCTATCGACTTGTTAAGTGAGAATGATAAGGGGAAGGGGCTCAAATATCCACATGAGAAAAATAAGAGATATTATCATGGATGTTTGGAGCTAAATGATGAATACAAGAAAGATGAGGCAACAATTAGATGGCTCACACTCGGGTACGTGAGCATAAGCGACACTAGATAAATGGACTTTGAGTCTAGCTACAAGACTCGTTAATAAAGAAAAGCGCTTCTTGGGAGGCAACCCAAGCTTTATTTGCTTTGTGTGTTTATTTGTTTGTTTGTTTGTTTTTATTTGTTTCCGTATGTGTGTTTAATTTTTATTCTTATTGATTCATGTTCAAAAGTAATTTGTGAAAATTCTTTATTTTGTTTTTAACTTCGTCTTAACTACATATAAAGGTATTTTGCAAAAGATAAGTGTAAGGGAAATCTAAATTGGTTTATTAGAACACATATGAACATGAATCGTAATAATATTAAAGTAACATACATATTCGTATTTGTTTGAGTCAAATGCTTGTATCGAGTCATAATGATGTTTTGCAGGATTTCCAGGAAGTAAGGTAAAGGTTTTTCCAGAAATTTTCCGGAAACTTAAAATGAAAATTTTTGTCAGGTCATTTCTGACGGCGTCAGGGTTTATAACCTGACGGCGTCAGATTTAATTTTCAGAAATTTTTGAAAGTTTTGTTTTTAAAAAGTTTTTATTAAAATCTACAACTTATAATCTCCAGGAATCTGCAAAGTTATCATTCCACAAGCATTATATCCTTATATATAGATTTTATCCCGCCGATGTTATGCAGGTTTTCGTGTTTGTTTTCTCAGGTTTAACAGGTTATTTCGGACAAGGAAATGTTTTGGATCAAGCTTATGGCGATGCATTAGTCATGGAGCTTCAACATTACTTTGGAAGAAGATTTAACCGTGTTACTTCATTATCCACCGAGCGAATCAGAGGAGTATTTGATTTCATTCTTTTACTTTTTACTTTTACATCTTGTTATTTGAACATTGGGGACAATGTTCATCTTAAGTGTAAGGGGAGGGTAAAAGTACGATTTTAGAGAATGCTATTACGCTTGATTTTTGTTTGTTTAATAGTAGATGTGTAATAAAACTGAGAGAAATACTTGTTAAGGTAATTTTAGTGCCAAATTTAAAATTTTTTACAACATATAGGAGTGAAACTTTGATCTTAATGAGCGTCTCATGGATAGGAGTTATATGACTAGCACAAAAAACCGTACCACTAAAAATTTTTCCACCCCAAATATGTGAGGTTCGCCCCTAGAATTGGTAGGAAAAGCATTTATGCTATGATGTGTGTACCGGTAGCACTTAGATTCTAGAACTTGCGTTAGGACCATTCCAAGGCCACAAGTGAGACTACGTTCGTGTAGTTAGATTTACTACATGATAAGAGGCATTAGGATTAACCCATTGTTTTACACCTGTGTTTTTGTTATAATTACTTTGGCTACATTGGTCAAGTAATTCTCCCACACCCTTTGCGTTGTACTCATTTTTAGTACACGATACCCCTAGTACACCCCTCAGAGCCTATCTTTTCGTTTCGACCTTTAAGCATTTTACTTAAAGGAAGAATTTGTTTACACCCCACTAAAATGTACACCCAAATCGCCTTAGCCTACCTTGTATGCACTCATTTTTAGTGCATTATTGTTACAACATTTGTTTAAACCCAAGTTAATTATCTAGTTGATTACATGGTTGCTAAGTCGAGTCATATCCTTGTACATATTGTTTTGGGACGATTGGGACTCATGGGTAAAGTACTAGTGTAATGGAGTAATGGGGAAGAACATCATTTATTACCCCCATATGTGCTAAATGTTTTAAAAAGTACTCCAAGTTTTTCGATTATCTTAATTCGAGTCATTAGATTAGTTAATTGTAAAGTTATGTAAAAGTTTAAGTGTAAGGGGAATGCAATGCCCCTATGATGTATTATTTTGGATGGTAGGGCAAGAGTGTATGAAAAAAAAAATCGAAAAAATCAAGAAAAATACAAAAAAATGAGAAAAAGAAAAGTAGAAAAAACATACGGACTACCATCCCGTTTCATTTTATGTTTATTTTTATGTTTTTGTTATTTTGTTATTTTATTTCTAGCTTAAGATTGAGTCGAGTCTTGGCTTAGCAACATTGTATAGTACATGTAATTAATCAAGATCTTTAACTCGCCACCAGTAAAATATCCTTTATCCAACAAAACCGTGTTTTCCTTTTCCCTACACCTAACGTTATAACCCATGTAAAAGCCCTCTTTGATAGTTTATCTTAGGTGCTTACGCCTAGTGGAGGAGGTTTTCGATCCTTTCCCAAGCCTATGGTAATCTATTTGCTATGACAGGTAGTGAGAGATATTATCCGTTTTCATTTATGAGATTTATTTTGATGACACTTGAGAGATGTGAGTATCTAAACACTACTTGTGAGGTGCTAGTTTATAATCTCCGTGCTTATTATGATTGAAGTGGAACGATTATTTGTTGTAATTACTTTTATGTTTGCATTAAATGACCCCTAACTTGTATTTTGATTATAATAAAAGCGCATTTGCTTGAGGACAAGCAAATCTCAAGTGTAAGGGTATTTGATGAAGCGAAAAGTGTACCGCTTTTAAGGGGTCATTTAAGCCCTAAATCGTATTTATTTGATCAAATATTGCCCTAAATCGTTCCTTTTGTCATTTTAGGTACTTTTGGGGAGAAATCTGGAAAAGGAGGCATTTTGGACGTTTTTGGAGCATAAAAGTGAAGAAAACGACAAAGTCTCAAAAATCGGCTAAAAGTTACCTTTGACGGCGTCAGATTTTACTCTGGACGGCGTCATGGCTTGGCAAGAAAAGGTGGATGTGAAATTTACTCATGATAAGCCAGTGAAAATTGCATGTAAATTCTGACGGCGTCACGCTTTAACCTGATCAAGGGCGTCACGGCTTAATTCATAGAGGGACGGCGTCACGTTCAAGGTCTGACGGTGTCAAGCCTTGATAAGCCAGAACGGATTTTGGAGAGCTAAAGAGGGACGGCGTCAAGAAGGTCATCCGGGAACCCTAAAAGCGGCGAGGTGATGGCGTCACACTCCATAAGGGACGCCGTCAGATCCAAAAGTCTATATATAGTTTTCTAATTTTTTGTCATTAAGAGAGAGGACTTAGTGTGGAATTTTTGGGAGAAAACCCTAAGACGATTTTAGCATCTTTTTCAAGGCTTTTTGCCTTGAGATCTTCCATGTTACATTGAAAGATAAGTTATCAATTAATCATTCAATATGTCTATGTGTTGTTTGATTTTATCTTGTTCTTGTCTTTTGTTTAACATGTTAGGCTAGATTTATCTTGTGTTTGCTTAGATCTAATGAAACCTAGCTATTGATTATTGGTTATTAGTGTGTTATTAGTTGTATTGGATGATTGTTTATCTATGTTAGGCTTAAGAAAACTGGCTAACTTCCTATTCGGTAACTTGCTTGAACGTCTTAAGAAACATGAACCAAATGCGTACTAAAGGTTTTTATGGTTGTATTTAATGCACAAGCGAATTCTAGTGATCCCATGTTAGGAGCTTCCTAGCCGGCTCGACATAGGAGTGAAGTAGGAGCTTGTAGAGTTGGGGAAGTACGTACGCCACCCCACGATTGGTATTAAGGAATACACCCGTCATCCACGCGACTAATACACACTAATCAACCGGTAAAAGATAGTTAGGGAGTAAGGAAATCTAAGTAAACACATTTCTCTACACTTAAGTTCTCACCAACATTTTATTTTCAGTTATTTATTTTATTTGCATTCGTAGTAATTTGGGTTAGTTGACTAGCAACTAATTCCGCCCACTCTTTCAAACCCGAGATTTTACTTGCTTTCATAAAAATATAAAAACACAAAAAAGAATCTTCCTCAACCCTTAGACCTATTAGAGTAGTCTTTCATACCTAACGAACACTATTCCTTGTGGAGAACGATCAATCCCCCGTACTTACCACTACACTATACTACATCGGTCAGGTACACTGCCTGGTGGGGTTGTAAGCCTCTTGAGATCCCTCGAGAGGTAAAACCTGTTGTAAGGTTGCAAAACCACGCATCAATAACCATCAAGTCAAACCACAAGCAATAATAATGCAAGCAGTAAGTAAAAGAAAGTGCAAACCGGACACGAGGATTTATAGTGGTTTGGTCGCGGATCTCCTCTTCGCCCTACTCCACTCCCCGAGTACCCAACTTGAGAGTTACTTCACTAGATCAACAAGCTCCTTTTGTAGCAACCCGTAGAATCCCCTAGTCATTAGTGAACGCTAATTTAGTATTAACTCATCATTACAGTTCACTTAACCATTTTTACAAGCAAAATTTGAAAATTTTGTTTATTACTTTTCTATTCAAAAACATTGTTACGTGATACACGATACTTTGGAACGAGCTCACACACGCACCACGATAATCCAATACACAAATAAAAACCCAACGGATCCTTAATCCTTAATTTGGCCTGTTACTATTTCAGGCCCAACACAATACAAACCCAACTCTTCTATTATTTCTTTTATACAACTAGACTCAACCTCACTTACTTGATCTCTTTTACTTCACATTTCGACACATAACCTAATCATTATTTTTCTTGGTTCGATTCTCTACATTCCAAGGACTCGAGAATGACCAACCTTACTTTCTAACTCGAACATTTGGTACTCAAACAAGACTCAAAGTAAATCCCACTCGACACATGTGAAAGTCATTCTAATGTAAACCAATTTTGACACAATTCATTTTCCCTAAACGTTTTTGCATTTGATCCTAGCCTAAACGACTTCCTAAGTCCTTGAACACTTTCTCTAATAATATTGGTCACGTTTAAATGTTGCTTAGACCTTCTAATATATGTCGACACAATGTATATATATATTATATATATATATATATATATATATATATATATATATATATATATATATATATATATATATATATACCACTTGACATAACCGAAAACCACACCCACTTGGTCTTACACACAAGACTTCCTAGCTCATTTTATTCCTTGTATCCCCTCATATCTTCTGCAAAATCGAATATAACATAACTTGTGCATATAATACCATATAACTAGTACTTACATGCATGCATTTATACGTATACCTCATTCCCCAAATCATCCCATTCACACTTAGACTTTTTATCTCCCATTTCTCTCTAAATCCTCACTGCCGAGACTTCACAAGGAAGCAAGGGTCATTTCTCCATTTGGTGGAACCATTTCCAAGTCGTATACTTTGTGGAAACCGTAGAGGGGGGGGGGTGAATACGTTTCCATTAAAAAACTTTAAAACATTTTGTATCAAACTCCCGATCAAGTGTGACGTAATATAAAAAGTGTCAACTATGATCATATATCATCTAGGGATGAATAAATTAAACTACAACACAAGCACAATCAACCATGACACATACATAATTAACATAACATAAGCAACTAGCCACACAAGCATAAACTCAATGCAAATATAAACATAAAGCGATAAAGAATAAAAAGAAAGTAAAGAGATAAGTAAGAAGGCGCAAACCGGACACGATGATTTATAGTGGTTCGGTCACAAAGCTCCTCTTCGCCCTACACCACTCCCCGAGTACCCAACTCGAGAGTTACTTCACTAATCAACAAACTCCCTTCCGGAGGAGAAAACCGTACATGTCGCTTAACTTGTTTTCCGACACTAAGCTATATGTCGAGTGCTAATCTTAGCTAGGACCAATCTACACATCGCTTATCCTATTTCCGACACTAAGTTAGATGTCGAGTGCTAATCTTAGCTAGCACCAATTTACCACGATCTACCCGATCTACCCTTGATCCACATGATCAATCACACAAGCCCATTGGCTTCAAGAGATCTCCAAGATCTCGACAAGATAACAATGATCTACACCCACTTGACTCGATCTACCCTTGATCTACATGATCAATCACACAAGCCCAATGGCTTCAAGAGATCTCCAAGATCTCGACAAGATCACAATGATTTTCCCTCACAAACTCTCAAAAGAAAAATGATCTTGATGTATGCTATGATACAATCAAGAGTGTAACAAATGTTACAAGACCTAACAACTACAACTCTTGTATCTTCTTGGATACCTTGAGTTCTTCTCTTGCAAATGAAGAGGAATGATAACACTTTGTATCTACTTGGATACTTTGTGTTTTTCTCTTGCTAATCAAGAGGGATGACAACACTTTGTATCTACTTGGATACTTTGTGTTCTTCTCTTGCTAATCAAGAGGGATGACAACACTTTGTATCTACTTGGATACTTTGTGTTCTTCTCTTGCTAATCAAGAGGAATGAAGAGGATCACTTGAATGGATGATTAGATCACTCTTAAACAAACTAAGACTCTCCAAATGATCAAAGAAAGTCATCTAAGTGAGGAGGGATTAGACCAGAGAAAAGTGATTGGAAAAATTAAGTTGGAAGTGTGAAATGGTCCACCATTTATAGGCAAAGGAAAAACTAGCCGTTACAGACCCACGGCTCCACTAATTGTCAGACGGCACCACTAAATTTAGTGGATCCGTCGCTACTTTAGTGGTACCGTGGATGCTCCTTCGTTTGTCTTTAGTGGGGAAGGTTTATTTGGGAATGTTGGAGCTGTTTTGGGGGGAAAATTGTCTGTTGGGATTTTTTTAACTTATTTTTCAAAATAAAACATTTCTTTTTAATTCAAAAATAATTTGTAAAATATATTTTTGAAAAAATATTTTGTCACGTTAAAAATGTGAAGTTTAGAAAAATATAATCCTTTGATCATTTGTCAAGTAGTAGATTTGTTTGTCCATACCTTGAGTGATTTATGTCGGGATGGAAATCTACCACTTCGTTGAAGCATACTTGAGACGTCGGGAGGTTTTGATGTAAGTATGCATTGATGATTTGTGTTTACAAGTAACTTGCACATTTTACATTATGTATTACAGGTTACATGTTTGTCATTATTAAAACCGAAGAAATCGTTTAGTTTAAATATCGTAATATTTGCACTAACAATCTTCCCCTTTTTGATGATGACAAATATGTAAACCGTAACACATAGTAAAATGTAAAAGTTACTTGTTTACACTCCCTTCTCCCCCTTTTGTCGAATCAAAAAGGTAGTTGCCTCGAGCGCTCCCTTGAATTCACTCCCTACTCCCCCTTATTGCACTACTATCCTTTCTCCCCCGAAAGGCGAGCTTGTATCATCCTAGTGAAGCCTTCTATCACCACTTGTGAAGATGACTCCATGCTATGTATTCAAATACTCCCGAGCTCCCCTTAGCTCAATGCTCCCCTATGGTGACTTAATCCCTTTGTATTATTTACCTTAGTATCTAGCGGATCCATGGATCAAATTCTTACAAAGGCTTTTCCTACATCAAGGGTTAGCTTCGTGCAACATAATATATAGAAGAATAGGAGCAGCATTATAGGGATAGAATACACATAGCAAGACATGCAAGGTTTAAACTATGTTGACACATAAGTGTCACAACCCGACCGACAACCTAAGGTGTAATTGTTCAATCAATCACACTAATCAAGAACGAGATTCGTTCGTTGAATGACACACCAAATGACTTCTTCCAAGTCGTCATTGGGAAGGCAAGTTCTAACAAACCTTTTGAACAACATAATCATCTACCAAAGATGATTGGTGTTGGTATGGTTTAGATTAATATATCGTTTGCACTGACAATGAAATGCATGATATATTTCTAAGAAAAAAAATGTGCATGTGATCCTAACAGGATTGGGGTTGGATATCTCTAACGGGGTTGAGGTAATGAGGTTCTGGATTTCTAGTTTGGATTATCCTAGGTGTGTGTTAGAGATAATTTGATGTATGAAAGGTTTCGTGTGATTGTGAGGATTGAGGGTTGTTTAACTAACTATCACTTATCCAAAGTGAGTAGTAGTTAAAAGGTTTGAGGGTGATGATCGATGGGTTGAAGGTTTTTAGACTAACCATCACTGTCAAGAGTGATATGTAGCTAAAAGGTTTGAGTGGAATTGATATAAGGGTTGAAGGTTTTGAAACTAAATATCACTGTCAAAAGTGAAGTTTAGTCATAAGGGTTGAGTGTGATGGGGTTAGTGTGAGAGCTAAAGGTTGTGGTGAACTTGGTGAAAGTAAGGATGTGGGGATTCTTGTGATGGTGTGAGGAGGTGCTCAAGGTAGGAGAATTGAAGGCTCAACTCATCTCTAAGGCACATGATGAGGTATTGGTCGTGGTGACAATAAGGATAACTTAGGGTATGTGGTTGTAGGGGATAAAGAATGGGATGACCCATTAGTGGTTGTGGTGATAGTGATAGGGAATGAGGGATGATGTTAATGTAAGGTTTGAAGATGAGATGCAAGATAAGCTTGCAATGGTGATGCCTTATAGAGGCAAGAGTTGTGGGATTCGAACTAAAAGTTGGTGGTAGAGTCCTATGGTGTAGTGAGGGAATCCTAGGGTGTATGTGAGTTTGCAAAATTTTGCAGGTTTGAGGTTAGGGATGCAGGGATCTAAAGGAAACAGCGAAAATTCGTCAAACATAGGCACGGTACCACTAAATACCACACGGTACCGTTAAATTTAACGGTACCGTGGCCTATTTAACGGTACCGTGACCTGGAAGTCACGAATTTTCTTGTGCAGCCTAGTTCTGGGCAGCTAAAGGGAAGTTTCCTAGGGAATAAGAACCACATTTGTGTGTTCTTGAGAGTGTTTGGTGAAAGACTATATGAGTGTGTTTTCGCTCCCCCTTAATCTATGACCATCCGGACAAGATGTAAAATATAAAGAGGAAAACAAACGTTGACCGAAGCGATGAGCTTAGTAACGTCATGACAAGTAGTGGATAGCATACAATAAACTTCACCTTTGAAGTCACGTAGCTCTTCTCAATCATTGTGAATATTCATAGAATATTTATATGATGAGGCATGTGATTACTTGGAGATATCCTAAGGGTTAAGAAGATAAAATCTTCAGGGTTGTGAGGTTGGTGATAAGGTTTTAGTGGGGTTATCTCAACTTATCCTAGTGGTTCTTCGTTTGAAGTGTGAGGGAGATGAGTGGGATGCGGAAGCGTTGGTAGTGTTTAGTACCATGCGGAAGTGAAAGTGAAGAAGGCTTAGGAATCAAAAGATAGATACAATCTATTCTGATAGGATACGGTTCTGGTTCAAGACTACATCGAGTGGGTTTCGATAGTGGTTTTGAAACATTGAGAATAAACTGTCTCAGCAGAAAATGGTCCGACGGTACCGTTAAATTTAGCGGTACCGTCCCCTATTTAAGGATACCGTGACCTGCTGAGGTCAGTTTTGACCCAGAATTAGATTTCTGACAAAGAAATTTCACATATGTTGTGATTTTTCTGGACCTTAGATTAAAAGAATTTATACCGAATAAATTCTTTTATGAATGAATCCAACGGGATTCGATGAATGTTTGTCGAGAACGAGAAATGACATTTAATTGCATTTTGCAAATTAAATAAACGTTAAATATTTCGGATGAAATATTTAAGTTGTCATTAGAGTTTAAGAGGATTTTACGAATAAATCTCGCTGATTTAGGGAGATTTTTCGACACGAGGAGAGAATTTATACCTAATAAATTCTTTGAACGGTACTGGACGAGAAGAGATGACTTTTATATTTCCGAGGAAATACATAGGTAGTCATTAGAGCGATGTGAAAGATGACTTAATATTTCCATTGAAATATTTAGATAGTCATGAGAGGAATATAAAGAATGACTCAATATTTCTAGTGAAATATTTAAAGAGTCATGAGACGAGACACACGAGATGACTAAAATATTTCCAGTGAAATATTTAAATAGTCATAAGATTTATGGAAAATGTTCCATCATTCCTAGACCTAGACGGAGATGGTTAGGGGATTCTCGGTTGAGAGGTTTGGTTGATTTATGGATTTCGATGTGCTTTGCACGGGAGTATTTCATGGGGTTTTGAAAGATGTAAAGCTAGGCCTATGGTGCTGATTTGCAGCAGGGTTTGGGATCTTAAGACGTGTATATTCACACGAGGATGAAAGGAACTACTAATCACTTATATAGCAACTCGTGAGTCCTTTGTCACCTGAGGGTTGATGTTAGCTTTTAGCTTTGGGATGAGCATTTTAACATATGTTGTTAAAAGGCTTGAGTATGATCTTTCGGATATGACATTGAACAATTGCGATCGAAAGTTAAACTTACTCGAATATTTCAGATGAAATATTTAAGTTGTCAGCCCTACTTCGAGTTCTACTAGGTTTGTATCTAACCTTCCCATGACAAACGGGTGTATTACTTGGAAGAAGGCGAAGTGATGACTGGGGAATTAGGACAACTTCGCGACTACTCTAACTTATAGGTTTTGACACTAGTGTATGACTCTATGATTTCTAAGAGTTCATAGTGATGGGCATACCTAATTCCTAATGTGTCAAAAGAGCATAGTGTGGGTGCAAACTTTACAAGCAAATTAGGTAAAATGCACATAAGGAATAAATGCAAACATCATGCAAAACATGATAATCACTTAGCATTTAAGATCATGAAGACATTTAATCATATCTTACGAGAACATGTTATCATTTTGAAACACGTATGTGGGAAGCAAGCAATCTAGGTTTGCTAAAGAAGATCCTAATTACTGCTTGTTCAAAATGAAATCCTAACGGGAGATAAAGTTCACATATGTAAACTGTCTCTATTCAAATGTAGGAATGGAAAATTTTCAAGTTAGAGAATGAGTATGAGACTATCACTAGTGGTGCTCAATTAAGGCTAAACACGACCATTTTTACGGGTTATACACGAACCCAACTTCTCTCCTGGAAATAATTCAACCATTAGATCAAATTGAATTTCTAGTGCGATAGGTTCTCCAGTAGTCATTCTCATGTTAGAAAAATTCAAATTCCCATATTTGCCTATCGAAGTATAGCAAAGATGACATTAGCTTGTTTCACTAATACATGGCCTAATATGACTCAACTAATCGTATTCTGAAAGTCGGTTACGAAGATGACATATCTTACACAACTTCTAACAAAGGCAAACGAAATGTTTTAATTTCGTGTTTTGGGTTTAGAGGTTATTTGGTGGAGATGGTGCATTTTATGATCTCTTGGATAACAACTTTGTTTGTTGAGTTGTTACATGTTATTTTAACATGATTTGGTTTCCTAGAACCAAGAGACACTCTAATGTGATACAATGTAGAAGCTGCTACATCGTGTGTGTTTCAAGAATGCTCCTTTGCATATCTTGAGAAAGAATCTAGTAAAGGTTACTTACCTCAATAGATCTTGTGAGTATTATATTAAAAAATGAGACATATTGTATATTTCAACAAATATGCTTTTCTAAGAGGAAACTTATCACTCTTACGAATGCTTTGTGAAACAAGTATTTTAGTGTATGACCAATTTTACTTGTTTATGCAATGACACATGTTGTATTGGGTTATTATTAAGCTCTAATATCCTATATTTGTTAACAGGATGCAATGTATTATCATGTAACATAACCATTCATGTTACAAAGAAAATAAGATGCATGAGATATAGGTTATCTTTTGTCAATCTTTTGATAAGAGAAATACATGTGATATTCTCAAAGATTGATGACTTACATAATAGTTAATAACATATTATGTGTGACACTTTTACTAGACATGTGACTTTGAGTGTTGAGTCGTTCATGAGTAAAGTTTACATATATTGTTCGTTTGCTCGTGTTTGGTTTTTCGGAAATGACACATTTACTAATTGCATTTCAATGTAAATTACTTGTATATTTCGGATGAAACATCCAAGTTGTCAATCCTACTTAGTTGTGTATTTTATGCATCTTTTAAACATATTAGTTTAAAGTTTGGAACACAACCATTGGACACGAAGACTCAATATGACATCTTCAACACAAGTGTGAGTTATCATCCGATGCATCTTGTTTTCGTCTTGAGAGGACGTCATTATTTTCATAACAATCGAGTGTGATTGAGTATGTAGATTCAAGATAATATATATCATCATATTTTGATGTTATCTTGAAGCTAGACAAATAATGACTCCAATTTCATGTCCATACTCGAAAACTTGTCAATTGGATTTGATAATGATATCAATCATAATTTGAATAATGAATTGATATGTACTTGAAATCTTTCTTGACCCTCACAATCACTCCATTTAAAACGAAAATAAAAATTTAAAGAATGTGTTCCATTTATTCTAATACTAGTTATATGTGAGAGGTTAATGACATATTAAGTTACTACTTTGATATTGTCATTTTATTTTTATTTGAGAAAAACTATTTATATTATTAAGTATAATATTCTTAGTTTTTCGACACCTCATTAGTATAAAAATAACTATCTTAACTATTTTTATATAACATACGTAAAATACTAAATGTTTAAAACATTTTGTATGTGTGTTAAATCAATGCAAGTTTAATACATTTTCTTTTACTTAAATACTAATGTATTAAAATGACCTTTTATTTTGTTTAGACAACCCATGGTCAAACAAGACAAAATGATGTAATGTTTTAAAGATCATGTTACGGATTTTATGAAAGTGCCAAGTATTTTGGGGTGATATACTTTTTACACTTAAACCTTTGAAAAAATAATTGTGTAAGACAATATCTTTCGAGACACATGATCTACCAACTTAGTTTCTATTCCTAAGAAGGTTACTAAACCATTTTAAAAAATTGCAACAAATGCAAGAAAAATGGTCTATGCCTATATGTAATGCAAAATCAATTACGAAACTTAGTTCAAGAAGTCTAGTCTAAGTCCTATTGACGCATGTTGATACATAATCTGGCGCGGGCTGGTTCAACGACTCTCCCTGGGCCGTTAGTCGTCTTCTCGAGCCCTAAGTAGACCTGTTCAACAAAGAGAACCCGTTAGGAGTGGACCCGAGGCCGTAGCCCCGGGATCCACCTCTGACGGTCAAGTTAGTATTGGCGTGATATAACTTATTAGGGTAAGGTTTAGAGTAACCTGTTATGTATATCGTTTTATGTATCCTCTATCCATGTATTTATAGGGCATGGATTAGGGTTTAGACGTAGAGTGGGCCGCTGTTTGCCGGGCCTGGCCCACTTTTCGTGGGTCAGTCCAGACCATACGTCTACAAGCCCCCCAAGTCTAGTGTGACATAGTGCGTGGCTATGTTATGCTAGACTTAAGTTCTTGTTCATGGCCGCGTAGGCCCATGTGTGCGCAACTCAGGTGTGCACATGGGACGGACCATACCGCGCAGCCCAAATGCGACAGTGCGCCCTGGGTCTGTGGCGCAGTGCGTGGTGACCATGTTGGCGCAACCTTGTAGGCGCGACCTTGATTTTGAGAGTTTCACAATAGTGAAGGTGGATTCCGTATGCTGCATCCTGGGTAAGGGCGTACCTTTTGTACTAGTAGCGGTGCAGCATGATGCGACAGAAAACGTACTTCTGTGGCAGAGGTGCGCGCTGTGCGCAGTGGTGCGAACATTACATCCGTCTTTACAACCAACAGAGGACGTCTCCCCTGCGGCAATAGGGTGCGAATATTTAAATCCGTTTTTGTACCCGCGCTGTGCGTGACAGAGGTATGTGCTGTACGCGACAGAAGTGCGCGCTGGCTTGCAATACCTCTTTCGTACGATCTGCTTCCAAATATACCTGAGTGACGCGTACGAAAACAGTGTATACCCTGGTAGCCCCCCAAGTTTGATGGTGCTACTCGTGTAGGAGCATTAAACTTAGTTATTCAAATCCTGAAAAAAAAATACTCAATGCAAATATTAGAAGTATATGCTGCGCATCGCAACATATAAAAGGTAATGAAATAAAAAATTAGCGCATAGCATATATATAGCACGTAGCATGTAAAATTAACACATAAGAGAAGTAGTAGTGCGAATTACACCTAGCGTGAGGGTTTACAAACTACATAAAAGAAGTAGCACGTAGCTAATCTGCGAATGCAGTACGCTCATGATCGTTTTCTTTTTTATTATAATAAAAACAATGACGCGGATGGATGTACCATGACCGCGACTAGTAGTGTCAATCGCACGTACAGACGCAAATGGAAGTATCATGACCGCATAGACTCTAACGTTTGTGGATGATCGCAAATGACCACGGATTTTGTCCAATGCGCTCATGGCGATTGACTAGCATCGTGGTGCCTGTACGTGACAGTGCGCTCATTGCGCCAGTCTGCGAAGATCTCTATACGCATGGCCTAACGCGGGTAGATTTATCGTGACTGCACTGTTCGCGGCTAAAAGATATAGTAGGCCTGATCGTGCGGACTTAATGTGACTTAGGTAAAATCGTGTTTACCAAGTTAAAACATTTACGTAAAATCTTTTAAATTTAGAAAATATCTTATCGATATCTTTTTTTAATTTAGAAAATATTTTAAAAATATCCTTAAACCGTAGTTTAGAGAATATCTTTTTAATTTTAGGAAACAGTGATACCCACGATGACGTATAGTTGAATTGTGGATATCTTACCAATTTAAAAAGATAGTATCGTATTACCAATTTTGGAATATTTAAATACTGGCCTTCGGGAATAAAAGATAACAGCGATATACGATGACGTACCAATTTTGGGAGATAGTATCGTATATTATTTTGTATCTGCGTGTCGCGTACATAAAATAAAGTTACCGGCTTTTGAACTCGATGGTTGCTTTCCGATGATGTAAGAACACGCCACTTGTCGTGTGGGTCCCACGGATGGCGCCAATCTGTTGATACATAATCTGGCGCGGGATGGTTCAACGACTCTCCCTGGGCCGTTAGTCGTCTTCTCGAGCCCTAAGTAGACCTTTTTAACAAAGAGAACCCGTTAGGAGTGGAGCCGAGGCCGTAGCCCTGGGATCCACCTCCGACGGTCAAGTTAGTATCGGCGTGATATAACTTATTAGGGTAAGGTTTAGAGTAACCTGTTATGTATATCGTTTTATGTATCCTCTATCCATGTATTTATAGGGCATGGATTAGGGTTTAGACGTAGAGTGGGCCGCTGTTTGCTGGGCCTGGCCCACTTGTCGTGGGTCAGTCCAGACCATACGTCTACAACGCATAAGCCGAAAAACTAATATTCGACACATAGCAACAAGGCATGAAATACACTTATGCTTATAGATAAAATTAGCTCAACTAAAGATAAAAATAAGCATACAAAAGTATTAACTAACAATACTTAGACACAAAGAAAAGCAAATAATCATTTAGCAAAACACACAAAGATACTTATCGTCATTTTGTGTATTATGTATAACAATGTACACTTAGCTTAATTTTATTTGAAAATGAATTATTTTCCACCCCATTTAAAAATTTGATCAAGTTCAACACCTTGAAATCATGAATACATCAACGTATGATGTTCACTTTGTGATTTGACGAAAAATTTGTGCAATCGGCATGACCGAAAAAGACTCTCTGTTACGAATTGAAGACTCTCATAAATTTTACTTTACAATCACTTTCTAAAAGTATTTTTAAGTGAAAGTAAACTCAATTACGTTTAAAACGATAGGTGGCACGACTCCTACGGACTTACGGTTGATTTTATACGAATTTTTGAAAATTACCGAATTCTGAAAATCAGACAAAGGTACCGTTAAATTTAGAGGTACCGTCCATATTTAGTGGAACCGTACGTTATATTTAACGGTGGCGTACCTGTTATTTCAGTTTTGAACAGAACCAACTTTTATTAATTTAAGAAAACCTTCAAGCTAGTATGACAATGTATACTTAACAACAAAACTTGTAAGTATTAAGCAACTAAATACTTTTCATATTTTTATCACCTTCATGGGTAATTTGACACATGGATCGTACTCAATTTTGAAAACCATTTGTTTTAAAAATTTGAGCGACGTGGCTCTGGTACCAATTGTGGAAACCGTGGGGGGGGGGGTGAATACGTTTCCATTAAAAAACTTAAAAACATTTTGTATCAAACTCCCGATCAAGTATGACGTAATATGAAAAGTGTCAACTATGATCATATATCATCTAGGGATGAATAAATTAAACTACAACACTAGCACAATCAACCATGACACATAAATAATTAACATAACATAAGCAACTAGCCACACAAGCATAAACGCAATGCAAATATAAATATAAAGCGATAAAGAATAAAATGAAAGTAAAGAGATAAGTAAGAAGGCGCAAACCGGACACGATGATTTATAGTGGTTCGGTCACGAAGCTCCTCTTCGCCCTACTCCACTCCCCGAGTACCCAACTCGAGAGTTACTTCACTAATCAACAAACTCCCTTCAGGCGGAGAAAGCCGTACACGTCGCTTAACTTGTTTTCCGACACTAAGCTAGATGTCGAGTGCTAATCTTAGCTAGCACCAATCTACACGTCGCTTATCCTATTTCCGACACTAAGCTAGATGTCGAGTGCTAATCTTAGCTAGCACCAAACTACCACGATCTACCCGATCTACCCTTGATCTACAAGATCAATCACACAAGCCCAATGGCTTCAAGAGATCTCCAAGATCTTGACAACATAACAATGATCTACACCCACTTGAATCGATCTACCCGATCTACCCTTGATCCACATGATCAATCACACAAGCCCAATGGCTTCAAGAGATCTCCAAGATCTCGACAAGATCACAATGATCTTCCCTCACAAACTCTCAAAAGAAAAATGATCTTGATGTATGCTATGATACAATCAAGAGTGTAACAAATGTTACAAGACCTAACAACTACAACTCTTGTATCTTCTTGGATACCTTTAGTTCTTCTCTTGCAAATGAAGAGGAATGATAACACTTTGTAGCTACTTGGATACTTTGTGTTCTTCTCTTGCTAATCAAGAGGGATGACAACACTTTGTATATACTTGGATACTTTATGTTCTTCTCTTGCTAATCAAGAGGAATGAAGAGGATCACTTGAATGGATGATTGTATCACTCTTAAACAAACTAATACTCTCCAAATGATCAAAGAAAGTCATCTAAGTGAGGAGGGATTAGACCAGAAAAAAGTGACTGGAAAATCAAGTTGGAAGTGTGAAATGGTCCACTATTTATAGGCAAAGGAAAAACTAGCCGTTACAGACCCACGGCTCCACTAATTGTCAGACGGCACCACTAAATTTAGTGGAGCCGTCGGTACTTTAGTGGTACCGTTGACGCTCATTTGTTTGTCTTTAGTGGGGAAGGTTTATTTGGGAATGTTGGAGCTGTTTTGGGGGGAAAATTGACTGTTGGGATTTTTTAAACTTAATTTTCAAAATAAAACATTTCTTTTTAATTCAAAAATAATTTTTAAAATATATTTTTGAAAAAATGTTTTGTCACATTAAAAATGTGAAGTTTAGAAAAATATAATCCTTTGATCATTTTTCAAGTAGTAGATTTGTTTGTCCATACCTTGAGTGATGTATGTCGGGATGGAAATCTACGACTTCGTTGAAGCATACTTGAGACGTCGGGAGGTGTTGATGTAAGTATACATTGATGATTTGTGTTTACAAGTAACTTGTACATTTTACGTTATGTATTACAGGTTATATGTTTGTCATTATTAAAACCGAAGAAATCGTTTAGTTTAAATATTGTAATATTTGCACTAACATACCTTTCACTCGACTCTTTGGTGATCGTTCAAACATATTACGTACAGCTTATCCGTGTTCTTAGTCCATTCATCGAGTTTTCCCCACCATTTCTTGGTGTAGTAAGTTTTCCAAATCTATCTCTATACTTACTTATGATTTTATATGAATCATGCATTTTATTTATTACATATGAACCATTATAGCTTTCGTATATTTATTTCTTGTTCAAATTATTCAATCTTTATTCATATTCAATCACCTAATTCTAAGGATGGCTAAAAATCAAGAACAATCATCATTCGACACATAAAACCTCATGCTAACCCTTAAGGAGACACTTTTTAAATCCACAATACATATCGAGCTGATATAAAGTCATTTATTTATTTTTAGATCATGTTCCTTCGACTAGAACACCCCTAATTAAATCATTTTTGATCAAACACCATATCAATTAAATGGCACGACTTGATTCTCCATAAGCCAAACAAATAAGTTGTAATTATAAACTCTTCCAAATAAGCACTCTAAATAGCTTTTTGAACGTCAAACTAAATGACCATCGAAACTGTTTTTTTATTTATTTATAAACATAATAATTTATATCGAGTGGGCTTTTAAAAGCCCAATAAGCACATTCGAATAAGCTGAGCAATAAGCAGTTTGAGAACATTTTTAGGACTATAAAATAAGCCTAAGATCAGGCCCAAACTCACTTGAAACCCAACACATCGAAATCTCTTATTGGGCCTTGATTAATTCGACTAAAAGCCCATTAAGCCAAAAATAAGCTCTTTTGTGTAATAAGCAGTTTTTATAAACTTGAATAAGCTAATTGAGGCTGCTAAAACTTTCAGAAATTTATTTATATAAGTTTTGAGGATTTTGGACTAAAAATGCAAAACCTATTTACTATTTGGGTTAATATTGTAACTTTCGGATAAATGGTTGTTAAACTGCCATTTTTGTAAAATATGGGTAGAATATGTTAAAACAATAAACATAAGTCTTAAAATGTCATATTAGAGTCTTCTGGACTTAAAATGTAAATATTTTTCTAACGAAGGACTAACGGTGCAAATATTTCACCATTAGGGTTAAAAGTGTAACTTCATGAAACTTCAAGGATCAAACAGTGAATCATTTCTATATACATATACATGAATCGTTTTATACATTTTCATACTTAAAATACCTTTTACAATTCGTACGATATATATATATTATATAACAAACCGTTACGTTTATAATTACATAACGTAACTTTTAACGAATAAGCATAACTTATCATCCACCAACTTTTGAAGAGACTATAATTACTGATTTAAATAAACATAAAAACATGATAATATTTTATATAATATTATTTTTGAACTTTAATCATTTTAAGCATATCATGCATTCTCATCACAATCCAATTCATTATCCGATATTCTTTCACAATCAATATTCACATCCTGTCAATCTTAAACCATCAAAATCTCATAATTCCCTATTATTCAGGTCGTGTGTTGGAGCCGTTCCCTTGATACTTTTGACATTACATAACTTTGACCTTACAGCTAAGGTGAGTCGTTGCCCTACTCTTACTCTTTTATATTCATTTTAAACTACTTGGGGGAGATTCATACTTAAATTACTTTACTCGTTTATCAAATACATTCTGCATTGGTATGCAAGTTCTCTAATTCATTTTCCATTGTGATGCAAATACTCAAACATTTATGATACGCTATGCTTTATACTTTCTGGACATGATGTGTAGTTTTATTATGATATGTGCTTTAATGGGTTAAACTCATTCATATACTCATTATTCTTAGCAACTGTTTAACTCCTGGATAGGAACCGTTGGAGAGGTATTGATAGTAACTATCGGGCTGACGCCCCCCACCCTTGTGTCCCTCAATTCTTGACCTTGGGTGAATATAATCCAGTAATTTTTTGATACATTATTCGCAGTCAGGAGGTTCAGTTTGTTGTTATTCATTACATTAAGTGTTCATATATTCGTATACACATCTGTCTTAATCACACTATAGCAGTGGGTTATAAACACACAGGTTGCAAGTCTTGTATGGGCGGGACTTGGGACTGAGTGGATTTACAATGCCTTTACAGTGGAAAGTTTATTCATCATACTTTAGCAGTGGGTTGTAGACACACAGGTTGCAAGTCTTGTATGGGTGGGGCTTGGGACTGAGTGGATTTATGATGAACTCAAATAAGTACATTTTATTATCATCATTTGTCCTATTTATTTGACTTGTTTTATTATATTATATATGAGAATTGATACGTTAATGTTTACTTTTGTAATTCTTAGGTAAAAACAAGTATTATGTGAAACTTGGCGATTTTGGACTAATTATGGAGCAAAACAAGCAAGATGTTAAGAGTCTACTGAAATGTACAAGATCAAGATCATTCTGCTCCAGATACGCCGCATCATACTTCTAACATACGGCGTATCACTATCAATATTTCACAAGTTACGATCCAAGTACATGCGCCGCATACAAGAATCAAGATACGCCGCATCTGAAGGCGGTGTACGAATATTCCTGAATATATTAATCTTGGACCCCACGCGAAGTTAAGTCAATGCGCCGCATCTATTCACTCTATGCGCCGCATCGACCCCTCAGACAGAAACTATAAATACCCCAAGGTCAGACGAATTTGAGGGTTGGACAGTGTGTGAAGGAAAAACCCTAGAGCCGAATTCAGACGACCAAGCAGCACAAGACACACCTAAACGAAGATACAAGAGCTGTAAGAAGGTCCTGCATGTATTTAATTCATTAAGTAGTTTTGTTTTATTGTATTAGTACACTTTAATTCATCAGGATTGATGGGCTTGTGTCATGTGACTACGAAAAATCATGCACTCCCCTTAATATTGCTTTCCCATTAATTAAAGTTTATATGTTGATGTCTTTGGTGACTTTTATTAGTGCATTGATAACCTCTGTGTCTAGCTGAGCATTGCTTGGGTCGCCATGCCCCTTCCTCGCCTATTTGTTTTAGCGTCTCTTTAATAAATAGGATAGACATAAGTAATCATTAAGGGTTTACTCGCCGATAAGATTAGAGCCAACGAGAAAGGTTTAATTATATACACTTCATATAAAACTAGCAATAAAACAAGTGACAAGCTACTTAATTATCAGGACAGGTCTTCTTATTGTCTCGAGTATCTATCTGTGTACGTGTGTGCTAATCGCTGATTCGTGCTCATTAGTTTAGTTTCTATTTAATCATAACCAAATCGTGCCAGTCTCTCAGGCTGAACCCCCTTGCGTTAGATTAGGTTGTATAGCTAACTTAGGATATTAAAATACTGATTAGAATAACTAGATAGTACGTTCCACTCTTAGTGATCGACACTCTACTTACCATTATATTCATACTGACCGGGTACACTGCTCGTTAAGTGTGTGTGTTATTGATAAGTCGGCTAAATATAAATTTAAAACTTGAGTAGGCATTAATACTACTAAACCGCAACGACACACACGCGCATCAAGTTTTTGGCGCCGTTGCCGGGGAGTGAATTGTTATTATCTGTTAATTTGATTAGTATTTTAATTAGGTTTTCTTTTTTTTTAGATTCTAACCACTAACCCTGTTATATATTAGATAAATTGCATTCATTGTATGTTTGCATATTTTCTGTTTTTATGTGTTTTTGTTTTCTGTGATTTTTGTTTGTTTTTGTTTGATTTTATTTTTGTTTTTATTTCTTATATTTTTCTGCATTCTGCTATCGTTGTACTGTGCTAATACAAACGATACGGCGCATCTGTTTTCACAGATACGGCGTATTGCGTTTAATTTTTATAAAATACAACGTGTTTAATAAATTCGAGTACGACGCATCTTTCCCCAAGATACGGCGTATTCTGTTTTTAATAAGAAATTTTTTCTAAACCCTAATGCCATACGACGCATCTGTTTTAACAGATACGGCGTATTTGCTATTTAAATTAAAAACAGTTTTTCGAATTTTTAAACAGATACGACGCATCGATCTTTATCGATACGGCGCATCTGCTAAATAAAAAATCTTGTATTTTGAAACATAACTAAAATACGGCGCATTAGCTTTTGTTAATACGACGCATTTAATTTTAATAAATATAATCGATTTTTGATAATTTAAACTTGATACGGCGCATTCTAAAATTATAAGCGGCGTATCTATTTTCTGAATAAAAGTCTGATTTATTTTTAACGATTATAAGATACGGCGCATCCTATTTATAGGATACGGCGCATCGTCTTCAGATATCAGTAACTTTTATTTATCCCGAACTGAGAAATTCTAATCAACTTTCCTGTCACTTAGAAAATTTTTACTTCGAAGCCTATTTGTTCTATGTTTCAGGAATGATGATTGATCTTTTCCCAAGCTGGTTCGGAGGATCAAGGATCAAACTTACAATCTACGAGATTATATCAAAGTTTGCCAAGAAAGCGGAAAGGAACTATTGCTGAAAGAACAAAACAATATGATTAGAGAAGTGACGATTGAAGTGCACCAATTGTCAAGGGTGATTAAAGGAGTTTTGTTCCAAAGGCATGACCTAAAGGGAAATACCTTGATAATTACATCGACAATACTGAGAACGAGGTGGTGGAGTTTGAACCCGAAGTATTGGAATAAAGAGCTGAACGTGAGTCTAACTTGAAGACTCTGGAATAAAGACAAGTGCTAACCGGGAGACAACCCGGAAGAAATTTTTTTTCTGTTCTGTGTCGAGTCTGTCAGACCTGCAGAAGATGCGGCGCATCTCCATCATAAGATGCGACGCATCACCTGCACTGGTCATATCTTATTTTATTTTCTGCATTTTCATTTTTTGACTTTAAAACTTTCTGTCAGTTTATTTTAATGCGGCGCATCCCTGGTTAAGGATGCGACGCATCTTTTATTCTGATTCGTATTTATTCCAGGCTCGATACGGCGTATCTTCTTCCATAAGATACGGCGTATCGACTGACCTGATGATTTACAATTTAAATTTTTTAAGTTTTATTTTTACTAACTACTAATGTATTATGCAAGTTTGAACCTTCTTAACTCAGGTGTGTTAAAGCTTATATGGTATTATAGATTCCTGCAATTCTGTGGATACATAAAATATGAAGCTTAAACGTTCTAATCCACAAGAAAGTTGATTTTTGCTCTTATACAAATAATGGAGGATCATACCGAGCAAATCTCAGGGGAGTTTTCTGTTCTAATTCTTTTATTTTCCAGTTTTTAACCTTTGACACAAACAACGAGGACGTTGTTTAACTTAAGTGGGGGGATTGGTGAATTAGAACACTTACTTGTCCTAAACGTTTTCAAAATATGCTTAAAATGCGTTTAATATATCAAAATTTAAATTTTTAGCATGTTTTTGTTTAAAGTCTAAATTACATAACCGCACACATAACTCTATTCTTTCAAAAATATTAAAACTTTAGTGTGCTGGTGACTTGTAAACTTTAGAACTTGGCTTGTATACTATTCGAGACCACCATAATAAGTATTATCTATATAATTGGAGTGACTTGTCTAAATTGGTAAATTTCTAGGATTACACCCAAATAGCCTTTATATGTTATGTGATATTAACTAACTACACTGGTTAGTTAACCCCCGTATAAACCCTTTTTTTACTCTCACTTTTAGAGTAAGATACCCCTAGAAAAACCCTCAGAGCCATTCATTTCGTTTCTTACACCTTTGTTATAATGTTTCGATACACCCTTACACGTTAGCCTACCCTGTAGATTAAAATCCGTGGTTAATTGCTTTAGGCAAAGTGTGTTTCCTTACATTACCTGTGTTCGCGTGCGTAATTCATTATCTTTGGTTAGGTTGGGAAATTGCACAATGCAATTGGTATGAAAGTAAATATTGTATATCTTTTAGTTTATTTTTCGTGTGTTTGCTACTTTCACTATTACAGTTATTTCTGAAAGTATGAAGAGTATTAAAAAAAATATATATCCGGAAAAATAGTGATAGAAAAGTTGTGAAATTTTACACATATGTTGATGTAAAAAAAAAAAAAAAAAAAAAAAAAAAAAAAAAATAAAACGGAAAAAAGTAGAAAAGAAAAAGAAAAAGGAAAAGTTGGAAGTTTGTTTTAACCAACTTATGTAAAGTTTTGTATTAAGTGGGCGATATCACCACTATTTGTCGTATATTATATTTATGGATTGAATGAGAGTTGGCCGTTATAGGAACGCCAACTATGGTTATTCCTTGATTGAGATCTTGTTGAGTATAATTCATGTCTACCTAAAGCGTGTGTTTCAAGTGTTAAAGCGTGAGTTATTCAATGATATGAGTCTTATTCATGGGATGGTTGGGAAAGTGATTAACCACACTTAGGATTTTAATTTATCTGTTTTGTTTATTTTTCATTTTACACCAATTTGTATCCCAAATATTATCCATACCCTATATCATTCTTCATCCAAACCTTTGATTTATTGAGATTAGGGATTTGAGCAATCTTAAGTATCGTAGTCGTGGATTCGGCTATGTATTTATGATTTTGTCGCCCTTTTTGATATAATATTATTGGTGAAGATTACTTGGTCCTATCTTTAGCTTATTCGAGTTAAGGATTTGAGCAGCTGCAAGTATCGTGGTCGTGGATTCGATCATGTATTTGTAATTTTGTCGCCTTTTCTGGAATATGAGATCGATAGAGATTAAAAAGGATGATCAACCCTTAACCAACAAACCTTTTTTTACCGCTTTAGACTTGTTATTCCTTGGCTTTAGTGGGGGAGATGCGTATACTTGCCAAGCCTATGATAGAATATTCGTCACAACTAAGCAACTAAACGATTTAGAATTGTTTTACATTGAAATTTATTTTGGTTTCTACTTCGTTAAGTGTTTGGTTGTGTGATTATGACAAAACGAATACGTGCTTAAATATAAAAATAAATCCTAACATCTTTTAGGATACATTTTCATAAGATTTATTCTAAGGTTTACTTGGGGATAAGTAAAGTTCAAGTGGGGGATATTTGATGAACTCAAATAAGTACATTTTATTATCATCATTTGTCATATTTATTTGACTTGTTTTATTATATTATATATGAGAATTGATACGTTAATGTTTACTTTTGTAATTCTTAGGTAAAAACAAGTATTATGTGAAACTTGGCGATTTTGGACTAATTATGGAGCAAAACAAGCAAGATGTTAAGAGTCTACTGAAATGTACAAGATCAAGATCATTCTGCTCCAGATACGCCGCATCATACTTCTAACATACGGCGTATCACTATCAAGATTTCACAAGTTACGATCCAAGTACATGCGCCGCATACAAGAATCAAGATACGCCGCATCTGAAGGCGGTGTACGAATATTCCTGAATATATTAATCTTGGACCCCACGCGAAGTTAAGTCAATGCGCCGCATCTATTCACTCTATGCGCCGCATCGACCCCTCAGACAGAAACTATAAATACCCCAAGGTCAGACGAATTTGAGGGTTGGACAGTGTGTGAAGGAAAAACCCTAGAGCCGAATTCAGACGACCAAGCAGCACAAGACACACCTAAACGAAGATACAAGAGCTGTAAGAAGGTCCTGCATGTATTTAATTCATTAAGTAGTTTTGTTTTATTGTATTAGTACACTTTAATTCATCAGGATTGATGGGCTTGTGTCATGTGACTACGAAAAATCATGCACTCCCCTTAATATTGCTTTCCCATTAATTAAAGTTTATATGTTGATGTCTTTGGTGACTTTTATTAGTGCATTGATAACCTCTGTGTCTAGCTGAGCATTGCTTGGGTCGCCATGCCCCTTCCTCGCCTATTTGTTTTAGCGTCTCTTTAATAAATAGGATAGACATAAGTAATCATTAAGGGTTTACTCGCCGATAAGATTAGAGCCAACGAGAAAGGTTTAATTATATACACTTCATATAAAACTAGCAATAAAACAAGTGACAAGCTACTTAATTATCAGGACAGGTCTTCTTATTGTCTCGAGTATCTATCTGTGTACGTGTGTGCTAATCGCTGATTCGTGCTCATTAGTTTAGTTTCTATTTAATCATAACCAAATCGTGCCAGTCTCTCAGGCTGAACCCCCTTGCGTTAGATTAGGTTGTATAGCTAACTTAGGATATTAAAATACTGATTAGAATAACTAGATAGTACGTTCCACTCTTAGTGATCGACACTCTACTTACCATTATATTCATACTGACCGGGTACACTGCTCGTTAAGTGTGTGTGTTATTGATAAGTCGGCTAAATATAAATTTAAAACTTGAGTAGGCATTAATACTGCTAAACCGCAACGACACACACGCGCATCAATTTACAATGCTTTTGCGGTGAAATCTTTATTCAAATGCTTTAAAGTTAAACTAAACTCTATGCACTCACCAACCGTTGGTTGACACTTTTTAGCATGTTTATCTCAGGTTATTAAGGTGAATGCATGGATTCTAGAGTCATTTGCATACTTGGAGACTATTATCTTTATCATTACCATTCGATACATCTTGAAAACATCTATGTAACTTTATACTTTGAATTTCTTGTTTAACTCGGATTTTAATAATTCGAATGGTAATATTTCAAAACATCTCATTTAGAGGTCGTTTTCTATACCTTGATCTATATTGTGAAGTAATACCCCATTGACACTACTGTTTTGCTGCGGTAATTTGGGGGTGTTACAGATTGGTATAAGAGCCTTGGTTATAGAGAACTAGGTTGCATTTAGGTGCCTAGATTATAACTACTATATACGTTGAGACTCTCATCCCTATCGCCTTGCATACGTAGAACTTTTCCCATTTGTATCCACGCGGTTGGATGTTATAGTATTTGTACTGATAGGGGAATCTCAGCATTTAGTCGAGTCATCAAAGATGTGGAGCTCAGTGATAACTGCCTATTTAACTTCATCTTGTGATAGTTCTTGTTTGATGAGACATGGGATTAAGTTAAATAAAGGTTATCACTTAGCCACAGAAATTTGATGAATTTGTTCGAGGATTTTCTGAGAGATAATCACCCTACTCTTTCACCATTTAAGTAACGTCGAGATATGTGTGCTTGGTGATATGTACACGTGTGAAAGGAGGCAATTATAATTATGGTGGCTAACATAATTATAAATGCATCACGACTCACGTGGACATATGTAACCATGCGTACGTTAATCAGCATTGGCACCCCTTTAGGATAACAACTAGTGACGGGGTTTTGTGAGAACGTTAAGTATAGATTGGATAGTCAACAGTTTTCCCTCATCTCTGACGTTCGCTAAATGTCCTTCCATGTAAAGACAATGGCATCAAGGAGATCAGCCTGCAACGCTAACCGAGGAAGTGCAACACTAAGGGGTGGAAGGACTAGTGAATGTGGATGTAGAGGAGGTGCGTTGGAGTATACCCGATGGATTGAAAAGATGGAGTCAGTGATCGACATCAGTAGTTGTGGGACGCATTAGAAGGTGATGTATTCCGCATGCTCATTTTCAGGAAAGGCGTTAACATGGTGGAACACACAGATTCAAGCTAGGGGCAAAGAAGCAGCTGTAGGTATGACATGGGATGACTTTATGGCATTGCTAAAAGAGGAATATTGTCGAGAAAATGAAATGCAGAAGCTGGAAGGTGAACTTTGGCATCACACTATGGTAGGGGCTGGTCATGCAGCCTGCACGGATCGATTTCATGAGCTGGCTAAACTAGTTCCTCATCTGGTTACCCCTGAATCAAAAAGGATCGAGAGGTACATCTACGGTCTTGTCCCCGAAATTCGTGGAACTGTGAAAGCAACTGAGTCGGCTACAATTCAGAGTGCAATTTTGAGAGCAGGGAGTCTAACAGATGAGATGATTAGGACTGGAATGTTAAGGAATAGTGACAAAAGGAAAGATACAAATGAGTCAGACAAGCAAATGGTCCCCATGATTGACAACAAGAAAACAAGAACCTTTATGGCCACTGGAACTGGTCAAAGAGGATATATATGTCCACATCCTAAGTGTACTAAATGTGCTTTTCATCACCCGAGATCTGCACCCTGGCGTGAGTGTACAAACTGCAATCAATCGAGTCATTTTACGAATCAGTGTAAAGCTCCAGGGAATGCAGGCAACATAAGGAATAATCAAAGGACATGCTATGAATATAACAGCCCGGATCACCTTAGGAATGCGTGTCCTAGAGTCAATAGAACACCTAGACAAAGACAAGGAAATCTGGCTTTAGCAATTGAAGGAAATAACCCAAACCCTAGAGTCCATCTCAGTCCACCTCGCGGTAGAGCATTCTATTTGGGTCATTTGGGTGCAGCTAACGAATAATAGGTACGTTTTCCCTAGACACTTAGTATTCTATCACATTATTCAACTTCAGTGATAACACAGACTGAATCTCGGGACGAGATTCAAGATAAGGGGTAGGTACTGTAGCAACCCGTAGAATTCCCTAGTCATTAGTGAACGCTAATTTAGTATTAACTCATTATTACAGTTCACTTAACCATTTTTACGAGCAAAATTTGAAAATTTTGTTTATTACTTTTCTATTCAAAAACATTGTTACGTGATACACAATACTTTGGAACGAGCTCACACACGTGCCACGACAGTCCAATACACAAATAAAAACCCAACGGATCCTTAATCTTTAATTTGGCCTGTTACTATTTCAGGCCCAACACAATACAAGCCCAACTCTTCTATTATTTCTTTTATACAAATCCACTCACCCTCACTTACTTGATCTCTTTTACTTCACATTTCAACACATAACCTACTCATTATTTTTCTTGGTTCGATTCTCTACATTCCAAGGACTCGAGAATGACCAACCTTACTTTCTAACTTGAACATTTGGTACTCGAACAAGACTCAAAGTAAATCCCACTCGACACATGTGAAAGTCATTCTTTCCCTATACGTTTTAGCATTTGATCCTAGCCTAAACGACTTCCTAAGTCCTTGAACACTTTCTCTAATAATATTGGTCATGTCTAAATGTTGTTTAGAACCTTTAATATATATGTCGACACAATATATAATATATATATATATATATATATATATACCACTTGACATAACCAAAAACCACACCCACTTGGTCTTACACACAAGACTTCCTAGCTCATTTTACTCCTTGTGTCCCCTCATATCTTCTGCCAAATCGAATATAACACAACTTGTGCATATAATACCTTATAACTAGTACTTTCATGCATGCATTTATACGTATACCTCATTCCCCAAATTCTCCCATTCACACTTAGACTTTTTATCTCCCATTTCTCTCTAAATCCACACTGCCGAGACCTTACAAGGAAGCAAGGGTCATTTCTCCATTTGGTGGAACCATTTCCAAGTCGTATACTTTTCTCTCGACTCTTTGGTGATCGTTCAAACATATTACGTACAACTTATCCGTGTTCTTAGTCCATTCATCGAGTTTTCCCCACCATTTCTTGGTGTAGTAATTTTACCAAATCTATCTCTATACTTACTTATGATTTTATATGAATCATGCATTTTATTTATTATACCATTATAGCTTTCGTATATTTACTTCGTGTTCAAATTATTCAATCTTCATTCATATTCGATCACCTAATTCTAAGGATGGCTAAAAATCAAGAACAATCATCATTCGACACATTAAACCTCATGTTAACCCTTAACAAGACACTTTTTAAATCCATAATACATATCGAGCTTATATAAAGTCATTTATTTATTTTTAGATCTTGTTCCTTCGACTAGAACACCCCTAATTAAATCATTTTCGATCAAACACCATATCAATTAAATGGCACAACTTGATTCTCCATAAGCCTAACAAATAAGTTGTAATTATAAGCTCTTCCAAATAAGCACCCTAAATAGCTTTTTGAACCTCAAACTAAAATGACCATCGAGACAGTTTTTTTTTATAAAACTTAATAAGTTATATCGAGTGGGCTTTCAAAAGCCCATTAAGCACATTCGAATAAGCTGAGCAATAAGCACTTTGAGAACATTTTTAGGACTATAAAATAAGCGTAAGATCAGGCCCAAACTCACTTGAAACCCAACACATCGAAATCTCTTATTGGGCCTTGATTAATTCGACTAAAAGCCCATTAAGCCAAAAATAAGCTCTTTTGTGTAATAAGCAGTTTTTATAAACTTGAATAAGCTAATTGAGGCTGCTAAAACTTTCAGAAATTTATTTATATAAGTTTTGAGGATTTTGGACTAAAAATGCAAAACCTATTTACTATTTGGGTTTATATTGTAACTTTCGGATAAATGGTTGTTTAACTGCCATTTTTTTAACATATGGGTAGAATATGTTAAAACAGTAAACATAATTCATAAAATGTCATATTAGAGTCTTTTGGACTTAAAATGTAAATATTTTTCTAACGAAGGACTAACGGTGTAAATATTTCACCGTTAGGGTTAAAAGTGTAACTTCATGAAACTTCAAGGATCAAACAGTGAATCATTTCTATATACATATACATGAATTGTTTTATACATTTTCATATTTAAAATACCTTTTACAATTCGTACGATATATATATAACAAAACGTTACGTTTATATTTACATAATGTAACTTTTAACGAATAAGCATAACTTATCATCCACCAACTTTTGAAGAGACTATAATTACTGATTTAAATAAACATGAAAACATGATAATATTATTTTTGAACTTTAAGCATTTTAAGCATATCATGCATTCTCATCACAATATAATTCGTTATCCGATATTCTTTCACAATCATTATTCACATCCTGTCAATCTTAAACCATCGAAATCTCAGACTTCCTTATTATTCAGGTCGTGTGTTGGAGCCGTTCCTGTGATACTTTTGACATAACATTACTTTGACCTTACAGTTAAGGTGAGTCGTAGCCCTACTCTTACTCTTTTATATTCATTTTAAACTACTTGGGGGAGATTCATTCTTAAATTACTTTACTCGTTTATCAAATACATTCTGCATTGGTATGCAAGTTCTCTAATTCATTTTGCATTAAGATGCAAATACTCAAACGTTTATGATACGCTATGCTTTATACTTTCTGGATATGATGTGTAATTTTATTACGATATGTGCCTTAATGGGTTAAACTCATTCATATACTCATTATTCTTAGCAACTGTTTAACTCTTGGATTGGAGCCGTTGGAGAGGTATTGATAGTAACTATCGGGCTTATTCTTTTGAAACCTTATTCGCAGTCAGGATATTCAGTTTGCTGTTATTCATTACATTAAGTGTTCATATATTCGTATACACATCTGTCTTAATCATACTATAGCAGTGGGTTGTAAACACACAGGTTGCATGTAACACCCCAACCCGATAAGGGTAGAAGTATTACGTTATGGTGACATATCAAAGCAAACACAAGCATATGACTAAATAATACAAAATGAATTTCAAATGTTACAAAGGGAAAATCTGAGAATACAAGGTTACAAGGGAAAATCAATAATAAATTCTAAGTCTACTATTGTAATCACTTCTAGTCATCTTTAATCCATAATAGCTAGTAAAGTCTTCTAAGTCCAAAGTACTCTCCACTCATAACCCAGCCTCCAACTAAAACCTGTCGCAGGAAAAGAAATGCGGCTGAGCTTAAAAAACCCAGTGAACAGATATGCAATAAACGGAAACGAAAACAAACGGAAATGAACAGATATAGCATAATGAATAAGATATAAGTAAAGGTACAAAGAGTAAAGGTTTAGGACAGTAATCCACCACGAGCCCAAACAAATCAAATATCATAATCCTGTAGCAATCCAGAGGGGATACCTCTTTAGTAACCAGATAATATGAGGGGTGTCCTCATGTATCAAAGTGGAGTGATCAGCTCCCAAATATGTGAAAGACGTGGATTGCACCCATCATCAGTCACCAAATAACAAACATATCAAATCATATACAAATCAAATCTAGGATGCATCCATACGCCCCCCAAACAAATCATATTGGCCATAACAAATCATAAAGCGCGCATAACATATCATAATGGGGACGGTGTGCAACATCACTCGAGCACACTAGAGTCATGCCATTGGTGCATCAATGACACGGCCATGTTACCTTCATGGCTAGGAAACATATTTTGGCTCGGGTATCAAACTGGAGTCAAAGGTCAAAGGATCATATCAAAGCAAAGGTTCATATGGTCATAATCATAGTCCAAATCTCCAGGTTCACATCACAGGGTTCATATCCAAAAGGGTTCATATCAAATCAATCAAAGTGTAGGGAACATAGCAATGGCTTAGGGAATCCTGATACAAATCAAAATAAGAGAACGAAGGCTCCTTATTAAAAGAGCAGAATATCTGTACCTTAAACCGCCAACGAAACATAACATAAGAATAGGAAGTCACTCTCTCTTCAGCGAATCTACACGAATTAATGATCGGCTAATTATTAATAGTTCAATTCAAATCAGATCTACTCGTTTTTCGTCGGCTTTTCATTTTTTTAGTGACTTATAGGGTTATTAATGACAATTAAATAACTTTAAGACGTGATATTATAAATATTATAGTTTAGGGTTGCTTTTGACAATCTCCCAAAGATTAGGGTTCAATATATCATTTTAAATAAGTTTAAGGTTAACGGTGTAAATTATCAATAATTAAATATTAAGAATGTCAAATAAATTTCTTTAAAGTTTATACTATAACTTCATATTAAGATGGTAAATTTTAGACCCTCGTTCACAATTTACAACACACACAACCCGACTTATATATGCATACGAACCCATCTTGACTCGTCCATTCTCACACCACTAAACTTGACACAAAATCACGCACACAACAGCCCAAAATAATAGATACACTCACACATATTCAAGCTTCACCCACTCACCGAATACACAGCCCCATGTCACAAATAGTTTCCATAATTTTCATTACTTAAAATATTACCTGCATGCGTAATAATGGTTTAGATTTTACGTGACCTATGCTTCTTTCTTCAATCTTTTAAACACGTTCTAAAGGCCATAATCAAAACGTATAACAAAACATACTCGAATGCTCCAAAACGAAAACGAGTCGACACGTAAAAGCTTCATGGATTCATGATTTCATGCTGCGTTTATATTTGGTTTAGGTCGACAAAACTGAAAACACGACTCAAGAAAAGTATTACACACGCCATACGTTCCATCTATATACCGCGACACATTCACAGCCCTTATGAGACTAAAACAAGCTGAACGAGACGCAACATGCAAGACCAAAATAAAAGGGTGCGAGTGGATTTGGTGAGGCAGCCAACGAAGTACAACAAATCTCCACTCTATCTTTATAGCAACATGTTTAACCAGTTTTAGACTCCCACATCGACACACAATTACAAGCCTAGACCCCTTCAAAACCCTCGTTAATTTAGTATCTAGGTTTTTCAGTTTTAGTACCATATTAAATGTTTGATTACTGATTTCATGTAGGTTTCAATGACATAGATTAAGGTTGGAAAAACAGTGCAGATCGAGACAGAATTAACATGGTTCGCTATAGGTTGAGAAAAAGGGGAAACATATAAGTCGACATATATTAACAGGTTCTGTGATGTTATCTTTTATATATATACATGCGTTAGTAGAGATTAGACGAGTATGAGAAACATGGTTTTTTTATTATTGTGTAGTGGTGTTTCAGATCGTATAACCCAAGTGTTATGACGTGTACCTTATCATGACGGCAAGGAACGAGAGCAAGAAAACACCACACCCCTCTTTAACCATAACAACAAAGTTTGATCGCCACCAAAAGGACACCACAGCAGCAACATATTCACTCTCTGGTCTTGAGAGAACACCAATGCCTCGCAAACCCTTAGGGCTGGAACGAAGCGATCAAAGAACAAGGCACACCTAGGCCGAATCAAAAGAGAGTCCAAAAGAGCGAGAACAAAACACCACCGCGATCGCCCTAGGCTGCTATGCTTGCACAAAATCGGTCACCAAGGCTGCCAACTTTCGTCCCTTGCTTCTTGTTGAGAGAAACGATTTGGATTTGTTTAAGTTTCCTTGCTTTCGGTTTGGAGATGATGAAAATGTATGTCATACGGTTTGAGAGAAAAAGAAGCAGTTGTTATACATGAACGAGATGGGGATGATGGGCTGAATATTAAATTTAGATAGGGTCAAAACGTGCATGTATCAAGGCTATGATATCTTGTGTAAATGGTAAGGGATGATGGAGCGTGTTCCTCAATCTTTGGAAACTAATAGTGGGTTTTCAATGTCCTTGATTGAGTTTTTAATGGTCGGCTGGTTTTGGTATATGTTGGTGTGGTTTCCTTTTTGATATATGTTGCTAAATAATGAGAAGAGAGAATCGGTTTTGCCAACTTTGGAAGTTGTGTGTGATTGAGATACAAATAAAGAGTGATGGGGACCGAAATATGAGGTGATTGCCATATTATATGGGATTGATTTAAGGTGATGTTTATCACTAATAACCTTTCAAAATTCCAAATTTGTGTGAGTACAAAATAAAAGTGTAACTCGGCCCTTAGCAACATTTAGTTGTGTGATATAGTTCTAGTTGACTTAGGTTGTGTTATTTTCTTATTCGTATATTTTAGGTTTCCCATTTATTCAAAGATTCAAAATATAATGTATTGTATATATTTTAGGTTAGGTCGTATCGTACATAAAAGTTAAATTCGAAATTTAGGTCGTTATAGATTTAATGTCTTTTCAGAAGTTTCAAATTAGAGGGGCATTTTAGGTATTTCACATGTTCAAAATTTCTGGGTTTTACAACTCTTCCCCTCTAAAAGAAAATTTTCGTCCTCGAAAATTGAAGGGAAAACAAAACGGAAACACAACTGACTACAGAAATGTGGATGATTTGTTTCTCATGGCTCTATCTTGTTGATCAAAAAGCTTTGGTCTCCTCAGAAAAGACATACCATACTGAATCCAGATCAAAAGAATAATATACCAAACGTAACAGATGATAATCGTATTCTCTCCGAAGAGATACAGGGAATACGTAGGATTTGACGGATATATCGTTTGTGGAAAAGAAATAGGCACAACAGATGAGATCGTATCGAATCGCAGAAGATATGAGAGTGATACAAACGCTTAACTCTTCAGATCATCAAATAGTCTCGTCTTCAACATAACCTTTCAAGGTATCCTCATAAAAAGACAGAATCTTGTTTTCCTCAGAATCTAAAATCTCGTATCTTAACTCATAGCAGATCATAATGAAACATATTCAACGAATGCGAAGCGTACTTATAGCAAAACGTAGGTGTACTCCTTTAGTAACAGATCAAGTCCATACGGATAGAAAACAGATTATTTGATAACATAAAACGGCAGAAAGCTCTACAACAGAACCTAAGATTCTTACCGGAAGTATAGAGGTTAGCAAAACGCGTGTCGGTTATCCAAACGTATCAAGTCGTATAACGGTGAAAGCAGATCAAGCGTATAGGTAGTATGAACCTAAAGTCTCAATCAGATATCAGAAATTCTAAGGTTTCTAAGGCACTCTTCGAAATATCCTATGATCACAATAAGTGCACGTTATATGATGTAAGTATTATCACGTTGGCCAGACGTCATAATACTAGCATCATATAAGTATGCCCTCATGATGACCATACTTTATCTCAAGTCGTGAAGCAAGCAACTTATCTTAATCACCTAACAGTCCTTCTACCTCCTAGGGTTGGTCCAAATCAAATCATCACTACGTATTCGAAATCAAAGAAACAGATCGCATAGATACTGTAACGAAAACTAGTAAGTATCATCGAATGAAGCTTGTCGTCAAAGCATCAATTCATCCACAATTCATCAAAGTTCTCATATCAAAATCGTCATCCAACATACGCAGAGGGAACACAGAACGGAAGTACTAACAGAGAACCTAAATCATTCAAAGGATCTTATCATTAGGTAACGAAAACTTAAGTAGGTTAAGAGGAAGTGAATTACGTCATCAATAGCTTCATCCTTCACATAATCAACTCTTCCAAACACGAACGTTCGCTTAAAGGAAATTCCTCCATTCAAATACATGATCTCAAATTTCTTCCAAGTCCAAGCAGTCTACCTACTTCTGTCCATATGATCATAGGATGAAAAGGAATTAAAATCTTGAGTCTGGTTCCTCAAGCCTTCGGCAACTCTTCTAGGAATGGTGGTATAATAACGCGAATCCCTGACATGATCGTTGTGCATCCTTCCGTCCGCAAGTCTGCTTCTGCTCTCAATTCATCTTAGTACCACTAAAATGATTTGAGAAGCAAGACTGCGTGTCTTCGACAGGTCTTCTAGCACAGCTCAAAATTCGCCAACTCGTTTACATTCTCCTTCACTGTCCGCCACCACCTTCGTCTTGCAGAAATAACGTCTGCCACGACATCTTCTACTACTCTTCTACAAGGTTTCTAACTCCGATAACTGTCTTCAATCTTGGTCCTTTCTGTGGGAAACTCTGTCATCACCGGATACCTGGCAGTGCTGTCAGCTACAATCTCTGAACGCCAATCAAACCTACTCTTCCAGAACAAAGGGTCATTCAACTTAATACGAAATGATCTACATGTTCCTCTTTCTTCTCTGAACACAACACAACGTCATACCATGACAATTTGTCCAAATACTCGCAAAAACATGATTCAATTAGCCAATACAATTGGCATCATTAAAACTCATAATGATCACAACGAGTACGAAAGCAGCTTCAGGAATCGTCTTAGGGAAATTTCACATCTACATCACATCACCTATCTTCCTCTTTCACGAATGAAACTGAAATACTTCACGGAGGTTACTCTCGATTAGTTAACCCTCTTCTTAGAAGTTCTTGTGGTTGCTTCTTCAGTCCTTCAAATCCAAAAATGACGCTATCAGATATGGAGTTTCAAAGGTTGGCCAAATCAATCATCGATACGCGGAAAATGGATAACGGTTACGGATAATGATACGGTTAAATTTATGATAGTTGATGCGTCGCGGCATACTTCCCTCTTTCTTCTTCATAAATCAACAGGAGCATCCAAAGAGAAACACTGAGGTGAACCAAATCATATTCCATCAGCTCCTTCAATCTCTCAACTTCTATGGCGCCATGGTTTCGTCAATTGAGATCCGTTCAATGTCAACTCTACTCCCCAAGCAGGAGGGAATCCCAAGAGGTTCATCAGTAAACACCCGAAAATTTTGTACAACAAATACTTCCGATGCCAGAGCTTTCTAAGGGGTACTAATAGGTGTTAGGAGAATTTTGAAAATCAAATAAGACCGGAATAAGTGTTTCCATAGTAGCATTAATCTTAACAGATTTAAGTGGTTGAGAGTCGTCAAAGCAAAAGCAGGATGAAGTAGATTGCTTAAGGTCACATATTAGATATGGTAGTCTATGGTAGCTTTATGAGGAGCCAACCAGTCCATAACCAAAAGACCTCAATATCAAATATATCAAAAGTAACGGATTAGTAGAACGAATACGGTTGCCAAGCCAGACGGGTAGTTCATATATCAAGGTCAAGTACATGGTTCATCATAGTGTTGAGATGGATAAACGAATAGTTCAAGGTGTTGGAATTTTGTTTAACTTCTTAGCATAAGTGGCAGGTAGGGTGTGTTTCATCGGTAATACGAACATCGTATAATTGTCAAAAGTGAGATGTATGGAATATCAGTTATCAGCATCATCATGCTCAGTTAACCATTCCGTACTGAGATAGTATTACATCATATCCTTCCAAAGGAACTGATTGGCAGACAAAATTCATCATTCGAAGGGAGGGAACAAATCTCCATATATATGTGATTAACAATTATCAGAGTTCTCAGAGGATTAGTAATGGATTATGTAGATTCAAGTAGTATCAGATGATATATTTCCTATCCAGCATAAGTAAAGAATTCATAGAATGTGTCAAACACATTAGGGTTGAATGACCTTCGGAATGGTCGGAAAGGTATTAAACTGTTTATCCAACAGATCGGAATTGGAGATCAAAATCAGAAGGTGAACTTAAATGGTGTAAGGTATCCATGTAGTTTCTGAGGTATTCCAAACTCACTTGGTTACTAAACTTAGGTTGCAAAACTTTCTAGCTTCTGAAACAAATGTTCTTATAAGGCATAACCAAAGGCAGAGGCACGAATCAGAGTGATGCGGAAGCAATGCTACTTACATAGATGTCCTAGTCTACCCATTTCTCACCGGTAATAACTTAAGTTCCTATGGGGAAATCCTAAAGCAATTTCTCAAAGGTTGTCTCATGAGCGCCTACTGTGGAAACCTAATGGTCCAACTTCACAGGTCAAGGGTAAATGTATTACAAGTCGCAACCTGGCTCTGATACCATAATTGTAACACCCCAACCCGATAAGGGTAGAAGTATTACGTTATGGTGACATATCAAAGCAAACACAAGCATATGACTAAATAATACAAAATGAATTTCAAATGTTACAAAGGGAAAATCTGAGAATACAAGGTTACAAGGGAAAATCAATAATAAATTCTAAGTCTACTATTGTAATCACTTCTAGTCATCTTTAATCCATAATAGCTAGTAAAGTCTTCTAAGTCCAAAGTACTCTCCACTCATAACCCAGCCTCCAACTAAAACCTGCCGCAGGAAAAGAAATGCGGCTGAGCTTAAAAAACCCAGTGAACAGATATGCAATAAACGGAAACGAAAACAAACGGAAATGAACAGATATAGCATAATGAATAAGATATAAGTAAAGGTACAAAGAGTAAAGGTTTAGGACAGTAATCCACCACGAGCCCAAACAAATCAAATATCATAATCCTGTAGCAATCCAGAGGGGATACCTCTTTAGTAACCAGATAATATGAGGGGTGTCCTCATGTATCAAAGTGGAGTGATCAGCTCCCAAATATGTGAAAGACGTGGATTGCACCCATCATCAGTCACCAAATAACAAACATATCAAATCATATACAAATCAAATCTAGGATGCATCCATACGCCCCCCAAACAAATCATATTGGCCATAACAAATCATAAAGCGCGCATAACATATCATAATGGGGACGGTGTGCAACATCACTCGAGCACACTAGAGTCATGCCATTGGTGCATCAATGACACGGCCATGTTACCTTCATGGCTAGGAAACATATTTTGGCTCGGGTATCAAACTGGAGTCAAAGGTCAAAGGATCATATCAAAGCAAAGGTTCATATGGTCATAATCATAGTCCAAATCTCCAGGTTCACATCACAGGGTTCATATCCAAAAGGGTTCATATCAAATCAATCAAAGTGTAGGGAACATAGCAATGGCTTAGGGAATCCTGATACAAATCAAAATAAGAGAACGAAGGCTCCTTATTAAAAGAGCAGAATATCTGTACCTTAAACCGCCAACGAAACATAACATAAGAATAGGAAGTCACTCTCTCTTTAGCGAATCTACACGAATTAATGATCGGCTAATTATTAATAGTTCAATTCAAATCAGATCTACTCGTTTTTCGTCGGCTTTTCATTTTTTTAGTGACTTATAGGGTTATTAATGACAATTAAATAACTTTAAGACGTGATATTATAAATATTATAGTTTAGGGTTGCTTTTGACAATCTCCCAAAGATTAGGGTTCAATATATCATTTTAAATAAGTTTAAGGTTAACGGTGTAAATTATCAAAATTAAATATTAAGAATGTCAAATAAATTTCTTTAAAGTTTATACTATAACTTCATATTAAGATGGTAAATTTTAGACCCGTCGTTCACAATTTACAACACACACAACCCGGCTTTTATATGCATATGACCCATCTTGACTCGTCCATTCTCACACCACTAAACTTGACACAAAATCACGCACACAACAGCCCAAAATAATAGATACACTCACACATATTCAAGCTTCACCCACTCACCGAATACACAGCCCCATGTCACAAATAGTTTCCATAATTTTCATTACTTAAAATATTACCTGCATGCGTAATAATGGTTTAGATTTTACGTGATCTATGCTTCTTTCTTCAATCTTTTAAACACGTTCTAAAGGCCATAATCAAAACGTATAACAAAACATACTCGAATGCTCCAAAACGAAAACGAGTCGACACGTAAAAGCTTCATGGATTCATGATTTCATGCTGCGTTTATATTTGGTTTAGGTCGACAAAACTGAAAACACGACTCAAGAAAAGTATTACACACGCCATACGTTCCATCTATATACCGCGACACATTCACAGCCCTTATAAGACTAAAACAAGCTGAACGAGACGCAACGTGCAAGACCAAAATAAAAGGGTGCGAGTGGATTTGGTGAGGCAGCCAACGAAGTACAACAAATCTCCACTCTATCTTTATAGCAACATGTTTAACCAGTTTTAGACTCCCACATCGACACACAATTACAAGCCTAGACCCCTTCAAAACCCTCGTTAATTTAGTATCTAGGTTTTTCAGTTTTAGTACCATATTAAATGTTTGATTACTGATTTCATGTAGGTTTCAATGACATAGATTAAGGTTGGAAAAACAGTGCAGATCGAGACAGAATTAACATGGTTCGCTATAGGTTGAGAAAAAGGGGAAACATATAAGTCGACATATATTAACAGGTTCTGTGATGTTATCTTTTATATATATACATGCGTTAGTAGAGATTAGACGAGTATGAGAAACATGGTTTTTTTATTATTGTGTAGTGGTGTTTCAGATCGTATAACCCAAGTGTTATGATGTGTACCTTATCATGACGGCAAGGAACGAGAGCAAGAAAACACCACACCCCTCTTTAACCATAACAACAAAGTTTGATCGCCACCAAAAGGACACCACAGCAGCAACATATTCACTCTCTGGTCTTGAGAGAACACCAATGCCTCGCAAACCCTTAGGGCTGGAACGAAGCGATCAAAGAACAAGGCACACCTAGGCCGAATCAAAAGAGAGTCCAAAAGAGCGAGAACAAAACACCACCGCGATCGCCCTAGGCAACTATGCTTGCACAAAATTGGTCACCAAGGCTGCCAACTTTCGTCCCTTGCTTCTTGTTGAGAGAAACGATTTGGATTTGTTTAAGTTTCCTTGCTTTCGGTTTGGAGATGATGAAAATGTATGTCATACGGTTTGAGAGAAAAAGAAGCAGTTGTTATACATGAACGAGATGGGGATGATGGGCTGAATATTAAATTTAGATAGGGTCAAAACGTGCATGTATCAAGGCTATGATATCTTGTGTAAATGGTAAGGGATGATGGAGCGTGTTCCATGGAGCGTGTTCCTCAATCTTTGGAAACTAATAGTGGGTTTTCAATGTCCTTGATTGAGTTTTTAATGGTCGGCTGGTTTTGGTATATGTTGGTGTGGTTTCCTTTTTGATATATGTTGCTAAATAATGAGAAGAGAGAATCGGTTTTGCCAACTTTGGAAGTTGTGTGTGATTGAGATACAAATAAAGAGTGATGGGGACCGAAATATGGGGTGATTGCCATATTATATGGGATTGATTTAAGGTGATGTTTATCACTAATAACCTTTCAAAATTCCAAATTTGTGTGAGTACAAAATAAAAGTGTAACTCGGCCCTTAGCAACATTTAGTTGTGTGATATAGTTCTAGTTGACTTAGGTTGTGTTATTTTCTTATTCGTATATTTTAGGTTTCCCATTTATTCAAAGATTCAAAATATAATGTATTGTATATATTTTAGGTTAGGTCGTATCGTACATAAAAGTTAAATTCGAAATTTAGGTCGTTATAGATTTAATGTCTTTTCAGAAGTTTCAAATTAGAGGGGCATTTTAGGTATTTCACATGTTCAAAATTTCTGGGTTTTACAACTCTTCCCCTCTAAAAGAAAATTTTCGTCCTCGAAAATTGAAGGGAAAACGAAACGGAAACACAACTGACTACAGAAATGTGGATGACTTGTTTCTCATGACTCTATCTTGTTGATCAAAAAGCTTTGGTCTCCTCAGAAAAGACATACCATACTGAATCCAGATCAAAAGAATAATATACCAAACGTAACAGATGATAATCGTATTCTCTCCGAAGAGATACAGGGAATACGTAGGATTTGACGGATATATCGTTTGTGGAAAAGAAATAGGCACAACAGATGAGATCGTATCGAATCGCAGAAGATATGAGAGTGATACAAACGCTTAACTCTTCAGATCATCAAATAGTCTCGTCTTCAACATAACCTTTCAAGGTATCCTCATAAAAAGACAGAATCTTGTTTTCCTCAGAATCTAAAATCTCGTATCTTAACTCATAGCAGATCATAATGAAACATATTCAACAAATGCGAAGCGTACTTATAGCAAAACGTAGGTGTACTCCTTTAGTAACAGATCAAGTCCATACGGATAGAAAACAGATTATTTGATAACATAAAACGGCAGAAAGCTCTACAACAGAACCTAAGATTCTTACCGGAAGTATAGAGGTTAGCAAAACGCGTGTCGGTTATCCAAACGTATCAAGTCGTATAACGGTGAAAGCAGATCAAGCGTATAGGTAGTATGAACCTAAAGTCTCAATCAGATATCAGAAATTCTAAGGTTTCTAAGGCACTCTTCGAAATATCCTATGATCACAATAAGTGCACGTTATATGATGTAAGTATTATCACGTTGGCCAGACGTCATAATACTAGCATCATATAAGTATGCCCTCATGATGACCATACTTTATCTCAAGTCGTGAAGCAAGCAACTTATCTTAATCACCTAACAGTCCTTCTACCTCCTAGGGTTGGTCCAAATCAAATCATCACTACGTATTCGAAATCAAAGAAACAGATCGCATAGATACTGTAACGAAAACTAGTAAGTATCATCGAATGAAGCTTGTCGTCAAAGCATCAATTCATCCACAATTCATCAAAGTTCTCATATCAAAATCGTCATCCAACATACGCAGAGGGAACACAGAACGGAAGTACTAACAGAGAACCTAAATCATTCAAAGGATCTTATCATTAGGTAACGAAAACTTAAGTAGGTTAAGAGGAAGTGAATTACGTCATCAATAGATTCATCCTTCACATAATCAACTCTTCCAAACACGAACGTTCGCTTAAAGGAAATTCCTCCATTCAAATACATGATCACAAATTTCTTCCAAGTCCAAGCAGTCTACCTACTTCTGTCCATATGATCATAGGATGAAAAGGAATTAAAATCTTGAGTCTGGTTCCTCAAGCCTTCGGCAACTCTTCTAGGAATGGTGGTATAATAACGCGAATCCCTGACATGATCGTTGTGCATCCTTCCGTCCGCAAGTCTGCTTCTGCTCTCAATTCATCTTAGTACCACTAAAATGATTTGAGAAGCAAGACTGCGTGTCTTCGACAGGTCTTCTAGCACAGCTCAAAATTCGCCAACTCGTTTACATTCTCCTTCACTGTCCGTCACCACCTTCGTCTTGCAGAAATAACGTCTGCCACGACATCTTCTACTACTCTTCTACAAGGTTTCTAACTCCGATAACTGTCTTCAATCTTGGTCCTTTCTGTGGGAAACTCTGTCGTCACCGGATACCTGGCAGTGCTGTCAGCTACAATCTCTGAACGCCAATCAAACCTACTCTTCCAGAACAAAGGGTCATTCAACTTAATACGAAATGATCTACATGTTCCTCTTTCTTCTCTGAACACAACACAACGTCATACCATGACAATTTGTCCAAATACTCGCAAAAACATGATTCAATTAGCCAATACAATTGGCATCATTAAAACTCATAATGATCACAACGAGTACGAAAGCAGCTTCAGGAATCGTCTTAGGGAAATTTCACATCTACATCACATCACCTATCTTCCTCTTTCACGAATGAAACTGAAATACTTCACGGAGGTTACTCTCGATTAGTTAACCCTCTTCTTAGAAGTTCTTGTGGTTGCTTCTTCAGTCCTTCAAATCCAAAAATGACGCTATCAGATATGGAGTTTCAAAGGTTGGCCAAATCAATCATCGATACGCGGAAAATGGATAACGGTTACGGATAATGATACGGTTAAATTTATGATAGTCGATGCATCGCGGCATACTTCCCTCTTTCTTCTTCATAAATCAACAGGAGCATCCAAAGAGAAACACTGAGGTGAACCAAATCATATTCCATCAGCTCCTTCAATCTCTCAACTTCTATGGCGCCATGGTTTCGTCAATTGAGATCCGTTCAATGTCAACTCTACTCCCCAAGCAGGAGGGAATCCCAAGAGGTTCATCAGTAAACACCCGAAAATTTTGTACAACAAATACTTTCCATGCCAGAGCTTTCTAAGGGGTACTAATAGGTGTTAGGAGAATTTTGAAAATCAAATAAGACCGGAATAAGTGTTTCCATAGTAGCATTAATCTTAACAGATTTAAGTGGTTGAGAGTCGTCAAAGCAAAAGCAGGATGAAGTAGATTGCTTAAGGTCACATATTAGATATGGTAGTCTATGGTAGCTTTATGAGGAGCCAACCAGTCCATAACCAAAAGACCTCAAAATCAAATATATCAAAAGTAACGGATTAGTAGAACGAATACGGTTGCCAAGCCAGACGGGTAGTTCATATATCAAGGTCAAGTACATGGTTCATCATAGTGTTGAGATGGATAAACGAATAGTTCAAGGTGTTGGAATTTTGTTTAACTTCTTAGCATAAGTGGCAGGTAGGGTGTGTTTCATCGGTAATACGAACATCGTATAATTGTCAAAAGTGAGATGTATGGAATATCAGTTATCAGCATCATCATGCTCAGTTAACCATTCCGTACTGAGATAGTATTACATCATATCCTTCCAAAGGAACTGATTGGCAGACAAAATTCATCATTCGAAGGGAAGGAACAAATCTCCATATATATGTGATTAACAATTATCAGAGTTCTCAGAGGATTAGTAATGGATTATGTAGATTCAAGTAGTATCAGATGATATATTTCCTATCCAGCATAAGTAAAGAATTCATAGAATGTGTCAAACACATTAGGGTTGAATGACCTTCGGAATGGTCGGAAAGGTATTAAACTGTTTATCCAACAGATCGGAATTGGAGATCAAAATCAGAAGGTGAACTTAAATGGTGTAAGGTATCCATGTAGTTTCTGAGGTATTCCAAACTCACTTGGTTACTAAACTTAGGTTGCAAAACTTTCTAGCTTCTGAAACAAATGTTCTTATAAGGCATAACCAAAGGCAGAGGCACGAATCAGAGTGATGCGGAAGCAATGCTACTTACATAGATGTCCTAGTCTACCCATTTCTCACCGGTAATAACTTAAGTTCCTATGGGGAAATCCTAAAGCAATTTCTCAAAGGTTGTCTCATGAGCGCCTACAGTGGAAACCTAATGGTCCAACTTCACAGGTCAAGGGTAAATGTATTACAAGTCGCAACCTGGCTCTGATACCATAATTGTAACACCCCAACCCGATAAGGGTAGAAGTATTGCGTTATGGTGACATATCAAAGCAAACACAAGCATATGACTAAATAATACAAAATGAATTTCAAATGCTACAAAGGGAAAATCTGAGAATACAAGGTTACAAGGGAAAATCAATAATAAATTCTAAGTCTACTATTGTAATCACTTCTAGTCATCTTTAATCCATAATAGCTAGTAAAGTCTTCTAAGTCCAAAGTACTCTCCACTCATAACCCAGCCTCCAACTAAAACCTGCCGCAGGAAAAGAAATGCGGCTGAGCTTAAAAAACCCAGTGAACAGATATGCAATAAACGGAAACGAAAACAAACGGAAATGAACAGATATAGCATAATGAATAAGATATAAGTAAAGGTACAAAGAGTAAAGGTTTAGGACAGTAATCCACCACGAGCCCAAACAAATCAAATATCATAATCCTGTAGCAATCCAGAGGGGATACCTCTTTAGTAACCAGATAATATGAGGGGTGTCCTCATGTATCAAAGTGGAGTGATCAGCTCCCAAATATGTGAAAGACGTGGATTGCACCCATCATCAGTCACCAAATAACAAACATATCAAATCATATACAAATCAAATCTAGGATGCATCCATACGCCCCCCAAACAAATCATATTGGCCATAACAAATCATAAAGCGCGCATAACATATCATAATGGGGACGGTGTGCAACATCACTCGAGCACACTAGAGTCATGCCATTGGTGCATCAATGACACGGCCATGTTACCTTCATGGCTAGGAAACATATTTTGGCTCGGGTATCAAACTGGAGTCAAAGGTCAAAGGATCATATCAAAGCAAAGGTTCATATGGTCATAATCATAGTCCAAATCTCCAGGTTCACATCACAGGGTTCATATCCAAAAGGGTTCATATCAAATCAATCAAAGTGTAGGGAACATAGCAATGGCTTAGGGAATCCTGATACAAATCAAAATAAGAGAACGAAGGCTCCTTATTAAAAGAGCAGAATATCTGTACCTTAAACCGCCAACGAAACATAACATAAGAATAGGAAGTCACTCTCTCTTCAGCGAATCTACACGAATTAATGATCGGCTAATTATTAATAGTTCAATTCAAATCAGATCTACTCGTTTTTCGTCGGCTTTTCATTTTTTTAGTGACTTATAGGGTTATTAATGACAATTAAATAACTTTAAGACGTGATATTATAAATATTATAGTTTAGGGTTGCTTTTGACAATCTCCCAAAGATTAGGGTTCAATATATCATTTTAAATAAGTTTAAGGTTAACGGTGTAAATTATCAAAATTAAATATTAAGAATGTCAAATAAATTTCTTTAAAGTTTATACTATAACTTCATATTAAGATGGTAAATTTTAGACCCGTCGTTCACAATTTACAACACACACAACCCGGCTTTTATATGCATACGACCCATCTTGACTCGTCCATTCTCACACCACTAAACTTGACACAAAATCACGCACACAACAGCCCAAAATAATAGATACACTCACACATATTCAAGCTTCACCCACTCACCGAATACACAGCCCCATGTCACAAATAGTTTCCATAATTTTCATTACTTAAAATATTACCTGCATGCGTAATAATGGTTTAGATTTTACGTGACCTATGCTTCTTTCTTCAATCTTTTAAACACGTTCTAAAGGCCATAATCAAAAAGTATAACAAAACATACTCGAATGCTCCAAAACAAAAACGAGTCGACACGTAAAAGCTTCATGGATTCATGATTTCATGCTGCGTTTATATTTGGTTTAGGTCGACAAAACAGAAAACATGACTCAAGAAAAGTATTACACACGCCATACGTTCCATCTATATACCGCGACACATTCACAGCCCTTATGAGACTAAAACAAGCTGAACGAGACGCAACGTGCAAGACCAAAATAAAAGGGTGCGAGTGGATTTGGTGAGGCAGCCAACGAAGTACTACAAATCTCCACTCTATCTTTATAGCAACATGTTTAACCAGTTTTAGACTCCCACATCGACACACAATTACAAGCCTAGACCCCTTCAAAACCCTCGTTAATTTAGTATCTAGGTTTTTCAGTTTTAGTACCATATTAAATGTTTGATTACTGATTTCATGTAGGTTTCAATGACATAGATTAAGGTTGGAAAAACAGTGCAGATCGAGACAGAATTAACATGGTTCACTATAGGTTGAGAAAAAGGGGAAACATATAAGTCGACATATATTAACAGGTTCTGTGATGTTATCTTTTATATATATACATGCGTTAGTAGAGATTAGACGAGTATGAGAAACATGGTTTTTTTATTATTGTGTAGTGGTGTTTCAGATCGTATAACCCAAGTGTTATGATGTGTACCTTATCATGACGGCAAGGAACGAGAGCAAGAAAACACCACACCCCTCTTTAACCATAACAACAAAGTTTGATCGCCACCAAAAGGACACCACATCAGCAACATATTCACTCTCTGGTCTTGAGAGAACACCAATGCCTCGCAAACCCTTAGGGCTGGAACGAAGCGATCAAAGAACAAGGCACACCTAGGCCGAATCAAAAGAGAGTCCAAAAGAGCGAGAACAAAACACCACCGCGATCGCCCTAGGCTGCTATGCTTGCACAAAATCGGTCACCAAGGCTGCCAACTTTCGTCCCTTGCTTCTTGTTGAGAGAAACGATTTGGATTTGTTTAAGTTTCATTGCTTTCGGTTTGGAGATGATGAAAATGTATGTCATACGGTTTGAGAGAAAAAGAAGCAGTTGTTATACATGAACGAGATGGGGATGATGGGCTGAATATTAAATTTAGATAGGGTCAAAACGTGCATGTATCAAGGCTATGATATCTTGTGTAAATGGTAAGGGATGATGGAGCGTGTTCCATGGAGCGTGTTCCTCAATCTTTGGAAACTAATAGTGGGTTTTCAATGTCCTTGATTGAGTTTTTAATGGTCGGCTGGTTTTGGTATATGTTGGTGTGGTTTCCTTTTTGATATATGTTGCTAAATAATGAGAAGAGAGAATCGGTTTTGCCAACTTTGGAAGTTGTGTGTGATTGAGATACAAATAAAGAGTGATGGGGACCGAAATATGGGGTGATTGCCATATTATATGGGATTGATTTAAGGTGATGTTTATCACTAATAACCTTTCAAAATTCCAAATTTGTGTGAGTACAAAATAAAAGTGTAACTCGGCCCTTAGCAACATTTAGTTGTGTGATATAGTTCTAGTTGACTTAGGTTGTGTTATTTTCTTATTCGTATATTTTAGGTTTCCCATTTATTCAAAGATTCAAAATATAATGTATTGTATATATTTTAGGTTAGGTCGTATCGTACATAAAAGTTAAATTCGAAATTTAGGTCGTTATAGATTTAATGTCTTTTCAGAAGTTTCAAATTAGAGGGGCATTTTAGGTATTTCACATGTTCAAAATTTCTGGGTTTTACATTGCAAGTCTTGTATGGGCGGGACTTGGGACTTAGTGGATTTACAATGCCTTTGCAGTGGAAAGTTTATTCATCATACTTTAGCAGTGGGTTGTAGACACACAGGTTGCAAGTCTTGTATAGGCAGGGCTTGGGACTGAGTGGATTTACAATGCCTTTGCGGTGAAATCTTTATTCAAATGCTTTATAGTTAAACTAAACTCTATGAACTCACCAACCGTTGGTTGACACTTTTTAGCATGTTTATCTCAGGTTATTAAGGCGATAGTGGATGCATGGATTCTAGAGTCATTTGCATACTTGGAGACTATTATCTTTATCATTACCCTTCGATACATCTTGAAAACATCTACGTAACTTTATACTTTGAATCTCTTGTTTAACTCTGATTTTAATAATTCGGATGGTAATATTTCAAAACGTCTCATTTAGAGGTCGTTTTCTATACCTTGATCTATATTACGAAGTAATACCCCCTTGAAACTACTGTTCCGCTGCGGTAATTTGGGGGTGTTACAGCTTTCTCGGCAGAGAAAACCTTACAAACGTCGCTTAAACTTTTTCTGGTACAAAGCTAAATACCGGGTTCTAGTTCGAGGTAGAACCAACCTAACGTCGCCTATACAATATTTTTGACACTAAGCTAGAAGTCGAGTTATTTTACAAGGGTACAACCACTCCCGTTATGTTTTATGGCCCAACATAAAAACCTTGTGTTTTATGGCACAAACACATAAACCATCTAATCTAGTTTGGTGAATATATTGTCATGATACAATGATGTTTGCAATGATGATCCATGACACAAATGTCTAATGTATATGAATGACTAATCTAAATGAACTTCCATTGATAGGAAGCCTTCAATGAATGAAGATCACAAGTTCCTTATGCTTGTTGTGATAGATCTTCATATATGTATGCTTGTGGTGGATGATGACTCAAGATCTCAGAGCTTGCTTCACAGGATCATTTCGGGAGTATGCTTACAACATAATGAAAGATAGAAGTATTATGATCATGATGATAAGGGTGACTAATGTATTTTACTACATTATTATCTACTGATCTAAATGTATGCAAAAGGGTAGAGAGAATGTATGTTCAAGTGATGAAGAAACAATATGGTGTGGCTTGCTATTTATAGGCACAAAGGCTCAGCAAACCACGGATGGGACAGAACCGAAATGAGGGTTCCGCCTAACGTTTTGGTTCCGTGGGTACCTGACAGAAAATCTTCAAAATCTTCTAGCAAATCTTTCCTTGATTCTAGAGTGACAATCTAAACAAAATATTCACTATATCTTCTAAAGATTTCAAGAGTGACAATATAACCAAGATATTTATCAAATCTTCCAAAGATCCTAAAGAGATATGATGATCCATGGAATGACGTAGAAATGCATTTTCATTTTGATTAAAATGTAAACAAAAGTTTGTTTATAAAATGTATTACTTAACTAGTTAATATATGTTTAACAAGTTATACCATGTTAGTTTATGTGTTACTAAAACTGTTAAACTACTTATGCTATTATAGGACTTAAGTTATTATGTCATTAACATCATTTTTAGAAGTATGTAAACAAATTTGTCTTAGTTTGACACCTAAAGTGCACTTTGACACATAATGTGGCACTTATCTTATTTTGACACCTAAAGTGCACTTTAACATCTAATGTGACACTTATTCTATTCTGACATGAATACAACTTAGGAAGCATGATATACAAGTAAAAATACTTGTACATGGAAAATGTAAAATGAGGTTCGACATAGAATGATTAATCTTTTAAAATACTTAATGACTCTAAACGCATTTTAAACATTCTAAATGATTTGTTAAGGGGTTTGATCATAATGCCACATAACAAACATGTACGAACCTGTGCTGTAGCATACGAGGACTTAAGATGTTGAATGTATGTTGAGACAAAATATGATTACGAGTAACTTGTACATTTTACGTTATGTATCAAGTTACATGTTTGTCATCAATCAAAACAAACGAGACTGTATAGATTAAATATCGTAATATTTGCACTAACACTTTTGTTACATAAAAAGGGTATATTTGGTTCAAATCCAAGTCGTTAGCAATCTTATCGATAAGATATTCCACCCTGCTAATGTTCAAACATTGGTTCATTGCGGCGGCACAAGTAATTACCGGTGAAATTTCTTCAAAATATTTTCTAAGTTTTTCTTTTATCGATACAACCATATTCGCAAAAAGTGGACCATCATATTCATATGATCCTAATTTTCTACACATCATAAAAAGTTGGTTGAGGACCCGATGACTCGTGGGATAATAAACACCCGATAACAAAGTTGTTGCGGTTTTAAAAGCAATAGTACGTTTCATCATTTGCCAAGTAAGGGGATCAATCAAATGTGCGGTAACACAAATGTACGAACCGGGCTAACCATGACCCGCCGACCAAACATCGGTTGTTAAGTTTACACTAGTTTTTAAAGCATCAAAACCAAGTATTAATTCCTTTTTAACCTTTACCCAAGATTTAATACAATCACGTTTAAGAGTTTGACGACTTACATGAGTGTATCGTGGTTGAAGCCTTTGTTGAATCAACCTCGTTAACCGAGGGTTGTCGAAGTGGTTGAACGGCAAACCCTCTTGAATCACAAAGTGTCTCGAACTGCACCTTCTGTCCCGTTTTTACTTCCAACGGCTAGAAACCGGTTTGGAGAAACCGGTTCCAAACCGGTTTCGGTTTCGGAACCAGTTTGGATGGCCACCTCTAGTTGTATCTTCTTCTAATTGGTCTGTAGATATTGGATAAGTGGATGCATGTGTATTTGTTTTATGTGACAAAAAACGATATACTACTCTTCACCTAGTTGGCATATGTTGTAAGCATGTCTATTTTCTTAATCTAAAGTAGCAACCTTAGTTGTCGTTTGAAATAATCCTTCAAGTCTATTTGTGATGGGTAAGTGTGCGTATATGCTTCCACAACAAACACTTGTTTTCTTTACAGCCGAAATGCACCAAATTCTATACATGTCTTTTACTCCCTCGGTTTCAATTTAATTGTCATGAGAAAGAAATTGCAAAGTTTAATAAAAGTGAGGCCACTTTAATTTTCAACCGCTAAAATAGAATATTCATCCACTAGATTCTCTAGTTTTTACTTAATAAGGAAAGTGGACAATTAATTTGAGACATCCATAAAAGGAAATATGAACAATTAAATTGAGATGGAGGGAGTACTGTTTTAGATCATTTAATGTTTTATTTGTTTCTTTTGCTATTTATTTGATCCGGTTCAGATAACATAGTCTAGGCATGTGGTGGATGACGACCTGCCAAAATGACAGGTTGCGACTCTAACCAAAAAATGATAGTTACCTTTCAAAAAAAATTTTAAGTTTACACGGGTTATAATGCATAATTAGATAGGGTTTCGTGGCTAGTTTCTTTCTAAAGAAATAACAACACTAATGGCTTAGAAGAATACGAACTGATCAGTACAAGTTTTACAACCTATACTCGGCTAACCACGTATTGACACACTCTCATATAATGTATATGATGATTTACAATTTCCATAATCTATATTGAACAGTAATACGATGAACGCAACTTGCGGAATTGATGGAGTTTATTAAATTGACTGACTCAGTGACTCACGTATACTGGCTTGAAAACTCAGCACCGGCCATCGCATTACTCATCTCGTCACCGACGTCACACACCACATTTCAAAATTCTACAAAAAAACATATCTATGGACAAACAAAACACATATATGAAAGATACTTGTTATCCATATTATGAATCTATTAAACACTGAACTATAACCCCAGCATACAAACATGCACACACACGTGTGTGTTGTTCTTTTTTTTGGAAGGTGACTGTCATTTTTTGGTTTGAGTCATAACCTGCCACTTTAACAGGTCCTCATCCACCACATGCTCAGACTATGTTGCCTGAATCGGATCCACGCTTTCTGTTATTTTAAATACGCACTCCCCATTTTGAATCTTTCCCCATTACCCCAACTCCCACTCGCTCACTTTCACTCTGTGTGCTTTTTTTATAACAGAAATACACACAGTCACACCTTCACTCTGTGTCTCATTTTCCCTAATTAACATCACATTATTTCCTCATCAAAATTATGGAATCAAGTGACTTTATCGACACGGTTAAAGCCGAAAAGATGCACACAATTGCAGGATACAATCTGTTTACCAATTTAAAAAAATTCGTACAACTACTCGAATTGTTCGTTCTAATCGCGATTGTCTCGTGGACGTCATCTCGCTTTCCGATTATATTCAAGTTTTTTAGCGAGTATATATTCGCATTTTCAACTTACGTAATGAATCAACATGTTGTGTTTTTAGTCAGTAATGTGATAGTGATCCTTTGTTATGTTCTACCACGTGATCACTCCGATGCCGGAAATGTAATATCCGGCGACTGTACCGACGCGCCGGCTGTTAATTCACCGGTGACGACGCTGGAAAATGTGTCTCCGGTAACGGTGGAACTGAAAGCGATCAAGAAAGCGGTGAAGCAAATTGAGAGGTTTAAGCGAACGCAGTCGGAGAAGTTAAAGAGCGAGATAATGATGAAACCGAGACGCGAGTTGCGGCGGAGCGTGACAGAAAAGAGGCGGAGCGTGGTTAAGTCAGATGGTGATGACGTGGCGAAGGTGACGTCATCAAAAAATGACGTAGAACGGTTGAGTAATGAAGAGTTTAGAATTGCGATTGAGGCTTTTATTTCGAAGCAAAAAAATCTGATCAAACAACGGAGTTTAGATGAATTTGAAAATTAAATGGATCTATAGTACAGTAAGATTAAATAGTAGTTACTACTTCCTTATTACAGTCTATAATGTTTCGAATTCGAATAAAACTGATCGTATATGATTAATATCGCAGTCAATCGAAGCTCGATTGATCTGTTAGAGTTTAATTTTTTGTTCAGGTATACATGTAGTATTTGTGACGGTGTTAAACTGTTAATGTGTCAACTTTTAGTTGGTAGGAAATACCTTATCTCATTAAATTGTGAAATTTTTTTTGAACGAAAATTAAAAGGTGAAATTGTTGAGTTTAAATGCTAAGGGTGAATAGTCGGGCTATCACCATTCATAATGACTCCATGATTAGCCTTTGCTAAATGAATATCATTGTGTATAAGTTTACACTTTTTAGGAATTTATCAGTTTATTGAGATAAGATATTTCCTACCAAAACTTGAGTTTAGCTCTGTTTTTTATAATTTGACTTACGTTACAAAATTCCAAATGCGAATTAAGTTCCTTTATATTCAGACAAATTATCTTTGTTCAAAAAAAAAAAAAAAAAAAAAAAAAAAGACAAATTATCTTATTAGAAGGTATTATACTTAAGAGTAAATGTCATAAATCGTCCATGTGGTTTACCGGGTTTAACGAAAATGGTCCATAAACCTTTTTTTTCTCAGATCCAGTCCCTGTGGTTTTGACCCGTAACGGGTTTGGTCACTTGACCGGGTTTTCCGTCAGTTGACCATTAATTCTTGTGACGTGGCTAATATGTGGGAGTAGTATAGTCATTATCTAAATGCCTAAAGGCTGTATATATTATATTTTCATTTTCTGGTTCGATACAAAAACAAAACACACTCATAAACACACATTGATGGTGAGATGCAACCACTGTGGATCACAAGCCATCATCAAAACTTCATGGACACCATATAACCCAGGCAGACGATTTTATTGTTGTAGTAAAAGAGTAAGTCTTCAATTTTATAGTTTTTAAAAAACCCCCAATTTGGCATAATTTAACCTAATTAATTTTTCTCAATTTTAATAGGTATCAAATTGTGGGATAATAGATTGGTATGATCCTCCTATGTGTGATAGGGTTGTGCAAATCATTCCTGGTTTATTAAATTCAATGAATCGCCTACAAGGAGAACTAGATGAAAAATATGTTGAAGCTAAAAGAATGAAGAAGTTAGTGTTTATTAGTTGGTTGTTTTTTTTTCCTTTATTTAGTTTTAAAGTGATATGGTTCATGTATTGAATCACTAGGTAATGAATGTAAGAAGGTTGTATTTTGGTAAAGTAAGAATGGTGTAGTTTAGCAAGACAGTGTAGTAGTTTTTTAAAGTTGTATTTTGGGTTTAAAATGAATGAAAAATAGCATTTTTGACTTGAAAAACAACTGTTACTACATTACAAAATACTGCATACATAGATGCATACTTGATTACATAGCAGGAGAATACATAGATGCATAGTTTGATTACATAGTAGTTGTTACAGTACCATCAAAAGGTAAACACATACATAGCTAGCCAATGGTGGTCGTTTTCCCTTTACCTTTAGTGCCTTCAATTGGGCCTTTTCCCTTTCTCTTCTTTGCTTGGATTTCTGCCCAAGTTTCCTGATTTGATAAGCCTAGCACTTGTTCCCTTTTTCCTGGGATTGACAGAGTGTGAACTGGAGCAGGATTATTTGAAATTGTGGTTTTTTTTTAGACAGCTTCTTCTTCAGAACTTGAATGATAGCTAGACACCCAGCTATCATTAAAGGAGCTGAAATCAGAGCTTGACTCAACAACCATTCCCCTAGCCATTTTCTTACCAAAGCTTGTACCAATAGTGTAGGGTAAATTCCAATCAGGTTTAGGGGACATGAGTTCAGATGAATCAGATGATATTTCAATAACATCTGGTTTGGAAGTCATTATGGAGAAGTTTTTGGATTAGGTTTAGTGTTTGACAGATTTTTTATGGTGTAATGTTGTGTGTATGTATGTTAATTTAAAGTAACAAGCATCACATAATTCAATGTAATATTAAAATGTCATTAAACCCTTGGTTGGTATGTGTAGTTAAGTATCTGCATTTTGGTATAAGAAATACTTTGACTTTGACTTTGACTTCTAAATTGTTATGAATTGTAATTAGCTACCACACTCCATAAGACCATAACCATTCCAAACAAAAGACCAAAAGACCATAACCATTCATAAATACATAAGAAGTGAATCCATACATATTGTCTTAACATCAAGTCTGAGTTAACATGAAATGGCCATAACTGAATAGGCCAAACTACCAAAACACAAAATAACATTAAGTCTGATTGAACCTAAGTAGTAAAGACAAGCATCACATAATTCAATTGAATCTACTTGCAGATGTCTTTGTCATCTTTGTTGGTTATGCTTGTAGGAGTAAAGGGAGTGGTCTCACCCTTGTAAACTGTGATTGATGTGAACCAACACCATCATTCTGTGCAGTTTGCTGTGATGATTGTGAACCCATACCAGTCTTTGAACCACCACTAGCTTTCTTTGAACCACCAGTACTCTGTGAACCACCAGCAGTCTGTGAACCACCAACAGTTTGTGAACCACCAACATTCTATGAACCACCAGCAGTTTGACCCTTGCAACTTCTTTGGTTGTGACCAACTTGCTTACACAGCTTGCAAGTAACACTCTTTCCTGCCCTGCTTAATTTGGATCCTTATACTATTATATCTGCAAGTTCAGAAGTAGTCTTTCTCCTCTTTTTCCTTGGCCTTCCAATTTGTGTGTGATGATCTGGTGGGATAATTGTATTTGGAACATTTGTCTTTTCCCAAAACTATGGTGATCTAGTGGGATTAATCTTAGACCTATACATCTCTTCCCATGTTGAAAGCCAATGACATGGATGACAATATAACTCTGGTATTTCAGTTTCAATCCAATTGCTAGCCATATTCCATATGGATGCAACTGCATGTTTGCAAGGTATCCCACTCAACTTCCACCTTCTACAACTACAATCTCTATCCCTCATTTTTACTACACACTGATCACCCCAAGGACCATTTACTTGATACAAGTCATCCCCATTCCACTCAACCTATAAAATTATACAAATTAACTAGTGCTGATTGGCTTGAGATTCCACTTAAGACATTATCACTTATAACAAATAAAATGATTAAGAACTGAGTAGTGTGGCTTACCTTTAATTATCTTGCTTCTTTAATAATAATATTGAACATCCTAGCAGCATGAGGGGTAAGAGGGCCATCAGTCTTGCTTATTACCTTCTGAACATTTACTATCCTTTTCATAAGGTATTCTCTTATGAATTCCAAACAGGTGATGATTGGCTTGTCCCTTCCATCTACCAGTTGCCTGTTAAAAACTTCACACATGTTGTTCAGAAGGACATCACACTTTGCCCTGCCTGCAATTTCACGAATCAATATGTTAGACTTTTATACCATTCATGAGTTGGATCATATAATGTAAACATACCAGGAAAGTGACTTTTAGACCAATGTTGTGGTGGAATCTTCTTCAACCACTCATAAGCTTCTTTGTTATGATCTTTAACTGCTTCCATGTTTCTGTCAAACATCTGAACAGTTGTAGATGTGGCACAATTCCATAACAAATCTTTGTACATCTTCCTTCTCCATGATAGCTTCATGTTGTCATAAATATGCTTTAGGCAGTACCTATGTTCAGCACTTGGAAAAGTCTCTGCAATTGCTGGTATGACTCCCTAATATAAAACAAGAATCATGTTGAGATAATAATAAAACTGAAATAATAAACAAGGTAAATAGAAATCATACCTTTTGCCTATCAGTTATGAAAGTAAAGTTTGAGTTACTTAAGAGATTTAGATCATCACCAAGCCAATCAAGAAACCATTTCCAAGACTCTTTTGTTTCAGCCTCCACAAGTGCATAAGCAAGTGGGTAAATTCCATTGTTAGGATCTACCCCTACTGCTGCCAAAACTTGACCAGGGAAAGGACCAGACAAAAAACAACCATCCAACCCCAACAAATCTCTCTTTCCTTTCTTAAAACCGTCTTTTAAAGCACCTAAACAAATATAAATCCTCTTGAACTTCCTTTCAAGAATTCTTATGGGGTCATCTGGCCTTTCTAAATCAATCCTAACAGTTGTAATGGGATTCATTTTTTGTAATTCCATACAGTAATCTCTCAGCTGTGCATACCGTTTTGTATGATCACCAATCACTCTTTCTTTAGCCATCTGCTTAGCTCTATGCACTTTCTGCATTGAAATTCCAACTTCAAGTTGTTTCTGCAACTGGTCTTTAAGAGCAATCAATGGAATTTTTGGATTTGGTTTAATGGTTTCCTCTAATTCTCTTGACAAGAATGTTTATGTGCATTTCTTAACAGTTCTTGATTGTAAACATTTGTGAACATCCACAAAAGTTTTCACTTGTCATGTATCCTCATTTGGTAACTTTGAGCAATGCAACTGCCAACACTACAAAAAAAAGGCTTTCAGAGACTGAAAAATCAGTCTTCGATACACCATGATCAGTTACGGATGGTCTATCAAGGACTGATTTTGCTAGTCACTAATCAGTGATAGAAGCTTAGTTACGGAAAGTGACGTTATCAACTGAAATTCAGTCCTTGTTGTATCGAACCAAAGAGGACCTGAGATCAGTCACCAAAATAAAAAAGTCAGTCCTTATTTCTATGGGTTGGTATCATGTTATTTCAGTCCCCAATGCATATTATCGGCGACTGAAAAGTCAGTCACCAATACCATGTTAGATCAGTTACTAACACATGGATTTAGGGACTGAAAATTAGTCCATAAACATTGTTTATAGTCCCTAATACGTTTCGTTGTTTTGTAGATTACCGTACCAAATCAGTCTCTAATAATAGGATTTAAAAACTGATTAGTCTCCGATGAAAGGCTTTAAAGACTTATTGTTAGTCACAAAAAACAGATGAATTAGTCCTCAATTTGTTTTTCTAGTGACTAAAAGTTAGTTTCAGAATATATGTTAATCGATAACAGTAGTAATCTGGACGAAAAAATAATTGGATTTCAATATAAAGACCATCATGCGGCCTCTTGCAAGTTATACAGACCAATTATATTGGAAAAGTGTTGCAAGAAACACTTGAATATTATAAGAACTGATACAAAAAAACTTTAAATCAGTCTATGGCCATTGGAGTGATTCTTCTTTTTGTTGGCTTACTTGCAGAGAGTGTGCTTGCTGATGCTTGTTTTATGTTCGGTTTCTCTGTTGAAGTCACTAAACTTAGTCTTGCCGGTTCTTCTCGTGGTTTATCTGTTTCCATTTCCTGAGTATCAGAAGCATTATTAACAATGTCTTTCTCTTTTCCAATCTCTTCTGTTATTTCCTTGCTGACCATATTATCAACTGCCATAGTTTTCTCATCTGCTGCAACTTGCTTATCGCCTGACGAGAATATAGCAAAATGACATAAATAACATATTTGAATAGAAAAAAGGCAAACAATATCTAATGTAAGAGCTGAAAGACATGCAGAACAGCGGTAAAAAAATATGAAACAAATGAGACTAAAGTACAACCTGAATCCTCACCAACTAAAGGCAATTCTTTGTGAATATTTACAGAACTTGCCCATTCAGTCATTCACTACCATTTAACTAAAAGTCCCGTAACCCTAAACACTAAATACCAACTCAAGCCTGAAAGTTAACTTATTCAAAGACTAACTCAAATAACCGGTAACATAGTATAGTAATCCAGTATGAGCAATACCTCCGAATCCTATCTGATACGTATAAATCTCAAAACTAGCAAGAAGTCCCGAGCCTCTGTCTCTGCCTCTGCCCCATTGCAATAACCTTGCGTTTCGCAAATGAAGTGTAAAGCAGATCATGGAACTTCTCAAGAAACAGACCCTGTGCCCAGAAGATGAACTATTTGTCCTCAAACTATTACAGAAAGGTGAACTATTTGCACCCACGTAAATGGACCCATAATGATGTACTTATACAAAAGCCTTTTTTTATCACTATTGAAGAGTATTTAAGACATTTGAGCATACCTGGCCTCATTCAGAACGGAAAGAACTCGCTTCTGTAGAGCTAAGACTTCTCCTGCTGCTTTCTTCCCAGCTTCAACTCCTGATGTGGAACAAAAATTAGCTTTAGTATTTTGATACAAAGATTCTGATTCTGCTTCGGATTATCTAATTCAATCAGTTTCGTATGAGTTGCAATTAAAATGATTATCTATAATAAGCTTAAATTAACCATTTTCACCATTTGTATTTACATAATCCGAGACTTACTCTCAAGTCACAAATCACATTAAGTCTCTCCTTTTTCCACGATAAATGTTATCTGTCATTATATCTATTAATATCTCAAACAATCATCATTTACCAACTGCACGTTCATAAAGAGCAATTAATGCCCCGACTGATCGAGGTGTTACTTCTTGCACAGTAACTGTAATAGATTCCCTTCCATTTGCATAGAGACCTGATCTTGTTCCCTGTAAAATAAAATATAATTCAAGACAAAATTACATAAGGCTCAATCTGTCTACTGTCAACTGTTGACACAAGAAGCACATTCATATAATAATGACAATGGGCAAATACATAACTCTAATATTAGACACCAAAACAGGAAGTGTACCAATTTCCCCCGTTTTCTAGTATGTGGGACCCACTAGCACCTCTAATGACAATGGTTCTAGAGAACATGGGGTTACGTAATAGGTCAAATTGGATAACTTTTTAGTATGGCCGTATGGGTTGGATCAGATTAGGCCAACCCAAGTTGTCTTTTTAAATTTAGGACATCTTCTGCATTTAAAATAAAGCTTTTGTGGGTGTTTCAAATCATTTTCCATTTTAGCTATTTTTACCCATTTGACACATTCGAACAATTGTACAGCACAAATTAACCCATTTACCCATAACGGGTCAAAAATGCCACCTACAATCTAAACCATCCACAATTACATTTCATATACAACAACGATCTGAGATTTCCCAAATTCAAGCTCAACTTAAGGCCATCATATTGTTTGTAAATAATAAAATATGAAAGACGACAAGAAATTATATAAGATTCATAGGCACCCTACCTGTAACATTCCAAACAAGTAGTCACCACAAGTGACACCTGGTTCAAGCACCCAATCATGACCAGGGGGTCTGTCACGTAGTACTTCGATGAATGTTGCAAAGAAATTGTGCACACCCTCTCTCAGCTGCTGAATGTACCTGTTATAAAATATAAAATGAGCGGTTTAAAAACAAGTTCGAGTCAAAACAGGAATTAAATGGGGTGAACTTGCATTCTTGAAACTTATGCATGCTGATCTGTGCTCCCTTTATTTCCATACACAGAAAGCCCTTGATTTACCTATGGAAATGATGGATTAGACTAGCTTCACTTAAAAAAACATGTTTAAATTATAAAGATGTGTATATATTCCATTATTCCTTCTTTAAAATTTTCTTCTGCCAAAACCAGCTACGTTTTGGATGTTAATGTCACGCCTCATAGTTTTAGACTGCAAATTGATATACATTTTGTTGTAAACGTTACTGTCACAAAGTTTCATCGCAAGACTTAAAAAATAAACTGAAGTTTAAATGCAACTTCATAGGCAACTAAAACCAAGATCCAACTAAAATTTTAAAAGCAAGGACCACATGAGGCTTAACAAAACGAGTCCTACAACTTGCAATTGAGGACACCTTAGAAGAAAGACAGAGCGGCTATTCTGAACCCGAGACACTAACTGGGTTTACCCGAAACTCAAACGGGTTTTACCCGACCCGTATACCAAATCAAAACCAAACAAGCACTTGTTTAATTTGTTTACCACACGAATAAAATACCAAAAACGTTTTTTAATACCGTTTTTAACCACGAAAATCTATTAACTCGTTTTTATATTCGGTTTTAAATAAGGATAGTAACAAACAAGGTCAAGATTGATCATACCAAAGAAACGAGGAGAAAAAGATGGAAGAGAGGTGGCGGTGGAGATAAACTCGAACCAAATGAGACCCTAACATCACCATCTAAAGCCAAGTACAACCTCCACAACCTTTCTTGTTCTTGATGGCGTGAAACGACACCTGAGGCGGCTGTGGAGGTGGTGGTCAGTCGGGAGGCGGCGTGTGAGGTGGTGAAGGGTAGCGGTGGAGAGGGGTATGAGATAGATTTGATTTTTGGGATAACATATGTGAGATCTCTGAGAAAAAAAAGAAAAGATAAAAGATGGCCAATTTAATTTGATTTGATTTTTGGGGAAAAATTTAGGCTAGGGAAAAATTTAAGCGGGGGCAATTTGATTTTGGCTGAGCTTGTGAAAAGTTTGAGAGGGAAATTTTACTTTGGGAAAAATTAAGTGCTGGGACATGTAAAATATTACATATAAATTTAACACATGAAATATCTTAGTGTGACCATATATGACATTTGGTCACACTGTTCAAATGTGTGGCTGTAGCCTCATATGTAATTCCGAAATGGTTACACAAGTCGGATCAAGTGTGGCTGTTTATTTTATTCTGGTACATTTAGTCACATAAAAAAGTTACTGTGTGGCCGTTCAAAAAACAACATGTGTGACTAAAACCCATTTTTGTATTAGTGATAGATGAAAGTAAATATGGATAAACTCAACAATTACGTATGGTTTGGGTTGGTTGACCGTTCGGTTTCTCACGTTCAGTAAAGACCCCAAAATGTGACAAGAGTCACGAGTTGGGGTAACGCTCACGAGTCGACTCAGTTGGTTTGTGTCAATTACCCTAGAGGATAATAGACTTGAATGTGGAGTTCCCAAGGCAGGATATGTTGCTTGGGATTAGCTTGATCCATTTCGAGAAAATGGTATAGTATTTATAAGGAGACCTTTAGGGGTGTGAGAACCCGTAAAGACAATATGATGGTCCACGTGGTGTGTAAAGTAGAGTGCGTTGATTGGCTATATGCCTATATGCAACTTTCTTGTTATTATCTTGAATGGAAGTGGTGTGTATAGTATAGTGGATTGACGATTGCTATAGACACCACGACTTATTATATATGGTAAGAACGTAAAAGTCATTTCTTTAAAAGGGATGTCGCGCTCGATGAAGCAACTGATTGATGTCATTATCCCGATTACACATCTTAAATTGTCAACACTCAAAATGAAAGCCATCGGTGAATACTAAAGATGTTATGAACGTCTGAAACTTGAATTCTGCTCGAGTTCCCACGTCACGGGGGTATAAACCGAGGTTTCGTGCGTGAACCCCTAAGTGTTACACATAAATAGCAATCCGTAAATAGGTTTATATACAAACTTACAATTACTAACAATGATACAAATATATGTAGGTCTTAAAAACAAGTGTAGTAAATTACAATATATAGAACCGTATATTCTGTCGGTAATCCATTTTCGTCCGTTTTTGTCAGTTTTTATCTGTTTTTGTCCGTTTTTATACGTTTTCGTCCGTTTTTATACATTTTCGTCCCTTTTTTACGTTTTTATACGTTTTTGTCCGTTTTTTACTTTTTTGTCTGTTTTTTTTACGTTTTCGTTTATTTTTTTATGTTTTTATACGTTTTCATCCATTTTAGTCCCTTTTTTTACGTTTTTATATGTTTTCATCCGTTTGTATACGATTTCATATTCATCAGTTTTTGCCTGTTATATTTTAACATTTTTATACGTTTTCATCCGTTTTAGTCCGTTTTTAACGTTTACGTCCATTTTATACGTTTTCGTTCGTTTTTACATTTTCTTCCGTTTTGATACGTTTTCGTCTGATTTTAAACGTTTTCGTCCGTTTTTATAAGTTTTCGTCCATTAATAAACGTTTTAGTCCGTTTTAATCTATTTTTATACATTTAAGTCTTAGCTATGATGTCCATGTATTAGGGACTGAGTTGTTATTCAAATTCAGTCACTAACAAATTTCCCTCCAAACTTTTTTTATTGCGCAAACATATTTGTAACTGAATTTTAGTCTTAGGTATGATGTCCATGTAATAGGGACGCAGCTGTGACTGAAATTCAGTCACTAAAAAATTTCTCTCCAAACCTTTTTATTGTGTAGACATATTTGTAACTGAAACTTAGTCTTAGCTATGATCTCCATGTATTAGGGACCGAACTGTGACTATAATTCAGTCACTAACAAATTTTCCGCCAAGATTTTTTATTGCGCAAATATATTTGTAACTGAAATTTAGTCTTAGATATGATGTACATGTACTAGACACTGAAATGTCACCCTTATTCAGTCACTAACAAATTTGCCTCCAAATTTTTTTCCCGTACAGGTATATTAGTAACTGAAATTTAGTCTCAGATATGGGGTCACTGAATCGAGGACTGATTTTTAGTCGCCGCAATCAGTCAATAAAAGGTCAGTCCTTAAAAGTATCAGAAACTGATGTTTCAGTTACCGATGCTATGTATCAGCGACTGATATATCAGTCCCTAGAAATTCAGTCTCTGAAAGCCTATTTTTTTGTAGTGCAAGGGCATTCAGGTTCACTATCTTTAATAGACATACCTTTTGACCTAATTTTAGATCCACTACCTGTGTTGGACTTATTGGGCTTACCCTTTACTTTTGGCCAATCAGCTAGCCCACTATGAACCACAAGTTCCTTATTAGATGAAAAAATTAGTATCTTTCCTCTACAAACTGCCCTCACCCTAAGCTTGTCATTCTTCTTTAACCACAACTCTCTTCTTTGTTCTACTGTTACCCTTGTCACCATCTCTTTTATGAGTTGGCTATTACCAAATTGCTGACCAATAAAGAAATTTTCTTTCCATATTGTACCCTCACTACCAGCATGAACCTTATTCATCCTAGCCACCTTCCTTAATGCTTTTCTCCTCTCACCTTCATCATCTGAATCACTCCCACTAACAAAATCCTCATAATCAACTTCCTCATCATCAACCACCTCAGTCACTTCTTCTACAGTCTCTGCACATCCAACCCATTCTACATTTTTATCTATGTTACTCCCAAATTCAGCCATATCAACCTCCACATTATTCATCATCTGGTCTTCATCAACTATGAAGTCACTATCATCACTGTCTGATTCATTGTCACTATCTGAACCATGTTCACTATCTGAACCATTGTTACCAACATCTACAATTGGGCTTTCATTCCTACTTGACTGGCCTACATTCTTATTCAACCTTCCAACCTTCTTTAAAACATCCTTCAACCACTCATACTCACTTACATCATCAACTACATCTGTATCCACATTTTCTAGTACATCATCAGTATTATCAGGTTTCTTAGAAACAGAGTGATCAACATATAAATCAATAACCTTATACTTAGCTACGTACTTCAACAATTCCAGCACATCTTTATCAGTTTCTAATTTTTTAAGACCATTATCTAAATCAGAGTTAGGTACCTTATAATAAAAGTCCATATATACATTTTCATACCCTAACTCTTTCATCATATTGGCAACCTCATGAACAGAGAACTCATCTGAATCAATTGTGTCTATCCAGTTTACCTTCCCACCTTTGTAACTTATGTTAGGATGACTGGTGAATGCACCTCCATGGTTAATCTTTAGACAAAAAACGGTTGGAAACTCACCTGATCATACAAAATACGATTTACATTAGAAACTCAAAATTACTACACAACTGAATAAACTAAAAGGAAGAGTTTGGTGGTAACAATGGTACTTACGATAATCATGATACGGATTAGATGTTGAAACCTTTTTACGCACCCTCCATTCACACAACATTGTTGATTTGATGCTGATTTACCAGGTTTACAAAGAAATTTTGGTGGGTGGGTGGGTGGGTGGGTGAATTAGCTTAGGGATGAAATGTTATATACTAGGGTTAGATAAAGACGGGGGTATTGGCGACAAACATGAAATACCATTAATACCCTCCATATATTACTCTAATGAAGGGATTTAACGGTCAACTGACGGAAAACCCGGTCAAGGGACTAAACCCGTTACGGGTCAAAACCACAGGGACTGGATCCGGAAAAAAAGAGTTTATGGACCATTTTCGTTAAAGCTGGTAAACCACAGGGACGATTTATGACATTTACTCTATACTTAATTTGCTCTATGATTAAAAGGCTATGCATATTTAGGGAAAAAGTCACTAAATGGTAACCAACTTTCACAAGTGTTCACTAAAGTCACTATAATTTTTTTTGAGATCCAAAAACCACTCAAGCTTCATATTTGTTCCATTATTGTGCTGTGTTAGTTTTTATGCCATATCACCCTGACACTATTAAAGCATAGCAAGTAAATAAATAAGAAATTTCAAACACCAATATGTAAATGGATCCAAACCCAGATCTTAAAAATGATGAAAACCACGAGCGTCTGGATTTACATTCTGAAGTTGATTATGTAGGTAATATGTGTATTGCTACAAGAGACAAACAACTAATATGATAATAATAAGAGGAAACTCCAAAATACATCCCTGTGGTTTACCCCATTTCGCACCATACATCCCTCTCGAAAAAGTTGCAACATACACATCCCTCCGTTAGTAAAAGTTAACCAATATACATCCACGAGGACGAACGGTGCAAATATTGTGTCATTAACTTGGATATGTGGCAGTTAAGTAAGGGTATTTTTGTTATTTACCTTTCCTACTCTTTTAATACCTACCACACCTTCTTCTAAAAAAAACGCAGATCTATTCTCCCTTATCACTCCAAATACATCCTCCTCCATCAAATTAAATAATTCAAATCTGCTCCTTATAACTCCATCCTTGCAACATACAAATAATACGCATCACAAACTCCATGGCTACAGATCTGCTCCTTATAACTCCAAATACATATCAATCACATAAAATACATCCAACCTTATAACTCCATGGCTACAAACGAAGCAACAAACTTCATCATTCTTATCACTACGAGACAAGTACATGTCACAACCCATTTCTTCTTAAGTCTCAACAACAAACAAAGAACCGTGGCTCAATCTTTCTTCAAGATCTCTAAGATGAGGTCTCGGGTAGGTTTTTTTTTTTTGTTTCTTTTTAAGATCAGTGATGGGTCACGTTGACCAAAGACTGAGATATTGTTTTACTTAATAGTTACGAGTCTTATAGTGAGTGGTGTTAGCTGTCAATATTGTGGTAATCAAAGACACAAATCAACAACAAGATTGCGTTTATGGGCCGAAGTGTGATTAGCTCCGATTAGGGTTTTGATAAAATTTGGGGGAAATCGAAATTGAAAGATGGGTTGTGTGTAATAACATGTCATTTGAAATGGGTATGTTTTAGATGTTGTTATCTCTTCGTTTTAAATTGGGGATATTGGAGTAGCCCTTTGATTTGTGTTTGTGTTTTTTATTTTAGTTTGTGTTTTTTATTTTAGTTTATGATTCGGGTTTATAAGTTGGGTTTGACTGAAAGTGGTATAAAAAGAGTGTTGAAGTAGATGGGAACATAAAAAGACAGAAATACCCTTACTTAAGTGCCACGTGTCCAAGTTAACGACACAATATTTGCACCGTTCGTCCTCGTGGATGTATACTGGTTAACTTTTACTAACGGAGGGATGTGTATGTTGCAACTTTTTTGAGAGGGATGTATAGTGCGAAATGGGGTAAACCACAGGGATGTATTTTGGAGTTTACTCTAATAATAAGGAAAAGTAAAGTGTAGAAAATGATACCGTAATTATTTTGATGGTTGAGACACAAAAACACAAGGAAATGTTGAGGCCTGTGATGCTCACAGTTTCCTTAAGACAGATTCATCCTCTCCACGGTGCTTGAGAATCATGAACGTCTATCTCCCATGATACAACAACAATGAATAACTCCGTTAGCACAAACGGGTTATCAAGGCGAACCAAAACCGCGCCTTCCCTTTATTACAAACCGGATACACAAGAAATATGAATGGTAACACAAAAAGGAGAGGAGTGAAGAGTTGTGTATTTTTTCGGTGTTTCTTGGTGTATGAAAATGAGAGGAGAGCTCTCAACTTATAGTGAAAGGATGTCAAGAAAAATGGTCAACTAATTAATCATACTAATGGCTCATGAACGCAAAATTAATTCAGTCGTTACATATGACCACACATTAACTTTTGTGTTAATACCCATTAGTGCATTTGATGATTATCAATTGTCATTCAAACCCACAATTATGACCAATTTTTCCAACAATCCCCCACATGAATGAAATTGATAAAAGGAAACAAATTTCAATGACTCAATGTTGTAATAGAGTTTTGCAGTTGATATTTGCATATGATAGGTAGGTGTTACCCTTTGAACCTTCCCTCATGAAATATACTTAGCCTCCTAGCAGCTAGTAGAACTCGGTGTCTTTTAATTGTCCGCTGTTTGTGTAGACGACAATATATATTCACACAAATATCTCCTTGACACATTTTGGTTCTCATAGTTATGTTTGTTATGGTCATGAACATTAGCCTGGTTCTGCAAGAGGTCTTAGGAATTGTGCCCCTACAATTTCCTTCGAAGCGACCTCACTTCTCTCTCACATAGGTGATTCTCTATTAATCATTAAAAACCATATGCTTATCCTCATATTGTTACTATTATAGGAATGGACTAGGAAGTTTATCAACTCCCTTCAATGAATATGGAGTTTATTAACCCCCCCCCCACAGTGACCTCAGTTTATACAAGTAGGTTGTCCTATTGAACCCAGATATTGGGATCTCCAGTCAGCTAGGTTAGGTTTTCCTTCATATAAACTTTTCAAGGGCTTTAGTCCCATTCCTCTTCATGACTTGCTAACTAACTCTCGCATTTAGCATTTCACAAGCAGATCCACAATGTTATTCTATGACTTCACATTGTCAATATGGATAACTCATGCTGAGAGTAGTTGTAGTATCGATATAATATGTCTATGCAAATTCAAGTTTTGTTCAACTCTTTAAATATATCATGCTCTAAGTATTTCTTGAGTATTCCAACTGGGCAAGAACTTTAACTTTGTTGGTTTCCTTTTGAGCTCTAGCTAGGCCCGAATCCCCCCACATGGAATCTATCTCAAGAATTTTTTATAAAAGAAAAGTTTTCCTTTTCAATGTATTAATCTTGTTTACAAGATTATTCTCACAAAGATATGACATCATGACCATTAGTAATTTGTCACTTCACAAGTTTGATACTAGCGTATACACAACTTTTGAATGTTTTATGTTAATTATTTTTCATATCATAATTAACAAATTCCAAGTCTAGCATGCTATAGACCAAGGAATCAAGCGTATGGCAGAAGATGCATCATTCTGATTACTCATAGCTTCATTTACTAACATTCTTCTTTTCGAAAAATCACCACCTTAAACCACAGATGTTTTAGGAGGATCCCGAGAAGGTATTTGTATAAGTCTTACACTTACAACATGTCATACCAATTCACTTGTGATTATATATATATATTATCACATTTAATCTCTCATAATCATATGAGTATCATGACTTATTATGCGATTATAATCATATAAAATCCATGTGTAATTATTTTACACAATCAAAATATGTCCAACTTAGCGAATGGACAATAGCTCACTTTGGATGACAATCACACAATTCAAGTTAGTTACATAAACCAACGTAATTTTTTGTCATCTATATGTGTGTTGTTTCTTGACATTTCACAATGTCCTACACGGTTATGTTCAACATTTAGTCATTTCTTACATAATGACAAACCGTTAGATTATTAACAAAATGAGTTCGAACAAGTCTTAACGATTGTTCATCTTTCTAGAATAACAAGTAGTTTGATTATTTGCAACAATATTCACAACAGAATATTTGCAAGATCCAAACTTTCAATACTTGGTACAAAATCGAGCGGCTTGCTTATTCTCATGTTACAAAATTAGTTGAATGGTACCAAACAAAATCGCACCAAACAACATTAAATATACACTAATTTTCCATAATATTTTTTTCCACCAATTAACACAAACAATATTGTGTTGAACATTACACAAAAACCACATAATTATGCCTAAAACAGCCAGATGATGTTGTACAAAACAACTCAAATGTATGCACCCAAACACCTTAAATTTCAAAACAAGAAAACTAAATCACTTAAAAAAAAACTTGTTGTAGTAAAACAGAAACTGCAATCAAATAATTCTTTCGTTTAAGCTCAATTTTTTTTCCAGAAATTAAATATACAATGTTACCTAAACACTATAAAAATTGGGTGCAAAAAGTCATTTATTTATTATGCAAACAACACCTTTTTCTTCGACTATACACTTGTGACAACAAAGTTGTCACAAAAAAAAAATGTTGTACCAAAACACAAATTGTGACCAAACAATTCATCCGTTTAAGCTTAAATTTTTCAGAAATCAAGTTAAATGTATTAGCTACGCACTATAAAAATTGGGTACAAAACTCAATTGTTTACTATGCGAACAAAGCATTTTTTTTCGACTACGTAGTTGTGACAACAATTATTTTAGATTCTAAATAACACCAAAATTCACATTCCGCAAGAATGAGTTTAATCTCAATATTTAGTCATGAAACCAATACCAGTTACACAAACTAGTATCATGACACGATTTCAGCCAACATGCTTTGAACACTCTATTGTTCAATTATAATGTCGATTCACAAACTTTAGAAATAGAGGACAAACAACCCGAAAATGGTTTAATCCTAAACAAGATTTCATAAAACTATTCTCGTCTTTCATGATATCAAAATCATGTTAGCAAGTTTGAAAAAGAAGGTGTACAACCGGTTGTTACGTAATAGTGTCATAATAATCACAAATCCTTTCAAAGCAAAGGCAAATTCCTTTTAGTTTATTAGACACAAGTCAAAGGTCACATAATTAATTAAAACATTAACTATCATAACTGGTGCTCATGCTTTTTATAAACAAAACATACAAAATCGTAAATGTATGTATGCATACTTTCTTTTACGATAACATTATTATTCTAAAATTACTTGTAATTGGAAGTTTACCATTCAAACATAAATTTACCATGGTAGTATCAACTTTACCATTCACATGTTTAAGATACTAGTAATCTACAAATAAGCATTCATGATCAAGGAGTCCCATTTCATTAAAGACAAAGCAATATAACAATTAAACATATATGAACTATCAAAGTTTTTTAAAAAACCAAGTATACAAACTCAATAAATTGTATATTACAGTTTGTCAACATTTAGGACATTCTTATTTTAAGATTACTAATTGTTATCATCAATCCACTTATATTTCATATAACATATCAACAATTCATGCTCTTTAATAATCCTTTACGAGTTACTATAGAAATGAAAAATAAATCACCTAGTCATTTGCAAGTGTTAGGCGGACATAACTCGTAATTATTTCATTTTACATATTAATATTAAAAAAACGAACCGTTTCTTTACCATAACCCTTCACATTTAGTCATTGAGATATAATCATGAATATTAAAACATTGAATAAATGCAAATATGTATGTCTATATAACGATAACGGTCTATCAAATAATAAAGTTTCATAAACAAATGTAATTAACATCATCATTTTCCTTCTTTCTTCCATGTTGTTATGTAATGAGACTAATTACACGAGTTCAATCCAATTGTAAATTTATACATGCTTAATAACCATAAAATCTACAAGTTTTATTTGAACAAAAAAAAAAAAAAAAAAAAAAAAAAAAAAAAAAAAATACACCAACAGTTTTACGTCAATATTCAACTGTACTTGGAAAGCAAACATATTTGGATTTTCATTCTGAATTGTTTATCCCCTAGTGTAATTAACATACCATGCAAACTCTTTTCTTATAAATGATAAATGGATTCTAGTGTGTTATGTCATCCACCCGATGATACAAAGACCAAATATCTAATATCAACCAAGTATGTTGCACTACGAGTTATTAATATTCTATTTTAAAGTCTTTAGATGATTTCACTTATCAAAAGAATCCGTTTAATATCTCTTCCGCAAATCATAATGTTCTTTTTTTTCAAAATATTATGCCTCGTTATTAGCCTCTAATAGCAAAGCGAATCTGTCTTAAGATTGTAGGTAATATGTGTATTGCTAATAGACACAAACAACTAATATGATTATAATAATAAGGAAAAGTAAAGTGTAGAAAACGATACCGTAATTCTTTTGATAGTTGAGACACAAAAACACAAGGAAATGTTGAGGCCTATGATGCTCACAGTTTCCTTAAGAACGATTCGTCCTCTCCACGGTGCTTGAGAATCGTGAACGTCTATCTCTCAGGATACAACAACAACGGATACTCCGTTAGCACAAACGGGTTATCAAGGCGAACCAAAACCGTGAATTCCCTCTATTACGAACCGGATACACAAGAAATATGAATGGTAACACAAAAAGGAGAGGATTGAAGAGTTGTGTATTTTTTCGGTGTTTCTTGGTGTATGGAAATGAGAGGAGAGCTCTCAACTTATAGAGAAAGGATGTCAAGAAAAAGGGTCAACTAATTAATCATACTAATGGCTCATGAACGCAAAATTAATTCAGTCGTTACATATGACCACACATTAACTTTTGTGTTAATACCCATTAGTGCATTTGATGACCATCAATTGTCATTCAAACCCACCATTATGACCAAATTTTCCAACAGATTATCTGATTATTTCGGCTTGAAGTTGCGATAATCAGTTTTTAATCCTTCTGATACTTGACATGGTGAAGGCTTTTGTAATAATGTCAACTAACTTTTAAACAGGTTCTGCACCACTGCAGACCCTGCTATTGTCCCATTTGATTCTAAGGTAACCGGTGGTTGAATGTTTTGCACCTTTGGTTCATCATTTAAGGTTTCTTTACTATCTTGAATACCACCTTTTAAGGATGATAAGATAGGGGATTTTCGATTTGATCCATGAATATGTGGATACGTTATGCTGTATTTAGAAATAATTGTGTCAAGAACTTTGTATATGAATTAGAGCCATTATATATATGGGGACGATTAACAGAAGGTTGCATCTATAATTAAAAACGCTGCTAGAAGTTGCTTCGACTTGATCTCTCGTTTCCAAGTTGGAGGTCCTGAAGGAGCGTATGAACACTTCAAATGAAAATTAAAAGGTTTATTAGAATATCAGCTACAAGTATTCTGTACCCATTATATAACTATATTAATTGTATTGACTAGAAATCCAAAATGCTAAATTTACCAAAGCTACGTTTAACCATATTTCATTAAAGCAACATCATTTCTTTTACCTGAACCTGACAGGTTACTGATTGTACAATAAATTGCACGACCAGGCCTTCGATGGTGATCAAAGGATATATTGGGTGTTGAGGTTGCGCCAAGCTTGTTCTTAACCTGAAATAAGAAATACTAAAACACTACGTTAAGTGATTGCGCAGGAGTCGGACCCTGCGAACCACCTCCGGCGTGCGAATAAGTACGTGTTATGATAAGTTGATAGTTAATTGAGAGAGTCTAGATTGCATACCATTGTTCTTGCCCATCTAAGCTATTTATAGGGAAGCAAATAGGCCTTAGAGAGCTCTTGCACATAATTCGGAGATCATGGGTGCGTCCCATGATTTGTGGTAACCGCTAGGGCTTTGTTGTTAGAGTTGTGGATATAAATTAATATACGTATATCCAGTTTCGAACACGAGACTTCGGGATTGCACACATTACGCATGAGTCTCAATGTTTGAATAATTAATATAATGATTTATGATTAATTATTAAATCACAAATATTTATATGATCGAACAAGGAAAAAGGAGGGGGTTAAATGTCGATTTTTGAAACTTGAGGAGGTGTTGGACTCAAACTTGAGGAGCAAGTTTGGAGTGTATCTAAACCCCTCACTAGCTTCATTTGATCGAATGAGAGAGATATCCCTAAACCGATTTTTCAATCGGTTCTCTTTTCTTCCTACCCACTCACTGACATAATAACATAAACAGTAAAAGGAGATTTGATATATTCCATGCACATGGGTGTATTATTATATACGTACTGTACATTACATGCATATCTTTATGCATGATAATTAGTTTACTCCTTTTGTCTTCTTGTTAGTGGGATTAGATCATATATTATCTAGAACATCAAACACTAGTTGTTGTGATGTTTTATTTGTGATCTTGAACCTAGCTTTTCACATTGAGACGATAGTAATACGTGTGTACAAGAACGAAGAACAAGCTTCCTTTAGCTTGTGATTTCCCCAATTCGATTTGTAGGTGGTCGATTCATATAAACCCTAATTTAGGGTTTATCTCGTTCTTGGAGATCCGGTTTCTTGTTCTAGCTAGAAACTACAAAAGGTGCGCATTACTTTTAATTTAGTTAATTAATTACATGTATTGTAGATCTTGTTATTCCGCTGCGTGTACTTGATATTTGGTTATATTTTTATAGTTTTATGATTCATATTTTCAAACAGTGGCATCAAGAGCCCGTTTATACATTGTAATTAATTACTAAAAACGCATAAAATTGAACCTATGTGAATAGATACATGCTTTTAAAAATTCTAGGGTTTAAGATTTATGAAAACCCTAATTTTTTCTTGTTGTTAAAATCTTGTAGAAAACCCTATGATTGCATGAAATTTTATGTGTTTAATTAATGAGTACCTTGAGATGTCATTAATTAGTATGCGTACTATATTGGCTTGATAATATGTGTTACATGATTATAAGTGCAATATGGGGATTCATGACAAAAACATGCATGTTTTGTCATGAAAATTGATGTTTAATTGCTACATGTTTTTTTTAAAAGATAAATCTAAAATTAGGGAAGACCCTAATTAAATATATTAATTAATTGGTTATGTGCAATGTGGTATCTAATTAATTAAAACTTACGCGGCCAAGTTATTTGGCGTCTGTGGACCATTGGGCACAATGAGCTCGAAAACCAATGGGAGTTTTATTAATTACATACATTAAAATTCACATAGAAATTATTAATAGGATTTATCAAAAGGTTTGCATGTGGCTATATGATATTGTTAATGATCATATATGTGTTATTAAGTGTTTGTTTATTTTTTTAATTACTTGATCTTTGTGTTTTAATTATGATGGATTGTAAACATCAAAGAGGGTAATTTTTTGAATAAAAATAAATGAACCTAATAACTATGAAACCTTTGTGGTAAATTATTTATTGCCAAGTCTTATGTGCCGATAGTGGTTCGCTTCGCACGGTAATTTGCTCCCAGGCGAGACTAGCAATTAATAATTTACTACATAAATGTTTTAAGCAAGAAAATCATAAGTGTTTAATTAATTGATGCGACTGTACAAAAGTGATCGAAGCGGTGGACCTAAAATTGACAAACTATAAAGTGGGTATAAGGTTGGTTTTGCATTAAATTGTGGCCTTAAAGAGACTCTGATCTGTCTCTCCGCTCGCCTGTGCATCAATTTTAGACTTACCAAGTACACCATGAAAACGTACGAAGCATCTTAAGGCAATGTTGTAAGTTTCTCAACGCCATTAATTAAAATTTTGATGATTTGAGCTTATTAATGTAATGAATGAGTAAACTGGTTTTGAAAAGTATATGATACAAAGATGAATGCATGACATCTTTGTACATATTTTGATTACACACATCAAAAATTTATACCCTTAAAATTTAAGTTATATGCCATCCAACTGAAGCGGAAACACCTAAGGTTTCATCCTACATTACTAGGAACCAAAGCTGAATGTAATGTTCAAAGGATGGTTGTCTAAGGGTAAATTGAGTACTTTCATTGCTAGCAGCCAAAGCTGATGTGATGAAACGACGTCAATTTACAGTTTCTTAAGTTGGTTAACTTAATTGAGCACTTTCATTACTAGCAGCCAAAGCTGATGTAATAGAACGGCGTCAAGGCATAAAGATTTGGGGATGAAACATGCTTACATTTGCAACTGATGTTGGCAAAATAATGTAAGTCCCATGATTCTAGGAATTGCAATTGGATATTGGCAATTGGGTTCGACCCGTACCTTGTTGAGTAATTTCATTGCTAGCAGCCAAAGCTGATGTAATGAAACGACGTCAATTTAGATCCTAGTTTTTCAGTGAAAATTAAATGGTTAAATATTAATTTACCATGGGTGTTTAATTTTCTTGAAAACTTATTATCGAAAATACTAAAATTGAATTTTGAAAATTCTTTTAGTGTATTTAATGCAACGTTAAAACCGTAAACGTGTGACATTCCTTTAGTGGAAAGTTGATCTGCACCCGTAGGGGTCTTTGGATAGAGTCAACTTGACTAAACGAATAAACCTAGTCTACTTCCGTGTGAAGAGTAAGACTTAATCCTATTCCTTTTCATGAATGAGAAAGGTATAATAGGAAAATTAGAATTGTCTAAATTCAAAGAAATAACTCAAGGCATTTTTTTTAAAGAAATTGCACGTTTAGGAGTTATTAAAATTAGAAGCTAGACAAATTACCGCAAAATTGGTAAAAGGCAAACTAGAATGATTGGTCTAGTTGTTGTGCTTTAACCATTTAAAGGTACTACATACCATAGTGGTGATGGTAGACCTAATTGATGAAGCGAAAAGTGTACCGCTTTTAAGGGGTCATTTAAGCCTTAAATCGTATTTGTTTGATCAAATATTGCCCTAAATCGTTCCTTTTGTCATTTTAGGTACTTTTGAGGAGAAATCTGGAAAAGGAGGCATTTTGGACGTTTTTGGAGCATAAAAGTGAAGAAAACGGCAAAGTCTCAAAAATTGGCTAAAAGTTACCTTTGACGGCGTCACAATTTACCTTGGACGGCGTCATGCCTTGGCAAGAAAAGTTGGACGTGAAATTTACTCATGATAAGCCAGTGAAAATAGCATGTGAATTCTGACGGCGTCACGCTTTAACTTGATCAAGGGCGTCACGGCTTAAATCAAAAGGGGACGGCGTCACGTTCAAGGTTCGACGGCGTCAAGCCTTGATAAGCCAGAATGGATTTTGGAAGAGCTAAAGAGGGACGGCGTCAAGAAGGTCATCCGGGAACCCTAGAAGCGGCGAGGTGACGGCGTCACACTCCATAACGTGACGCCGTCAGATCCAAAACTCTATATATAGTTTTCTAATTTTTTGTCAAAAAAGGAGAGCTTAGTGTGTGGAATTTTGGGAGAAAACCCTAAGACGAATTTAGCTTCTTTTTCAAGGCTTTTTGCCTTGAGATCTTCCATGTTACATTGAAGATAAGTTATCAATTAATCATTCAATATGTCTATGTGTTGTTTGATTTTATCTTATTCTTGTCTTTTGATTAACATGTTAGGCTAAATTTATCTTGTATTTGCTTAGATCTAATGAAACCTAGCTATTGATTATTGGTTATTAGTGTGTTATTAGTTGTATTGGATGATTGTTTATCTATGTTAGGCTTAAGAAAACTGGCTAACTTCCTATTCGGTAACTTGCTTGAACGTCTTAGGAAACATGAACCAAATGCGTACTAAAGGTTTTTATGGTTGTATTTAATGCACAAGCGAATTCTAGTGATCCCATGTTAGGAGCTTCCTAGCCGGCTCGACATAGGAGTGAAGTAGGAGCTTGTAGAGTTGGGGAAGTAAGTACGCCACCCCACGAATGGTATTAAGGAATACACCCGTCATCCACGCGACTAATACACACTAATTAACCGGTAAAAGATAGTTAGGGAGTAAGGAAATCTAAGTAAACACATTTCTCTACACATAAGTTTCTCACAACATTTTATTTTCAGTTATTTATTTTATTTGCATTTGTAGTTATTTGGGTTAGTTGACTAGCAACTAATTCCGCCCACTCTTTCAAAACCGAGATTTTACTTGCTTTCATAAAAAAAATATAAAAACATAAAAAGAATCTTCCTCAACCCTTAGACCTATTAGAGTAGTCTTTCACACCTAACGAACACTATTCCCTGTGGAGAACGATCAATCCCCCGTACTTACCACTACACTATAATACATCGGTCAGGTACACTGCCTGGTGGGGTTGTAAGCCTCTTGAGATCCCTCGAGAGGTAAAACCTGTTGTAAGGTTACAAAACCACGCATCAAGTTTTTGGCGCCGCTGCCGGGGAATAGTTATTGTTTAGGTTGAATTTTTATTTCTATTAGGTCTACTCACTAGATTCCTTTCTAGTGAGATTTTTTATTTTATTTTTCTAGGTTTTCTTTAGTCTATCTATTTTCTTCGTGTCTTTGTTCGTAACCATTACCATTCGACATCATGGAAGATGGTAATATCCTTAACCCCCACAACCCACCACCACAACAACCACCACCACCTCCTAGAGCCCGTACTTTAGGAGAGTATTCCCGTCCTAGCCACCATGGCTATCGAAACACCATTGAGCTCACTCAAGGAGCCAATCTCACACCCTTGCGATCCGACACTGTAAAACCCAAAAATTTTGAACATTTAAAATACCTAAAATACCCTTCAATTTTGAACTTTTGAAGAACGTATATTTACGTATAACCTAAAGTATTTATATACTAATACTTGAACGCACGCGACTTTGGAACCTACGACTTAAGATAAATAAGACTATACTTATATTATACATTTTTAAGCTATGTTACATTTTTTTTAAAAACTATGGTACACGCCTAGATGTAATACATGGGCTGAATTTCTTGAAGTGTACAAATGAACTTCAACTTAAAACAAGACTACATGCTTGATTGGAAATAAACATGGAAAGGTCCTAATCTAATCCCATAAAATTAGTGATTTTCTTTTTTGATTTCCCCCTCACACGGTTTCATTAAACTGAATAACCAAAGCAGATAAAACACACAACACACCTTTTCTTTAAAGTTTAAAACCCTATATAAACCTAAACTAATAAAGGCGGCTGCATGCCCTCTTTTCTCCTTCCTGGTCGATCAAAGAGAGGGCACAAGAAAGATTATTTGGGGCTTATTGAGGAGGTGTAAATGGTGAATTTTTCTGTTCGATTTGGACTTCATACGTGAGTTTTCTTGCGCGTTTTCCTGTTCAAGTAAGGTGGAGTGGACGTGAGTAGAAAACGGGGGTTGCTTAATCAGTTTCGAGGGTTTGGCTCGGTGTAGTTTTGATGTGGTATTCGATCGTGATTCCGTTGCTCCTTCCTACTCGTTCGTATGACATGCATCGACGGTAATGATTATCACCCCTTCCTTTTCTTTCGTTTCTGTTAGATCATATCATTGCTTTCTTAATCGACATGTGTTTGCATGCATTCGACTTGATATTAACACATAAATTAACGAGTAGAAGGCATATACATGCGACCTATAACTTGTGTATTGTTTCTGTCTTGGTCACGCCTGTGTTATTTATTTGGGCTTCGGTTTAAACGACTTTTAATCTTATAACTAATCAAATCTGGTTTTGGGTTCGAGGGTTTTAAAAACAAGAAAGAGTTTTGGAGACATGATTGGGTAGCGTAAAAACATAATAAAACCACAACTTAAAATTTGGCTTACGTATGGGATAAAGGACTACATGCTTTGTTCGAATCACATAATATTACAAGACAGCAAGCATGTAATTTTGATTATAAAATAATAGATGGTGCATGCATGTATATGGTTTGACCTTGTTTCTGAAATGATAAAATATAAAAAGGGTTTGCACATAATCGACTTTATATAATGGTGTGAGTTCGGACTGGTTGAAAGTGTTGTTAAAAACATGCCATAATCTGATAAATAAACTTGTGTGTAGTCGTGGTGTGTGTCTAGTTGGTGTCACGTAAACCTTTTAACAACTCATTTATATATGATCACCATTATATTTTTTTTGTTCGTTTCATAAAAGCTATACGAATGATAAAATAGACCATGCCACGTAAAATACATAAGCACGCCTCCTATATTAAAAGCTATTCGTTTTGTAAGTTCACATGTAGAGTCATCACATGCCACGTTAATTTAAACCTTGATCTATAATCTGATGTCGTGTTATATTTTATGGAAGCATGGCATATTAATATTGAAACTCTTTTCGTGAGTCACATGTAATGAGGGACAGTAAGTTGCAAACTAAGAAGACTAGCAAACCTAGATCATGTACACGACCTCCATGGGAAGTTGTGTGCGTATTCGGTCCCATATATCGACCCTTAGATCACATGTGAAACGCACCCGTAATAACTATCTAACGATCGTATAAAAAGATTGAAAAACTAGAAACTGGGAACAAGTAATATATAGTGCGAATCGATTTCGGTTATATTTCATAATAAGAAGATGAATGCATGCATGTTTCTGATCGGTTCATATTTGATTTGAAGAAATAAATATATATAAAAGGGTATCCGATTGTTTCGATGTCGAATCTAGTTCTAAATAAACGAAGTTGAATTTCGCATGCATGTATTGTTAAATTTCATGAAACTCATCAATTTTAAGAATTTGGCATATAATTATATAATTTACATTTTAGACCCTAAACTTTGTAATATTGACATAATTAACCCTAAGCTATTATAATGGTCATTTTAACCCTTAAATATTATTAATTGGCAATTGTAACCTTAAGGTGTTAAATTACTATTTCGGGAAACTTTCTAATTATGAAAACTTACTAATTATGCAAAGTTAGTTAATCTCGAAGGTTACTAAGTATGGAAACTTACTAAAATGGCAAATTATTAAAAATGGAAAGTTTCTAAAAATAGAAAGAAACCTTAAATGGGAAACCCGTATAACAATGAGCTTATAAGTAATACGTGATTATTAATTCGTATAGGTTTCGTGAAGAGGGAGTAGCTTCTGTTCCGTATGCTTCTTGGTTATTTCATTCATTGTCTTTTGCTTAAGGTACAGATATTCTGAACCTTCTCACAGGTTTCTCATGATCTCTTTTATTTTCTGATCTGTCGGTCTCTGTATTAATGCCACTGCTATGATCCCCTTTACTTGAACCTTCCTGACATGATACTTGATTTCTGAGTTCCTTTGATAAACTGAACCCTGTTTTAATTCCTTTGATACCTGACATGATCCGATCTTCATCTTATGACCTGAATCACGCAAACCCCTGAATACCCTGAAGATTCATTTTGACATTATAACTGGAATTGGAACTTTCCTTGATGATATGAAAATGTTTTGAGAAAAGCTTTTGAATACAATGTCATACCAATTTTAAATTGAAACTGCGCTAAAGATTTTATGAAAATCTCTTTTAAGGACTATCTTTATAAAAAGGGTTTTACTAAACATCATTTATGAAAGTCACTGAAAGATTATTTTTAAATATAAGCTTAATATGAAACCTTTGAATTAAGATCTTTTCTATGAACCTAAACTTTCTGATATTGACCTTTCTGATATTGAATCTTTCTGGTACTAAACCCACTGATACTGAACCTACTGATACTGAACCTATTGATATTGAACCTCTCTGATATTGAACCTACTGTTATTGACCCTTCTATTATTGAACCATCTGATATGAACTTTCTGATATACTGAAATGGATATTGACCTATGAAACTAAACTGAATACTGAATACTGATACTTGACCACTGACCCACAGTTTGATACTACGAGCCATAACTAGTCATGAGGGTTTCATGACCATGTCATTGATGCACCGATGGCATGACTCTAGGGCAGGAGAGTGATGACCTGTTCTGTCCCTGACTGTATTTTATTTGGTGTGTTGGGAGGTTTATGGCCACCTGGGGCGTATGGATGCATCCTAGAACTGTTACTGTTACTGTTACTGTTACTGATATATACTGGTGACTGATGGTGTGTGCGATACACGTCTTTCACATACTGGGAGCTAGCTACTCCATTTACTGATTGAGGACTCCCCTCATATTTACTGATTACTGAGAGGTCTCCCCTCTACATGATTATACTGATTACTGTTACTGATTACTGATACTGGGCTCGTAGAGGATTACTGTTTTCCTACACCTTTACTCGTTATCTTTCATTACTGCTACTACATACTGATGCTTAACTCTGATTTATTCATACTGTTATTATTATTCATTATTCTACTGCTTTGTTACCGTTATATCTGTTCACTGAGCTCTCGTAGCTCAGCCGCATTTCTTTTCCTGCGGCAGGTTTTTAGTAAGAAGCTGGGTATGAGTGGAGAGTACCATTGGCCTTAGAAGACTACACTGTGATAGATATTTCGTTATAGAGATGACTAGAAGATTTTATATTTCAGACTTGGTATTTATTCCTTGTAAATTTGTATGTCCTTGTAATTTCTTGAAACCTTCGTATTCTTTTGTATTATTGAAGATGTATGCTTGTGTATGTTTCTGATATGTCACCATTGTTGTGACATCTCTACCCTTGTCGGGTCGGGGTGTTACAATTTATGGTATCAGAGAACAGGCTGCGACTCGTAATACATTTACCCTTGACCTGTGAGTTCTGGACCATTAGGCTGCCACTGTAAGAACATAGGAGAACATTCTGAGAACCTGCTTTAGGATTCCTTGATATGAACTTAAGTTTTGACCAGTGAGAAAATGGGTAGACTATAAGGCGGTTGTTTAAACATCTTTGCTTCTGCATCACTCTGATTCGTGCCTTGCGTTTGATTAAAGTCTATTAAGATCACTTTTAGAAATTGAAAGATTATGCTTCGCACTACCTAAGATTTGAGAATTAAATAAATCTGGAAGGCATTGAGAACTGCATAATATGGCCTGACACTATTTGATCCTTGTCTGCAGAGTCCGACTCTGACCTCTGATCCTTCTATTAATCATTTTGATGCCTCTTCGGGCATTCTGAAAATCTCCTTGGCGATGACGTACTTGACACCTTCTGTTATTTGTCTACTGCTTTTTGACAAGCATTTGATACCTTCTGTTAATTGTCTCTTGTCTCTTGATAAGCATCTATAAATTTTCTGACACCATTTGATTTCGTCTTAACCATTTCTGTCCCTATGAGAAGTCTTGTGGTGTTTAACCACGAGTATAAGAATGTTTCCCTCTCATTTTGGACGATAAGATTTGCTTTGTTGATCTGTCTTTCTGTGGACTGTTAACTCTAATGTTATTCTGATAAAGAATTGGTTGTTTGACAACTATCCTCCTATGTCTCACCTTTGACGTTTGAAACAATTTTGAACTCCCTACCATGATTACCGATTGTTAAACTCTGGACTATCATTATTACTCTGAAGACTCGTGTGTTATGTTCGCGATTATGAAGTTTTCCTTGAACCCATTTCGTACAACAATGAATGAACCTTATCTTGAAAATTACTTGGCACCCTGAATTTTCTGAACACGATTTCTGATTGAACCACCAAATTTTCCACCGGAGTGAGAAGTAAGTTCGCTTAAGTGTATTTTCTTGGCGTATTTCAGTTTTGTTCGCGATAAAGAAGAATGATGACAGGAGACATGTATTGATTCTGGAAGCTGAACCGTATTGCTATTTGGAAATATGAATTGAGGTTATTCTTGAGATCTCTGTCCACATTTGTAACGACTGATATAAAGATTTGTGACGCTAATAGTATTAGCTAAAGCTCTGACTATTCTGTAAATTTGATAAATGAATGTGTTCTCGTGAGTACTTGGGCAAATGGTCATTGTATGACTTAATAGTACATTCGGAGACGAAGAAGAACATGAAAATCATTTTTGCACTTTGTAAGAAATTGACGATCACTTGTGCATTCTGAGAGATTGATATCTGTTGAGACAACGGTTTTTCTTGATTGAGAATACCTCTTTAAATTCCGCAAATTTTGAAACTATCACCAAACGGTCAAGACCGATAACAAAATGGTAACCTGAAATCTTTTGAACCCTGCATCAGAATTCTGAAAAATGTTTACAACTTGCGTTACCCTTGATAAATTTCGTGACCAGAGAGAAACAACCTAGTACGATTGAGAACGGCATTTTTGGAAAGCTGAAATAGAAATTTGTTTCCATACCCTCAGACGGAATAAATTTTGAGACATTTCAGAAAGAGACCCGGTTATCCCCCTTGCAACACAGAAGGTTTTGCGTATGCATCAAGACAACTAGAAACGCATCAGAAGTATTACTTCACTACCTGACCTAGAGTTGACAAAAACGGTGACTACCCTGAAGAGTGAAGACATTCCTTACAAGACAGAAGTGTTGGTGATGCAGAAGAAAGACGGCGAACCTGGAGCTGATGAAGACGTACAGTCTCACTTCCCTATTCATGTTGGTTGTACTAAGATGAATTGAGAGCGGAAGCAGACTGGGTGATGAAGAAACTTAAAGATCGTGCCAAAAATTCACATATACTCCATCACGTTCCAAGAAGAACTGCAGGAGGCTCGACGAACCAGACACAAGTTTCCGATCTTAGTTTCACTTCCCGACTGATGAGCAGACGAAGACAGATTAACCGAAATTGAAGAGATTAGAGATTTTGAATGAACGGATTTCTGAATCTGACCTTTTATGTTGGAAGAATTGATTCTGCGAAGACCGAAGTTATTGGCGATTAGTTTTCATTTCCATTGACTTCCTTAAGTTTCGTTATATCGTGATAAGATTCTCTAATGATTTAAGTTTTCCTAGAAGCATTTCAGTTCCGTGTTTATTTTTCGTATGTTCGATGATGGCTTTGTTATGAGGAATTTTGGCGAACTGTGGAAAATCTGATGCTTGTGACGGCGTGCCTTACTCTGCTAGGCAATCTGGAAATTCCGATACTCTTGCGAATAGTCTTATTTCTCTCTTAACTATGACTTTGATCTGGTTGACTCTGAGACTGTAGAAGTACTAGGTGGATTAAGATAGGTTGTTATACTCACGACTCGAGATAAAGTATGATCATCATGAAGGCATAATTATGTGGTGCTAGTATTATGACGCCTGATCAACGTGATAATACTTACACCATATAACGTGCACTCATTGTGGACATAGGATATCTTGGGGAGTACCTAAGAAGTTTAGAATTTGATCTCCGTTGGATTACCTGTGATTAGTGAGACTTTAGGTCCATTCTACCTATGCGTATACTCTGTTTCGTTCGTTAGATATCGGGATGACTTTGGACTCTCGTTTTGCATTCCGTTGACCTCAGTTATAAATCTTGAACTCTTTGTATAGCTCTCTACTGTTTGACACAGTTAATTCGATTTGGAATTGTGTTCGTATCCTATACGATAATTCGAGAAGAGTCATCTATCATCCATCATATGTTGCATTGGCTTTTGACCCGATTCAACCTGATTTGTCTCCTTCTGAGGAATTTGAACCCACCTTGTTTTGATTGAGTCATGAGAAACTTTTTGGTCTGAAGATCTTTGGAAGAACCTCCTCGGGCGTGAGAATGTTTGTGACGACCTTTTGCGGTTTGCTACGACTTCGTCTAACCTTGCGACTTCAAATTTCGCAGACGAAATTTTCTTTTTAGAGGGGAAGAATTGTAAAACCCAAAAATTTTGAACATTTAAAATACCTAAAATACCCTTCAATTTTGAACTTTTGAAGAACGTATATTTACGTATAACCTAAAGTATTTATATACTAATACTTGAACGCACGCGACTTTGGAACCTACGACTTAAGATAAATAAGACTATACTTATATTATACATTTTTAAGCTATGTTACATTTTTTTTAAAAACTATGGTACACGCCTAGATGTAATACATGGGCTGAATTTCTTGAAGTGTACAAATGAACTTCAACTTAAAACAAGACTACATGCTTGATTGGAAATAAACATGGAAAGGTCCTAATCTAATCCCATAAAATTAGTGATTTTCTTTTTTGATTTCCCCCTCACACGGTTTCATTAAACTGAATAACCAAAGCAGATAAAACACACAACACACCTTTTCTTTAAAGTTTAAAACCCTATATAAACCTAAACTAATAAAGGCGGCTGCATGCCCTCTTTTCTCCTTCCTGGTCGATCAAAGAGAGGGCACAAGAAAGATTATTTGGGGCTTATTGAGGAGGTGTAAATGGTGAATTTTTCTGTTCGATTTGGACTTCATACGTGAGTTTTCTTGCGCGTTTTCCTGTTCAAGTAAGGTGGAGTGGACGTGAGTAGAAAACGGGGGTTGCTTAATCAGTTTCGAGGGTTTGGCTTGGTGTAGTTTTGATGTGGTATTCGATCGTGATTCCGTTGCTCCTTCCTACTCGTTCGTATGACATGCATCGACGGTAATGATTATCACCCCTTCCTTTTCTTTCGTTTCTGTTAGATCATATCATTGCTTTCTTAATCGACATGTGTTTGCATGCATTCGACTTGATATTAACACATAAATTAACGAGTAGAAGGCATATACATGCGACCTATAACTTGTGTATTGTTTCTGTCTTGGTCACGCCTGTGTTATTTATTTGGGCTTCGGTTTAAACGACTTTTAATCTTATAACTAATCAAATCTGGTTTTGGGTTCGAGGGTTTTAAAAACAAGAAAGAGTTTTGGAGACATGATTGGGTAGCGTAAAAACATAATAAAACCACAACTTAAAATTTGGCTTACGTATGGGATAAAGGACTACATGCTTTGTTCGAATCACATAATATTACAAGACAGCAAGCATGTAATTTTGATTATAAAATAATAGATGGTGCATGCATGTATATGGTTTGACCTTGTTTCTGAAATGATAAAATATAAAAAGGGTTTGCACATAATCGACTTTATATAATGGTGTGAGTTCGGACTGGTTGAAAGTGTTGTTAAAAACATGCCATAATCTGATAAATAAACTTGTGTGTAGTCGTGGTGTGTGTTCTAGTTGGTGTCACGTAAACCTTTTAACAACTCATTTATATATGATCACCATTATATTTTTTTTGTTCGTTTCATAAAAGCTATACGAATGATAAAATAGACCATGCCACGTAAAATACATAAGCACGCCTCCTATATTAAAAGCTATTCGTTTTGTAAGTTCACATGTAGAGTCATCACATGCCACGTTAATTTAAACCTTGATCTATAATCTGATGTCGTGTTATATTTTATGGAAGCATGGCATATTAATATTGAAACTCTTTTCGTGAGTCACATGTAATGAGGGACAGTAAGTTGCAAACTAAGAAGACTAGCAAACCTAGATCATGTACACGACCTCCATGGGAAGTTGTGTGCGTATTCGGTCCCATATATCGACCCTTAGATCACATGTGAAACGCACCCGTAATAACTATCTAACGATCGTATAAAAAGATTGAAAAACTAGAAACTGGGAACAAGTAATATATAGTGCGAATCGATTTCGGTTATATTTCATAATAAGAAGATGAATGCATGCATGTTTCTGATCGGTTCATATTTGATTTGAAGAAATAAATATATATAAAAGGGTATCCGATTGTTTCGATGTCGAATCTAGTTCTAAATAAACGAAGTTGAATTTCGCATGCATGTATTGTTAAATTTCATGAAACTCATCAATTTTAAGAATTTGGCATATAATTATATAATTTACATTTTAGACCCTAAACTTTGTAATATTGACATAATTAACCCTAAGCTATTATAATGGTCATTTTAACCCTTAAATATTATTAATTGGCAATTGTAACCTTAAGGTGTTAAATTACTATTTCGGGAAACTTTCTAATTATGAAAACTTACTAATTATGCAAAGTTAGTTAATCTCGAAGGTTACTAAGTATGGAAACTTACTAAAATGGCAAATTATTAAAAATGGAAAGTTTCTAAAAATAGAAAGAAACCTTAAATGGGAAACCCGTATAACAATGAGCTTATAAGTAATACGTGATTATTAATTCGTATAGGTTTCGTGAAGAGGGAGTAGCTTCTGTTCCGTATGCTTCTTGGTTATTTCATTCATTGTCTTTTGCTTAAGGTACAGATATTCTGAACCTTCTCACAGGTTTCTCATGATCTCTTTTATTTTCTGATCTGTCGGTCTCTGTATTAATGCCACTGCTATGATCCCCTTTACTTGAACCTTCCTGACATGATACTTGATTTCTGAGTTCCTTTGATAAACTGAACCCTGTTTTAATTCCTTTGATACCTGACATGATCCGATCTTCATCTTATGACCTGAATCACGCAAACCCCTGAATACCCTGAAGATTCATTTTGACATTATAACTGGAATTGGAACTTTCCTTGATGATATGAAAATGTTTTGAGAAAAGCTTTTGAATACAATGTCATACCAATTTTAAATTGAAACTGCGCTAAAGATTTTATGAAAATCTCTTTTAAGGACTATCTTTATAAAAAGGGTTTTACTAAACATCATTTATGAAAGTCACTGAAAGATTATTTTTAAATATAAGCTTAATATGAAACCTTTGAATTAAGATCTTTTCTATGAACCTAAACTTTCTGATATTGACCTTTCTGATATTGAATCTTTCTGGTACTAAACCCACTGATACTGAACCTACTGATACTGAACCTATTGATATTGAACCTCTCTGATATTGAACCTACTGTTATTGACCCTTCTATTATTGAACCATCTGATATGAACTTTCTGATATACTGAAATGGATATTGACCTATGAAACTAAACTGAATACTGAATACTGATACTTGACCACTGACCCACAGTTTGATACTACGAGCCATAACTAGTCATGAGGGTTTCATGACCATGTCATTGATGCACCGATGGCATGACTCTAGGGCAGGAGAGTGATGACCTGTTCCGTCCCTGACTGTATTTTATTTGGTGTGTTGGGAGGTTTATGGCCACCTGGGGCATATGGATGCATCCTAGAACTGTTACTGTTACTGTTACTGTTACTGATATATACTGGTGACTGATGGTGTGTGCGATACACGTCTTTCACATACTGGGAGCTAGCTACTCCATTTACTGATTGAGGACTCCCCTCATATTTACTGATTACTGAGAGGTCTCCCCTCTACATGATTATACTGATTACTGTTACTGATTACTGATACTGGGCTCGTAGAGGATTACTGTTTTCCTACACCTTTACTCGTTATCTTTCATTACTGCTACTACATACTGATGCTTAACTCTGATTTATTCATACTGTTATTATTATTCATTATTCTACTGCTTTGTTACCGTTATATCTGTTCACTGAGCTCTCGTAGCTCAGCCGCATTTCTTTTCCTGCGGCAGGTTTTTAGTAAGAAGCTGGGTATGAGTGGAGAGTACCATTGGCCTTAGAAGACTACACTGTGATAGATATTTCGTTATAGAGATGACTAGAAGATTTTATATTTCAGACTTGGTATTTATTCCTTGTAAATTTGTATGTCCTTGTAATTTCTTGAAACCTTCGTATTCTTTTGTATTATTGAAGATGTATGCTTGTGTATGTTTCTGATATGTCACCATTGTTGTGACATCTCTACCCTTGTCGGGTCGGGGTGTTACAGACACCATCCGGTTGGTGCAAAGCGGATGCGCATTCCATGGACTTCGTTCTGAAGATCCTAATCAACATCTCAAGGACTTTCTTAAAATCGTTGATTCTATAGACCTTGATGTTGCCACTCGAGAGACGACCCGATTGCGTCTCTTCCAATTCTCTTTGCGGGACCAAGCTAGTCAGTGGCTAGAACGTCAACCCGCAGGATCCATCACCTCTTGGGATGATCTCACTACTCGTTTCCTTGCTCAGTTTTTCCCACCGGGAAGAACTACCAAGCTAAGGAATGATATCTTGATGTTCCAACAACGTCAAGGCGAAACTCTATACGAGGCATGGACTCGATTCAAGGACTTACTCCAAAAAGTCCCCCACCATGGCATAGAACTTTGGCTCCAAGTCCAAATCTTCTATGACCATATCAATCTCTCCACGAGGCAAACCATTGACCTATCGGCCGGTGGCAAGCTACGTGATCTAAGTGCGGAACAATCATGGGCTCTCCTAGAGGATCTTGCTCTTTATGACAACGAAAGTTGGAGTGATCCCCGTGATTTGAATAAAACGGTCAAGGCAATATCTTTGCCTTCGAACAATTCAAGCACTTCCGACCGTAGGATCATAGAACTTGAAGACCAAGTCAAGTTTCTCATGAAATCCTACGAGGCTCCTAACCCTTCAAGCCAAGTGAACAAAATCACTTCTTCATGTGAATTATGTAGTGGTCCCCACGACACTCGTGATTGCATGGAACTCCTCGAACAAGCTTTTGTGGACTACGCATCCTCGCGTACCGACAGAGCGGGAGACAAGTGGTACACTTTCAAACCCGAGCCAAACCATTATGGTGATTCATACAACCCCTCATGGAAAAATCACCCGAACCTTAGGTGGAAACAAAACCAAAAAACACAACAAACCAATTCTTCCAACCCACCTAATCGTTTCCAACCAAGCGGTTCCAACTCGAACCGTACTTTCAACAACAATCCTTCCGGCAATGGTAGTACCGATAACTTTGAAGGATTGATGTCTCAATTTATGGCATCTCAAGAAGCTCGTTTAGCCAAGTTTGAAGCCGATTTCAAACAAAAACAAAGCGAGATGACCAATAAGATTGACACCTTGTTGAAAGCCCTCAATGACCGAGAAATGGGAGCACTCCCTAGCAACACGGTCAAGAACCCGAAACTAAACGTCAACGCTATTTCATCGGTTTCGTCCCCTAGTTCTTGTCCACAATATTATTCGGTCAATTCCATGAGCACGTGTTTCAAACAAACCCAAGTCGTTCCAAATGACCAAGAAGTTATGACATCCAAATTGGTCAACAACATAGTTGAAACACCTCCCACTCAAAACCTTGACGAAGAATTCAAGGAGCTCCACCTTGAAAGTCCGGTTGTTGATGTGTTGGATGAGAAGAAGCTCAAGTTAGGCGAAAAAGGGACCGCCTTCGTTCAAAACAAACTACCTAAGAAGTTAGATGATCCGGGCTTATTTGTTCTACCTTGCAAGATCGGTAATTCGGAGGCTTATGACACATTAGCCGATCTTGGATCAAGCCTTAACCTACTTCCGTTACCTCTCTACACCTCTCTAAAACCAGGAAAACTTGAAGAAACCGAGGTGATAATAGGTTTAGCGGATGGGAGTGTTGCTTACCCGGTTGGAGTAGTTAAGGACGTGTTAGTGCACATTGGAAAACTAACCATTTTAGCCGATTTCCACGTCCTTGATATGGTTAGCGACCCTACATGCCCCTTGTTGATAGGTAGAGGATTTTTGGCGACCGCTAGTGCTATGATTGATTGTAAGGAATCCAAGATAGCGGTAGGAGAAGGAGATACTTGGTCAGTCTATGATGTTAAGAAACATGCCTATGATACTAGTGAGGAACCAACACCACATTGGCTAGAATCAAATAGGAGACCATCTAGATATGGACCTTGGATTGATAGAGACTTCATAGGACCCCAACGCCCATTTTACCTAGAAGAGGACTTTGTTAACCGAACGCATTCGGTAGAGCAACTCTTGGCTAGGGACACCGAATTGGATCCATTTGAAGATTCTCTAGTTTTTAGAAAGATGATTGATTTCCTAGGAGTTTTGCCAATTAACCTAGGAATGAATAAGTGGATTTGTGAGGAAGATGATCATAAGTGGAATTGGGATAAACCACCCAAAGATGGAGATGGGTCATGGCATGTCAAGATGACATTGTATGACCCGGATGGAGAGAAGTTTGAGAAGATATATCGTACTAAGCGGACCAATAGGAAACTTCAATCCAAGCTTAACCCTAAAGACGTCCTCGATGACGAGCTCACTTATATAGGGTAGCGTGACTTTGAGTCTAGCTACAAGACTCGTTAATAAAGAAAAGCGCTTCTTGGGAGGCAACCCAAGCTTTATTTTATTTATTTGCTTTGTGTGTTTATTTGTTTGATTGTTTGTTTTTATTTGTTTCCGTATGTGTGTTTAATTTTTATTAGTATTGATTCATGTTCAAAACTAATTTGTGAAAATGCTTTATTTTGTTTTTAACTTCGTCTTAACTACATATAAAGGTATTTTGCAAAAGTTAAGTGTAAGGGAAATCTAAATCGGTTTATTAGAACACAAATGAACATGAATCATAATAATACTAAATTAACATACATATTAGTGTTTGTTTGAGTCAAATGCTTGTATCGAGTCATAATGATGTTCTGCAGGATTTCCAGGAAGTAAGGTAAAGGTTTTTCCAGAAATTTTCCGGAAACTTAAAATGAAAATTTTTGTCAGGTCATTTCTGACGGCGTCAGGGTTTATAACCTGACGGCGTCAGATTTAATTTTCAGAAATTTTTGAATGTTTTGTTTTTAAAAAGTTTTTATTAAAATCTCCAACTTATAATCTCCAGGAATCTGCAAAATTATCATTCCACAAGCATTATATCCTTATATATAGATTTTATCCCGCCGATGTTATGCAGGTTTTCGTGTTTGTTTTCTCAGGTTTAACAGGTTATTTTGGACAAGGAGATGTTTATGGAATCAAGCTTTTGGCGATGCATTAGTCATGGAGCTTCAACATTACCTTGGAAGAAGATCTAACCGTGTAATTTCACTATCCACCGAGCGAATCAGGGGAGTATTTGATTTCATTCTTTTACTTTATGCTTTTACATCTTGTTATTTGAACATTGGGGACAATGTTCATCTTAAGTGTAAGGGGAGGGTAAAAGTACGATTTTAGAGAATGCTATTGCGCTTGATCTTTGTTTGTTTAATGGTAGATGTGTAATAAAACTGAGAGAAATACCTGTTAGGGTAATTTTAGTGCCAAATTTAAATTTTTTTACAACATATAGGAGTGAAACTTTGATCTTAATGAGCGTCTCACGGATAGGAGTTATATGACTAGCACAAAAACCGTACCACTAAAAAATTTTCCACCCCCAAATATGTGAGGTTCGCCCCTAGAATTGGTAGGAAAAGCATTTATGCTATGATATGTGTACCGGTAGCACTTAGATTCTAGAACTTGCGTTAGGACCATTCCGAGGCCACAAGTGAGACTACATTCGTGTAGTTAGATTTACTACATGATAAGAGGCATTAGGATTAACCCGTTGTTTTACACCTGTGTTTTTGTTATAATTACTTTGGCTACATTGGTCAAGTAATTCTCCCACACCCTTTGCGTTGTACTCATTTTTAGTACACGATACCCCTAGTACACCCCTCAGAGCCTATCTTTTCGTTTCGACCTTTAAGCATTTTACTTAAAGGAAGAATTTGTTACACCCCACTTAAATGTACACCCAAATCGCCTTAGCCTACCTTGTATGCACTCATTTTTAGTGCATTATTGTTACAACATTTGTTTAAACCCAAGTTAATTATCTAGTTGATTACATGGTTGCTAAGTCGAGTCATATCCTTGTACATATTGTTTTGGGACGATTGGGACTCATGGGTAAAGTACTAGTATAATGGAGTAATGGGGAAGAACATCATTTATTACCCCCATATGTGCTAAATATTTTAAAAGTACTCCAAGTTTTTCAATTATCTTAATTCGAGTCATTAGAATAGTTAATTGTAAAGTTATGTAAAAGTTCAAGTGTAAGGGGAATGCAACGCCCCTATGATGTATTATTTTGGATGGTAGGGCAAGAGTGTATGAAAAAAAAAAAAAAAAAAAAAAAAAAAAATCGAAAAAAATCAAGAAAAATACAAAAAAATGAGAAAAAGAAAAATAGAAAAAAAAACATACGGACTACCATCCCGTTTCATTTTATGTTTATTTTTATGTTTTTGTTATTTTGTTATTTTGTTTCTAGCTTAAGATCGAGTCTAGTCTTGGCTTAGCAACATTGTATAGTACATGTAATTGATCAAGATCTTTAACTCGCCACCAGTAAAATATCCCGTATCCAACAAAACCGTGTTTTCCTTTTCCCTACACCTAACGTTATAACCCATTTAAAAGCCCTCTTTGATAGTTTATCTTTGGTGCTTACGCCTAGTGGAGGAGGTTTTCGATCCTTTCCCAAGCCTATGGTAATCTATTTGCTATGACAGGTAGTGAGAGATATTATCCGTTTTCATTTATGAGATTTATGTTGATGACACTTGAGAGATGTGAGTATCTAAACACTACTTGTGAGGTGCTAGTATGTAATCTCCGTGCTTATTATAATTGAAGTGGAACGATTATTTGTTGTAATTACTTTTATGTTTGCATTAAATGACCCCTAACTTGTATTTTGATTAGAATAAAAGCGCATTTGCTTGAGGACAAGCAAATCTCAAGTGTAAGGGTATTTGATGAAGCGAAAAGTGTACCGCTTTTAAGTGGTCATTTAAGCCTTAAATCGTATTTATTTGATCAAATATTGCCCTAAATCGTTCCTTTTGTCATTTTAGGTACTTTTGAGGAGAAATCTGGAAAAGGAGGCATTTTGGACGTTTTTGGAGCATAAAAGTGAAGAAAACGGCAAAGTCTCAAAAATCGGCTAAAAGTTACCTTTGACGGCGTCACAATTTACCTTGGACGGCGTCATGCCTTGGCAAGAAAAGTTGGACGTGAAATTTACTCATGATAAGCCAGTGAAAATAGCATGTGAATTCTGACGGCGTCACGCTTTAACTTGATCAAGGGCGTCACGGCTTAAATCAAAAGGGGACGGCATCACGTTTAAGGTTCGACGGCGTCAAGCCTTGATAAGCCAGAATGGATTTTGGAAGAGCTAAAGAGGGACGGCGTCAAGAAGGTCATCCGGGAACCCTAGAAGCGGCGAGGTGACGGCGTCACACTCCATAACGTGACGCCGTCAGATCCAAAACTATATATATAGTTTTCTAATTTTTTGTCAAAAAAGGAGAGCTTAGTGTGTGGAATTTTGGGAGAAAACCCTAAGACGAATTTAGCTTCTTTTTCAAGGCTTTTTGCCTTGAGATCTTCCATGTTACATTGAAGATAAGTTATCAATTAATCATTCAATATGTCTATGTGTTGTTTGATTTTATCTTATTCTTGTCTTTTGATTAACATGTTAGGCTAAATTTATCTTGTGTTTGCTTAGATCTAATGAAACCTAGCTATTGATTATTGGTTATTAGTGTGTTATTAGTTGTATTGGATGATTGTTTATCTATGTTAGGCTTAAGAAAACTGGCTAACTTCCTATTCGGTAACTTGCTTGAACGTCTTAGGAAACATGAACCAAATGCGTACTAAAGGTTTTTATGGTTGTATTTAATGCACAAGCGAATTCTAGTGATCCCATGTTAGGAGCTTCCTAGCCGGCTCGACATAGGAGTGAAGTAGGAGCTTGTAGAGTTGGGGAAGTAAGTACGCCACCCCACGAATGGTATTAAGGAATACACCCGTCATCCACGCGACTAATACACACTAATTAACCGGTAAAAGATAGTTAGGGAGTAAGGAAATCTAAGTAAACACATTTCTCTACACATAAGTTTCTCACAACATTTTATTTTCAGTTATTTATTTTATTTGCATTTGTAGTTATTTGGGTTAGTTGACTAGCAACTAATTCCGCCCACTCTTTCAAAACCGAGATTTTACTTGCTTTCATAAAAAAAATATAAAAACATAAAAAGAATCTTCCTCAACCCTTAGACCTATTAGAGTAGTCTTTCACACCTAACGAACACTATTCCCTGTGGAGAACGATCAATCCCCCGTACTTACCACTACACTATACTACATCGGTCAGGTACACTGCCTGGTGGGGTTGTAAGCCTCTTGAGATCCCTCGAGAGGTAAAACCTGTTGTAAGGTTACAAAACCACGCATCACTAATTGAGAAAGAAATTGCATGCCCAATTTTCTCAAGTTAATTGCAATTGATGGATATTCCATCATTTATAAAGTAGAATACATTCTTTGAGTACCTTAGTAACGTTACGTAAGGGATTCATCAAAGGTGTAGAAAAGTAAACAGCACTCTATTTGCTTTTACTGGTTATGCAACACTTACAATGTTGTCAAATCCAGTGGGAGCATTGTGTTGTAATTACTGAATAATGAGTTCATGTAGTGATCTTTAATTCAGTGGGACCTACAAGTCTTGATATCCTGGTAGTAACCCAGATTATCTCTAGAATTTCTTGAGATGACTACTTACCAATTATAGACACTTGTGGTATTAAGGATAGTCGTGTACGTTTCCTTACTAGACAAGGTGTTCCTATATCTACTTATATCTATGACACAAATCATATTGGTCACATAAACAAATGATTAACGTGTTGTTTATCTGATACATGGTGTTGTTCCATGCACAAGTGGGAGAAATATTTATAGTGTGCAAGCAACAACACAAAAGAATATGATTTAAAGGATTCTCTTGACTGTAAGGTAAGAAATTAATGTTCTAATGTGGTTCATTCACATTCTAGTTATAGAACACTTGAAGTTAATATCTAGCGTCAGTGTATACTTGATAATAGATATTAATGACAAGGTAAATTACATACTTTCATTACTAGCAGCCAAAGCTGATGTGATGAAACTATGCTAATTTACAAGTTTCTAAAATTAGATAACTATTAGAACAAGTGTCAATATGATAATAAGACTACTTCTAATGTGAATATTTATGTATTGTTGTAATGACATAAATAAATAAAGTAATCTTATACTACTTCAAATTTGAATGTTTATGTATTCTTGGAATGACATAAATATATGAAGTAAATAAATTAACTTTAAATAATATTGAAACCAAGTTGTGGTGTTCATGATTACTTTAGTTATGCATATTTATATTTTAGTATAAAGATATAAATATGAAGTCTTTTATTGTTATAAGACTTATAATAAAGTAAGACGTTAACTTGATATGTTCTTTCAATTAAGACATATACAAGAAGTCATTGAGTTGATCAATGATTTATAACGTAAATTGGGATTATAACAGTTATGTCTTCTTGGTAAGACATAGACATGAAGTGACTTGATCAGAAGTACTTATGTTATAAAGCATGCAATTGGCTTGGAAATTCTATTTTACCATTAACTTGACTTAGATGGAAAATAGGTAAGCCAAAACGAAATATATTTATCTCACATATTGTAAGATTAATTTACAATATTAATCCTAATGAAATACATAGTGTTTATGGTATGTTCAGTTAGAAAAATCAAACTCTTGATATATTGTTTGATTTGAGATAACTATATCTTCTTTTCTTCCTAAAGGATATCAAGGTTAGAAAATTGAGTAAGGATAGGATATACTCAATTAGACTCCAACCCAGAAGATTAATAAGACACCATTTATTATGGAATGTGATGAATCACATTAAGTCTTAAAATTGAAGTTCAGAATTTGTTAAACTACTTGTAAGTAGGTTATTAACAAATTGAGGTTAGGAACTGTCAATATGTATTTGTAAAGTCCCAAAAGAGAACAAGTTTGTGTTGCTCTATTGGCTAAGAATTTATAGTTAACCTATAAATTGTAAAAGGCAAGTGGGAGTTTTATCTTGATAAGATAAAATTACAAGATACATGATCTTCTAAATACACTAGCAAAATCATAATGAGGATTAAACATGTTAATGTTAAATCTCAAGATGATGGAATTCTCATTTCATAGATCCGCAAGGATATCTCAAATATTTGTAGAATATGTTGAGAATAATGAGTAACAGGATTATGATAAACCTGTTGGTAAATTGCAAACATTGGATTTGGAAAATTACTCATACTATGAATAATTAGATGCAGTCCAAGAAGATAACTAGTTTGGGAACGTAGTTGATCTTAAACTCTATAGTTACACTATAAAATGGAGATGAATTTCTACAAAGGAAATGAAAATCCTAGAGATTTGCATTCTTGTGTAGAAATCATAATGGACAAATTTGTATACATATTTAATGTGTGAAAAGATTATCAATCACACTTAAGCAATTAAATGTGATTGAGATTCTTTCTAAACACATTAAATGTACAAAGATTATAATTGTCATTCTTAGTTTCATTAATGTCACACCTCGCCAAGGCGGAAACGCGAGTGTAACTTCATGGATATCACCACAACACATGGTGTCTAAATAGAAAATTACTACATGCACATAAATAGAGCAAAGTACAGAAACAAAGTGTCGTAACGATACCCCAAAAGAAAATAACCAAAACAAATCTCCAAAAGGTATCTTCAATAGAACATAAAGTACTAGTCGAAAGACATTAAAGTATCACAATCGAAATCAAACATATTTAAATCAAAACATAAAGATAAATCGTTCTCAAATGCAACTAAGTCTCGTCTAGTCGCTTCCCTCTACCTTAGCCTTAGAATGCTCACCTGAAAATGATGCTTAAAATGTCAACATAATGTTGGTGAGGTTCATAGGTTTAAGACACACAAAATATATCTCAGGCAACCAGTTTACTGTGATTATAAAACATAGCAGGATAGTAAAAATAGTTATTATACAACTAGCATGTAATCGCAACCAACTAACCAGCAAACGGGACGTAAGGGACGGAACGTGCCCACGATCCAAATATCAATATCCGACATCAATTTGGGATGGAACGCGCCCACGATCCAAGTTCACAATAATGGGTAATAATTACCCTCTGATCAGACCACACAGAATAATAGTGAGTAGAGCTACTACTCTCCAATTGGATAATAGGAGCATAGCTACCCTCCAAATGGACCACACAAAATCACCACACAATAATCTTATAACATGCAATACATGTATAATAACACTTACAAGTCCATGCATTTTACGAACACATAATCACAGTAACTCAAAAATATTTCAACACAAGCATCGTTCCCATCCCAAGTTAAAACAAAGTAAAAATGGGACTATGAAACTCACCTCAAACTTTGCAGCTTCCAAATTATCAATCACAAATCTATACAACAAAATAAGATCACATTACACGCGACCAAGCTAAAAGCTATAGTCCATGTAGCACACATATGATGGATGTCTAAGGTTCATGTAAACCACCATGGATCACCTAGACTCCATACTAACCACTACCAAACACTTACACTCACTAAATCCTTTGCATACACTTTTCAAAATACGCAGATTTTTGGGGTAATTCTACCCACATGAAATCACAACAAAATAAGCTCTAAAACTCACACAAAAAATTCACCATGGTCCTTCATGAGCATAAAAGCTTCTCCCAGAAGGCCATGCACTAAAAACATACACAAGTGCTCTTTGAAAAATCAAACATGAAAACTATCCAGATTCGGATCTGAACGCACACCAAAATGTTTTGACCTAACAAACATATTTGCACAACTTATTAACGCATACCCTTCGCGTGGAAGTCAAAGGGAATATAGAACTCAATTTCTCCAGAAGGGTTAACCCAAATTACACTTTTAATACCACTTTTGACCTCAATACTTTTAACCTAAATCTGTCTCGGTTTAACAGTTTTGACACATTTACTTGCAAAAATCATTAGACTGACTTCCGGACCTCGAAATCGCTCGTGGCCAGACTTTTTGGAAAGCATGTTCTCTGAACAATAATTTAGACTCAAGATTCATGTAATAACTCATCTCCATCTATTAAATATCTTTGTATCTTTACAGCCTTATGAATCTGTCCAAACCCTAACTCAATAACTAACATGTTTTATACCCTAATCTCTTCACCAATCATCATAATATTACTAATTATTGATCCCAACATGTTATACATCATTAATTTACAAAAGTAAACATAAACCCTAATCCATCATATTCTTGTTACATGAATTATAATAATTAATTGAACACATGTATTGAAAATTATACCTTGATCTTGATTTTTCTGCCTCAAAGATAAACCCTAAAATTTTTCTGCTTCTCCTACTCTCCTTCGTTCGACCGAATTTCACAAAAGAATGGGTTGGGGTGTTTTGGTTTTGTATTTATACCACCCTAAAATTATTCTAGATAACCTCCTTAATTAATAATTATAATTGGACTAAAATTTTGTTTACTTTTTCCCCCTAAAACCCAAAATCGGCCGCCCCCCCATATATATAAAATTTTTAATTTTTTTTATTAATATTAATTATTACACTTAAAACCTTGTGTTTTCGTTATTGTATAAAAGCCTATACCGAAACCTAACATCTTACGCGGTAATCCTTCATTTTACGACAACTCGAATAATTATCATTTTTCAAACCAAAGTTCCCAAAAATAGAATTTCATGCTCATTATTAATATAACCCATAAAACCGATCACCACTTAACTTACCAACGCTCACAAGCTTGAACAAAACTCTTTACACAAAAACCCCGAACACAAAACCATACAAGTCATTTTCACGTCACCAAAGTGAGCAAAATGAACTTAATCAAAACAATACTACTCAAGACACATCAATAGAGTCACACAAAGGATTTAGTGCCAAAACACGCGTATATCACACATATGCCACACAAAACACTTAAGTCAAACCAATCAAAAATTAAATTGATCGAAACTAATAGTTAGACTAACCTGCTAAAATCACGGTTGTTACAATTAATATGAAATTAATAATGGAATATCAAAACTCTTTCTTGAGTAATTACTTGTGCGAGGACGAAGAGTAATTCAAAGGAGTATTTGAATTCAAATAATCTTTAGAAGTATACAAAGTGCAAATCATTTGTGAATGGATTAATGCATGCATCTAGAAGATATACTTATTTTTAGTTGTTAAATCTAGTGTTGATTTATAATTAAATAAGTTATTTCTTAATATTCCTTAAAGCTAGTGGGAGTGATATATATATATTTTCTTATTTCATATATGTTGTAACATTCCATTAACATTTATATGTTAAGTCTTAGTTTGGAATGAAACTTCACATGGAAATTTAGAAAATAAAACCTTGAAGTATATGTTTATTGTTGTAAACATAAGCGGTAATATAACTAATTCTAATAAACATGATAATCTATTAGTGAGGCTAGATAGATACATATCTTTGAAAAGATATGACATGAATAAATCTAAGGTTGACAAAAGGATTATTCATGTACATCATGTTATTTGTTGTATCATGCTTGGATGCAAAATGATTGACAACATTAGTATCTAATTGAAAATTATTAGATAGCTAAGTGTAATGGATATGGTTTAGAATTTACATCCTGTTATAATCGACTTTCCCTTTGAATGAAGAACCGATCACTTCCTCTTTACATACAACTCGACACAAGAACAAGATGATGACTCACAAACATATATTAAGAATAAGAGAGATGTGGATCATAGGTTAAATTTCAAGTCAAATGATTATAGCTTTTGGAGAAAGAAATAATACAAGGGACTAAGGTAAAACACACACACACACTCTCTTTACTAATGATGAGACACACTTTACAAATGAGAAGTGTGTGTGTGTTTATACGAGTTCACAGCCAACCAAAAGGCATGGTGGGCTTTGACTTGGGCCTAGAGTGGGTTAGTGTATGTATTACACTTTTTCACTTTACATACACTTAAAACTAATACCACTAACCCACTAACTTGACTACTTATTACATTAGACACTTAAGTTCTACAAACTAATGACCATCACTTTTGCAATTAAGTAAATTAATTGCTAACAATCTCCCCCTAAGGGATGGTCATTTCAATGATGGTCCCGTGATTGTTCTTTTGTCTTCAATGACTTGAACTTTGTGTGTCAATGCGAAATAGTCTTCATTCAATGTTCCTTCATGCGCTGTGATCTTCAAAGAATCGTCACTTGGTCGTTTTTGCCTTGATCTACTCCATTCCAGATGCTTCGTCATAAGTATATGATGATGGTGGATGGACTTTCGTCGGTACCTGCATAAGATAGTTAGCAATAAATCGTCCAGTGGCCATCATGTCGTGAGGCAAGATCCTTAGATCTCATTAAGACTCATACAACTTGCATCCTTTTGAGTGAACACAAGTGTATTGCATAGGAAGTGTTCCTAAGAGATCTTTGATGAATCTTATGTCTCTTGACTCAATTATGTGCATTTTAATTTTAGTCGTCAGAGGCATGGAGCAGAGTGCCACCTTTTCAATATCAACACATCTCAGAGTGAGAGGTCGATAGATTATGTAGTGATCTCTGTGAGAAATGAAACAAATATCTTTTAAGAGATATCTAAGTGGATAGGAGGGGTGGTGCAAATGCGTCACTGGGTCCATGTCGTCTTGTCTTCAATACCAGTATCACCTTAGTGAGTACCGATAGCAGATGTATTGACCCAGTTTCTGACCTAAGTTTTCATGGAGGGCTATTTCTTTTCACCCTTTCATTAAACTTTTCTTTTTCATTCTTCAACCCCTTCTTTCTCCTTTCTCATTTGCTCCTTTTTCAATCTTACCTAAGGACTTCTAATTCTAGACTATTGGAATTGTCCTTGGGTAGATCCCTCCGGTTCTGGCGGATCATTGGACATAACCTAACCATAATCACCTTATTACTCCATGATTATCCTAGATTATTTGTCACATGCCATTAAACATTGTGAAAATCTCTCAACGTGTTTATGAGAAAACACATTTTGTTAACACATTGAGAGTTTTGCATTTTTGAAACACTCCCCCTTCACATGTGCTCATGCATTTTTGAAATAAACTGCACATGTTGGGTAGAGTTCGCACATTTGAAATGATTGACTTTCAATGAACATGACCTTCGCGAGACACGCTTACATCACTAGTTACACTAGCTTGAAATTATTACCCGTCCCGGTCATATTCAATGATCATCTCTCGAATTAGTACATTCTACTCAGACAAGTCCTTTGGGAGACACGCTTACATCACTGGAAAACCAGCTTGAAATTATTACCCGTCCTGGACTAGTCTTTTCGATAACGGACAGTTAGTTTCGTCAATTCGAGGGTTGTTCTGAGTCTTTTTGAAGAACTCGTTTTGAGATTCAAACCACAAAACTTCTTTTTGATCACATTTTTAATCACGTCCTCTCCCCCTTATGTTTAATAAACACTTAATCTCCCCCTCAAAAATAGCATGAAGTGGTATTTTTGAAAACAGTTGATTAAAATGAAACTTTTTGTGGAGAGACGGACTGATTTTAGCATGAAAATGGAACATTTTTCTTTTTATACTCCCCCTTAACCAAAGCATATTATTAAACATTTGAGTTTAAAAGCAGTTAAGGGTGTTAGAGGGAGTTATCTTGAGCACAAAATTCATTTAAAGACTTTGAAAAAAATCTTCTTGAAATCATTTTGATTAAGTGCTCAAGGTTTTTTGCTTTTCGCCATTAACATTGCGAGTCCTGATCGGAAATAATCAGAAGTCATTCAATGTAGCGCGGGTTTCGTACTGAAATGCACGAAAGCCGTAATGAAGAAAAATTTGAGAAACGACATGTTTTAGAAAAACATAAAAATGAACTCTCGCTCAAGCATCTGTACATGCCCGTATCATTGTTGAATGGCATTTCTAGATACGTACAGAATATCGATTATACGAGAGACATGTCGTAAGAAGAATATTTTTGGTTTTTGAGTTTTATATTTTTTATGTCTTTTTGAAATTTTCTGTATTTACAGTATTAATTTTAACAAGTATATATTTACAAAAATTGTAACACCCCAACCCGACAAGGGTAAAGATATCACAAATATATGGTTTCATATCAGAACAACATAGTATCCATAAATCAAAATAGCGGAATTCAATACATAATCCACAAATAAGTCAACATGACTTATATCCAAAATGAAAGGAAATAAAAGAAGTACATAAGTTCAATGCCCAAACAATGGCAACATAACGTCCAAAGAAATCAAATGGTAGATAAGCTATAAAGAACAAGCTCCACTCAAGTGCACTCAACCCCAAAGCATTGCCCAACTCCTAGCTTAATTACCTGCCGCGGGAAAAGAAAACGCGGCTGAGCTACTAGAGCTCAGTGAACAGATATAACGTAACAAGCAGTACATAATGAATAATACATGAGTAAATGAGAAGTAGAAACATTAGTACAAGATAAGAAGACATGGTAAGAATACATGGTGTCATAATGGAAAGAACAAAGGTATAAGGTAAAGGAAGGTCAGTAATCCACTACGAGCCCATAACATGAAATCATAATCATAATCGTAACCATAAACATGTAGAGGGGAGACCTCTTAGTATCCTGTAAATATGAGGGGTGTCCTCAATCATGGGTTGGAGTGATCAACTCCCAGAGTGTGAAAGACGTGTATCGCACACACCATCAGTCACCATGAATAACATAACATAACATAACATAACATGAACATGAACAAATCTAGGATGCATCCATACGCCCCAGGTGGCCATAATCTGCCTCTACGTAAACATAACATGCAGGGACGGGACAGGTCATCACTCTCCTGCCCTAGAGTCATGCCATCGGTGCATCGACTGACATGGACATGAAACCCTCATGCCTAGTGAGTGGCTCGTAGTATCAAACTGAGGGTAAAGGTCAAGTATCATGGATCATGTTTTAGTTTACGTGCATAGGTCAATATCATGTTTCATAAGTTCATAATCATGGTTCATAAGCATGGTCCATAAGCAAAGGTTCATAAGCAAAGGTTCATGGTCAAGGGTTCATAATTGAAAGGTTCATAATCATAAAAGGTTCAATATCATGATGGTTCAAAAATCGGAGTTCATGAATAAAGGGGACATGGCAATAGTATAGGGAAAACCCTAACATGAGTCATAATCAGAGAACGAAGGCCTCTTAATAAAGAAGCAGAATATCTGTACCTTATTGCTTGATAAAGATCACACTGAAAAGATGATAACGAGCACAGGATTACTCCCTCTTCACACCTAGAGGAGTAAAGACATGATTACTAAAGATCCCACTTTCCATATTAAGTAACTTTCTATTTTTAGCAGGTTTCCATTTTTAGAAAGTTTCCTTATTTAGTAATATTTCCATAATTATGAATTAGGTTAAGTTAATATTAGTTTTATACAAGTTTACACTTTAATACCCTTGAGGTTTCATAATTTTACATGTTTGGTCCCTTAACTTAAATAAGTTACATTTAAATCCTTAAATATCCATATTAACATGTTAAGCCCCTTAGTTTTACCAACTTACATATTATACCCTTATTTTATGTGTTGTATGATTCAAAACCCTTAGAATACAGGTTTTACAACTTTAGTCCTTCAAGTTATATGAATTACATATTTAGTCCTTCTATTTATAAAATCAACCTTTAATTAATAACAATTATATATATAAGCCCCTTAAATTATCAAAACGCCACAAGACACTTTAAATATGTTTTAATACACGAATGGACCATAAGTTTCCCAAAATTACACTTTTAGTCCCTCTAGTTTATTTAATTATAAATCGATCGTAAATATTTATATATATTTCAAAATAAACCCTTAAACAATTATTTAACATAAAAGGTCCTTCCCATAAATTACCATTCAACTCCTTCAGGTTTTAGAAAGTTTCAAAAGTAACCCCCATGTTTTTAAAATAACAATTCGATCACCAAAACTTTTAAACACAAATCGTATAGCTTATTTAAAATCCAAAACCAAGCCCTAACCTAGACCAATAATTATCTCATGATTACACTTGAATTATTATATTTAAACAAACCCTAAATCACGCTTTGAAAACCCTAAATCGATTGATCACATATTTTCCCAAATCATTTCTAAATCCGGTTTTGACTTTAATTCGAAAAACAATTCTAGAGGCCATGATAAATTAGATACATATTTTTCTCATGATAACATAATCATATTGTGTCCATAAAAATTTATCAAAAGGTTCAATTCGATCGTATATATTTATTTTAGATAAATGGTTCGATTTAAAGAATTAATTCACAAACCATAGAAAGATCATGCATGAATCGATTCATAGATTTTATATGATGTGCATGTCGACTAAAGAAGAGGAGAAAAATAGCAAACCAGGATTTGAACGTGTGGGTGAGGCGTATGAATTTGGTGCTGCTCGGTTTCACTCGCTCGACAAAGAATTTCCACACGACCACAAAAACGACTCCACAACCTTGTACACATTTTTCATAAGTCGAGTAGCATGTAAGGGACATGGGAAAAATAAGAAATGAATATAACATAGGTCGAACGAATTTATATAATCGTTACCTTTGGTTTATTATGAATCGACAAGAAAATTTGTAGCGATCGAACGAGGGCTTCACAAGACGTAAACTCAGTTTCTATGGCTTCCTTAGATCACTAGCAACACCAGGAAATTAGTGTCGAGTTTCCAGGCAGTCGAATGAGCTCAAGAGAAAATTATTTTTGTTTTGGTTCTAGCGGCTAACTTAGGGTTTTGGGATAAAGAATTGTGTTGCTTGATTTAAATGAGGTATACCGTGTAGGGGGGGGGGGAGGTTATGGCCAAATTTCCGGAATTTTGCTTGGACCAAATCAAAGGTATTAAAGGTGATAGTAAATTTCCAATATTAGTTGTAGTTTGAATTTTAAAAGTGATTTTATGTGTACATTTTAATAGTATTCGGCTAAGTAGGCTTTTAAAAGGTCCATGTGACTTAATTTTCGTGTGACATGAGACTTAGAATAATTTGGTATCATAGTTTATTAGTTCGTGAAGATTCGGGATCAATTCGGTGAGTCATGGACTTGTTTTGTTAAAGTTTTTGATCGTAGGGGTATTTTAGTCTTTTTACATGCTTTTAGATTTCCAGGTATTACAACTTCTTCCCCACTAAAAGAAAAATTTCGTCCTCGAAATTTGCAAGGACATAGGAAAGGAAACATGACAGAAACGAAACGGGACATACCAGATCAAAACATGAAATGAGGATAACTCGATCGTATCAATTCTTCGGTCTCCCAGGTTGCCTCGCGTGCTGGGTGATTTCGCCAAAGAATCTTTACAAAAGGAATGACTTTATTTCTCATCACGCGTTCTTGACGCTCTAAAACCGCTTCCGGTTCTTCAGATAAGGTCATATCGGGACGAATCTGATCAAACGGATAAGAAGCCACATGTAGAGGATGATAATTGTATCCCCTCAAAAGAGATACATGAAATACATTATGAACATGAGCCAACTGCGGTGGCAAAGCCAGACGATACGAGACTTCTCCGATACGCTCCAGAATTTCAAAGGGTCCAATAAACCGAGGGCTGAGCTTGCCCTTAATACCAAAACGTTTGACGCCTCGGAACGGAGATACTTTAAGAAATACTCGGTCACCAACATTAAACTCTAGATCCCGACGGTGCTTATCCGCATAACTCTTTTGACGTGCCCGTGCCTCTTTCAATTTTTCTCTAGCCGTGGCAACCTTTTCATTTGTGACCTCAATCATCTCAGGTCCTTCTAGAATACGTTCCCCTACTTCATTCCAACATACCGGTGCTCTGCACTTTCGCCCATATAACATCTCAAAAGGTGCCATATCAATGCTCGCGTGCCAACTATTATTATAAGCGAACTCTACCAAACACAGGTAGTCGTCCCAACTACCCGTCCATTCCAATGCACACGCCCGTAGCATATCCTCTAATGTCTGGATGGTCCTCTCCGACTGACCATCAGTTTGGGGATGAAAAGCGGTACTGAACTTAAGACGAACACCCCAAACTTTGTGTAGTCCTTTCCAGAAGCGCGAAGTAAAACGGGGATCACGATCAGAAACGATAGAAGAAGGAGTGCCATGCAACCTAACAATCTCCTGCGTGAAAATCTCGGACAACTTACTAACACTGTAGCTCATACGGATGGGTAAGAAATGAGCGGATTTAGTTAGCCGATCAACGACCACCCAAATCGCATCATGTTTCCTACGAGTCAACGGTAAACCACAAACAAAATCCATAGAAATTTCATCCCACTTCCATACTGGAATCTCCAAAGGCTGTAATAACCCACTAGCTCTCTGGTGTTCAATCTTGACCTGCTGACAGGTCATACATCTAGCTACAAACGATGCCACATCCTGCTTCATGCCGCTCCACCAGAATTGTTGCTTTAGATCCTGATACATCTTGGTTGAACCAGGATGTATAGAAAAAGGAGAACTATGAGCCTCAGTCAACAAGGCCTCACGTAGATCGGAATCATCAGGAACACATAATCGATCTCCACACCATACAATACCACTATCATCTACTCGAAACTCAGACTGCTTACCTTCCTCGACATTCTGCACAATAGCCCAGAGTTCACCATCGTCCTTCTGGGCTTCCTTAATCCGCAGCATCAAGTTCGATTCCACCTTCAAACTCGCCCAATAACCACTAACGCCCTTTATACATATCTCAACCTCTAACCGCTCTAAATCCTGAAGAATACGAGGCTCAACATTCAAACTAGCAATTATACCCGATTTCCTGCTGAGTGCATCGGCAACAACATTCGCCTTGCCGGGATGATATTGGATATTAGTGTCGTAGTCTTTCAGAAGCTCCAACCATCTCCTCTGCCTCATGTTGAGCTCCTTCTGGGTAAATATGTATTTGAGACTCTTATGATCCGTGAAGATATCACATGATTCACCGTATAAGTAATGTCTCCATATTTTCAACGCAAACACCACAGCTGCCAATTCTAGATCATGGGTCGGATAATTTTCCTCATAGGGTTTTAACTGTCTTGAAGCATAGGCAATTACTTTCCCGTTCTGCATGAGAACACAACCTAAACCCTTCTTGGAAGCGTCACTATAAATCTGAAATCCTCCCGAACCCGATGGTAAGGTCAAAATAGGTGCAGAAACTAGCCGTCGTTTCAACTCCTCAAAACTCTGCTCACGCTCATCCGTCCACACAAACTTTTCACCCTTTCTCATCAACTGAGTCAACGGTAAAGCCAACTTCGAAAATCCCTCGACAAAACGTCGATAGTAGCCAGCTAAACCCAGAAAACTCCTGACTTCGGTTACCGTGGTAGGTCTTGGCCATTTTGTGATAGCCTCCACCTTAGCTGGATCCATGGTAATCCCATCTGCAGACACGATGTGACCAAGGAAAGCAACTCGGTCCAACCAGAATTCACACTTGGAAAATTTAGCGTATAATTTCTGCTGCCTCAGAATACCCAAAACAGTACGCAAATGCTGCTCGTGCTCTTCCGCCGACTTAGAATATACCAGAATATCATCGATGAAAACGATAACGAATTTATCAAGGAATTCATGAAAAACCCGGTTCATTAAGTCCATAAATACTGCAGGAGCATTTGTTAACCCAAAAGGCATAACCAAAAACTCATAATGTCCATACCGGGTACGGAAAGCAGTCTTAGAAATGTCCTGTTCTTTAACCCGCAACTGGTGATAACCAGATCGCAAGTCAATCTTGGAGAATACTTTAGCACCCTGCAACTGATCGAATAAATCATCGATGCGAGGTAGCGGATAACGGTTCCGAATAGTTATACGGTTTAACTCCCTGTAATCAATACACAACCGCATAGACCCATCTTTCTTCTTTACAAAGAGTACAGGAGCACCCCATGGTGACACACTTGGACGAATAAAACCACAGTCCAATAACTCTTCTAGCTGTTCCTTTAACTCCTTGAGTTCCACTGGTGCCATCCGGTACGGAGCCTTAGAGATAGGCTCAGCGCCGGGAATCAGATCGATAGTAAATTCAACCTCTCTGGCCGGAGCAAGACCAGGAAGTTTTTCAGGGAAAACATCAGAAAATTCTCGAACAACATGAACAGTATTAATATCAGGACCTTCCGCAGAAGAATCTTTAACAGAGGCCAAATAACCTTGGCAACCATGAGCTAATAGAGTCCTTGCTTTCAAAGCAGAAATAATTTTCACAGATTTTAGAGAGCGTGTTTCATGAAAAACAAATTCAGGCTGAGTTATATCACCAAAAATTACTTTGCGAGCATGACAGTCAATAGTGGCTCTATGAAAAGATAACCAATCCATGCCGAGAATAACATCGAAATCAACCATGTCCAAAGGGAGTAGATTTGCCGAACGAATCCGGTCATCGAATCGTATAGGACAATTTACGTATTCATGATCAATAAGAGTACTGAGTTTCATGGGAGTAGAGAGGGATACTTGATTACTTAGTGGTGTTGGTAATATTTTAAGTTTCTTTACTAGATTCATAGATATAATCGAGTGTGTAGCTCCAGTATCAAAAAGTGTGAAAATAGCGTGATCACCAATATATAAAACGCCCGTAATCGTACCTGAAGACTGTGCCGCCTGATCCCGAGTCATAGAATATACACGGCCAGTGTTGGGTGGAGGGGGAGGTAGATAATTCCCGGTTTTCTCCGGGTTTTGCTTGGGACAATCTTTCACACGATGCTCTGCCGAGCCACATCCAAAACAAGTCCCAGAAGCCCGACGACATGGTCCATTGTGGCGCTTGCCACACGTAGTACAAATAGGATAGGTATATGAACCCCCAGATGCACCTCCCTGAGAACTAGAACCCGGAGCCCTGTTCTGCTGATTACCCCTAGCAGTCTGGTCTCTCCCCTGTTTCTGACTGGTGTTGCGTCCCGAGCGATCATCTCCCTGCCTAGGAGTGAACCTGGAATCCTGCCCTCTAGTATCCGACCTCTTCTGATCATAGTTTCTGCCCGCCTGACCCTGATGGTCGTATCGTCGATCCCCCTGTCCACGAGAATCATAGCTCCTGTCATTCCGGCCCTTAAAATCCCTGCTCTGACCCTGAGTCTGAATCCTATCCCCATCTCTGTTTCTCTTAAACCCAGATCCCTGATGAAATATCTCAATATTGCGAGCAGCGTCGCAACATTCTGCCGGGTCTTTAAACTCATCATTAAGTATGCGGTCTAGTACCCACCTAATACAATAGCAAAAGAAAAAAATGTATTAATGTCTGTTGGTACCAACCATCAACTTAAATAGGTTACTAACCTCTTGAGTCCCCATTTGTATTGCCTAGCCTGCTGCTTAGAATCCCCAGCAAGCGGCCCCACAAAACTGACTAATCGCTGAAACCGCTCCAGATACTGCCCAGCATGCTCAGAATCAAGCTGAGAGATAGTGTTGTACTCCCTAATGAACCTCTGCTGCTCGGAAGCAGGGAAGTACCGATTATAGAACGTGGTACGGAAATCAGCCCATGAACAACCGAGAACATATGCATCACCACCTTTAGCTTCTTTATGCGCTTTCCACCAGTTGAGCGCGTCTCCTTCTAGCTTGAACACAGCCAGACGAGTCTTGAACCCGTCCTCACAACCTAACACTTCGAACAGTTTCTCCATGTGGGTGATCCAATCTTCTGCTGCCTGAGGAGTAGCAGCAGAAGAGAAGGACAACGGCTTGAGCTTATTAAAACTCTCCAACCACCCATTAATAGTAGTGGGTCGGCCCCCACCACCGGAAGAACTGCCAGCACCCCCAGATGGACCAGCTCCACCACTGATAAGCCGGTTGACCACCGCCTCAGTGTTAAGGCCCGGTAGCAGACGGGCTACAGCATTAGCTATCATTTCCTCCAGATTGGGGGTTTCAGCATCTCCTCCACTGTTATACTCCTGATGACGAGTGTTAACCATCTATAGAATTATGAAAACGATTAGCAAGGTGAAGCAAAATATGACAGAACAGAATACGGAAAAGAGTACGCGAAAGGAAACCTAATGTCTACCCAATCCTCACAGGTCAAAGGCCTAAGCCAACGGGTTTCGGAAACCTGTCTCTGATACCATAAATTGTAACACCCCAACCCGACAAGGGTAAAGATATCACAAATATATGGTTTCATATCAGAACAACATAGTATCCATAAATCAAAATAGCGGAATTCAATACATAATCCACAAATAAGTCAACATGACTTATATCCAAAATGAAAGGAAATAAAAGAAGTACATAAGTTCAATGCCCAAACAATGGCAACATAACGTCCAAAGAAATCAAATGGTAGATAAGCTATAAAGAACAAGCTCCACTCAAGTGCACTCAACCCCAAAGCATTGCCCAACTCCTAGCTTAATTACCTGCCGCGGGAAAAGAAAACGCGGCTGAGCTACTAGAGCTCAGTGAACAGATATAACGTAACAAGCAGTACATAATGAATAATACATGAGTAAATGAGAAGTAGAAACATTAGTACAAGATAAGAAGACATGGTAAGAATACATGGTGTCATAATGGAAAGAACAAAGGTATAAGGTAAAGGAAGGTCAGTAATCCACTACGAGCCCATAACATGAAATCATAATCATAATCGTAACCATAAACATGTAGAGGGGAGACCTCTTAGTATCCTGTAAATATGAGGGGTGTCCTCAATCATGGGTTGGAGTGATCAACTCCCAGAGTGTGAAAGACGTGTATCGCACACACCATCAGTCACCATGAATAACATAACATAACATAACATAACATGAACATGAACAAATCTAGGATGCATCCATACGCCCCAGGTGGCCATAATCTGCCTCTACGTAAACATAACATGCAGGGACGGGACAGGTCATCACTCTCCTGCCCTAGAGTCATGCCATCGGTGCATCGACTGACATGGACATGAAACCCTCATGCCTAGTGAGTGGCTCGTAGTATCAAACTGAGGGTAAAGGTCAAGTATCATGGATCATGTTTTAGTTTACTTGCATAGGTCAATATCATGTTTCATAAGTTCATAATCATGGTTCATAAGCATGGTCCATAAGCAAAGGTTCATAAGCAAAGGTTCATGGTCAAGGGTTCATAATTGAAAGGTTCATAATCATAAAAGGTTCAATATCATGATGGTTCAAAAATCGGAGTTCATGAATAAAGGGGACATGGCAATAGTATAGGGAAAACCCTAACATGAGTCATAATCAGAGAACGAAGGCCTCTTAATAAAGAAGCAGAATATCTGTACCTTATTGCTTGATAAAGATCACACTGAAAAGATGATAACGAGCACAGGATTACTCCCTCTTCACACCTAGAGGAGTAAAGACATGATTACTAAAGATCCCACTTTCCATATTAAGTAACTTTCTATTTTTAGCAGGTTTCCATTTTTAGAAAGTTTCCTTATTTAGTAATATTTCCATAATTATGAATTAGGTTAAGTTAATATTAGTTTTATACAAGTTTACACTTTAATACCCTTGAGGTTTCATAATTTTACATGTTTGGTCCCTTAACTTAAATAAGTTACATTTAAATCCTTAAATATCCATATTAACATGTTAAGCCCCTTAGTTTTACCAACTTACATATTATACCCTTATTTTATGTGTTGTATGATTCAAAACCCTTAGAATACAGGTTTTACAACTTTAGTCCTTCAAGTTATATGAATTACATATTTAGTCCTTCTATTTATAAAATCAACCTTTAATTAATAACAATTATATATATAAGCCCCTTAAATTATCAAAACGCCACAAGACACTTTAAATATGTTTTAATACACGAATGGACCATAAGTTTCCCAAAATTACACTTTTAGTCCCTCTAGTTTATTTAATTATAAATCGATCATAAATATTTATATATATTTCAAAATAAACCCTTAAACAATTATTTAACATAAAAGGTCCTTCCCATAAATTACCATTCAACTCCTTCAGGTTTTAGAAAGTTTCAAAAGGAACCCCCATGTTTTTAAAATAACAATTCGATCACCAAAACTTTTAAACACAAATCGTATAGCTTATTTAAAATCCAAAACCAAGCCCTAACCTAGACCAATAATTATCTCATGATTACACTTGAATTATTATATTTAAACAAACCCTAAATCACGCTTTGAAAACCCTAAATCGATTGATCACATATTTTCCCAAATCATTTCTAAATCCGGTTTTGACTTTAATTCGAAAAACAATTCTAGAGGCCATGATAAATTAGATACATATTTTTCTCATGATAACATAATCATATTGTGTCCATAAAAATTTATCAAAAGGTTCAATTCGATCGTATATATTTATTTTAGATAAATGGTTCGATTTAAAGAATTAATTCACAAACCATAGAAAGATCATGCATGAATCGATTCATAGATTTTATATGATGTGCATGTCGACTAAAGAAGAGGAGAAAAATAGCAAACCAGGATTTGAACGTGTGGGTGAGGCGTATGAATTTGGTGCTGCTCGGTTTCACTCGCTCGACAAAGAATTTCCACACGACCACAAAAACGACTCCACAACCTTGTACACATTTTTCATAAGTCGAGTAGCATGTAAGGGACATGGGAAAAATAAGAAATGAATATAACATAGGTCGAACGAATTTATATAATCGTTACCTTTGGTTTATTATGAATCGACAAGAAAATTTGTAGCGATCGAACGAGGGCTTCACAAGACTCAAACTCAGTTTCTATGGCTTCCTTAGATCACTAGCAACACCAGGAAATTAGTGTCGAGTTTCCAGGCAGTCGAATGAGCTCAAGAGAAAATTATTTTTGTTTTGGTTCTAGCGGCTAACTTAGGGTTTTGGGAGAAAGAATTGTGTTGCTTGATTTAAATGAGGTATACCGTGTAGGTGGGGGGGGGAGGTTATGGCCAAATTTCCGGAATTTTGCTTGGACCAAATCAAAGGTATTAAAGGTGATAGTAAATTTCCAATATTAGTTGTAGTTTGAATTTTAAAAGTGATTTTATGTGTACAATTTAATAGCATTCGGCTAAGTAGGCTTTTAAAAGGTCCATGTGACTTAATTTTCGTGTGACATGAGACTTAGAATAATTTGGTATCATAGTTTATTAGTTCGTGAAGATTCGGGATCAATTCGGTGAGTCATGGACTTGTTTTGTTAAAGTTTTTGATCGTAGGGGTATTTTAGTCTTTTTACATGCTTTTAGATTTCCAGGTATATATTTACAAAAATATTTACATGCGAAGCTTGTTGATATAAATCAAGAAGATTCGAGAAGACTTTCTAACTCTTTGGGAGTTAGGCTTCGCATTCCAATTCGACGAACTAAGTTTTCAAACCGATCTTTTGGGAGGGCTTTAGTAAATAGATCGGCGAGTTGATATTCAGTCTTCACGAAAAATAATTCAACCGTACCCTCTTCGACGTGTTCCTTTATGAAGTGATAGCGGACTCTAATATGCTTGGTCTTGGAGTGTTGCACCGGGTTGCACGAGATGGCTATGGCACTTTTCGAGTCGCAATACAAAGGTATGCGGTCGAAAGAGTAGCCATGATCTGTGAGCTGTGTCCTCATCCATAGAACTTGGGCACAACACGCAGATAGAGACACATACTCGGCCTCTGTAGTTGATAAAGCAGTGCAATCTTGTTTCCTTGACGACCAGCCTACTAGCTTTTCTCCCAGAAATTGCGCTCCGCCGGATGTACTTTTTGCTGTAACTTGACAACCGGCATTGTCTGCATCTGAAAATGCTATAAGTGTAAACTCCGAATCCTTCGGATACCAAAGTCCCATGTTAATGGTTCTTCGTAGGTATCGAAAGATCCGTTTAACCTCTTGGAGGTGAAGTTCGGTAGGCCTTGCCTGAAACCGTGCAAGTAAGCAAACAGCAAAATGAATATCTGGACGGCTATCAGTTAGGTACATGAGAGAACCAATCATGCTCCGATATTTCTTCGGATCCATGGGTTTCCCATTTAGGTCAGCGCCTATCTTGGGTGAAGTGACCATTGGAGTTCCAACAGAGTCACAATTATCCATTCCATGTTTTTTTCAAAATCTCAATTGTATATTTAGCCTGATTTAGAAAAATACCACGCGGGGATTGATGAATTTGAAAACCAAAAAAGAATTTTAATTCACCCATCATGGACATTTCGAATTTGCTTTTCATGAGATTTTCAAAATGTTTTGAATGTTGCGGATTAGTGGACCCAAATATGATGTCGTCCACGTAAATCTGAACAATCAAAATATCATTTTTGTATTTTCTTGTAAACAAGGTTGGATCAATTGTTCCTTTGGTGAAATTATTATGAAGTAGGAAAGATGATAACTCGTCATACCACGCCCTTGGGGCTTGTTTCAAACCGTAGATTGCTTTCTTTAGCTTGTAGACGTATTCCGGATGATCCTTGTCAACGAATCCATCTGGCTGACTCACGTACACTTCTTCTTTCAGAGTTCCATTCAAGAAGGCTGTCTTGATGTCCATCTGATAAACCGTGATGTTCTTGTGAGCGGCATAAGCTAAGAAAATCCTGACTGCTTCAAGCCTTGCAACTGGTGCGAATGACTCTTCAAAATCTATCCCTTCTTCCTGTCTATATCCCTTTGCCACCAGACGAGCTTTGTTGCAAATTACAGTCATTTCTTCATCCTTTTGGTTTTTCAATAACCACTTAAGATCAATGACTAGTTTGTCAATTGGTCTTGGAACAAAATCCCAGGTGTCATGGATTTGAAATTGAAGAAGTTCTTCCTGCATCGCTTCAATCCAGGCATTATCTGCCATTGCTTCCCAAATGTTCTTAGGTTCTATGAGACTGACTGAGCAGACATAGATGCACATGTCGCAATCGGTGTGAAGTTGTTTTCTCGTCTGAATTGGTCTTGAGGGTTCACCAATAACCTGTTCAATCGGATGGTCTTTTGTCCACTGTAGTGTTGAAGGGTACCTTGGTATGTTTGAATGCATGTTAGACGGTTCATGTAATCTGGAAGATGATTCAGCAGATTCCGTTCCAAACGGGTTTTCAAAGACTTCTTCGTCTAACACAACATTATTTTGTTCTTGCTCATCAATTCTTGGTAGAACAATTCCAATTACTGGAGTTGGTGGAGTAAATGTAGATGATGTTGATGTTGAGGGAGTTGGTGCGCCAGCTTCGAATGTTGTGGATGCATCTTGATTTAGTGGTGGTGGTGGTGGTTGTTGATTTTGAGTGGGTGCAGCGGAATGTTGGTTAGATGCATTTTTCGAAGCGCCACCATAGTATTCATCGAACATAAACTCGAAGAAATTATCCAGTTCTTGAGTTGTGGGTTGTTCGTCATGAATTGATTGAGCTCTTTGAGGTGCGAGTCCCAAAATGATATGTCCGGAAGTCAATGGGTTAAGCGCGGGTTCTAGAGTGAGTCTCTCAGAAGCCATTTGTGAAATTTCATCAAATTTCACATTCATCGTCTCCATAACCTTTTTCGTTCTCCTGTTATACACCCTGAATGCCCTCGAGTTTTTCGGATAACCAATGAAGATTCCAATATCACCCTTAGCTTTCAACTTCCCCAGATCTTCTCTGTCATTTGTTGGGTAACATAAAGCACCAAATACATGAAGGTAAGAGATATCGGGTTTTCGTTTGTTGATAAGTTCATATGGGGTTTTATTTAATCTTGGATGGATTTGGGATCGGTTTTAAGTAAAACAGGCAGTAGAAATAGCATCAGCCCATAAGAATAACGGTGCACTGGAATAAATCAGCATTGTGCGAGCAGCTTCCACAAGAGTTCAATTTCTTCTTTCAATTACCCCATTCTGCTGTGGAGTTCTAACAGCTGATGTCTGGTGAGTATTACCAGTTTCTTCAAAGAATGTTCTTAACTCCTGATTGACAAATTCCGCGCCATTATCCGTTCTTACTATCCTAACTGGAGCTTGAAGTAGAACTTGAATCCACTTCAGAAAGGTGATGATGGTGCCTGGTGCTTCTTCTTTTGACCTTAAAAACTTTACCCATGTATATCTTGAATAGTCGTCAACAATTACAAGATTATACTTTTTCCCATTTATGCTTTGAACTCTCATTGGGCCACATAAGTCCATATGCAACAAATGTAACCTATCAACCGAACTAGGTACGGGTTTAGGTTTATATGTTGCCCTTTTGCTCTTTCCTTGCTCACAGGATGGACATAAGTGTTCTTTGGTGTACTTGAATTTTGGAAGACCCGAGAATATGTTGTCTTTGGCAAGTTTGTTTATCGTGTCAAAGTTAAGATGGGACAAACGTCTATGCCACAACTAGGATTTTGTTTCGCTTGCCCAGGTCATGAGACAAATTGGTGATGAAGAGGCCATTTGGTTTATGTCTATTGCATAGAGATTGGTGCCACGATTTCCAATTAAGAGATCATTCCCCACCAAATTCCTAACAAAGCAGGTGTTTCTCCTAAATGCAACCTCTAAATCTGCATCACAAAATTTTCCTACTGAAAACAAGTTGTGTCCCAACCCTTCGACATAGTAAACCCGAGTGATCAAATAATTGCCAAACCGAAGATCACCATAACCCAGAATAGCTGCAACATGATCATTCCCAAACCGTACAGTCCCTATGAACTGCCATACAAAGTTGATCAGCAGCTTCAGATTCCCGGTCATGTGCTTGGAGCAACCCGAGTCTACAATCCAAAGACATATTTCGATAACCTGCCATGAACAGAAAACAATTGCATTTGGAAACCGTATATCATTTGGTTCCATGGGTTAGGGGGTGCCAAATGCATCACACACAAAGATGGTTTAATTTTGTTCTAAGGGAACAACTTTTTGTTTGCCATTCTTACGTGTAAACTTTCTACCCGTTGGTTTCCATGCACACATCTTAAGATAGTCCCTAGGCAATAGAGTACTAGAGATTGTCCTAGATACATCAATGAGACTGTTAAGGTATCTAGTCTTAGCACTAATTCGTGTAGGAACATCTTTCTGTTTAGGCTTATCATTCACATTATCAGAAACAATATCAACACAAGCATTTTCAAACAAAGATATCCCTTGCATTAAACAAACAGATTCATTACATGCATTCAAAACACTGGTTGGTTTATTACATCCAGATGATATTTGTTCCTTATTTGAAAGCTTTAAATTCCTAGGGTGTTCTTCTACTTCCTTGCATTCACTTTCAGAGACAGGCGATACTCTAGATTTCTTGTTAGAGCTCCTAGGCTTTCGTCTGCTCCTAGTGGTGCTTTCTAATCCTGTAGAAGGTAAGGCACACTCATTAGAATTTATGATGTTGTCCTGAGATGTTGTTGTAGCATTCCTAAACTCATTGGGATTATTTTTCTTACTTTTGTCTAACGCCCTAGATGTTTTAGATGTAGAGGCAGACGCAGTAGTGGGACTAATCCTATAAAGGCCAGGCGCTACTACATTAGTGTTCTTGACAATAGCTTTCTCTTTTTGTTTCTCACTGGGCAAGGGAGTTGTTGGTGCTATACCCGTAGTTTCCTTTCCCTTCCCTTTTTGACATTCAAGTTGAGACTTCAAAAGATCAATTTGTTCTTTCAACTGTTTGTAAGAACGCTCATACGACAGTTTGTCATACTTGCATTCTTCCTTTTTCTTATCAAGTTGTTTAAAATATGTGACATTTTGCTTTTCAATCTTAAAAAGTGCGTTTTCATATATTGAAACAATTTCAGAAGTCTCAGCTCGAAGTCTTTCATCATCCTCAACAGAATATGTTTGGAAAATAATAGACATGATATCGGTCGATAGAGCTTCAAAGGAGAGAGTCATTTTGCTTTTCCAAAACTTTTATGTGTTCCAAGTATTCATTAGCTTCCTTCACTAAGGATTTGTGGTCCTTAACAAATTCTGCTGACTCTTTCAAAAGATTATGTTCGACATTCTGAACAACCGCATAGATTGCACGAATATGTGGATCAATTTCCCTTTCAAAAATCCTTTTTAGTTCATCCTGAACACCTGGAAACCATTCAAATTTTTGACTGTTTGTTTTGGAAGCCATAATACTTTGAAGTTTTTCAATTCTCTGTTTAAGATCGACCAAATATAGTCTAGCTGCACTTGAGTCATAAGTGTTTTTAGATGCCATTTGTTCGATGTTAGACAGATGTTTTGAAGCAAATATTCGTTTTGTGACAGCCACATGTTGTTTAAAAACAATGGTGACTCTTTTTGAACCAAATGAACGCCTGAATCTGCATTAAGTTTGTTATAATCAATTGGTTTAATTTCCAGGTTCATTTGTCTCATTTTGACACGTCTCTTTTTAGTAAGCTCAATCGTTCCATCCGAATCATAAATCTCAATCGGATCATGTTTATCATTTAGCTCACCACCATTATATAACACATTCTATACACTCTGAGCTTTCTTGAGATAATAAGGGTTTTCACAACCGATAGCCGTTTTCTTTAATGTATGTAAAATCGGGTTTTTATCATTTATTAACAAATTAATCGTTTGTGCAGAATGACCTGTTTTTACAAGTAAATCTTCCAACTTTCCAATGGTTTCCCTTTTTTCATTGATCTCTTTAAGAAGATCCTTTTCACGTTTTGAAAACCTTTCATTCAACTCCTTCTTTTCTTTTTCAAGATTGGAATAAGTTGATTTTTGTTTTGAAAGCTGGTTGGTTAGTTCAGAAATTTCCTTGTTTAGAGATTTGATTTGGTTATTCAAATTAACATCTAGAGTGTCAAATTTGATTTGTAAACGTTTCTCTCTTAACTCAGAATCTTTTAAGCTAACCTCAAGTTCCGACTATTTTTTGTTATGAAAATCATAAGCTCTTGCATTCACCTTATAACTCTCAAGCTCAGTGGCCAATTCTTCATTTGCGGCCTTTAAATCGCGATTGATCTTTTTGACCTTTTCAATTTCAATACTACAATTTTGCAATAATGATTCAAACATAGCACGTGTTTCCTCATCATTATCAGTATGTTGTTACTCAAATTCTTCATTAGGATCCATATCTGGAGTTACCAAATTAGTATTGCTACAACTTGGTTCGTCCATATATGTATCGTAAATGAGATTAGGAGTTCCAGGATACTGTTCATTTTGAGGTGAAACATCAAACATTTCATTATTGTGACATGTAGCATATGGTTGTACCTCAGAAACCGCATTATTGTCAAAAGCAGGAGGTGCTTCTGAGTCTATGTCGTACTTTGCCTCCTGGAGATTTGCCATAAAAATGCAGTTTGCATCGATGTCCTCTTGATCTTCAGAATTGTCCATAATAGCCATGAAGTCATTCTCTTCTGCACTCAACTGAAGCCCAGCCGTTTCCTTGTTTGCCAACATTAATGCTTTCTGCAAATACGCTGGATCCCTTTTATTCGGCTTATCTGGACAGTTCCTAGCCATATGACCAATACCCTGACAGTTGAAGCACTTCATCACATTTCCCTGATTTCTATTCCCAGCTCCCTGAGCAGCAACATTCCCAAACTGATTCCCAGCATTCTGAACCCTTTGATTACCAACAACTGTACCCATCTGATTACCTGCATACTGACCCATCTGATTACCAACATACTACCCTGCATTCTGATTACCCATCTGATATCTTGGAGCATATCCTTGCTGATTCCCATATCCCCCAACCATCTGTCCTTGCTGACCCAGGTTGAAACTCGGATGAGCAATTTGCTTGTTGCGAGTGTTCAATGAGATTCGTTGATTGTTGTTGGTGGGTGTGGAGTAGCGTCCTTGGAATGCTTTTGATAGGTAGGCAAAAGCTTGAGACAAAGCATCAGTTGACTCATCCTGATCATGTTGATCTGGGTGTTGCGGGTATTGTTGTTGTGGGGTTACATGTTGTTGTTGTGGGTAGAACGGTGTTTGAGAGTTGTATTGTTGTTGCATGAATTGTTGGGATGACGATGATGATGGTTGTGCATTGACTGTTGCAGGTGTAGGTGATTGGACAATGAGTGCAAGAGGATCATGTTGTTTTGCTAGTTTCTCTTTTCTGACTTCATTTGCCTCTGCTTGGTTTTGTTTTAGGAAGTCATAAAGTTGATCAAAATTTACCTTGTGAAGGTTATTTGTTTGGTTGACAATCGTGACATATCGCCCCCATTCCTCTGGGAGGTTGTTGAGAAACTTTATGTTTTGAACAATCGGTTTAGGTGCCAAATCGTTTCTGATCAACTCATTCATTAGAGTACAAAACCGTGTGTAGTAAGATTCAATCTGTTCAGCTGGTGTGGATGTGAAATTCTCCCATTCCGTCAGAAGTTTGTTTTCCATGTCTTGTTTACCAATTTCGGTGCCATGACAAAGTCTTTTAACTCGTTCCCACAACTCATAAGCAGTTTTACAACTATCTACTGCACAGAATATATTTTGTGGTAAACCTAGTTGGATTAAGTGCATTGCCATGTTATCCGCTTCAATTTGCTTCCAATCTTCTGGCGTATAATCCTTTTCCTCTTGGATTTTGAATGTTGCTTCGACGGGAGTTTCTGAAGTTGGATTTCCAGCTGTTTTTTCAATCTCACAAGGCACGAATGGACCTTCCTCTATGGATTTGATCAAGAGTTTACCTTGACCGTGAGGCTTGGTTCTCATGTAGCTCTTCATACGACTCGTCCATGGAAGATAACCACCTTTTTCTAACATTGGAGGTCGGTTTTCTGCACCGGCGGCATGAATATCTTGTTGTGTAGTCATCTTTGAAATTATGTATGATAAAGTGGATTGAGGATCTTTGCAACAAAATAGGAGTTGTTGTTGTTGAAAGTTGAACTTGGTTGTTGTTGTGAAGCCTTGGTTTGTTGTTGATGATCGATGAAGTTGTAGGTTTGGTTGAACGAAACAAATTTAAATAAAGTTACAAAATTTGATTAGAGTATAATTAAGACAAAGTCAAAAGTTTACAATTTCGACAAAGGTTATGTAAATTGTAATTTAGAAAAAATGACAATTTCTATAGAAATTTCAATTTGACCACAATTTATATAAATTATGGCAATATGTCAATTTAGATAGAAATATATCCAATTTATATAAATTGGCAATTTATATAAAATCTAACACTCTTATACAAGAGAGTAGATATCCGTTTGTCGAAGTATTTTACACTCTTATACAAGAGTTAAAATACCGAGTTCACTTTCGAGTTGACGAAATTACGTTCGAATCAAATCCTTAAAAGTTATTTAACTTTGAAATCATTTTACACAAGTACGAGGGCCAATTCTGTCAAATCTGAAACTTCCAAAAAGTCTGCTGAAAAGAGAGGGACTGAAACTATCAAATTTGAAAACTGCTCCTTTTGTCCGATATCGCAAATGCACCTTTGTCCGATATCGCAATTGCTCAAAGATATCGGACAGAACTAAATTGCGATATCTGATAAGTCTGATTTGCGATAATCCTGATCCAGCCCAATTGCGATAAAAATATCGCAAATCGAATTGCGATAAAATTGTCGAAAACTGAATTCCTATAATTATGACTGAATTGCGATAAAACCTTGCAGTTCAATTCCGATAAAATTTCAGCTTCCAATTCCGATAAAAAACTGAATTCCGATAAAACGACTGAAGGAGGCAATTCCGATAAACTATAGTTTTCTACCCACTTTCACTAACTTTTTGTCCTTTTGCTACTTGCCCATGCTATCCCCATACTTGTCAGTCTTATCACTGCCAACTTTTCACTAACTTTCACCAAATCTACTAACTCTAATAATTCACAATCTTACACTAAAATAATCAACAACAAATCTTATACAAGATTTGTTATGATTCTATACGATCAAAGATGGTAAAAACAAACCCAAATCCAAACTTTCACAACAATATATGAGTGATTAACTAGTATATTTCACAGTAGCCAAGTTGTATAAACACAAAACAAACACAACTTAATGATCTTGATTTGCGTATGAAGTTCAAGAAAAACAAAAGTTGTAGCTTTTTTTTAGATAAAAAAACATTACAAGGGTTGTTTTTTGAAACCGAACACACAAACAAAAATCCTACCTTGAAGCTTGGCTCTTTGTATACCACTTGTTATGATCGAATTTCCCTTTGAATGAAGAACCGATCACTTCCTCTTTACATACAACTCGACACAAGAACAAGATGATGACTCACAAACATATATTAAGAACAAGAGAGATGTGGATCATAGGTTAAATTTCAAGTCAAATGATTATAGCTTTTGGAGAAGGAAATAATACAAGTGACTAAGGTAAAACACACACACACTCTCTTTACCAATGATGAGACACACTTTACAAATGAGAAGTGTGTGTGTGTTTATACGAGTTCACAGCCAACCAAAAGGCTTGGTGGGCTTTGACTTGGGCCTAGAGTGGGTTAGTGTATGTATTACAATTTTGCACTTTACATACACTTAAAACTAATACCACTAACCCACTAACTTGACTACTTATTACATTAGACACTTAAGTTCTACAAACTAATGACCATCACTTTTACAATTAAGTAAATTAATTGCTAACACATCCTCAGCCTGGATTTGCTCCTAAATTCTAAATATGAACCATATGGCAAGATGTTGATATAGATGACAAATCTTGAAAGATTTGAAGATATCAAACATTACACGATGGATAATAAAGTTTACGGGATTTTAAAAGAGCATATTGTTTTTAGGATACAATGATGCTAGTAAGATTGAGATGACACTCAATACTAGTCATGGTGGGAGCTCATCCTTATTAGGAGACCATGTGTACTAGTTATACTCAATATGAGCATAGTTGCATTATACATAAAGAATTAGAATACTTTATGATGCGTGGTTTTGTAACCTTACAACAGGTTTTACCTCTCGAGGGATCTCAAGAGGCTTACAACCCCACCAGGCAGTGTACCTGACCGATGTAGTATAGTGTAGTGGTAAGTACGGGGGATTGATCGTTCTCCACAGGGAATAGTGTTCGTTAGGTGTGAAAGACTACTCTAATTAGGTCTAAGGGTTGAGGAAGATTCTTTTTATGTTTTTATATTTTTTTATGAAAGCAAGTAAAATCTCGGTTTTGAAAGAGTGGGCGGAATTAGTTGCTAGTCAACTAACCCAAATAACTACAAATGCAAATAAAATAAATAACTGAAAATAAAATGTGGTGAGAAACTTATGTGTAGAGAAATGTGTTTACTTAGATTTCCTTACTCCCTAACTATCTTTTACCGGTTAATTAGTGTGTATTAGTCGCGTGGATGACGGGTGTATTCCTTAATACCATTCGTGGGGTGGCGTACTTACTTCCCCAACTCTACAAGCTCCTACTTCACTCCTATGTCGAGCCGGCTAGGAAGCTCCTAACATGGGATCACTAGAATTCGCTTGTGCATTAAATACAACCATAAAAACCTTTAGTACGCATTTGGTTCATGTTTCTTAAGACGTTCAAGCAAGTTACCGAATAGGAAGTTAGCCAGTTTTCTTAAGCCTAACATAGATAAACAATCATCCAATACAACTAATAACACACTAATAACCAATAATCAATAGCTAGGTTTCATTAGATCTAAGCAAACACAAGATAAATTTAGCCTAACATGTTAATCAAAAGACAAGAATAAGATAAAATCAAACAACACATAGACATATTGAATGATTAATTGATAACTTATCTTCAATGTAACATGGAAGATCTCAAGGCAAAAAGCCTTGAAAAAGAAGCTAAATTCGTCTTAGGGTTTTCTCCCAAAATTCCACACACTAAGCTCTCCCTTAATGACAAAAGATTAGAAAACTATATATAGATTTTTGGATCTGACGGCGTCACCTTATGGAGTGTGACGCCGTCACCTCGCCGCTTCTAGGGTTCCCGGATGACCTTTTTGACGCCGTCCCTCTTTAGCTCTTCAAAAATCCATTCTGGCTTATCAAGGCTTGACGCCGTCGAACCTTGAACGTGACGCCGTCCCCTTTTGATTTAAGCCGTGACGCCCTTGATCAAGTTAAAGCGTGACGCCGTCAGAATTCACATGCTATTTTCACTGGCTTATCATGAGTAAATTTCACGTCCAACTTTTCTTGCCAAGGCATGACGCCGTCCAGGGTAAATTGTGACGCCGTCAAAGGTAACTTTTAGCCGATTTTTGAGACTTTGCCGTTTTCTTCACTTTTATGCTCCAAAAACGTCCAAAATGCCTCCTTTTCCAGATTTCTCCTCAAAAGTACCTAAAATGACAAAAGGAACGATTTAGGGCGATATTTGATCAAATAAATACGATTTAGGGCTTAAATGACCCCTTAAAAGCGGTACACTTTTCGCTTCATCACTTTAACTTCAAAGGTTTGGTAGTTTAATTGTCGTAAATTTGCGATTGAGGATGTCATGCAATTTATGAAATATTATGTGGCAATATCATAATGGATGAATGCACACATACAAGAATTTCATTATTGAAATAAGTATTCTCAAAATTCTGATAGATCAACATTAGTTGATTTATGCCTTGTCAACAAGTATGTAGAACATGACTTGTGGCATAATTCATTAATGAGAATTATCATGCATTGATCTAGTTAGTATTTGGATAAGGGATGTTAAGCAATTATTATTTACAATGAATTAAAATACGTGGTACGTTTGTTTTCATTAACAATAAATTGTATCCTATATTTGCATGTTTAAATCCGTGAATAACTAAGTTATTCTAAATAGTCCGTTGTCGATCAATAATATGGGAGCATTATTGAATTAAGGCAAATCTGAGTGTTGGTAGAATATACTTAAAGTATATTGATGTGTGGGCATGCCAAATTCAGATGATATTCAATATTGGATAAATTGAATATAGGACCTATCCCAACCACATGATTATACTTTATGGATCTTTGTCATTAAGTAAATCATGAATATTTATCCTCAGACTTGAGATACTAGGTAACTGCCGAGGATGTAGCTCATTTTCTGTAAGGTAGTCTAACGCTATCCGTAACTGGTAGTTATAAGGGCTATTTTCGGAGGTGATGCAAAGTTCAAGGGTTATGCTCGTAGTCAAGAAAGGATTTGTTCCTTCAAATTTGTTTTGAAGTATAATACTGCTGGGCCCCTCGTAGGGTTGACAAGATGATTGTATGGCCATACCCAAAGTCTATCTGGAATACGTTTAGATGTTTTGGTAATCTTGATCAATCATAAATAACGAGGAACAGAATAGTTAATTATGGAATGACTTAGATCCATATCCATATTAACGCGATATTAGAAACAAAAGGATAAGTATGATGATTAAATCATCACATGGTTTTTTCTAGGAAACCATACTCAGGGTCGATCTGGGGGCATTGGGGGTGTTAAGCTAGACTAACCCATGTCATTACTATATTAATGAATATCCAAGTGGGAGCTGTTAGAGTTGTGGATATAAATTAATATACGTATGTCCAGTTTCGAACACGAGACTTCGGGATTGCACACATTACGCATGAGTCTCAATGTTTGAATAATTAATATAATGATTTATGATTAATTATTAAATCACAAATATTTATATGATCGAAAAAGGAAAAATGAGGGGGTTAAATGTCGATTTTTGAAACTTGAGGAGGTGTTGGACTCAAACTTGAGGAGCAAGTTTGGAGTGTATATAAACCCCTCACTAGCTTTATATGATCGAATGAGAGAGATATCCCTAAACCGATTTTTCAATCGGTTCTCTTTTCTTCCTACCCACTCACTGACATAATAACATAAGCAGTAAAAGGAGAATTGATATATTCTATGCACATGGGTGTATTATTATATACGTACTGTACATTACATGCATATCTATATGCATGATAATTAGTTTACTCCTTTTGTCTTCTTGTTAGTGGGATTAGATCATATATTATCTAGAACATCAAACACTAGTTGTTGTGATGTTTTATTTATGATCTTGAACCTAGCTTTTCACATTGAGACGCTAGTAATACGTGTGTACAAGAACGAAGAACAAGCTTCCTTTAGCTTGTGATTTCCCCAATTCGATTTGTAGGTGGTCGATTCACATAAACCCTAATTTAGGGTTCTTGGAGATCCGGTATCTCGTTCTTGGAGATCCGGTTTCTTGTTCTTGCTAGAAACCACAAAAGGTACGCATTACTTTTAATTTAGTTAATTAATTACATGTATTGTAGATCTTGTTATTCCGCTGCGTGTACTTGATGTTTGGTTATATGTTAATAGTTTTATGATTCATATTTTCCAACATTTGTGACCCACGTTCTCCTTTTTGGCGGGAAAGCCTAAGGGAAGAGGGGACGTGTGTATGACCAGGTCAGTATGGTTCTCCGTCCTAATTCCTTCGAAGGAGATACCCCGAAGGGCTTAGGGCTTCGATTGGCGGATTCCCACATGGTAACCACTTCATAGATGAATAGTTTTACGCCAATGAAACATTTAAGGAGATTAACCTGGGCCTTCGAAGAGAAGGCTTCGTACAGGTTCGAAGGGGAGTCCTTCGACCCGTTCGAAGGGTACATCATCAAGCCCCCTAGTTGAAAGTGATATGTACGTACGAGTATATATTGCTTACGACTAAAAAATCAACATGTACTATATCCTTCGCGTCACAAAATCGTACGAAAAGGAAATAAATGCCTAACTAACTCCGCATTTAATGCAACCTAATGATTATCCGTCCACTTGCTACTTAAACCAAAACGGATAGGATCTCGGTAAAAGTAAACATCTTTTCAAAATTTAAATTGTATTTGAAATCCGTGAATGCATCAAAGTTGGATGGACACGTGTGCGGCCAGGATTAAAAATACCATGGGTGTAACATATTCATAACAAGAAACACACGTATGGATGAAGATTTGGCCGAATTCTTTAGAGAGTTTCAGAGAGAGAAAGAGAGTTGGGAAATAGAGAGAGAAATGTGAGATTATATTAGATGAAAGTGTGAGAAGTTCCAACCCTCTCCCTAGGTGGAGAGGGGTATTTATAGTTACAAGTATAAGTGCCCCGTGTGGGCTGTGGAGCGAGTTGACAGTGGGTAAAGACCCGACCCACTCCACAAATACTAAGTTAACGAAACTATTACTAATAGTACTAATATTCCTACGAGCTATTAAATGCTAATGAGTACTCGGGGTAACCGAGTCTTTAGATGAATATTTATGTTCCTAACAATCTCCCCCTAAGGGAGGTCACCCCGGAAATAGTATTATGAATTCTAGCATTCTATCCTCTGAACTTGACTTCATAGCTCGTAGTCTTTGATTCTTCAAATTCATTAGTCTTTGTACATTCAGCAGTGAACTTTTGATGACCGTACTTTTGTGTTGGATGATCTTTGGTGATTCTTTGATGTCTTCATCCAACGTATGTCTCCAAGTCATCTTTTAGCAGTATGTCTCCATGTGATATGGTACTCTTTGAGCTGATATGCTCACACAATTCTGGGTCATGATTTTCAGCATCGGAGTTTGCAGAAGCAGTGTTGAAGGTCTTTTAGTTTATCATGACTTCTTTGAATACGATGATGGTGTAGTGTGAGCATGTGGTAATGGATTGGCATCTTTTCTACAATCAGCTACAACCGCCAGGAATTCCTGCATACGACAGTTAGCAATAAAAAGTCCGGAACTTACAGGTTCGGACTTCGAGATTGTTAACAGCATAGTGTGAAAACTTTCTCTCATCCTTACCAAGGCCGTTCCTAAATCAGAAACCCACAGAGGGCTAACAAGATCTACTATAGTAAATCAACGATTAGGTGAGTCGCTGGAGTTCACTCCACGACTGTAGATCGTTTAAAACCGCCGCGACCACTAAGCGTAATCCACAAGGAATTACCGAAGTGACCTGCTTTCAGGGCTGTTTGATGTTGAACCTGGCAGGAATTTCCATTCAATCACTGAGAATTACATTTGTAAATTCCCTCATAAATGTTCTGGCAGATTGCTAAGACCTGCGTAGGACTCATAAGTTTACAACTGGTGTCCTTAATATTAAACAACCAGTGTAGAAGTAACACGTGTTCCTATGAGATCTTATGATGAACCTCGTGGCTCTAGACTCGATAAGTGCATTTTAGTAGTCGGAGACTGGAGCCGTGTCTCCTGTTTCAATATCAACATAACTCGTAATGAGCGGTCGATATATTATGCAAGGTTCCCCGTGAGAATGAAACAAATCCTTTTAAGAGAACTTGAGTGGCTTAGAAGGTTTAGTGCAGTGCGTCACTGGGTCTATGACGTCTTGTCTTCAATACCGGTGTTACCTTAGTAACAACCAGTAGCATATGAATTGAACCCGGTTTCTGCCCTAAGGTTGAATAATTTGGAGGGCTATTTCTTTTCACCCTTTCACATTACTTTTCTTTTTAATTCTTCAACCCCTTCTTTCTCCTTTCTCATATTACTCCTTTTTCATAATCATACCTAAGGACTTTCTAATACTAACTATTTGGTATTGTCCTTGGGTAGATCCCTCCGGCTCTGGCGGATCATAGGACGGTTTTCCTAACCTTAGCCACCTTATAACTTCATGACTATCCTATGTTGCCATTTACCAAATCCTTGAAAAATCTCTCAAAGTGTTCATGATTATGAAACACATTTTGCTAACACTTTGAGAGTTTTATATTTTTCAAATGTTCCCCCTTAACATGTGCTTACACTTTTTGAATTGATCCACTTTCAGTGAACATGACCGATTCGAGACACGCTTACATCACTAGTTATACTAGCTTGAAATTATTACCCGGCCTGGTCAAATTCACAGAAAGTTTCTCGAAACGGTACACTCTACTCAGACACATCCTTTTCGAGACACGCTTACATCACTGGTTAGACCAGCTTGAAATTATTACCCGGCCAGGATATGTCCTTTCGATTAATGACAGTTTTTGTTTCGTCAATTCATTCGTGAAGTCTGAGTCGTGCTCACATGAGATGCCACATCCATTTTCATCCATTCGCTCCCCCTCAATATGTGCATCGATATACGAAAGAACTTAGCACATATGGGAGAGCCTACACTTGAGTCCAAAACATCACAATTTTATCAGATTTCATATTTAAATCACATTCTCTCCCCCGATCAAAAATTTCAAACCATTTGAGATTTGTGATCCCAATTGATTTAAATATGTTTAGAAAATTTGGGAGAAAATGTGGTCAGGTTTTCATATATATTCTGATTATGAAGCATACTATGCTCCCCCTCAATCTATGTGGGAGAATGTTAGTGTCAGGTATGATATGGTTGGATGATTGGATTTTAACAACAACATCATACACTGACAAATAACAGCCACATTTTATTCACTGCTTATTGTGTACAAAGTTACTTGTTTTTGATGATATAGAATTTTGAAAATCATCACTCTCCCCCTCAATCGATGACCCGCCTTCTATTGGAATAGCTGTAGTCATTGATTGAGTGATAGATTTTTATGAAAAATTCAATTTTGATTGATATTCAAAAATCATGGTACCACCAAGTTTTCATACAAATACTTTCCTGAAGAATCATAGATTGGAAAGTACCTGCGATGTAAAGAAGACTTCTCTTCTTATACGAGGAATGATGCACTGAAACGTACATCAGATCGAAGAAACATGGATATAAAGTAATCCATGCCCAGGTAAACATCACCCAGTTGGAGGAACAGCTGTCTTTATGACGACATGGTTTCCCCATAGTAGAGCACGGGTTGCAGTCTGAAGTAACTGCAAGCCGATTAGACAAGTTTTAACCAGTTAATCTAACTTCTGCTCGAGATTCATTTAAAGTCCCGTGTCATTATTGAATGACATTTCTAGGGCCATAAATGTTATCGATAAATAGAAGACATGCCTAGAAGAACTATTTTTGGTATTTTTGTTTTTCTGATTTTTAGGGTTTTTATATGTTTTATATTTTTCTATTTTCTTTTTGATTTTAAGATATATACAACTATATACAAGGATATGTGAAGTAAATCATTTACTCCTCATTTTCTTCTTGAAGACCTTTAAGTGTTTCTGGTGTCAAACTCTTCATGCCAAGACGCGGGAGAATAAATTGAAACCGTTCTCTCGGAAGTGCGTTAGTGAAGATATCTGCTAATTGAAACTCCGTCCTCACGAAGTAGAGTTCAACGATCCCTTTCTCAACGTGTTCCCTTATGAAGTGATGCCTGATATCGATGTGCTTTGAACGGGAATGTTGTACATTGTTGCAGCAAAGAGCGATAGCACTTTTGTTATCACAATACAGAGGAATCTTGTTATATGCAAATCCATAGTCTGATAGTTGTGATCGCATCCAAAGAATTTGAGCACAACACGCGGACATGGAAATGTATTCAGCCTCTGTGGAAGATATTGAAGTACTCATTTTCTTTTTAAAAGACCAGCTGACCAACTTTTCCCCAAGAAACTGAGCACCTCCCGATGTGCTTCGACGAGTATCTTGACAACCCGCATGATCCGCATCTGCATAAGCCGTGAGTTCCATTGCCCGTGTACTTAGGATACCAGAGACCCATGTGAACAGTGCCTTGAAGATATCTGAAGACCCGTTTTACCGCTTCCAGATGCTTCTTGGTAGGCTTGGACTGATACCGAGCACACATACATACAGCGAACAAGAGATCTGGCCGGCTGGCGGTAAGGTACATTAAGGATCCAATCATGCTTCTAAACTTAGTTTGATCAACCGGGATCCCAGAGAGGTCTTCATCCAACTTAGATCTCTGAACCATAGAAGTGTCAACAACATCACTTGATTCAAATCCAAATTTCTTCAATATTTCATTTGCATATTTGGATTGATTAATAAAGATGCCTCCGGGACTTTGAGATATTTGCAAGCCCAAGAAGAACGACATTTGTCCCATCATAGACATTTGAAACTTAGAACTCATCTCATTAGAAAACCTATCACATTCCCTAGGATCAGAAGAGGCAAAGATGATGTCATCTACATAAATCTGAACATGAAGCAGATGTTTGCCCGATTTCCTAGTGAATAGTGTTGGATCAACAACACCTTTGGAGAAACCACTAGCTAGAAGAAACTTTGATAAAGTATCATACCACGCCCCGGGTGCTTGCTTTAGCCCATATAGAGCCTTCTTCAAACGATAGACGTGAGTAGGATGATCAGGATCCATAAAGCCTTCTAGTTGACTGACATAGACTTCCTCTTTCAGATCACGGTTCAGAAATGCTGTCTTTACGTCCATTTGGTAGACAATCATATTCTGACTGGCAGCATTGGCTAGAAAGATTTTGATGGCTTCAATTCTAGCCACCGGAGCAAATGATTCTTCAAAGTCTATGCCCTCTTCTTGTCGATACCCCTTTGCAACAAGCCATGCCTTATTCTTTAAAACATCACCGTGCTCATCGAGTTTCACTTTGAAGATCCACTTTAGAGCAATAATCATTGCACACTCTGGAGGAGGCACTAATTCCCACACTTCAAGTCGATCAAACTCATGAATTTCATCTTGCATAGGAGTAAACCCACTATCTTTAGACATGGCTTCTTTGACGTCTTTTAGCTCAACTTTAGAGAGTACATAATTGAAGAAGCACCACCGTGCATCGGTGGCAAGTTGCTTTCGAGTGGATACCAGATGAGACGGATTACCAATGATGTTGTCAATTGGATGATCATTGGTCCATTTTTTGAGATGATCATGTGGTTGAGGGTTTTGAACTGATGTTGCTGTTTTGTGATCTCCTGAAGATGTATCAGTGGAAGACTCAAGAGCAAATACATTTTCAAATGGAACATCATTAACAGAAGCAAAAGGATTCACGTCAAAAGAATTGTCTTCTGCAGAACCTTGCTGTACCGAAAAAGGCTGAATATTTGATGATGAGGGCGATTGACTGGCAGATGGTGCATCTTGACTAATTGAGACAGACACAGATGGACCTTCTGAGTTAGGTGGAACTTGAGCATCACCAACTGGAGGTACAGGTGGAGCTTTCGTTGTAGCATTACCCGCCGGTGGCTCAAAGTATTCGTCAAACATCGAATCAAATAACTTCTTCAACTCCTCACTGGTGGGAAGTACATAAGGAACTGCAGGCGTGGGATTCTGTACAAGACCTGAACTAATTGGTCCAGGTGTTAATATATTAGGTGTGGGTCCAGAACTGGTTTGTCCAGGAGCCGTTTGCTCAGTCAGCTCATCGAATGTCACGTGAATAGTTTCCATGATTTGTCGGGTTCTTTTGTTGTAGATTCTATATCCCTTGCGATCTGGTGCATACCCAACGAAGAAACCTACGTCTGCTTTAGCCTTTAGCTTTCCCAAGTCTTGACCGTCATTTGTCGGATATCACAAAGCACCGAACACTCGAAGAAAGGAAAGATCTGGTTTCTTGCCATGTATCAGCTCGTAGGGAGTTTTGTTGTGAAGAGTATGTATCAAGGAACGGTTTTGGGTGTAACACGCAGTAGCAATTGCTTCTGCCCAAAGAAACATCGGAGCCTTAGAATATATTAGCATAGTTCTTGCAGCTTCCACTAGGGTACGATTTCGTCTTTCAACGACGCCGTTCTGTTGAGTAGTGCGTGCAACACTCTTCTGATGAGTTATGCCAATACTTTCATAAAATTGACTGAGTTGTTGGTTAACAAACTTAGTTCCATTGTCCGTCCGGATGATTCTGACAGTTTTGTTCAGCCTTACTTGTAACTGCTTGATTAGTTTGATGATAACCTCTGGAGTTTCATCCTTGGTTCTCAAAAACTTTACCCATGTAAACCGAGAGTAGTCGTCGACCACCACAAGAACATATTTCTTTCCATTGATACTCTGCACTCTCATTGGTCCGCACAGATCCATGTGAAGGGTGTGAAGAACTTCCATGATGGTATTGATGGTTTTGGGTTTGTGAGTATGTTTCTTGCTTTTGCCCAATTGACATGCAGAACAAAGATGATCTTTCTCAAACTTTAGTCTGGGCATGCCTCGTACAAGATCCTTGCGAGACAAGTCATTTATGGTGCCGAAGTTCAAGTGGTTTAAACGACGGTGCCAAAGCCAAGATTTAGTCTTTGAGTCCTTTGAAAGCAAGCAAATAGGAGAGGACCTCATCATTTCGTCAATAGAGATGGTGTATAAATTGGTGCCACGACTGCCTTTAAGAAGATCAATACCATCCAACTCTCTGACGAAACAAGTGTGTTTTCTGAAAGCAACTTCAAGATCGGAGTCACAAAATTGACCAACAGAAAATAAGTTATGCCCTAGTCCTTCCACATAGTATACTCGGGAAATTACATTGTCGCCAAACACATAATCTCCGTAACCCATAATTGCCCCAAAATGGTCGTTCCCAAATCTAACTGTCCCGATAAACTTTTTCACGAAATTCTTGAGCCGTGAGCGATCCCCAGTCATATGTTTTGAGCAGCCTGAGTCCAAATACCAAAGGACGATTTGTACGACCTACATTTGAAAATAGACAACGATGGATAACTGAAAAATGTGGATCCCCACGTACAACTGGGGTCCGTTTGGTTAGCACACACAAATTCTGGAACTACAGGTTTCATAGATGCTACTGTATTTACAGTGGAAACTACACTAGAAGAAACAATTGTCCTATTAGCAGGGCATTGTGTCACTAAAGGCAACATTCGACCTGTTGGTTTCCATTCCTTAACCTTCACTACTTTATTGTTATTCAATTTAGTTAAGTAGCACTGATCTCCTAAAGTGAGCTTCCTTCCAGTGGGTCTCCATCAATACCCGACATTTGCAAACGTTTTTCCTGTTGCTTTCCAAACTTTCTTACTGGTTTCAGTTTTCCTAACATTCTTAATATGGGGTTGTACAGGAGACATAAAAAATGACACAACACAATCATCATGATTAGCAGAAATTAAGCATTCGTTACATGTTTTACAGACAACATTAGAATTCGAATCAATTACAGTACTTTTGATACTAGAATCAACACGATTCATTCTATTCATTGCAAACTTATTGTTCCTAAGTTGGGCTTCTACTTTCTTCTCGTGACCACTCTTAGTTGGCGCAGTCCTATCTTTCCTTGCATTGCCTCTAGGCTTTGACCCGCTAGCTTTGGTGTCACATTTTACTCCTGTAGAAGTAATGATGGGAACATTAGTTTGTTTTACTGTCATTTGCTTTCCTGACTTTGATGTGCTAGGTTTTGATGTTCTCAGTGGTAGATCAAAGGTGACGTGCTTGTTTTTAGTCGTAGATGATGATGCAACAAATCTATCTCTTTTGTTATCAATCTTTGGGCCAGTGCCAATGACATACTCTAAAAATTCCTGAGACCTTTTAGTGAGGAAGCAGGCATCCACAACTGCTTTATCAAGTGGTTTTTCTATCCTATCCTCCTCTACAATCTTATGAAGTGTATCCAGGCTATCCTTAAGGTGATTGAGATAAATTTGATGGGTAGACCTATTGTTCCTAAGGGTTATTGGAATAGGCACAACATCAACATCATACTTCCTAACAACAGAAACCTTTGGAGCAACATTATCACAAGTGCCAATTGGCATTTTCCCTTTCACCTGAGTCTTAAGATTCTAAATCTCATTTAACAAAGAAGTTATCTTTTCATTATGACTGTTTCGTGTGACTTTAATTGAGTCATATAACTCTTTGTAATGCTGTTTGATTATTGAATTTTCAGCTCGAAAACACTCATTTTCATAGTGTAACTTATTGATAGTGTCCTGATAGTGAAAATTCTGAGAATCCAAAGATGATGATTTATTGGTGCCAATTGCTTCACTTTTATTTGACTTTAATTGGGCAATTTGAGCCCTCAACTGTCGAATCGAGTTAGTGTGAGCATGGAATTTTTCATCACGTTTACTCAATTCAAAATATGTATCAAATTCAGGAGCATCCAGAGATGTTTTGGCATTTGATATTTTACATTTTTCTTCTAAGTGTTCATATTTTAATTGTAAATTAAGATGATCAACTTCTAGTTTTGAAAAACGCTTGACCATGTTATCATGGTCATCATTTTGAATTTTCTCTTGCAGTTTCAAATTCTCCCCCTCATGCTCAACAACACGATTTTGGGTAATATTCAATGCAATAGAATACTCATGAAATTGACAGGCAATTAAAGCAGAATCAGTGGCAGTATAAAATATATCCTGTGCAATACATCTAACAATCAAATTCTCATTGGTGATGAGAATGTTCTTTCTCTTGATCTCACGGCTCTTAAGTTCTATCGCATTTTGAGCTACCTCATTTTCCATATCTTTAAACACTACTTTCATTTCATTTACTTTAGTTGTAAGGGTGTTTTGCATTCCTTCAAACTGTTCCTTGAGTAATTTAAAGAATGGAATGACCTCAGTTAAGTAACACCTTTTTGTTTGTTCAAAACACCTTTCCCCCTCAGTAATTCCGGTTGGTGTAATTCTCTTCTTACATGTTTTATCAAAATCAGCAAATAGTTGACAAAGTACATATATGCTAATTAAGGTTTTACATTCAGTAGGAAGAGTCAAAGGAACCATATGCCTAGGTGTATTGGGAGGATACACCGTCGCAGCTGCAATTTTCCTAAGGGATGGAGTTTTGGCTTCAAGCTCATCGGCCTTTCTCTTTTCTATATCTAAAGACCAAAATATTTGTTCAGGCGTTAACTTCTTTTGAGGTGCAAACACAGTCAATCGATTCTCCTCATAATAATCATGGGGTTTGACTATTATTCGATTGGCTATGCATTTGGGATCCTTCATTTTCTCATTCATTCTTTCTCTATTTCTCACTTCTATCTCATTACTCTCTTCTAAAGATGAAACATCAGGTGGGGCATGACTAGGCATAATCATCACACTGGCATCATATAAGGCAGGTTGGGCTACTTTAGCGTTCCTAAGGAGAGCTAATTTAGGTTCACCTACATTACTTTCACTATGCTTATCACACAACTTTTTGTGCTTCTGAATCATTTGGGCAGTCTGTCTGGTTTGGTCTTGTGTGTACAACTTGTTTTCAAGCTTATTCTTTAAGGTTTTAAGTCTTGAGAAATCATTTAAGAGTTGTGTTTCATTTTCCTCGAAATCTTGTTTTAGTGTATTTACGTGCTCTTGGGCCTCCTGTTTTTGTTTAACAGTCTGGTCCAGCTGTTTTTGCAAAGAAATCAACTCTTGCTTTAACGTTTCCTCCCTTAAATTATGCTCAGTTATAAGTGTACGCATTTGACTATCCATTTTCTGCTCACGTTCAGTTAGTTCAAATATAGCACGTTGTTCATAAATTGCCACCTGATCTTTATATATGTTTAGTCTAGTGGTCAAGGTGTCATCAGGGACAAAGTCAGTGTTTTCATGCCACTCACAACCATTATCTACCATACAAGCATTATCTACAACACAAGCAATATTTTCAACAGAAGATGCATCACCTTGTACATCAGACACGTTGTTGTGATTCACATATTGTTCATATGGAATAATATTACTATTTCCATGTCAACAGTATTGAATCAACCACATTGTCTGTTGTACTTCGTTGGAATCTTTTGTTTATCAACCACGTTATATGTGTCATAAGTTTAGTACCTCAAAAATCACAGATGCATTGGAGGACCAGTTTGTTGAGGTGATGAGACAACAAAGGACAAATTAGCATGAAGATGTTTGAGCTGTTGGTTCATCATCCACATCAGTCAAAAGCATCACAATTATCAGCTTTGAAGATGTTGGGATTTTAAGTGCAAGGTCCTGAACTGGCTGCTCGTCCACATCGGCATCAAAAGTTTTTCCCCCATCGCCAGCAAGAAACAACAATTCTTCTTCGTCCAACACAGCTCCATTCTCTTGAGCCTGCATCAACAACATCTTGTCCTTGAAGTAGTCAGAGTTCTGAGGACGTTTTGGTTGATTGCAGTTTCTGGAATGTGTCCAAGTCAACCACGTTATAACACTTGGGCTGCTTCCCTGCCCTGATTTTCATTCCCTACTCTGATCTGCACATTACCTCGACCATGTTCTTTGATTCAAGTTCTGCCTCCTGAACATTCTGAACCACAATTCTTCCATCTTCCACAGTTGCCAGATTGCGTGGGTTTGATGAGGTTCTGAGTTGATTGTTAGTTTGAGGGAGTGTTGCTTTAAATTGTCAAACAAGTAAGGACACTTGGTTGGTGAGGTTATCAATCATTTTGTCGGTGTGAGAGGAACCTGAATCCAGTTGTGGATTCATAGCAGATGGTGATGAATAGGGATGATGATAAACTTGATCAGACGATGATTGGTTGATTGGCTAAACATTTGCAACAAATGCCAGTGGATCATTTGGTGCAGTTGGATTGAGTTTTTCTCTTAACAGACGATCATAATCAGCATGTTTCTCATGTTGTTGTAGATAGGCATACAACTGTTCATAATTTGTATCTCTCAGACCTTTGTTGAGTTTCACTGCAGTAACAAATCTGTCCCATTCTGGAGTCATGTTGGTTACAAACTTTGAGTTGAGTTGGATGTTTGCCATAGTCATTCTGATGATCCTCATGTCATTTACCAACTTATGAAATCTCACATAACAGTCTGTAATGTTCTCACCCGGGTTCATCTTAAAATGCTCAAACTCGTCATACAACTGTGACTCACGATCTTCCTTTGTGAGTTCTGATCCAGCCAGAAGCATTTTGACATTGTCCCACACTGCTTTTGCTTCAGTGTTGAAATTGATGAGTTTGTAAATATCTTTGGGCAAGCCTTGAATGAAAATTTGGAGGCTCTAATGTCTGTATCATACCTCTTCTTTTCTTCCTCATTAAGATCATTGTAAGTTCGAGGCCTGTCGATTCCCAAAGTGACAGTTCCGTCTTCACCACTAGTAACAGCGTCTTTGGTGGTGCCCATCTGAAATGGTCCTTCATCAATGGATTTAAGAATGTTGAATCCATTTTCTTTGCCCAAGCAGTAAAGCCGTATTCGTTGTGCCCACGACTCATAGTCTGTCCTATCAAGCATAGGAGGACGGGTATCAGACCCAGCTGCTTGAATATCATCAGAAGCAGTGCTTGGTATGCTTGCCATAATGTATACGGGATTTTACAATTCTTGAGATTTAAACCGAGAAATAAGTTCTTTCGCGGGATTTTACAAAATTCAAGAATAAACCGTTATTTGATTACTTGAGTCAAATCACAGTTAATAGTATTACTTTAGTATCAAACTGCAGTACCCAAACCGCAATCACACCCAACAAACCACAATGGTCAAACCGCAGCACAAGAGTACCAAACCGCAATACCTAAACCGCAGTTACACACGACAAGCCGCAAAGGTCAAACAGCAGAATCAGAATTCTAAACCGCAAGACTCAAACCACAAGAATACTAGTCAAACCGCAAAGATCAAACCGCAAGATTCAAACCGCAGGAATACTAGACAAACCGCAAAGATCAAACCGCAGAACCAGAATACCAAACCGCATGAGTACTAGACAAACCACAAAGATCAAACCGCTGAACTAGAATGCCAAACCGCCAGATTCAAACCAAACCGCTGAATTTCAAAGAAAACTAAGAAATGTTCAAACCGCGAACCTAAACCGAGTAGTAACCGCCAAGCAAACGCAAGACAAAACGACAAATCGCAACAAGACAAAAACCACTAACCACAATGATAAGAGGACAAAAACGTCCCTTTCCGTCCTTTTTTGTCGTCTTTCCCGTTTTGGTTAAGCTCAAAACCGCTGTCAGAAGTTCTTGGCAAACCACTACCAACAATTTCCCTAATAACACAAACCGTAGATAAGAACCTTTTGTCTATACCCAAACCGCTGCCAAGAATATGCGTCCGAGTAGTAAACCGCAGTCAAGAAACTCCTTAAATAATTCACGAAACACACTAAAGCACCCGTAGAATACCAAGAAACTAGACTAGAGAGTTATATGAAAACAAAAGTACTAAGTTTTATTGATTTGAACCACAAAAAAAGCCAAACCAATGATTTTCTTGACAATACTATACGAACCACACAAATAACACAAACACGCCAAAATCTCACCACAAATTCGAGAATATGCAAAAGCTAGAACCTAACCATGGCACTGATACCAATTGTAACATATTCATAACAAGAAACACACGTGTGGATGAAGATTTGGCCGAATTCTTTAGAGAGTTTTAGAGAGAGAAAGAGAGTTGGGAACTAGAGAGAGAAATGTGAGATTATATTAGATGAAAGTGTGAGAAGTTCCAACCCTCTCCCTAGGTGGAGAGAGGTATTTATAGTTACAAGTATAAGTACCCTGTGTGGGCTGTGGAGCGAGCTGATAGTGGGTAAAGACCCGATCCACTCCACAAATACTAAGTTAACCAAACTATTACTAATAGTACTAATATTCCTACGAGCTATTAAATGCTAATGAGTACTCGGGGTGACCGAGTCTTCAGATGAATATTTATATTCCTAAAAATGGGTATAAAACGATATGGTACGGTAAACCCTAGCTCATTTTTACCTTCCGCCCAAAATACACAAACACATTACTGTATTTTTTTTGCTTCCGTTGGCTCGAAAGGTAATATTCCGTCATCCTTCTTTGATTTCTTGCTCTTATTATTGCAATATGAGTATGGCAGCAAAAAGAATCATTAGGCAACAAAAATGCACTTTATCAAAAGAAGCATTGTCTGACTTTCTTGGTCAATATCCTATACCCAAAGAGTTCAAAGTTATGCTTCCGAGCAAAAACCAGAATATCTTTGATGCTCCCGCAGGGTATGTGGGCTTATATGTGCATGCATTCACCCAGTCTAACTTTAGGATACCCATCCATCCGTTAATTTTGGAGTTTTTTCAATACTACAAAGTTCACATTTCTAGGTTAAATCCTTTTGGCCTAGCCGAATTAACCACCTACATTGTCATGTGCAAAGCGTACGGTTATAAGCCTACACTAACTGTGCTTAGGGGCTTTGTTAACCTATATCCTGGTGGTGATTGGAAAACCATAGCAAAGAGAGGTGAACATGATGTGCCCTACCTAGTGACCAAACCCTTTTCGAATATCAGAAATTGGAAAAGGAAATTTTTCTATGTTGAAAACACAATCATACCTTCTGAGTACCCTGCTTTGTTGGATGAAGCATTTATGTTGGATGAAAAAAGGTTCAATGACCCCTTGCCTTATGAAATAAGAAGCAGTCCCATGTATCAGCGTCTTGCACGTCATCCAATTGATGTGCAAACATTCCCTGAGCCAATCTTGTTTATGGCGAGCATTGTGAACTGTTGGGAAGGGTCTCCGTCAAAGCCTGAGATAGTTTGTGAAGGACAAAGTATGTACATTCCCATTTAAATAAAACAAATAACTTATCTGCTGATATTTATCTCTTTTCTTTTGTTGTTGCAGGAATGGCATTCAGGAACTTTGTTGTGTCAGGAGGTGCTAAGGAGGTCACCTTGATTCCCAAGGACCCAAAAGGTGTGAGCTACGGAGTTGGGTCTCCATCTGTATCTATGAATAACAATGATGTTGATGCTTCACCAGTTGAGCCACTTGCAGTAGTCCATCCTTTAAAACCTGTGAGTACTGAGGAGACCCCCCAGTTTGTGGAGAACATTGCTGATTCTGATGATCCTCCCTCCGAGGGTGACCAACTAAAAATCGTGGGGTCCTCCAGAATCGCAGACAGGGTGCGAAGCAGAAAAGGCACGAGTGCAAGGCCGTCAAAGGCCACCCCCAAGAGGAAGCTAAATATCCCTACTCCTACATCAAGGACCACAAAAAAAAGACTTCTCATGGGTAGGTGATCATGCAGTCGACTGAGGAGGGTGTTGATGATTACATCCATGGTAAGTAAAAGATTGCTTTAACTCCTTCTTCTTTAATGTGTTCTATTTCTGACAAGTATGTTTTGCGTAGGTTTGCCGAATACCAAAGAGCTTTCGAATGCACTCACCTGTCATTTGCTTGTTGACAATGTTACACCTGCTAGCTGGAGGAGAACCCTGAATGACATGTCCATTGAAAGGCTATGTGACTTGCACGGCAAGAGTTATACAAGGCAAGCCATGCTGAATAATCATCTCAACACCCGTACAAGGGAGTTGATTCATATGGTGAAGGATGCCAAGGAAGAAGTAGCTGTGATTTTTGATAGGGAGAAGAATAGAGAAAAGCAGTATGCGAAGCTAGAGGCCAGATGTGATGCTGCTATATTGGATTTCAAAAATAATCCCCGGTATGAAGCCCTCCGAGCCAAGATTGACACTCTCGAAGAACAATTGAAAGAGGCTCAAGCGGAGTGTGGTAGGATGAGAATGGAGGAGGCTAAAGTTTCTTGCTACAAGACACAAGTGGCTACACTTGACTCTAAATGTGCAGGTATCGAAGCCTAAAGGGCTAGGTTGGTGGAGCAGGAGATCAAGCTACGCGAGGAGGTAGAAGATCTAAAACTCCAATGCAAGAGCTTGAAGAAGGACAGAGCTGAGGTGGTGTCAAAAGTTGTTCCTTATGTTGCAATGGAATTGTACCACAGTGATGAGGTGGGGGAGATAGTTGGGAAGCTAGTGAACGCGGCCATATTCTATGGTAAATGCACGACGTTGGGAGAAATCACAGAGACCAAGAAACCGGTGGTCCTGTCGGAGGTACCTTAGTACCACCCAACGTCCGAGCAGGAGTAAACCGATGCTGGCAATGCGTACTCTTCATCAGAGTACCGTTTCCTCACTGAAGCAACCAAGGACCCCTTAGCCTCAATAGAAGATCTCCTGTCCAAGAAGCTGAGGAAAATTCAGTCCCCATCTCCAACCAAGAAGACCGCATCCTTGAAGCCTCTGTCTCCATCACACCAAGAGGATCCAAATTCCTCGAAAAATGAATGAAGGCTGCCGTGTTGGCAGTAATTTGGTCTTAAGGGTGGCATGTACCCTTTTAAACAATTTCCTATGATGCTTTGTTAGGCTTGTGCCTATTTCTTTGAACAATTTATCTTTTGTATTTCTGGGCTTCAACCCATACTTCAGACAATTGTCTTGATGTTTAATGTTGGCTATGACTTTATTTAGCCTTATGAATGCCAGTCAGTGGACATTGTCCCACTTTAGATATTATGCTTATCTTCTCTTACGCTTATGCATAAACGTAAAGATACAAACTAAGTTTATAACCTTATTGTGTGTATTTTGGACCAAGATTTTTAGCAATCGTATAGTTTGACTGTGACAGAGGGTCGCGACCCACTCCGTCTTTATCCTTAAGATACAAAGGGCTTAGAATACCCTAAGTCTTGTAGGAAAGTTAATGTGAATTGTAATGGATGTTATGTGTATACAAGAAATGTGTCTTGAATCATCCTTCGACATTGAAACTTGTAACGTACTTGACTGAGAAAATCTTTGTTGTATAGAATGAAACAAGAGATTTTGAGGGAAATATTTTATATCATTAATTGGGTAGGGAGGATTACATCATTTTAAGAAATGAACACTGATCGGCCTCAAACAGTCAACTTAAATCAACCACGGATGTGGTCAAATAAAGTCAAACCAATTGAAGACAACTAACCAAGGTATATAGTGTTTTCCCGGGTCGTTATATCCCAGCGAAGCGTGAAATTGTGTTTAGAACGATTTGTGATCAAGTGCTATTGAATGGAAAAGGGTTTTTTGGAATTATTAAACTAAGGAAATAAAAAGAGAATAGCTTTAAACAAGCTAATGAAATAAATACAGGGAATCAAATTACTTAAAACGTCTAAAATCTAAAAACGTACGTTTAAATTTAAATAAACGTAAATGTACAAAATAAAAAGTGAGATTTGATAAATAAAATGCCTACAGATATGAAAATTATATTTTTACAATCCTAATAATAAAAGAAAATTATTGGAAAAATAAAATTATTTATTTGACTTATTAATTAATTATTATTAATTAAAAACTATTTTTAACTATTAAATAATTACCTAAAAAGTAAGAAAATAAGAAATAAACCTAGAAAAATGAAATTATGACTTAGATAAATCTAAAATATTATAAAACTTATTTTAAAACTGAAAATATATTTTTTACATTTTTTATCTAATTATTATTAATTAATTACTTATTAATTAATATTTAAACTAATTAAAATTTTAATAAATACTAAATGATCAAAGAAAAATCTGAAAATTTTTCTATAAATATTATTAAGTAAATAGAAGCTAAGAAAATTATAAAAATGAAACTTGCTTAATTAAAATTTAAAAAGATAAATTCTATTAAATAGAAGCTATCACTATTTTTCTATTTTTGTTTTTCTTGAGGTCTAAAAATATAATTATATTTTTCCTAGATTAAAAATGACAACAGAAAATTATGAAAATTGGATTTATATTTTTCTGATTAAAATTCTATTTATTATGATTTAATTACTATTTTAAATTAATTAAAAAGATTAAAAATATCAAATAACTTAGGAAAAATCTGAAAAATTTAAGTTAAGTCTAAATTAATATTTAAAAGATAGGAAAATTAAAATCAAAAGTTTAATAAGCCTGGAGAGCTGATTTGGGCAGATAAGCAATAAGCAAATAAGCTAGAAATAAGCTAATGAGCACAAAACTTAACCAAATGCTCAGGAAAGGTTTAATATACTTAAATAAACACAAAACAACTGAAAAATACAAATAAGCACAATGAATTAAGCTGAATAGAAGATAAGCAGTTGCAAAGTTCACACAGAAAACTCAGAAAATTGCCAACTTTCAAGGCAATTTAAGCACAATAAATAAGCTCTGAGATGCAATCTTATGGGGGGAAACTTGAGCTAGTAGTATAAACTATTCAGAAACACAAAAATCAAGGCTTGAGCTTATGTGGATAAGCTACAAATCAAGTGAGATCAGCTGCTTCAGCAACTCAGTGTATGCTGAGTTGCTTGTGCAGAGTTGTGCAGAAAAGCACAAGCCTTAGGGCTTCAAACCAACTTTTGTGGCTACCCTAATTAGACTCAAATGAACTCAGACAAGCCATGAAAAAGTACCAAAAGAGCTTATAGCTATATATGGCTTATTTGACCTTTTTGATTGCTTAAAAGTGCACAGGCAACTCAAATATGGATTTTCTATGTATGCTACTAATCAAAAATTGAAAACAGCTTATAATGACCAAAATAAGCTTAATCAAAGTTGGGATTGTGGTAAATGTACAGTAAAACCAAGGTTGATCCTTTGACTGCACAAAACCAAACACCCCTTTGGTTGAGTCTGTTTTGGATTTTCAAAGGAAACAGAAAATTTAACTTATGAAACTTGATTTTTACTGACTAAACAACTTATAAGAACTATAATAAGCAACTTATAAAACAGAATTAAGCAATTTATTAAGCTATACTATAGTTGACTGATTTTGACCTTTTTAGAGTTTTTAAGTAAATCTAAGACACAAGCTATTAAATACTGATTATACTAGTGAAATATGATTGTGAACTACTGATAAGCTAGAAATAATACAGATGAGCTACAAATAAGCTGATATACAGTAACTTAGAATATTAAGCAAAAATCACATAAAAGCTTACAACTGATTTTAGCTTAGGAACAAAGAACCAAGGACCAGAACCCTTCTAGCTTGTTCACACAAGCTAGAAAACCAATATAAGCCTTCCTTTATAGCTTATTTCACCCCAGACAGCTTATTTGACTCCCTTGTTGACTTCCATTGACTTTTCTTCAAACTTGGAATTAAGAACTGAATTGCACTAAATAAACTTACATAAAGCTATGTAGAGCTTATATAAGCTTATCACAAGGTTATTTGGAGCTTTTGATGGTATTTTAAAGTAACTTAGAGCTTATACGGTTTAACTTGTAACTTGAAACTTGGATTAATATTGAACTGAGTACAATGATGCTTTAAACAAGAACAATTATACTGAAAATAACTTTTATTGATCACTGGAACTTGAAAATACAAAAGTACATTGACTTGAAATAAAATACGAGTAAACTAAAATTAACTACTAACTTTTTTCTAGTCTATTACAAGCTTATAAATACTAAAAATATCTGGGATAATCTCTGTCGACATCCATGATCATTTCCATACCCTTGGATTAGCTTAAATTCATCTCATTCGTTGATATGCACTTTTGGCGCCAAAAGGTCATACAAGTTGTTTGAGCAGGTTTTTGTAATTAAAGAAATTTGGTGATATGTGGAGGTGGAGGGGAGAGGTTAGACAGCTGGGGGGTGAGTTGGAAGGGTGAGGTGAAAAAGTTGAGTGGTTTCCGGTTTTAATGGTGGAAGGGTGGTTTTGGCGGGTTTGTGTGAGAGGGAGAAGTTTGACTGTGGTCAAACTGGTATTAAATACCAGGTCGGGTCAAAGGTTAAGGGATTGGGCTTGGGTATGTTTTATTTGGGCTTGGGTGGGGTGTTGGGTTTTTATTTGTGGGTTATATATATAAAAAGGGATCCGTTTGGTTTATGAAATAACAAGGACCATTCTTGTAACTTTTGGATTTTGAGGGGCTGAAGTTGTAACTTTCCCAAAGTATCACAAGGAACCAATCTTGCCATATTATAATAACCCAAGGACCATAAATGCATTTTCTCCAATTTAGAACACCCGGGGACCAAATATGACATTTTTCAAACTTGGGGGACTAAAGTTGTCAATTTGCAATTTTTAACTTTAAAGGATTTCTTTTGACAACTTGTGAATTCCCAAGGACCTTTAATGATATTTTACATGTTTTGAATAACCAGGGACTAGTTTTGACATGTTTTGAAAGTTGAGGGACTGAAACTGCCAATTTTGCAAACTTTGTTTGTTTTTCAATTGTTTTCAAACATTTTGTATTTGAAACTTATAAAACACACTCCTGGGATATTTTCAGTATTTTGATGCATTTCTGAGTGTTTTTGGATGTTTTGGCAGTTCAGATACGACAAAAATGATGAGTATTTACACACTCATCAATCCCCCACACTAAACTATTGCTAGTCCCTAGCAATATTTTTGAAAATTTAATGGATTTTATCTCTTTACCAAAAGCCATCACTTCTGGAGTAGCCAAATGTTTCAGTTCAAGTAAGAACTATGGTACACTGATAACCATATGATTTTGAGCAAATCACCAGCTGTAAACGGTTTTGATTTGTCTTTACCAGAAGCCGTTTGCTTCTGGACTAGCCAATGTTTTAGTATGTGATACTTTGGTACAATGATAACCAAATGATTTTGAGCAAATCATCACCTGTAAACGGGTTTGATTTGTCTTTACCAGAAGCCGTTTGCTTCTGGACTAGCCAACTCTTAGATAAAATAATTATTATCTTTGGTGAGCTGATTACCAATTATGGTATTCCAATGCCTTTACCACAAGCCATAACCTTGCGGGCTAGCCAACTCTTCACTTATAAAGATATGGTGAGTCGAAAACCATACAATTTTTGGCAAATTGCAAGCCATAAACGGATTTGATATATCTTTACCAAGAGCCGTTTGCTCCTGGATTAGCCAATCCTTATGTGGGTTAGACATGGCGGACTGATAACCATTTATTGTGTTCTAAGTGAGAAAAAAAATTTTAAAATTTTGGCTAAAATGGAGGTGCTAGATGATACATTTGATAAAATTCGCTAGAATTTCCCCCCCACACTTAGAACTGAATATTGCCCTCAATATTCAAAGTACCGGCTGTTAAACCAACACTTAGAACGTGAAAGGGAAATACTAATAGCCATTATTTTATATACACACACATTTTTTTTTTTTTGAACTATACATATATACAACTTGTGGGCACTCCCCCACACTTGGGTGTTAGAAAAGAGAAAGAAGTCAGAGACATAGGTGAAAACCCATGTTGTGGGCTAATGTTTTTGATCACCGAGTCACTAGCTTGACTCGATCCCCGAATTTATTGGTCCATGGGGAATGTTTGAAGATCCGGGACAACTATTGGTGGTATGTCCTCTCCAAAGTAGTGTTTTAACCGATGGCCATTCACTTTAAAATTTGGACCGTCATTTTGAGATAACTCAATGGTACCATATGGATAAACTTTTGTAACAGTGAATGGACCAGACCAACGGGATTTGAGTTTTCCCGAGAAAATCTTCAATCTTGAATTGAAAAGAAGGACTCGATCACCAACGTTAAAAACGCGGTTCTTGATTTTAGAGTCATGAATCTTCTTTGTCTTTTATTTCTAGATCAAAGAGTTCTCGTATGCTTGATCACGCAGTTCATTTAATTCATTCATTTGAACTTTACGGTGATCACCCGCAGTTTGGAGGTCAAAGTTAGCATGTTTCAAGGCCCAGTAGGCTTTGTGCTCTAATTCGATCGGAAGATGACATGCCTTTCCGTACACAAGCTTGTAAGGTGTACACCCGATGGGTGTTTTTATAAGCTGTACGAAAGGCCCATAGTGCATCATCCAATTTATCCGACCAGGATGCACGATTTTCTCCTACAGTCTTTTCTAAGATTCTTTTAATACCCCGATTTGAAACTTCAACTTGCCCACTTGTTTGTGGGTGATACGCAGTAGAAAGACGGTGAGTTACACCATACTTTTGCATGACTTTGTCAAATTTGTCGTTGCAAAAATGCGTACCACGATCACTGATTATAGCACGTGGAGTTCCAAAACGGGCAAAAAGAGCTTTCAGGAATTTTTACAACTACTCGGGCATCATTAGTGGGTAAAGCTTTTGCTTCAACCCATTTTGACAAATAGTCAACAGCCACGAGAATGTATTTGTTTCCTCGAGATGATGGAAATGGCCCCATAAAGTCAATGCCCCAGACATCAAAGATTTCATAGACTTGAATTGCATTTTGTGGCATTTCATTTCGTTGTGAAATATTTCCGTGACGCTGACAAGCTTCACAAGTTTTGATGAGATCTTGGGCATCCTTATAGATTGTGGGCCAATAAAACCCGGAATCAAACACCTTTTTGGCTGTGTAGTTTGGACTATGATGGCCCCCCGTGGGTCCAGCATGGCAAGCTTTGAGAATGTCAATAGCTTCCTGTCCGTACACACACCGTCGGATTACTTGATCCGCACAGATTTTGAATAAGTAGGGGTCGTCCCAGAAGTAATGTTTAACATCCTTGAAGAATTTATTCTTCTGTTGGGTCGACATCCCTTTCACTATGAAGTTACCCGCATGGTAATTTGCGAAGTCAGCAAACCATGGGGTAGTAGAATCTCCTCGAAAAGTAACCGCATTGAGTGTCTCGAGAGGAAATGTTTCATTTATTTCCTTTTTCTCGAAAACATCTTGGTGTGGGTTCTCTAATCGGGATAAATGATCAGCAGCTAGGTTCTCAGCTCCTTTTTTATCACGTATAATGATATCAAATTCTTGCAGGAGGAGAACCCAACGGAGCAATCTCGGCTTTGCATCTTGTTTTGCAAAGAGATATTTGAGAGCCGAGTGATCCGTATACACTACACATTTCGTCAAGATCAAATATGGCCGAAACTTTTCAAAGGCATACACCACAGCCAACAATTCTTTTTCTGTAGTGGTGTAATGAGTTTGAGCTTCAGTCATAGTTTTACTTGCGTAGTGAATAGGCTGAAAGTGTTTGGCTTTTCGTTGCCCCAGGACTGCACCGATAGCAAAATCACTTGCATCGCACATGAGCTCAAAGGGAAAATCCCAGTCGGGGGCAACTAGAATGGGTGCCTCAGTAAGCTTTTTCTTTAGTGTTTCAAAAGCTTTGATGCACTCGGGTGAGAAGATAAAAGGAGCATCCTTTTCAAGGAGGTGAGTCATAGGCCGGGCGATTTTGGAAAAATCTTGTATGAATCTACGATAGAAACCGGCATGACCCAAAAAACTCCTAATACCTTTGACGGTAGTGGGATGAGGTAATTTACCAATGACATCAACTTTAGCTTTGTCAACCTCAATCCCGTTCTTTGATATCTTATGGCCGAGGACAATGCCCTCTTTGACCATAAAATGACTCTTCTCCCAATTTAGACAAAGATTGGTGTCTTTACACCGTTTCAACATGTTTTCTAAATTGGAGAGACATGCTTGGAACGAATCCCCAATGACCGAGAAGTCATCCATAAAGACCTCCATTTTTTTACCGATCATGTCGGTAAATATAGCCATCATACACCTCTGGAACGTGCCTGGAGCATTACATAAGCCGAAAGGCATACGTTTATAAGCAAAGGTTCCATAAGGGCATGTGAAGGTAGTCTTTTCTTGATCTTGTGGATCAATGGGAATTTGAAAGTAACCCGAGAAACCATCAAGGAAACAATAATACTCGTTCCCTGCTAATCTCTCAAGCATCTGATCCATAAAAGGTAGAGGAAAATGGTCTTTACGGGTGGCATCATTTAACTTACGATAGTCAATGCAAACGCGCCATCCCGTAACCAATCGAGTTGGAATCAACTCATTTTCATCATTTGTGACAACAGTTATGCCACCTTTTTTTGGAACACAGTGAATGGGACTAACCCAAGGACTATCAGAGATGGGATAAATCAATCTTGCATCAAGAAGTTTGAGAACCTCTTGTTTGATAACATCGTGGATTTTAGGATTCACCCTTCTTTGATGTTGGACTGCTGGTTTAAAGTCATCCTCCATTAAAATCTTGTGAGTACAAAATTCAGGGTCGATACCCTTTATGTCGGAGAGTTTCCAAGCAATGGCTTGCTTGTGTGACTTTAAGACCTTTATTAGAGCAGTCTTCTCCTCATCACTTAAATCTTTAGCAATAATGACGGGTAATTTATCATCACCCTCCAAAAATGTGTACTCAAGATGAGGCGGTAAGTCTTTGAGTTCGACCTCAGGAAATTCATCAGTTTTCTCAACTGATCTGATTTCCTCATTATGAAGTTCAACGGGAGGGAGAGGAGGAGAATTGTCCTGATTCAACAATTTCTCAAGAAGAAGAATATCTCCCTCCAGATCAATCTCAGCGTTATCAATCCCCTCTAGGAATGAATCACACTTGAGAAAATCCTCGATCTCTTCCAAAATGAAATCACTTCTCTCAAACGGAGTGAGAGAAGGGGAAGAGTCGGAAATGATAGGTAGAGAAGATGTGGTGGGATCCCCACTTACAGAATTATGAGAATAACCAAGAAACTCTTGAGAGTACTCCTCTGAAACAATATCAATGACATCGATTCGGTTAACCGATTCAGAATCATAATTTGAGGAGTACCTCAAAGTTTGATCGAGGTTAAAGGTAACAGCTTCATTACCCACACGTAATGTGATTTCATGCTCAAATACATCTATGAGAGCACGGCCCGTTCTTAGGAATCCTCTTCCAAGAATGAGAGGAACCCTAGGATCAGCATCGAAATCAACAACCACAAAGTCAGCTGGAAAATGGAACTTTCCTACTTTCACAAATACATCTTCAGCAATGCCGCGTGGATGAGATGTAGAACGATCTGCAAGCTCAAGATTCATGCAGGTAGGAGTGAGTTCTGGCAGAGAAAGTTTCTCCCATACTGAATAAGGCATCAGGTTGATGCTTGCACCAAGATCGGCCAAGGCATAGCATTCAACCATTCCTGGAAAGACACAAGGTAGTAGAAACCTTCCAGGATCTCCAAGCTTCTCGGGAAGCTTTTTCAAGATAACTGCTGAGCAGTTCTCATTTAATGGAGTCTTTGCCATTTCAAACAGTTTTTCCTTGTTGCTTAACAAGTGTTTGATTGTGGATGCAAACTTGGGCATCAGAATGATAGCATCCGCAAAGCTTATGTCAAAGTGTAATTCTTGAAAAATTTGGAAGAATTTATCCATTTGTTGACTAGCTTTTTCGCGGAGCTTTTGCTCATTTAAACGTGATGGGTAAGGAATAGAAGGTTTGGATTTAGGGTTTTCAACCGGGGTTTCAGGATGTTCAAAGACAACTTGAGGTTTAGTCTTGGGTTTCGGGACAACTTGAGGTTGGACGTTGTTGGTACCTCCGTTATTAGTAGGAAGTACCTGGTCCTTAGTCACCTCAGGCTCACTTTCCACTACCTTGGGGGAAGAAGAAGAAGTGGTAGTGGAAATAGTGGGTCCTTCATATGAAACACCACTTCGGGTTGTGATCGCCTTAACATCGCCCTTCGGGTTAGCGATCGTGTTACTCGGAAGTTTTCCTGAGCCCGAAGGTTGATCATTTAAAGATTTTTTTATCTCAGAGATCTGGCTGACCAACAACCTGTTTGTGTCCTCTTGAGCTTTCATGAATTGCCTCAATAACTCATCAGATGATGGTTGTGGGGCTGGAATGGCTTGATGTTGATTAGGGAAATTTTGCATTCGGTTATTTTGATTATAACCTTGATGTTGAAAATTCCCTTGATTTGGATTACTATTCCCCTGAAAATGATTTCCCTGGTTGGAATTGGCTCGGTTAAAGTTTCCTTGGTGTTGGAAACCTTGATTTTGTCCAGAATTGAAATTCCCTTGGTTTTGATAACCTTGGTTCATTCGAGGTTGGTTTTGGTTTCGGTTTTGCAAATTCTGGTTTTGATTAAACCCGGGTGGTCCTTGGTAGGTGCTAGCTCGGTAACTTGGTTCCATTTGAGGACGGTATTGATTACCTCCCTGATTTGAAGTACCGGCTATAGCATTAGCTTCAAAAGGACTACCATCGGTGGCAGTACAGTCGTAGTATGCGTGAGGGCCACCACAAGTAACACAGACTTCTACTTTCTTCACTTCAGCATGTGAAGGATTTTGTGTGAAAGTGACTTTCTTTTGGTTTGAGAGAACCAAAGCTTGAATAGCGTCCGTGAGTTTGTCAATCTTAGCATCGGTGCTAGAAGTACTCACGGGAGATGAAGTAGAAGGACCAGCACTAGCCTGAGAATGATATGGCTTTGTTCGTACAGTACGGACCTTAGACTTATTTTCAATAATTACTAAAGCTTCTTTGACAGTTTTGCTCAAAAAGTTACCTCCAGAGGAGGCATTGAGAGAATCTTGGTCAGATTGGCTCACACCATTATAGAAAGTTTCGATTTGCATTAATTCGGTGAAACCATGATGAGGACATTTACGAAGCAATTCTTTGAAACGATCCCACGCGTCACTAAATGATTCATCAAATCTTTGTGTGAATTTGATGATTTCATTTTTAAGACTTGTCGTTCTAGACGGTGGAAAGAATTCGTTTACAAACTTTGTAACTAAGTCCTCCCATGTCTCAATTGAACGAGGGGGTTGTTTTTCAAGCCATATCCGGGCTTGTCCCTCGAGAGAAAATGGGAATAGAAGAAGTTTGATTGAGTTAGAAGGGATGTTCTTGTATTTGATGGTAGATGTAATCTTGTTAAACCATCGAATGTGAGCATGAGGATCATCCCTCTCAAAACCGTAGAATTGGCTTGAGGTTACAAGATTCAGTAACCCGGTTTTGAGCTCAAAACTCTCAGCTACAATAGCTGGAACAACAATGGCATCTCCATAACCCTCGATGGGTGCTTGGAGAAGCTCATTCATTGGCAAATCTGCCATGATGACAGTGTCAGTACGTACCTCAGATACGACTGATGGGGCAGAACGTCTACGACGTCTTCGAGGTATGTTTCCAAGCTCACGGAGAGGGCTTGATGACCTAGAAGAACGAGTGCGCATGCACTAAGACGAGTCTAAGAATCCTTTATAGTGGAGGAAACTCATAAAAGGGGTAAGAAGATTCTTTTTGGATTTTATTTGTTTTTGAAAAAGTGAAGATGAAAACAAAGTTTTTCAATTAAAATCAAGATCGAGAAAAAACACAAGTGAACTTAAACCAATAATCAACAGGCGTACGGTAGCTCTCTAAAAGATAAACGCACAGAGTGGCGGAGAAGCAAAGGTGGGCAACTTAATGCTCCTTAAAAACCCGCTTCTTTCAGTCCGACAATTTAATGTCAGACTATCCTTAAACCTCCGTTATAGTTTGTTTATCAATCAAAGGTGAGCCGATATTCGCAAGTGATACAAAGGCAAGTTTTTATCTTAGGTTTGGGAACTTATTATGGCCGTACCCCCAGTTAGGTAGTACTCTGTCTTGGTTCTCGATGGTAATTTTTATTGTTTGTATTTATTAAAGAAAACGGAAAATGTTTTCAGTGTTATTATTTTTTATATGATAATATATAGAGAAAAGAAAAGAAAAATATTTTTGTGTTTTATATGTTTATGGAAGATTGAAATACGATATTTTTTTTTTTTTTGGTAATCGATCCGTTAAATGAATTAACTTTACAAGCGTTTTGCTTTATATATGATGAATATACAAGAGATAGAAGATATACACAGATTGGGTTTCAAAAACACGATACTGCAAAACGTTTAAAACACGCAGCACACCTCCCCGGCAGCGGCGCCAAAATTTGATCGGCCTCAAACAGTCAACTTAAATCAACCACGGATGTGGTCAAATAAAGTCAAACCAAATGAAGACAACTAACCAAGGTATATAGTGTTTTCCCGGGTCGTTATATCCCAGCGAAGCGTGCAATTGTGTTTAGAACGATTTGTGATCAAGTGCTATTGAATGGAAAAGGGTTTTTTGGAATTATTAAACTAAGGAAATAAAAAGAGAATATATTTAAACAAGCTAAAGAAATAAATACAGGGAATCAAATTACTTAAAACGTCTAAAATCTAAAAACGTACGTTTAAATTTAAATAAACGTAAACGTACAAAATAAAAAGTGAGATTTGATAAATAAAAGGCCTACAGATATGAAAATTATATTTTTACAATCCTAATAATAAAAGAAAATTATTGGAAAAAGAAAATTATTTATTTGACTTATTAATTAATTATTATTAATTAAAAACTATTTTTAACTATTAAATAATTACCTAAAAAGTAAGAAAATAAGAAATAAACCTAGAAAAATGAAATTATGACTTAGATAAATCTAAAATATTATAAAACTTATTTTAAAACTGAAAATATATTTTTTACACTTTTTATCTAATTATTATTAATTAATTACTTATTAATTAATATTTAAACTAATTAAAATTTTAATAAATACTAAATGATCAAAGAAAAATCTGAAAATTTTTCTATAAATATTATTAAGTAAATGGAAGCTAAGAAAATTATAAAAATGAAACTTGCTTAATTAAAATTTAAAAAGATAAATTCTATTAAATAGAAGTTATCACTATTTTTCTATTTTTGTTTTTCTTGAGGTCTAAAAATATAATTATATTTTTCCTAGATTAAAAATGACAAAAGAAAATTATGAAAATTGGATTTATATTTTTCTGATTAAAATTCTATTTATTATGATTTAATTACTATTTTAAACTAATTAAAAAGATTAAAAATATCAAATAACTTAGGAAAAATCTGAAAAATTTAAGTTAAGTCTAAATTAATATTTAAAAGATAGGAAAATTAAAATCAAAAGTTTAATAAGCCTGGAGAGCTGATTTGGGCAGATAAGCAATAAGCAAATAAGCTAGAAATAAGCTAATGAGCACAAAACTTAACCAAATGCTCAGGAAAGGTTTAATATACTTAAATAAACACAAAACAACTGAAAAATACAAATAAGCACAATGAATTAAGCTGAATAGAAGATAAGCAGTTGCAAAGTTCACACAGAAAACTCAGAAAATTGCCAACTTTCAAGGCAATTTAAGCACAATAAATAAGCTCTGAGATGCAATCTTATGGGGGCAAACTTGAGCTAGTAGTATGAACTATTCAGAAACACAAAAATCAAGGCTTGAGCTTATGTGGATAAGCTACAAATCAAGTGAGATCAGCTGCTTCAGCAACTCAGTGTATGCTGAGTTGCTTGTGCAGAGTTGTGCAGAAAAGCACAAGCCTTAGGGCTTCAAACCAACTTTTGTGGCTACCCTAATTAGACTCAAATGAACTCAGACAAGCCATGAAAAAGTACCAAAAGAGCTTATAGCTATATATGGCTTATTTGACCTTTTTGATTGCTTAAAAGTGCACAGGCAACTCAAATATGGATTTTCTATGTATGCTACTAATCAAAACTTGAAAACAGCTTATAATGACCAAAATAAGCTTAATCAAAGTTGGGATTGTGGTAAATGTACATTAAAACCAAGGTTGACCCTTTGACTGCACAAAACCAAACACCCCTTTGGTTGAGTCTGTTTTGGATTTTCAAAGGAAACAGAAAATTTAACTTATGAAACTTGATTTTTACTGACTAAACAACTTATAAGAACTATAATAAGCAACTTATAAAACAGAATTAAGCAATTTATTAAGCTATACTATAGTTGACTGATTTTGACCTTTTTAGAGTTTTTAAGTAAATCTAAGACACAAGCTATTAAATACTGATTATACTAGTGAAATATGATTGTGAACTACTGATAAGCTAGAAATAATACAGATGAGCTACAAATAAGCTGATATACAGTAACTTAGAATATTAAGCAAAAATCACATAAAAGCTTACAACTGATTTTAGCTTAGGAACAAAGAACCAAGGACCAGAACCCTTCTAGCTTGTTCACACAAACTAGAAAACCAATATAAGCCTTCCTTTATAGCTTATTTCACCCCAGACAGCTTATTTGACTCCCTTGTTGACTTCCATTGACTTTTCTTCAAACTTGGAATTAAGAACTGAATTGCACTAAATAAACTTACATAAAGCTATGTAGAGCTTATATAAGCTTATCACAAGGTTATTTGGAGCTTTTGATGGTATTTTAAAGTAACTTAGAGCTTATACGGTTTAACTTGTAACTTGAAACTTGGATTAATATTGAACTGAGTACAATGATGCTTTAAACAAGAACAATTATACTGAAAATAACTTTTATTGATCACTGGAACTTGAAAATACAAAAGTACATTGACTTGAAATAAAATACGAGTAAACTAAAATTAACTACTAACTTTTTTCTAGTCTATTACAAGCTTATAAATACTAAAAATATCTGGGATAATCTCTGTCGACATCCATGATCATTTCCATACCCTTGGATTAGCTTAAATTCATCTCATTCGTTGATATGCACTTTTGGCGCCAAAAGGTCATACAAGTTGTTTGAGCAGGTTTTTGTAATTAAAGAAATTTGGTGATATGTGGAGGTGGAGGGGAGAGGTTAGACAGCTGGGGGGGTGAGTTGGAAGGGTGAGGTGAAAAGGTTGAGCGGTTTCCGGTTTTAATGGTGGAAGGGTGGTTTTGGCGGGTTTGTGTGAGAGGGAGAAGTTTGACTGTGGTCAAACTGGTATTAAATACCAGGTCGGGTCAAAGGTTAAGGGATTGGGCTTGGGTATGTTTTATTTGGGCTTGGGTGGGGTGTTGGGTTTTTATTTGTGGGTTATATATATATAAAGGGAACCGTTTGGTTTATGAAATAACAAGGACCATTCTTGTAACTTTTGGATTTTGAGGGGCTGAAGTTGTAACTTTCCCAAAGTATCACAAGGAACCAATCTTGCCATATTATAATAACCCAAGGACCATAAATGCATTTTCTCCAATTTAGAACACCCGGGGACCAAATATGACATTTTTCAAACTTGGGGGACTAAAGTTGTCAATTTGCAATTTTTAACTTTAAAGGATTTCTTTTGACAACTTGTGAATTCCCAAGGACCTTTAATGATATTTTACATGTTTTGAATAACTAGGGACTAGTTTTGACATGTTTTGAAAGTTGAGGGACTGAAACTGCCAATTTTGCAAACTTTGTTTGTTTTTCAATTGTTTTCAAACATTTTGTTTTTGAAACTTATAAAACACACTCCTGGGATATTTTCAGTATTTTGATGCATTTCTGAGTGTTTTTGGTTGTTTTGGCAGTTCAGATACGACAAAAATGATGAGTATTTTCACACTCATCAAACACTAATACACCTACCATTAATGCTTCTTTCCCAAGTGAGAAGGATGCGTTACATGAATTTGAAAAACAAGCTAAGTGCTTTAAAAATAGTAAGTCTTATATGTAAAACTTACGAAGGTTGGTACCATTCCAAGCCCTATTCATGACTTTTCTCTTAAGCGTTCCGAGCTTGTAGGCTCCGTTGCCGTAGACTTCTGACATGATGTAGGGTCCTTCTTATGTAGGCCTTAGCTTTGCTTGTGTTGTTTTAACCGAAGGACATATTCCTATGTGCCTGCAGAATTTGGGGTAGTTCGTCTACCCACTCATGCTGGTATTGTCCTAACCTTATCTCAATTTCAATTACAATGTCCCTGTTGTTGACGTCAACAGAAGTGAACATTTGCTTTATATTTAGGCCTTCGCAGAAAGATGAGAATACCCCTTCGGCAAATTGCTTCCCGTTGTCGGAGGTAATGATGTGTGGGACTCCAAATCGGCAAATTATGTGTTCCCACGCAAACTTTTCCACATGCCTTCTTGTTGGGTTTTAAGATGCTGCTGCTTAGAATGGATTCTACTTCTTATTGTGCTAAATGAAAAATATACCAAGTATGATTCTGCTGCTAGGCTAAATCATTCTACTGCTGGTATATTTTATTCTACTGTTGGAGTATTCGATAAGATCAAGAAAATAAGATAAGTGGATACTACTGCTAGGCTTCGAAGATTCTATTGCTAGAGATAGTATACTGATGCTTATTGGATAATTATGTATAGTATGTTAGATAATTGTGGAATAGATACGAATAGATATTATTCTTGTATAGAAAGTCATTGTAACCGACTTGGACTCCTTAGTCTATAAAAGGAGGATCTAGGGTTAGGTTTAGCATACGTATTATTGATTAGTCAATTCACTTCAAGGTTATTGTAATCCTGTTACTTTTGAGTAACCGTATTAATATATTGAGGTGACTGTTGAGAGAATTCATTGTGTGTTAATTCTTCTTACGATTAAGTAATAGATTCCGCATAGTATTTAATAGTTTTTTCAAGAACAGTTTCTATACATATTGTCTTGGATCTATATCTAAGATAATTAACAAGATCGTTAGCTCAACTGGGATCAACAAGTGGTATCAGAGCTTGTGATTTAGAAACTGCTACCAAGAAGAATTGTGTTATTACTCAGATCTGTTCATCATCTACATAAGCAATGGAATCTGAATCTACTCATATGGTGACTGCTTCAAAGGTATCCATGCTCAAGGTAGGTGAGTATGAGCTGTGGAAGATGAGAATTGAGCAGTACATAAAAATGCTTGACTACTCCATGTGGGAAATCATTCAGAATGGAGATACACTACATGCTAAAGCTGCTGATGGGACTTTACTACCCATCAAAACTAATGAGGAGAAGGCTCAAAGGAGATTGTAAATAAAGACTCACAGTATGCTAATGATGGGAGTACCCAATGAATATCAACTGAGCTTCAATCACATTCAGACTGCTAAGGAATTGATGAAAGCTATTGAACTCAGATTTGGTGGGAATGAGGCCACCAAAAAGTCAAGGAAGAATCTGCTTAAGCATCAATTTGAAACATTTACTGCCTTAAGTTCAGAAAACATTGTTGCTACTTATGATAGGCTCCAGAAGTTGGTAAGTCAACTACAACTTCTGAAGGTCTCAGTGTCCCAAGAAGACATCAATCACAAGTTTCTCAGAAGCTTGTCACCTGAATGGAGCATACATACTGTGGTCTGGAGAAACAAGGAAGATTTTGAGACATTGAGTTTGGATGACTTGTACAATAATCTGAAGGTGTATGAGTCTGAAGTCAAAGGATCATCCAGTTCATCTTCTAGTGCAAACAACCTAGCCTTTATGTCCTCAAACAACAAAGGTTCTGGTAGCTCTCAAGAAAACTATTCTGCTGTTGGTCATGTGGTTTCTACTGTTGGTTCTGCTGCTAGTTCAAATAGTGACAACATCAGTGATGCTGCTATTTGTGCATTCTTGGCTGATCTCACCACAAGTACAACTGTTACTGATCAGGATTTGGTGCAGATAGATCCTGATGATCTTGAGGAGATTGACTTGAAGTGGCAGATGGCCATGCTTACAATGAGGGCTAAGAGATTTCTGAAGAAGACTGGAAGGGCACTCAAGTACAGACAAACCAATGTGGGGTTTGATAAGTCAAAGGTTGAGTGCTACAATTGTCAGAGAAATGGGCATTTTGCTAGGGAGTGCAGAGCACCCAAGAAGAACAAAGAGAATGTAAGGAAGGTTCAAATTGAAGATGTCAAGCCTACAACTGCTATGGTGCCTTGTGATGGCTTGGGACAGTATAACTGGAGTGACCAAGCAGAGGAAGGACCAAATGCTGCTTTCATGGCTGAAGAAGGACAAAAGGGACAAAATTTTGCTTTGATGGCTTATGCTTCTTCATCCTCTGGTTCAGACTCTGAGGTATCTAATGAATCTGCTTGTTCATTTAAATCATGCTTAGATACTGTAGAGGAACTCAAGTATAGGAATAAGAGTTTAAGAATGGTAGTAGAAAAGTTAAAACTTGATAATTTAGGTTATGTATATGGCCTAAAATCAGTAGAAGAAAAACTTGACTTTCTTAGACAGAATGAAGTAGAGTATGTTGATAAGATTAATGGACTAGAATGTGAAATTATTAAGAAAAATTGTGAAATTAATGTTCTTAATAAAAGAGTAGAAGAAGCTGAAAAAGCTATAGATGTAGCTTTATCTGAGAAAGAAAAACATGTTGTTAGGGTAGATAAACAACAATTTGCATCAGAACTAGTCAATAAGTCAATTAATAAGAAGAGAGAGTGGCTTAGGATACAATGATGTAGCTCCTCCTGTCAAAAGTGCCTTTGCACCTCCTAGGAAGGAATTGTCTTTCATTACTGAGATAGATGAAAAACCTATAGGTGAAAACAGTAAATAAAATACAGAGACACCTAAGGTAGAGAAGAAGTTGTCTGATACTCTAATCATTGAAGATTGGGTGTCAGATAGTGAGGATGAAGAGACTGAGTCAACACCTAAGGCTAATAAGGAAGAAATTCCTAAAATTGTTGATAATAAAGTCACTCAGGTTAAAACTGTTGAATCTAAAGCTAAACATGTTGAGTTTGAAAAATCTAAGTTAGGAAGTAGGATTTCTAGGAAAAAGGCTGAATTTGATGAGAAACCTAGAGAAAATCCTAGGAAACTTAATAACTTGCCTAGAGGAAACCAAAGAAATTGGAACAGCCTAATTTCTCACAAGTTAGGTAGTGATTTTCAATTACTTAAGAAGGCTTGTTATAGTTGTGGTAGTTTTGAGCACTTAGAGGAAGATTGTTACTACTACCAAAAACCTGTTAGAACTTATGCTCAAAAACCTGTTTGGAACCAACAGACTATGGTAAACCATAAGAATTTTGCAAAAAAGACTCACCCTCATCCTAATAGAAACATGGTTCCTAGGGAAATTTTGCTGAGAAATGGTGTTACTAGGACAATTACTACTGCTGCACCAAAATGGCCCACTCAAAAGAAAACAGAGGTTTCTACTGCTAAGGCAAAAGCAGTTTCTACTGCTGAGCCGAAAGTAGTAACAGACACTGTTGTAGGCAATCACTTTTATGCTGTTAAGGCCTCAGCTTGCTGGGTCTGGGAACCTAAAATCAAGGTTTTAGATCATGTTCTCAGACAAAGCAGTGCATCAATGGACTTGAAGAAATTTGATTATGTTGATGCACAAGGCAGATCCAAGTCAGTAATGGCTTGGGTCCCAAAGAGAAACTAATTCTCTTACTTTATGTGCAGGGTAATCTATAAGATGAGCTAAAGGAAAAATGCATTTTTGATAGTGGATGCTCTGGATATATGACTGGAGACCAAGGCAACCTTGAAGATTTTGAAGCCATGGATGGTGGCTATGTTGCTTTTTGTAATGACCCTAATGGTGGAAAAATTGTTGGTAAAGGTACTATTAGAACAGGAAACCTGGATTTTGAAAAAGTGTATTTGGTAAATGGACTTAAGTTCAATCTTTTTAGTGTCTCACAAATGTGTCACAAAAAGAATTTTGTTCTTTTTACAGACACTGAATGTCTTGTCTTATCTCCTGACTATAAGTTGCCTGATGATAAATTAGTGCTACTTAGAGTCCCTAGAACAGACAATATGTACAGTGTAGACATAAAGAATATAATTCCCAAAAGAGATTTAACTTGTCTGTTTGCTAAGGCCACAATTGATGAATCCAAACTTTGGCATAGAAGACTTGGCCATTTGAATTTCAAAACTATAAATAAATTGGTTAAGGGAAACCTTGTAAGAGGTTTACCTTCAAAAGTTTTTGAAAATCCTGAAACCTGTGTTGCTTGTCAGATGGGAAAGCAACACAGAGCTTCTTGTAAGTCCAAAGTGGTGAACTCTATTTCTGAGCCCTTATATATGTTGCATATGGATCTATTTGGGCCAACTTATGTTAAAAGTTTGAATAAGAAAATGTATTGCCTAGTTGTCACAGATGACTATAGTAGGTTTACTCGGGTTTTCTTCTTAGCAACTAAGGATGAGACTTCTGGCATTCTTAAGGCTTTCATAACAAGAGTAGAAAACCTAGTTAATCACAAAGTTAAGATAATCAGATGTGATAATGGAACTGAATTTAAGAATAATGTGATGAATCAGTTCTGTGTTGAAAAAGGTATCTTAAGACAGTTTAGTGTGGCTAGAACTCCTCAACAAAATGGTGTTGCTGAGAGGAGGAATAGGACATTAATTGAGGCTGCTAGGACAATGTTGTCTGAGTCAAAATTACCCACTCCTTTTTAGGCTGAAGCAGTTAATACTGCTTGCTTTGTGCAAAATAGGAGTAAGGTAGTTAAGCCTCATAACAAGACCCCTTATGAATTATTGCATGGTAGGAAACCTATGATAGATTTCTTGAAACCATTTGGGTGACCTGTTACTATCTTAAATACAATTGATAGCCTAGGAAAATTTGATGAGAAGGCAGACCAGGGATTCTTTGTTGGATACTCCTCAAATAGTAAAGCTTTTAGGGTATTCAATAAAAGAACTAGGCATGTGGAAGAAAACTTACATGTTAGGTTTAGTGAATCCACACCTAGTGTTGCTGGAAGTGGACCTGAATGGCTGTTTGACATTGATTCATTAACCAAAAGTATGAATTATGAGCCAGTTATTGCAGGTACAACTAACATGTCTGCAGGTACACAAGCTAATTCCAATGCAGGTACACAAGCTCAGGAAAATGAATCTGCAAAGGAGTTTGTCTTGATAGAAAAGTGGAAGCTTAATCAAACTTTCAAGGCCAAAGAGAAGGAGGGAAAGAGTTCACAAGGTGATGCTGTTCATAAAGATGTAGAAGGTGAGGATGAACCTTCTAATGCTGAAAAGGTGGTTACTAAAGGACCACAAGTTGCTGATGATGTGCAGAACAAGACTAGCAGTAGTAACTCTGATTCTACTGCTAAGCCTTTTAATTCTACTGCTGCACCACAAGTTTCTACTGCTGATGAAGATGGAAGATCCTTTGATGATGTTAACTATCCAAATGATCCTAATATGTCTGGATTAGTTAATGTCCATGCAGACACTGATGATGAAGTTGTGGAAGGGTTTGTTGCAGAGGCTGACTTCAACAATATGGAGAATGTAATTCCAGTCAGTCCTATTCCAACCACTAGAATACACAAGGATCATCCAAAGGAGCAAATTATTGGAGATGTTCATTATGCTGTTCAAACAAGAAGTAAAATAAAAGGTTTCAGAGATTTGTTTGATCAAGGATTATTTTCTCAATCTCTTCATCAAAGAAAGAGCCACAAGGATCTACAAAATTGTATGTTTGCTTGTTTTCTGTCACAATTGGAACCCAGGAATGCCTACAAAGCTTTACAAGATGAAAGTTGGGTTGAAGCTATGCAAGAGGAGTTATTGTAGTTCAAGCTTCAAGAAGTCTGGACAGTGGTTGATCTGCCTTCAGGAAAAAAAGGCAATTGGTACTAAATGGGTGTTCAGATGCAAAAGAGATGAAAGAGGAATAGTGATAAAAAACAAGGCAAGATTGGTGGCTCAAGGATACACTCAGGAAGAGGGCATTAATTATGATGGAGTATTTGCATCTGTAGCAAGAGTAGAGGCTATCAGACTATTCTTGGCATTTGCTTCATTCAAGAACTTCACAGTGTTTCAGATGGATGTGAAGAGTGCTTTCTTGTATGGAAAGATTGATGAAGAAGTTTATGTGATGCAACCTCCTGGTTTTGAAGACCCTAATTATCCTGATAGGGTTTACAAGGCGGAGAAAGCACTCTATGAACTACATCAAGCTCCTAGAGCTTGGTATGACACCTTATCCAAGTTTTTGTTAAACAATGGTTTCAGCAGAGGAACCATTGACAAGAATATGTTCATCAAGAAAGACAAAAAGGATATCTTATTAGTACAAGTATATGTAGATGATATCATTTTTGGGTCTTCAAATAAGGTGTTATGTGAGGAATTTGAGAAGCTCATGCATAGCAGATTTTAGATGAGTTCTATAGGGGAACTCACTTTCTTTCTGGGGCTTCAAGTTAAGCAGAAGACAGATGGGATTTTCATTAGCCAAGACAAGTATGTGGCTGATATTTTGAAGAAATTTAGTTTTTCTAAAGTGAAACCAGCAAAGACAACCATGGAGACCAACAAACCTCTGATCAAGGATGAAGATGGGGAAAAAGTTGATGTACATCTCTACAGATCAATGATTGGTTCTTTGATGTATCTAACTGCTTCAAGGCCAGACATTATGTTTGCTGTGTGTGCTTGTGCCAGATTTCAAGTGACCCCTAAAGTTTCTCACTTGAATGTTGTGAAGAGGATTTTTAGGTACTTAAGGAGTCAACCTAGGTTGGGCCTTTGGTATCCTAAGGATTCACCTTTTGATTTGGTAGCATACTCAGATAATGATTATACTGGAGCAAGTTTGGATAGGAAGTCAACTTCTGGAGTCTGTCAATTTCTTGGACATAGGTTGATCTCTTGGTAATGCAAGAAACAGACTGTGGTGGCTAATTCAACAACTGAAGCTGAGTATGTAGCTTCTTCTAGTTGCTGTAGACAAGTGCTCTGGATTCAGAATCAACTGCTAGATTATGGGTACAACTTTATGAACACCAAAATTTACATTGATAATAGCAGTACAATGTATATTATTAAAAATCCTGTTTTTCATTCAAAAACAAAACATATTGAGATAAGACATCACTTTATAAGAGATTGTTTTGAAAAGAAATTAATTCAAATTGTTAAAATCCATACAGACAATAATGTTGCAGATTTGCTCACAAAAGGTTTTGATGTGGGTAGATTTCAAATTTTAATTGCTAGTATTGGAATGATCAATCTTTGAAAATTTCTTATCTCTTTGTGTTTTTGTAATGTTTTGTAAGGATTTGTACTATTATTAGTCAATAAGTTGTTTCTACTGCTTGCTATAATGTATGGTTGGTTCTGCTGTTAGTTATATTTAGCCTGCTGCTAGTTGTTAATTCAACTGCTAAGTATAACTATGGATTGTGATTATTGTGGTATATGCTTTCTTGTGTTTTTGTGGTTTTGGACTAACCTTTTGCAGGAAAAGTCAAAGGGGAAAGCTTATCTGGTGAGAAAAAGATGTTTGAAAAGATCAGCAGACATTCTACTGCTAGTGAAAAAGTTTCTACTGCTAAGCAAAACTTTCTGCTGCTGGAGTTCTGCTGCTCGCTTTGGAACTTTTGGGATTCTACTGCTTGGTTTCAAAGTTAAGGGTTGATTGTGTAAATTTGGCGCGAATAAAACCTAAATCGATCCGAAGGGCTTTAAAACCTAATTGGATCTCACAATTAAATTTGTGCGCCCAAAATTAACTTTCTTTCAAACCCTCACACACTTTTTATCATCTGATCATAAAACCCCCAAAATCAAAACCCTAATTTCACAATGGCGGCAAGAACCTTCTCCGATAACCACAACCAAGTTGCATTTCTTAATGCTACTCATTTAAGGTATGCATTAACAGCAAATCCCACTATATACATTTCCCACATGAAACAGTTTTAGTCTACTGTTAAGATCAAAACTAGAAATGGGGAAGAATATTTAAGGGCTGTGGTAGATGATCAAAGGATAATTATTTCTGAATCATCTGTAAGAGAAGCACTTCACTTTTCAGATGATGAGAAAATAATTTGCCTTGATAATTCTATCATTTTTCAAGAACTTGAAAATATGGGATATGAGAAGAAAAATAATGGTTTAAAGTTTTTCAAAGGTCTTCTCTGCCCACAATGGAAATTTCTTCTTCACAACCTTCTCCATTGTCTGCGTCCTAAAACTACAGGGTGGAATGAGTTCAGTACAATTCAAGCATCTGCTATGATTTGTCTAGCCACAGGACAACCCTTTAATTTTTTGGCTATGATACTGGATGGGTTGAAAAAGAATGTTTCTGGAAAAATTTACATTTACCCAAGGTTTTTACAATTAATCATGCATAATCTCATATCAGAACCTATGGTGCACAAAAGGACACATGATTCCCCTGTTCTTAAAAGGAAATTATTTTCTTATTTGAAAAAGAATGGAAATGATTTTTCTGGGAGAGTCACACCTTTGTTCCCACATATGTTGCAATTGGCTGCTACTCAGGGTGAAGGTGCTGAAATCACATCAGCTACCCATCACACACCCAATTCTGAACAATCATCTGAACAACCCCAAAAGACCAAATCCCCTAGGATTTCACAAACTAAGGACACTGAGCAACCTCAGGCTAGTGTCAGGATGGATGCAGATGAGGTTGTTACAGGTGATGTAGGTGACATGATGGAAGAGGCTAACACTACTACTTCTGGTTTAGTAACTGGGCAGGAAAGTGTTAACATAGCTAAGACCTCAACCATGGCAACATCTACTGTTGAAGGTTCTAATGAACCAGAACCAGAGGATGGAAACCCTAGCCCAATGGCAAACAAGGGGAGCTCAGCTGATCAGACTAGGTCTGATACTGAGTTTAAACCCATTGATTCACCTCTCAGGGAAGGTAACACATCCCGAAGTGATGAGGGTAGTAAAGATACTAATGAATTGATGGATTATAATGTACAAGATGACAATGCTTATGATTCACCTCTCGGACCAGGTCACACAGGTCGAAGTGATGAGGCTAGAAATGAAACTGATGAATTGTTGGCATCCCAAAATGTACAAAATGACAAATCCAAGGATCCACCTCTCGGACCAGGTAATACAGGTCGAAGTGGTGAGGATAGAATGAAACAAATTGATGAATTGATGAAAAGATGTACAAAATTAGAAACAAAAGTTCTTGGTCTCAGAAAGGAGTTAAAGATGGTCAAAACTACTCAAGGTGATGAAATCAAGAAGTTAAAGCAAAGGGTTAGGCATCTGGAGAGTTTACAGAGGTCAAGAACTAGGGCATTCAAAAGACTGAAGAAGGTTGGTAAAGCACAAAGGGTTAGCTCTTCTGAAGATCACAGTTTGGGGGAGGATGCTCCCAAACAGGGGAGGAATGAGACAAAGGCTTCAGAGGAGGATGAGACCAATGTGGAAAGTGTTGCTTATAAAGGTGTTGCTGATATGGATGTTGATTCTGGTAATAATGCAGATGAGTTTGTGATTAAAGGCAAATCAGGTAATGAGGTGGTTCTTGAATCTGTTGCTGGTGAGAGTGGAAAGGATGATCATGTTGGTTTTACTGCTGAGGAAATTCATAAAGCTGCTAGTATAACTCTTTCTATTGCTAGTGAAAATGAAACTGCTGCTGAGACAGAGCAAGTTTCTAAATATAAAAGTGTTGAAAAGGAAGCTAAAGTTGATTCTGTTGCTGGTTCAGGGCTTTCTGCTGCTGGGGATAATCAAGCTGCTGCTGAGCTAGAGCAAGGTTCTACTTCTGAGATGGATGATGAGATAAGCTTAGCAGAAGCTATAATCCAATTGAAACAATCAAAACCATCTAAAACACAATCACCTAAACCACAAGAACAACTACCTGAATCTGACCAAAAACCAAAGTCACAACCTCAACCAACAACAAAACAAACAATTTCACCACCTCCACCTCCAAGATTTCCTATTAAAGGAGTGACCATAAGGGAACCTATCCCAAGCAAGAAGTCCACACAAACTCATTCATATACTGGAAAAGGAAAAGGTAAGGAGTGACCATAGGAAAAGGTAAGATTTCCTATGAGGAAGAAAATGTAGCTGAACTTGAAAGACAAAAGAAACTTGAAGAAGATGAGGCTAAGACAAAAGCTATTCTGGATGCTTGGGATAAGGAGAGAGTTGAATGTGATGTAGAAGTTGAGTTTTCTAAGTTGGTGAAACAGGAACAACAAGATGCACAACCAATGGAAGATATGAAAATTGTAGATGCAAGATTGCAAAAGTACAAAGAACAAAGAAGACAATGGTATCTTGCTGAGAGAAAGAGAAAGAAGTTGCTTAAACCTCCAACTGTCAAGCAAATAAGAAATTTTCAAGAGCATTACTTGAAAAATATGAAGGGATGGAAGCTTGTGCAGTTGAAACCATATTTAGATGAAGAAATTCAGAAGATGTTTGAGAAAGCCAAGAAACAAGTTGAGAGTTTCATACCAATGGGGTCTGAATAGGAAAAAGAAGTTATTATTAAGAGGTTTAAGAAGATGGAGGAATCTGTAATTGAGACTGAGGTTGAAGAACAAGAAAATATGCAAAAAAAAAAATGTGAGAGAAAAGGTTGTAAAGGAAGAGGAAAAAGAGTATCCTCATATTGGTAAAATGAGAATAGGAAGAAGGTTAAAAAGTGTTGGAAGGAAGAAGAGGAAATCCAACCAGTCAAAAGCTATTGTAGAGAGTTCTGAGTCTGGGAATGAAGAAACATAGAAAAGAAAGAAATCAAAGCAGTTTTACTGTAAAACCCAAAAATTTGAAACATGTAAAAAGACCAAAATGCGCCTACAATCTTAAAATTTGATTAATAAGCTTATAAAGTACCAAATAAATCCCAAACTTCTGGAAATGACCAAGACATGAAGTAAATTAATTTTTCTACTACAATTAACATTTGTAAAGTAAAAAAAAAAAATGCTATGATTACTCAATGTGGGCCGAAATTTCAAGGATATATATTATTATTATTATTTAAAAACTTTGTAAATTAATTAAACATAAGATATATTTAAAATAAATAAGGAAATTCAAACCTATTGATTTGGTAATTAAAATTTCCGGATTCTTAGCCCATAACCCCCTATAATCTCGGCAATCACCTCCCATTTAGTTAACTCTTCTTTTATTCCTTTTAAAGTATACTGAAAATATTGAAAACACACATTTAAATCCATATCAATTTCATACGATTTTCTGGAAATGTTGGACTATTTTTTTGGGGTTCTACAAGATCTAAGGAGGCTGGGAAAAATAGCCTTGGGGTTTTTAAGGCGTTCGTTTGGTCGCTGGGTAGTTTCTTGGTCGTAAAGTGCATCCGAGGGGTTTAATTTTCTTTTGGCTCATCCACAGGTTCAAATAATCATTTGGTATTTTTCTTATGATCCTTATACTTCATATAACTCATATAAAATGTTATATTTGAATCATGCAAGGTTATGGGGTCGTATGAATTATTGATGATTAAAATACGTATAATATCTAAAATACTCCATACGATTTTTCTGGGTCATGTTATTAATTTTTATGGGTTCCATATTTATCACATAAGCCTGTAAAAATGTTGGTTCGAATTGTGGTAGCTTATATTGATCGTTTGGATTTTAAATGTTTAAAACACACGTAAATTCTAAAATATGTTATACCAATTTTCTAGGGTTGAAAGTTATTTTATTTGGACTCTATATAATCTATATGATCTGGGAAAAATAATGGTTCGATTTATAGAAGCCTAAATATGCCATGGTGAATTTTTGTTCAAATCGGGTTTAGGGTTTTCGAAAGAAAAAAAAATGGAAACCTTGGGCTTCGAATTGGGAATTAGGATTTTGAATCTGGATTTGGTTAATAAAATATGTAATTATGATTTAGTAATCATGGTATGATGATTGGGAAAGATTAGGTTTAGGGTTTTGATTTAAAATGTTATTCGATCTGGGTTTTTAAAATATAAGGGGGTGTTTTGTCATTTCAGAAACTTAAGGGTTTGATTCGTACCACACTTATATTTGAGGGTATATTCAGTAATATAGTATATATGAGGGTTAGTTGTGTAATTAAGAATGTAATAAGGGTTAAACTGTAAATTATGTAACTATAAGGTTTATTTGTAATTTTGATAATTAAAGGGTGTAAAGTGTAAATATTGAAACTTAAAGGACCAAAATGTAATTCTGAATAAAATATGTGTTTAAAATTTGTAACTTGCAATAGTTTCTTTTGAAACCCTTAACTTTGGAATATTTACAATTAAAACCCTACTTTATGGAAACTTGTCATATTTAACCCTGAACTATCAAAACTTGTTAAAATGTACCCTATGTCCATAATATGATTAATTATGACTTAACCTAATTTGAGATATTAATATCTTGCTAATAATAGAAATCTGCTAATTATGGAAACCTGCTAAAAATAGAAAGTTACTAAAAATGGAAAGCTGACTAAAATAAGTAATCTGAATTAAATAAGTTTTTAATAAGTTAGTCATGAATTCGTGTAGATTCGCTGAAGATGGAGTTTGCTTTCGACCTTGATATTTTCTGTTTTGTTTTCATGTGCGGTATAAGGTACAGATATTCTGACCTTTCTTATAAGGTTTCTCATGATCTCTTTCATTTTCTGATCCGTTAGTTTCTGAACTGATGCCATTGCTATGATTCCCTTTGCTTGAACCTTCTCTGTTGATCCCATTTGATATGACCTCTGTTATGAACCTATGTTATGAAAACCTTTTTAATTATACCATGGAAATGTTTTGAGAAAAACCATTTTAAAAAGATGTTTATAAATGATGCGAAACTACTTTTATATAAAATGTTACTAACTTTTATGAAAACTATATTTTGAAGACTATCTTTATAAAAACCGTTTTGAAAGATTATTTTTATGAAAACCACTTTAAAGGATCGTTTTATGAAAATCATGAATAAAGGATTGGTTAAAATGGACTTTTGATAGAAACTTTTGATCTGAACCTTGACTTGATTATTTAATATGAACCTTGATCTGATAAACTCTGATTTGGACTTTTGGTACTACTTCTGATGATATTTGATATAAACCATCTGTTATGAACTATCTGTTATGAGCCATCTGTTATGACACTCTGATTTGATATGATATCTGACTCTTAGTTTGATACCCGAGCCAAAATCTGTTTCCTAGCCATGAAGGTAACATGGCCGTGTCATTGATGCACCAATGGCATGACTCTAGGGCGGTAGAGTGATGTTCCGCCACGTCCCCATTTGATTATGGCCAGTATTTGTTTGGGGGGCGCATGGATGCATTCTAGATCTGTTCTGTTTAGTGGATTATCTATATATGATGTATTATTTTCTGGTGACTGGTGCTTGTGTGCAATACACGCCTTTCACATATATCTGGGAGCTAGCTACTCCATTTGAAGAATGAGGACACCCCTCATATTATCTGATTATCTGAGAGGTCTCCCCTCTATATGATTTGAAGATTTATGGTTACGATATGATATGATCTGTTTCTGGGCTCGTGGTGGATTACTATCCCTTTTCTTTCCCTTTGTTATTATTCATTTGCTTACTCTTTAACTCATATTTTATCTGCATGACCTTTGTTTCTATCACCTTGTAATTTCTTTACTACTGCTTTGTTACCGTTATATCTGTTCACTGAGCTCTCATAGCTCAGCCGCATTTTTTTTCCTGCGGCAGGTTTTAGTAGGAAGCTGGGAATGAGTGGAGAGTACCCTGGACTTAGAAGACCTTGATAGTCAACTGGATTAAAGTTGATTAGAAGTTTTTATATTTTAGAATTAGTATTTATTGGAAGTTTCATTTGTAACCTTGTAATTTCAGTATTTCATTTGTAACCTTTGAGAATGCTTGTATTACTATAGATGTATGCTTTGTTTTGATCTTATATGAAACCATTATTGTGATATCTTTACCCTTATCGGGTTGGGGTGTTACAATTTATGGTATCAGAGAGACAGGCTGCGATTCGTAATACATTTACCCTTGGCCTGTGTAAGTTAGGACCACTAAGTTTCCCTGTAGGCGCTCGTAAGACAACCTTTGAAAATTGCTTTAGGATTTCTCTATAGGAACGTAAGTTTTGACCGGTGAGGAATGGGTAGACTATAAGGCATTTGTTTAAGTATCATTGCTTCCGCATCATTTTGATTCGTGCTTTGCTTTTGGTTAGATCCTGTCGATACCGCTTTTGGAAAGTGAAAGCTTATGCTTTGCACCACCTAAGATTTGAACCTGATTAAATCTTGAAGGCATTGAGAATCTCATAATAATTGTCTGACACTATTTGATCCTTATCTTCAGATTTTGACTCTGATCTCCGATCATTTCGTTAATCATTCGATGCCTCTTCGAGCACTCTGAGAACCTCCATGGCGATGACGTATTGGAGATGTTTTGTTATTTGTCTTTTGCTTTTGATAAGTATCTATGAATCTTCCGACACTATTTGATTTCGTTTCACCCGTCTCTGTCCCTACGAGAAGTCTTGTGGTGTTTAACCACGAGTATAAGAATATTTCCCTCTCACTTTTGAACGATAAGTTTTGCTATGCTGATCTGTCTTTCTTTGGATAGTTGACTTCGATTTCATTCCTTCAAGGAATTGGTTGATTGATCACTCAAATGTTGACAACTACCCTTATATGTCTCGCCTTTGGCGTTTGAAACAATTTTGAACTCCCTACTGCGATTACCGATTGTTAAACCCTTTTATATCACTATTACTCTGGAGACTCGTGTGTTATTTTCGCGGTTATGAAGTTTTCTTAGAACCCATTTCGCACACCAATGAATGAACCTTATCTTGAACGTTATATGGCACCCTGAATTTCTTGAATATGCTTCCTGATTGAATCACCAAGTTTTCCACCGGAGTATGAAGTAGGATTTGACATGATACCAAGAGATTGTCTAATCACTAAGCGAAGATGTCTTTCGGATCATACCAATTGATTTGAGCGACCGGGAAGAGCAGCAACCGAAGACCAGGAAGTGAGTTTACTTAAGTGTATGTTCTGGGCGTGTTTTAGTTTCGTTCGCGATAAAGAAGGATGGTGACTGGAGATATGTATTGATTATAGGAAGCTGAACCGTAATACTGTAAGGAGCCATTATTCCTCCACCCTAAAACGAATATGTGTTTGTTTAAATTCAGAGCGCGAAGTTTCTTTTCTGATGAATCAATTCTATTCTTGAAATCGCCTTCCGTATTCGTAAACGACTGCTATGACGGTTAGTGACGCTAATAGTATTAGCTAAGGCTCTGACGGTTTTGTGAATTTGATAAATGATATTTTCTCGTGAATACTGGGCAAATGGTCATTGTATGACTTAATGGTACATTCGGAGACGAGGAAGTGCATGAAAATCATTTCTGCACCTTGTTAGAAACTTGACGATTATTTGTGCATTCTGGGAGATGGATATTTGTTGAGACAATGGTGTTCTTTGCCTGACCTGGAGTTGACGACAACGAAGACTACCCTGAAGAGTGAAGACGTTCCTTACAAGGCAGAAGTGTTGGCGATGCGGAGGAAGAAATTCTAGTCAAGATGGCGAACCTGGAGCTGATGAAGACATGCAGTCTCACTTCCTTATTCATCTTGGTTGTACTAAGATGAATTGAGAGCGGAAGCAGACTGGATGATGAAGAGATTTAAAGATCGTGCCAGAAATCCACAATACTCCATCACATTCCAAGAAGAACTGCAAGAGGCTTGATGAACCAGACACAAGTACACGATTTTGGTTTCCCTTCCCGAGTGATGGACAGACGAAGACAGATTAACCGGACTTGAAGAGATTAGATGTGTTGAATGAGCGGATATTTGAAACAGACCCTCTATACTTGAAAGAATTGATTCTATGAAGGCAGAAGTTTTGGCGACTAACTTTCATTTCCGTTGACCCTCTTAAGTTTCGTTATATAGTAATAAGTTCCTCTTATGATTTAAGTTCCCTAGAAGCATTTCAGTTCGTGTTTATCTTTCGTATGTTCGGTGATGACTTTGTTTTGAGAGATTTTGGTGAATTGTGGAAGATATGATGCTTGTGACGGCGTACCCCACTTCTGCTAGGCAATCGGGGATTCTGATACTCTTGCAAATAGTTTTGTTTTCCCTATTGACTATGGCATTCGATTTTGGTTGACCTTTGAGACAGAAGAAGTACTAGGTGGATTAAGATAGGTGGTTTTGATTACGACTTGAGATAAAGTATGACCATCATGAGGGCATATTTATATGATGCCAGTATTATGACGTCTGGCCAACGTGATAATACTTACATCATATAACGTGCACTTGTTGTGGGCATAGGATATCTTGGGGAGTACCTAAGAAGTTTAGAGTTTGAATCTCCATTGGATTATCCGTAATTAGTAGGACGTTAGGTCCATCCTATCTATGCGTATACTCTGCTTTCGTTCATTAGATATCTGGAGGAGTTTGGACTCTCGTTTTGCATTCTGTTGACCTCAGTTATAAATCTGGAAAACTCTGTGAAGAGCTCTCTACTGTTGACACATTCAATTTGATTGGAAATCTTGTTCGTATTCCATTAAGTTTCCTGAAGACTCACCTATCGTCCATTTTATGATCCATGAACCTTTTGATCAAAATCAACTTAATTTGTCTCCTTCTGAGAAACTTGAACCCACCTCGTTTTGATCTGCGTCATGAGAAACTTTTGGTCTGAAGATCTTTTGGAAGAACCTCCTCCGGCATGAGAATATTATGATGATCTGTGCGATTTGCTACGACTTCGTTTCACTTTGCGACTTCAAATTTCGAGGATGAAATTTTTCTGTTAGAGGGGAAGAGTTGTAAAACCCAAAAATCTGAAACATGTAAAAAGACCAAAATGCCCCTACAATCTTGAAATTTGATTAATAAGCTTATAAAGTACCAAATAAATCCCAAACTTCTGGAAATGACCAAGACATGAAGTAAATTAATTTTTCTACTACAATTAACATTTGTAAAGTACAAAAAAAAATTGCTATGATTACTCAATGTGGGCCGAAATTTCAAGGATATATATTATTATTATTATTTAAAAACTTTGTAAACTAATTAAACATAAGATATATTTAAAATAAATAAGGAAATTCAAACCTATTGATTTGGTAATTAAAATTTCCGGATTCTCAGCCTATAACCCCCCATAATCTCGGCAATCACCTCCCATTTAGTTAACTCTTCTTTTATTCCTTTTAAAGTATACCGAAAATATTGAAAACACACACTTAAATCCATATCAATTTCATACGATTTTTTGGAAACGTGGGACTATTTTTTTGGGGTTCTACAAGATCTAAGGAGGCTGGGAGAAATAGCCTTGGGGTTTTTAAGGCGTTCGTTTGGTCTCTGGGTAGTTTCTTGGTCGTAAAGTGCATCCGAGGGGTTCAATTTTCTTTTGATTCATCCACACATTCAAATAATCATGTGGTATTTTTATTATGATCCTTATACTTCATATAACTCATATAAAATGTTAGATTCGAATCACGCACGGTTATGGGGTCGTATGAATTATTGATGATTAAAATACGTATAATATCTAAAATACTCTATACAATTTTTCTGGGTCATGTTATTAATTTTTATGGGTTCCATATTCATCACATAAGCCTGTAAAAATGTTGGTTCGAATTGTGGTAGCTTATATTGATCGTTTGGATTTTAAATGGTTAAAACACACGTAAATTCTAAAATATGTTATACCAATTTTCTAGGGTTGAAAGTTATTTTATTTGGACTCTATATAATCTATATGATATGGGAAAAATAATGGTTCGATTTATAGAATCCTAAATATGCCATGGTGAATTTTTGTTCAAATCGGGTTTAGGGTTTTCGAAAGAAAAAAAAAATGGAAACCTAGGGCTTCGAATTGGGAATTAGGATTTTGAATATGGATTTGGTTAATAAAATATGTAATTATGATGTACTAATCATGGTATGATGATTGGGAAAGATTAGGTTTAGGGTTTTGATTTAAAATGTTATACGATTTGGGTTTTTAAAATATAAGGGGGTGTTTTTTCATTTCTGAAACTTAAGGGTTTGATTCGTACCACACTTATATTTGAGGGTATATTCAGTAATATAGTATATATGAGGGTTAGTTGTGTAATTAAGAATGTAATAAGGGTTAAACTGTAAATTATGTAACTATAAGGTTTATTTGTAATTTTGATAATTAAAGGGTGTAAAGTGTAAATATTGAAACTTAAAGGACCAAAATGTAATTCTGAATAAAATATGTGTTTAAAATTTGTAACTTGCAATAGTTTCTTTTGAAACCCTTAACTTTGGAATATTTACAATTAAAACCCTACTTTATGGAAACTTGTCATATTTAACCCTGAACTATCAAAACTTGCTAAAATGTACCCTATGTCCATAATATGATTAATTATGACTTAACCTAATTTGAGATATTAATATCTTGCTAATAATAGAAATCTGCTAATTATGGAAACCTGCTAAAAATAGAAAGTTACTAAAAATGGAAAGCCGACTAAAATAAGTAATCTGAATTAAATAAGTTTTTAATAAGTTAGTCATGAATTCGTGTAGATTAGCTGAAGATGGAGTTTGCTTTCGACCTTGATATTTTCTGTTGTGTTTTCATGTACGGTATAAGGTACAGATATTCTGACCTTTCTTATAAGGTTTCTCATGATCTCTTTCATTTTCTGATCCGTTAGTTTCTGAACTGATGCCATTGCTATGATTCCCTTTGCTTGAACCTTCTCTGTTGATCCCATTTGATATGACCTCTGTTATGAACCTATGTTATGAGAACCTTTTTAATTATACCATGAAAATGTTTTGAGAAAAACCATTTTAAAAAGATGTTTATAAATGATGCGAAACTACTTTTATATAAAATGTTACTAACTTTTATGAAAACTATATTTTGAAGACTATCTTTATAAAAACCGTTTTGAAAGATTATTTTTATGAAAACCACTTTAAAGGATCGTTTTATGAAAATCATGAATAAAGGATTGGTTAAAATGGACTTTTGATAGAAACTTTTGAAATGAACTTTTGATCTGAACCTTGACTTGATTATTTAATATGAACCTTGATCTGATAAACTCTGATTTGGACTTTTGGTACTACTTCTGATGATATTTGATATAAACCATCTGTTATGAACTATCTGTTATGAGCCATCTGTTATGACACTCTGATTTGATATGATATCTGACTCTTAGTTTGATACCCGAGCCAAAATCTGTTTCCTAGCCATGAAGGTAACATGGCCGTGTCATTGATGCACCAATGGCATGACTCTAGGGCGGTAGAGTGATGTTCCGCCACGTCCCCATTTGATTATGGCCAGTATTTGTTTGGGGGGCGCATGGATGCATCCTAGATCTGTTCTGTTTAATGGATTATCTATATATGATGTATTATTGTCTGGTGACTGGTGCTTGTGTGCAATACACGCCTTTCACATATATCTGGGAGCTAGCTACTCCATTTGAAGAATGAGGACACCCCTCATATTATCTGATTATCTGAGAGGTCTCCCCTCTATATGATTTGAAGATTTATGGTTACGATATGATATGATCTGTTTCTGGGCTCGTGGTGGATTACTATCCCTTTTCTTTCCCTTTGTTATTATTCATTTGCTTACTCTTTAACTCATATTTTATCTGCATGACCTTTGTTTCTGTCAACTTGTAATTTCTTTACTACTGCTTTGTTACCGTTATATCTGTTCACTGAGCTCTCGTAGCTCAGCCGCATTTCTTTTCCTGCGGCAGGTTTTAGTAGGAAGCTGGGAATGAGTGGAGAGTACCCTGGACTTAGAAGACCTTGATAGTCAACTGGATTAAAGTTGATTAGAAGTTTTTATATTTTAGAATTAGTATTTATCGGAAGTTTCATTTGTAACCTTGTAATTTCAGTATTTCATTTGTAACCTTTAAGAATGCTTGTATTACTATAGATGTATGCTTTGTTTTGATCTGATATGAAACCATTATTGTGATATCTTTACCCTTATCAGGTTGGGGTGTTACATTTACAAGGAGACAATTGAGTTACAACTAATGACTACAGTTGTAGATTCTGATCATGATACATTTGTAGATACTGCTCCTTTAAGTTCAAAAACTCCTATTACTGGATGGAAGTGTGGATATGAAGATAAGAAGATTCCTTGGTTTGAGATCTACAGAGTTGGTGGAAGAATTCAAAGATTTAAGTCATTTTCTCAAATGCTTAAAAATATTGATAGATAAGATTTGGTGAACTTGTGGGGATTAATCAAGAACAGATATGGTAAAAATAGGCCACAAGATGAGATTGATAGAGTACTCTAGGGAGATCTTAAGATCGTGTTTGAAGTTTGTGCTGATGACAGAGTGTGGATGGAACAAGGTAGAAGTACTAAGTTAGCCTTTGGAGATTATATGAGTCATGTGGAGTTCACAGTGTAGTAATGCATGGAGGACTTCAATTGTACATGTTGGTTGAAAAGGATTACCCTCTGGCTAAGTCTACACACAAGATGCTGATTGAAGGTGATATTAAACTTCATGTTGATCGTTGGAATCAAGTAGTTGTTGATCTTATCAGAAAGATTCAAAGAAAACTCTATGGGCAGGATTATGGGAGAAAGAAGAAGAAGTAGTGTTTGGAAGCATCCTCCTGGTGATGGTCTAAGGATTAATGGAAACTTGATGATTTTGGGAGAAAATATCATGTTTAGGGGAGGATTGTTGGGTTTTAAGATGCTGCTGCTTAGAATGGATTCTACTTCTTATTGTGCTAAATGAAAAATATACCAAGTATGATTCTGCTGCTAGGCTAAATCATTCTACTGCTGGTATATTTTATTCTACTGCTGGAGTATTCGATAAGATCAAGAAAATAAGCTAAGTGGATACTACTGCTAGGCTTCGAAGATTCTACTGCTGGAGATAGTATACTGCTGCTTATTGGATAATTACGTATAGTATGTTAGATAATTATGGAATAGATACAAATAGATATTATTCTTGTATAGAAAGTCATTGTAACCGACTAGGACTCCTTAGTCTATAAAAGGAGGATCTAGGGTTAGGTTTAGCATACGTATTATTGATTAGTCGATTCACTTCAAGGTTATTGTAATCCTGTTACTTTTGAGTAACCGTATTAATATATTGAGGTGATTGTTGAGAGAATTCATTGTGTGTTAATTATTCTTAAGATTAAGTACTAGATTCCGCATAGTATTTAATAGTTTGTTCAAGAACAGTTTCTATACCTATTGTCTTGGATCTATATCTAAGATAATTAACAAGATCGTTAGCTCAACTGGGATCAACACTTCCTGTTATTGATGCCAAAGGTTTGGCTTCGACCCATTTGGTGAAATAGTCTATGGATACTACCAAGAATTGTACCCCTCCTGGAGATACTGGTAAAGGTCCGACTATGTCGAATCCCCATTGGCAAAAAGGCCTTGTTGATATGACAGAGGTCACATCATGCTCAGGTAGTCTTGGAACTTTTGAGTGTGTCTGACATGCATCGCACATTTGTGTTATTTCAGCTGCGTCTTCTAGCATCGATGGCCAATAATATCCCAACTTCATTATTTCTGAGATAATAGAGCGAGGCCCTGCGTGCAATTCGCAAGGTCCTTCATGAACCTCATAGATAATGTTCGAAGCCTATTTCAATCCCACACAACGAAGCCATGGAGATAGGAAGGACCTTCTGTAGAGATTATCCCTAGTGAGTCTATATTGCGGAGCCTTGACCATGACCTTTCGTGCAAGCTTAGGATCTTTTGGTAGAGTACCACTGATCAAGTACTCCCTAATTGGAGTAATCCAATTGGGGCCTTCTTTAAGTATGACGTCAGGCACTTCGCCTCGTTTGATGACCTATCGGCCAATACTTCCACTAAGACCTCCTTTGTTAGGTGAGTAAATGCCATCGAAGCCAGCTTGCTTAAGGCATCTGCTTTCTTGTTTTGGTTTCTGCGAACATGTGTTATATTATAGGACTCGAACCCTTGAAGGAGTTCATTAGCTTTACCCAAATATGGTTTGATGGTGGGTTACCTTGCTTCGTAAGAGCCCTTGATTTGGTTGGCGACTAGCTGCGAGTCCACAAAAATGGAGAGGTCATGAACCTCCATGTCTTTTGCAAGTCGGAGGCCGGCTAGCAAAGCTTCGTACTCGGCTTCATTGTTCATAGCCTCTAACTCAAATCGTAATGCATAAGTGTACTCCTTTCCATCCGGACTGACTAGCATTAGACCTGCTCCTGATCCATCGGAGCTTGAGGCTCCGTCAGTGTATAATTTCCACCCCTCCTTCGCCTTTGGGGGTTCCTTCCTTGAAACATCTTTGTCTTGACTGGGTCCGGAGGGTGTTTCAGCGAGAAAGTCTGCAAGTATCTGACCTTTGACAGAGTTTCGACCCTTGTACTCTATCTCATGTTCTCCCAGTTCGATAGCCCATTTGGCTTCTCTACCTGATTTCTCAGGCTTCGACAATATCTTCTTAATTGGCTTGTCAGTCAATACCGTAGTGGGATGGGCTTGGAAGTACCTTCGAAGATGCCTTGCAGCATAAACCAAAGCTAGGATTAGCTTTTCTAACTCCGGATAATTTAATTCAGCCCCTTGCAGGACCCTGCTAACGAAGTAGATCGGGACTTGCTTCTTATCACTTTCCACTAAGAGAACAGCACTGATGCTTTCGAAGGATGCCGCAATGTACATGAACAACACTTCACCTTTGATTGGGGCTGTAAGTGTTGGCACGATTTTCATGAACTCTTTTAGCTTTTCGAAAGCGGCTTCCGCCTCACAACTCCATTGAAAAGTCTTCTTATCTGTACACCCCTTGAGTGTCTTGAAAAATGGTAAAGACTGATCTGTGCCTTTCTACAGGAACCTGCTAAGTGCTGCGAGTTTCCTGTTTAGGATTTGTACCTCTTTCAATGACTTTGGAGCTTGCAGATCAGTGATGGCCTTGACTTTCGAAGGGTTAGCCTTAATCCCTTGCTTCGTAATCAGATGCCCTAAGAATTGTCCTTCTTCCATGCTAAAGGAACACTTCTTGGGGTTAAGCTTTATGTTGATTGCCCTTAATTGATCGAAGGTTTCTTGAATGTCGGAGTACGTCCATGCGAAGACATCTTTGTTGGCTTTGAGTAGCTTCTCCAGATCTGCCTTAAAGTTGGCAGGGAGTTGCTTTCCGATTATCACCGTTTGTTCTGGATAGAGCTCGTTTACCAAAATGCGTTCTTCGGCATCTGTACAACTTAGAATGGCTTTCGGAGGCTCCTCCGGACTTTCTTTGATCTTTTTGCCAGCGTCTCCTGCCTTTCCCTAGTTGTAACTAGAAAATACGGTCCATATCCCATAAGGTGTATGGAATTTTACCGCTGCGTTTATGGTGGAGACTACAATACCCATCTTTTGCCTGGCGGTCCTTCCTATCAATAGATTCTGGGGAGAGCCGGATCTTACGATAGTGAATATGAGGGTTTCTGTCCTTGCGAGCTTGTCTTCCCCAACTGTTATATCCAATAGTACTTCCCCCAGAGGCCACGAATGCTCACCGGAGAGTCTTACCAAAGGTATCTTCGAATCAACCCATTGTGACCTGATCGAAGGCTTGAGCTTAAGGAAACAATGCTCATATATTATCTCATAGGAGCTTCCGCAGTCCATATAGGCTCTATTTACTTCTCGGTTGGAGATTAAGACTTTGATGACCACTGGGTCGTTCGAAGGGATTTGGCTTGTAACAGGGAGAAATGTTACCTCCCCCACTTCGTTTACCTAATGCTCCATCACCTTTCTTTTTAGGCTTGCTTTTCCCCAATGAACCATGAGTATTGAGGCTTCGGGAGGAGTAGTATCTTTGGCCAATTGATTGTCGGACATTTTTTCCTTGCCCTTCTTTATACCCTTCACCAAATTTTCCAATTTCCCGGACTTTACGACTTCTTCTATCTGTTTTTTAGCTCCCTGCAATTGTTCGTATCATGGCCATAATCTTCATGAAAGTGACAATACTTGCTGATGTCCCTATTTTCACCCTTGCTTGTCATGCAAGGGGGTGCTTCGAAAGCCATAGCAGCCCTCTCTGTTGCAAGTATTTCCTTCGGGGACTTAGTTAAGCTTCCTAGCAAACCGTGGTTAGGACCTTTGTACGTAGAAAATCTGTCTTTGTTTTTGTTCTTGTTCTTTGACCCTTCCCACACAGAATGCTTTGAGAACTTGCTGTTGCTGTCTCTATCTATCAGAGCACCATTAGTAGATACTTCCTTTGCCTCAATCCAAGTATACGTCTTTTCCATTAACCCCTTGTAAGTTGTCGGAACGTCAGTGGACAAGAATTCCACCAAGCTCCGATTTTGTAGGCCATGTACGAAGCCCGAGATGCGCTGATCTTCATGTAGACCCAAGATCTGTAAAGTTTCATCGGTGTACCTAGTGACGATGGCCCTTGTGCTTTCGTTCTCCTTTTTTTTGATTTTGTGCACCGTCAGATGGGTCCTTGTAAACTTCTTTTGCTGACTGAAGTGTGATCATAACTTAGCCTTGAGATCATCAAGATTGACAATGGTGCCAGGCTTTTGCCCATTCCACCAAATATGGGCAGAGTCCCGTAGGGTGTATGTAAACATGTGGCAAGCTACAGGCATGACCCACTTTTGCATCTTAATAGCCCCTTCGAACAAATGTAGGAAATTGTCCAGATCCCCCTTCCCATCATAAGTCCCAATATGCGAAGGCATTTTCAACCCATCAGGCAATGGGTAGTCTTCTATCCACCTAACGAAGGGTGTAGCCAACCCATAGGGTCCGAGTATAGACAATTATAGGGTGGTGCATGCATAGGAACAGTATTGTATGGAGTATGGTTTTGGGGTACTCCCATAGGAGTTTGGCTAGGGTAGGACTGATAAGGTGTGTTCATGCCGAATGGATAACCATTTCCCATGGCATACGGAGGGTATACCGTAGGATGCCCAAAGGGTATGCTCCCATAAGGTTGAGGGAGACTTGGGTTATTAGGCTGCCTATTTACAGGAGGATATAAACCTTCAGGGTAAGACTGAGTTTGGAACGAGGGGTACATACCATTGGGAGGAAGAATTCCTCCCATATTAATTATAGGCGGATTGCCTTCTACGCCTGATGCGTGAGAAGGCTACAACGGAACCCCTGCTTCGGTCATTCCAAGATGAGCTGCTAACAACGGAGGTAGATTCACCCCCATCTCTTCCCTTCGCTGGCTCCTCCCGTTGGAGCCTTTGGTAACCGCTCCTTCTCTCCTAGTCGGAGCCCTCTCCGGGACTCCTTCGAACCCAACGGACCTTCTGCTTAGCCTTCGACCAACTGGTGACCCAATCCTTAGGGCCGAGAGTGTTGCTCCTTGGGCCGGAGGCCTAGGTTCCATTTCCATCTCTTCCTCATAGTCATCACTTGAGTATTCCAACTTCCTTCGCATCTCAGTATTCGACAAAGGCTGGGCTAATAACAGGCTCCGGATTGGCTGATGTTGAAGCATAATGGTTGGGTGTTATTTCTGGGTGAGAACGTGTTGTGAACGAGGAAGCGGTTATTGGGGGAAGATTGTTGGAGTCGTTAATTGGTATTGGCGCCAAGGTCGAGAAACCCGGAGGGGGAGTTTCTTCTCTCCCTTGATCCATGTCGGATATATAGTGAAAGTAGTTGGTTGGTTATAAGCTTGGAAATAACGAGACCAATTGTAGCGGTCCCACGGATGGCGCCACTGATTGTACAATAAATTGCACGACCAGGCCTTCGATGGTGATCAAAGGATATATAGGGTGTTGAGGTTGCGCCAAGCTTGTTCTTAACCTGAAATAAGAAATACTAAAACACTACGCTAAGTGATTGCGCAGGGGTTGGACCCTGCGAACCACCTCCGGCGTGCGAATAAGTATGTGTTATGATAAGTTGATAGTTAATTGAGAGAGTCTAGATTGCATACCATTGTTCTTGCCCGTCTAAGCTATTTATAGGGGAGCAAATAGGCCTTAGAGAGCTCTTGCACATAATTCGGAGATCATGGGGGCGTCCCATGATTTGTGGTAACCGCTAGGGATTTGTGACCCACGTTCTCCTTTTTGGCGGGAAAGCCTAAGGGAAGAGGGGACGTGGGTATGACCAGGTCAGTATGGTTCTCCATTCTAATTCCTTCGAAAGAGATACCCCGAAGGGCTTAGGGCTTCGATTGGCGGATTTCCACATGGTAACTACTTCATAGATGAATGATTTTACGCCAATAAAACGTTTAAGGAGATTAACCTGGGCCTTCGAAGAGAAGGCTTCGTACAGGTTCGAAGGGGAGTCCTTCGACCCGTTCGGAGGGTACATCATCAGTTAGTAATGCCATTATCCCTTCAACAACACCAAATCATCTAACAACCATGTTATAGATAATCAGATACCACCAGAAAATTAAGGTATATGTACAATGTGTGGTGGATCAATTCAAGACTCCTTAATTTTCAAAAACTCTTATGTGTTCTTTTATTTTTTTGTTTGTGATTTTGCTGGATCTGGGTTTTGATTTGAAGTTTTGGGTTTTTATTCTTGATGTTCTTGATTTTGTATTAAAATTAAATATAAATTTAAAGGGGAAGAATTATGGGTTTGACTTTGACTAACAGGAAAATTTAATGAGCGTTAGCAAAAAACGGGAATAGGAGCATTTCTCGAAAAAAACTGAAACGTTAGGTACACATCTTGCAATTTTTCAGAAATAGGGACATTTATCGCAAAAATGGCAAACTTTGTGTCCATTTTTTGCAGTTTACTCTAAAAATTCGAAGTATGAAGCGTTTTTTTTTATGCTTTTCGTTATTTAATGCTATATATGCTTACAAGTTACTTTCTTTGTCCCCATTTAAATGGCCACATGAAAATCTTCTATAATTTATGATATGTGTAATAACGAAAAATTAGATTATCACGCGTTGCAGCGGAGCTAATTTAAACCTGATATTCGTCTGAAATTATTTTCTGTAGTAAAGTTGAGTTGTGGTGCGTATGAAACCAAAAGCGTCGATCTGAAAGTAAGAAAGGTAAACAATAGTGTAAGAGTGTGTAATAATTGTGTTGTATGTGAAGAGAGGGTAATTTTGACATAAAGAAAATAGTTTTAGTTTTAAGAATATGAAACAAAAGTGATTCAAGTTGAAAATAAGTGTCATCTTAAGTCACAATTTGAAAAATTCCCTAGTGTTACTCCATAAATAGAAGAAATATCACCACCTTCAAAAGTTTCTTCAAAATTAGATTGTTGTGGGAAAAAAGTTAAATCATACCAACACGTAATCTTTATTTGAAGATATGTTTACAGATTTGGAGTATGAAGAAGATAGTGGTAGGGTAGCAAACGACGTAGCTTTGGGGAGTAGTTTTGGAGGGATTCCAAACGACGTGGTTTTGGAGGGAATGTGAGGAAGGTGTTTTAGAAACTCAAAAGGGACTTAATGACGTACTTTCAATAAGAACGTGAGCGAAAACGCAAATGATCTTGTCTTGGCTTATACACTATCCCTATTAAACACTCAACTTTGCATTCGTTAATGGCTGTAATGGCTTATTTGTTTCACTGAAGTCAGTTTTAGACTCTTTATCATAATTAATATCCGTCTATTGCAAAATAAAAACAAAAGCAAAACATCTAGATATCTTAACACATTTATCACAGTGAGTGGTCCAAACAACATGCTTAACGCTATTTTCTAATGGTTGCCCCATAAAAAACGCTCCGGAGTGAAAACCGGTGGCTCGGCCTCCGTGTGCGGGGATTTTTCTCTTGTCTTGATTTTTTTAGTAATTGGCAAGATTTTTTTCATCCCTTTTGTAGTTCTCGCAGTTAAAGCCTCGGGTAGATTCTATAATATGTAGTTTTTGTGTTTCTTTCTAGTAAGTATTTGTACTCTTTACTTCTAGCGCCCTGCTAGTAGTTTTTTTATTTATTTTTATATATATCAGCCGTTAAAAAAAAAGAATAATTGTAACGATGTAACAATTACTGCAATTTTTTTTTAACAAACATAAATAAACTACACACGAAACAATATTGCCATGCAAAAAACACGCAACCTATTTCAGTGTCAGATTAAGTATAAGGTTTTATGATAATGCTACTCACCCTGAAATGCAATTCCTTGACTAGCAATCATTAAATCTATAGTTGTTGGTTGTTCCAAAAAAAAAAAAAAAAAATTCTATAGTTGTTAAGATCTCGATCCTGATCTTAGGATCTTACGATTTTAAGATTTTACAAAGCAAAAACGATCCGGATCATACGTAGGATCTTAACAAGCTTAAGATTTTATAGGATCCCGATCTTGACCATAGGATCTTAAGATCTACTCCGAACCGATCTTACTATTCTCCAACCTTAAACTAAAAAACTACAAATTTATGATTTATGTTTTTATATAATTTAAAAACAATACGTAATTCTTCTTAAACATTTAATATTCATACTTTAGAACAATATTTTCATGAAATATCATTAATTTCATTTTACTCCTCCGTCCATATAGTTACAATTATCTTTGTTGCCTATTAAGTGTCCGATATTTTCAACAATAAAGACTTTTGTATATGATATTTGATTTAGAGTTATTCCCCATTCTAACTTGTCAAATGAAAAGTAACATTATAGTGATCATGGATAATAATAATAATTTGTAGATTTAAATAATATTAAAAAGATTATTAAAAAAATAACATTATAGTAGGATCTTAGGATCCGATCCTATCTTACGATCACGGTCTTGCAAAAACGAAAATGATCTTAGGTAGGATCACGATCTTGAAAACTTTGATTAAATTGATTCACTTATCTTCATTTAGAATATGATATTTCTTTATAAAAAATATATTCTACTTATTTAAATAAAAGTTAAAATGTATATTCGATTTTTTATTTTTCATAAATATGAAAACTTTATCATTCTTGATATTGTGTAAATAACTTTTATAAAAATTGTTAAAGATATTATTTGATTAACATTTTACATGAAAATATTGGTTATTATACATGATAGCGTATAGGAAATTTAGCCCCATATGCTCTAATTAAGCCCAACAACGGCTACAACTTACAATAAAACGAACCCCCAGCCAGGCTCGAACGCCTGCCATTAGGAGTCCTTCCTAGGACCGTTGCAACTATTAGACACGTGCCAATACCTCATTTGCTTAGAGGTAGTGCTGCAATCGCGCAAGGATCATTGCATGCATCTAGCAAGACTAAAAGAAACACATCGCGTGTCATTCCTGTCTCCTCAGTTGGATGTCCGCCACGTGTACTATCTTGGAAATATTGATGGACTCCCAGGGTGGCACGAAACCCTAGGACCATCCATATAAATAGAAGGTTCATTCCAATGAATGAACCAACTCACATACACATTGTGAATTCTCACATTCACACTTGCTACTCCGAAAGTGTACGTTACCCTAACTCGTGACTCTGGTCATACCTCGGGGTTCTTACTGAACGTGGGAAACCAAACCGGATAGCCTCCTCCACCTCTCAATACTTACCTTACGTAAACATGGCGCCATCCGTGATATACGCAACAATATAGCCACAAAACACCTCTCCGATTCATCTGAAAACTTTTCCGATTAACTGGAAAAATTTTCTGACCACTAGAAAAATTTATTTTATCAAAAACTTACACAGCTTTTCGACCAAAACACTCATAAAAACCTTCTCAAAACAAAAATCTCACACTCCGCTACTAAAAACCACTAGATCCTGAACACATATTCAGTTTTAAAATTTTGTCTATAGTAACTTGTAACCAATTGGTGACTCGAGTGCCCCCTTTAGCTACATTTCCTGGCTCCGCCATTGACTACAAATATATTACCAAATGTTTATAATTAAACAAGCAACACTGCTTTCAGTTATTGGTCGCTATTAGTATTTAATGCTTGATCGTGTATAGTACCTCCCGGATCCAACATACTGGGCCGGGCGTGCTCATAACTTGAATCGCGGCAGAGTCAAGATGGACAAATACACATCATAGACTCCAGTCTTGCCAAGCCGGACTAGAACATGCCCCAATCTCGCCAGACCGGGCCGGAACGCATCACCGGCCGCCGCCACGCCGCCAAAAGCCAGATCTCGTGGGATCATGTCTCCCACGTGATCTGACACCTACCTGCTAGAGGAGGCGTAAGTCAGCTCGCAGAGTCCCGATGCAACTACATGACGTGTGTGGGTACTATAAATACCCCATCTCATTTATTACTCTCAACTAATAGCATTTACTCTCACCTAGTCCGCACATATACTTTCTCCCTCTAAACTATATACTTACTCTCACACCGAAGGCCAACCGCGGAATCCCCCTTTCGTGGTAAGACTAACGGTGGTGCTTTTTCTTAGTAGCTCTACGAAGTATTTAGCACAAGATCCGTCTTTGCCAAGAGCTAGTCTAACCTAGGTCTTGCATTGGGCCCAAGATTTGTACTAACAAGTTGACGCCATCCGTGGGACCATTACATAACTGTGTCTCTAAAGAACTTTGCCATGAGTAATCAGGTGAATGACTCTTCCCCAGCCCAAGAGCGTTCAACGGTACGAAACACTCTTGGGAAAGGGAAGGGTCGTGAAGGAGAGGAGCATCCTTCAGGCTCTCTCTCAGAAGAGACGATAAGGGAATTTTGCGACAAGCATTATGATCAACTGTGAAAAAGTAGAGGGGGGGGGGGTGAATACGTTACCATTTTAAAATCTTAAAACTTGATGTATCAAATATCCGTTTAAGCTTGTTCTAATATGGAAGATGTTTGTTGTAGTTTATGACTACCATATACTTAAACACGTTGTCATCTAAGTATGATCATCAAGACACAACACAAGCAATCATATAATGCAAACATAAAAGTAAAGAGTAAAGAAATAGCAAACCCAACACGATGATTTATAGTGGTTCGGTCACGGAGTCTCGCTACTCACTCCGATACCAACTCGAGATTACTTCACTAGATCAACAAGCTCCCTTCTCGGCGGAGAAAACCTTACAATCGTCGCTTACACTTTTTCCGGTACAAAGCTAAATACCGGGTTCTAGTTCGAGGTGGAACCAACTTAACGTCGCCCATACAATTTCTGACACTAAGCTAGATGTCGAGTTCTTTTACAAGGATACAACCACTCCCGTCGTCGCTTATCCTTTTTCCGGTACTAAGCTAGATACCTAGTTCTTTTACAAGGGTACAACCACTCCCGCTATGTTTTATGGCCCAACATAGAAACCTTGTGTTTTATGGCATAAACACATAAACCACCTAATCTAGTATAAATAGATTACAATGATGATCCATGACATAAATGGGTCATGGATATGAATGACTAATCTAAATGAAATTCCATTGATAGGAAGCCTTCAATGGATGAAGATCACAAGCTCCCTATACTTGTTGTAATGGATCTTCATATATGCATATGGAATTTACATGAACTTCTTGAATAAGAAGTCTTCAATCATTGAGGATGTCAAGTGCACTTGAATCTTCATATGTTGGAATGCTTTGGTGGATGATGACTTCAAGATCTTCTAACCTTCATGGTGGATCAGGAAGTATGCAAGCTTATGATGGATGATGACTCACGATCTCTGAACTAGCTTCACAGGATCATTACAAGTGTATGCTTACAACATAATGAAAGTTAGTAACATTATGATCATTATGTAAAGGATGATTAATGTGTGTTTCTACATGATTAACTACTGATCTAAATGTATGCAAAGGGTAGAGGGAATGTGTGTTCTAGTTGCTTAAATCTATGGGTAAACAATGGGTTACTATTTATAGAAAAATGATGTATGCAATGATGTCATGAACATATTTCCATTTTAATTATTAAAATGTAAATAATGTAAATGTATAAATGTATGTCCTATGTATATACTAGCTTAACTAATATATGTTTACCAATTTGTATCATGTTATGTTTGACACCTAAAGTGTACTTATCCTATTAATCTTAGGAAACATGATGTACAAGTAAAAGTACATGTATATGTAGAATGTGAAATGAGGTTCTAAGTAGAATTAAAATACTTAATGACCTAGCCGTATTTTAAACATTCTAAATGGTTCGTTAAGGGTTTGATCATAATGCCACATAACAAATATGTACGAACCTGTGTTGTATCATACGAGGACTTGAGAGGTGTTGAATGTATTGTTGAGACAAAATAAGATTACAAGTTGTTAATAAAAATATCGTCCCAAAAACGTTATTTATATTTTACGATCTTTGCTTAATTTTGTTAATGACAAATACAAAGTTTATCTTTAAGCAAAAGCATAAATATAAGAATAAGCCTTTTACAATTATAGTGATAAGTCTTTTAAAACATATTTACATATTACAAAATCTCTAGGAGTAACATTATATACATATATACATTTACAATTTTCTTCCTTAAATTAGAAACTTTATTTCTTAAGTATTAGGATGACATCATGGCATGCATCATGAACACAATCTTAGAAAGATTTTGATATATCTTGTATTGATCTTCAAGCCAAAGAATTGACATTGGAAGATATGGAAAGATATGGCAAGATATGGAAAGATTTGAGAATCTCTTAGCTGTCCTGAAGTGGCGGTTCCAAACCCATACAAGGGCGGATCCAATTTTTGGGATCCGCCAGATCCGCCAACGGTTGAATCAGTTTGCCTATAAATAGAAAGCTGATCATTTGGGCATTTTCATCACTTACATAGCATAAATTATACATACATTCATTTATACATTACTAACCCATATCATTCATCATTCTTAGTGATCTTCCTTTTTGTAGCAAAAGAGATCAAGCATCAACAAGCTTCAACATACTGTTGCAAGTCTTGTAAAGTAGAAACTGTGTGATTAGTTAGAGTTTACACATCATTGTTTGTATCATTTATTCAGTAGAGTTTGGTTAGTGTTTTAGTCCTTAAAACACAAAGAGTGTCGGGAGTGGTTGTACCCTTGTGAAAGAACCAACGGGAGTGGTTGTACCCTTGTGAAATAACCCAGTGTTTACCTTATTACCGGATAAAGAGTAAGCAACGTATAAAGGTTTTCTCCGCCGAGAAGGGAGTTTGTTTCTTAGTGAAGAAAAACTCTCGAGTTAGAGGCTCGAGGAGTGGAGTAGGGCAAGGAAGAGAGTCCTTGTAGCCGAACCACTATAAATCTTCGTGTTATGGTTTGATATTTCCTATCCTTACTTACTTTACTTATATTGTTAGTTTGTGAGTATTTACTTTGAAATCACGTTAAGTCACAAAGCGAATTAAAATTTAAAACGGTAAAAACTATTCAACCCCCCTTCAAGTTTTCCATAATTGGCATCAGAGCTACGTTACTCAAGATTTTCAAAATATATTGTATTTTAAAAACTTGAAACGATCAATGGATTTTGAAAACTTTAAAGAAGGGCAATCTATGCAAAGACCACCACTATTTGAACCAAATTGTTTCATATACTGGAAAAACCGCTTTGAGACGTATGTGAAGTCAAAGGACATAGATCTACGGTATATTATAGTAGAAGGTGATTATAAACCTATATCAAATGTATTAGGTGGTCGGGATGAAGGTACTTCTCTTACTCGTCACAGTGATGAGCAAAAGAAGTTAATTGCCAAAAATAATGAAGCCAAAATGATGCTTTATAATGCATTACCTAAGAAAGAATATGAAAGAGTTTTTATGTGTAAAACGGCTAAGGATATTTGGCAATCATTGATTATCACTCATCAAGGGAACTCACAAGTCAAAGATAACAAAATTGATCTTCTTGTTCAACAATATGAACAATTTGTTATCTCTGAAGATGAGACCATTGATAGTGCTTTTGCTAGGTTTAATACTATAATTACTTCTCTTAAAGCACTTGATGAATCTTTTTCTAGCAAGAACTTTGTCAGGAAATTTCTTATAGCACTTCATCCGAAGTAGAGAGCAAAGGTGACGGCTATTGAAGAATCATAGGATCTTTCAAGCATGACACTAGATGAGCTCATAGAAAATCTCAAAGTTCACGAGATGGTGATGGAAAAAGACTCGGAAATTGTTAAAGGCAAAAAGGAGAAAATGAAGTCCATTGCCTTGAAAGCTAGGGTAGAATCGAGTGATGACGAAGAGTCTTGTTCTAGTAGCGAAGACGAAGAGTATGCCATGGCCGTAAGAGTGACCGGATCTACACACACTCCTTGTGTTAGATGAATACTTCGAATGATGTCTAGTCTAGCACGCGGAATTTACTAGCTAGCACTTAGAAGATTTGTTTGTTTGTGTTTTGCATTAACGAATCAACAAAGAATGAACAATGAACACAATACTTCAACTTTAACGATTCAATATTATTAATAAATAATACGAGTGATCTCCTATCACTAGGGTTTACAACCTTGAATCTTAACAATACTAAAACAATCGTACCAAAACTTTAACCTAGGCAATCTTTTTATAGACTAAGGATTCCTTTACAAGATAACTATCAACCTAATTGTATAAGTCTAACATTATAAGATATACATTAAATCTTTTCTATAATTATCTTCACACGTTACGAAATCATAAACAGTACAAACTTCTTCATTCAACAGTACTAACTGCTTATGTCTTCAAAACTCTTCAGCAGTACTAACTTTCTTTTCAACCGTACTAACTGCTATAGCTTAATTTCCTTACAATCCTCCCCTAAACTTATGATTTCTATCCAAATCACTAAGTTTCTTCAAATTAAGCTTCTTCTTCTTAATGTGGAAAATTCTTTCAAACATTTATCACATCAGTCACTTTAGTCTTTGACTTTTCTTTGCTCTGCAAGGTTGAAAGTCATTGTAACTAACAAGTCTGCCATCTCAGAGTCTTCTTCAACCTTGAGTCTTCCTTGTATCATAGCCACTAACACAAATGATCTGAGTGGATAGTCTTTTTCCACCAACATATAGATTTCTATCCCATCTGGAGTAGAAACTCTATGTACTCCACACGATTCAAACAAATACCAATACACATCTTTAACTTGTGCTTCAAATCTCCACATTGACTCTCCACTATCAGGTTCATAGATTCTCTTCAACTAAACCCATAATTCTTTGTCTTTGTCTTCAATAGGATCTTTATCTCTGAATCTTTCTTTTACTAAGCTCCATAGTTGATTAAGATCTTCTCTGTCAAATCCTCTGAGTAAATCTTCAAACAACTTGTACCTTTCAGAAATATCACCAAGTCTGATTATCTTTCATCCTTTCATTCTTCCATCAGTGAAAACTTCCCAGTCAATGATTGGATGTTTTACTTGTAAAGGTTTGATATAAGAAGATTCTGGAACAATCATCATCATGCTCTTGATCTTCTCATTGGTTAACCCTTCTTCTTCTGACTTTTGTTTCTTTGCAACATCAGATTCAAGAACCTCTGGTTTTCTTTTCTTTTTCCTTGTCATGTCCTCTCTGATTGGAGTATTCAGTCTTGCATATGATTCAAAGAATTTCCTTTCAATCTCAGCATCTGTCCATCCAGTAAAGTCACTCATCTTGTAATTAGCTTGATTCTTCAAATAGTGTTTCATGAAATTGAGTTTCTCCTTCCTGGTAGGTAACTTGGTTTTGTAACCTGACTTTTGCCTTTCTCTGATTCTATGCATTAAGTCACTCCAAGTAGCTTCTTTATTTGTCTTCAAGATAAATTCTTTGAGCTCCTATGACTTTTCTTCTTCATTTAACTCCTGATCCTTAAGAATCATCACAGCATGAGCTTTTATAATACAATCAGAATCCAACAAATATTGAAGTTGCTCATTGAACTCTTCTTGATTAAAATCTTCAGTTCTTGTTCTATCCATGAAACCAGCTATGTTCTTTTCATCATAAGCAGCCATTTTCCTTGCTAATTCCTCATCTTGAGCAATCTGAGCTTTCTTAGCTTCTTCATCAGCCAAATCTTTTTCTATCATTTGCCTTTCAACTTCTGCATCATGATCTATTTGAGCTTGAGTTTTTGGTTTTAATGTCTTGAGCCTTTCAAGTTCTTGAGCTGCTTCCTCTTCCTCTTGTGTCATAGCTCTTTTACCTTTGTCAGCTCTTCTTCTTTCATAAACTAACTAAGCTGAAGTGTCACCAGTTGGAACTGCTTGATGCTCTGTCTCAGCAGTTGGAACTGCTTCAACAGTCTGAACTTTTTCTGCTTCATGGGTATCAGTCTGAACTGCTTCAAGTTCTTCTTCTGTGATATCAACATTACAAGAACCTATATCAAATTGTTCTTCTTCCTCTTCATTATGCCTCCCCTGAGAACTTGATCCATCTTTGTCTTTACCAAATTTCCTCCCCTGTTAGGAAGAATTTCCACCATCAACATCATCTGAATCATCTGAGTCATCACTAGAAGAATCATCATCCAATACCATTCTTGTCCTTTTCTGCTTGAGTTGATCTTTCAGCTTTTTCACCTTTAAAGATAACCTGTTAAAAATTTTAGCCGAATTCTCCTTGTGGACTTTGAGCTCTTCCTTGGTGCTTGCAAGATCTGTCTCTAAACTTTCAAATTTGGCAACTAGCTTGGTACATAATTCCATCAATGCATTTTGGTTAGAACTACCCTCATCACTTCTAGCTGTGTGACCTACTAGGAGAGGTGAATCATGGGGAAAGGATCTAGGAATCACTCTGGGTGTTTCCCTTCTCTTATAAGTTATGTGAAATTGAGATGTTTGGGTTCTTTCAGGTACTTGAGTGGATGTGTGATGGGGATCAGTTGGAATTGCTGAACCTTCACCCAACTCAGTTTGAAGCATTTGAGGAAACAATGGAACTGGTTCCCCTTGAAAAAGCCTACTAGCCATAGCCATATTTTGAAAAACTTTTTATTGAAGGCTAGGAGTAGCAAAAATTTCAGTTGGTTTTGTAAGCAGGTATGTCTTTTTATTCAAAAGTGTTTGAACAAACCTGGGATACATTAGAAACTTTGTTTTGCTCTTAACATTAGATTCCATACCCTCAAAAATAAATTTTGAAAAGTTAAAAACCTTGTTTGTAGACAAACAAATGAGAGCAATAGCAATATTGCTACTGAACTGCTCCCAAGCAGTCTTTTTAGGACTTAAACAGTGTAAAAGGGTATGTATCAAAAATCTCCATTGAGGTGAGAAACATCCTTTTTGAAAAGTTAATTTATGTTCAGATGTATCATACCCCATTTTGGTAAGTTCTTCCCATATTTCAGTGTTGTGCATAGTGTTAATACCATCTGAGTTATTTAATTTAAGATGTCTCCTAAGTATAGACTCGGTAACAACAAAAGATACACCATCCACTTCAGAATGAATTTCTAAGTCCCCATCTTCTCTAGTCAAGACAGTAGCATTCTGCCAGAACTGTGTGATGTGCGAGACATAAAGAGTAGGAGAAACAGTTAGAGCATACCTTATGTGAGAGTGGTTGAGAAAGTCCACAATCTCAGAAAACTTTGGTCCATCTCCGTCCTCTGTTTTTTCAAGAAATGCAACCTGATTATGACGCTTAACAAATTCCAATCCAGCCATTTTTAGTGATGAAAAATGAAAGATTATAGCAATACGATGATTGTTTAAATTGGAATTGAGGTTTTATGTAGTCTATTGGGGTTTATAGGTACTGTTTAGGGTTTTGCGAAATATGCGTATGAGATAAATTATCTTTAGAAATAGAATAAATGAATTTATGGTAAAAAGATAATTATCTTTTAGAAAAATCCCTATAAATACCTTAAGAATAACGGTTTTACCCCAACGGCTATAAAATTAATTACTGACAGATTTTTACAACGGCTAGTTGAGCTGTACTAACTTTGTACTAACCGTACCAACTGTTGGAAAAATTTTGTTGAGCCATATGAACTTATTGAAAAGGATTTTAAAATATCATGGCTCAAACATAGTTTTTAGCAAACTATCAGCTATCAACGGATTTGATATGTCTTTACCAATAGCCGTTTGCTTTGGACTAGCCAACTCTTCACATTTAGATATGGTGAGCTGATAACCATACAATTTTTGGTAAATTGTCAACCATCAACGGATTTGATTAGTCTTTACCAAATACCGTTTGCTCTGGACTAGTTGGTTCTTATGTGGGTTAGACATGGTGAACCAATTACCATTTGTTGTGTGCAAAGATCACACACTCAGCTCCAAATCACCATTACAGTCCAAAACATATAGCATTTAATTCCTTGATACTTATCATCCATAACCTGCAAGTGTTAGTCCAAAAACAAAGAAACAAGCCACAAAGAACTTGTCTCACAATATAAAAGTATATGACTAACAATGCACATAACAAGAAAAATTAATTTCCTTGTGGTACCCAAGCCAAAACAGACTTAGGCTTTCCTCTTGCATCAACATAATTCATTCTTTTCAAAACAATTTTAGCACCATTGGGTTTGATGGGTCTCCAAACCCAGCATGCTGATGCATTCACACCAGTTCCCATTTTCCTTTAGCAGTGTTTTTATTAACACCAGTACCAATTACTCTGCTAGCAGTTGGAACTGCTGGCATGGTAGTTGTTACCTTAGGTTTCAAAACTTGGTTTGTTACAACTGCTTTGTGATGAAAGGGTCTATAAACAGTTTTTGGTGCTGATTTAAAAACTGATTTTGCACCTTGAACTGTTGGTCTTGGGTTAACAGGTCTAATAGGTCTGACAGTCTGAACTGCTGGTCTAGCAGTATGAACTGCTTTGGGTCCAGACCTTAAAAGAACTGATCTAGGTATCATTCTAGTGTTTGTTGGGTGAGTGGGAGGTCTAACAGTGTTCACCCTAAGTCTTGAATACCTATTTACCCATTTATCACAAAAGGCTGCAAGATGGTCAAAACTACCACACGAGTAACAAGCTTTCCTATAGAAGACAAAATCATCCCCTAATTGGTAAGATTTGAGGTCATTCCAATTCCTTTGGTTACCTCTTGGCTTGTTTGTGGTTCTATACATTTCTGCATACCTAACTGTTGGTCTAAAAGGTTTGGCATTTGATCTAGGCCTAACAGTCTCAGGTTTAACCATCTTTGGAACTTTTGGTTCCTCCACTTTAGCACTAACAGGCTCAACCACAGCCTGATTATCCTCACCATTAGAAGTCCATTCCTCAATGGATGGAGCATCTGAGTCCTTAGCTGAGGACACCTTATCCTCAGAAAATGAGGCATCACTTACACTTTCATACACATGTTTATCAACTACACTCTTTTTAGGTTGAGGACCATATTTAAGCTTAGGTAGTTGAAATTCAGGTAGTCCTGTGTGTTCTAAGTCTATGCCTGGGGGTATTGGAATTCCTCTATAGGGAGGTGGAACTGACTTATAACCTAGGCCTGACTTAGCTTTATTAAGGATCTGACACTCAACAATCTTACTAACACCCTGAGTTGCAAATTCTATTGTGTCAACAGTCATTTGAATGTTCTCCTTTGCTTTCTTAACCTGTTCTAGCTCATGTTTCAACACACTAATTTCATTCTCCCTAAACATTAAGTCTCTCTTAACAATAATCATATCATCAGAAAACTTTGACTCATTACTTTTATAATGAACAATTTGTTCTTCTAACACAGCTAAAGCCCTATTATGATTTGCTAAGTGTAGAACCTTAGACCTTGATAGATCTTTGAGCACTCGTGGATCGTTAGTAATGTTTATGTAATCACAAACACACTAATAGAAAGTCTCTAATACTTGTATTCTAAAGCGGAAATTAAACACAAGTAAGAACACAGATAACTTAGAACGTTTGATCCTCTATGGATCTTTGATTAATATTAAAAACTTGTTTTTGTAAACTCGTACCTAATACATAATAATGTGTTCCTTTTATAGATAAGGAACCCTAAACCGTTTCACTAGAAACCCTAAACCGTTTCACAAGAAACGTATCTTCTAAAAACTAAACAAGATAATCATAATAGTTTCCTAATAAAGCTCGTACATATCCTAACTAATAATAAAATACGCGAAATATCTATATCAGCAGAAACAAACTACGCAGAATCTCTACTTCCGCAGAAACACTTCTTCAGCAGATTCCAGCTCTTCAGCAGAATCCATCAGCAGTATTCTTCAGCAGAATTCTTACTTAGCAGAATTCCCAACAATCCTCCCCTAATCTTGAATTTGACATGGTTAAGTTCAAGATTCTTGATAGATCTTAAATACTTCAGAAAAAGAGGATTGACTTCGAACATCAGCAACAAAGAATCAAACGAACCATATCTCTATGAATGGCAAAACTTGAAACTTCAGGTCTTTGCAGCAACAAATGACATAGTGTACATCAAAACAGTTAAGTTTCATACTATTCTCATCACTTCCAGGTGTGTTAACTCCTGTGAGAGGTGAATCATTGAAAATAATGGATTTGATGTCTCTTTACCAATAGCCATTACTACTGGAGTAGCCAAATGTTTAAGTCCGAAAACTATGGTACACTGACAACCATATGATTTTTAGCAAATCATCAGCTATAAACGGATTTGAGATGTCTTTACCTGTAGCCGTTTGCTCAGGACTAGTCAATTCTTGGTTTCAACTGAACCTTGGTGAATTGAATACCAAATATGGATACCAAATATCTTTACCCCAAACCATACTTTTGTGGACTAGCCAATTCTTTGGATCCCAGAAAGGGTTACATCCATGGTGAATTGAGAACCATTTCAACTCTTAGTAATGAAACATCGGTGAGTTGAGAACCCTATAGCTTTGAGCAAGCTATTACAGCTATCAACAGATTTGATGTGTCTTTACCAAAGCTGTACCCTCTGGACTAGCCAACTCTTTGATGGACACAAGTCACATCTGGTGAGTTGATAACCATCAACAGAGTGATATACAACAAACCTGCAGAAAAGTTAGTACACAAAGATACAAGATTTTTTATTATTTTTTTTTTAACTAAGAAAACAAATAAATGAGAATCAAATGAAATAAACGAAAATAAGATACAAGAATAATACAAAATACCAGAATCAAGTAGAAGCTTTATGTTGCAGAAGCTTGGACTTGTTTAACCCAACCAGCTGTTCAGCATGAGTCTTATCATTGGCCACTGGATCAGGAGGAACTTCCAATTTTCTTCTAAGCATACGTTTCATCAGAGTAATGGACCAAGGATAATGCTGATCAGAAAACATACATACCCTAATGCCAGACTTTGTTTCAACAACATGCACATTAGGCATAGGGTAAAACCTCCAAGTATCAACCTTCCATTTGTGTGAATTCTCCCAAATTGAGTAGCCTTTTCCATTAGGAGAGTGAGAATCAAACAGAACTTGCAGATCTCCCAATAAGTACAAACCAGCACCCTGTGGTGTATGAGAGGCATAATACTCTGTGACCAGTCTATAGAGAGTATGCAAATCTTGCCTATCCACCAAGTGAAGTATTTCTTGCAAGAAAGTAAACTCCATATAGGAATGATCTTTCCTATAGATGGTGTTAATCTGTCCATCTGTCAGTGTCCATTTGACCAACACATTGTAAGAACCCTCAGGAAATGTCTCAGAAGAACCCACTTTGATAAAGGTTGTATCAGCAGCCTTGAGATCCACATGCTTAGAAGAACTCCCCTTGTGAGACTTATGTGCTCTAGAAACCTGCTTCCTAGCTAATCTCACTGATCTTCTGATGGCAATATGTCTTCTGTGTGCCATCCTTTTCTTCCTCCTTCCAGGTATATATATCCCCATAGGACTAACATTTGCAGATGCACCAGAAGCATCTTCAGGAGGAATAAAAGATGTAGGAACAGAACCACCTGCTTCATGCAACTTCTCAGTATCTTCTCTGGCCTTTCTAGCCTCAGCAACTTCTAGTTCAGCTTTCCTCACCAGATCTGCATTGTAGTTGGAAATAAGTGATCCTTCTTGTTCAGCAGATGCAGAAGAAGGAATGGTAGCAGCCTCAGTAGATGTGTCAGCAGCACTGGGTATAGCTTCAGGAGAAAAAGGAACAGAAAGATTCTCAGGAACCATTGATGGTTGTTTCTCAGAAGCTTCCTCAGTAGAAATAGTAGATGCTACAGCAGATTCAGCAGATTGGTTGCCTTCAGGAGTTGCCTCAACAGAAACAGCTTGAGTGTGCAGCTGTTCTTTATCACCAGAAGATAAAGTACCAAGCTCAACTGTCTTGATCCTTTTAGCTTCTGGAGCATCCATACATGCAGTAGGCCTCTTCAATTGAGTAGGAGGTAAGTGAATAGTCTTCATAATCTGATTATATATTCGATGCAAGTCATATTCAGGTAAGGCCCAGACTTGCTTCTTGGTCAAAGCAGAGTTATATACAGAAGTATATTGGTGATAGACCACATTTCTCATATAATTCTTCGTTTGTGCCTCAGTCTGGGTTTTATCTCTCTTAGCTTTGGCCTTCTGTGCAGCAATAGCCTTTCGCTTTTCTGCTGCAGCTTTCTTCTTTTGTTGACCAAGAGCCACCATTTGTGCAGCAAAGTTGTCACTATCAAAATCAGCTCCCAAGATGCTTTGAGCCAAAGTAGAATTGGAAGCAGCTTGTAGAGTATAAGAATCCCATTGCTCATCAGTAAAATGAACTGATTGCTCATCCAGTTCTCTTTGCCTTTTAGGAGGCAAATTTGTAGTAAACTGAGCTGTCATCTTTTGTGCCAATGCTTGACTCTTCATCATATCCTCATACTCTTTCACCAGTCTAGCTTGCTCCTTCCTCTCTTTGTCACTCACAAGATCTGTACCAAGATCTTCATCAACCATCACTCCTTTCTCATTGCCAGAGATTTCAACACTTGGAACTTGAGTAGCAGGCTCATCAGAAGAATCATTATGAGAGATATCAACAATAGGAACTCTGTCAATATTCTCAGAAGAAACACCAAGAGAAGTATCAGCAGAAACATGTTGAGTGGAAGTATCAACATGTGTAGTAGAAACCTCAGCATCAGGATTCAAGACAAAAGATCTCCCAGCAACAAATACTTCAGGAAAAACTTCAGAAGGTGTGATATCAGCAGAAGCAACATCAATCATTGATTCATCTGCCTGAAAATGATCACCATCAACTTGTTCTTGAACAACATTCAAACTTGGCATCTTAGAATCCTTGCTCAAATACTGTCTTCCCCTCTTTCTATAGAACTTGATCTGCTCTTTTGGTTGTGATGATTCAGCAGCTTTGGGTGAAGAAGTATGAGTCTGCTGAGCAGCTTCAGCCAATATCTCAAGAGAATCCAACTGTACATCTTCTTGTTCTTCATCAGAGACATACACAAACTTCCTTTTCTTTGTCTGCCCAAGTTGAACTTCTAACTCCTGAACCTTCTTTTTCAACCTCACAATCTCTCCACCAAGTAAGGATTTGGTATCAGCAAGCTCCTTCTTCAACTTCTCAACTTCTTGAACATTCCTGTTGAGCAAATTATATAGAGAAGTGAGAGTAATAGGGTCCTCAGCTCCACCAGCATATTGCTCAGTGGTTATGGGACCTTCATTGGGCCTTTCAGGAGAAACAGTAATATGCTCAAAATTAGGAGAGCTTTCATCAATTGGTTTTCTAATAGGGCTAGGTGTGGACAGTCTGGTAGTCTCATATTCAAGAGGTGTAGGCCCCTGAGTGTCAAGAGACAGAAGTGTTTCCTCAACCTCGGGAACAAGCTCATCAGGAGCTTCATGAGTTGGTGTTGGACTAGGACTGGGTGAAACATGTAAAGGTGAAGGTGTAGGTTGGTCAGGAGAAACAATTGGTGCTTCAGCAGTTGTGGAAGGACCCTCATCCCTTTCCACTGATGGATTACCATCAGCAGTAACACTTGGAAATGATGGAGTACCATCATCAGCAGCATTGGGAGATGGTGGAGCACCAGCAGTATTACCCTCATCAGCATCATCATTGCCATGTGGCAACATAGCTGGTAGCAGAGGGTGATGTGCCCCAACATAGAGAGTTTTCATTGAAGCAAACAATTTAGCACTAAGAGCTCCTATGGGATAATGGCCTCTGTCTTGGGTGTTTATGTCAAAAATTATTTGAAGAAACCCAGGGTACATGAGAAACTTATGCTTTTTCTTTTGAATATTTTCAACCATATTATCAAAAATAAACTTAGAGAAATTATAAGTTAAACCCTGTGATAGACATACTATACCACAACCCAATTGGGTAGAGAATTGATCCCATCCTCCAGACTTGTTGCTGATGCATTGAAGCAATGTGTGCACCAAAAACCTCCACATGGGGCAAAACTTGTTCTTGAGCCACATAACTGTATCCGTACTTTGATAACTAGCAGCTCTCAGCCCAGCAAGTATGTCACCAGAGTTGGTGTGATAGACACCACCTTCATCATCCAGTTGTAATCTTGTCCTAATCAACGACTCAGTCACCACATACTCTGCTCCATCAATCATTGCAACAATCTCTGTGTCAGAACGTTTTTCAGCAGATGCCCAAAATTGCTTGACCAAAGATTCATGTACCACATCTGGATAATGAGTTAGTGCATAATGAATCTTGGAACGCTTCAAGAAATCCACCATAGGTTCATACATTTCATGTCCCTTTGCTTTTCCCAGAAAAGCAACTTTGTTGTGATCCTTCTTAAATTGAAGTGCCGCCATAGAAGAAAGTTTGAGAATTGGTTATGAATCGAGTAAATGGTTGAAGGGTTTAAATTGGTTAAAAAGTGAATCAGTTGATTTTGGGCAAAGATTAAGCGGAGTAGGTTATAAATAGAAGTTACCAAATATGGTCAAGAATATCGGAACTAATTGTTGACCGGATCTGACGTGTCAAGTAACTCCTACTAATTTCACAATCAACGCTCCAGCAGAATCAAGGTCAATCTGCTGATATGAGAAGTCAATCAGCAGAATCACCCTTTGGTAAAAATATCTAGGGTAATTAACCGTTACACAATACCGTCAAACCGTAACTCCGTCTATAAAATAACCTCAAATCACAATCTGCACATATCAATTAACCCCAATTTACCATCAAACCCTCATTCAACCAAAATCAATCATCAACACCATGAACAACCAGCCAGAAGTAATTGATCTCACCTCTGAATCATCTTCAGATTCAGGAGATAACATTCCCCACTCACCACCAAAACACCAAGCCTCCCAATCATCCTCACGACCTTCCCGTAGAAGGTATGGTCGTACCAGAGAACAAGCCCGAAAGAGAAAACACGATGTGGGCTCATCAAGCAGACCAATCAACCCACCCAAAACTCCATCATCATCATCCACTGAGGATACTCGTCCGTTATTTCGATACCTCTATCAAGATGAACCTCGTCCTTTGAAGTCCCTCTTTCTCCCTTCATCTGAAGATGATAGTGTGGTGAATCCAAGTGATTCATCTAGGGGCTCTGACGACTCCACAGAGCGTCTAGAGCCAATCTTCAATAGATTGGTGAAAGAGGAAGAGGAGAGGGAAGCAGCAACAGCAGGTGGAGAGAGTCCCCAACCTTCACAACCCCAACCTAGGCCACGCACCAGAAATCCACCACTCCCAGTGACAAGGGAGGTGGTTATTGGTCTTCCTGCTCCAAGGTCTGGTGTTTCATACCATAGAAACAAAGGAAAGGGCAAGGGTGCAGAGGTGACCGGAAAAGGAAAGGGTAAAATGGAGTAGGTGATGATGAGATGTTGCCAAGGACCAAAGATATAAAACTAGGTTCTTCAGCATCTTCATTCCTGGTCATGCATCTCCAACAGCTTTTGAAACCATGATGATAGGATCTAGAGTCTGTGTAGGTTATCTTGTATAGGAATGGTCTTTTATTTCAATTTGAAGTTGTTTGCAAGCTGTAATTTCTTTGAATGAATGAACAACTTTTTATCTTTCAATGATTATCACTTGAACTGTGCTTCAGCACTTCCATTCAGCAGAAACAATCTTTAAGCTTACTTGACCATGTCCCATTTAACCAATCTTGGTGAACTTCAACTTAAGATCAGCAACTACACATCAAGGCATTCTGCAAAACAGACACATAACAGCAAACAAAACAAACCATACAAAACTTAAAGTACATTAGTTGGTTAGTGTGTTAGCAAACATAATCTACAAAATATTACAAGATATAAAACAACAATCCTCCCCTGAGGCATATGCCTCCCCTGAGGCTTATGCCTCCCCTCAAACTTAGCATTTAAGGGTTAACCATCCCAATATGGACAACTAAGTGTTGAAACCTAGGTCCATCAAAAGCCTTAGTCAATAAATCTGCCACATTATCATCTGTGTGAATCTTAACCACCTTAATCAAATGTTTTTCATATGCATCTCTTATAAAATGATGCCTGATTTCAATATGCTTAGTTCTATTATGAAAAACTGGATTTTTGACAATGCATATGGTACTTTGATTATCAATAAAGATTGTGGTGTTCATAAAATTAAACCGATAATCCAACAATTGATTTTGTATCCAAAGAACCTGTCCACAACAATTGGCAGCAGCAACATACTCTGCTTCAGTAGATGAGGTAGCAACAATAGTTTGTTTCTTGCATTGCCAAGAAATCAATCTTCTTCCAAGAAATTGGCAACCTCCAGTTGTGGATCTCCTATCCAGATTTGCACCAGCATAATCACTATCACTATATGCTTCCAACTTAAAAGGAGACTCTTTTGGGTACCAAAGACCTAAGGTGGGTTGGCCTTTGAGGTACTTGAAGATCTTTTTGACTGCATTCAAATGGGAAGTAAGTGGAGTGACCTGATGTCTAGAACAAGCACTCACAGCAAATGTGATGTCAGGCCTTGAAGCTGTCAAGTACATCAATGAACCAATCATGGATCTGTATAGGTGAACATTCATTGCAGGATCTGGTTCAAGATTATTGATGCGCGTGATGTGTCGTTGCGGTTTAGCAGTTTTAATGCCTACTCAAGTTTTAAATTTATATTTAGCCGACTTATCAATAACACACACACTTAACGAGCAGTGTACCCGGTCAGTATGAAGATAATGGTAAGTAGAGTGTCGATCACTAAGAGTGGAACGTATTATCTCGTTATTCTAATCAGTATTTTAATATCCTAACGCAAGGGGGTTTCAGCCTGAGAGACTGGCACGGTTTGTTTGCAATTAAATAATAAAATAAACCAATAGGCACGAATCAGCAAGTAGCACACACGTACACAGATAAATACTTGAGACAATAAGAGGGCTGTCCTTATGATTAAGTAGATTGTCACTTGTTTTATTGATAGCTTTATATGAAGTGTATGTAGTTAACCCTTTCTCGTTGGTCCTAATCTTATCGGCGAGTAAACCCTTAATGATTACTTATGTCTAAAAGTTATTCCTAAGTGATCAATTTAGTAATAACCGTGGGAGCCACATTATGTCCCGCAGTCAAATGCCCGCAAGCCACTAATAAACACAGAGGTTATCAATGCACTAATAAGTAGTAACCAAAGACATCAACATATAAACTTTAATTGATGGGAAAGCAAGTATTAAAGGGAGTGAAATCTTTCGTTGTCACATTACACAAGCCACCAATCCTGATGAATTAAAGTTTGCTAACACAATAAAACAAAACTACTTAATGAATTAAACACATGCAGCACCTTCTTACAGCTCTTGTATCTTTGATTTGGGTGTGTCTTGTGCTGCCTCCTTGACTGAATTCGTCCTTTGTTTCTCCTGTTCGAACTTCGGTTTTAGGTTTTCCGGAACTTGTAATTCGTCTGGTCTACGGGGTATTTATAGTTTCTGTCTGAGGGAAGATGCGGCGCATCTACTAAGTAGATGCGGCGCATGTACTTAACTTCGCGTGGAGTCCAAGATTATAATATTCAGGAATATTCGTACACCGCCAGAAGATGCGGCGTAACTCCATGATTAGATGCGGCGCATGTCCTCTTGTGTCTTGGATCGTATCTGGTGATATCTTGATAGAGATGCGGCGCATGTCGAGAGTGAGATGCGGCGCATCTGGAGCAGAATTGACTTGATCTTGTCCATGTCAGTAGACCTTCAACTTTATGCACGTTTTGCTCCATAATTAGTCCAAAATCGCTAAGTTTCACCAAATGCTTGTTTTTACCTGAGAATTACAAAAGTAAACGATTAAGTATCAATCCTCATACATAATATAGTAAAACAAGTCAAATTAATAGGATAAATGATAGTAATAAAATGTACTTATTTGAGTTCATCAAATATCCCCCCACTTGAACTTTACTTGTCCCCAAGTAAACCTTAGAATTTCTTTTATGAAAATGTATCCTAAAAGATGTTAGGATTTATTTTTATATTTAAGCATGTATTCGTTCATTTCATAATCACACAACTAAACACTTAACGATTCAGAAGTAAAATAAAATAAGTCGATAAAAGCAAATCTAATCGTTTAACTGTCCAGTCGCGACGAATATTCTATCATAAGCTTGGCAAGTATACACATCTCCACCACTAAAGCTAAGGAGTAACAAGTCTAAAGCGGTTAAAAAGGGTTTTTAGGCTTAAGGGTTAATTATTCTTAATCACTATCGATCTCAAATTCCAGAAAAGGCGACAAAATCACAAATACATGATCGAATCCACGAACACGATACTTGCAATTGCTCAAATCCTTAACTCGAATAGGCTAAAGATAGGTCCAAAGTTCACCAATAATAATATATCAAAAAGGGCGACAAAATCATAAATACATAGCCGAATCCACGACTATGATACTTAAGATTGCTCAAATCCCTAATCTCAATAAATCAAAGGTTTGGTTGGATAAAGAATAATATAGGGTATGGATAACATTTGGGATATAAATTGGTGCAAAAATAAAAATAAACAAAACAAATAAATTAAAATCCTAAGTGTGGTTAATCACTATCCCAACCATCCCATGAATAAGACTCATATCATCGAATAACTCACGCTTTAACACTTGAAACACATGCTTTAGGTAGACACGAATTATACTCAACAAGATCTTAATCAAAGAATAAACCTTAATTGGCGTTCCCATAACTGCCAATTCCTATTCAATCCATAGATATAGTACAACAAATAGTGGTGATATCGACCACTTCCATAACTTTACATAAGTTGGTTAAAACTAACTTCCAACTTTTCTTTCTTTCTTTTTCTTTTCTCATTTTTTCGATTTTTTTTTTTTTTTTTTTTTTTTTTTTTTTTTTTTTAAACAAAACAAAGATGTGTAAAATTTTACCACATCACTATAACTTCTTTCCGGATAATTTTTCCATACTTTTCATACTTCAGAAATAATGGTAATAGTGAAAGTAGTAAACACACGAAAAATAAACTCCAAAATATACAATATTTACTTTCACTCCAATTGCATTGTGCAATTTCCCGACCTAACCATAGATAATGAATTACGCACGCGAACACAGGTAATGTAAGGAAACACACTTTGCCTATAGCAATCAACCAACCACGGATTCTAATCTACAGGGTAGGCTAAGGTGTAAGGGTGTAACGAAACATTTTAAACATAGGTGTAAGAAACGAAAGGAATGGCTCTGAGGGTTTTTCTAGGGGTATCTTACTCTAAAAATGAGAGTAACAAAAGGGTTTATACGGGGGTTAACTAACCAGTGTAGTTAGTTAATAACACATAACATATAATAGGCTATTTGGGTGTAATCCTAGAAATTTACCAAGTTAGACAAGTCACTCCAATTATATAAATAATACTTATTATGGTGGTCTCGAATAGTATACAAGCCAAGTTCTAAAGTTTACAAGTCATCGGCACACTCATAGATTTGTGAATTTTGAAAAATCACAAATTTTGAAAATAACGTCATGTGTGCAGTTATGCAACTTAGATCTTAAACAAAAACATGCTAAAAAAATTTTTTAAGTTTGATATATTAAGCACATTTTAAGCATAATTTTTGAAAAAGTTTAGGACAAGTAATTGTTAAGTGTTCTAATTCTCCAATCCCCCCACTTAAGTTAAACAACGTCCTCGTTGTTTGTATAAAAGGTTAAAAACTGGAAAATAAAAGAATTAGAACAGAAAAACTCCCCTGAGATTTGCTCGGTATGATCCTCCATTAGTATAAGAGCAAAAATCAACTTCTTGTGGATTAGAACGTTAAAGCTTCATACTTGATGTATCCACAGGAAATCCAGGAAACTATAATACCACCAATACTTTAAAAACACACCTAAGATAAGAAAGGTTCAAACTTGCATAATACATTAGTAGTTAGAAAAAATAAAAATTAAAAATTAAAACTGAAAATCATCAGGTCAGTCGATGCGCCGTATCTTATTGAAGAAGATACGCCGTATCGAGCCTGGAATTAATACGGATCAGAATAAAGATGCGCCGCATCCTTAACCAGGGATGCGCCGCATTAAAAATAAACTGATAAATAGTTTTAAAGTCGAAAATAAAAATGCAGAAAAATAAAATAAGATATGACCATTGCAGGAGATGCGTCGCATCTCAGAATTGAGATGCGCCGTATCCTCATGCGGCCTGACTGACTCGACACAGAAAACAGAATAATAAAAATTCTCCGGGTTGTCTCCCGGTAAGCACTTGTCTTTATTCCAGAGTCTTCAAGTTAGACTCACGTTCAGCTCTTTAGTATCGATCATTGAAGGAGTCGGAAACATCGCGCTCCTTCATCGCCAATTCAGTAATATTGAACACTCCTTGCTCGTCCTTAATTTCCATGCCGTTCTTCTTTAATATCTGCATAAACAAAGTCCTGTCCCTTTCGGGCAGAGATGACAAAATGATAGACGGGAAATTCTTATTATCATATAGGCACAAATAAGCAAGGTGGGGTGGTAGTTCAATAAACACATCATTGTTCAAATTTGTTTTCTCAACTACTCTCCTATGTTTATTAATTACTACACAATCATACCACTCATCATCAGAATCATTAACAACATTGCGTCTAAGTTCGGTAGGTACATTAAGGTCAATGAATTCCTCAAAGTTCTCATGATTAGGACTAGTTGAGTTGTTTTGAATCAATGTTTCTCCCATAAGTCTAGCTTCAAGATCGAGGTCCATACGCTCTCTTAATCCTAGCACATAAACACCTCTAATTATGCTTTTAACCGGATCTTGGCATTTATAGACTAGTTTATTATTCCCTACCCTTAATGAAAATTTTCTTTTAAACACATCAATCTTAGCATGGGCAGTAGACAAGAAAGGTCTTCCGAGAATTAAAGGAATCTTAACATCCTTGGGCATGTCTAGTATAACAAAGTCTACGGGAAAAATAAACTGCTCAATCTTAACTAGCACATTATTAGCAATCCCTTCAGGTCGTTTTACCGTTTTATCAGCCAATTCAATAAGTAATTTAGTTGGTGCTAATTTTCCTAGTCCTAGGGTAGCGAATGTCTTAAGAGGCATAACACTAACACTAGCTCCTAAGTCAGCTAACACATTATTGAAAGATATATTATTAATAGAACAAGGTAGAGTAAAACTTCCTGGGTCTCTTTCTTTATGAGGCAAGGCATTTAAGTCGGTTGCAGAGCTCTCTTCTTTCATTGTTGCCTTGATCTCCTCTTCAATCTTTGTCTTTTCTTTTAGTAGTCTCCTTAAACTGATTGAAGAATTAAAGAAAAATTCGGGTCTTGCACCATCATTACCATTCATCGATCTTCTAGGTATATTAGGAGTGACTTCCTCAGTGGTGCTTATGGCCTTGACATGATCTCTTGGGTTGGTTTCAGTTGAGCTCGGTAAACTTCCATATCCCCTTTCTTGAAGAACTTTGCTCATTTGACCAATTTGTTGTTCCAATGCTTTGATCGAAGCTCCTTGATTTCTTGTAGTAGTGTCCGTTGAAGCTCGAATTTCTTTGATCATAGCAGTATTCTCTTCATGTCTTTTAGCAGCATCGGCCATAATTTGCTTTAAAGTATCGTCTAAAGTCTGCCTCCTTTCTTGATAAGCGGGATTGAAGTTGTTCTTTTGATAGAATCCCGGACTAGCTTCCCTAAATCTTCCTGAAGGTCGGAATGGTTGTCCAAATTGGGTGTAATATGCTTCTTCAAATGTCTCACTTTCATTCTTGTTCGGGCAATCTTTAGTGTAGTGAGGTCCTTCGCACTTTTCACATCCAACTTGGGCAGCATATGCTCTTTCATCTCGCTTCTTCATCTCTCTACTAATTTTATCCAATTGAGCTTGAATAGCAGCAATCCCGTCAAAATTAGTGCTGCTCTTAGATCTAGTAGAGGTCCCATCGTGCCATTTTTGGGAATGATCAGCAGCATCTTGGATTGCTTTCCTAGCATTGGTTGCACTCATTTGAGGTACAGCTCCCTTAGCATCCAAAATCTGTCTTGTAGGCACGTCCAATCCTTGATAAAACAATATTATTTCCTGCATAGGGGTTAGATAGTGTTGAGGACATTTTATCAATAAATCTTTAAACCGTTCCCAAGCTTGATAAAGGGTTTCATCAGGCTCTTGCTTGAAACTATTGATAGCCTCCATCTTTTTAGCAGTCTTAGCAGGTGGACAATATCTCTTCAGGAATTTGCTCTTCAAACCTTCCCATGTAGTGATTGAACTAGCAGGTTCATTCCTTAGCCACTTGTTAGCAGCTCCTTTTAGTGAGATTGGAAAGATTCTTAGCATGAGTTGATCGGTATTGACTCCTTCTGAAGTAAACAAATCTGCAATCTCCAGGACCTTTTCAACATGCTCATTAGCATCCTCTTGTTCCGTCCCACTGAAAGCATTCTCTCTTAGCTCTTTGAGAAACTGACCCTTCAACTCAAATTTTGAATTATCATCAAACTTAGGTCTAGCAACTCCTGAAGTGTAATCAGCACGGGTATTGTTCATGTATTCCTCCATAGTAGTGTTTTCGCCCATTGTTTCTGTTTCAACTTCCTCTTTTTCTTCAGAAAAGTAATCAAGCTCGAGTGAACTTGAAAGATCAAAGCTTCTTGTGTTGAAAAGCCTTTTAAGCGAATGTAGGGCTCGTTCAGGATCTTCGAAAGGTTGAATCAAGTTCTTCGTAGAACTCCTGGTCATGCACTTCCTGAAATCAACACAAAAATATCAGTAGGGTATGCTCGAGAAAGTAGTATATCAGAAAATTAACAACGAAAACGGAATACGAAAAATTAAAGTTACTGATATCTGCAGACGATGCGCCGTATCCAAAAAGTTGGATACGCCGTATCTTAATACGTTAAAATTTAATCAGACTTTATCCAGAAAATAGATACGCCGCTTTAGAATTTATGAATGCGCCGTATCGAATTAATTAATCAAAAATCAGCTTATCTAATTAAAATTAAATGCATCGTATTAACGAAAGTTAATGCACCGTATTTTCGTTACGTTTAAAAATAAAAGATTTTTGATTCAGAAAGATGCGCCGTATCGACAGAGATCGATACGCCGTATCTGTTTAATAATTCGCAAACTGTTTTTAATTAAAATAATAGATACGCCATATCTGCTAAAGCAGATGCGTCGTATGGCGTTAACGTTTAGAAATTTTTTTTTTTATCGAAAACAGATACGCCGTATCTGCTAAAGCAGATGCGTCGTATTACTTTATCGCTTAGAAAAATTTTCTTATTAAAAACAGATACGCCGTATCTTGGGGAAAAGATGCGTCGTATCGAATTAATTAAACGCGTTGTATATTTTTTTTAAAAATTAAACGCAATACGCCGTATCTGAGAGATCAGATGCGCCGTATCATTTGATTTAGCACAGTACAACGATAGCAGAACAGAAAAATACGAAAAAATAAAAACAAAAATTAAACACACAAACGAAAATAAACACACAAAAATAAAAGAAAACAATTAACACACAATACAACAAATATGCAAAATAGTACAATGATGCAATTAATCTAATAAAAAGAAAAAAAAAACTAATTAAAATACTAATTAAATTAACAGATAATAACAATTCACTCCCCGGCAGCGGCGCCAAAAACTTGATGCGCGTGATGTGTCGTTGCGGTTTAGCAGTTTTAATGCCTACTCAAGTTTTAAATTTATATTTAGCCGACTTATCAATAACACACACACTTAACGAGCAGTGTACCCGGTCAGTATGAAGATAATGGTAAGTAGAGTGTCGATCACTAAGAGTGGAACGTATTATCTCGTTATTCTAATCAGTATTTTAATATCCTAACGCAAGGGGGTTTCAGCCTGAGAGACTGGCACGGTTTGTTTGCAATTAAATAATAAAATAAACCAATAGGCACGAATCAGCAAGTAGCACACACGTACACAGATAAATACTTGAGACAATAAGAGGGCTGTCCTTATGATTAAGTAGATTGTCACTTGTTTTATTGATAGCTTTATATGAAGTGTATGTAGTTAACCCTTTCTCGTTGGTCCTAATCTTATCGGCGAGTAAACCCTTAATGATTACTTATGTCTAAAAGTTATTCCTAAGTGATCAATTTAGTAATAACCGTGGGAGCCACATTATGTCCCGCAGTCAAATGCCCGCAAGCCACTAATAAACACAGAGGTTATCAATGCACTAATAAGTAGTAACCAAAGACATCAACATATAAACTTTAATTGATGGGAAAGCAAGTATTAAAGGGAGTGCAATCTTTCGTTGTCACATTACACAAGCCACCAATCCTGATGAATTAAAGTTTGCTAACACAATAAAACAAAACTACTTAATGAATTAAACACATGCAGCACCTTCTTACAGCTCTTGTATCTTTGATTTGGGTGTGTCTTGTGCTGCCTCCTTGACTGAATTCGTCCTTTGTTTCTCCTGTTCGAACTTCGGCTTTAGGTTTTCCGGAACTTGTAATTCGTCTGGTCTACGGGGTATTTATAGTTTCTGTCTGAGGGAAGATGCGGCGCATCTACTAAGTAGAAGCGGCGCATGTACTTAACTTCGCGTGGGGTCCAAGATTATAATATTCAGGAATATTCGTACACCGCCAGAAGATGCGGCGTAACTCCATGATTAGATGCGGCGCATATCCTCTTGTATCTTGGATCGTATCTGGTGATATCTTGATAGAGATGCGGCGCATGTCGAGAGTGAGATGCGGCGCATCTGGAGCAGAATTGACTTGATCTTGTCCATGTCAGTAGACCTTCAACTTTATGCACGTTTTGCTCCATAATTAGTCCAAAATCGCTAAGTTTCACCAAATGCTTGTTTTTACCTGAGAATTACAAAAGTAAACGATTAAGTATCAATCCTCATACATAATATAGTAAAACAAGTCAAATTAATAGGATAAATGATAGTAATAAAATGTACTTATTTGAGTTCATCAATTATTCTTTGGTTTTGGAGCTTCATAAGGTGTAGTGGCAGTTATGACATTTTCCATATCAAACTTCTTCAAGATATCTTTCACATATTTATCCTGACTGATAAAAATACCATCTTGTTTCTGCTGAACTTGGAGACCCAAAAAGAAAGTAAGCTCCCCCATAGCACTCATCTGAAATTCTCCCTTCATCAATTCCTCAAACTCTCTGCACCATGCTTCTTTAGTGGAGCCAAAGATAATGTCATCCACATAAACTTGCACAAGAATGATGTCTCTGGAATTCTTCTTAATGAAGAGTGTTTTGTCAATGGCACCTCTTCTGTATCCATGCTTCAGCAGAAATGCAGAAAGCCTAGCATACCAAGCTCTTGGTGCCTGATGTAGTCCATAGAGAGCTTTTACAACCTTGTAAACATGCTTAGCATTATCTGGGTCCTCAAAACCTTTGGGTTGAGTGACATAAACCTCCTCTTCAATTTCACCATACAGAAAAGCACCTTTCACATCCATCTGATATACCATGAAACCCATATAAGATGCATAGGCCAAGAATATTCTAATGGCCTCAACTCTAGCTACAGGTGCAAAAACTTCATCATAATCAATTCCTTCCTCTTGCCTGAATCCCTGTGCCACCAATCTTGCTTTGTTTTTGACCACAATACCCCTTGCATCTCTTTTATTCTTCAAAATCCATTTTGTCCCAATTGCAATCTTTCCTTCAGGTAGTGGTACCAGTATCCAAACCTTCTGATTCTTGAATTGTTGCATCTCATCCTGCATTGCTTCAATCCAGCTTGAGTCTTCAAGAGCTTGAGTAACACTGGTTGGTTCCACTTGAGAAAGAAAACAAGCAAACAGACAATGCTTAAAGTCTGTGTGATTGTCCCTTTGCTGATTTGAGACATAGGAAAGAAAAGCAACTTGACCATACTTAGAACTTTTCACAGTACTTCTAGTTCTAACAGGTGCTTGAGGATCACCAAGAATATTGGATTGGGGATGAGCAATGTTGATCCTTTTGTTAGCATTGGGGTTGACATCAATTGTGGTGTCAAGATTGTTCACATGGGGTCCAAAATCACTGTCATAGGAGGCTGAGTTGAAGATTCCAGCTTTGGGTTGGTTATTCCCAAGATCAGAAGGACTTGGAAAACGTGTATATGGCTCTTCAAAGTCTGTGGACACGCTAGGAGAAATGGGAGAACCTTCAGGAGAACTGTCAGCAGATTTGGTGATGTCAGGGGAAACAGGAGAACTGTCAGCAGAATCCTGGTTTCCACTGACTGGTTGTGCTGACTCCACACCAAGTCTTTCAGCTTCTTGATTGGCTGCATTCTCCTGCTTCTTGAGTCTAGCAAGGTCCTCTGCATAGTGTGACTCATCTTCAATCTCATCAGAAGTTTCTTTAGAGCTATCACCTGCAAAATGGTTAGGAGAAAAAGAAGGTACAAAAATTGTTTGTTCATTATGCTCAGACTCACTATCTGAGTCATCATCCAGGGTACCTGCATTGTTAGTGGGAGACTCTTGAGAACCTGCAGATTGGTTAGCAACAAATCTAGTATAGCCCAAGTAATCAGTTAAGTAATCCAGGTCAAAATACCAAGCATGACCTTGACCCTGAACATTAGGCTTGTCTTCTAGGTATCTCAGGTTAAGGGTCTCCTCAATCTTTTTAGCATTTAAATTATATACCCTATAAGCCTTACTATGTGCTGAATAACCCACAATATACCCCTCATCAACTTTCTCATCAAACTTTCCCAGTGGATCACTAGTGTTCAAAATGGTCACTTGACATCCAAAAGGTTTCAGATAATGAATATCAGGAACTTTCCCAGTGAGAAGTTCATAAGGTGTCTTGAAATGAGGTCTAGTGATGGATACCCTATTCAAAACATAACAAGCAGTGCTTACTGCTTCAGTCCAGAACATAGTGGGTAATTTAGAGTCTGCAAGCATGGATCTTGCTGCCTCTATTAAGGTCCTATTCTTTCTTTCAGCAACCCCATTTTGCTGTGGGGTTCTTGGATTGCTATAGTCCCTTTTTATCCCTTTAGACTGACAGAGGTCTATTAAAACAACATTTTTGAACTCTGTCCCATTATCACACCTAATACCTTTAACCTTTTTGTTTAGCTGGTTTTCAACAAGGGTAATGAATTCTTTTAAAATTGGAGATGTTTCATCTTTAGTTTTCAAAAAGAATACCCAACAAAACCTGCTATAGTCATCAGTGATTACCAGGCAGAAGTACTTGTGATCAATACTTCTGATTTGAGTTGGACCAAAGAGATCCATATGCAGCAACTGAAGAGGTTCTGAGATAGTTCTCACAGCAGTAATGGCTTTGTATGAGGCTCTGTGTTGCTTTCCTTTGTTGCAGGCAACACAATTGTGCTCATTGGTGAAGACTTTGGAAGCAAGTCCATGAACTAGACCAAGTTTAGAAAGCTTGTTAATGGTCTTCAAATTCACATGAGCCATCCTTCTATGCCATTTTGTAGACTCATCCAGGGATGCTTTAGCCACCAAACATGTTAGGTCACCTTCAGGTTGAACATCATTCAAATTGAATGTGTATAAATTGTAACTTCTGGGAACTCTCAGCAGAATAGTTGTATCTTCTGGAAGTTTGAAGTCTTTAGAGAGCACAAGACATTCATCCTCAGAGAAGAATACTTTGTTCTTGGTGTCACAAATTTGTGATACTGAGAACAAGTTGAAATGTTGCAGTTCCTTCACATAATACACATTCTCTAAGTCCAAATTAGGTGTTCTGATGGTTCCTTTCCCAGTGATTCTACCATCTCCTCCACCAAAAGTCACATTTCCTCCTCCTTCAATGGGTACAAAATCATGCATCATCTCTATGTTTCCTGACATACTCCTGGAACAACCACTATCTACTATGCCTACTTCTTTACTTTTCAGAGGATGATCCTACAACAACAACAAAAATATACAAAATATAAGTACACTTTGGAGACTCAAGTCATTACTGACTTGAGCCTGCCTTGTGGATCATAAGAGTTAGGCCATGTAGATGTATAAGATCCACCATTGTTCTTGGACCTGCTATGAAAATTAGGTCCCTTTTTAGTCCAAAAATAACCTGCTGAGGGCTTAACAGCAGTATCCCAATATCCCCTACCCACATACATTGGGTCAATAAATCCAGGCCAATAACCATTCTGAAAGTATGAACTAGTTGGTCTCACATATGGTCTAGCAACAGGTCTTCTCCCAGCAGATGGAGAATATCTATCAGCAGAATTGCTGGTCTTATGGGTTGCTTGTGGAACATATGGTAGTATATCCTTAACATTATTCCACATTGGTCTAGGTTTATTTTGACCACCACATACACCCAATCTTTGCTCATGAAAATTACAATCCTTAATCAAATGAAATTTACTTCCACACACAAAGCATTTCTTCTTTTTAGAAGATTTATTAAAAGTGAAAGATGTTCCATTACATGCAAGATTATTCAAACCACTAACATTAACAGGATTGATTTTGACGGAATTAAAAACATTGTTTTGCAACGAATTAAAAGACAAGTCTTCAGAAGAAACTGTCTTGGTCTTTGATTCCTCAGCAACAACTCTAACAGACTTGTAGGGAGTCTTGGGTGTAGGATTTGGTGAGGTCTTGGGTGAGGTCTTGGGAAGGTCTGACTTTTCACTTGAATCACAACTGGTAGTAGACCCTTGGTCAGAGGACTTGTCACTAGAAGAACAAGAGACAAAGTCAGTAGAATTACAATCAGGGTCTGGCAAGTCACTTGACTTTTTGCCATACAGATGGTGTGATCCATCAAAGTCTGTGGTGTTGGTAGTGGGCATGTGTTCACCTCTAATAGGTCCAGGCACAACATGTAATTCTCCTTCTTTAACATAATTTTCTAATCCTGCTGGTGTAGGTTTACCCTTATCATCCCTAGCCTCTAAACCAACATATTTTTTAAAGCCTAAACCTATACTAGAGTTTACAGGTTGACTATTATAGAGACAGTTAGATAACTTATCACCTGACATTAACCAAGTGTTATGATTAGCTATTTCCTTCTCTAATTTCTCTTTCAGTACTTGGTTTTCAGATTCTACATTAGCTTTTTCTTTCTCAGTACATTTTAAATCAATTCTAGTACATTTCAAATCACTTTCTAACACCCTTATCTTTTCATCATAAGCAAGCTGATTCTTTTGAAACCAAACCTTTTGTTTTTCTAGAGTTTTTAAAGACTGTTTGTAAGACTCAACTTCTACATAACATTTATTATATTTAGGTTTCAATTCATCATAAGCCTCCTTAAGTTCATTATATCTTTCACTACAACCAAAAACACAATTATGTACCTGAGAGATGCCCATAAAGGCAACTTGATCATGCTGATCCTCTGTAGAACAGCTGGCCAGCAATCCACTCAACTCAAGACCAGAAGCTTCATCATTATCAAGCTCATGCGCCTTCCAGTTGACATGATCATCCAGAGTGACCAAAGCTTTGGCAGTTCCATCTTTCACCTGATTCTGCTGATAGGTAGAATACCTAACCTCATCACCAGTCTTCCTGTCCTTGCACTCTCTTGAGAAGTGACCCATCTGACCACATGTATAGCATTTGACCTTCCTCCTGTCAAATCTAGCTGGGTCTCTTCCCTTGAAACCAAACTTTCTCCCTGACTTGTTTTCAAACCTTTTGATGTTCATTGTGAGCATGGCCACCTGCCACTTCAAGTTCATCTCTTCCATATCCAGAGGATCCACCTAATCAAAATCCTCAAAAGCAAGTTGTTGCTGATGATCATAATCAGCAACAAAAGAGTGAAGTACATCTTCCAATACACCACTAGACTTTGGTTGTGAATTTGGTCTGGTGTTGGTGTAGGAAGATGATGCTGAGGAGCTTGGGCTTGAAGCTTGATTCATCTTATTGGAGGTGGTGCTAACAAAAGCTAAGTAACTGGGAGTGGATGAACGAATGGGACTTCTAACATCGGGCTCAAGAGTTTTAAGCTTGTTGTAGAGATCATCAAAAGAGAGCATATCCAGTCCACCTTTAGCTTTGAGTGCAATGCTCACATGCAGCCAAGATGGAGGTAAAGATCGCAAGAACTTTGCATTGCAATCCTCATTGTCTGGCCTGGCCTTCAGCTGATTCAATTGACTCAAAATCTTATGAAACCTGTCATACCCCTTGTGAATACCTTCTTCCTCAGAGATTTGGAATTCTTGAAACTGCTGTTTCAACATTGATTTCCTCATCCTCTTTGACTCATCGTTCCCACCAAACCTAGCCTTGATGGCCATCCAGATGTCCTTTGCATCCTCCATGTAGTGAAAATCACCAATGTGATCATCTGGAATAGCCTGAAGGAGAATAGTTCTAACTTTATTCTCTCTCTGTATAGTAAGAATCTCTTCAGCAGTTTGAGGATCAACAATGGTAACTATACCATCAGCATCTTTGATGTGCTTCTTCAAAGTATTTCCCTTTTTGACAATTTCCCAAAGATTCCAATCAACATTAGTGATCCAGTTCTGCATCTTCATAGCCCACAATTCATACTCTTCCTTCTTGAGGTATGGGAACTTTGCATTGCTGTTGGTGAGAGTGAGTTGTTGCATAGATGAAGATGTGGTGTTATGGTTGTTGTTAACTTCTGATCCATCGTCTGATCCAGGCATTGTTTTGGTTGTTTTGATTGAGAGGGTGTAAAAGAAAAAATGTTCTTAGTATCACAGAGACTCTCCCGAGTCTCTGATACCACTTGTAGAACCTTAGACCTTGATAGATCTTTGAGCACTCGTGGATCGTTAGTAATGTTTATGTAATCACAAACACACTAATAGAAAGTCTCTAATACTTGTATTCTAAAGCGGAAATTAAACACAAGTAAGAACACAGATAACTAAGAACGTTTGATCCTCTATGGATCTTTGATTAATACTAAAAACTTGTTTTTCTAAACTCGTACCTAATACATAATAATGTGTTCCTTTTATAGATAAGGAACCCTAAACCGTTTCACTAGAAACCCTAAACCGTTTCACAAGAAACGTATCTTCTAAAAACTAAACAAGATAATCATAATAGTTTCCTAATAAAGCTCGTACATATCCTAACTAATAATAAAATACGCGGAATATCTATATCAGCAGAAACAAACTACGCAGAATCTCTACTTCCGCAGAAACACTTCTTCAGCAGATTCCAGCTCTTCAGCAGAATCCATCAGCAGTATTCTTCAGCAGAATTCTTACTTAGCAGAATTCCCAACACTAAGTTAAAAGCAGTTTCGGTTAGCTCTTTTCTTTGATCCATGGTATGTGTCATATCTTTTCTTAAGAGTTTCTAGATCTTTTAAAGCTTCACAAGATTTAGAACATTTAGAAACTTGTACCTCAGAGTCTGAAAATGCCATGAGAGCAATCTCTCTAGATGCTTCTGCTTTCTCCTCTATAATGTAGCTCCAGTCAAACCCTAAGCCATCAATGGCAACCTTGGCTTTTGAGCTTGAATCAGTAACCTCCACAACCCTTGACTTGTTTCCATATCCTCTGCTCTTTCCATCTTGTTGGCTTGGCAATCTGCACTCCCTTGAATAATGACCTTTCTTGTGGCAATTGAAACACTCAATCTTGGACTTGTCATACCCTGCAACATCATTGCTATTTATGACAATCTTCTTGCCAGTCTTCTTCAAGAATCTCCTAGCTCTCAAGCTGAGAAGAGAGAGCTGCCACTTGATATCCATCTCTTCAATATCATCTTCATCAATCTCTTGAAGATCTGAATGAGTCAACATACTTCCATTGTGCTGAGTAGTCAAGAAAGCACAATAAGTATTCTCATCCAAGAGTCCATTAGTACTGCTTGTGCTAGCAGTACCAACTGCTCCAGTCACTTGAACTTCTTCATCTGGACTTGAGGTACTGGGAGTTGATACAAAGGCCAAATTCCCTGAGCTTGAGCTTGAGCTTGATCCAGCAGACTTCTTAATATCATGTTCAACTATCTTGAAGTTGCTATAGAGATCCATTAAGCTCATGGAATCTATATCAGGCTTGTTTTTCCATACAACCACATGCATAGCCCATTCAGCTGGTAGACTCCTTAGAAATTTGGAGTTGAGATCTTCCTGAGGCATCTCAATTCCTAGAACAGCCAATTGACTCACTAGTTTTTGAAGTCTATTAAACATATGATCTAGTGACTCGTTGCTTGTTGCTGAAAAATTCTCAAACTGTTGCTTGAGAAGGGTCTTCTGAGATTTCTTGGTGGCTTCGTTCCCACCATATCTTGCAACAATAGCTTCAAAAAGGGTTTTAGCACACTTACACTTCTAAAATTCAACAACTGATCATTGGGAATAGTCATCAGAACCAAACTTCTTGCCTTAACATCATTCTTGTTCTGTGCCTTCTCTTCAGTAGTGGTTGGCTTAGTTTGCAGCTTAGTTTCAAAGACACCCTCAACAACGGTTGTTGTAGTTGCAGGTTTGTACGAATTCCCATCCTCAATAATCTCCCAGAGAGTATAATCTTGAACTTGGAAGAACTGCTCAATTCTTAATCGCCACATATCGAACTCATTGGGTTTAAGTATTGGAAGCTTAGCAGCAATATTAGTCTGACTTGTTGTTGTTTCCACGTCCATCTTGAACAAATTCGTCTGGATCTTCTAAACCAAAGTATCAGTAAACCTGGCTCTGATACCACTTGACCGGATCTACACACACTCCTTATGTTAGATGAATACTTTGAATGATGTCTAGTCTAGCACACGGAATTTACTAGCTAGCACTTAGAAGATTTGTTTGTTTGTGTTTTGTATTAACGAATCAACAAAGAATGAACAATGAACACAATACAATAAATAATACGAGTGGTCTCTTATCACTAGGGTTTACAACCTTGAATCTTAACAATACTAAAACAATCGTACCAAAACTTTAACCAAGGCAATCCTTTTATAGACTAAGGATTCCTTTACAAGATAACTATCAACCTAATCATATAAGTCTAACATTATAAGATATACATTAAATCTTTTCTATAATTATCTTCACACGTTACGAAATCATAAACAGTACATACTTCTTCATTCAACAGTACTAACTGCTTATGTCTTCAAAACTCTTCAGCTGTACTAACTTTCTTTTCAACCGTACTAACTGCTATAGCTTAATTTCCTAACAAAGAGATTTCAAGAAATTCTTTAGGAGACGAGGAAAGTTCGTAAGACCACCTCGTGAAGAAAAGAAATCCTTCCGGAAAGACCGTGATGATAGGAAGGGAAAGATAGTTAGGAAGTGTTTTAGGTGCGGGGATTCTAGTCACTTAATAGGAGAATGTCCAAAGCCTCCAAAGAACAAATCTCAAACAGCACTTGTTAGTGGAGCTTGGAGTGACAGTGAAAGTGATGACGACAAGCTTAAGAACAACGAAGTTGCTCTCATGGCTAATTAATGACACAGAAGAGGTACATTCTGACTCGTCATACTCCTTTATTGATGATGATACATTAGATATAAAATATAACAAACTGTGTGAAATCACCTTAAAAATCATAAGCAAAAATAAGTTCTTAAAAACCAAAAAGGAATTTTTACAAAACGAAATTCATCGGTTAAAAGAGAAAGCTATAAGGTTAGAAAAAGGTAAAGGTATTAAAAAAACATGTGTTTTATGTCAAGAACTAAAACTTGAAATAGAAACACTAAAGTCCACACAGGAAAGTCTTATCAAACAAAACTACAAATTCAAAAAATTTGATAAACACTTAAGTTGTACAGATGACATAATGAAAATGCAAAAAATACCTCATGGTAGTTTCAAACCAGATTTTATGAGAAATGGAGACTTAAGTGACTTTCAGGAACAAACAGTAAAAGAAAAAGAAACTGTTCCAACAACTTCTGATAACCACAGATCTGGCGGATCCAAAATTTTGGTTCCGCCAGTTGTATCCAAAGGATCCGCGGAAACAGAAGATGAACAGAAGGCTATTAAATCAGATCGTACAAATTTTGTTAAAGTCACTAGAAAACCTAGAACTAGTACAACTGTTAACAAACAAAAACCATCAGTCTCTATAGGAAAAGGTCAAAATAAGTATAGAGTCAAAACGATTGTAGACTCCTCATTTTATGAAGGAACCATGCTTAGAGAACAACTAGCGGCAATTCCCTTCGATTATCTGCTAGCTATCAGTGAACCATGGTAATGTTATGTTTAACCCAAACGGACCCATGAGATATTGGGTACCAAATGCTTGAGTTTTTCTTGAACTAAGGTATGCTGAAAAGTTGAGTTAGAACCAGATGAGTGGATTAAAGATAGTAGGTGTTCAAGACACATGACGAGAAACAAAAGCCTGTCCTCAACCTACCAAGTGTACAACGGAGGTAATGTCACATTCGGTAGCAAACTTTAAAGTAAAATCATCGGAAAAGGTACGATCTCTCATGACTCTCTCTCTATCGATGATGTTGCTTATGTAGATAACTTAGGTTTTAACTTGCTTAGTATAAGTCAATTGTGCCGCAAAAAGTATAACGTCCTTTTCAGTGAAAATGGAAGCAAAATACTTAAAGATGGCATAACAGTAGGAAAAGGTGTTTTAAAGAATAACGTTTATGTTATGAAATTAGATAAAACACCTAAAGACAAGCTTTGTCTTACCTCCTTGGATGAAAACTCAACTCTATGGCATCGACACTTAGGTCACGCCAATATGAGGTTAATTCAATCCTTATCATCTAAGGAACTCGTTAGGAACCTGCCCAAGTTGAAATATGACCAACACTTTTGTGATGCTTGCAAAATAGGAAAACAAGTTCATAATAGCCATAAGGCTAAAAACATGGTGTCTACATCTAGGTGTCTAGAATTGTTACATATGGATTTGTTTGGACCATCCGCTGTACAAAGTTACGGGGGAAACTTCTATACTTTGGTAATAATAGATGATTAATCTAGATATACATGGACTAAGTTTTTGAAAACTAAAAACGAAGAGTTTGATAAATTTGAAATCTTAAGTAAGAAAATTCAAAATCAAATAGGAAGTAACATAGTGTCAATAAGAACCGACCATGGCCATGAATTTGACAACGAAACCCTATTCGGAGCTTTTTAACACATAATTTCTCGGCTCCTCGAACTCCTCAGTCTAACGGTATAGTAGAACGTAAAAATAGAACAATTCAGGAAATGAGTAGATCTATGAACAAATCATATCTCAAAAGTTTTGGTGTCACATCGTAGATACATCCACATATATCCTAAATCATGTTCTAATTATTAGTACAAAATGGCGTAGTATCTAGAAACAAAGCTAGGCTAGTAAGCACAAAACTACAATCAACAAGAAGATAAAGATTATGATGAAACTTGTAAAACCTGAAAATTTAAAACGTGTTATAAGACCAAATTTGCCCTCATAATTTGAAACTTAGTTAAAGTTTATACAACTTACGAATAAATCACAAAACCTATAAAAACGAAACAAGCATGGCATGAAATAATTTTGGGTCATCACAAAATAATTTTTCAAGCTACCAATAATGTTTAAAACACATTATGAGTCCAAATAAACCGAAAATCTCATGTTATATATGTTACGTGAATTGTAAAATTAATAAAGAATATATACTACACAATAAGAAGGAAAAACGTCAAGTTAAGTTGTGTTTATTTTGGGTCTTAAGTTGGGCCGATCCACCCTCCTTTTTCACTCCTAAATGTCGACCAAAAGCCAACCCAAAACAGCCCATGTATTGTTTTATCCCCTCACATAAAATACCGACCTTCATAGCTCCCAAAATAACCCTAGAAGCTGTCAATCCTGCCGCCATTTACTGCTGGAAATCGACCCCAAGAAAACCTCACAAACCCTCCATCTTGATCTCATTCTAAGGTAAATACTTAATCTCACATCGATACATATTCGTACGAATCAAAAACTAATAAATGGGTGCGTTTTTTTTTGGTTCTTTGTGGCTGCCGATCGACAAACAAAAGGAAGGAAGGAAGAAAGATTTTTTTTGTGTGGTGTTTTTGATTCCGTGTGATCGTGTTCTTCATCTTGTCATCAAGGGTATTGTATTACTCATCTTTTGTTCACATAATCTTGTGCCTTCATGAATCTTGAATGAAAAACAAATGTCACATGAAATAACAAAACAAGAAAACCTAAAAACCTTGTATCTATGGATCGACTAGTATTATTATGATGTATGATTCGATTTGAATGTGTAACAAGCAAATATAAACTGACCTAAATGTGTTTTAAACTCACCAAAATCGTTTAGTATCAAAAATTAATGAATGGGATCATAAAACCCTAAGTATTTACATGTGATGATGAAAACAGTTTCTGAGGTAAAACTTTAACCGATTTTAACCGGCTGTAAATTAATCATACGAACGTATATGTTCATGTTTCTGGAGTCTAAAACTAAGTTCATTGAATTGGCTACCTTGGAAAATTTAGTTTGTAATTTTTAGAGGCCTGGAAGGTTACTTTTTGATTTTTAGAAAAGTATGTGTCTGATCGTACTTAAAAGTCTGGAAAATTAGTCCGGGTTTTTGAATCTTGAACTATGAATATGATCATTTGGTAATACTTTGAATTGGCATATGAGAAAGATATAACTTAAGGTCATCTAATATGAAATGAGAACAAACATGAAACCTTTCGATGATATGAAACTTAAGAGAACTTATGATTAATTGTAGATCGGCTGAAGAAGGAGTGATCTCCTAGTTAATTGGACTTTCATTTCTTTTGCTTGCGTATTCGTTAAGGTACAGATATTCTGACCTTCTCTGTAAGGTTTCCTATGATTCTTTTCTGATCTGTTAAATCTCTGATTTGATACTCTGTTACGATCCCTTGCTATGACACCTTTGCTTCGACCTTTGACCTCTGATTTTGAACCGATGATATGAAGACCTTTTGATATGAGATGGAAATGTTTTAAGTAAAGTATTTTGCAAGGGTTTTTCAAGCATGATATATTGACTTTAAGAAAACTATTTTGAAGTTCGTTTTATGAAAACTATTTGAAAGACCATTTATAAAAACTATTTTTGAAGGATTGTTTTTAAGTGAACCTTAAGAGAAAACCTTTTGAAAAGTACTTTTGATATTGAACCTTTTGAAGATTTGACCATCGGATACATTGACCTTTTTGGATATTGACCTGGGATATTTGACCTTCTGATATTTGAACTTCTGATACTTGACCTTCTGATACTTTGACTGGTCTGATTATGAACTTCTGATATTGAACCTTCTGATATGACACCCTGATTGTGATATGAACCTTTGACCTTTGACCTTTGACCTTTGACCTTTGACTCTTAGTTTGATACCCGAGCCACCTTTCTGTTACCTAGCCAGGAAGGTAACCTGGCCGTGTCTGTGATGCACCACTGGCATGACTCCTGTGTGGGGGAGTGATTTCTCACACCGTCCCTGTTCTGTTATCTGCCGGCTAATATGATTATATGATTATGACTTCTGTTTGGGGGGCGTATGGATTGCAATCCTAGATCTGTTCTGTTTAGTGGATTTAACATGATTGGATATGATTTGTCTGGTGACTGGTGCTGTGTGCAATACACGCCTTTCACATATATCTGGGAGTTAGCTACTCCACCCCTTTGAAGAATGAGGACACCCCTCATATTATCTGACTATCTGAGAGGTCTCCCCTCTATATGATTATGAAGATTTATGGTTACACTGTTATGATATGATATGATCTGTTTCTGGGCTCGTGGTGGATAACTATCCTAAACCTTTACTCTTGTACCTTATTTATGTCTCATTCATTATGCTACATCTGATTATTTCCGTTTACTTTTGTTTCCGTTTATTATATATCTGTTCACTGGGCTTTTTAAGCTCAGCCGCACGTTTTCTTTCCGTGTGCGGCAGGTTTTAGTTGGAAGCTGGGTATGAGTGAAGAGACCTTTGGACTTAGAAGACCTTGATAGTTTTTCGGAAGTAGAAGTTTTTAGAAGGATTTGCATTGACAGACATAGTATTTAGTTTTGGTCCTCAATTGAAATATTGTAGTTTCAGTATATCATTTGTAACCTTTGAATTTCTATTGTATTATTTAAGTCGTATGTTATGCTTGCCTTTGATATGTCACCATTTGCGTGACACTTCTACCCTTGCCGGGTTGGGGTGTTACAGATTATGATGAAACTTTTGCACCCGTAGCTAGACTTGAGTCAATTAGGATATTACTTGCATATGCATGTGCACATGACTTTAAACTATTTCAAATGGATGTCAAAAGTGCATTTCTAAATAGTTTCATAAATGAGGAAGTGTATGTAGCACAACCTCCCGGCTTTGTCGATTTTGAAAAACCTAATCATGTCTACAAACTTAAGAAAGCTTTATACGGACTTAAGCAAGCACTAAAAGCTTGGTATGATCGACTTAAGACTTTCCTAGTTGACCATAAGTACACCATGGGCCTAGTAGACAACACTCTCTTCACCAAGAAAAAGGGATTACATATTATCATAGTCCAGATATATGTGGATGACATTTTATTTGGTTCAACTTGTCAAGAGTTATGCGATGAATTTTCAAAAATCATGCATGATGAGTTTGAAATGAGTATGATGGGGGAACTAAACTTTTTCTTAGGTCTCCAAATTAAATAATTAGAATATGGGATATTCTTCAACCAATCTAAGCATATTGAGGATATGCTTAAGAAATTTGGTCTTGAAGATTCTAGAAACACCAATGTCTTTCGAAACCAAACTCACCAAGGATGACGAAAGTAAATCCGTAGATAGCACTAAATATAGAGGGATGATTGGTAGTTTACTATACCTAACGACTAGTAGACCGGACATTATGTTTAGTGTTTGTCTATGTAACACCCCAACCCGACAAGGGTAGAGATGTCACAACAATGGTGACGTATCAAAGCAAACACAAGCATATGACATAAATAATACAATTGAATTTCAATGGTTACAATGGAAAATCTGAAACTACAAGGTTACAAATGAGAAATAAAATAATTACTAAGTCTAAATATAAGCTCTTCTACTCATCTCTATTTATAAATAGCTATCAAAGTCTTCTAAGTCCATGGTACTCTCCACTCATACCCAGCTTCCTAACTAAAACCTGCCGCAGGAAAAGAAATGCGGCTGAGCTTAAAAAGCCCAGTGAACAGATATAAAGGTAACAAGCAGTAATAATGGGATAGTGAAATAAGTGAAACAATGCAAGGTATAACAAGAGTTAGGAAAGAAAGAAAAATAAAAGGTTATGCAGATATATCAAGAGTTAAGAAATAGTTACAATAGATAAGAGAAAAGGGAACAATAATCCCAACCCGAGCCCAAGTCATATCAAGTCAAGTCAAGTATCAAGTCAAGTATGTATCCGGAGGGGTGACCTCGGAATACTAAGTACAAGGTTATAAGGTAAAGGAAACAGTAATCCACTACGAGCCCAAATCAAATCAAAAAATCAAATATCAAGGTGTACGGAGGGGAGACCTCGGTACCAAACGTAATATGAGGGGATACCTCCAAAGGGTGGAGTCATGAGCTCCCAAGATGTGAAAGACGTGTATCGCACACACCATCAGTCACCAAATATAACAAATAATATAATGATAAATCCCTCGAAACAAATAACAAATCTAGGATGCATCCATACGCCCCAGTCGGCCAAGTTCTTCCTCTACGTAACAAATCAAATCAAGTCAGGGACGGGATAGGTCATCACTCTCCTACCCTAGAGTCATGCCATCGGTGCATCAATCACATGGACATGAAACCCTCATGCTTAGTATACAAATGGTGGCTCGTAGTCTCAAACTGTGGGTCAAGGGTCAAGTATCAAATGTCCAAATATATATCAAGTGGTTCAAGTCAAGTTTCCAATTCAAGTGGTTCAAATGTCATATCATATCAAAGTCAAATGTCTAAGTCATCAAAGAGTCATAATCAAAGTCTAAATGTCAAAGGTTCATATCAAAGGTTCATATCAAAGGTTCAAAGCAAAGGTTCGTATCAAAGGTTCAAAGGTTCATAACAAAGGTTCAATTTAAAGGTTTATATTAAATGTTCATATCATAGTGTTAAAAAGTAATCCTTTAATAATGGCTTTCATAAAAGTGATCTTTAAAACAGTTTTCATAAAGAAAGTCTTTAAAATAGTTTTCATAAAAGTCAGTAAAATTCCATATAAAAGTGGTATCGCATCGTGCTCATCATTTTTTTTTTAAAAAATAGTTTTTCCTCAAAACATTTTCATATATAATTTAGAAAACTTTTCGCATCCAGTTATAATATCAAATGAACCTTCAAGGTATCCAAGGATTTGAATATTCATGTCACAGGGTAACGAACGAATTATATCAAGTATCAAGGGAACATAGCAAGGTTCAATTTATCAAGGGAAACATAACAAGGTTCACAAAACAAGGTTCACAAATCAAGGTTCACAAATCAAGGTTCACAAATCAAGGGAAGTATAGCAAGGTTCACAAATCAAGGGGAGCAAGATAAACAAGAGAGAGAGAGAGAGTTCATGAGAAACCTGTGAGAAGGTCAGAATATCTGTACTTTATTCGATAGCAAAACAAACTAAAGATAACTCACGAGACACCGGGTCACTCCCGCTTCATGGAACCTATATGAATTAATAATCACATATTACTTTAAGTCCAACTTAATTAAGTTACTCTTTTGAGTATACTTTCCCTTTTTAGCAGGTTTCCCGAATTAGTAAGTTTCCATATTTAGGAGGTTTCCGTATTAAGAATATTCAAGGTTATCATTTACTAAGTTTAAAGTATCAAATGTGGCAATATTAGTAGTAGTTTAGAAATTCGAAATAAAATCCACAAAAATTCACAGAGATACCTCAATGTCCCTAGTATTTTGCCTAATTTTTCCAGATTTTATTAACTAGTATAGGTACGAATGAAAAATCCATTTTCCCTAACATGTTCCAGAATCGGATCTGATGAAACACCCGAAAAGTAATTACTTCTCAACCCCATCTAGAAAATTTATAAAAATCTACAAAAATTCCAGTAACTAATAGACATATCAACTATTACACATTTCAAAGTAAACCTTCTAATTCGCTATGGTTTGCAAATGAAAAATCAAAACACAGACTATTTTTCCAGACATACGAATTCGATTTGACACTTAATTTTATAAAAATAAAAAAGTGGTCTTCCAAGCCTCTAAAAATTACAAGGTTAATTTCTACAGAAAACTCTTTCATTGAGTTTACTTCTAGACTCAAAAACCACCTAAAAACACGTTACCATTATTTTTATACAATCGATTAAAGTTGGATAAATTCTCAGATCAGTAGCAGTTCCTATTATTCCATGTAATCCTTTATGGTTTTGATATATAGTTTTATTATAATTAATCAAGCATGCATGGTGATGTATCAAACGTATAAACATGAAGAAAATGAGTAAAAGGGATGATACAAATACCCTCTTGCAAGATTCGAACCAAGGATGAACAAGACAGAATTTTTGTCTTGTCGGCTAGAACAAATCGACCCAAATAAAACTCCCACGAGCACTCTAACGACCCAACAGCCTTGGAACTATTTTTCTCACCTTCCTTAGACTTGAAAGAACCCAGGAAAAATAGGTAGCAGCCACCAAAAATTCGTATGGATTGTAGAGGAGTTTTTGGTTGTTTTTAGGGTTAAAGAATGTGTAATTATGGAATAAATGTACAAACCGTGTATAGGCTTGAGGAGGGGCATGGATTTCGGCCCAAGGGTTGTGTGATAAGGTCAAATACTGATTTGCAAAGATCTCTTCTCATTTTATGATGTTTATCTCTTAGTTAATTGATTTTAATTATTTAACAAATAATAAACATATATACATATGTATTTTCGGCTTATATTGTATTTTATGAAGTGACAAGTATTTTTAGGACATGTAAAATATTAAAATGATCATGCAAAAATTATCATACTTCATATGTTGCTAGTTTCCAAGAGCTTGTGATTTATTTAATTATTAAGTGAAATTTTAAGTTACAAGGGTATTTTGGTAATTTTGCATGTTTTGAAATTTTGGTTTTTACAACTTCTTCTCCTCTAAAAGAAAATTTTCGTCCTCGAAATTTAAAGTCGCAAGGTTAAACGAAGTCGTAGCAAATCGCAAAAGATCGTCACAAACAATCTCACGCCCGGGGAGGTTCAAAAAGGATCTTCAAACCAAATAGTTTCTCATGACTCAATCAAAACAAGGTGGGTTCAAATTCTTCAGAAGGAGACAAGTTAGGTTGATTCTGATAAAAAGGCCCATGTAACATAAAATGGATGATAGGTGAATCTTCTGGAAAGCTCATATGGAATACGAACAAAATTTCAAATCAAATTAACGGTATCAACAGTAGAGAGCTCTACAAAGAGCTTAAGATTTATAACTGAGGTCAACAGAATGCAAAACGAGGGTCCAAACTCATCCAGATATCTAATGAACGAAGGCATAGTATACGCATAGGTAGAATGAACCTAAAGTCTCACTAATCACGTGTAATCCAACGAAGTTCAAATTCTAAATTTCTTAAGTACTCCCCAAGATATCCTATGGCCACAATGAGTGCACGTTATATGGTGTAAGTATTATCACGTTGAGCAGGCATCATAATACTAGCACCACATAAATATGCCTTCATGATGATCATACTTTATCTCGAGTCGTGAGCAAAACAACCTATCTTAATCCATCTAGTACTTCTACAATCTCAGAGGTCAACAAAATCAAATGTCATAGTCAAGAGGGAAAACAAAACTACTCGCAAGTGTATCGGAATCCCAGATTGCCTAGCAGAAGTAAGGTACGCCGTCCACAAGCATCAGATCTTCCACAATTCGCCAAAATTCCCCAAAACAAAGCCATTATCGAACATACGAAAAATAAACACGAAACTGAAATGTTTCTAGGGGACTTAAATCATTAGAGGATCTTATCACTATATAACGAAGCTTAAGAGAGTCAACGGAAGTGGAAATTAGTCGTCAATAACTTCGGCCTTCACAGAAAGGTCTATTTCAAAAATCCGTTCATTCAAAACATTCAATCTCTTCAAGTCCGGTTAATCTGTTTTCGTTTTTCCATCAATATGGAAGTGAAACAAAATCGTGAACTTGGGTCTGGATCATCAAGCCTCCTGCAGTTCTTCTTGGAATGTGATGGAGTAATGTGAATTTCTAACACGATCTTTAAATCCCTTCATCATCCAGTCTGCTTCCGCTCTCAGTTCATCTTAGTACAACCAAGATGAATAGGGAAGTGAGACTGCACGTCTTCATCAGTTCCAGGTTCGCCATCTTGACTAGATTTTTCTTATGCATCGCCAACACTTCTGCCTTGTAAGGAATGTCTTCACTCTTCAGGGTAGCCGCCGCTGTTGTCAACTCCAGGTCAGGCAGTGAAGTAATTCTTCTGATATGTTTCTAGTTGTCTTGATGCATACGTAAAACCTTCTGTGCTGCAAGGGAGTATAACCGAGTCTCTTTCTGAAATGTCCCAAAATTTGTTCCGCCTGAACGTATGGAAGCTAATTTCTATTTTAACTTTCCCCAAAACTCCATTCTTAATCAAACTAAGTTGTTTCTCTTTGTTCATGAAATTTATCAATGGTAACGCAAGTTGTAAACATCTTCCAAAATTCTTCTGCAAGGTTCAAAAGATTTCAGTTCTTCACTCTAGTATCGGTCTTGACCACTTGGTGATAGTTTGAAAACTTGCGGGATTTAAAGGGATATCCTCAATTAAGAACACCGTTGTCTCAACAAATATCAACCTCCCAGAATGCACAAATGATCGTCAAATTTCTAACATAGTGCAAAAATGATTTTCATGCTCTTCCTCGTCTCCGAATGTACTATTAAGTCATACAATGACCATTTGCCCAAGTACTAACGAGAAAACATCATTTATCAAATTCACAAAAACAGTCAAAGCTTTAGCTAATACTATTAGCGTCACTAACCGTCATAGCAGTCGTTACGAATACGGAAGGCGATTTCAAGAATAACCTTAATTTATACTTCCATCTGAAGGAAACTTTGCGCTCTGAAATTGAACAGATACATAGTCGTTTCGGGGTGGAGGAATAATGGTTCATAACAGCAGTACGGTTCAGCTTCCAGTAATCAATACATATCCCCTGTCACCATCCTTCTTTATCGCAAACGAAACTGAAACACGCCCAGAAGATACACTTAAGCAAACTCATTTCCTGGTCTTTGGTTGCTGCTCTTCCCGGTTGCTCAAGTCAACTGGTATGATCCCGGACACATCTGAAAGACATCTTCGCTTGGTGAACAAGACAATCTCTCGGTATCATGTCAAATCCTACTTCACACTCCGGTGGAAAACTTGGTGGTTCAACCAGGAATCATATTCAGAAAACTCAGGGTGTCAATTACTCTCAAGATAAGGTTCATTCATTGGTGTACGAGATGGGTTCTAGGAAAATTTCATAATCGCGACAGTAACACACGAGTCTCCAGAGTAATAGTGATAGCCAAAAGTTTAACAATCGGTAATCATGGTAGGGAGTTCAAAATTGTTTCAAACAGCAAAGGTGAGACATAGGAGGATAGTTGTCAATATTTTGAACGCTCAAACAACCAATCCCTTATCAGAATAAAATCGGAGTTAACTATCCAACGAAAGACAGATCAACATAGCAAATCTTATCGTTCAAGAGTGAGAGGGAAACATTCTTATACTCGTGGTTAAACACCACAAGACTTTTCATAGGGACAGAGATGGGTAAGACGAAATCAAATAGCGTCGGAAGATTCATAGATGCTTATCAAAAGCAAGAGACAAATCACATAATGTATCAAGTACGTCATCGCCATGGAGATTCTCAGAATGCCCGAAGAGGCATCAAAATGATTAACAAAAGGATCAGAGGTCAGAGTCGGAATATGAAGATAAGGATCAAATAGTGTCAGGCAATTATTATGCAATTTTCAATGCCTTCAAGATTTATTTAGGTTTCAAATCTTAGGTGGTGCAAAGCATAAGCTTTCAATCTCCAAAAGTGATCTCAACAGGCTTTAACCAAAAGCAAGGCATGAATCAGAGTAATGCGGAAGCAATAATGCTTAAACAAATGCCTTATAGTCTACCCATTCCTCACTGGTCAAAACTTAAGTTCATATTAAGAAATCCTAAAGCAAGTTCTCAAGGTGTTCTCCTATGTTCTTACAGTGGAAGCCTAATGGTCCAAAACTCACAGGTCAAGGGTAAATGTATTACAAGTCGCAGCCTGTCTCTCTGATACCATAAATTGTAACACCCCAACCCGACAAGGGTAGAGATGTCACAACAATGGTGACATATCAAAGCAAACACAAGAATATGACATAAATAATACAATTGAATTTCAATGGTTACAATGGAAAATCTAAAACTACAAGGTTACAAATGAGAAATACAATAATTACTAAGACTAAATATAAGCTCTTCTAGTCATCTCTATTTATAAATAGCTATCAAAGTCTTCTAAGTCCAAGGTACTCTCCACTCATACCCAGCTTCCAAACTAAAACCTGCCGCAAGAAAAGAAATGCGGCTGAGCTTAAAAAGCCCAGTGAACAGATATAAAGGTAACAAGCAGTAATAATGGGATAGTGAAATAAGTTAAACAATGCAAGGTATAACAAGAGTAAGGAAAGAAAGAAAAATAAAAGGTTATGCAGATATATCAAGAGTTAAGAAATAGTTACAATAGATAAGAGAAAAGGGAACAATAATCCCAACCCGAGCCCAAGTCATATCAAGTCAAGTCAAGTATCAAGTCAAGTATGTATCCGGAGGGGTGACCTCGGAATACTAAGTACAAGGTTATAAGGTAAAGGAAACAGTAATCCACTACGAGCCCAAATCAAATCAAATAATCAAATATCAAGGTGTACGGAGGGGAGACCTCGGTACCAAACGCAATATGAGGGGATACCTCCAAAGGGTGGAGTCATGAGCTCCCAAGATGTGAAAGACGTGTATCGCACACACCATCAGTCACCAAATATAACAAATAATATAATGATAAATCCCTCGAAACAAATAACAAATCTAGGATGCATCCATACGCCCCAGTCGGCCAAGTTCTTCCTCTACGTAACAAATCAAATCAAGTCAGGGACGGGATAGGTCATCACTCTCCTACCCTAGAGTCATGCCATCGGTGCATCAATCACATGGACATGAAACCCTCATGCCTAGTATACAAATGGTGGCTCGTAGTCTCAAACTGTGGGTCAAGGGTCAAGTATCAAATGTCCAAATATATATCAAGTGGTTCAAGTCAAGTTTCCAATTCAAGTGGTTCAAATGTCATATCATATCAAAGTCAAATGTCTAAGTCATCAAAGAGTCATAATCAAAGTCTAAATGTCAAAGGTTCATATCAAAGGTTCAAAGCAAAGGTTCATATCAAAGGTTCAAAGGTTCATAACAAAGGTTCAATTTAAAGGTTTATATTAAATGTTCATATCATAGTGTTAAAAAGTAATCCTTTAATAATGGCTTTCATAAAAGTGATCTTTAAAACAGTTTTCATAAAGAAAGTCTTTAAAATAGTTTTCATAAAAGTCAGTAAAATTCCATATAAAAGTGGTATCGCATCGTGCTCATCATTTTTTTTTTAAAATAGTTTTTCCTCAAAACATTTTCATATATAATTTAGAAAACTTTTCGCATCCAGTTATAATATCAAATGAACCTTCTAGGTATCCAAGGATTTGAATATTCATGTCACAGGGTAACGAACGAATTATATCAAGTATCAAGGGAACATAGCAAGGTTCAATTTATCAAGGGAAACATAACAAGGTTCACAAAACAAGGTTCACAAATCAAGGTTCACGAATCAAGGTTCACAAATCAAGGTTAACAAATCAAGGGAAGCATAGCAAGGTTCACAAATCAAGGGGAGCAAGATAAACAAGAGAGAGAGAGAGAGTTCATGAGAAACCTGTGAGAAGGTCAGAATATCTGTACCTTATTCGATAGCAAAACAAACTAAAGATAACTCACGAGACACCGGGTCACTCCCGCTTCATGGAACCTATATGAATTAATAATCACATATTACTTTAAGTCCAATTTAATTAAGTTACTCTTTTGAGTATACTTTCCCTTTTTAGCAGGTTTCCCGAATTAGTAAGTTTCCATATTTAGGAGGTTTCCGTATTAAGAATATTCAAGGTTATCATTTACTAAGTTTAAAGTATCAAATGTGGCAATATTAGTAGTTTAGGGTTCATAATGATATTTACATAAGTTTAGGGTTCATAATGTGGTTTTCATAATTTTAGGGTTCATTATGCAATTATCACAAGTTTAGGGGTGATAGTGTCATTATGATAAGATTAGGGTGCAAAATGTAAATATTACCAAGTTACATGTTTTTACAAGTTAAGTCCTTTAGTTTCAAAAAAATGACCATTTAAACTCTTTAGTTTTGGAAAATAACACATAACACCTTTTTAACACCTTTTACACTTTGAACAGATTTTATGTAAGAACTGGACCTGTTTTAAATAATTTATGGATCATATTATAAGTTTGAAATAAAATCCACAAAAATTCACAGAGATACCTCAATATCCCTAGTATTTTACCTAATTTTTCCAGATTTTATTAACTGGTATAGGTATGAATGAAAAATCCATTTTCCCTAACCTTCCAGAATCAGATCTGATGAAACACCTGAAAAGTAATTACTTCTCAACCCCATCTAGAAAATTTATAATAATCTACAAAACTTCCAGTAACTAATAGACATATCAAATATTACTCAGTTGAAAGTAAACCTTCTAATTCGTTATGGTTTGCAAATGAAAAATAAAAAACACGGAATATTTATCCAGACATACGAATTCGATTTGACACTTAATTTTATAAAAATCAAAAAGTGGTCTTCCAGGCCTCTAAAAATTACAAGGTTAACTTCTACAGAAAGCTCTTTTATTGAGTTTACTTCTAGACTCAAAAACCACCTAAAAACACCTTACCATTATTTTTATACAGTCGATTAAAGTTGGACAAATTCTCAGATCAGTAGCATTTCCTATTATTCCATGTAATCCTTTATGGTTTTGATATATAGTTTTATTATAATTAATCAAGCATGCATGGTGATGTATCAAACGTATAAACATGAAGAAAATGAGTAAAAGGGATGATACAAATACCCTCTTGCAAGATTCGAACCAAGGATGAACAAGACAGAATTTTTGTCTTGTCGGCTAGAACAAATCGACCCAAATAAAACTCCCACGAGCACTCTAACGACCCAACAGCCTTGGAACTATTTTTCTCACCTTCCTTAGACTTGAAAGAACCCATGAAAAATAGGTAGCAGCCTCCAAAAGTTCGTATGGATTGTAGAGGAGTTTTTGGTTGTTTTTAGGGTTAAAGAATGTGTAATTATGGAATAAATGTACAAACCGTGTATAGGCTTGAGGAGGGGCATGGATTTCGGCCCAAGGGTTGTGTGATAAGGTCAAATACTGATTTGCAAAGATCTCTTCTCATTTTATGATGTTTATCTCTTAGTTAATTGATTTTAATTATTTAACAAATAATAAACATATATACATATGTATTTTCTGCTTATATTGTATTTTATGAAGTGAAAAGTATTTTTAGGACATGTAAAATATTAAAATGATCATGAAAAAAATTATCATACTTCATATGTTGCTAGTTTTCAAGAGCTTGTTATTTATTTGGTGTTTTATTTAATTATTAAGTGAAATTTTAAGTTACAAGGGTATTTTGGTAATTTTGCATGTTTTGAAATTTTGGGTTTTACAGTCTATGTGCACGCTTTCAAGAAGATCCCAAAATATCCCATCTTGAAGCCGTTAAACGGATATTTAGGTACATAAAAGGCACTACACATCTAGGATTATGGTATCCCAAAGAGACGGGAATGAAAACCATAGTGTATGCCGACTCAGACCATACTGGTGATTATGTTGATAGGAAAAGTATAAGTGGTATTTTTACTTTTGTAGGACATTGTGTCACCTCATGGTTTGCTAAGAAACAAACAGCCCTCGCCATATCAACAACTGAAGCCGAGTACATGTCAGCAGAAATAGATTGCCAACAAGCACTGCGGATGAAACAAGCTCTCGTCGACTATGAAATTAAACTCAACGACATTCTCATTCTTTGTGACAACAAAGGAGCTATCGATCTTAGCAAAAATCTAGTCCAACACGCTAGAACCAAACACATAGAAATACGTCACCACTTCCTACGTAACAATGTTCAGAAGGGAAACATCTCAATTGAGAAAGTTTCCTCAGAGGACAACATAGCCGATATTCTCACAAAACCTCTCAAGAGAGACCCTTTCAACTATCTTAGACTTGGAACCTAGTGAGTAGATTTAACATTAACTCGAACCTTAGATTAACCAAACGCAAGCAATACCAAAATTGGTGTTCTGATCCTGCGGATCCAACCGACAACAAAGGCGGATCCCTTGTTTTGGATCCGCCGGATCCGTGGATTGCTGAGACAGTTTTAATATTAAAACAAACACCCTTTTACAGTACATCACATTCCCCAAAAACATACATCCCACTGAAATTCGATCCCTATCACACAAAACTCAGAAATTAGGTCATACACCACCACCAATTTGTTCTTAAATCATCTCTGTAAGTATCCTAATCATAATCTAATTCCTAATCTGAGTCTAGAATTTCTATTTCTTGCACAAAAATCAAAACTTGGGGTTTATAAATATTTTTAGGAAAATCATGAAACTTATTTACTGAATTGCATAACAAATCATGTTTTTCATAGTTAGGAATTGCATCTTGAAGTACATTATCATTATTTATCAAAAACCCCATGAGAAATTTTTGCTAAAATCTTCTCACGACTAGGAAAAACGATTTTTGAACATTGTTCATACAAATATAAAAACGTTATATTTTAAACATCACTTGCATAATGTCTCTTGAATGCTAAAGGGAATACATAACTAATATGTATTTTCGGGTACATTCAAATGAAGCTACATTGAAGTAGGAGCGTTTGGGTTATCTCTCGTTTTATCATAAAACTTGCATAAACAAAATTTTCGTGCATCCAAAGGAGTCAAGATAACCGTACCTCCACATTGTCCCCATGTAGGCACACACTAGAAATTAATATACATATTTTCAATAATTTTAACTAAATTATGAAATTTTTGTGTCTAGGATAATCATGCCTCCTGCGACAAATTATGACCATAAGAACACCCACAAATACCTACCTCAACACCACAAAACCAAAGGACTCACAGATGATCAAGTCAAAATCTTTAAGGCATTAGAAAAACGTTACGTTCACGAAGGTAGAACCGTAGATACATCATTTTTAGAAGAAACCAATATCCGTGAATAATTAGCTTCTATCCAATTTGATGGTTGATCGGTTAAAATCAAGTCGTTATTTATTTCCAAAGAATACAGCGGAAGTTGTATTCCCGGGTCGTTATCCCCAACGAAGGCGTGAATGGAATTTTGTGATCTCGGTTTGTGAATACGTGTTTTGAATGGTTAAACAAAGATGAGAGTTTGGGTTTTTAAACTAAGATATGTGAACATAAATTAAAATAGACTAAATATCTAAGGAAAGCGATGACTTAAAATGCACGAAATTAAAAACGGAAAAGAAAACGGAAAACGTAACTAAACCGGGAGATACCCGAACATAAACGTGAAAACGATGAAGTATTAAAACTACGGACTCCAAATTAATTTTCTTACATCCTAAATATCAAAATAAAATTCTACGAAAAAGAATTACATTTTTTTTTTCTAATTAAAATTAAATTAAACATGATTTAAAATAATTTTTGAAAAGAGAAATACATAAAAGACTTTAAAACTGATTTTTTTTTTATTAGCTAAGAAAGAAAGGAATAAGTAAAAAAAATGTGCATAAGATATCTAAAAACTCTGCTGAGCAGAGTGGTGAGGTGGTGTTTTGTGAGCTAACTGTCCTGGGTTCGAACCCCAGGACTGTCAAAGTTTACAATCTATTTTTGCTATTTGATTTTTTTTTTCTTTGGCTTTCTTTTGCAACTAACTCAAAACAACAACAGATAAACTAAAAACACAAAATGCAAATAAACAGAGATATCATTAACTAACTTACTTCTAACAAAATAAACAGAGATAAGCTATAAACAAAATCAGAACTCAAAACACAAACATTAGCATTTTAACAACAAATCCAAGTGAACAAGATTTAACCCAAACAAACACAAACACAAACAATAAGCAATGAACTTAAACCGATCCAAACTATATATGTTTTTTTCTTTTTTCTTTTACTGTAACACAAACACAAACAAGAAACAAAACTACACAAACACAAACCTTATAAAATACGCATCAACAAGAAGAATACTTCTACTTAATAATCACAAAAGTCACTAACCACAACATTCAACAACCATTAAACTACAACATCACCACAAGAATTAAAATAGCAGAATCGAAGCAGTAACAAAAAAAATAAACTTAACTAAATAACCACAGATTTGAAGCAGTAACAGAATGAAATAAACAGATTCGAGGCACTAAATAAGCTAAACAATTAAAACTTGACTTATATTAACTAAATTAAAAATTACATCCGATTAAAACTACATTCAAGAAAATAAATTACGACTAAAAAAATAAAAACATACCAAAAAAAAAAGCTAAATAAAACCTGTTTTTTTCTCACTACTACTCGACTACTTATATAAAAAAAAAAAACAATAAAAATAAGTGATTAGGGTTTCTTTCTCCTCTTCTGTCTTCTTTTCTTTAATTCTTCACCATTGGATCATCTTGATCTTCCCATTTAATTTCTTGTCCGTTGGATTAGTTTTTTGCCTCGGATTGCTGAGGTGGAGATGAAACACGTGAGGTGATTTTGGACTGAGGTGGAAGAGGTGATGGTGATGGGAGAGGGATTTGGGGAAGAGGGATTTGGCTGCTTAGGGTTCTTAGGATTGGGAATTTGACCAAAATTGGGGATTTGACTAAACTTTTTGACTGCGTATTGTTTACCCCGGTATTAGTAATTAGAGATTGGGTCGGTTTAAATGGGGAAGTGGGTTTTGGGTTTGGGCCGACGATGGGCTGTGTTTAGAGTGAAGGGTGGATTGGGTTGATGGTTTGTGTGGATCCGGTTGTTGTTTTTTTTTTTTTTTTTTTTTTTTTTTTAGTTTTAGTTTAGTGTAAATGGTAAGTAAACCAAGGACCAAAGGAGTAAATCATGCAAAGTTCGGGGACCATTACTGCCATATCTTCAAAACTAATCCAGGGACCAAAATTGCCAAGCTTATTATTCCAAGGACCAAAAATTTATTTTTTTATTATTTTTTTATTTTTTTTTTTTTTTTTCAAGCTTGAGGGACTAGACTTGCCATTTATGCAAATTTTGTTTGTTTTTCAATCGTTTTCAATCATTTTGCATATGGAATACACAAAAACACATCTCAAAGATATTTTTAACATTATTTGATCGTTTTAAAGTGTTTTTGGTTGTTTTGACTCGAAAATTGGACGAAAAGATATGTGTAAAACGACACATATCAAATCCCCCACACTGAGCAATTGCTAGTCCCTAGCAATTATTTATGAAAAGTTAATGGATGTATCTCTTTACCAGAAGCCATCACCTCTGGAGTAGCCAAATGTTTCAGTTCAAGTAAGAACTATGGTACACTGATAACCATATGATTTTGAGCAAATCATCAGCTGCCAACGGATTTGATTTGTCTTTACCAGAAGCCGTTTGCTTCTGGACTAGCCAACTCTTAAATAAAACAACTTATTATCTTTGGTGAGCTGATGACCAATTATGGTTTTCCAACTGCCTTTACCACAAGCCATAATCTTGCGGGCTAGCCAACTCTTCATCTTTTTAGGATATGGTGAGTCGAATACCATACAATTTTTGGCAAATTGTAAGCCGTAAACGGATTTGATATATCTTTACCAAGAACCGTTTGCTCTTGGATTAGCCAATCCTTTTGTGTGTTAGACATGGTGGACTGATAACCATTTGTTGTGTAAGTGCAAAACACTTACACCAAAAAAAAATTTTGGCCAAAAACGGGGGAATTAGATGGTATATATACGTGATTAAATTCGTGAGAATTCCCCCCACACTAGAAATGAATATTGCCCTCAATATTCAAAGTACCGGCTGTTATGCCGAAACTGAGAACGTAAAAAGGAAATATTACGGGCCATTTATTTTATTTTTGTGGTTATTTTTTTTTTTTTTTTTTTTTTTTTTTTTTTTTTTTTTTTTTTTGAAAATTATATACAACAGCGGGGGGGCATCTCCCCCACACTAGGGTGGTAGAAAGTAGAAAGAAGTCAGAAATATGGGTGAAAACCCATATGGTGTGCTACTGTTTTTGTTAACCGAGTCGCTAGCTTGACTCGACCCCGAATTCATTTGTTCTTGGGGAAGCATGTGGAAAAGAAAATCTCCGTCGGACTTTCATTTAAAATGTTTGGATAAACATTGATGTGCATGAAAGTTCCACTCCGATGAGATATATCCGGCTCCAAAGAATGATAAATGGGGATGCCGGGATCAAAAACCTTGTCCTCGTTCCCAAAGGAGAGAAGGGAAGGACAAGCTACCTTATAATCACAGAAAGGTAGAAAGACTCGAACGACATATGTGACGTCAATATAATGGCGATCCTCAAAGGGAAGTGTCACATATGTCGGAGAAAGAGCATCCGTACGAATCTCGGGATCAAGTGAGGTCATATCATCAAGTTTAGGACTAGTAGAGTCCTCGACCTCATCGTTCTCTAACACTCGATCAAAGAGAGGATTGATTTTGCTAGAAAAATATTCATCGTCAAATTCAAAAAGAGAATTCGAATAGACTTTGAGGCTTTCATTTAAAGCGTCCTCATCAGAAAGTGATTCGTCATCACTGGAGGAAAAATCATCATTTGAATTGAAAATAGGGTTAGAGAAGATCCCGGAATTATCCTCAGAAATGTCATGAGGATCACAATAGGACCAATCACACTCATTATAGGATATATCCTCAGACTCACTTGGGATTGGGATAAGGTTCTCAACACTAGACTTTATGAATTCGTCCGATCCCTTTTCAGGAATAGTGTCAAGAAGCTCATCCCCCATAATGAGAGAGTCTTCAGAGTCCAAAGTATGTGATATGGGTGTGGATGCAGTGGTCTGAAGGGGTTGAATAATAGGATTACTCATAAGAATTGTATTCTCCCCTTCCTCATCTTCGTCATCGAGCATGCACGCCTGATTAAACAAGAAACGGTTGTGTGCTGCTCGTTCTATGGCGAGTAAATCTTCCATAGATTCACCATGACGACTTTCTGGGTTGGTTTTAACAGCCAGATTTGTAAGTTCAATTCGTATCTCTTGAAGTTCTTGGAATATATCTTCAAGAGATAGCTGAGGCTGATTTTGAGTGGTTTGATACTGTGGAGGAATAGAATAATCATAATTGTTACAAGGGCCATGCTCATAGACAAGCGGGCTCCTCGTTTGACAATCGGAGCTATAGTGAGGACCTCCACAGTACTCACAACAATAATATTGTTGCGATTGATGAAGTGACTGATATGGGTTTTGGTCACAACCAAGATTTTGATCGTTACAAGAAACCTGCTCATAGACAAGCATGTTACTTGTTTGACAATAAAAACTTTGGTGAATACCTCCATAATCAGCACTAGGATCATTTGGCACATTTAAGTTTTGGTAACAGGGTTCTTGCCAAAATGAATCCTGAGGAAGGTTGCAATCCTTTTGAAAATCTGGATAAGTATTTGTATCTTCGATTTCAGAATTGCAACACACGCAAAGTTCAGGGACATTTCCACATCCTTTGCAGAAACATCGTCCACAAAGTGAATCATCCCCCAACGGATCTTCACAATATACGCAATATTTGGGTGAAGATGGCTGGGGTTGTGGAGGGTGGTCGGAAGAATCTTGAGAATTATCGACGGAATTAAGCTCTTCTTCGAGAGCTACTTCACACCAATAACAAGATCCTCTTGGGTTGTGATTTCCACACCGCTCACACTTACACTTTGCACAACGAAGAGTGTCAATCAACGGGCTTTTACAATGAAAACAGCGAGAGCCCAGTGACGACATAAGAATTAAACATAAATGAGGGTTAAGAAGATAGAATCAAACGGACAAGAGGATGAGAAAAAGAATTAAACGAATAGAGGGGATACGAAGAATATTTTTGGATTTTTAGAAATATTTGAAAAATACAAAAGGAAAGAGAAAAATAAATTTTGAAAAATAAAAATCTTTTTGGGTTTTTATAGAAAAATATTTACGAAACACGCAACGAAAAACGAGAGATAAAATTCGCGTCAAGCCTTCCCCGGCAGCGGCGCCAAAATTTGATCGGTTAAAATCAAGTCGTTATTTATTTCCAAAGAATACAGCGGAAGTTGTATTCCCGGGTCGTTATCCCCAACGAAGGCGTGAATGGAATTTTGTGATCTCGGTTTGTGAATACGTGTTTTGAATGGTTAAACAAAGATGAGAGTTTGGGTTTTTAAACTAAGATATGTGAACATAAATTAAAATAGACTAAATATCTAAGGAAAGCGATGACTTAAAATGCACGAAATTAAAAACGGAAAAGAAAACGGAAAACGTAACTAAACCGGGAGATACCCGAACATAAACGTGAAAACGATGAAGTATTAAAACTACGGACTCCAAATTAATTTTCTTACATCCTAAATATCAAAATAAAATTCTACGAAAAAGAATTACATTTTTTTTTTTTTTCTAATTAAAATTAAATTAAACATGATTTAAAATAATTTTTGAAAAGAGAAATACATAAAAGACTTTAAAACTGATTTTTTTTTTTATTAGCTAAGAAAGAAAGGAATAAGTAAAAAAAATGTGCATAAGATATCTAAAAACTCTGCTGAGCAGAGTGGTGAGGTGGTGTTTTGTGAGCTAACTGTCCTGGGTTCGAACCCCAGGACTGTCAAAGTTTACAATCTATTTTTGCTATTTGATTTTTTTTTTCTTTGGCTTTCTTTTGCAACTAACTCAAAACAACAACAGATAAACTAAAAACACAAAATGCAAATAAACAGAGATATCATTAACTAACTTACTTCTAACAAAATAAACAGAGATAAGCTATAAACAAAATCAGAACTCAAAACACAAACATTAGCATTTTAACAACAAATCCAAGTGAACAAGATTTAACCCAAACAAACACAAACACAAACAATAAGCAATGAACTTAAACCGATCCAAACTATATATGTTTTTTTCTTTTTTCTTTTACTGTAACACAAACACAAACAAGAAACAAAACTACACAAACACAAACCTTATAAAATACGCATCAACAAGAAGAATACTTCTACTTAATAATCACAAAAGTCACTAACCACAACATTCAACAACCATTAAACTACAACATCACCACAAGAATTAAAATAGCAGAATCGAAGCAGTAACAAAAAAAATAAACTTAACTAAATAACCACAGATTTGAAGCAGTAACAGAATGAAATAAACAGATTCGAGGCACTAAATAAGCTAAACAATTAAAACTTGACTTATATTAACTAAATTAAAAATTACATCCGATTAAAACTACATTCAAGAAAATAAATTACGACTAAAAAAATAAAAACATACCAAAAAAAAAAGCTAAATAAAACCTGTTTTTTTCTCACTACTACTCGACTACTTATATAAAAAAAAAAAACAATAAAAATAAGTGATTAGGGTTTCTTTCTCCTCTTCTGTCTTCTTTTCTTTAATTCTTCACCATTGGATCATCTTGATCTTCCCATTTAATTTCTTGTCCGTTGGATTAGTTTTTTGCCTCGGATTGCTGAGGTGGAGATGAAACACGTGAGGTGATTTTGGACTGAGGTGGAAGAGGTGATGGTGATGGGAGAGGGATTTGGGGAAGAGGGATTTGGCTGCTTAGGGTTCTTAGGATTGGGAATTTGACCAAAATTGGGGATTTGACTAAACTTTTTGACTGCGTATTGTTTACCCCGGTATTAGTAATTAGAGATTGGGTCGGTTTAAATGGGGAAGTGGGTTTTGGGTTTGGGCCGACGATGGGCTGTGTTTAAAGTGAAGGGTGGATTGGGTTGATGGTTTGTGTGGATCCGGTTGTTTTTTTTTTTTTTTTTTTTTTTAGTTTTAGTTTAGTGTAAATGGTAAGTAAACCAAGGACCAAAGGAGTAAATCATGCAAAGTTCGGGGACCATTACTGCCATATCTTCAAAACTAATCCAGGGACCAAAATTGCCAAGCTTATTATTCCAAGGACCAAAAATTTATTTTTTTATTTTTTTATTTTTTTTTTCAAGCTTGAGGGACTAGACTTGCCATTTATGCAAATTTTATTTGTTTTTCAAACGTTTTCAATCATTTTGCATATGGAATACACAAAAACACATCTCAAAGATATTTTTAACATTATTTGATCGTTTTAAAGTGTTTTTGGTTGTTTTGACTCGAAAATTGGACGAAAAGATATGTGTAAAACGACACATATCAATGGTCTTCTCGACATAGATGAACCCATTATTCCTAGGTTTATACTTGAATTCTATGCTACTGTAAGTCTTAGCACAGAAGACTTTGGATTCATGAATATTCATTTCAAAGTAAACCAAAACCAATTTACCTTTCCTTTAAATCAATTTGGAGAAGTTTTAGGTATTCCAAGTCAAGGAACTTGCTTTTATTCGGACAAATGGCCATTGTCCATCTTAGAGTCCAACCTTTGTCGTATTCATCCATATGACACACCCCTCACTTCCAAAGAAATCATCCGTGAACATCTCTTCAATCCTAGAAACAACCCAACTAGGACAAACCGAGGTAAACAAGTAAACCGAGATCCATTTGCCATGGAACTTAATGAACTTAAACCTGAATTTAAGAAGCTAGAAGAAATTTTGCGGGCAAACGTCATTAGCACCGTAGGAAATAGGGACCACGTCAATGCTAGGCTCTGCTACATGATGTATTGTGTGTCGACTCATCAACAATTTAACTTAGCCTACTATATTGCCAAAAGAATGGCAGATATTCTAGTTCTAGTTACCACTGCCATGCCATATGGAATGCTTCTTACATGTCTGTTTAAAGCCTCTATTCCTATTCCCCGAAACGTTAGTGGTTTCCTTCCTGACTACACCGAAATTCCACACACCTTTGTCCCTCTCAGTGATCATAGGGTAGCCGTAGCAAGAGGAAAATGTGCTCATTCTCCAACCTTATCTTCATCATCATCTGCTAGTGACGAAGACGGTTTGCCCAATTCTAGGATTCCTCCACCCGAATTCTTGAATCAACTTCATTCCATTAACAATGAATCCGAGGAGCTTCGACAAACAAAGGGAATGATGAAAAATCCAGGACGGTGGATCATGAAACTTCACAAGAGTCACAAGAAAATGATCAAGAAATTGAACAACAAGTGACATCTAAGGAGTGTTTGGTATAAGTCTATGTCAGACAATGAGATGTTGAAATTATATGTTTCATAAGATATTTTGTTAGTACTTAACGTGTATGTGAACTAACTTAACATTGCAGGGCAACAACACGTGTTGTTATCAATTTTTCGAGATTAAGCCACCATTTGGCTTAACTCCCTTAATGGTAAGAAATTATGATCAAATTAATCAATGTGCAAACGTGTGTTAGAACCTATATATTTAGTATTTTTCTATCACATATTAGTTATTTCATATGTTTTAGGAGAATTTTTGAGATTTGAACATGAAACGCGAAATTCGACATATGTTCTGTTTGTTTTAGAACTTGTGTACGGCGGATATGGCAGATCTCAAAATTTGGATCCGCCTGTTGTATCTCTTGGCTCCACCAGTTTTGAACCAGCGGATTCAGCGGATCTAAAAATTTGGATCCGCTTTTGTTGTCGATTGGATCCGCAGGCTTAAACAGTAATATTTTTCAAAACTTTCTCGATTAATCTCGATTCTTAGATTCTTCATTTTAGTTTTCAGGAGTATTATACTGATCATTAGGATGTTTAGAAACCATTAGAACAATTAGAAAACAATAGAATCAATCTCCCACCAAAATTTGAATATTCAAATTTTTGTCCAGGTTACCTTTCTCTAACACATAAGGATTCCTTAAATTGGTTCCTTGGAATCCGTGAATCAATCACATTACATGCTTTTAAGTCATCTTCTGCATATCTTCATGTCAACTCCATTTCTATGGATTGACTTTGATAAAACAACTTTATCTTGCTCCAAGTTTTTTGAAACCAACATCTCTTTAAACATCTAATCCAAACACCAATTTCCATACACTTTAAAGAAATATAAATTAGAAGCCTTAGGATGATTTCAACTCACATTCTCATACCTGCACATCTCTAAATAATTTCACAATGCACAAATCCAACAACTCACACATATCCAGACCACACAGAAGGACCGCTAGAATTAGCATAGGACCATACTGGTTCATAAATCCCATCTCTAATGTTAACTTACCTACCATATCCACTACTACTTCAACACCCATCGTAACTCCTGTGGTTAACATACCATCACCCGTTTCAACTCAACCATTAAAATCACCATCACCTATCATAATTCCACTAAGTACCACACCATCACCTACATCAAAGTCACCATCACCTACCATAACTCCAATAGGTAATACATCCTCATCACCACCCACACCATCTGAAGTGAGAAAATCATCATCATCTCACCAACAACCACCACCACCATCAAACAACCAATCACCACCACCACTACCAAATAACCCACAACCACCACCACAAAACAATGAGCCTACCCTTCCTCCCGGTTTTCTAAGGCATGATTGCTCGCAGTGCGAGAGAACCGCTCACTTGGCCCAAAGGACCAACATTTTAGTCCATGAGCTCCAAAATGAAATGAGGTTCATCTTGAACCACGTTCTCAAGTGTCTCAATGCAATCTCTCATCCTCCTCAATAGGAGCTCTTTAGTTTCCTCTTATAGGAACTTTTATAATGTTGTTTTAGAATTTTTCTTTTTAGGATTTATTTTCTTCGTTTAAATGTAACATCATTTTTTCCAAGTAATGAATGTTATGTTTTTATGCTTGTGGGTGATCAACATTTAGCATATTTTAGATTACTAACATCATAGTATGGTTGTTTTAACTTTACATAATGCTTTGATCAAATGTACTTAGGTACTTAATTTTGATCAGACACTTCATTTTGACTTTTTAAAGTCAAATGGGTTGACCTTTCTTGTTTGGTTGACCATTACATTTGCATTTTGCTTCTTGGTTGAAGCTTTTCATTACTAACTTTTCTTTTATAGTATTTCATACCCTTGAAATTTATACGTTGGTACCCTAGCAATGGAGAGTATACATCAAGGGGGAGCATATCATATTCTAACCATTTGTTTTGTAGGATCATACATCATATCCTTGGCACTCCATTTAGGGGGAGTATACATCAAGGGGGAGCTTTAAAGTTCTCCAAATCGCATTCCGCTAAACATATCTTCTTTTTGTTTCGACAAAAAGGGGGAGAAAGGATTAAGTTCTCATTACTGTGAAACATCACAGTACATACGTTTATGCTTAAAATAGCTTTTAAAACTTGCATAAAACCAACTTAATCTATATTTTTAAAAGTCTTATACTTTATTTAGTCCTTTTCTTAAAAATACACCTTATGTTTTGTCATCAACAAAAAGGGGGAGATTGTTAATACAAATATCGTCCCAAAAACGTTATTTATATTTTACGATCTTTGCTTAATTTTGTTAATGACAAATACAAAGTTTATCTTTAAGCAAAAGCATAAATATAAGAATAAGCCTTTTACATTTATAGTGATAAGTCTTTTAAAACATATTTACATATTACAAGATCTCTAGGAGTAACATTATATACATATATACATTTACAAGTTTCTTCCTTAAATTAGAAACTTTATTTCTTAAATATTAGGATGACATCATGGCATGCATCATGAACACAATCTTAGAAAGATTTTGAGATATCTTGTATTGATCTTCAAGCCAAAGAGTTGACATTGGAAGATATGGAAAGATTTGAGAATCTCTTAGCTGTCCTGAAGTGGCGGATCCAAACCCATACAAGGGCGGATCCAATTTTTGGGATCCGCCAGATCCGCCAACTGTTGAATCAGTTTGCCTATAAATAGCAAGCTGATCATTTGGGCATTTTCATCACTTACATAGCATAAATTATACATACATTTATTTATACATTACTAACCCATATCATTCATCCTTCTTAGTGATCTTCCTTTTTGTAGCAAAAGAGATCAAGCTTCAACATACTGTTGCAAGTCTTGTAAAGTAGAAACTGTGTGATTAGTTAGAGTTTACACATCATTGTTTGTATCATTTATTCAGTAGAGTTTGGTTAGTGTTTTAGTCCTTAAAACACAAAGAGTGTCGGGAGTGGTTGTACCCTTGTGAAAGAACCAATGGGAGTTGTTGTACCCTTGTGAAAGAACCAACGGGAGTGGTTGTACCCTTGTAAAGAACCCGATGTTTAGCTTAGTACCGGATAAAGAGTAAGCAACTTATAAAGGTTTTCTCTGCCGAGAAGGGAGTTTGTCTCTTAGTGAAGAAAAAATCTTGAGTTAGAGGCTCGAGGAGTGGAGTAGGGCAAGGAAGAGACTCCTTGTAGCCGAACCACTATAAATCTTCGTGTTATGGTTACATTGTTCCTATCCTTACTTACTTTACTTATATTATTAGTTTGTGAGTATTTACTTTGAAATCACGTTAAGTCACAAAGTGAATTAAAATTTAAAACGGTAAAAACTATTCAACCCCCCTTCTAGTTTTTCACACAAGTAACTTGTACATTTTACGTTATGTATCAAGTTACATGTTTGTCATCAATCAAAATAAACGAGACTGCTTGTACTAACAATCTCCCCAATGAGACTGCTTGCACTAACACCAACTATTAACCTTAATGACTGAGAAAGTTCATGCGGAAAAATTGAAGCAAGTAAAGACTCGCCTCGACTTCGACGACGAGTCACAAGGGAACTCATACTTTCGGGGGCGATCTCGAAACTCTGTGTCAAGATCCCTGGGGGAAAGGAAGGTCGAAAGAAAGTGGAAAACTAGCCCCAGTTATAGATCCAGACCTTCCGAAGGTTCCCACTCTCGAAGTGTCTTTTCCAGACTCAGTAAAGAACCCGAAGACGACGGTGAATGGACCAATCACCTTCGATCCACCGTTTTCACTCTTCTAGGGGAAAAACCGGGAGATGTCAAATCACGCATGGGGGAAAGAAGACCGGAAGTGTTTTCTCGACTTAGGACAAAAAGTCACGCTCGAAGGGAGCAAAGAATTGAGGCCAAACGTAACAGGCGGGACAGACAACCCTACACAGAAGGAAGTACGGATAAACCAAGAAGGAGAACCGCCAGTCCAACCTATAGCCACGCCCCCCGCTCTAGGGAGAAAGGCGCCTGGAACAGAGATGCCTACTCTGGATCCGGAAGGCGAAGGGAACGGACACCCGTAGAAAGCGAAGATAGTGCCGGGGGTTATTGGGAAGCCAGATCCGGAAAGAACAGAGGGGTTAAGGATGATCTTTATCATCCATACGATATTGAAGACACAGACCCTTTCACGCAACGGATCAGGAGCTTTTAGTTCCCAAAAAGGACCCGGATGCCCACAAACGTCAAAACCTATGATGGAACCGGGGATCCGGAGGACCATATAAAGAACTTTTGCACCGCGGCCAAGGTGGAACGGTGGGGCATGCCCACCTGGTGTCATATGTTCAACTCCACACTCATGGGCCATGCACGGATGTGGTTTGATGAATTGCCGGCAGAAAGCATAGACAATTTTGAAGATCTCCGAAAAAACTTCTTGTCCTACTTCCTCTAGCAAAAGAAATATACCAAGGATCTGGTGGAACTCCATCTTATCAAGCAATGGGAAGGGGAGACGACGGCGGCTTTCGTTGACCGCTTCAAGGCGGAAAGCATGCAAGTGAAAGGTGCCCCAGAATGCATGAAGGTCTCAGGCTTTATACGTGGGATTAATAATCTGGAGCTAATCAGAAGGCTCAATGATAAAATCCCAAAGACTGTAGACGAAATATGGAAGGTAACCACAGCCTTCCTCCGGGGTGAAACAGCCGCGGCAAACTTGTCAAGAAAAAAGCAAGACCGCCCTTCGTAGAAATCTCACGAAGGGGGGTCCCGAGCATCCAACAGTCAAGCTTTTGAAAGAAAAACGGGTTTCAAAGGGTACTCCAGGGGAGACCGGAGGCGAAATTACAGATTCACGCCCCTCACGAAAACACCAAAGGAGATTTTGGCAATGGATTCGGTCAAATTCATAGCCCCTCCCCCCATGTCAAGTCTAGCCGAATCAAGAAACAAGGACAAATACTGTGACTTTCACAGAGAAAGGGGACACCACACGGATGAGTGTTTCAAGTTAAGAAAGCAGATTGAGGAGGCGGTCAGATCCGGCCAGGTAGCACATTTGGTAAAGGAGATCAAGAACGGGAGCCAGAAGGGCGGAACCGCTAAAGGCGGTAAGAAAGAAACCACAACCAAGGATAAGGCCCCGGCCATATTCATGGTATAAACTTGGCAACGAAGTGTAAAACATAAGGTATCCTCTAATACCGAGCCAAATTTGGAAATATCTTTCCCTCCGATAAAGGAAGACGATTGGGTTGACCATCTATTGGTAATAAAGGCCGGAGTAGGCGGGCACCACGTACATCGGATGTACGTGGACAACAGAAGCGCCTCTGAGGTCCTCTACGAAAATTGTTTTAACCGACTGAGCCCGAAAATCAGGAAGAGAATGATCCCCGCTATCGCGCCTCTTCTCGGTTTCAGTGGCGAGTTGTCATGGACTTTGGGACATATTCTATTGGAAGTAACATTAGGTGATGAAGAAAACTCAGCTAGTGCATGGATGAACTTCATGGTGGTCAAATCACCCTCTCAATGTAATGGCATAATAGGCAGACCGGGGATACGACAAATCAAAATTATCCCTTCCACGGCCCGTGGCATGAGAAAATTCCCCACTCAAGGGGGGGGGTAGTTACCTTACACAGTGACAAAGCCATTCCAGTGGAATGCAGGATGGTCGCGGAACCCCTGCCGCAGCAAGGCTCTGATGAAACCCCAACACGAGAGGGTGTGAAGGTAGCAATACACCCAGAGTTTCCAAACCAGACCGTCATTATAGGAGGAAGTCTAACTGATCAGGGAAAAAAAGGCCTGTGTGATCTGTTAAAAAATAACCTAGACATCTTCACTTGGCAACCATCAGACATGATAGGAGTGCCGCGGAGTATAGCTGAACATAGGCTGAATGTCCGGGAAGGGTATGCCCCAGTAAGGCAAAAGAAACGAGGACTGGCCCCGGAAAGGAACAAGGCAATTAATGATGATGTAGCAAAATTGGTAGAAGCTGGCATCATGAGGGAAGTCCACTACCACGACTGGCTATCAAACCCGGTCCTAGTAAAAAAGAGTGATGGAAGTTGGCGAATGTGTGTGGATTTCAAGGACTTAAACAAGGCCTGTCTGAAGGATTGCTACCCTCTTCCAGAGATCGACTGGAAAGTCGAATCCCTTAGCGGATACACCTTCAACTGTTTTCTGGATGCATATAAAGGGTACCATCAGATCCAGATGGCCGTGGAAGACGAAGAAAAGACCGCGTTCCACACAAACTAAGGGATTTTTTGCTACAAGAAAATGCCCTTCGGACTGAAAAACGCGGGAGCCACATACCAGCGGCTGGTAGATAAAGCCTTTGAAAAACAAATTGGAAGGAACCTAGAGGTCTATGTGGATGACTTAGTCATCAAGAGTCACTCAGAGACAGAGATTTTAAGAGACATAGGAGAACCTTTTGTAACTCTTCGGAAAAGTAACATCAAACTGAACCCGAAGAAGTGTACCTTCGGAGCTAAGGAAGGAGTGTTCTTGGGACATGTGGTCAACAAACAGGGAATTCGGGCTTGTCCGGAGAAATCCGAGGTTGTTGTCCAATTGCCTTCTCCACGAACTCTTAAAGAGGTGCAAAGTTTAAATGGAAAGTTAGCAAGTCTGAACCGCTTTCTGTCAAAATCCGCGGAAAAGTCATTGCCATTCTTCAAAACACTGAAAAAGTGTATCAAAAAGAGTGACTTCCAGTGGACACCGGAAGCAGAGCAGGCTTTCAAAAAAATAAAGAAGCATATTGCCAACCTTCCCACTCTTACGGCCCCCAACCAAGAGAAGAACTAATAATTTACTTATCCGTGGCAAAAGAGGCTATTAGTGCAGTTTTGCTCGTAGAAAGGGGATCATAGCAGCAACCCGTCTATTTCATCAGCCGTGCACTACAAGCTCCAGAGATAAACTATAGCCCAATGGAGAAACTGGTTTTAGCATTAATCCATACGGCCAGAAGACTGAGAAGGTACTTTCAGGCACACCCGGTAGTCATCATCACGGACCAACCGATTAAACAGATGCTTGCAAAGACAGAAAATATAGGGCGGATGGCTAAGTGGGCTATTGAACTAGGAGAACATGACATCAGTTTCAGGCCGCGGACAGCCATAAGAGGGCAAGTATTAGCTGATTTCATTAAAGAAATCCCAGAGGAAAAGACTTTGGCAACAGAAATGGCCGCGGAAGATCTGCCATACGCCAAGCCATGGAATTTGTACACAGATGGATCCTCTTGTCAAGAAGGATCCGGAGCAGGCCTCATCCTTACAAACCCCGTAGGCATGGAATTCACTTATGCTTTGAGATTCGAATTTGATACATCCAACAATGAGACAGAATACGAAGCACTGCTAGCGGGCTTAAGGATAGCGAAACAGATGGGGGTGAAGGACTTGTCCGCAAATGTAGATTCTCAGCTGGTTGCGAATCAGATCAACGACGTATATGAAGCAAAGGAAGAGAGTATGGCGTGGTACCTAGAAAAAGCCATGGCCCTTTTACAAAACATCCGCACATTCTCAATAAGACAAATTCCGCGGAGTCAGAACAAGCAGGCGGACGCACTAAGTAAAATAGCTTCCACCAGCTTTGCCCACCTGACAAAGCAAGTTTTGGTTGAAGTCCTGAAAGACAAATCGATCGAGGAGAAAGAGATTATGGCCGTGGTGAAAGAAGAAGGGGACACTTGGATGTCCCCACTCCTTGAGTACCTGAAAGATGGAGTGTTACCAGCGGATCAGAAAAAAGATAGGAATTTAAAGATCAAGGCAAGACAATACTCCATCATCAACGGAACCCTGTTCTGTAAATCGTTCCTAGAGCCATGGCTGCGGTGTGTGGGGCCAATACAGGCCAACTATGTGATTAGGGGAATCCACGAAGGTTCGTGCAACATGCACTCCGGACCACAGGCTATTGTTGTGATGCGTTACGTCGAAGCTTTAAATTTATAAACAAGAATTACCGATTAACTAGGAACACATTCGGGCAAGTATACCCTAGTCATATGTAGTATTGGGGTTGGTAAGTCAAGGTCGTCCCAAGAGACTTGGTTGCACTCAAGTGTCATTTGTTTGTTTAATCAAGTAACAAGTTGATGGCTATGATTGTCACGGATCAAACCAACAATAAAATCAATATAAGAACAATCACACAAAGAACATACATGTTTGGACAAATGATCACATGGATATTAGGATGGTTAGTTTGGACAACATATTATCAAAAGTAATCCTTACGACCTTTAGAACCAATAATAATTTAGTGTTTTATAAATCGAATAGGTATAAGCCTCAATCAAATGGTCGTATCATGAGCCTTATGCCTATAACAAGAAAGAATCCTTTCGAACTTTAGACTTTGATGTTATTAATTCGTGAAGTTCCATTTACTTGAAAAATGATTAGAACACATATTCAAAAGATGTCTTTCGACCCTTAATCTAAATTAAACTTTCACTTGTTATGCTTATTAAGTTTCTCATACAATCGTCACAAAGTACAAGACCAAAACATTTATCGACTAATGAATTGAAGTCAACCACTATTGAGAATCCTTTCGACTATAGACTCAACAATGATTAATCAAAATAATAAACAATACAAGTTCCAATTTAACCAAATATGATGTTATCATCATAATCCAAACAAACACTACAAATATCCAAATATCCTTTTATCACAAGTTATCATATGAGCCAAACAAGTATTAAGACATCAATCACAAGACAAAGCACATAAGAATAATCAAATTGATTTAACAATTATAGTCAAAGGAATTTTGCAAAGGAAATATGCAAATCCCGAGGTTCGTTGTCCCGATTGAAGATTGAATGGAATTGTCATTTCGGGATCGTGAAACGTGAAGTGAATGTGAGATAAGAGTGAGATATTTTGGTTTTTACACTACGAATATGAAATAACAAATAAAAACAATAAACCAAGCTAAGGGAACAAGCAAATTAAGCAAACGAAATCTAAAACGCAATCTAAATTTAAAAACGTACGTTACGATTCTAAAAACGTATCTAAAAAGTGAAATCCTAAATTATAAGCCATAAAATTATGAAAATAATTTTCCTAAATTCTAAATATTAAACGAAAAATTTAGGAAAAAGAATAATATTTTTTTTTAATTTTTTATTTATTTTTTATGAATTAAAAACTAAAAGAAAGTAATTAAATGATTAAAAATAGCAAACTGATTTGGAAAATTATGAAATTTTGCTTAAAAATCTAAAATTATATAAAGAAGCTACAAAAAATGAAATTGGTACTAATCTAAACCCTAATAAGCAGTTTTGGTAAAAACTTGTTTCAAATAAGCACTTCAGTCCCAAAATTCGCCAAAAGCTCAAATATAGGTAAGCACACTCATACAAGCTTAAAGCAACTTATAATGACCAGAGAAGCACTTTGGTTAAGCCAATAAGCACTATTGCAGTTGCTAATTAAGGACAGAAGCAAGTGGTTAAACAGCCAACTTTCAGTTGCTCTAGAAGCTAGGCAAAAGCTAATTGGGGAAAACTAAAAACTGATTCTTAAAGCCAGTACTATAGACTACTTATGAACTAAAAATGCCTAAATTCTATAATCAATTGCTCACTCAATTTGGACCAAGATCAGATGCTCATAAAGACCAAATCTGATGCAGGTTGAGAACAGTTCTGGGTGGGAAACTTGCAGACCAATTTTAAACTGTGAATAAGCTTCAAAGTGAAATTCAAGCTCAGGAACCTAAAACCACTACTATGTTAGGAATTAAATATTCAAGATGTTTAATATCAGGTTCTAATCCAAGAAATACTCTAAGTGTAATTCTGCTGCTAGTACAAAACGGTTTCTGCTGATGATGTTGATTCTGCGGATAGAGCATTTCACTCTGCTGATAGGCTTAACAACTCTGCTGATGATTCTGCTGATGATTCTGCTGATAGCGAAAGATTGTTCCTGCTGATAATGAACAACTCTGCTGATGGAAGGATAAGATCAAAAAGATATTTATTGTATTTTGGTCAACAATATACGGTAGATAATATCTTACTCCATGTGCTTAGTTAACAAGTTGTATACACAGATACATGTTGTATCTGATGTACTAACACTTAATAGGATAAGTTAACCAAGTAAGTCGGTCAAGACTTTAAGCAATTTGTAAAGATCTTTTGACTATAAAAGAGATCTTAGACTAGTGATATTTAAGTGTGTGTGTCAAAAATATAGAAGTGTTAAGAGTTAGTCCATGCATACGTTAGAACATGCATAACTGTTAGAACAAACACAAATATATCACAAGTGATAGAAACAAAAGATTCAAGGTTGTAACCCTAGTGATATTTCAAGGTCACTCGTATTATTATCTTTAATAATATTGAATCGTTTAGTGATAATCTTTATATGTTTCATTGCTAACTAACAAACACAACAATTCCATTTCCATAACATACACAACCTTCTAAGTTTGGTTGAGTGAATTCCGCGCACTTAATCATTTTAACACAACATATCATACACACAAAGTTAGAGGGTTTAACCACCTTAATCGTGTGTCCAGGATCCTAGCAAGTGGTATAGAGCTAGAGTTGATATTGTTGTTTTTAGAAGAAACAAGAAATGGATGTACAAGATGTTCAAACAAATGTTGCTGCAAAGTTGCCCATGATCAAACCCGATGAGTTTGAGTTATGGAGGATGAGAGTTGAGCAATATTTCATGGTTCAAGATTATGCTCTTTGGGACATAATTCAGTATGGTGATTCCTTCACTTTAGGCTATTCAGATGTTCTTGTTGAAGGGAAGACAGTAAGAAAAAGAAATACTTGGACCAGTCTCCAATGATGAAAAGATACAGAAGAGAAATGATCAGAAAGCACGAAACTTGTTGCTTATGACCATTCCTGGTGAGCAAATGTTATCTTTTAACAAATATCTTGATGCAAAAACTCTTTTTGAAGAGATTTGTGCATGGTTTGGTGGTAATGAAACTACCAAAAAGATACACAAGACTTTACTAAAGCACCAATTTGAAAACTTTACTGCTTTTAGTAATGAGTCTCTTGATAAGCTATTTTCAAGACTACACAAGCTTGTTAGTCAGTTAGCTGTGTTGGGTGTTGAGACTGAAAAGGAAGATCTCAACATGAAGTTCTTGAAAAGTCTACCTATTGAATTCCATACTCATGTTATTGTCTGGATGAACAAGCCAGAAATTGAAACAATGAAGCTTAATGATTTGTTCAATAACTTTAAAATTGTTGAACAAAGTCTAAAGAGAGGTGGAAATTATGGTACTAGTTCTGGGAATGCTGCACTCTTATCAGTTCCTAGTGTTAGTCATACAGAGGAGGTAGATGAAGTTGAAAGTGTTTCTAATGTTACTTATGGTGGTCCTTTTGCTAGTTTACAAAAGGATATTGCTGGACTTGGTGATCCAACATTTTATGCCTTTATAACCAGTCAAGCTAGTGGTTCTCCTTTAAATCATGAAGACCTTGAGCAGGTTGATGGTGATGATTTGGAAGAGATGGATATTAAGTGGCAAGTTGCTTTACTTAGCATGAGGGCTAAGAAGTTTTGGCAGAAAACTGGAAAGCAAATTACCATAAATGGTAATGATACTGCTGGGTTCGATAAGAAGAAAGTAGAATGTTTTAACTATCATAGGTTGGGACACTTTGCTAAAGAATGTAGAATCCCAAGGAAGCAGGATAATAGAAACACTTGGTATAAACAAGAAAGGAATAAGGAAGTACTGGTGGAAGAGCCAAAGGCTATGCTGGCCATTGATGGTATTGGATATGATTGGAGCTCTATGGCTACTGAAGAGGATGCACCACCAAATGCTGCTCTTGTTGTCGATGAGATTGCTCTAATGGCTTCTTCTGATTCAGAGGTAGATACTATTCCTACTTGTACTAATTCATGTCCTAATCTTAAAAATTATGAAGACATTAAAAAAAGGTTTGATGCTTTTAGAGAAGAGTTAATTGATGCCCTTCATAATTTAGCTAATCACAAGAGGTGTGTAGGAGTTCTAGAAAAACATATTCTTCATTATAAAAAGAATGAATCTACGTTTACTGATGACTTAAATGCTTTAAAAAGAGGAATAGCATTTAGAGATGAACTTCTTAATGATCAAAGTAGACAGTTATCTGAAATCAAAACTGAAAAAGAAAATGTTAAGGTAACTATAGATACTCTAGCACATTCCTCAGAAGGAATGAATAAGATTTGGGAAGCTCAGGTAATTGATAAAGCTAATTCAGGTGTAGGTTAAAAAACAGTTCCTCCACCATATAGAGGTGTTCCTTCACCTCCAGGTGTTGACCTAGCACATACAGGCTTAGCTGAGTTCCAAGAACCAATCATGGAATATGGTTCTAAGACTAGTAAGAGTCTTAAGGTAGCAAAGATAAGTAAAAGTTTAGATAAAACTTTACATTATCAGGACAAGGTGTCCTTTGCTAAGAAAGGAGATGCTATAGTTGTTGAAGATTGTACAACTGATAGTGATGATGATGAAGTAGAACAGGTTATGTCTAAACCTGAAGTGGTTAAGAAAGTAGGAACAAAGGTTCCTAAGATAGTCAAACACAATACTGATAAGCCTAAATCAAACATTAAGCATGTTAGGCAACCAGTTAGATATTGTGAACAATACAGAACCACCAACAAGCCCAGAGGTAACCAAAGGAATTGTAACAACCTCAAGTATAACCAATTAGGTGATGACTTTGCTTTTTATAATAAAGCTTGTTATACATGTGGTAGTTTTAACCATCTTGCAGCTTTCTGCAACCAATGGGTATCTGGGTATGAAAACCATAGAGTGAATCACAAAAGGCAAACTCCTAAATCTCACTTTCACTCTAGTTCTAAGAAATCAAACCCCAGAGTAGTCAAAAGCAAGTCTATCTCAAAATCTGATTCTGCTGATAGACCAAATGATCCTGCTGATAGCAAATTTTACTCTGCTGCTCGACCATTTATGACTATTAACCCAAAATCAACAGCTAAGGGTGCAAAAACATTTATCAAACATGCACCTACAACTGTTCTAAGTCCCATTCAATCAAAATCAGTGGTCCATAAACAAATTTGGAGACCAAAAGGTAGAACTACAAAGTTAGCAGATTCTGCTGATAAGTGTGTGGTTCACTCTGCTGATAAGGGAAAAAGGGCAAATGCTGTTAAGGCCTCAGCATGTTGGATTCATAAATCCAATGTTGCATCAACTATTCTTAAAAGATTCAATTACATTGATGCAAGAGGCAGATCCAAGTCAATAATGGCTTGGATCCCCAAAAGAAACTAACACTCTTATTTGTGTGCAGGGACATTCAAATGATCAGGAAGAGGATCAAGGATATTCAGATAGTGGATGTTCTAGGCACATGACAGGCAACATGTCTTATCTTTCAGATTTTGAAGCTTTAAATGGAGGATATGTTACCTTTGGAGGGGGTGTTCGTGGCAAAATTTCTGGTAAAGGTACAATCAAAACCGGAAATTTAGATTTTGAAGATGTGTACTATGTAAAAGAGCTAAATTATAATCTTTTTAGTGTTTCACAAATGTGTGACAAAAAGAATAATGTTCTTTTCTGTGAGACTGAATGTCTTGTACTTTCTCCTGATTTTAAGATGCCTGATGAAAGTCAAGTACTTCTTAGAATTCCTAGAAAGGGCAACATGTACAGTGTAGACATGAAGAATATTATTCATAAAAAGAATTTAACTTGTCTTGTTGCAAAGGCCACATTGGAAGAATCAATGAAATGGCATAGAAGGCTTGGTCATATTAACTTCAAAACCATAAATAAAATTGTTAAGAATGGTTTGATAAGAGGTTTACCTCACAAAAGATTTGAAAATGATCAAACATGCATTGCTTGTCTAAAAGGCAAACAACACAAAGCCACTTGTAAGCCCAAAATTTTTAACTCTATCAATCAGTCTTTGTTTATGCTGCATATGGACTTATTTAGACCTGTTTCAGTGATGAGCATAATGCATAAGAGATATTGTCTAGTTATTACTGATGACTATAGTAGATTTACATGGGTTTTCTTTTTAGCCACTAAGGATGAAACATCCAGCATCCTTAAGGACTTCATTACACAGATAGAAAATCAAGTAAGCAAGAAAGTAAAAGTCATTAGATGTGATAATGGGACAGAGTTTAAGAATAGAGTTATGGATGATTTCTGCAAAGAAAAAGGTATTAAGAGAGAATTTAGTGTTGCTAGAACACCACAACAGAATGGTGTAGCTGAAAGAAAGAATAGAACACTAATTGAAGCTGCTAGAACAATGTTAGCTGATTCTAAGCTACCAATAAATTTTTGGGCAGAGGCAGTCAACACTGCTTGTTATGTTCAAAATAGAGTTTTAGTTGTGCAGCCTCAAAATAAGACATCATATGAACTTTTTAATGGTAGAACTCCTGCAATAGGATTTCTTAGACCTTTTGGATTTCATGTGACAATTCTCAATACCTTAGACCATTTAGGAAAATTTGATGGTAAGGCAGATGAAGGTTTCTTTGTTGGTTATTCTCTTAATAGCAAAGCTTTTAGAGTTTACAACACAAGAAAAGAAATAGTAGAAGAAAATCTACATGTGGAGTTTTTAGAAAACAAATCCAATGTAGAAGGTCAAGGACCAAAATGGCTATTTGATCTAGAATATCTAACAAATTCAATGAATTATGTGCCTTTTGTTGCAGGAACTAATGATTTTGAAGGTTCAAATACAACAAATGAGGCAGAGTTAGAGAAAGATCAAGATTATGTGATAATGCCAATATGGTCAAGTACAATTGTGGAATCAACTTCGACAACTGATGAACCTTCTTCTAGCAAAGCTAAAGAAAGTGTTGAAGATGAAAGTAAAGAGTATGGAACTCAGGAACAACAAAGTGTTTCTGCTGGTAGTATTTCTGTTGCTGCTGGTAGTGTATCTGTTTCTGCTGATGACTCTGCTGATAAGCTTACTGATTCTGCTGTTCGGCCAAATGACTCTGCTGCTGGCCCTTCAGAAACAAAAGATGCAGAATTCTCAGATAATGAGGTGGATTACAACAATCTTCCATCAAATTATCAAGTTCCTACTACACCACAATCAAGAATTCACAAAGTTCATTCCCTGGATCATGTGATTGGAGATATACAGTCAGGTGTGAAGACAAGACAGCAATTGATGTCTTCAGACCAACAAGGGCTTCTTGATGCCCTTTATGCTTCAAAACAACATGAGCTTTCAAACTCTTGTTTGTTTGTATGTTTTCTCTCACAAGCTGAACCAAAGAATATTCTTACAGCCCTAGATGATTCAAGCTGGTTAAAGGCTATGCAAGAAGAGCTTCTTCAGTTCAAGATTCAAAAGGTTTGGGTGCTAGTTGATTTACCTACAGGTGTGAAGGTAATTGGCACTAGATGGGTTTTTAAGAACAAAAGGGATGAAAGAGGAATTATGATCAAGAACAAAGCTAGATTAGTAGCGCAAGGGTACACACAAGAAGAAGGGATAGATTATGATGAAGTTTATGCTCCAGTAGCAAGGATTGAGGCGATTAGGCTTTTCTTAGCTTATGCTTCATTTTTAGGCTTCACAGTCTACCAAATGGATGTCAAAAGTGCATTTTTATATGGTGAAATTGGAGAAGAGGTATATGTTTCACAACCTCCTGGCTTCATTGATCCATTACATCCAAAAAAAGTGTACAGAGTAGTGAAAGCTCTCTATGGCCTTCATCAGGCACCAAGAGCTTGGTATGCAACACTAGCTTCCTACTTATTAGAAAATGGATTTCAAAGAGGAAAGATTGATCAGACACTTTTCATCAAACAGCACAAGAAGGATCTTCTGTTAGTGCAGGTGTATGTGGATGACATTATCTTTGGATCTACTAGGAAAGAAATGTGTTTAGAGTTTGAGAAGCTTATGAAAGATAAGTTTCAGATGAGTTCTATGGGAGAACTTACATTCTTTTTGGGTTTGCAAGTTAAGCAATCATCTGAAGGCATATTTATTAGTCAAGACAAATATGTTGCAGAGATACTTAGAAAATTTCAATTTGCTGATTCAAAAATAGCAAGCACACCAATGGACTCTGAGAAGCACCTTCTGAAAGATGAAGATGGAGAGAATGTAGATGTACACAATTACAGATCTATGATAGGCTCTTTGATGTATCTTACATCATCTAGACCTGATATCATGTTTCTTGTTTGTGTTTGTGCAAGATTTCAAGTTACTCCAAAGGTTTCTCATTTAACTGCAGTCAAGAGAATTTTTAGATATCTCAAAGGTCAACCAAGGTTGGGTATATGGTATTCTAGAGAATCTCCTTTTGATTTGGTAGCATATTCGGATAGTGATTATGCTGGTGCTAGCTTGGACAGAAAGTCAACAACTGGAGGATGTCAATTCCTTGGGTGTAGACTTGTCTCATGGCAGTGTAAGAAGCAAACAAGTGTGGCAAATTCAACAACTGAAGCTGAATACATAGCTTCTGCAAGTTGCTCTAGTCAAGTTCTATGGCTTCAAAACCAACTCCTTGATTATGGGTACAATTTCTTAAACACTGTTATTCATATTGATAATAGTAGTACAATTTGTATTATTAAAAATCTAGTGCAACATTCTAAAACAAAACACATTGAAATTAGACATCACTTTATAAGAGACTGCAATGAGAAAAGATTAATTCAAGTTCTTAAAATTGCTTCAGAACATAATTTTGCAGATCTGCTAACAAAAGCTTTTGATGTTTCAAGGTTTCAGTACTTGGTAGCAAGTATTGGAATGCTTAATCTTTAAATTTTCAATATGATGTGTTTTTGTAAATAAATTTTTGTTGTTGCTACTGATTCATAAGGTACTGCTAATATATCATAAGGTACTGCTAAAGCACACAAGGTGCTGCTAGTACAAAATTAAAATTGTGTTATTCATATAGTTGGTTTTATGATTATACTAATGCAAGACAAGTACTTTGTACATTGTTCTTTTGGTTTTAGACTAACAATTTCATATATGAATATATAAACACAAAGGATGTTTTCAAGTGAAATGGAAACAGCAGGATTGAGATATTAGCTGCAGACCATAATAGGTTTATGATGGACTGAGTTTGGGACTTTAAAACTCCTTAAAACTTCTTTCTTGAAATCTAGTTATGATATTTCACATTGAATTGATGACTTAGTTGATCAGATAGTAACTGATGCAACTCACTTTCTATCATTTTATACTTTTAAGTATAATGTGCAAGTCTGAGGACATCTGATAGAAAGAACAGCGAGCAAAAGTGAATCTAACACTTGTGTTAGAGGTAACAAATGCCACGAGCTGGAAACCCTGTCAAGAAAATCTTTTGAATAGATTTATCTTTACACAGGCAGTTATTTATAACTGAAAAATATTGGTTCTCACACAACCAGAGGTTGCTTTAAACCGAAATGCTGATTAAGTGTCTGTTATACACTTAATTTCTTTCAAAATGGTTGAAAGTAGTATGATTTTTCAATTCTAAAATCATGAACATACTACTAAGTTAAATGATTTCTTACAAGGATTTTCAAGGATTCACAAAAACCATTCATTAATGGATCATGAATCAAAATGTCCACTGATTCACCTCTCATAGGAGTTAACACACCTAGAAGTGATGAGGGCAGTAACTTAAACTCTTAAGGAATTGATGGCTTCATGTACAATATTGTCTGACAACAAGTTCACATTGATAGATCAGTCAAAGGTACATAGTGAGATCTTCCAAACAAGGGGAGGATGAAACAAAAGTTATTTGCTTCAGGAGAGGTAACAATCTCAGGGGAGGAAATAATGGCCCAGAAAAGGAAGATAATCCAATATATGGAAGGAGAAGACAAGAGCATACAAGATGATGAGGAGGTTGAAAATGACAAGAACATTCCAAAGGAGAAAGTTCTATCTAGATCAAACGAAGAAAAGTTTCAATTTCACTTAAAGACATGCTGGTTAGATGATTTCACTTGTTGAAACAAGCATCCAAGATACACAGCATCATTGCCTCTTATAATTCCTCCATCCAAGGAAATTGCACCATCTTTTAGTCAAAGATAGGTTCAATATGTTTTGATATTGCTAAAGTCAAAGAAGAGCAAAGTAGATGAATTACTGAGAAGATATTCAATCTTGAAGAACATAAGTGTTTGAAAGATCTTCAATCCAAGATTTAATTCAGAAACATGTTTGAAAGGGTTCACATGTTTAGGGGAGGATTGTTGGGAATTAAATATTCAAGATGTTTAATATCGGGTTCTAATCCAAGAAATACTCTAAGTGTAATTCTGCTGCTAGTACAAAACGGTTTCTGCTGATGATGTTGATTCTGCTGATAGAGCATTTCACTCTGCTGATAGGCTTAACAACTCTGCTGATGATTCTGCTGATGATTCTGCTGATAGCGAAAGATTGTTCCTGCTGATAATGAACAACTCTGCTGATGGAAGGATAAGATCAAAAAGATATTTATTGTATTTTGGTCAACAATATACGGTAGATAATATCTTACTCCATGTGCTTAGTTAACAAGTTGTATACATAGATACATGTTATATCTGATGTACTGACACTCAATAGGATAAGTTAACCAAGTAAGTCGGTCAAGACTTTAAGCAATTTGTAAAGATCTTTTGACTATAAAAGAGATTTTAGACTAGTGATATTTAAGTGTGTGTGTCAAAAATATAGAAGTGTTAAGACTTAGTCTATGCATACGTTAGAACATGCATAACTGTTAGAACAAACACAAATATATCACAAGTGATAGAAACAAAAGATTCAAGGTTGTAACCCTAGTGATATTTCAAGGTCACTCGTATTATTATCTTTAATAATATTGAATCATTTAGTGATAATCTTTATGTGTTTCATTGCTAACTAACAAACACAACAATTCCATTTCCATAAAATACACAACCTTCTAAGTTTGGTTGAGTGAATTCCGCGCACTTAATCATTTTAACACAACATATCATACACACAAAGTTAGAGGGTTTAACCACCTTAATCGTGTGTCCAGGATCCTAGCATACTATAAGCTACTCGCAAATAAAATATCAATCAATGAGAACAAGTGGATAAGCTGATGCAGGCCCAATAAAAAGCTGAATTTAGGTCAAAATAATGTGCAGGTCTGCACAATTCTCTGTTGCAGCAATTGGTAAAAGTTGATCTTAAAACTTTCAAATCTTGATGAAACAGTACCGAATCAAGAATACACACTTCAACCACTAGAAAGAACACAAGTATGCCAAAAAATATGGCTAAAATAAGCTCAGCTTATGTAGAGCTTATAAGGCCAGTTATGCTTCTAATATTGAACTCACTAATTCAAAACCTCAAATAACCTCAAAACAACTTAACATCTGATTAAAACAGCTTATCTAGCTTCTATTAAGCTCAATCAAAACTAATCTAAGAGCATATGAACAGTGACAAGCTTTAAGTCCACAGCATCAGCTATTGCCAAACACCCCTTTTAAAAACTGAATTGGAACTTTTCAAACTATAACCACCAAAATAAGCTATGCAACTTATTACTACTGATATTCTAACTTAAGAACTACCTAATAAGCAACTTCCAATGATGATATAAGCACTTTTAATTAAGCTAACCTAATTGACTGATTTTTAAGCCTTTTAATGCCTTTTAAGATCAAACTGAGATGAAAATTATCAATTAATAATAATCTATAAGCACAACAGAGATCAACTAACAATAATTACTCAAAATAAGCACAAAAATAACTAGAATAAGCAGTTGAGTATTGATAAGCTATGAATGAAAATCAAATAAAGCTTACAAGTGATCCTAATGGTGCAACAGATCTAATCAACCACAAACTCATAACCAGGCTTATCCAATAAGCCAATACCACCCCAAACAAGCTCTTTCCAGATCAACTTATTCTTCAGCTTATTGGAACAGTAGAGTTGACTTTTGTTGACATTTGAGAATTTTTGAGACTAAAGCTGATTTATCCTAATTAAAGACTCACAATAAGCTAAACAGCTTATTGAAGCTGAGATTTAAGACTTGAAAACATATTTTTGTATTTTTTTTTTTTTTGTTATTTCTGATTTTTAAACAAAAATAATGAAAATGGAATATCAAAGAGCTTAAACTATGGTGAAAACAGCTTATGAAACTGTAACAAAGCTTTAGCTAACAACTTTAAATGAGTATAAGATTGAATAAGCAATATGGATTAAAACATAAAACTGAAATTTGATTAAACAAAGCTTGATTACACAAAAAACTTAGAAATTACAATTCAGTAAACAAAATGACAGCATAACAATAATTAAAAAACTACTTCAAATTTGAGGAGGGGAAGCTCTCTATTTATAGCCGATTGGGGAGGCTTCTAGGCTATCCACGTCATTGATCCACACCCATTTGTGCTTCTTTGAATTGATTTCAACCTTTGGATTATCTCTTGGTCATCACTCAATCATCCTCCGCCCTTGGATCATCACTCCACGTCCATCAGCCAATCAGAGGACCTTCATTTGCCTTGAGATTGTTGACATGTCAGCTGACATGTCAGTATGACATGTCAGAATTCCTTCTAGAATTGCGAATGAAGTATGGAAATACCCTTAATTGTGGTAATTTTTAGGGCGGGTTGTTCTAGGGTTCTTGGGGTACAGTAACATTTGGGGAAAAATAACACGGGTGAGTTTTTTTTATATATTTGTTTGACTGGGTAATGTGGGTTGACCCGGGTCTTTGGGTTTTTGATTCGGTTCATGGATTCCGGGTTAAAAGGAGGTGGGTTTATTTATGGGTTTTGGGTTATTCTTGTGGGCTGGGTTTGGGGAAATGGATTTGGGTTAGTTTAATTTTTTGGGTTAAAGAAAACATAGATCCGGATGAAGTTAAGGATAGGTTTAGGATTTAGGTAAAATTCAAGGACCAAATGTGTTAATTCTGAAATTTAAGGGGCCTCTTCTGCCACTTATCCAAAATAAATCCAAGGGTTTTTCTTGTAATACTTTGATTCTTCAAGGATTTTTGGTGACATTTTGAGAATAATCTTTGATCATTTGCTTCCCTGGCTTCAGCTTTTTACCTTTTCCAAATCTCGTGCTTGTTTTCTCGGGTTTTGCTTGATTTTGTCCCTATTTCATGATATCCGTACCTGCATAGAAACAAACACAAAAACATAATATCTTTGGCATTGATGGTTAATTTTTGGTTGTTTTGGTCTTAATTTTGTAAATAAAATGTATGTGAATAAGCACATACCAAAATTCCCCCAGACTAAGATATTGCAGTGTCCTCACGCAATGTTATAAAAACACGTTTTCAAAACCAAAAATTTCCCAATCTCTTTTTACTAACTTTGAGAAGTAGCAATATTTTCAAAAGAGATTAAGAAATCTTAAGTTCTAAAAACTCCCCGATTTTCCTTTTTATTCCATTTTTGTATTTTTCATATCTTGTGACTAAACTGTTGACAATCATTATCTTTTAATAACTTTTAGGGTCATCGAGTAGGAAGCACGACTCATGAAAAAGTGACCATACGGATAAAATTCGTCGTCCCTGATTTTTCACGAGTCCCCAAACTAAGCTTAAAAACGAAATCATTGTCTATTTACAAGTTAGATGCCAATACTACCCATGGAAGTTACTTGTGTAATTACCTCTTGCTCCCATTTTCCTAATTTGCCTCTGTTTATTTTATTTTTGGTGAGAAATGAATTGCTTCATATTTTCTCGTTTCGGTCATTTTTAGTCCGATAAAGATACTAAATTAAGACACTAAGTAGTTTTCAATCTTCTCTCGAGAACCGTTACTTTGAAAATGAGGTCCACATCAAGGTTTTTATTTATATTTTTTGACTTTTTCATTTTTCTCTTTTTTATTCATCACCATTTTTTTTTTCATTTTTTTTTAATCACTAACTTTTCACTTGCGTATCCTAAACGACGGAGCTTCACGGTTTAGTTCCAAGACCTTACACCTTCTGGCATAAAGGATCCAAGGGCCGTTACAACGGAGTATTCCAAGACTCTAGACATTCCTGAAATGAGGATCCAAGGTGGTTAGACCAAGACCTCACACATTCCTGAACTAGAGGTCCAAGGGCTGGTGCAAGAGGGTAGCCAAGACCTAAACGTCTTCCGTAAATAAGGATCCAAGGCCCGATCTCGAATCCGTAGCTTAGAGCACTTAACTTATTATTTCTAAATGTATTTATTAAGTAACCTTGATGTGTACCCAATTTTTAAAGCAAGAATTCTTTTAAGAAGACCAAGAACTAATCATCGGCAAAACCTAATATCTTTAATTATTCTTACAGATATATATGGTGAAACAATTTTGTGGGAGCAAAAGGCCACAAGTAACTTCGATGAGCTCTAAAGAGAACCAACTACTCCACGTCTAGCATCTAACTTCTAAATAAACTCTATCATTTCAGGTTCTTCTCAAATTTAAAATATTAAATAATAAGATCTGCGAATGCTTAGCCTTACAATCAAGCCATGCATATATAAAGTCGATACGGGAACTTGCAAACTCTTAAAAAGAATTCGCATTTTAAAGCTCCTTGTGTAAGAGACTAGCACGAGCTTATAGATTATAAATGGTTAAGGGAACAAGCTAGGGCTCAACATGCCCGATCAAGTCAGAATTTTATTCCTACTCTCACCAGCGGAAAGTCAACAAAATGTCAAAATTTATTATGTTTTTGCAAAAATTTTTAAAATTTTCTCATTTTTAGGATTTTTTCAATTTTTTAGGAGGAAAAACGGGGTTGCATGAGTAAACTGGCAAAAAATGCAAGGCAAAAATCAAATCGAAAGATTATCCCCCCCCCCCCCCAGACTAAAACGAGACATTGTCCTCAATGTCTTAAAGGTAAGGGTTCTCCTACATAAATCTAAGGCCGTTTATTAATTATGCCAAAGATAAACGTTAGATGATAAGATTAAGGATATCGGATGAGCAACGAATGATGAAACTCGAGTGGAGAGAAGCAAACCACGAGCACGAGAGTCTTCATAATTCAGGCAAATCCTAGACACATCACAGAAAACCATGAAACACAAGATATGGAAGAGGTGGCCCTCCTCACTTTTATTAAGAAAATAGAAAGAAAATAGATGGATAAGCATGGGGTGCCTCCCACGAAGTGCTTGTTTTTTATCGAGTCATATAGATTAGACTCGCCCCGAATTTAATTGTCCTTGGGGGAGCAAGTGGAAAAGATAATCTCTATCGGACTTTCATTCTGGATGTTTGGAGAAACATTGAAACAAATGAAAGTTCCACACCGATGAGACACCCACGGTATTTCGATAGTGAAAACTATTAGAAACGATACCGGGGTCAAAGATAGTGTCCTCACTCCCGAAGGAGTGACGGAGAAGACAAGTCACATCATATGTGATGAAAGGGAAGAAGGTCATGATAACAATCATGATTAGGTCATCATCTTCAAAAGGAGACTTCATAATTTTCATATTATGAATCTCATCATTTAAGTTCTTTAGTTCAAGAAATGACTCAGGTGGGAGGGTCGGGATTAAATCATCAATAAGCAAATTCTCATGATTGAGAATGCCTCCCCCCGGGTCACACAAAACATCTTTGTCTAGATCAAAGTAGAAGTGATCATACTCCGGCGGAGATATGATGTGAGTGAGTTCATCGGAGAACTCCTCATGATCAAGATCAAAGGTAAACGAATCATATTCTGGAAGAGAGAAATCAGCATGAGAAGTGGTACTGCCACTACTCGTCTCTTCCGTGAAATAAAAACAAAATGATTCGTAAGCCGGGAGAGAATACTCGGGATAAGAAGTGGGATTACCACTAATCTCCTCAAAGTTAAAGCTCTCATACTCTGGTAAAGACTCCTCGAGCTCGGGCTCCAGAGGATCTAACGGCTTATCAACATAAACATCCATTAGGGGGTAGAGAAAGAAATGGTTCATTGGATATCATCTTTTTAATCAAAGGGATATCTCTCCCCAGACTACTTTCTTCATTCTCTGATGAAATCCGATCATCATTGAAGAAAACCTCGAGCTCTTCCATAGTGATATTACTTCTCTCAACCGGTGCGAGAGAAGGGGAAGAGCCAGAAATGACGGATTTTGGAGATGAAATAGAATTGTTATTTGAAGAGAATTTAATTTCATTCACAGAATCGACAATCTCAATATGATAAACCGGTTCTGGAGGTGGGACAAGTGGTGTGCTCTTAGAGCTAGCAATTTTCACCACTTCCGTTGTGGTCTCCGATTCTTGTTCATCATAATCAAGAACACTCTTAACTTCCGTAGCACAACTCTCAAACCATTTGCTCGAACAAGGGGTAATTTTCATGGCTTTGAGCTCAGCATGTTTATTTGAAATACTCTTAACCGTGAATCCTGAAAGTGTCGAATCAATTCTTTTGGAAGCAATTGCGGGATCAGATTTTTGATCAACCGTAGCAACGTTGCATTTGGTGGTTTGAGATTTCGAGTTCTGATTAATGTTAAACGTGACTTTTTCATTATCAACCCGCAGTGTTATTTCTTCACCATAAACATCAATCAAGGCACGCCCGGTCCTTAAGAACGATCGTCCGAGAATTAGAGGAACTCGGGGGTCAGCGTCAAAATCTACTACCACAAAATCGGCGGGGAAATTGAACTTCCCCACCTTGACAAAGACATCCTCGGCCACACCCTTAGGAAGGGTTATGGAACGGTCCGCAAGCTCGAGGGTCATGCAAGTAGGAGTGAGTTCCGGCAGAGAAAGCTTGTTCCAGACGGAAAGCGGCATTAGGTTGATGCTTGCACTAAGATCGGCCAAGGCGTAGCATTCAACCATCCCCGGAAATTCACATGGAATGAGGAATTTTCCGGGATCTCCAAGCTTTTCCGGAAGCTTTTTAAGGAGAACCGTTGAGCAATTCTCATTTAGCGGAGTTTTTGCTAGTTCAAATAATTTTTCCTTATTACTCAATAAACCTTTGATGGTAGAAGCAAACTTAGGCATCAGAAGTAAAGCATCCGCGAAGCTTATGTCAAAATGCAAATCTTGAAAGATTTGGAAGAATTTCTCCATTTGATTTGAAGCTTTTTCGCGGAGCTTTTGATCATTCAATCTTGAAGGATACGGAAGTTTGGTTTTTACGGGAGCGTCTTCGGGCTCAAGCACATCCTTAGGTTTAGATTTTTGGACAACCGGAGGTTGGACGTCTTCGGTCCTTCCGTTGTTAGTAGGAAGTTCCGTGTCCTTTGTCGCCTCGGTCTCACGGACAACTACCTTGGGAGGAAGAGAAGAAGCGGTAGTCGGAGCCGTGGGTCCATCATATGAAACACCACTTCGGGTGGTGATTGCTTTCATATCACCCCTCGGGTTAGCAATTGTGTTGCTAGGAAGAGAAGATGTACCCGAGGTTGAGGGTTGATTCATTTGTAACAAACTACTCATCATTTGCTTAAGCTCATTTGTTTGTTGATTCAATGTCGTATCAATCTCTTTCCAAAGTTCAACTCTCATGTTATTAATTTGATTCTGCATGGCTCGTATGCTAACATCTGTTGTCTTCATATAGTTTGTGAAATCGGGAGAAGGTGCAACTTGTGTAGGAGGAGATTGATAGACTTGTTGCGGTTGAGCATGATAATTGTTTCCACGGTTTTGGTTGTAACTTTGGTTTTGATTGTAACCTTGGTTGGTTTGATGTAAACGATTTTGGTTGTTTTGAACGGGTGGAAAACCGGGTGGTCCCATTAGGTTACTAGCATTTTAAGGACGAAATCCTTGATTCTGATTATAGTTTGCTGCTGCTACGGTAGCATTGCAAACTTGGCTATCGGTAGCTTCACAATTGTAATAAGGATGGGGACCACCACATATAACACAAGTTTCTGTAACTGCTTTGACGGGCTCCGGTTTCTGATTCTGGAGCTTAAACTCTTTCATCATCATCCGAATAGCATCGGTAAGCTCGGCCATCTCCGATGGATGGGCCGATGAAGAAGAAGGGGTGGAAGAATTCACTTTCGAAACAACCGGTTTGTTTCGTGAAGTGGGAACTTTGGATTTGTTCTCGATAATCATTAAGATATCTTTCGGCATTCGACTCAAGATATTGCCACCGGCGGCTGCGTTGAGTGAATCTTGATCCGATTGAGTTAAGGCATTGTAGAACGTATCGATTTGATGTAATTCTGAGAAACCGTGATGTGGGCATTTACGTAGGAGATCCTTAAATCGTTCACATGCCTCACCAAAATTCTCATCAAACCGTTGTTGGAAATTTGTGATTTCATTCCTGAGATTAGTCATTCTGGACGGAGGAAAGAAATAATTCACGAATTTATGGACGAGATCTTCCCAAGTATGGATCGATTGAGAGGGTTCTTTTTCAAGCCAAATCCGAGCTGCCCCCTCGAGGGAAAATGGGAATAACATCAATTTCATAATGTCATTAGTAACATCCTTATGGTGGTTTGTGGAGGTCAACTGATTAAACCATCAGATGTGTGCGTGGGGATCCTCTCTTTCAAAACCATGAAATTGATTTCCCTGAACAATTTTTATCAAACCAGTTTTAAGCTCAATATTTGTGTTGTTAATTGGTGGTATAACAATAGCATCTCCATATCCCACGGTGGGACATTGGAGTAACTCTTGCATAATACGTTAATCCTCGGCCATTTCGGTAATGGGAGTATCAACTTGAGGACGTAACTCGGGTACGTTAACTCTTTTGCGTCGACGAGAACGACAAGTCGGTATGAGAGAAGATTTATCAATTACGAGTGATTGGGAACGGGTGTACATACACCGAAAATAAAAATTAAAAAGAAAAATAATTTGGAAGAGAAAATCTTTTTTGGATTTTTTATATTAACGGAAAAATTAATCACAATATTTTTGGTACCGATCCCTCAATCGATATCGTTTCTCTTAAGACTACTCGCAGAGTGGCGGAGAAGCAAAGGTCCGCTCAAAAGCTGATTAAAAACCCGCTTCTTTCGGTTAGCAATTTAATGTCAAAACCATCCTTAAACCACTTGTATAGGTTGTAATCAAAAGATAATCCGAAATCAAATGATTTCACGATTGTTTTGTTGTTAAACGATTTTTTGGAAAAGTGTTAGTGGTATTTTTAATTTTTTTGGATTTTATATTTTTGAAAATATTTACAAATAAAACGATAACCTCCCGGGAGAAGGGTCTTCAAAACAAGAATCGAAAAGCGGAATCACACATTCACGTCAAACTTCCCCGGCAGCGGCGCCAAAAATTGATTTAACAATTATAGTCCAAGGAATTTTGCAAAGGAAATATGCAAAACCCAAGGTTCGTTGTCCTGATTGAAGATTGAATGGAATTGTCACTTCGGGATCGTGAAACGTGAAGTGAATGTGAGATAAGAGTGAGATATTTTGGTTTTTACACTACGAATATGAAATAACAAATAAAAACAATAAACCAAGCTAAGGGAACAAGCAAATTAAGCACACGAAATCTAAAACGCAATCTAAATTTAAAAACGTACGTTACGATTCTAAAAACGTATCTAAAAAGTGAAATCCTAAATTATAAGCCCTAAAATTATGAAAATAATTTTCCTAAATTCTAAATATTAAAAGAAAATTTTAGGAAAAAGAATTATATTTTTTTTTTTGATTTTTTATTTAATTTTTATGAATTAAAAACTAAAAGAAAGTAATTAAATGATTAAAAATAGCAAACTGATTTGGAAAATTATGAAATTTTGCAAAAAAAATCTAAAATTATATAAAGAAGCTATGAAAAATGAAATTGGTACTTATCTAAATCCTAATAAGCAGTTTGGGTAAAAAGCTGTTTCAAATAAGCACTTAAAATAAGCACTTCAGTCCCAAAATTCACCAAAAGCTCAAATATAGGTAAGCACACTAATACAAGCTTAAAGAAACTTTTAATGACCAGAGAAGCACTTTGGTTAAGCCAATAAGCACAATTGCAGTTGCTAATTAAGGACAGAAGCAAGTGGTTAAACAGCCAACTTTCAGCTGCTCTAGAAGCTAGGCAAAAGCTAATTGGGGAAAACTAAAAGCTGATTCTTAAAGCCAGTACTATAGACTACTTATGAACTGAAAATGCCCAAATTCTACAATCAATTGCTCACTTAATTTGGACCAAGATCAGAGGCACATAAAGACCAAATCTGATGCAGGTTGAGAACAGTTCTGGGTGGGAAACTTGCAGACCAATTTTAAACTGTGAATAAGCTTCAAAGTGAAATTCAAGCTCAGGAACCTAAAACCAATATTATAAGCTACTCGCAAATCAAATATCAATCAATGAGAACAAGTGGATAAGCTGATGCAGGCCCAATAAAAAGCTGAATTGGGTCAAAATAATGTGCAGGTCTACACAATTCTCTGTTGCAGCAATTGGCAAAAATTGATCTTAAAACTTTCAAATCTTGATGAAACAGTACCAAATCATGAATACACACTTCAACCACTAGAAAGAACACAAGTATGCAAAAAATGATGGCTAAAATAAGCTCAGCTTATGTAGAGTTTATGAGGCCAGTTATGCTTCTAATATTGAACTCACTAATTCAAAACCTCAAATAACCTCAAAACAACTTAACATCTGATTAAAAAAGCTTATCTAGCTTCTATTAAGCTGAATCAAAACTAATCTAAGAGCATATGAACAGTGACAAGCTTTAAGTCCACAGCATCAGCTATTGCCAAACACCCCTTTTAAAAACTGAATTGGAACTTTTCAAACTATAACCACCAAAATAAGCTATGCAACTTATTACTACTGATATTCTAACTTAAGAACTACCTAATAAGCAACTTCCAATGATGATATAAGCACTTTTAATTAAGCTAACCTAATTGACTGATTTTTAAACCTTTTAATGCCTTTTAAGATCAAACTGAGATGAAAATTATCAAATAATAATAATCTATAAGCACAACAGAGATCAACTAACAATAATTACTCAAAATAAGCACAAAAATAACTAGAATAAGCAGTTGAGTATTGATAAGCTATGAATGAAAATCAAATAAAGCTTACAAGTGATCCTAATGGTGCAACAGATCTAATCAACCATAAACTCATAACCAGGCTTATCCAATAAGCCAATAACACCCCAAACAAGCTCTTTCCAGATTAGCTTATTCTTCAGCTTATTGGAAAAGTAGAGTTGACTTTTGTTGACTTTTGAGAATTTTTGAGACTAAAGCTGATTTATCCTAATTAAAGACTCACAATAAGCTAAACAGCTTATTGAAGCCGAGATTTAAGACTTGAAAACATATTTTTGTATTTTTTTTTTTTTTTTTTTGGTTATTTTCTGATTTTTAAACAAAAATAATGAAAATGAAATATCAAAGAGCTTAAACTATGGTGAAAACAGCTTATGAAACAGTAACAAAGCTTTAGCTAACAACTTTAAATGATTATAAGATTGAATAAGCAATATGGATTAAAACATATAACTGAAAATTAGATTAAACAAAGCTTGATTACACTAAAACTTAGAAATTACAATTCAGTAAACAAAATGACAGCATAACACTAATTAAAAAACTACTTCAAATCTGAGGAGGGGAAGCTCTTTATTTATAGTCGATTGGGGAGGCTTCTAGGCTGTCCACGTCATTGATCCACACCCATTTGTGCTTCTTTGAATTGATTTCAACCTTTGGATTATCTCTTGGTCATCACTCAATCATCCTCAGCCCTTGGATCATCACTCCACATCCCATCAGCCAATCAGAGGCCTTCATTTGCCTTGAGATTGCTGACATGTCAGTATGACATGTCAGAATTCCTTCTAGAATCGCGAATGAAGTACGGAAATACCCTTAATTGTGGTAATTTTCAGGGCGGGTAGTTCTAGGGTTCTTGGGGTACAGTAACATTTGGGGAAAAATAACGCGGGTGAGTTTTTTTTATATATTTTTTTGACTGGGTAATGTGGGTTGACCCGGGTCTTTGGGTTTTTGATTCGGTTCATGGATTCCGGGTTAAAAGGAGGTGGGTTTATTTATGGGTTTTGGGTTATTCTTGTGGGCTAGGTTTGGGGAAATGGATTTGGGTTAGTTTAATTTTTTGGGTAAAAGAAATCATAGATCCGGATGAAGTTAAGGATAGGTTAATTCTGAAATTCAAGGGGCCTCTTCTGCCACTTATCCAAAATAAATCCAAGGGCTTTTCTTATAATACTTTGATTCTTCAAGGATTTTTGGTGACATTTTGAGAATAATCTATGATCATTTGCTTCCCCGGCTTCGGCTTTTTACCTTTTTTAAATCTCGTGCTCTTTTTCTCGGCTTTTGCTTGATTTTGTCCCTATTTCATGATATCCGTACCTGCATAGAAACAAACACAAAAACACAATATCTTTGGCATTTATGGTTAGTTTTTGGTTGTTTTGGTCTTAATTTGGTAAGTAAAAGGTATGTGAATAAGCACATACCAAACATCATCAACACAATCATAGAACCAAACACGCTTAATATTAAAACAGAATATACCAAAGTTCATAAGATGAAATACAAAGTCCTAGGATTCACACATGAATCCTCTAATGTTCCATAGCCCATTACCAAGCCAAGGAGGACTTCTGTTACAACCCATAACTTCTGGAAATCTCAACTAACAACATATAACAATAGATGAGGGCATTTGGTAACAAGGATTGATGGAGATGTATGGATTGTTTGATTGGGTTCTTCTTTGTCCTAGCTTTGCAAACTGAGATGAGGGTCAAACCAACCCCCTAACACCTCTGGAAAAGGGTGAAGGGTGGTGAGAGAAGTTGGTTAAGAGATAGGTTTTAGATTTATGAGATTGATATGATAGTTATGAGATTCCCCCTCACACAAATGGCTAAAGGGTTGTATTTAAGCTTGAGAAGTAACTTGTCCTCAAAGTGTCATAAAAATGACAGAGAATTGAGTTATTAGGGAGACATGATCGGACTTGTAGCTTAATGATACTTAAATAAGCATTAAAAATGACTTGGAGAGGTCAGATTCATGCATCCGATCGGATGCGGGGCCATGCCGATCGGTTGGATGAAAAAGTTAGCTCCATCCGATCGGTTGCGGACTCTATCTGATCGTTTGGAGCATTTTAGCCACTTGAAAGTTGTAGATCTTTCTCTTAGCTTTCCATTGCCGCTTGAATCGTCTAAATCCGAGTTCATATGCTCAACTTATGGCCAAAATGGTGGAGGTGTGTCGGGAACAACGAGTCTTCCAATAATTCTTCGTTTGAGCTTCTTTTCTTCATTTCTTTCTCGTTTCCCTTCTTGTGCTTTATTTTTAAGTCTTTGGAGTGACAACTTCATGACTTTATCTTCTCGAATATACTTCAAGAGACTCGCTTTTGTCGGGAATTCTTCGTATATGCATAAATCTTCGTTTATTGATCATTTCTTCGTCTTTTTCTTGGTTTTCTTTGTCGTGAGCTTCCATGAACCTAAAATAGAAATTATACTTCATTAAGTACCATAAGTTCATAAAAGTGATCAATATATATGCATAAAATCTACGATAACGCTCCTAAAAATATGTACAATTTGAGCGTTATCAAATTCTCCCACACTTGAACTTTGCTTGCCCTCAAGAAAATATAGAAAAAGAAAAATCAAAATTCATACCTAAATGACAAATCGAAAAGAAATTTTTTTTTTTTTGAAATATCGAAAAATATTTTAGGTTTTTTTTTTTTTTTTTTTTTTTTTTTTTTTTTTTTTTTTTTTTTAATAAAAGAGAAAATGAGTGCAAACTCCCCCACACTTAAGGGTTTGCTTGCCCTTAAGCAAATATTAAGAAAAATAATTATAAAAATTATGATGCAAATCTACCAAGTACAAGTACAAGATACGATTCATCATTTTTAAGCGTTATGGTGAAAAACCGAGATGTATGACAATACCCATAGATTTTCTTGCCTGGGTAACATTTCTAAACACCTCACGAAAAAAAAACGAAGTATAATTTGTTGGGAATTAAATGTTCTAAAGATTAGTACTGCTGGTTCATAAAGGAAAATACTCTAAGTGTCGATACTACGGCTAGTGTTGGAGATACTACTGCTGGAAGATAATGCTGCTAAAGTAAAAGATACTGCTGTTGGAGTGACTCATCCTACTGCTGAATGGATAACTATCGTGTATTCTACTGCTGACTGGATAAGTATGAAAAAGATATTTGTGTATAAAAGTCAAATATATACGGTAGACAATATCTTTTATAAGTGATCAGTCAAAAAGTTGAATACATATAGCAAGTTGTATCTTAGCTACTGACACACAAAAGCTAGCGATTAGACAAATACTCAAGTGTGCATGTGCTTAGATATGATATACATAGAGAGTTAGACATTAGTTAGAAAGGGTGCTAAGACTGAATACGTTGAACATAACAGAAATAGTTTTCTTTGTAATAGAGATTCAAGGTTTTATAACCCTAGTGATAGTGAAGATCACTCGTATTATTCTCAATAATATTGAATCGTTTGGTGTTATACTTTATGTGTTCATTGTTCAAATAACAAGTATCACTGTTCCATTTCCATAACCAATATCCTTCTAAGTGTGGTTAAGTTGATTCCGCATACTTAATCATATTCACTCAAAGTATCATATACACAAGTTATAAAGGACTAACATCCTCAGAGTGTATAACAATCCTCTCAATTGGTATCAAAGCAAGGTTGATATCTTTTATTTAGAAGAAGAAGAAATGGACATGGAGTCTATTCAAACGAATGTTGCTGCAAAGTTGCCAATGCTCAAGCAGAATGAGTTTGATATGTGGAGGCTAAGGATAGAGCAATATTTCTAAGTGCAAGACTATACACTTTGGGAAATTATTGAAGAAGGAAACTCTTTCAAGCCTACAACCACTACATCAATAGTTGATGACAAGAACAACTGTGAATACCAACCCAACAACTGGAGAAGATAGAGTAAAGAAGAAGAATGACCTCAAGGCCAGAAGTATGCTGATGATGACCATTCCAAATGATCAACTTTTAAACTTCAGCAAGTTCAAAGATGTCAAGTCATTATTTGAGGCCATTGTTGCAAGGTATGGTGGAAATGAAGCCACCAAGAAGACCCAGAAGACTTTTCTCAAGCAGAACTTTGAAAACTTCTCTTCAACAACCAATGAATCACTGGATCACATGTTTAACGGGCTTCAGAAGATTGTGAGCCAACTTGCTGTTCTTGGTGTAGAGATACCTCAAGAAGATTTAAACTCCAAGTTCTTAAGAAGTCTACCAGAAGAGTGGGCTATGCATGTGGTTGTCTGGAAAAACAAACCGGATATTGATTCAATGAGTCTGAATGACTTGTACAACAACTTCAAAATTTTTGAACAAGATGTGAAGAAAGCTGGAAGTGCTAGTTCAAGCACTGGGAACATGGCATTTGTGTCATCTCCTAGTACCTCAAATCCAGTTGAAGATGTGAAGGTTGATATGGGAGTTGGTACTGCTAGTTCATCAAGCAATACTATTGGTATTATGGATGAGAAAACATGTTGTGCTTTTCTCACAAGCCAGAATGATGGGTCTATGCTCACTCATGAAGACCTCCAGGAAATCAATGATGATGATTTGGAGGAGGTGGACCTAAAATGGCAAATTTCTCTTCTTAGCATGAGGGCTAAGAAATTCTATCAAAGAACAGGGAAGAAAATCACTATCAGCAACAATGATACTGCTAGTTTTGATAAATCAAAGATAGAATGCTACAACTGCCACATGATGGGGCACTTCTCAAGGGAATGTAGAAGACCAAGGCATCAAGATGGCAAAAGCAAAGGTTTTGGAAGCAAGTCTAAAACAGGGGAGGTTACTGAGCTAAACTCAAAAGCTATGGTAGCTATTGATGGCTTAGGTTTTGATTGGAGTTTCATGGCAGATGAAGAAGAACCTTCTACTCAGATGGCTCTCATGGCCTTCTCTGCTACTGAGGTACAAAATGATAAAGTTTGTTCTAATACTTGCACTGCTCTTAAAGAACTATACTCTTTAAGAAAACATTATGATGAACAAAGGATAGAACTAAACAAAACTCATCAAAACTTAACAGATTATAAGGTAGGTTTAGCTACCCTAGAGAAGCAGATCATACACTATAAAGACAATGAATTTGCTTTTTCTGATGACAAAGCTCTTCTTAAACAAGACATATTTTTTAAAGATGCTGAAATTAGTTTTTTAAGAACTGAGTATGATAGGCTTAAAAAGAAGAGTGAAAACATTCAATTAAGTGTAGAAACATTAGACTATGCCTCTAAGAGGGTAAGTAAAATAATTGAATGTCAAGTGATCAACAAAGCCAAGTCTGGGTTAGGATATAAGAATGTCCCACCTCCTTACAGAGGAATCCCTGCACCCCCAGGGATAGACCTAGAACACACAGGCTTGTCTGAATTTCAACAACCTATATTAGAATATGGTGTTCAGCCAAAAGCAAATATAGTTGTTGATGAACCTATAAAAGTAAATGAGAGTGTAAGTAACACTTCACTTCCTTAGGACAAGGTGTCCTCTGGTAGGAAATCAGATGGTCCAATCATTGAGGACTGGACATCTGATGATGATAAGGAAGAACAGGTTATGTCTAAACCTGATGTTGTTAAGGTAGCAGGAACAAGTGTTCCTAAGTTGGTCAAAAATGATACTGTTAGGCCTAAAACAAATGTTAAACATGTTAGGAAACCAGTAAGATATTGTGAGCAATATAGAACCACAAACAAGCCCAGAGGTAACCAAAGAAATTGGAATGACCTCAATTCTCACCAACTAGGTGATGACTTTGACTTCTATAACAAAGCTTGTTTCGTCTGTGGAGATTTTGACCATCTTGCAGCCTTCTGCAACCTAAGGGTATCTAGGTATTCAAACCATAGGGTGAATTTAAAAAGGAATACAACTAAAAATCACTCTAATTTTACTAAAACAACACCCAGAGCAATTTCATTAAAGTCTGGCCCAAAACAAGTTCCTACTGCTAGACAAGCAGTTAGTACTGCTAGACTATTAAAGACTGTTTACCCACAACCAACAGTTAAAAATGCAAAAACAACTTACAAATATGCATCTAAAACTGCTCAAAAGCCTTTTCAATCAAAAGTAGTGGTCCAAAAGCAAATTTGGAAACCAAAGGGTACAACTGCAAAGCTAGTAGTTTCTACTGCTAGGCAAGCAATTCATACTGCTGCTAGGGAAATGAGGGCTAATGCTGTTAAGGCCTCAGCATGTTGGATTTGGAGACCTCTTAAATCCAATGGTGCATCAACTTTTCTCAAAAGATTTAACTACATTGATGCACGTGGTAAATCCAAGTCAGTAATGGCTTGGGTTCCCCAAGGAAACTAATTTCCTTAATTATGTACAGGGACATTCACAAGCAGATGATGAAGATCAAGGATATTCAGATAGTGGGTGTTCAAGGCACATGACAGGAAACATGTCTTATCTTTCAGACTTTCAATCATTGGATGGAGGATATGTTACCTTCGGGGGAGGAGTAGGAGGAAGAATTGCTGGTAAAGGTACTTTTAAAACCGGTAAATTGTATTTTGAAGATGTGTACTATGTGCAAGAGCTTAAGTATAACCTATTTAGTGTCTCACAAATGTGTGACAAAAAGAACAAAGTTCTTTTTACAGACACTGAATGTCTTGTGCTTTCTTCTAATTTTAAGATGCCTGATGAAAGTCAAGTACTTCTTAAAATTCCAAGAAAGGGAAACATGTACAGTGTTGATATGAAGAAGATTATTCCTAAAGAGGCCCTTACTTGTCATGTTGCAAAGGCCACATTGGATGAATCTATGAAATGGCATAGGAGGCTTGGTCACATTTATTTCAAAACCATAAATAAAATTGTCAAAGATGGTTTGGTAAGAGGTTTACCTCAGAAAAGATTTGAAAATGACCAAACATGCGTTGCTTGTCTCAAAGGCAAACAACATAAAGCCACTTGTAAGCCCAAGATTTTATACTCTATTGATCAATCATTTTTTATGCTTCATATGGACTTATTTGGACCTACTTCTGTGAGTAGTATAAAGCATAAGAGATTTTGTCTAGTTTTTACTGATGACTATAGCAGATTTACGTAGGTTTTCTTTTTAGGTTCTAAGGATGAGACTTCTAGCATTCTTAAAACATTCATTACTGAGATAGAAAACTTGGTAGACAAGAAAGTAAAAGTCATTAGATGTGATAATGGGACAGAGTTTAAGAATAGAGTTATGGATGAATTCTGCAAGGAAAAAGGTATTAGAAGAGAATTTAGTGTTGCTAGAACTCCTCAGCAGAATGGAGTAGCTGAGAGGAGAAATAGGACACTCATAGAAGCTGCTAGAACCATGTTAGCTGACTTTAAGTTGCCTATCTCCTTTTGGGCTGAAGCAGTTAATACTGCTTGCTATGTCCAGAACAGAGTTTTAGTTGTTAAGTCTCACAATAAGACATCCTATGAGCTTTTTAGAGGTAGAACTCCTGCAATAGGATTTCTTAGACCTTTTGGGTGTCATGTGACAATTCTGAATACCTTAGACCATCTAGGAAAATTTGATGGTAAAGTAGATGAAGGATTCTTAGTTGGATATTCTCTTAATAGCAAAGCATTTAGAGTATACAACTCAAGAACTAGGAGAATTGAGGAAAACCTGCATGTGGAATTTTTGGAGAACAAATCCAATGTAGCAGATGAAGGTCCCAAATGGCTATTTGATCTTGAGTCACTAACCCAATCAATGAATTATGTGCCTGTTGTTGCAGAAACTAATGAATTTTCAGATTCAGAAGCTGATGATGCAACAAATGAGGCAAGGTTAGAAAAGGAGAAAGATCAAGATTATGTGTTGATGCCAATATGGACAAGTGTGGATTCAACTTCAATGAATGATGAACCTTCTTCTGATAAAGCTAAAGAAGGGATTGAAGATGAAAACAAGGAAGATGGAACTGAGGAACAAGAGAATCCAGTTAACAGTTCTAAAGATGATAGTACTGCTGAGACAGAGCAAGATACTGCTAGGCCAAAATTTTCTACTGCAAGGCCAAATGTTTCTACTGCTGGCCCATCAGACTCAAATGAAGCAGATTTCTCAGAAGATGAGGTGGATTTCAACAATCTCCCAAGTGACTATCATGTTCCTTCTACACCACATACAAGGATTCACAAAGTCCACTCCCTGGACAATGTGATTGGAAATATACAATCTTGTGTGAAGACAAGGAAGCAAATTATGTCTTCAGACCAATAAGGGCTTTTTGATGCTCTTTATGCATCAAAGCAGCATGAGTATGCAAACTCTTTCTTATTTGTATGTTTTCTTTCACAAGAAGAACCCAAGAATGTTCTTAAAGCCATAGATGATTCAAGCTGGGTAGAAGCTATGCAAGAGGAGCTTCTCCAATTTAAAATTCAGAAGGTTTGGGTGCTAGTGGATTTACAGTTTACCCAAGGGTGTAAGGGTAATTGGCACTAAATGGGTTTTCAGGAATAAAAGGGATGAAAGGGGCATAGTGTAACACCCCGACCCGACAAGGGTAAAGATGTCACAACAATATGGATTCACATCAGAACAAGTAATAATAAATCAGCGGAAGTCTTAACATTAAACCAAAAGATAATAAGCCAACACGACTTATATCAAGTTCAACAAGACAATATAAGGAAATAAATGAAGTACTAAATAATCCAAGTGCCAAACAAGGCATAACAAGTCTAAAATTAAATGGTAGAACTAAGGTACTAAGGTCCATGCTTCGCTCAAAGTTGCTCTCATCCCAAAGCAAAACCCAGCTTCCTAGCTTAAATACCTACCGCAGGAAAAGAAAATTCGGCTGAGCTACGAGAGCTCAGTGAACAGATATAACGATAACAAGCAGTAATAAAGGAAAAGAAAAAGGTAACAGTGGTAAAGGTTATCAAGAGTAAAGACATAGGGAACAAATAAGGAATATTGTATAAGTGAAAAGGTAAGGTAAACAGAAAGATAAACAGATACAGCAATCCTCTACGAGCCCAGAACATATCATATCAAGTCAAGTAAACAAGTATACATGTATACGGAGGGGTGACCTCGGTATGACAAGTATAATATGAGGGGATACCTCCAAGGGTTGGAGTTGCAAGCTCCCAAGAGTGAATGACGTGTATCGCACACACCCATGATGTCACTAAGTAATACAAGTAATCAAGTCAAGTCAAGTCAAGTACAAATCTAGGATGCATCCATGCGCCCCTGTAGGCTGCCACAATGTCTTCATCTACGTGTACAAGTAAAATATCAAGTCATGGCAGGGACGGGATAGGTAATCACTTTCCTACCCAAAAGTCAAGTCATTGGTGCATCAATGACAAGGACATGAAACCCTCATGCCTAGTATGGCTCGTAGTCTCAAACTGTGGGTCAAGGTCAAGGTCAAGTGTACAAGTCAAATTCAAGCTTCAAGTTCATGTTTACATATCAATGGGTTCAATTCAAGTTTTAGTTCAAGTAGGTCATATCCATATTTAAGTCAAGGTTCAAAGGCAATGTTCATATCAGGGTTCATAACAAAGGTTCAAGGCAAGGTTCAAGAAAAAGATTCAAGACAAAGGTTCACGCCACAAGGGGAACATAGCAAAGGCATGGGAAGTCCTAAACGAATCAATATACAAAATCAAGAAAACGAAGGCACCTTGACAAGAAGGGCAGAATATCTGTACCTTATTGCAAAGCAAAACAAGAAACAGAAGATAGCAAAAACTGACAGCTCAGGATCTCTCCTTCTTCGCACCTAAAGGAGTAGAAGAGTGTTACCATATGTTCTTAATTATTCCTTTTAACTTTCCTTTCCATATATAGGTAGTTCAAGGTTCATAAGGTTATTATGGTAGTTTTGTATATTTGAGGGTTCATTAAGTATTTAGGATAAGTTTAAGGACCAATTGTGTAATTATTATAAAGTTAGGGTATAAGGTGTAAATATTGTAAAGTTACAGGTTCCTATAAGTTAAGTCCTTTAGTATTGTCAAAATAACAACAAAGACCCTTTAATGTTTGAATATTAACACTTAACCCTTTTTAAATATCATTATACACTTTTTCAGGTTTTTAGGCATTTCTGGACCCGTATTAAGTAATTTGAAAATCATAGTAAAACTCCGAAATAAAATCTACAAAAATTCACAGAGCTTCCTCAATGTCCCTAGTATTTTACCAAATGTTTCCAGATTTTATTAGTTAGTGTAAGTATGAAATAAAATTCCACTTTTACAACTTGTTCTAAAATCATCTCTGATGGAACACCGAAAAGTTATCACTTTTTAACCCTTTTAGAAAAATTCACAAAAATCCATAAAAATTCAAGCTACTAGAATACATCCCAAATATTATCCAGTTCAAAGGGATCTTTCTAATTCGACAAGTTTTGGAAATTAAAAATCAAAAACCCGGACTGATTTTCCAGACTTTTAAGTACGACCAGACACCCAATCTCCCAAAAATCAAAAGGTAGCCTTACAGGCCTCAAATATTTACAAACTAAATTTCTCCAGGTAGCCACTTCATTAAACTACAATTTAGACTCCAGAAACATAAAAATATACGTTCATATGATTAAGTTACAGCCGGTTAAAGTCAGTTAAAGATTCATCTCAGAAGCAGTTTTCAATATAACATGTAATTACTTAGGGTTTTCTTTATCCATTCATTGTTCTATATACCAAACGACTTTGGGTGAGTCCATATCACTTTAAGATCAATTCTTATCAGTTTATTACTCATTCAAATCAAATTATACACCATGAACAAGTTAGTCGATCCATTGTACAAGGTTTTAGGGTTTTAGGTTTTATGATTTTATGTGACATATATTCATTCCAAGATTCGTATAGAACACAAGATTTTCGAACAAAAGGTGAGTAATACAATACCCTTGATGACAAGATGGAGAACACGATCACACGGAATCAAGAACACCACACGAAAAATCTTTTCTTCCTTCCTTCTTTCTTGATCGATCGGCAGCCCCACAACAAGAGCAAAAACGCACCTTTTTGATTAGTTTTTGATTCGTACGAACGTGTATTGATATAGGATTATGTATTTACCTTAGAATGAGATCAAGATGGAGGCTTTTTGGGGTCTTCCTGGTGTCGACACAGCAGCAGAATGGGGCGCAGAATTTGAGAGGTTTTTAGGGTTTCTTTGGTTTTTAAGAAAGTCGGTATTGTGTGAATGGAAAAAAAAATACATGGGTTGGTTTAAGGAGATATTTGGCCGACATTATGGAGGGGGAGGGAAGTGTGGATCGGCCCATTTACAAGACCCAAAACAAACACAATTTAATATGACATATTACTCCCTTCTTATTTGTAGTATCTTTCTTTACTAGTTTACAAATTAAATAACCTATATAATATGAGATTTTCGGTTCACAAGTATTTCATAGTGCGTTTTAATATTTTTGGTGACTAGTACAATTATTTTATGATGCCTCAAATTTATTTCATATCATAATAGTTTTATTTTCATAGGTTTTGTAATTATTTTATAAGTTATACAAGCTTTGATTAGATTTTTAAATTACGAGGGCATTTTGGTCTTTTAACATGTTTTAGATTTTCGGGTTTTACAACTCTTCCCCTCTAAAAGAAAATTTTCGTCCTCGAAATTGCAAAGAATCAGAAATGAAAGAGAACGGAAAACAAAACAAGAACATACCAGACGCGCTATCAGTCCGGTCACCAGAAAGCATAAAGACACGACCGGTATGAGGAGCAGGAGGAGGAGGATCAAGATATTTTTCAAGTGCCGACAGATTCTTAGGGCAATCCTTCACCATATGTCCAGTGGATCCACAACCATAACAAGCACCAGAAGCCTTACGACAGACTCCCGAATGATATTTCCCACAATAAGAGCAGCTAGATGAAGTAAGTAGGTTCTCGGCTGATCCCTTCTGAGTATTCGATCCTGAAACCCGATTCTGCTGGTAATCCCTGGAAGACTGATCCTTCCACTTCCTCTGACTGTCGCTGCGCCCGTGACGATCACCACCCTGATTAGAATTTGACTTCGAATCCCGACCTCTCTGATCATGACCACGATCCACCTGATCTCGTGATTCAAAACTCCTAGTAGACCGCCTTTGCTGCTCATATCCTTGGTCCAGGCGACTTTGCTCCTTAGAGTTCACCCGGTTTCCATCCCGATCCCGTTTATTAGAACCCCCGTCCGCATGTAACAACTCAATATTGCGGGCAGCATCCGCAACCGCAGCCACATCCTCGCGTTCAAAGTTCACGATACGGTCTAATACCCATGTCTTTAATGCCCACTTAAAATGACGTGCCTGACGATGAGCATCCCCAGCAACCTCTGGCCCTACAAAACTGGCCAAACGTAAGAACCTCTACATAAACTCACCCGACGACTCACGATCCCCCTGACGAATCGTCCCATACTCCCTCTCATACCTCTGCTGCTCCGATAATGGAATATACTGCCTATAGAACACCTCAATGAAATCCGCCCAAGAACAGGTCTCAGCATAATCATTTCCCTTTGCCTGAACAAGAGCAGTCCACCAATTAAGAGCGTCACCCTCCAGCTTGAATGTAGCCAAACGAGTTTTAAACTCGTCAGCACATCCGAGAACCCTAAACAACTTCTCGACATGGGTGATCCAGTCCTCTGCCTCATGGGGAGTGGCAGCGGACTTGAAAGAGAGAGGCTTGATCTTGTTGAACCTCTCAATCCATACATGAATACCGACAGGTGGAGCAGCGGGTGGAGCAGTGGGTGGAGCATCGCCACCACCACCACCAGAAGAACTAGCACCATTTCTGATGTTATTGGTGACTTGGGTCACCAATTCAGGAAGAGCAGCAGCCATAGCAGCGGCTATCATGGCCTCAAAGTTAGGGCCATCATTCCCATCAGTGTACTGGGTAAAGCGCGTATTCACCATCTGAATGATTGTCAAAACGATTAGTAAGAGCAAGCAGAAAATGACAGAGCAGGACAGGAAAAGAGAGTGCGCGAAAAGAAACCTAATGTCTACCCAATTCTCACAGGTCAGTGGCCTAAGCCTAAGGGTTTTCGGGAAACCTAAGGGTCCAACCCTGGCTTTGATACCATAAATTGTAACACCCCGACCCGACAAGGGTAAAGATGTCACGACAATATGGATTCACATCAGAACAAGTAATAATAAATCAGCGGAAGTCTTAACATTAAACCAAAAGATAATAAGCCAACACGACTTATATCAAGTTCAACAAGACAATATAAGGAAATAAATGAAGTACTAAATAATCCAAGTGCCAAACAAGGCATAACAAGTCTAAAATTAAATGGTAGAACTAAGGTACTAAGGTCCATGCTTCGCTCAAAGTTGCTCTCATCCCAAAGCAAAACCCAGCTTCCTAGCTTAAATACCTGCCGCAGGAAAAGAAAATGCGGCTGAGCTACGAGAGCTCAGTGAACAGATATAACGATAACAAGCAGTAATAAAGGATAAGAAAAAGGTAACAGTGGTAAAGGTTATCAAGAGTAAAGACATAGGGAACAAATAAGGAATATTGTACAAGTGAAAAGGTAAGGTAAACAGAAAGATAAACAGATACAGCAATCCTCTACGAGCCCAGAACATATCATATCAAGTCAAGTAAACAAGTATACATGTATACGGAGGGGTGACCTCGGTATGACAAGTATAATATGAGGGGATACCTCCAAGGGTTGGAGTTGCAAGCTCCCAAGAGTGAATGACATGTATCGCACACACCCATCATGTCACTAAGTAATACAAGTAATCAAGTCAAGTCAAGTCAAGTACAAATCTAGGATGCATCCATGCGCCCCTGTAGGCTGCCACAATGTCTTCATCTACGTGTACAAGTAAAATATCAAGTCATGGCAGGGACGGGATAGGTAATCACTTCCCTACCCAAAAGTCAAGTCATTGGTGCATCAATGACAAGGACATGAAACCCTCATGCCTAGTATGGCTCGTAGTCTCAAACTGTAGGTCAAGGTCAAGGTCAAGTGTACAAGTCAAATTCAAGCTTCAAGTTCATGTTTACATATCAATGGGTTCAATTTAAGTTTTAGTTTAAGTAGGTCATATCCATATTTAAGTCAAGGTTCAAAGGCAATGTTCATATCAGGGTTCATAACAAAGGTTCAAGGCAAGGTTCAAGAAAAAGATTCAAGACAAAGGTTCACGCCACAAGGGGAACATAGCAAAGGCATGGGAAGTCCTAAACGAATCAATATACAAAATCAAGTAAACGAAGGCACCTTGACAAGAAGGGCAGAATATCTGTACCTTATTGCAAAGCAAAACAAGAAACAAAAGATAGCAAAAACTGACAGCTCAGGATCTCTCCTTCTTCGCACCTAAAGGAGTAGAAGAGTGTTACCATATGATCTTAATTAT